>CM068367.1:749693992-751054505 GCA_034769895.1 Magicicada septendecula | reverse complement strand
CAATTCCTCTACTATCATACGTTCCTTTGCCTCCATAACTGCTTCATTCACTACATCTTGATTACTTTGTTGATTAATAAGAGAAGTTAATTGTGCCTCTCTCATTAATGTTATTATTGCTTTTTTATTCGGTATTTCCATTTCTGGTAAGCTCCAGTGTTTTATTGACCTTCTTGATTTGTTATACACTGTTTTGTTGTCAGTCATTTCTATTTCTGGCATCTTCCATCGAAGCATAGATTTGCTGAATTTTTCATCCATTGGTTGGTTGTGAATTCCTTTTATAATTTCCTTCAGAGTCCTCCTACAATCTTTATACTTCATTAATTTGCTTTGGTAGGTAAGGGGCAAATTAAACACATCAATGAGTCCGTTCTTCATCATCTCTAATTCTTCTCTGGTTTTAATTAGTTTCTTTTTATATATCTTTCCAATTTCCTCTGTTTTCTTATTCTTCTTAATGATTCGATTCTTCTTTACTCTTCCACTGTTGGTTTTTATGTGCTTAATTTTCTTGGTGTCATTGTTATCTTTATTTTCAGAAAACAGTACACTTGTTTCTTCTACAGTTTCCATCTCCTTACTACCTTCAGAAGTGGTGTCTAGTGTTTCCTTCAATTGTGTGAAACTATTATTTACTGTTTCATTAAGTTGATCTACTGGGTAACTTGTTTCTTCCCATCTCTTATTCATCCCTGTTTTTGTCCGTTTGACTTCTTCACGAAACTCTATTAGCATGAATCTTAATTCTTCTCGGTTCTTCTCACCATCTTCCTTCATTTGTCATAGGAGTGTTTCGTTACTATTTTCAATCTTCTTCTTCACTATCTCCAGATTTTTCTTGATCTGTTTCTTCAGCTCATCACTCTTCTTTTCTAACGTCTCCTGGCTTCTCTGCAATGCCTCCTGGTTGCTTTCCAATTTATTATTCAGATGTTCTAGGTTCTCCTTCAAGAAATCCCTGTCTTCCCTTCTTTCTTCCTTCATTTTCGTGAAATTATTATCCGTTTTATCCTGGTTTCTGTTTAGTTGTTCCACCATAATCCTCATCATTTCTTGGAAATTGGCATTCATTATTTGGGCTGGTTTGACTGGTTGGACATCAACTACTACTTCAATTTCTGGTTCCGGTAGATTTGGATTTTCCAGTTGGTCCTCCTGTGGATGTTCTTCAAACAATCCTCCAATCATTTCCTCAATTTCTTCCATTTCTTCTTGATTTGATTCTTTCTTACTTTTGAGTCTTGTAACCATATGGTGTCTTTTCATAATCGCCGCTGGTCGTCCTTTTCTAGCCTCACTACGTTGGTCGCCAATCTGTAACAAGAAGTTCTGGGTCGTATCTATAAAATGTGTACACCTGTTTTTATGTGTATTAAGGGTTAGTGTGGTGTGTTCGTCTCACACCTGTCGTTACATTAATGGTTGTTGCTACCGAAATCCATAGCCTGGTCACAATTATCAGTACAACCTACCTGTAATTTAGTAGGGTTTGCGAGTCCCGGGTGGCACCAAATTGTTTATTTTAAAACAATTAAATTCGTGAATTATCAAGTTAGATTGGTGTTATCAGCGTTGACAGCTGGAGCGTTCAAATGATTCCCGCCTCTGTACAGCTTACTGTATTGTCCACTTGGTAAGAGCGCTAGTCGTCTGCTCAGTGAAATTGCTAACACACACATATATTATACAACTTCCTATGAAATAAAACAATGGTAATACTCTGTACTGTAACTTTAATTATGGTTTGGTCGTTAATCAATGTGACAATAATATTATTAGTTATTTTTCAATAAAATTGCTCCGGCTTAAAACATGAAAGATGTATCTCTAGGTTGACGAAATTAATTTTGAAACGAGTTATACTGATTTACTGATGCCGACATGGCGTCTGTTTGTACACTATATTTTGACTCGTTCAATATCTGGAGTTCTTTGGATTATAAAGAAAACATAAAAGATGGTTACATTAAAAAAGTACACTACCGTACCTTATCCGTACTTAAATGGTATAAAGTGTGTTTACAAATTGTTCGGCTGTGTAGTAATATTTGTTACAAATTTCGCACATTAGAGCGAGGTTATTTCTTAGTTAACAATTGTTTTACGTAAGTTGATATTATTCAATCCTTGAAAGAAATTTATTTTTACTTGATGGTGAGAATTTTTTTTGATTGATATGAGAAATTTAATGAAGAAATTTGTGTTAGTGGTTGAAATCACAATCAGAATGATCACAGTTGCACACCACTATGTAAAAATTATCCCAATTAGCGCTTTCAAGCTTCACAGCCCATCGTCAGATTGGAATAGACACAAAATAAGTGGAAACAACCCCTTCACCCCTCTCCACCACCATGCTCACACACAACAAGCTATAATATGAATGACCCTTCCCCACCCCCTAAACCCTGTCACACCATCTGTAGAGTTGCATATTTTTTCTAGCAAATTCCTTGTGTTTCAGTGTTGTGTGTGTGTGTGTGTGTGTGTGTGTGTGTGTGTGTGTGTGTGTGTGTGTGTGTGCATCCTTTTAAACTACCCACTTCCTCTCCACACAGGTGGGTCAGTCAACACCCTTATTTTAAAACAGCACCAACTTTTAAAAGTCAGGTTAAGATACATAAAGAAGGAAAACCAATTAGACCGATTGTTTCTTTTATTAATGCACCTATTTATAAATTATCAAAGGAAGTTAGCAGAGTACTGAAAGAGAAATATGAATTTGGGACAAAATACAACATAGAGAATAATGTAAAATTGATAGAAAAATTAGAAAATATTAGGATTAATGTAAATACAAAATTGATATCACTGGATGTTAAGGACATGTTTACCAATATCACAGTAAATAAAGTTATTAAGTTAATAAACGATAATAATATGGGAGAATACAGGTATAAAAAGCAGTTGATGAAAGTAATTAGAGAATGTGTAAATCAGAACTATTTTAGGTTTAATAACAAGTTTTATATACAGAAAAAAGGTTTACCTATGGGGTCTTCATTATCCCCTATTCTTGCTGAAATATACATGAATGATTTTGAAAAGCAATTAATAACTTCCACTAAGTATAAAAACAATATAAAATTATGGTCTAGATACGTTGATGATGTATTAGTAATTTGGGAAGGAAGCACAGAAGAAGTGCATGAGTTTATAAATGAGGTAAATAGTAAGGATAAAAACTTACAATTTAAAGAAGAGATAGGAGGTAAGAAAATAAATTACTTAGATTTAAACATAGAAATTAAAGATAATGAGAAACTACAGTTTGGGATATTTAGGAAAGAGTCGTATTCTGATATAATTATACCAAGAGAGTCTTACCACCCATATAGATATAAAATGGCGGCAATCAATTCATTTTGTTACAGAGCTCAGAAGTGTTTAAAAGAGACCGAGTCAAAAGATAGGGAGTTAAGAACGATAAAGGGAATTGTAAGGAATAATAATTATAACACCAACATAGTGTATAAAGTTATGAAAAGGGTTAACATACAAAAAGATAAAATAGAACCAGAACAAAAGAATTATGCAGGGTCATTGACATACATAGGTTCACATACTAGAAAAATTATAAAATGTTTTAATAAATATGGAGTAGATATAGCTATTAAAAAATGTGAAACGGTATTTGATAAGATAAGGAATAAGAATATAGAAAAAATTCCAGTATTACAGAAAAGCGGAATTTATAAATTAAAATGTAAAGACTGCAACAAGGTGTACCTAGGAGAGACAGGACGGAAATTCGTATGCAGGTTGTCTGACCACAAACGTGGAGAAGGTAATAGAACAACCAATTCGTTATATGCAAGACATTTCATAGAAGACAACCATAAGTTTGTTAATCCTTTGGAAGAATACGAAATTGTAAAAGTAGTGAATAACACAGTTGAAAGGAAGCTTAGAGAGGAGTTAGAAATATTGAAAGAGAGAGAAAAAGGGTTAGACAATTTAATTAATATTAAAATTAAATTTGATAATGAAGAAATATTTTATAACATGATTAAGAAGTAAATGATAGAGGACAGATAGATAATATTAAGAATTATTTTGCATAGTACTATTTGGATGTTTTAAAATAAGGGTGTTGACTGACCCACGTATGTGGAGAGGAAGTGGGTAGTTTAAAAGGATGCACACACACACACAACACTGAAACACAAGGAATTTGCTAGAAAAAATATGTAACTCTACAGATGGTGTGACAGGGTTTAGGGGGTGGGGAAGGGTCATTCATATTATAGCTTGTTGTGTGTGAGCATGGTGGTGGAGAGGGGTGAAGGGGTTGTTTCCACTTATTTTGTGTCTATTCCAATCTGACGATGGGCTGTGAAGCTTGAAAGCGCTAATTGGGATAATTTTTACATAGTGGTGTGCAACTGTGATCATTCTGATATGAGAAATATTTAAAGTGCTTTTATTCCGAGGATTATTGTATTTAATAGATACTTATCAGTTCAGAAGGTTGCGATATGTCGTTGTTCTGGGGTAATGGAAATTCATCAATTTTGGGGTGACTTAGGCTGCTGGCATCTTCTTCTAAATTGTCTTGGGAATTTCTGCTATTTAATTTTGTTTATTTGGTTCCTGGACATCTGTTAATAGTTGAAACTCTTCATCTCCTCGTCTCTGGTTCATGCTGTTGACTTGTAAATGTTTTTCACACTTTTTAAATTAAAATTTCGGTCATCTAAATCTTGCGTACTTCCTACCCAAGCGTCATTTTTCCAAGTAAGTAAATTTAACGGAAAAGTAGTAACCAACGGCCCGTTTCTATGGTAACTGAAACCCTTTGATTGGTTAAGGCCGAGATTAAAAGCATTGTTATTATATTTGAAATTTTTATTCAAATTTATTATATATTTTCTGATTGATTTTATTCTTCTGTCTTCCCTTCTGGGTAATAAATATTATCACTATTGTATTTATTTCCTTTCAAAGATTAAAACAATACCTCATAAGGTCATGTTCTATTATATATTAACTTTTGTCTAAATATGTTGACATTTGATAATTACCTATTTCTTTTAATTTAAACTCTTATAGTAACATTTTCCTTTTAAAATGATTTATACATAATTACTGGCTATTTGCTTGCCTTAGATTTGTAAATTTCCTTGTTAATTGGTTATAATTTGTATTTGTGTGTTTCTGATAGCCATTATGGTATTTTACTTATTTCATTTAAATTATATTTCATTTCAGCCTGATGGGCTTTATTTTGTTATTATAATTGGTTGTGTTGTGTTTTGAGTCTGTTTGTGTTCTGATTACTTGTCAAGATTATTTTCTATATCTTACTATTTAAAACATAACAATTAGGCCTATGGACTGTAAGCTTCCTTCAGCCATATCCTATTCATAAAATTAAAACGAACAATTCTTTTCAAGTTATTAGTTACTGTTGGTTTAACATTCATTTCATTCTTTTACTATTATCTTGAGTGAGAAATATCATCACTTCCTTCAAACTTATTTTCCCTTCTAACATAGGGTGTTTATTAATTATATACTTAAATTCTTAATTCATTACTACTTCTTTTTTCCGTTCCATGTTAACACAAACTGTTTTTACATGGGCTTTCTCCCTGAATTACATCATAGCCTTTACTTATCTCTACTTTAAATACTATTTCTAATTATCCTTAACTACATCATTTTTTATAAGCTCACTCTTAAATCATTTATTGGTTCATCAATGATTTACTAAGTGTTTTCTTATCTATTACTACCTTTTTATTATTTATAATATCTTTTTCCACTTATCACTTCCACCTTTAATTAATTGGTGTTTATCACTGATCCACTCACTATTTTGGGGTATTTACACATTCACTACTGCACTTTTTCACTGTTTATATTAAGTGTTTTTTAGTGGGTAATCCCTATAATTATTTCTCTTTCTCTTTCTCACTTTCTCGCTATTTCTTTCAATATAAATTTATACATAGTATTAATGATATTTTGCTATATATTTCACTATATCTAACTCTAATATTTGGGTTAGTGTACTTTTCTTTACTAGGTTACTTTTTACTGTTTTTGTTTAAAACAGGTATATAAATTATCTCATTTACAATAATATTTATTTCCATTAGTGGATAATTATTGGGTTTATTCACAATATTCTATATTTGAGCGTACCATTTCTCCCTTTTATATGTGGTGTTTCTTATTTCTTGGTTTCACTTCGTTTCCTCTTCATTCTTCCTCTTCTTCTTCTTCTCCTTCATCTTCTTCCTTTTCAATTGTCTTCATTTTAATTCGGTTCTCCCCTTCTCATCTGGTTTGATTTTATTTAGTTATAGGAATTCGTTCACTTCCTTCAATTGTCTTTATTCTTCTTTGTTTTGGTTTCTTCCGTTCTTTTGTTTGTTTCCTGTTTGTTTGGTCAATCACCTTTTTTGTTGTTTATTTTTCGTGGTTCCCTTCTTCTTTTGTTTCTTGTTGTTGGGTCAATCACTTGGGTTGGGTAATGTCGTCGTTTGTCGTGTCATAGTTTTTATATTTTATTTATATTTCTTTTTAACGATTTAATATGAAGTACATTTACATTAAGAATTATCTTTTTTATCCCTGGTATGGGGTGGCTTATTTGTGTTGTAACAATATCTATGGAATTGTTAAACCATAAGATGCTATGTTATATGTTATGTAATAAATAATGAGAAATAAGAGTTAAAAAACAAATAATAACCAAACAAGAAACAAGATAAATACAGACAAACACAATAACACTAAAAGGCAGTTATGACAATAGACAAACTAGAATATGTAACAGTAAAATCACACATAATTACAGAACAGACATAAAACCATTGAACAAATAACCAAAATCATGTATTAAAACCAATCAGGACCCATACAAGGGGAAAATAAAATGTAATCTCAGTACCGTAATTAAAGAAAAATAGCCAATTTCTGTTTAAGCCTAAGCAAATTCCCAACTGTCAAACTACAAAAAACTTCAATTTTGAGAATGAAACAATAACATTAGTAAGACTAAGCCATATAAACAATAAAATACAATTAGACAATCATGTTAAGACAGAAATATAATAGTAATCATGTAAATTAAGGAAACAGTATAATTAAACAAAATCAACAAAACTGTCAAAATGTTGATACCTAAGTAAACACAATAGTATTGGATATCAAATTAATCCTTGAACCAAAATATGAACAGTGGTAATAATATTTAATACTTAAAGGGTAATACTGAAGATTAATTACATTCAGAAGATCTGTAACCATTTTAAATAAAAATTCAATTATCCTAACAATGGTCTTAAGCCAATTTTAGCCAATCAGAAATTTTGAGTTACCATGACAACAACCGAATATTGACTAATTTTCAGTTAGGAAAAAAAAATATCGGTAGTGACGCTTAACTGGAGAGACACCACGCCGTGTAGGGCCCAAATTTTTGACTTAAAACAGTACAAGTGCCCATAATTTTATGAAGAAGGACCATTACAACTGATGAGAGGACATTCCAACCAACCTAGACCAAGGACCAGCTCAAAATTAATTCAGATGACTGTAATATATGGAATTTAACAAGAAGAAGACGCCGGATATCCATGAAGCCCAAGATTGAAGAAAGAAGACTCGACATCAACCAATTAACCTACGTTGACGACTGACAATACACCTCCTATCTACTAACGTTGAGTATTGCTGAATTTCTTGATTTCTATAAAACAAATTCTCTTTCGAATTTATAACTAAACCGTAAAATTCTCACTATCACTGAAAGTATTATTTTTCAAGGGTTGATAAATAAAAAGTAACTTGTAAACACTGAACTAATGATAACCTATATACTACACCAACGACACTGTCACACTTTAACACCACAATATTTAATTTACAGTAAACCTTGTTGATTTTAATGCTCATGAACATTAAGTGATATATTATAATTTGTTATCTTGTTATAAAAACTTCTGTATCGTGCTTAAAAGGACTCTATAGGCAGATTTATTTTGTAAATAATAACCAACGCTGTCTTGCATCTAATAGAAACATTGCACTGCCAACCCAGCAATCCGCTGAGTGAACGACTATATTTTGCCGAGGCTAAAATTATTATATCAATTATTATTTTGTATAAAGCGTTAACAAGAACTAACAAGTCAGAGCCTAATAAAAAAGTGTGTACCGAGAATAACTGTCCAGTATTTATTTATAGAGAATATTATGTATGTTTTGTTTAATAGCAGTGAGTCAACATAACCAACATTATTCAAGTTGGCAACACGTTTTCCCCCACTCAAATGAGAATCGGTTTCATGCCAGTCGGCGAACGATTCAAACTTACACTAGTGCACTGCCAAACCATACAGGTAAAAACTTTTAATTGTTTTCTTGTAAAACAATTTGGCGCCTATCGGGAGTTACAAAAGAGTGAGAAGGGACAGGTAAGGCACACAGGCTACCAGACGCTTCCGAACGAACACTAATTATGTTCGCTAAAACACAGTATTAAAACTTACAATTACAACTCTAACACTCAAATTCTAAGACAATAAAAAAAAGACCGACTCGAGACTTATAACAATATCTAGTTATCTTAAAAGGGTTGGTTTTTAATAAATGTTTGTTCCTTGCAAACACTTATAAGAATCGGGTCAAAGTCATTTAAAAACATCACATTATATGAAGACTCCAGTCTGTACAGAGAAACATTGAAAGACAAGAGAGGCAGGAATGTAATTCAGTGGTTATGCAGCCAAACTAAAAATAGATTAAGATTACACAGTTAATTTATTTTTGTATTGGATTGTTAGTGGTCTCAAATATTTCTACTAGTAATTTTATACAAACCACTACGAGCGCTTTTGGCAGTCAAGGTTGGTAAATGACCCAAAGATGGTTTGACTGCTGAAAGCGCTCGTAGTGGTTTGTATAAAATTACTAGTAGAATTACACAGTTAAGATGTCAAGTATAACTTTACATACTTTCTCAATTCATGAAGTCCCTTAAACACAAAAAATTACAGATAAAGAAAATGCAGAACAGCTACGCTATCATATATCAGAGGTATGATAGGCAAACTCTAAAAACGTTTACCCACACACAGGGCCGCATTTACTCACTTACGCCCCTGCGCCCAAGGCTATCTGACGCCCCCCTCCAACCAATAACAACTGATCATTTTTTCATACAAGTAATTTTCAGCTTACATTGTCAATTATGTTAAAAGTGTTAATAAAACAATAAAAAGATGTACAGTTAAGAGAACAACTTTATTTTTGGCATGAAATACATTTTACTTTACAGTGACAAAAAAGCCTATATGCATAAAAATTCAAAAATGATTGAAAATACATTTGTATATCAAGTCTTAACTATACCTAACTAATAACTGGTTTATATCTGGCTTTTTATGAGCAAATTTGCTGAGCACATCTTCATAATCTAATTTTGTTGTTAAGTCATTTTTGATTGCAAGAACAGCTAAGTGAATCAGACGATTTTGAGTTTGAGTGGAGCGTAAATAATTCTTAATCCTTGCTAGTGTAGAAGAAGATCTTTCAGCTGAGCAGACTGAAGCAGTGGTAGACACGTACATTTTCAAAGCAATGGCAACATTAGGATACAAATCTAGTAAATTCTTAGAAATCAGAAGTCTGTATAAATGTGATAGTGATAGTGATTTATCATCACTATTAATGATTTCTTCCTGAAGAAAACTTTTTAGATGAATGCATCTGTTCCAAAAGATTCTTCTATATCTGATGGCTATGTCTTCTGTAATCTGTCAGCAGCTTGCATTATATCTTCTAGATTAGTTTCCATAAGATCTGATAGAAATGTGAATTTCTGAGAAAACTCAGTGTAAACTGACACTCGATATTTTAACTCTGTGAGCAGTTTCATTAGTATCTGAGTATAGGTGGTCTGCAGAATACACGAAGAACTTTGACTTTCTAGGTCTACTTCTGATTCACTATCTGACTCAACAAAAAATCTTGTACGCTTTATACCTCTTTTAGGTCTAGTTTCCTCTTTTTCTGTTAATTGTTGGACACTTTTTAGTTTAGTTTCCACAATGTTCTTGTAGACTTCGAATGAACATTTCATTTCTTCAACAAAATTAATAAGGGAGTTGTACAGCTTAACAACTGTGCCAGCGCTCATTCTTTCAGACTGTATTTTTTCCATTACATCTCCGAATCTACCAAAGATAACCCCCCATACAGTAGCCATAAAAACTGTTTCAGAAGAGGTAATTTTTCTCAGGATCCCTTTTGCCTCTTGCCTTGTAGTCGACTTTTCAGTCTTGTCTTCTGAAATTAATTTTAGGGCCTTAATAATAACTTCAAAATCTGTATTTAAACTTTTGCATGCGTCTTCTCTGGCAGACCACCTCGTAATACTTAGAGTTTTGATAGAGAGGTTTCTTGAAGTAAAAAAAGATTCTAAAAGGTTCCAGCGATAGGTTGAAGCTTTGAAAAAGTTGTACAATGTTTGTAGAAGGTCAAAAAAGTCAACAGCAAGCCTATAGCAATTTGCAGCACTTGAACCCACTAGGTTCAGAGAGTGGACAGAGCATGGTACGTAAAATCCCAGGGAATTAACTTCTTTAATTCTTGCTTGCAAACCAGAATAAATTCCAGACATACTAGATCCATTATCATATGATTGCCCTCGAAGATTCCTTATGTCCAAGTCATGATTCTGAAGGAAAGTAAACACAGCTTTGGCAAGCTCTTCACCTGTGCTGCCTTGATTTTTCATAAACTCAAGAAAACGTTCTTTAGGAACACCCTCATCTTCATCATCATATACCTTAAAATAAAGGTTAGCTGATCACTGTGTGTTACATCTGGAGTAGAATCCAATATTATTGAAAAATATTTTGATTGTTTTACTTCTTTAGTGATTTCATTAATGACGGTTTTAGCTATTATCTTAATTAGTTCTTCATAAGTAGCATGCGATAAATAAGATGTCTTACCTTAGCCTGGATTCCCAAAGCGATCTATGTGGCTTTTTAAGAATGGGTCGAATTCTGCAATAAGTTCTGTACACATCATAAAATTTCCATTTTTTACTGAGCCGAACACTTTGTTTTCTCCTCGAAACGCTAGTCCATGAGATGAAAGTTTTTTAACGACAGCTACCACCTTCTGCAGAGCACACCACCAATATTTAACTTCCTCTTCTAACTGACTCAATAAATGTTTATCAATTCTACACTGTTCATTACTCCTTCCTTTAAACATTAAAACACAGTCACGGTGAGATTGAGAATTCTCATGTTCTCTCACTCGTTGGTTAGCATGCTTCCAGTCATTAAAGCCACTTTCACCAAATTGTGATTTTATCCTAAAAATCTTACAAGCAGCACAAAAAACTGAACCTTGGCTGCACGAGTAAACAAGATAATCTCCATTAGCCAAGTTTTCTTTCAAATAATGCTTTAGTTAAACGTCTTTGCTTGCCTGGGTAAGCTCTCTCAGATACAGAAAAATCACAGTTTAAATTTTGATCCACTCCATTTTTTACAAAATAATCACGAGTTCTATCATTTATAATCCCCAAAAATGGATCATTGCTTGGTTCAAAATTCTCACTCTCTTCTCTTGGAACAGGTTGGCCCAAGTTTTCGTCTAGCCCTATAATGCTTGAATCGTCATTGCAAAGTTCACTATTATTATTTGAATTCTGTGCTACATACTCCTCACTACTTGTTTCATTTTGAGCAGCTTGGCTAGCACTACTTTCTAAAACTGACGCATTTTTCAAGAAAAAAGAATGCAGTTTTCGAGTTTGTAAAGCACTTCATTTTCTTTCTTCTTCTTATCGTCTGCCAACTTTCGGTATTTAGCACCACTTAGCCGTTTGTGTCCGTCCATTTCAGAGTTAATTTAAATCATCTAAATCACGCTTTGCGAATAAATCCGACTTGCAAAGCTTATTCGCACTGTGTAAACAGATTACCAGTATGCAGTGTTGCCACCAGCTGACTACTGGTGGCTGCAAAATGAAATTTTCCTGCCCCTGCGCTCATTCATCTGACTCAAAATCTATTTGTTTTCCAATTTTCTGCCACCCCCAAAAATTTGCCACCCTGGGCCCGGGCCCAGAAGGCCCATGCTTAAAAACGGCCCTGCCCACACATACACATATATGAAAATAAAATAGCATATCTGTAGAACATGCATTCTGAGGCACAGTGTACATCTTCAGTTGGTATAAAATATGCTATTTTACATATTCCTATTTAAGCAA
Source organism: Magicicada septendecula (assembly GCA_034769895.1). Classification (NCBI taxonomy): domain Eukaryota; kingdom Metazoa; phylum Arthropoda; class Insecta; order Hemiptera; family Cicadidae; genus Magicicada; species Magicicada septendecula. The sequence continues at coordinate 751,042,252 of CM068367.1, read as the reverse complement.
TTTTTCACAAAGTTTTGTTGTTTTATTATTACTAGACTTTTTTAATTGTACACTTATTAAAATTTTTAATCACCCATGTTTACACAAAATTGATTTTGCACAAGTCTAATTTTTAGACCTGGGAATGGTCTGCTTCTAAAATAGTAATGTTGCTCTATACATCTATTAAAGTATGGTTTTGACAAATGTAGTTACACTCTTAATAGCACTGTGTTGTTGAAAATCATGGTTCTTTATAAAAATGTTAATCACTATGTTTTGTGTGACACTGAAATATTCCAATGACATTTGCTTCATATTATTAGGCTGAGTATTTTGTAAAGTACAACTGAATTGTAATGGTATAATTCTGAAAAAGCCACGCTTATTAACCTTTGTATGAAAACTTGTTGATAACACATATTTCTTTGTCAAGGAATAGTGTTTTCCACAATGAATTTAATTTGTCGACTTTCACCAATTTTATATTCTTGGGTATAACATCCCTACTTATCCAGGCTATTGTCTTGATCATCCTCTATCTCCAGTATTTCAACTGTTAATTGTATTTCTAATACTAAGTACTTAATTACACTGTCATCACTGAGAGGAAGTTAAATCTAGTTGATTAGCAATTGCTATATCTGTTGTAGCTAAGGTGAGTTACTGGGTGCCCCTCCGCCCAGCGTAGTCATCAATGAGGTCTTTGAGGTCTTGTACATATATAAAAGCTCTTTAAAACAAGATGACTTCCCTACATGTCACCCAACGGCAACATATTTTTAGGAATGTTTCTTTATTTTTCCTTCAAGTGATGATAAATCACTATAAAAGTAGTACCTGCAATTTTCAAATTTTCATCCTCCATATTCAACCGTGCATGTGCTCACAGTGGAACTTCCTGCATATCCACAAACACCTATCTCCGTTCTGCGTAGTTTTACGTGTTTCTGCACCAAGCTGAGCAGAGGATTGCTGCATGGTTGATGTGGACATGGCTTTATATGTAGTACCAGTTTTGCTACCAGCTAACACATAACATATGCTGAGAGCTTTAACTGAAATATTTACTACTACAGCTAACTCCTCCTGCTTATCATACACACCCTACCACTACACAAAAATCCTGGTATATAACAACCCATAAAAACCCATGTGAAATTCCTGGCTATGCCATTGTGGCTGCATAAGAAACATTATTTAACTTTGAAAAGTTAAAAGCAGCAGAAACTTTTATCAGACCCAACTTGACAATCACTATGCCCATTTGTCAAGGTCATAAACCTTGTATCAGTACTATATACACATATACTGGTATAATGCTAATTTACCCATGTAATAGTTGTTAAATGACTTTTTAGTTTGTAAATGACATTAAATTTGGAATTTTATGTACAAAATTCATAGTTGCCTGGTAATTTTTGTTTAATCAGAAAGGTTTATGACAATTTTTTTTTTCGTAGTTTCTAGTAACTTTACCATCACCCAGGCCCCGAATGACATGTAGAATACTTTTGATTTATGTAATCACATAATCATAAATTACATCATTTAATTATATTGCATAATTAATGTTATATACCTGCTTTTCTATTATGATGTGTGTGTGTTTTCATTGATATATGATTATTTGTGGTTGGTAAAAAATATTGAAATTTAGAGGGTTTTTTTAACAACCAAAACTTTATAATTATGGTTAGTAAAGGTAGTTTAGGTAGAATTAACAAATAAACTATTTGTAAAAATAATTAAAGAACTGAGGAACCAGATGAAACATTAAAGAAAACTGAATGATGAGGATGAGATAATAACTAAGAGTTCAGGGGCCAACCATTGATATATATAAACTACTGGATCATTAAGCCAATACAGGGAAAATGGTTGGTCACTATCTCGCTACCCCTACTCTTTCTTGGGAGACAGCTGGCTATAGTACAGTGATGCACCTGTACATATATGGGCACAACTTTATTTAATTTTTTAAGTTGCATATTTCAGTCAATCTGAATGTATGAAATCACGTTTGTTATTGCCTGTAAATTGAGGTAAGAAAATAACATATTACAAATAGTGGATAACATCTATTGTATTCTTTACTAATGCAAAAGAATAAGATAACACTTTTAGATATATACATCTGCAATACAGGCTGAAAATTGCTTACATATTCAGGAACAAAACAATTTTGTTCAGTTTTGCCTTACATCTAACTTTGATTTGTTTAATAATGTAGTTTTTTTTGCATGTGAATGACAAACTGTCTTATAATATAAGATACCAATAAGCTTAATGAGTGAGTGAATGGGTGTCATCAATGTACTCACAGTTTGAAATATGGTCTTTAAACAAATTCTCTTTAAAATGTCTATAAGCTAAAATAATACAGCATACTTATTAGTACTGAATCTAAATATTCAATTTTTGACAGAAAAAGACTATGCAAAAATGTTATTAACTTGTGAACATCCTGTAATGGCCTTGTAAGTTCGCCATGAGAAGTAGTACTAGTAAATTCTTCTTATGAATGAGTAAGTTCAGGATTATTATTATGTAATAAATATATACACTCTGCACATTGCATAGTCTTATTAATTTTCAACCATGAATTCACTAACATAAAATAAAGTGTTGTCTTTAAAGTAAGACAAGACTGAATATTTTATAACACTTTACACATTAAACTGTCTGACAATTAATTTTTAACTTATACAGTTTTGATGATGAATGTCACATTCTAAACAGTTCGCATCTTTTGGTGCTTGAATACTGTTTCTAGACATTAACTGCCTGAGATCATGACAAAACTGGTTAACATTTGGGTTGTTATTGTTAATCTCCTTATCATGAAACAAGTAGTTCAGTATAATCCTGCAAAAATGTATATGTTAAGATATAGGCCTACTTAAATTTAAGCTAGTTCAGCAATTCTTTACTTAAAATGTTCATGGAATTTACTTTGGTCAGATACCCTAATGCAAAGGTTTTCCTTATATGTTCTAAAATACCTACACCTCCAACTTTCAGTTTCCATAAGTTGACAAAAAACATTTACTAATGGTTACAATCATGGTCACTAATTTTAATTGGTTCTTTAAAATGTTTCTCTGAAGGATCTATAGAATTGAGGTAATCAAATAATCTATCAGCAATTCCGATCAAATTAACTGTTTCACAGTCTATAAAGTCAGGATGATTACTGTTATTAAAAAATTCTAGAGATCAGCAATGGTAGCAATCAGCATTTGTGCTGCTATTTTTACATTCATGTTTTTATTTATGTTAAAAACATGTGTTTTGGAAAGTTTATTAGTTTTAAACCTTCTTTTTCTTGTAAAAAGAGGAAATTCTCAATAAATCTGAATACTATTCCCTCCCCAATTACTGATATACGTAATTATTTTATTTTCAACTAAAATATTTCTACATAACTAACACATGCGTCTATAATGACACATATATTATGATTAACATCCTTTATTCTGAAAAAAAAAGGTTTTCAGGAACCTTGCAACCAAGTTTCTGAACTGCTGCAATATTAGCTGATGTGCCATCAAACGTAACGTTATATGTTAACACCAGTTTCATACTACTTTGTAATTGACATTTTAATTAACTGAGATTGTACATTAGAGCTTAATGAGTTTGTCAAGAAATAATGTATTGCACATTTGAAACTGGCTTTTAAAGAAACAATTTGAAATACTAAGGATTGAATCAGTTGCTAATTTCTCTTGATCTTCTACTTTCATTCCGTAGCCTATATCTATATAGTCTACATTCTCACCCTTTTTAGGGTCATATATTAACTGACTTGTAATGCTCATTGTATCAAAAGTAAGGTTTACATGCTCAGATAGTTCTGGTTGTGTACATTATTTTTTAAACAAGGAAAAACTTCTCCCCTAAACACAGGAGAACAGTTAAAATTGTCATATTGTACAGGCATATCATTGTACTATAGCCAGCTGTCTCACAGGATAGGTGGGGGAGGCGAGGCAGCGGCAGACCGTTTTCCACAACTATCCACCATAAATGAGCCCTATCCAGTAGTTATACATCCATGGAGCCAATCTCTGCAATGATCAGCTCCAATATCCCAGTCAGGTCTACACTACCTACTTTGATCTATTTATATACTGGAACCAAAATGCAATTGAGCAGCAAACCCTCTTTTGGAACCCTCAGGGAAGAAGAAGACAAGGAAGACCAAGAATCTCGTGGAGGAGAACTGTCAATATGGAAGGAGAAAAGGAGGGAAAGTCCTGTGGAGAGCTCAGAGTCCTTACCCAAAATAGAGTCCATTAGCGTAGCTTTGTCGATGCCCTATGCTATCTAAAATGCAACGGACTTAATTAAATTAATACATTTGGCTTTTATTTGTATATTGTAACGTGACAGAAACAGATGAGCCCATAGGAGTAAACTTAAGACAAACCCAATCGGAAAAAAAGATGATGATAATAATAAAAAAGTTAAAAGAAATAAAGAAACCAACATAACTAAGAAGTACAATACATTAGTTAATAAGAAAACTTTATGTAAATTACCTTATAAGAAAACAGTGTTGTGAACTATATTAAATAAGGAAAAGTGATACCAGTGTAAACTACAATAAATAAAGAAAAAAAAGTGAAGTGTCAAATGTAAAAGTGAAGTGTAGAGAAAAAAAAGAGTGTGAAGAAACACAAAAGTGAGAAATATAAAATGAGTACAAACAATCTTGGAAGGATAATAATGTTTAATAACCAAGGGTACTTACCTATTCATACATGAAGCATTAAGCTTATTATTGTTTCATTTTTTCAGAATAATTTTGTTATCATAATAATCAATCTTGATGATGACCATAGTTGTCATAAGTTATAAGCCAGGTAAATAATTGAATCCCAATTATTTTGGTGATAAACAATGTTATTTCTCTTAGGGAACACTAATACCTAAGGCTTATTAACTAATTACTATAGTAAATATGTTATATGTTTAACTGTGTTATAAAATCTATGTTGATGTTAAAAGAAATTTGTTAAAAAATGTTAACCATGGAAGCATGGGATAGGACTAAATGGTTTGTTAAAAAATGTTAATGTAGAAGGAGGAGAGTAATTTGTAATTTTCAGAGGAATTTTGTATTTAATTGTAAGATTTTTTAAATTAACTACAAAACAAATAATATAATCAGAAGCAATACACAAACAACAAAACATAGACAAGCAACGAATCACCTAAACATAGAAATTAACTTATAAAAAAATAAATAAATAAATTAACCAAAAGTGTAAAACACTAGGAATTAATATAGGTAAACCATAAAATTGCCACTTTTAGATTGTTTTCCCTAATAAATCAAAGGTAATGGCCAATCCCAGAATTATAATATGATTTTGTGATGGTCAAAAGACCCAAATGGCATAAACAGCATAATTTTGTAAAAACACAGAACATTTATTATCACACACACACACACACACACAGGCCATATTTGGTATCATTTTAATTGTAATAAAACAAAGAATAACATGCTGTAAATTAAATTAAGATAAACTATTTAACAAATAGAGAGTAATATGTACTAGGGTGTAAAAAATCATGTATTGTAAGAAGTATCAGGTCATGTGACCCCAAAATTCAGTCAAATTAGCCAATCAGAAATTAGAAAAAATTGGCCAAACTATTCAAATTTGAAAGAAAACGTTTACAGTGTATTGTTAGCACGAAAGAAGAATGGGTCAGCCCTATGTATGGCAGAATGAAAGTTTACTAAAGACTCAAATCTGAGTGTGTAAGGTTATAAAAAAAAAAAATTCAAAATTAATAATAATAATAATGAAGATTTAAGAAGACAGAAAAGCAATAATAAGAAACAAAAGAAGAAACACATAAAGGAACACAATAAGTATGAAAAACTAATAGCCGATAATAATATTTGGTCAACCAGCAAGGTGAGAAAACCGTTGTCATATAACCCAACATTATCGATCACACGACACTAAGAAAAAACATCACAGACACTATTAATTAACACTCCAGTGAAAGAAAACGAACAAATAACTATTATTTCAGTAAAAACTTTATATAATTCCATTCATATTAAGGGAAATTGGTGTATGAACTTTAATACAATAACGAATGTCTTGATGGCGGCCATGATGAAATACTTTTAGAAGTGACGCTTTTATGTCAAACCAACCCACGCGGTGCTAGTGAGCTTCGGTAACTAAGTAGACATTATTTATACAATATTACTTAAACAAAATTCAGTTTCTCATGTAAATTTTGATAGAAATTAAGATTAATTTGTAAGTATTGTACTTCGCTACGGCATTTCTGACTTTTTTAATAGTTCAAAGAACCTTAGAATTAATATAAGTGTTGTAAAAAATTTCAACACAACTAACGATTGTAATTCTCGACCCTAGAGACAAAGTCGATGTAGTAAGTAACATTCCAAATTTGAAAACAAATAGTTAAATAAAAACCCAAGAGTTAATGCAGCAAAAGAGTTTTATGTGTTAGATAAATATAATTTAATGAATTTCAGCATTTAATAACAGGAAGAAGACGTAGTAAGAATTGAAGTAACTTATTGAAGAAGGTGACTCACAGTTAGTCTACCACTGGGTGAATCGATTCCACAATCAAACGCAACATTACTTAATAATTATTCAAATTAGAATTTTACCGCGTTTGACAGGGATCGTCTAGACTTCAACGAATTCTTAAGTTTTGAAGAACAGTGCATTAATTAATTGGGAAACCACAATTAAACGAATAAACTAATTGAATTAAAGAAATTAAATATACTTTCAAAAAAAAATGTAACAAACATTAATAAATTTATTGAACACGAAGAATGTTTTAAACAACGACAAGTTACAAATGGCGTCCAACTAGTGAGGCTTGAATTAGGAAGAAGATTGGATTACAATCCAAAGAAAAGAAAAGAAATTCCTAATTTTGGCAGGCAACTATTACAAGTACAGAAATGCAGCGAAGAGCCACCTCAAAAAGGAGGACAGAGGACCCCAAAGCAGAGGAAGATAAGCGGGAACACAAAACAGAAGCAGCTGTGGACACTGAAATGGAACAACCAGCAGGTGATAAAGAGGAAGCCAGAGGATACCTGAATTTAATACAATTATGGGACTTAATAAAGGAAGATTTGAGATTTAAACGAATGGAGGAAAAATTCAACAGAATAAAGAAGAAACTTATGAGAACTTTAAGAAACAAGAAGAGAACTTGATGAAACAGATAAATGAGAAAATAGACAGTACAAATGACAGTACTAAAGAAAATTTTATACAAATAAACGAAAAAATAGATAGTACTAAAGAAAGTACTAATGAGAGTTTAATACAGATCAAGGAAGATAATAGACAAATGAATGAGAATTTGGAAAATAAAATTGAGAAAATCAATGAGAAAATAGACAGTACCAACGAAAGTACTAAGGGAGAATTGAGGGAATTAAATGAAAGGATGCATAATATAAATTTAAGTATAAATGAAAGAATAGACAGGACCAATGAAATCACTGACGAGAAAATAAAAAATCTAAACGAAACAATTAGTCAAAGGGTCGATAAAACAGACGAGGAACTCCTAGTGTTCAGGGAAAATATAACTAGTCAAGTAAGTAACATGGAGAATAACAATAGAATTAAAATGGACGAAGTACAGAAAGAAAACAAAAAGGAAATAGACAAGATAAATGAAACAATATCCAGCAAAGTTGAAGGCATCAAGGGTGAATTAGGCCAAGTAAAGGGACAAGTAGGCAACATCCAAGAAGAACTGGGAATCCTCCAGAGTAGGCCAGTACATTGCCACCAAAATTTAATATCGGACCACAGAGAGACTATATACTTCAAAGATTACAGAAGAAACCCGATAGAATTCCTGGAAAGGGTAACAGAATGGCTCAACAGAACAAGAGAAAACAGGTGGAGCAACATCAAAAATTTGCTGGATGAAGGATTCAAAGGGACAAATGACAACTGGTGGTCAGCCATCAGAAATGAGGTAAATGACTACAACAGTTTCAAACAAATATTTAGGGAAAAATACTGGTCGGAGTCGGTCCAAAACATAGTCAGGGACAACTTATGTAACGGAAAATATGAGGCAAACTGGGGTCAGCCACCAACTGCATACTTCCTGGGGAAGGTGTTTGTAGCCCGGAACCTAGAACCGAGGATCCCCGAAGAATGCCTAATAACAAAATTAGCATACCATTTCGAAGATGGAATTAGCCAAGCCAGACTGAATGGACAGATAAAAACAATAGGGGCTATGGAGGCACTGTTAGGAAACTATGAACAGGGAGGGTATTACCGTCGCTCTAGAAGACAATACGAGTGGCAAAACGCAGACAGAGGGGACCAAAACAGAGACCAGCGCCAACGGGTGAATTATGTGCGCAGCGGTGACAATAATAATGGCAATTACAATAATAATAATAATCGAGGTCAGAACCGGAATAATAATAATAATAATAATAACTACCAAAATAATAACAATCACAATTAAAATAGGACGAGGAGGAGAAGCTTCGATAATGGGCGAAATTCTAGATACTATAATAATAGAAATAACGAAGAAAGGAGATACCCACACCGAAGCAGAAGTAGCGAAGACCACGCAAGAAATCAGGAAGTGGGAAGGGAATTCTGGACAGACAACAGAAGTAATGAAGAAACTGCAGCAAGCACTCAACCACAGGAAATGGTGGGAAACTTGAGTCTGCAGTGAGAACTACAATTAGCCCATCACTGCAGAGGGTAAACGGGCAGATGACCAATGATCATGGAACCAACCAAATTAAAATAATAAAAAGACAAAATTACTTGAAAAATATACGCCAAAAACAAGCTGATTTGCAGGGAGTACCGTCAGAGATAATGTGTTACAGGGGCTAATGTGTCTCTTATAGATGTAGTGGAATTCAACAGAATTAAGGAAGAGAGTAAAGAAAAAATATCAACACTTCCAGTAAGTAATGTGGTGATAGTGGGAGCAACAGGAAGATAAAACTGTCAGGCAACAAGCCGTGCTAGATTTGTCCAGTCGGGGCCAACTGATAATAATGGTGTTTATGGTAGCACAAGGACTACCATTTAAAGCGATGATGGGGTGTGACATATTACGACAACACTCAGCAGTCATCGATATGTGCAACGGAAAAATAACGTTGTACCATGAAAAAGGGGAATGGTCGAGTGAGATAAAGGGCCGGAAATGTGCCACTCACAGTCGACAAACTCACTCTATTTAATGAGGAGAGGGAGAGTTTTAAAACACCAGGTAGAAAATCAGCCCAACTAGAAGATGACGAATGGAACCGAAAACTAACAGAAATCGACATATTTACTACCACTAAAATGAAGGAAATCACAGGACAAAATAAACAGCTCATCAGAAGTACAGAAGTGTATTTTCCGATTTGCCAGGGAAGGCAAGAAACTTTGTATGCGAACTAAAATTCCACTCACCTATTAACTTCAATAAGAAATCGTACCCGATAGCACAATCCTCGAGACCTGCAGTCAAGAAGGAGATATTGCGAATGTTGGAGCAAGCCATCATAGAATACAGCTCAACTAGACGTTTTAAGTCATAGTCTCAAAACACACCTCTGTGGCTGTGTGTGAGGACAGCACATTCACGTTCACAGAATGAAAAGAATTACTTTATAGGAATCAACAGGATAACTAAAAAGAGAACAGAAAATTGTAGAGACTTGAAATCACCGAGATCTTACATTGTTACTTCCTTACATTATTACTGTCTGCAAGTGTTCACAATATTTTTAATTAAATTCATTTGTATTCACCACAAGACTTGTATCATTAGCATGTTTGCCTTCCCTGAAACCAGTTACTTCTACAGATCCGTTTCAGAAGAAAAATGCATGAAAACACTCATAAATGTTTGAGAGTATTTCTCACGCCTTTCTACTGTATCGATACATTTAATCTTCAAAAAGTGATATTATCTTATTCATTTTAATAACTTGACAGTAAAATAGTTTTGGTTCTAATTCTTTGAATACAATCATGTTATTTGTTATCCAGTAGTGTCTGACTTTGTGAAATACTTTAGTACTTTTGTGAAAACTGTTTATACAATATGTATGTAGACACTAAATAAACAAAAGTCGGAATGAATCATTCTAGATGCTGCCATGCACATTAAATGCTGTATACTGGATAAATGGATCTCACAATTTGTAATAATGGGTACAGTACTGAAGAACCGTCGTTAATATTCATTCACTAACGACTATGTGTTGCTAGTCTGTCCAACACATAGGCCTACTTCTGATGCACAATTAAATGCCACTTTTTGGTAATGGTAATAGTCTTTGACTAGAAGCGAAATTACTGAGGGACTGTGTACTGTGTAACCAAGTAGTAGTTGTTTAAATCCATTCGAAGATTTCCACAGGTAATAAACAACAGAGACATACGATTTTACGCGGAGTGTTCTTACTCCATCACCAAGTGAATGGCGACTTTCTCTATAATCTCTTAAGATTTACTGTGTAGTATACACATGGCGTCTTTTGGTCAGAAGCCAACTGAATTTCTAAAACTGCTCATTCTATTTACATTCGGAAGCTGAAGAAGATAGGTTTTTTTTTTAACAGACTAAAACATGAACTTCGCAAAATAACATAATAACGTATTTAACGATAACGAGCTCGTGAACGATAGGCCTAAAACTACAATTTTTTCAAAGTATGAAATCGTGTAGAAAACACTTTAACAACAGTTGAAGTCAATAAAAAAGTGAACATTTTATATAACAGAATTACCAGTTACAAGACACTGGCTTCCATACGACTATTAATGAAGCAAGTAATGAAGGACTGATTAAATAAACTAATCGGCAGATAATGTCAGACGCATAAGACGTTAGGACGTAAAATGCATCGTCACAGATACAGGGCATTTAAAATTTATAATTTCAGATCTTTGAGACAAACATTTTTGTTACAATTCGGTGAAGTATAGACAAATTAGTGTAGCTAAACTGACTCAATAAGTGCAGGTTAGCATAATGGGAGACTGACTACGTCTGTGTAACGTACGTACTGTTTATACATTCAGTTACAGTGCTATTAAAACAATCCGCGTCTTCTGACAGTTCTCCTTGCGTGTTTACAAGAAGTAGTTGCTATGGTAACTCGGACGAGACTCCGAGGAGAGCCAATCACCGGCAGGCGTGCGCTTTCCCTCCCCCTTTCTCCTCAGTCAACAGTCCCACACTGACCAATCAGCGCTCCCGCAGCTGTGCCGAACACCACGTGCTTCTTAGCTGTCAGAAGACGCAGATTGTTTTAATAGCACTGTAGTTGTCTCTCGTTCCAAGTGACCTTCGGCCGTATGCACATTTATTAAGGCTAGAAGTGCAGGAATTTTACCGCATTGTTAAGTACTTGCCATGCATGAACATACATATCAAATGGTAACTCTATTCAGACTTAATACTTTGTAAGGTATCCATACAACTTACAATTGTTTCGAGGCGCGAAAGTATTTTGTAGGTTTATACCGATGAATTTCTTTAACTTGGCTACTTTTCGGAGGTCATCATCCGTTAATGATTTGGGACCAGAGTATGCAACCGTCTTTATACAGAACAAAATCACAAATTATATTCAAATTGAATTATGATATGGTAAGTAGAAATGCCACTATACAATCTTGCAGCGAAATTGAGCTATATGAAAATCACAATTAAAAAATACTACAACAAATAAGTTATTTAAATATGTGTTGGGTATTTATTCGACCGCATCGTTTTTTCATGTCACTATCGCCACCTCCGCTTATATATTTCTGTGTTTTACTTACTTTCGGCAGAATTTGGAAGCCGAAAAATTACGTAGTTCTTATTTACGAAGTCCGATGGTGGATGTCGAAAACATGGCCTGTATCGTGGTATTTTAAAGTAATCAGAATAAGTTTACTTACAGAAAGTGTTTCTGTGTATTATATAGGTCTCGGTGGAGGAGCGATGGCGTGTTCCGCTGAAACGCATAGACCTCTACTAACAGCCATTATAATGATGATGATAATCTTCAGCGATTGTTCAAACATTACGTGTAAATCGGTTTATTTACTTCACACGCTTTAGGCTTATTGGACATACTAATCGCGTTTAGTTCGTATGAACATAAAACTTCCCATGATGGAACGTTCAATCTGGAAAAAAATCTTCATAAAATATTTGGGTATACAGTTCCTTTTTTTAAGAATTTTGTTGAAACTATAAATACGTATGCCTATAATTTTTTGCTACTGAAGTAGAGGTTTAATGATAAACTTAAGGGGATTTCAAAATATATGTGAAAAACCATTTCCTAATAATATACTAAAACATATGTACTACAATGGAGTGGCTGACAAAGGCTAGCCAAGGCCCGCGGCGGCATTTCATTTTGCGGTCTCAGCTACGGTTTTTTAATTGTAAGATATATATTTAATACTTTTTATACTAAGATGTACCTAAATATTTTACTTATTATTTCTGTTGTAACGAAGCACTAAAAAAATGACATAATAAAATGAGAAAATTCAATTTCGCTTACAATTATAGAAACTAGATGTTTCCGAAGCTTTGTTTACTGAGTTTATTACGTCATAAAAATCCAAAAACGATGCAATTTTCTTTCTATACACAAAATAGCCGTTTTTCAGTCTTTCTTCGCACATCGTTGATCTATGGTAAGTTGTTATGTATCTAAAGTTTTCTTGGATAACACTCAAATTGTTAAAAAATATTTTAGGATGAGACTTAGGTTGGGAATGGATTTTATAAAGTCGCATTAGACATAAAATAAAAACTTCCTTTGCTGTTCAAGTAACTGCTGCTTCTGGCGGTGGCGCGTACATAAATAGCGTCGAAAGATTTTTACTTGTTGACTACTTGTTCTTTATCGAAGTCATCATATGCACGGTCGAGCTTCTCTACGGGTGGCTGTATATCATTATCAGAGGCTTCCATCAAGAATTCTCATTGTACGATATTAAATATATATTATATCGTCTCCGTGGCAGAGTACCTTTGACAATTTTTGAATAAATAGATCTAGACGTTGAAACACTGATCTAGGATGAAAACAACTTTAGGTGTAGGTTATATAATATAGAGACAAAGGAGTCTAATGGAACTTTGATGGAACACATACTGTGTTTCAGGGGCGGACCGCTCCTGTCGTCCTCTCATTCACTGCTGCTGCTACAATGTTAATGGTGATAACGCAGACACTCAAACTGGCATGTCTATATTAATAACAGTAGTAGGAAATCGAATTCTAATTCAGTTCTATACAGAGTGTGATACCAGTAGAACTTAGTTTCAGTTTCAGATAAAATAGTTTTTCTGTGTACTTTTATGCAATTCGCATATGCCTGATACAACTGTAACTTTAGGGCGAGACCGTTGCTTGCGAAGGCAATTACGGTTTTATCGAATTTATGGAAACGTCGATAGGTCCATCGACACTTGCATGGAGCTCTTTTGTTGTACCTCCTTCGTGATGACTACTGTGATAAGATAGTGTCACTGAGTACAAGACGGTGAACGTTACCTTGATTAGAGCTTGAGTTGAGCGTGGACCGTAAGACACAGTGTCTGTGAGAGGAAACGAGACAAAAATGTGTGTGTTACTGGAGAAATACATAGTGTAGAGCAAAACGTTTGTGTATGTGCAAGGCGACGGCGGATGTGTGCACGTAGTCGCGCCGGTATAGGTATCGGCAGTAACGGTCAGTCGGTTTTCACTTCACATTTGGTGTGTAAGTAAGTAGTACGCTGTATGACAGCCAATAGTATAGTCGCGTGCCGTAAGTGCAGATCCTGTAATATGCTTTTGTTATCACTTCCAGTTATCAGTACTTAAAACGGTCGTCGTGTGGCTTTCATTTCGTACAAACTCGTGCAACAATCAATTATTTAAGTATTAGCGATTTTGTAGCTTTCGTTTTTTTAAGTAAAGAAGAGATAAATTAAAACTGATCTGTAAACTGTTAACTATTGCTGGGGAACAATGAACGCAGTTATCTTGCAATAGTACAAAATGTTCCACATCAGATTGTATATCCCGTCAGAAGAGAGGGGCGGCAAAGCTGACGTTAAGTCAAACAGACGCAAGGTAAGTGCATCGTTACCTACTGGTGCTAATTTTCATATTTCGTCCTTTTAAACTATGAATGGGAGACTTGTTAAAAATGTAATTAAGTTCTTCCCTTTTAATAGGCGGTCCTGCCTATTTAATGTTAGGAGCGTAGAGATTTGCCATTAGTACTAATTACATTAATTATGATCACACGTGAGATAACATTTTATCACCTATGCCCTTAAACAATGTGGCATTAAAATATCATAATTAGTCATTATTACTGATATTTATTTACGAATAGTTTCTGCGAATTGCATAAGCCTTATTTTCTTTTGTAAATTATACAAATGAACAAAATATTTATTATAAGAAAACAATTAAGTATTGATGAAACTATTACAGATACATTCACAAATAGGGAAACATTTGTTAAACGTTTTCTCAAGCACAGTTGAGTAACTTAGAGTGCAACAATTTTGTGTTTGTGTGTTTTTTTTAGATACTCTGAGCTAGAGTGATATATGTTTAATCAAGAAAGTTGTGTTAGTGGTTATAATCACAAACAGAATTATCACTGTTGCATACCACTAGAAAACGTATTCTGATTAGCGCTTTCAAGCTTCACAACTCATCGTCCAATCTGACGATGAGTTGTGAAGCTTGAAAGCGCTAATAGAAATAATGTTTCTATACTACCTTTATTATGCTACCTTTTGCTTAAACCATGTGAAAGTTTGTGTCAACTTAAGCCTGTTTCTACATTTAATCCTCTGGCAATCAGAAAAGAATACTTTTGATAATATGAGGAATTCTCTGTACCACCTAAAACATGCGTCAGTACTGTGTATCCAGAATATCAGAATCTGGTAATAGTAGTAGTTATAAAAAATTAAAAGTTATGTAGGTAACAGTATAATGAATTCTTGGGTTTCGTTGTCCATGACGTGTCCGTTACTTAACTAAATACAACTATTACATTAACGACTCGGAACACAAAGTTTTTTATGAACCTCTGAAGAAGCCTTTTAAAGGTGAAAACCGGTTCAGGTTGTAAGGTAAAACTTTATGCTTTTACTTATAAAAAACTTTGTGTTCCAAGTCGTTAATGTAATAGTTGTATTTAGTATAATGAAATTAGGGTAGTTAACTTGTCTAATAAGACTGAAGTACTGTTTTTATATAAATCTGTTGTGTGAATATTTTTTGTTGCCTTTTCTTTCTTTGTTTGCTTATCATTTGCTATTTTATTTTTTATTTAATTATGTTTTGAGAATGACAGACATTATGATGGTAGTTTCAAGATACAATAAATGTTAATCATAAGAGCACAGTAAATATTTATTTCAATGGGATGTTTCAGATTGGTTCTTTTGGGGGGTCAAGTATTGTATGATAATATAAATATAATGTACACATTGATATTGAAATATTCTTCTTTTTTTTAATCTTATTTAATAGTGGGTTGTGTTATACCCTTACGCCTCACGTTGATCGCCAATTATGAAAAGGCACAATTGTTGTTTGATTGTGTTTTTGTATTTAAATCCCCTCTTTGTTGGTGCCAATTTGTAATAGTTAATAATATTTATTGTGTAGTAATGGCCTTTACTTACAGGTAATGGTTTGGTTAATTAATGGTTTAATTATTAAATGATTTTCGGGTTACTTTTTCTCAGGTTGGCTAAGACGATTCACTAAGATTAATTATAAATCAAATAGGTTGGTCAATTTATAAAATAACTAGAATTATGCCCTTGTGCTCGTTGGTATTTAACTAGATGGTTCCAAATGTCTTTCATTTATTTTTTAATTACTTGAGATATTAAAAGTTTGTAGTAATGAGTATTCTTGTTTTATCTGATCTATTCTCTTTATCTTATTAGAGTTCACTGACCTAGTTAAATCATTTAAATAACCCGGGTTGTCCCAACATAAGTATCTACTGCCAACTTATTCTTCTGGAGTTGAAGTAAACACTAATGTTCAAAGTTCATTATAAAATGTTAATTATTAAAAAATAATAATTCATACACCATTAATTCCTTTCACTTTTCTTTTGTTTTCTTTTAAAATTGTATTCTTCTACTATTAAAATGAAGAACATCTCTCATAATATGAATTGACCAGGCTTGTTGTATTGATAGCTCAACAGTTGGTAGCATGAGTTCAAAAATCTCAGAGATGCAGGCTATTGTTTACGTTTTGACAATATAACCCTTATGAGTTCTTTGGACCACAATAATTAACAAAAATGTCTTTTTTGAAGAACAAAACATTACAACCCAAAATTAAATATGATATTATAAAACAATAACTTAAAATCTAAAGTGACGAACAGTGTCCGCTGTTGGTGTTAACCTAGTTTGACTAAGTTATTTAGTTAAACATTGAATACAAAAACAAAATCCAATAGTTAAACATGAAATAATATTAATAGTGTTAGTGTTTACATACAGTGATAATATAAACATAAGTTCACAAGTGTCTATTACAAGTTACTACGGGATCGTGATCATTAATTATTAAGTTTGTTATAATTCTCAAAATAAACACTATACTTTCCTTTTCTTTATATTCTCTTTATAATTCACTGTTATTAATTATTCACAGTAATGTCCTTTAATGATTAAAACCACTTAACAACGCTTGACTTTCACTGTTGGGTTGCGTTCCCATTTGTAGGTTAGACCGTGGTTTGTTGACACTGCACATAACCTCACTCAGTTTCAAAATTTTGATGACGAGAATATTTACACTTTGGGTTGGAGATTAATTACTTTTTCCGTGTTACAGTACTGCGTGATCTTTACAGGAGGTGTTCTTTACTGCGTGATGACCGGCAAACAACTGACTTCTTTCCGGTGCGTTATGGGTAAATTCACCTGGCAGGTGAATGATTCTGATTGGTGGAAATAGTAACTATTCCGTTTTTAATTACAAAACTTTCGTTTTAAGCGTCAGTCTTTGGGTACAAGATTATCAACTAAGCGTCACTTTTTCTGAACAAATTTATAAATTTTTTTAGAAATGACATAATGTCCTGATGCTACTTACAATTAAAAATATATTACTACCATTAAACAGAATTTTTTATGCTGATCATTTTGAGACCTTTTAAGGCATGGTTCTGTTCAGTAATAATATAATAATAAAAATAACAATTTTTACAGATTGATTTAGTCTAGTATTCTTTATAAAATATTAATTTTTCTGTTCCATCATTTAATTCTTAGTTGTATAATTGGTTTTACCTTAACATTATATGGTTTAACAATAGCGATAATAATTATAAACATCAATTTATGATAAAAACCTAGTCTTGCCATCTAGGCCTAATCATGTCCATGCTCATTGGGACCTTAATTCCTTTCTCAAACTAAAATTACTTAATTCTACTATAAAGTAACAACTCTTAAATATCACTTATGATCTACTTGAACTTTTACAATATATTTTATACTTCACTACAAGCTTTTTTCCTTGTACTGTCCATTATAAACTTCCACATTAGCTGTATGAAGTGTTTGTCAAAGTTGACAACTTATTATTTACATTATGCCTGGTCTATTATTGACATTTCTCATTATTACTTTCTTACTCTACTAACATACATTATTTTATAATCTATACTATATGATTTAACAGGTTTTATTTATATAATTATCATTTTTCCTACCCAATACATGTAGACTTTTGTCTCATCAGTTTCTTACTATTTACATTATTATTTAGTTCCTAAACATCAATAGTTAATTATAATTGTCTTATTTATTATTCTGTTTGTTGTTCATACTTTTTATCATGAAATTATTTATCTTTCAATCCTCTTCATTTCTTTGTCTTGGTTTAACATATAAATATGGTGCATAACCTAACTTACATCATAACACCTTTATATACAATTAAACTGTTAGTATTCACTTATTTTATACTAATCATTCTCTGAATTGTTTTTGTGACTTGATTCACACTCAGATATGATTATTCTCTGACTCTATAGTTCTTTTACATCAAATTTTATCTAGTTTATAAAGTTTCATGATTGGTAAACCATTTAAGTTCTGCTGAATAGGCTTTCACCTATTTTTTACAACATTACTTATGCAGTTTACTAGAGTTATTTATTATTAAGTTCCAGATAGTCATATTTGGTATTTTGGTCTTATCATTTTATTTTACATTTATCTTAAATTTACTATTTAACACATATTTTACATTATACAGGTTCCTTACTTAATTATTGTTCTGTTCTTCATTATTATGATAAGACAATTATTTATGTTAGGGTATATTCTTTATGTAGAGGGAAACATCACATTACAATATAAAAAACTAAAATTCAAGCAATCCCTGATTATTCAATTTTATGTCAAATATCTGTAAAAACCAGTTTGACGTAGAATGATTATATAAGTAAATAAATTTTAATGTTTATATTATATAGTTTAAAATTCAATATAATTATTTAATACATTTTTTTGTGAGAAAGACATACATTTGTATAACTATTTTGTTTTAAGAGACAAATTAAAATTTAAAATTTTAAAGCTTTTTTAAGATTTTTTTAAAAGCACATTTGGTGACTATAGTATAGAATGTCATTTCAGGGACAAATATAATATATAAATTACATTATTAGAATTTACATATCGTTTCTGTGAATGTTATGTTAAGGCTAGAAGTTTTATATGTCCTGCTGTCTTTCCCGTGCTCCCTGTTATTGAAGAGAATGTCAGAATTACTGATAATCATTCCTTATAATTATTTAAATAAAGATGACATGAGAAAAATTTCATAAGAAAGAAACACAATAATGTGTGGAACAAATATATAAGTTCTCTAGCGTGCTATGTAATGTAGCAGATATGAAGTCAATCAGAGGTTGTAGACTATGACAGCCAGAGAATCATCAAAATTTATTTTTGAGCCACTTTAAGTGTCTTTGACAAGAGTCAGTAATCACATTTGGCTCAAGAATCTTATAATTTTTGTAATGTTATATGTCAATGTAGCAGTACAACTCTAAACCTACACAACAAAGTATAAAAATTTATACGATAACTAAAAGTTGACTGATAAAATTAACAAGTATCTAGAAAGTCACCTATAATAAATGCAATCAAAAAATGTACATTTGGAAGGCTTTGATATAAGAGCCTATTCTTTTAAATGTTTCATTGCCTCTGTACACTAATTAGATTGTCCTGTAAAATGACATCGTTGTTACTAATGATCCACATGGACACAGCATTGACGCAATTAACTGCAGCTTAACACCTCCAATGAAGCCGACCCATCATGCCATTGTACTCTGCTGATGACTCCATGATAATACAATGCTCTGGAGTATTATAATTATTATAAATAATATTAATAATATTGTGTTCTTAAATTATTATTATTATTAAAATAAACTTTTATTATAAATATATGTTACTAAGTACCTGAATTCTTTGTAAATATATCTCTAGTGCTTCATTTCTCTCTACAGATAACCACACATTCTTTAATTGTCCCAAATTTAAGCCTTATGTCTAACTTTAGCCACTTAATGATACCATGCATCAGAATTGGTATTTTCATGAGATTTTATGTAAGCGCCAAGACTTTTTATATACTTACACTGCTGTTGATGAATTTTGAAGTGTTGGATGATAAGAAAAGGTGGCAAACAAACAATAAAATTTGTCTTGTTTTGTGAGTACTCTGACCAAACATGTTTTGTTTTTCATTGTTGGTTAGATCTCTTGTATAATGAAAATCAGATAAATGTATGTTTATATATTATTTTATATTGTCCAACTATCCTTCAACTGAAAAAAAAACAAAGAGAGAGATTAGTAGGCGCTCATTTCTGTTCCTAATATTAGATAATATGTGGAATGGTTCAGAAACAGAACTTTTAATAAGTTTGTCATCAAAGCTAAGTTATGGTTAAAATATATTTCGCAATGTTTCTTATTTGACCCACATAATAGGAAACACGGGTATGTTCTGCAACAATTTGGAAAATCTTATAAATTTCCTGTCAGAGTATAAAAGGATAACAAAGTACTGTTGGTACACTGGTTAATCATTTTGATATTTGTGTTAACACAGTGTATTTAGAAAACTCACACACAGAACAATACCTCCTCAAGCTGTCTGATCACTCAGATCACGTAAGGAACGAAGCCATCCATTCTTTACATGCTTGAGCTAATAGCTTTAGTCCCTTTTAAATACTGTTTAGATTCAGAAATTATGGACTTTAAATATGGCTATTTAGAAATGTATGATTAACTGTATTGTAGGTAATATGAAGTCAGGTAGTTGAGGCAAAAGGCACTTTATGTAGTACAGTACACTTTATGTAATAGAGTACACTTTATGTAAGTGGCATCTCAGAAAATACTCACTGTATTTGGTGTGTGCACACTGAGTTTTCTTCCCGGCATATACTAGGAAGATTATTGGCAAGGAGAAAAAAAGGCTCAAACTCGGATAAAAAGAACCATTAATTTTATTTGTTATATTATACAATTAACCTGAAGATGTTTACTGATTTCTTGTGTAGCCAATACCTTCTTTAATACCTTATTGACATCCGTTTATAAAATTTTAATATTAACCAGATGTTTTGATATGGATGTTAAATCCACTTCCAAATTTAGATCGTAATTTTTGTTGTTCAGTTGTTTGAATGCAAAAACAAAAAAGAACTTTATAGGAGGATCATGAAACAGGTTCTCATTTGAGTATAGTGTCTGAGATATTACAAACCTTCTTACTAAAGATATTACTGCACTGTATCAATTAGACTTAGGAACACAACTTTGGAAACTATAAAAATTAGTGGAAGTTGTACACGAGCCAGCACTTGTAACAGTGTAATTATCTCAATCCAATTACTATCATAACAGTACAGAATGTGAAGTCCAGAGGTTTCCCATCCTTCATCTAAAGCAACTCAGCTTCCAACTTGATAATTTTATCTTGTCTGTATCCTACACAACTTGTTTTGTCTGTTTCCTCTGTAAATCCTGTTTGTGAAATTGCTATGGGTCAAGTCATAAGTTGTTGTAGTAGGTTATCCATCGCCCTGTGAATGTGACATTCACTTGTGCAATATCTTTTTCTTTATGATTCAGGAGCATCATTAATTCTATTTCATTTGTGATTTCTTACTTTTATGATTATTCTCTATATGGTGACTAATGGCCTCAAAGTTATCCACTGTATCTCCTTCACTGTTACTATAGGTCTTGTAGTGTTAAAGATACATTTATTGGGCTTCCATGTTTGTTTTTCAGCAGATTCTATCTATAAGTTTTTTACCCTCTTTCTGGTTATATCTCTTCATTTTGCTTGTATTTTGTTTTTTCTTTCTTCCTAACAGCTCATTTTAGGCAGTCTCTGTTACATTACTTACACTTTTTCCATATACTGTTAATTTCATTGCCACTTGGTATCATACCTAGCCTTGCATCAAGCCATTAATTTCCATTTATTGACCTGTCTGGCTCACTTTATCTTTTATGCCTAACTCATAAAGTCTCTCAGTTTCTCTTCATCCCATTTGCCTGTGATACACACACACCAAAGATAGTTCAATTCCCATCATCATATACAGTAGAGTCCCGGTAATCTGCCATAAACGGGCTGGCGGAAGGGCGGATAAGCTGGAATGGCGGATAATAGGGAGAGTTAAATAAAACGCAAATTTATCATAAAATTACGTTGTAATTTTGTAAATGTAATTAATAAACATCATGTTTTACAACAAATCAATAGAGAAAACAATACAGTACTGTACAATTATATTACAAAATTATAGTAAAACATTTTAGAGAACAAGCAACAATATTAAAGTTATACACTTACAAAAAAAGAGAAAACAATTACGCCTACTTTAGTACTTCACGCTTCAAGTTTAAGAATTCAGTACATTTTAACAAGAAAAATATACTAAAAATAAATATAGAATCAGACTAATGTGTACGTAATAAAATTGACTTACATTGTCAGAAATGTTGGAAGTGAGAGTTCAGTTCATGATGAGTGAAAAAAATTAGTGATCTTCAACTGCCTCCCTGATGATTCCCGCTTCTTTGCTGCCAAGTCTCGCCATCTTTGGAGCATCATTATGTCGACAACCCTGGCTTCCTCTTGCTGCTCAACGTACTGAATGGCTGCTTCAAGAGCTTTAACCCCTTCTTTGTGTGATCTTTTGGGGCTCAACAGTTTCAGAGTCTTGATCTTCAACAACATCATCGCTATTAACAAGTGTTACAATTTCTTCGTCAGTTATTTCATATTGGTCGTCTCCTGAAAGCCAATTCCTTATTTCATCCAACGATTCATCCTCACGTCCAGGGATACGTTGCACCAAGGGCAAAATACTTTCATGAAGTTCATCCAGCATGCTTTCAGCCATATTTTCATCCTCGCCCAACAGCTTATGCCACGACTTCGCAATTGTTTGTGCCCTGACGTCAGCCCAGGCCCTTGCGACCCAATAAGCGACATCCTTCAAATTTATACTTTTCAACTTCTTAATCAAGTTTTGCCCATCTTCAATTTCTTGTATGACTGTTGACAGAAGCTTTCTTCGATAGTTTCGTGTAAGTGTTTCCAAAACACCCTGGTCCATAGGCTGACAAATGGCAGTCACATTTGGTGGCAAAAACATAGCCTTTATGTCCCCATTTCTAAGTTCGTCTGGATCAGGGTGAGTTGGGGCACTGTCTAGCAGTAAAACTGCTTTTCTGGGTAGGTTGTTGTCTTTTAAAAACTTCTCTGTAGAAGGAACAAACTCTTTAAAAAACCATTCCTTAAAATTTCACTAGTCATCCATGCACTTTTTTGATTGAAATATTTTACTGGAAGAGCATGTTTTGAAATGGTTTTAAAAGCCCTAGGGTTTTTGGACTTTCCAATCATTGCCAGGTCCATTTTATGGTTTGCTGTGGCATTACTGCATGCTAAAATAGTCACTCTCTCTTTACTACATTTATAGCCAGGGGCTGCAGCTTCAGTTCTAGCTGCAAGGCTCTTACTCGGTAACATTTTGAAATTAAGGCCTGTTTCATCACAATTAAATAGTTGATCTCTTGTTAAGCTTTCAGTTTCAACAAAGTCTTGAAATTTTTTCTTAAACTGCTCCATTTCTTGAAAGTTTGATGACAGTTTCTCACTGCAAATATTCAACTGACGGATTCCATAATGCTTCTTCCATCTATCAAGCCAGCCAACGCTTGCTGTAAAATCTGCATCACCTTCGTTAAATTCTTTTTGAAACTGCAACGCCTTTTCTTTTAAGATAGGTCCCGAAATAGGCACCCCTTTCTCCCTGAACTGTGTAAACCAAATGTACAACGCTTCGCTAACTTTTTCATAATCACTATTTTTCATAGTTTTTCTATCTTTAAAAGCAGTCTCAGTAACTCGTGAGGAACACCATTTTTCTAATTCTAATCGTCTCTTCTTCCAATCTCCAACTGTGCGATGACCGACGCCGTAGTGGTCAGCCACCTTCTGCAGCGTTTCCCCTTTATCCAGTCTTTTTAATGCCTCAAGCTTGTCTTTTATTGATAAAACAATTTTCTTCCTTTTCGTAGCCATAATCGCAACACTATTAACAAGACTACACTACGACACTTTCACCAAAACTGCACTAGTCACTCACGGACACCGCATAAAAATAGCCTCACTGCTCACTACAGCACACAACAAGAAACTGCAGTCTACTAAGCGATGAGCATGTGAGCGATAGCGTTGGTTGTTGGGGGTGGGGTGGGGTGAATGACACATGAGTCACAGCTAGGCTATAATAGGCGATGGGCAGTAGGCCAAATTCCTGCGGTACAGTCAGGAGCAATCACAAAGAGAGCACGTACACTCACGCCCGCAAACTATTGGCACACTATTTTCGTTGCAGTAATTAAAGAAAATATTTTTTACGTTTACGTTTTTTTACACCGCTTGGGCGGCGAATAACACGGAACGGCGGATAATCGAAGGGCGGATAACCGAGACTCTACTGTATATGCAAACTTGTAATTTACAACCATAAAGCCTTGTCACTTACTGTCTGCTAATGTATCCATTTACCATTTTACATCTGTCAAGTTTTTATCTACTCTACTTCACTGTTACATTACAGATTCTAAATTCTTTACACCCATGATGTTCAGCCTAATGGACTAGAATCTTTCAGACTGAATTTTCAATTAGTCTTTTTTATACCTTCACTTCAGGTAATGAATGCTGTCTGCTCAGTCACAGTGATTTAACTGAATTAGTCCATGTGTGGAATTAGTGACCGTTATACAGTCCTCTGCCTCCATCTCTGGTATACATTGAATGACTGATATTCAACATCCTGTTAAGGTTGCTTGGTCAAACCCCTATTATGGTTTATAATTAAATTATAGTGTTGTAATTACTTTCTTTACCAGTTATTTTGGTAAATTATATCAAAGACTGATAAATAAAACTTAAGTCATTTATTAGTGAAAATAATATATAATACAACTAACATCACAAGAAATTCATTTTAATGGAAAAATTATAGTATCATGGTTAAGTGATGGATGATTAAAATTGTATAGACATGATATAACTGGTTATCTTATAAATAAAATATCTTGGATGAAGTATGGATGATATTAAAAAGTTCTTTGTACAGTTTAAACTCTGTGTGTGTGTGTGTGTGTGTGTGTGTGTGTGTGTGTGTGTGTGTGTGTGTGTGTGTGTGTGTGTGTGTGTGTGTGTGTGTGTGTGTGTGTGTGTGTGTGTGTGTGTGTCAAAGGCAGACACAGACTTCATTATGTATCAAGTAAGTAGTTAACTTTGACTTTCAGTTGTGTAGTGAAATCAGTTACTACAAAATTTAAAGCGTACACTGATATGATTATATTCTTTTAATTCTTATATGATGGATTTACAACTAAAATTTTAAAATAGATTTCTCTCATTGCCATCATTTAAGTAAATGATACAATGTATAAGTTTCACTTATATATTTTCTGCCTCTTTGTAATTTACAGGTACTTAAAACTGTCATATTAAAAATTATTAACTTGATTTTTAGATTTTTATTTATATTTTTAGACTTTTTTTATTATATAATTTAATGTACTGTCAAGTTTTTTTTTTGCTTCCAGCATCTTTCTTCAGTATGCTTACCATCAGCCATGTTGATTTGTGTTTGTGTGTTAAACATAAAACACAAAACAAATTAATATCTAATTTGTTTTACTGTATTGTATTGAATGCAATAAATATTTGTGTAAATAATAAATACAATAAATTTTGTTGTGTCGAACAAGTAGTAAATTCAAAACACAAGACAATTTTAAAGACTTGAAATATTAGAATTACTCACAAAACAAATTTACTTACCAATACCATTTACCTTAATTTTTATCGGTAAACCTTACAGGTTTTTTTAGTAATTGTAAAAATATTTATTTTATCAGGGTTAAATATTTTTATCATGTTTAGAAATACTGTTAATTTTATAAAAATATTAAAAATTTTTAAATTCTTGTGTAATA
The DNA here is from genome assembly GCA_034769895.1 of Magicicada septendecula. Lineage (NCBI taxonomy): Eukaryota > Metazoa > Arthropoda > Insecta > Hemiptera > Cicadidae > Magicicada > Magicicada septendecula. The sequence continues at coordinate 751,016,605 of CM068367.1, read as the reverse complement.
AAATATACAACTACTTACCATTCTTAAAATATGTAATTTAATTTTTTGAATTTTTACTCTGCACTCAAATTTTTTTAATTATTCTTTCCAGATTCTTTATATTTGTTCTGAATTCTTCCTGAACAAATTTTGTTTCTGAAGTGTTAAAAATAATAAATAATATAGGCCAGTTTTATTCATTATTTGTAACTAGGCACAAAGTTTATATTATTAAAAATTCTTGAGAAGTTAAAGACTCTTAATAACTGCAAGAAATGTCTGTTGTTACCAAGTCCTAACTGATATTATTTTGATTCATGTGGAATAATGTAGCAAAGGGGATTGTGAGCAGTTACACCCCCCTCCCCATTTAATAAGTCACCAATGAAGTCATATAGATAAAATTACAGCTAAAATCTGCAGAACGCTTCTACTTCTCCTGCTTAGCATCCTGCTATTCTGGAATAATTCTGACTATGCTACTTTGATTATATATATCTTTATCACACAAATCCTATTCATATAATTTATCTGTAAATTTTATAAATAAGAATCGTACACTTTACAGAAAAAAAAGAAAAAATAGGTACAAAGAATGTAGATCTATGACATATGTTGCTACTACATGGTTTGGTTGAGATAGAATAAGAATTACTTGAAAAGAAAATGTATGTAATGTAATTATGAGTAGGCACCATTGGTAGGTACTTTCAGATAAAGTTTAAAGCCATTGTTTGATAATTACCAGGTTATTTTTTGTGAACAATTTGTTCCAGGTTTAATTGGAACAATTTAAAGTTTCAGAGCCAAAAACAGTATGTTTTCAGAAAAATAATGAAGTGCTGATGAGGAATGGAAAAGACCTTCATCTGAATTTATAGCAAGTGTGAGTTGCTATTGAAAAATATATTGCAAGGATTTCATAATTTAAAAAAATGTTCTCTGATGAACATTAGTAGTTGTAAAATTAAGAAACGTAAAAATCCAAACTCTATCTAACATAACATGGGTGTCAAACTTCAGTCAAATGCAAAGTCGATCTTTGGCACATTTTGCAAAAATTCAACATTTAATTTTGGAAAATAAATATACTAGCCTCTCAGTTTTTAAAAATTAAAGATACTATCAGCAGAAGAAAGTATTTTTCATGTGTAGTAGTGATGATCAGATGATCAGAAATAAATGTGATCTATTTTAACTTATTAAATCTGTAACTTTTCAGGCAAGTGAAATGATTTATTACAAAGCAGACACGTGAATATCTAGATATTGAAAACATAGCTAAAATGGTGGATAAATAGTCCAACAGTGATTGTAATTTTATAAATCTTAAACTGTGAGGTTTGAAGATCTTATGTTTATATTATAGATTAATATAATATACATTTCTTATAGTGAAGCCAGGAGAAATGTAGAACCATCAAATCTCCTGAAAGGAGACTTTACTGTAAACAGTATTCTTAATTTACTGCAAGGCCATACTTTGAAATGTTTCAAATAATTTAGATAAATCTGTTTAAAAATACAATATGTGTTGAAGAAAGTTTTACTCAAGAAATTAGGCTTATTTCTTGGCCATTATACTGAACATATGTGAGTAAAATTGATTTAAAAGAAAAATCCATATTAAATTAAGACAATTATTTCCCCCCCCCCCAATACAATTATTCATTTTCCATCAAGAAACTCTTTTTCAGTTCCTTCCTTTGATATTCTAAATTATATTGACTAATATAATACCCTATTATATTGGAAGCGGAGTCTTTTCCCCTCACAGTTTCCGCTCTAATTGAAGAGACCGATTATATAAATTCAGGATGCCATATTGTCTCATGTCTCAAAAATAATATTGTTAGTATTTGGGACTAGTAAAACATCATTCAGGAGGAAATGTGTACAATTAAAATTTTAATACAAACTTTTGTGTTCAGCATTATTTGCAATTCTGATAGAACCAGAAAAGAATCCTCCTTATTTGTGTTAATTATATTAAACAAAATTAATTTTGAATTTTGGAAAGATTGAAGTGAGTTCTCAGTTCTGTCTAGGCTATGCTCAACAACACAGATATTCGGCAGTTCCATTTCTGTTCTCCTTAACTTTGAGTAATGGAAAACGCATAGCTTTATATCAAACACAGAAATGTGAATAAATAAAGCTCTTGGAAATGTTACACTTTACCTTAAACAGATTATGTCGGAGCTTGTAAAATTGTAGGCACGTTTGATGACATTAGGATACGAACATGATGTCTGTCTGGGCATTGTTTTGTGATAACTTTTGAATGGATACATCAATTTTTGTATCTGCATGTCTATACTTTTACCCCACAAACCCCGTATGTTTGATTCCCCAAAATCTCTCATATCAAATTTAAGAGAATTTTAACCAAACTCTGAATATAGTGTTCAATTCTGAAACTTTCCAAAATTTTGTAACGTCAAAATGTGGAGCAGAAGTTTGTAAAAATTATCAAACCCATGCCAGGTGTAAAATTAAAAACAATTTTAACCGAAATCTGATTATAGTGTTCAGTTTGGAATTTAAAAATTTTAGGACATCGGGATCGAAAACATTTTGAAATTTGGATTACATATTGAGTGTAAGACTACAAGGAATTTTACCCAACATCTGAATACAGTGTTTACTTTAGGGAGCACAACAAGTCGAAAATCGAAGTCAAAGTTTCGACAAAATTGTAAAAGTCTGTGCGGGGCATATTTCTATTCAAAATACGAACATGGTATCTTTAAAAATAATTTGACAAAATGAATATCGGTCAATATCGCTTCCACATTTTGGACTGTCTTCAAAAATTCTGTAAGCTATGTTTACAAAAAGAAAATTACATTTATGTATACTGATAATTTACATTATCAGTTATGTATACGGTAAAGTGTGTAATATGACAGACACCACATAAAAACTAAAAAAAGAACGTCCTCATGGTGTTTCTCGGCTAACGCTATGAATCATATATGAAGAACACGATACAATTTTAAAAAATTGTTCTTTAAAAAATTTAATATTATCTCATTATGCATTAATTTCATTTAAAATATTGATCGAGTTGTGCAATTCAAGGAGATTAATAGTATACCTTGTTTGCCTTTCCTAATTTTCTTTCGTACGTATTAATTCAATAAACACTTGCATTTGACGCTGAAGATCACATAAATCAAAAGGTGATGCAAAAGGTGGTCGAATCGGACTGGCAGCATCGTTACCATTCGTTAGTTATTTACCAACGTTACACACTTAGTTACACTTTAATTTACTACGCAACTGCATATGGACACGAAGGTACAAAATTTTCAAATCTGTTAGTTGTATTTTCACATAACTTGCATTTATACTACAAATAAATAATTTTTGAAAGTTATATGTAAATTCAAATGACAGTTAAACACTTTCCAAACGTCAACAACCGGTTCAATGAAAGCAAATTGGCTAACAAATATTGTTTATCTAGGTAACACGTGCAGTACCGGACAAAAGAGGTCTTCGGGTCAGTGCAGACTCAATATTTTGTTGCCAAACTATTTGAGTTTTCACTTGTCCAACAGTCAGATGTATTGCCCTACTGAACACTGATTTTATTATCAGCGATAGCCACGGAATTTTAAATCAACACCGCGCGCTCAATAATTTTCTGAAGATATGCATTCGATATTCGATTCTTCACTTTCAACTTTGAATGAAACTTTTACACTACGACGAGAAATCGTTTCGAATGGGCAGTATATTACGACAATTAACTAACAGGGACAACCTGGCTGCCCCTAGCCGTCTTCTGTTTTGTATTCTAATGTGTTCCTATACTTTCTGACAGGCTACGCATAGCCTAATAAAGTAAATACATTTGACACAAAGCGATAATGGACCTGAGGCCTGAAGGCGATAATATTTGTAAAGGCACGTGTACGTATATAATGCTCTAGCGCTATAGGCTGTTGTGGGCTTAAGTTATCAGACGGTTTTTTGGTGGGTGATCGGGGCGGTAAAGACCGCTGGTCAGTCCCCAGCCGTAATTCTATTTTTCTTTATGTAAGTCTAATTAATCAAATAATTAAATTTATGTAGTACACATTTCTCGTCAATAAAATGGTTCACAAGATTGAGAAAAATAACTAGTGAAGTTTATTTGCGAAGTAATTTATAAAATTTATTAACATCGCCTTCGACATAATGTGTTTGGTTGTCTAGTCTCAGTCCCCAAAACCAAACGCTGCTTAAAGAAAGAAGGACCCTGACTTCATAACTTTCGCAGTATCTAAGATTAAAAATAAATCAATACGTCACTGTAATCTTGTTCAGTTTTTTTTTTTTGACCGTTTAATTTCATTGATGTTTTCCATTGTTTTGTAATGCAGTAAAATCTGAAAAAAACGTCGTCGTTAAGAATTACAAATTTATGAACTCGTGTACTATGTTGAAATACTGTATACAAGATAATAATATTTGGTCTTATGGTGAATGTTAAGTCGTATCTTAAGAGGCATGCATATTTGTACGCATTCTTGTATTTGATGGTAACATTACAATTACAATTTGTGACGTGACAGGAACAGAGAAGGCTTTTCGTTTAACTTAATATATGTTTAAAAAAAGTTTTATTTAAACTTGAAATACGAGTTCAATTTAACTGGATTACTTGAAAAAAAAAATCAATTAAATAATTCCATAGCCAACCGGGTACGGTAAATATAAATCAAAAAGTAATCGACCGGAACGCCACCTGTCATCACCATCTCAGGTTGCAGAAAGAAGCTAAGTCATTGAGAACGATTTATTTTGTCTGCCTGATAGGATGCAGACTTCAGCCGAGGCACTTGGCATTATAACCTCCAGTGTATAATATGTCGGTGTTTCGTTTTCAACGTTGTTCGAAAAAGTTCTCTGCCTGACACAGAGGTAGCGGCAGGAGTACAAACGACTCTAATTAGGGTATGTGTTGAAACGGCTAGTTTGATTGTTGTGATCACATAAAGTAAACAAGCTTGGTGTTTTCGACAGATTGATAAAATCGAATGCCGCACAGAGATAAAATGATTCATTATGAAAGATTTAACGCCAACGGAACAAAAAAACGAATTGAATTCCACTTTCGAAGACTCTTCACCATAATTTTCAACAGTAAAGAAATGGGCCGCTGAATTCAAACGTGACTATTCTTTCATTTGTCGATGAACGATCAGATCGCCCAGAAACCGTCACAACTATAAAAAACATTTAAAACCCCACAATTAAACGGTCGTCGCCTGAAAATGCATGCACTTACATCACAATAAATCGTGTCCACAACGTATTACACAAATGTACCCGCTCACACGTTGTCAATTGCAGTCGCAAAACTACATGAATTGCGCTAGTAATTATTGCCGTACTCGCCAGTACGCCGAATCTGAAGAAATGGCTCTATGGGAAAACATTCACTTCAAGTATGAAAATCATCGCTGAGATAAACGTAAACGTACTTTATTTGATCACAGAAATCAGACTAGTAAGTACATCTATTTGTAACGTTATGGTACGCCATTTGATGGATCAGACTTTCAACCAATCATAGCCATTTGATCCTTCCGGCGCTATCTCTCTGTCAAGCCTAGAACAAACTCATATATCAAGTTTGTTGAATTTTTTTGTTTACGAAAATGATTAGTAACTGATGTGTTTTATTATTTCTATATATTAAATCTTCCCGTGATATGAAATGCTTAATGTTTTCCGACATGCTTTATGATCCTCTCAGATTTTCACAAACATTTTGAATCAGGTTGTAATAATTTGATATCATTTATTGATATAGCCGTCATTTATTGGCATGAACATCTATGAAGAGACGTGAGAGAGAGATCGTGGTTGCGCGCGTGCTTGAAGAGGGATGTAGTATTGTTTCTATTTTCACTTGTGTATCTTCTTGTACGATCTCGCTCACGGGTAAGTAATGTGTTGTTGTGTTAGGCTACCTATTATTTTGCAAAAGACATAAAAATCTAGTTAAATGAATGTATCTAAAATCATATTTCTGCTCAAAAAAATTCAGCACAAAAATTATCAACAAAACCAGGCGTTTTAATTGTTATAAAAATGTACAACTTACTGTCAACGCTGTACGGCTGCACTGGTACGCAGATGAGCGTAAGTTTGAATTTGCATGTTTTTCATTCAGAAAATAAAGTTAAATATTATTCTTGCAGCGACCCAATTTTAGGTGTGAAAAAAATGGTCTCAGTAAGAACTGTGCAGAAACATCGCTTTAAAATTCTGTTGAATAGTAGTCCAAATATTAGTTTGTACAAATTAGGTAAATGTGTTTACTTCAATTTTAGTATTTTATCTGACATTAATACAAATGTTTGCCGCTTAGTGCAAAAAGTACTTGTTCAAGTGTACCGTTACTGAAGTAGTATAACAATTCTACATAGTATTGATCATAATTACAAGCAGTCTCTAGACAGGAAAACTTGTTATATTGTCTACTTAATTCATAAAAGTTTGACAGAGTCGATGCTCGCGGAAGAACAACGAAAATCAGTGGCTTCTGACACATTAGCTCCACTGTAAATCGATTAGAAATGCAAATAATATAAAACATTGGAGTCTGAGAGAAATGAAAAGGATTTCAGTGTGTATACTTCAATTTTTATAGGTGATTTGTGAAAATAATAAAGTGTAGAGCTCTTCTTTCTTTGAACAGAATATAAGAGAAATGAACGATATCTCTTTCAAGTTACTGCAAATTAAGAAGCGCGTTCCACTCGGGGAATTCTAAATTGAGGTTTAGTCGAAATATACGTCATATTGGCTCACTCCTTATAATCTGAAAATGTTCTATTTATGTGTATGTATGGTATGATTCATTTACTTTGTAAATTTAAATATAATAGCTTTATAACAAAAGGTATAAAATATATTTGTGCCTCGCACCGAGAAAAATAATTTTTATAAATAAATAGATAAAAGAAATGTTATGTTGTATTAATTATTTTTTCAAAATATGTTGAATAAAAGATTAATACAACTGTCGATATTCACTACTGCGTAAAAGAATGAGTTTTTCGCAAACCTCAAAAATGAGAAACTTAGTGACAGTGTCCATGAGGTACTTCATGATCCACTTTGAACGGTATTGTACGTTTCGTCGATTCTCTTCCTTTTGCATTTTCCTGTCATGATACTGATAAAACGCTCTTCCGTTTGTCTTTGTTTTATAACATAAAAACACACGTGTTTATTGACGTGATCCACTGTAGACTGTAGCTCCAGATGTCACCGTCGCAAGCGAAAGCGCACTTTAAGGATATCCTGAAGCTCAGGACGTTTACAGTAGTGTTTTTTTTTTTCAGCAACAGAAGAATTCACGTGAAAATTGTTATTATCTTTTAACAAATTTCATTTCATTTCATGTCACTCTTCGTGTGCCCTATAAATTTTCCGTTCATTGTATCAATAGAACAGTGGTTATTAGACTTGTATAATTAGAAGGTATAGCAGTTGTTTATAGAACGTTTTGGATGAACACATATAAACAATAGGATGGGCCAAAAAGGTAAAAAACAAAATTATATAATTTCGGCTAACATTGTTGTTAGCCCTTCCCTTTTCTGTGATTTGACTCCATTGTAGACTAGTTCAGAATTAACAAATCAGATCAGTCTTATCCGTGTGTTCGTGTTATATTTCAAAATTTGTGGCAAACTTGTCTCCGTTTTCGTGTTGACAGTTCTCCAGCAGCGTGTCCAAGTTATTTTTACGTTATACGTCGTTTGTCGCTCCAACGAGTTTTTTATTTTGGCAGTTTTCCATTACACAGTCCTTTGCAGACAGCGTGTTTAATCGAGTGGTGTGGGCGTGGTTGTAGAACGTGCTCTAATAATAATCGTCTCTATATCTTTTATGTTAAGTTTTGATTTACTAAATAATCAATTGACCAAATTGCTTCGACAAGCACTAAACAAAAGGAGAAGAAATTTAAGTGGATAGTAATGAATATCGTAACATTCTACAAGAGACATATAAAAAGATTATGAGAAAGTAAGTCTCTAGCTAATGAGGTACGTCGTGAATGCTACTTGTATCGGAGAACTGCGAATTTCAGAAACGCTGAAGAGACGTTTTTATAACGCGTCAGAATAAAAGTACTTGAAAATATAATTATCCTAACTCACAAAACAGGAGGTAAGGGACAGGCATGAACTAGTTTCATTGCTGCCGCCCCTAAGCAAACATTTCAGCAAAACTCTGAAAACAGACTTAGTAGCTACTTTGACGTCAGTAGTCGTCTGATGAAGCGGGATTTAAAAGCAACAACAACAATAGAACAATAAATCATCTACGAGCAGTAAACATAATTCAGTAGCGCTATAGTGAATCCTTTATGGCTTTCGTTGATGACGACAAAGCTTTTGATTCATTCTGCACAAGTTTTAGTGAAGATGGAGAAAAATAGTGGAAAGGAAAGAGATATTTGTGATTTAGTCCGGAATGTATAAAACGCAACTGGCACATGTCAAATAAAATAGTAGTAGAAAATAGAGGACTCCAGGAAGATAGGCTGTCACCAAGGCTGTTCTCCCCAATGACAGACGAAGTGTTCAGTTAAAATGAGAAAATTATTATTTTCTCAATTGCGCGCGAGAGAGAGAGAGAGAGAGCGGGGGGAGGTTTTCAGTGTTGGTTTTTTAGATGTGACTGCCTACGTCCTCTGTATTCTCTCAACAGTAGATGTAGATGTATTCCTCAGGAGTAATATCAGGTAAGTGACTCAAATGTCAAAATGTAAAGAGAAAAAAGAGGAAGAACGCACTCACATAACCAACGCCGAACAATAACTGAGAGAGGAAATATAGGTCTACAAGATCGTGTGTGTGTGTGTGTGTGTGTGTGTGTGTGTGTACACGACCATCTATATAAATTAAATTTTTCAGTGCGAATATATATTCAGTAGGTCCTACCATTTTGAACAAAAGTTTGCATTAAAATTAGTGGAAATATATAACGTAAATTGTACTTTTAGTTCAAATATCCATCCTGCAATGTATTATATATATTAAACTTACGATTTATAATGGTATATGAAACACCTAACCAAATGAAATAAATTTAATATTTCGGGATTAAAAGGAGCTCATCCATGTGTCGTGTATTCGCTTAAAGTTCAACGTACGCGGTGAGCGTAAGTCTACCATACTTCGAAAATTTAATATTCAGAAAATGTATCAGTTACCAACAAGATATTTTTTCAAATTACAGCTTATTAAAATAGTTTTTGAATTAAATTGTATTATCGTCACCAATAAACGTAAACATCAACAGGGAGTGTATAGGATACTAGCCTCGATTTTCCCTTACACCTTGCAATTGTGTTCCTTATCTCTATCCTTCAAACGATTTACATCTGGTGTGGCTTTATCATTAACACAACCCCATAAAAAATAAAGTTTCTCCGTATTCAATACATTTAATAAGCTATCATGATTGCCGTGGTGTTGGTCCAACCCATCGATTTGGAAATTTTACTCAATAGCTTATGAACCAATAAGCTCCATGAGGATGGAGTATTATCTACCTGAAAAATTATTCTTGGCTAAAATTCTTCAGAGGTGCAGCAAAAACCTCCAGCATATCAAGAAAAACGATCTTTGAAATTACGTAAAATGGAGAAGAAATTCCTGATTACTACATCTTAGGCCACACCAAATACTAACTTTGGGCTGTTCATTTTTTGGATCATGTAAACACTCTGAACTCAAAATACAGCCTATTTACCTCTCCTTAATTGTGGAATTAATTGGAAACATAAAGATGTTTCGGATAATGATTGTCTTTATCAATTCATTGCAATTTTATACAGAAAACCAGTACAGGGAGGATGATCATCCTTCTTCAAGGCAGGAACAGTCTGCGTCTTACATACATGTTAATAAATTGCTTGTGTAAATTATAATCACTGTACTGTATGAAATTTAGAATTATCTTGGGGCCCATGGAGTCGATTTGCGGGGCCTGTGGTAAAAAGGATCTCTAACAACATCAACAGTCTCTTCACTCATAACAGATTTGTTAGTTCTCTCCAGATGCCCACAATACTATTCTGTGGAAACTTTTCATATCGAGTTTTGATGCTTTTTGAGTATCTCTTCCATTTCTAAATCTTCGTGAAACCAGTGACGGATTAGTGTCACTTTTTGGGGGGGGGGGCGGAGGGGAAGACTAAAATGACCAAACTCCAATAAAAATTATCCAAGATGTATCTTTTCAGAATGAATTATGACACCACGGAAACTCATTTTCAGCACTATTTTTCTGTTTGTACATTTTTATTATTTCTTTTTATAAGTACAAAATAGATTATTTTAATTTCATATTATTATATTATCCATACAAAAATATAAAAATAGAATTTAAGCATATTTTTAAACATTTTATACATTCCGAGGTTTTTATTAACTTATAATATACCACAAAAAAGCTAATCAATGAAAAAAAATTCATTTTAAGTATTATTCTAAGCAGTAAAACAAAATAATTCTGTTTATAAGCAAAAGAGAATTTACAAAGAGAGGAATTTGTTCAAAAGATAACATAATAAATAATTTCCAAAGATACAAAAACACTAAAATATAGTATAAAAGAATTACAGTATTTCTGTTCTTTTTCTTTCTTCTTTCATGAAAACATTTCTTTTCTTCTCTTTCCACCTTTCTCAATAAATCTGTTTATGACTTTTGTTTTTTCAATAACAATATCTTTATGAATATACATAAGGGCGAGGCCAATTAAACGTTTTTGGCCACAACGATTTCGAAGCCATGTCTTTGTTATCTTTAAGGTTGAGAAAGACGTCTCAGCTGTTGCAACTGATACTGGTAATGAGGCAAGTATTACTGAAAGATGTTTTATTGTGGGAAACATTTCTGCAACACAATAACCTAAGCATTCTATTGCTGATGATGGTAATGGAGTTTTGTTGTAGTTTTCTCTTTTCCGTTTTGCCATCCAAATGTTCATTTCAGCCTTTAAATCAGATTTAAAGGCACTATCGTCTTTTTCCATGGTCTTGACATATTTTTTTGAAATCAACTCAATATCAGCATTTAGCCTCTTCTTTGTTACAGTATCATTTATACATTCTTTTGGTAAGAGTATATGAAGTCTGTATAATTCTAAGGTACCAGCAGAAAATCTATTCTTCATATCTGGGACAATTGAATCAAGGATTGGTATGTACAAATTTACCCTGAAATAACTTTTAACATCAGATGTGGCAGCATTTGCTCTATTCACTTGCCTAGAAGTGGTTCTAGGGACTTTCAATTCACTGTTGACAGATTTTGCAATTTCCGTTGTTTGCTCAAAAAGTTCATAAAATCCAGTTTCTGCATTCTGTCGTTTATCTTCAAGCACAAAAAGAACGTCGGACAAAAACTCAGAAGCCTTGTATACGTCAACGTGTTCTTTTTGGAAATATCTGCTGAGAAGCAAAGTTTGACTAAGGATATCTGCGAGGCAAACTAAAGTAATAATAAACTCGCCATGAGTAATTGAACATAGAAGAGTTTCTGCCATTGCTGAGGACTTATCAGACATAAAAACAGCCCAGTTTGAAATTTTTTCTAGAGTCAAAATGATCTCATTAAAATTCTCTAGGAAAACAGCAACAGATAAATGTCTCTCCACCCAACGTGTTTCACACATTGATATCAATTGCCTTCCAACATTCTTCAGAAAGCATTATTTCTTTTCGGAGAGGCCGTAAAAAAGGAAACTGTTTCCTTTATTATCCCAATTGCATTTCTAACTGCTTGTACATTAGAGCAACTAGAAATTGAGTGGTTTAAGCAGGGTGTTCGTTCTGCGAAGACACACTGATCTTTTATAGTTTTTATCGCCCCTACCAGCTCAGAAGTCATTACAGAACAACCGTCTGTTGCAATGCCTATGCAATAACTTGGATCCAGGTTCATTCCATGAAGGCACTCTAACACCAGTTTACCTAACTTATCTCCTGTTAAACTGGGGTCTTCTGACTCAACAGGCTCTTCCTCACTCTCAATATTACTTGAAAAGGATGATAGGGTTTCTTCACTTACACCATGATTTTGGGGTTTTGTTTTGTTTTCCCAAAGATTGCCACTGCCATTCCGTGGGTCGATAAAACCAACAAAGTCTTCCCTTATACGTACAGTTTTTACAAACATACCTTAAGAAAATTGATAACTGGGTCTTATGTGAAACATCTGTTGTTTCATCAAAACCAATACTGTAGACTTTATTTTCTTCAATTCTTCTAAGTACTAGTGATAAAATTTCCTCCCCACAGCATTCAATCAAATCATTTTGAACGGTCTTGCTCAGAAAGGAATTTCTGTGCCTTATAGAGTCGCACTGCTTTTGAATTTGTGCATCTTTACAGACCTCAGTTCTAAACTTCATTAGTTCTTTAAAGTTTCCCTGATTTTTCAATGGATTATTTTCAAATCCGTCATCTCATCGGGCCTGAAAAGGAATATTTTGTCTACCAAGAAACATAACATTATCCAGAGATGATGACAACCTTTCTTGATTTACCTTAGCACGTTGAAGGCTATAAGAATCAACTTGATTTTCCACTGATTTTTCAGGATTGTGGTAAGTTAACAAAAAGTCATTTGCTTTTCCCATTGCCTGTTGGTGATACAATAATTTACTAAGATGTTCTAAATCTCCATCCTTCCCCAAAAGCTTGGCAAATTTAGTTAGTGGTTGATTAACAAGGGTATTCAATTTCATCCCACCATGGTGTCCACCCACATGCACATGGCCAGTAGCAAAAAAAGGGCAAAATTTACAGAAAAGACCTTGCTTCAAATGAGGAAGGACAAGCCACGATTTATACTTCTCTAGATGATCTTTTTTTAACTGTCGGTTTTCAGTTGTGCCATTCTTGATATGTGATGAGTTTGGATACTTGTATCCGGAAGGAGGTTCCCAATGATTTTCGAGAAGATTGGCAAGAATTCTGTCTGAGAGTTTTGTTCCAATGTAATTTCCAATGTCATTTTCATAGATTACAGATGACTTCGGCAAAGATTCACTGCAAGATTCATTTTCCCCTAAAACGAAAGAAATTAGTTTTCAATTTAAAAAATTCTGAAATTTGCTTATTTTCCAACGATCTGGATAAGAAAGGCCCTTAAGATAGTTCATAACCTTAACAAACAGAATTAACAAACCTTATGGAATTAACAAACAGAATTCCATAAAACTCAGTGTATATATATATATATATATATATATATATATATATATATATAGATTATTATGAAAAAATATTGTCTTTAAAGTTTCAAATACAAAGCGAGTATAGAAAAAAAGATATAACAATTAGAAAATGTATTCATTAACACGCGTTTTTATGGGAAATGCAACATTCTCAATTCTCTGAATATCTTTCTATATAACTATTGAATTGACAACCGAATATCGATAACACTTACCTTCTTTAGAAGTTTGGTCCTTATTTCCCTTTGCAATCGTATTGTCTTCAACAGCTTCAAGACACACATTAAATGTTGAAGGTCCAGCAGCATTGTCCAGAGGCACCAATTTCTCACCACTATTGCTACCCTTCTTTTTCGTAAAGAAACTTTTCAGCGTTGATTGTCTTTTCATTATAACAAACAACAATAAAGCAAGAGTTAAAAATGTAAACTTGAATCTAACACTTAAAACGAATTTACGAACCACGTAGCAATCAAAATACTTTTAAGCAAGCAAACAACGCGTATAAGGCGAGTGCGTATTTTCGTGTGGCAAATTCCTCGAATTACTAAGGAGCAACGCAACGATCACACAAACGTAAACATCACAGTTTAACAGAAGCGATATCGAAATAAACTATTTTAGTTGGCGAAAGAGCGGACAAGAATTTCAACATTTATTTGATTATTTTTCTTCACTAATATTTTTTCACTATTTCGCTGGGGGGGGCGAATGCCCCCTCCGCCCCCCCTTTAATCCGTCCCTGCGTGAAACTGAAATGAAGTATTACGTTTTGTGAAACCACAAACACACATCTTTCACGTGCATGGAAGCCGAATGGCTACTATTAATCAAATATTTGATTACATAGGTCTACGTATACTTGTACCTTAGAGTCCACATTGCTACGAACTAGTTTTACTGTAAGGGTACAAACTTTATTATTGTCCTTATCGTTGGTAAAGAATTTATGTTTGTCACTTGTATGATGTAATTTGCAACATGTTAGTTTTGTACGGTAAATTTTTGAAACTCAGGAAAGCCTGTATGCTCACCCTGCTGAATCCTTCGAGCGGAACGTACTTCTACATTTATAACAACTTTTAGTAGATCTCGCTTGTAATTTTGTATATAATGGAGTTAGGCCTTGAAGTTCATGCCAAAGTGAAGGTCAAGGAGACTAAATAGATCACGACGACGGCTTTATAAGACGGAGGAATGATCCTTGTAAACACTACATTAAATGGAAATATTCTCTTTGGGGCTCATTATCTCAGTATGGGTGATAGATATGTAGTAACTTTAAGTAAGACACGGACACTTTTCACAGGTTTCATTTGTTTCCGTACACGAATCTGCCCATATAGTTTACCACCTGGTGATATTTTTTTTCTATTTAACGATATAATATCTTGTAGAGTCGATGTATTAATTGCTTCCTAGTCTGCTCAATGAAAGTGGAAGTCACATTGTCAGCAAACGTGTCGGAATGTAGCACGTGCATGCATGGGTGTGTTTTGTGAAGTGGGGAGCGCGCATGGTTCACTGCTATTTTAAGCAGCTACGCGAATACAACAGTTTGGGTGGTGATATCGGAGTAATAATCCGCGATTAGTAGACCGAAGGTTTGTGGAAAATCTTCGTATTTTGGGAATAATGGAACATGTTATTGTTAACGAGAATCTTTTTTTAAGTACAATGGTTTCTAACAATGAACACGTAACAAAATGGGCGTGTCGACAATGAAATGTAGCAGTGTACACGGAACGGCATGTCTGCAGGCATATAAATACACATGACGTTTACATGCCATTGCAGATTAAAGTCGTCACCTTTTGATGTCATTTTCCCTAATCTGTTACTATCCGTTAGTCATTTTGTTTGTTACCTCCCTTGTCCGTCAAAATATTCTCACTTCTTTCAAAACGTTCTTCTGGATACTTCTATCGAATTGAAAATAGATATTCTCGTTCCTTAGTTACCTTTTTTATTGCATACTTCTCCACGCTGCTTTCCTTGCGCATAATAGAAAATTTCTGAATTACAGTTTATACTGTCTTTTTTTTAAACTTCCCCCACGGATGACGTAATTTTTCCTTGACACCCCGCGATAGATGCACTACTCTTGATATGGTACAGGACAACTGGCGAACAGATCCAATGTGGCAAACCGTCAAAGGATACTGGTGAATTCATTTATTTCCCAGACTAATACTTTCTGCATGTAGAGTTTGACCCGTGTAACAGTCGCTGTAGACATTATGGTTATGCTGTCCCGCTGCGATTTATCAACGAGAAAACCGCTATATTTTCTTATCGGAAGCTAGTATTTACACACGTAATGAACTAGTGACTAAGCAAAATATTTGTGTGGTCAAACTATTTGTTAATGGGACTGAAAGTTTGCGGACACGTTTTAAACTTTTATTAACCCTATTCTGAGGGATTTATTTATAGACGACAAAGTAGACGATACACATAACATATTTATTATATGTAGTAAGCTCTAAATTTTATGTTTTTTTTTTTCAGAAGTGTATTGGAACGGTTTAATCATATTTAATGCAGAATCCGTACCTAAAAATCCCCTTCATTACATACAGTTAAATGTACAATTTAACTTAATCGCTTGTACTGAATATATTAATATAGAATCCGTTAATGTAGAAACACTTATACTAATATAGAATTCATGTTAGTAAAATGTTAATGTTGTTTCTCATGCGGTCAGAATATAGAATTCAGTTTACTTAATTTCTGAAAAGTTTTTTTTCGTGAACCGGGTTACGTTTTATGTACATATGGAGTTTCAGGTACGCCTCTTTTATAATGAATGAATGAAGCCAGGACGAAAATCCACGAGAAAAATAAAATTGAGCAAAACAGCCTTATTTTTGAGTTGTATATACTTTTATTTTTTATTTATATCAAAAACATGGTCTACTGAATCATTCGAAGTTCTGTCGGTGTAATACTGGATAAACCTCTATCAGGTAGAACAGATAAAATGTCGAGAACTGGTATGGTTAACGCAGAAGGCTATGGTCAGTGATACGGGCTAAGCATGTGGAAGTCAGAAGCAATGTATTTTGTATACGCAAACGCATAATGCTTTATTGCAGTAGATAGAATATTAATTCTTTAGTAAGTTAATCGTGGTATAATTGTTCCGTTTCTGTAGATCGTCTTAACCTCGAGAAGTAATTGAGTAAACACGATTACAGTACAGTACAGTTAGAAAACACCCGGAAGTTTGAACTAATTTTGGAATTATTTTATTTTTCCCTAAGAACGCGTTTTTTTTCAATATTTTATTACACAGCATTGTCTGAAATAATTGGCATACTTGTCCTTTAATGATGAGACTGATTATATTATAATGATATAATTATTTAACGATTATAATGTTTTTGTAGAATCTATGAAACAATACCTACCATAAAGGTCAGTACGTAGTTTTCTCAGCTAATAAACTTAATTTCCAAAAATATTTCACAACCCATAACTCGCTAAAAACTTATGATTTACAATTGTAGTTGATTGCAAAACTTGACGTCACGTAACGTGATGGTCATCAACTGTTGACCTTTTTATTAAGGCAGAACCGCAATTACTACAGACATTCCTCGTTATTCGATAAGAATAATAATTGTAGTACTGGTGCTTACTGAATACTCTTCGAAATAGCTTCTTTTTGACATTAGTAGAAGGCTTATTGGCTACTATTACTACTATTTGTCTGTTCATCGCCCTCGTTTTGTGTCTCTTTAATGATATCATAAGTTGAAGGGGTTGTGTTCGTTTAACAAAACTGATAATCGCTCTAAATCATTAGGTACTTTTAATAATCAACTTGTGAAATTCTGTTTCTCATGTGACGTAATATTATTTTATTTATATTAAAGTAATTTCGAAGCCACCGAGTTTTTGTACCTTGTTCATCCTGTCTGTCATCTCGTCTGTATGATTTATTTAATTCATTTATTCAATCCTAAGATTGTTGTACTCCTTTTATGCAAACGTTAAATCCCTATACTCCGGCAGCGCGGTAATGTTTATATTCTTCCCTCAACTTCCGAACCATGCTGCGTAACCATTCATCTTCCATCATCACCACAACCTATCAAAATACTAATCGATCACGATCACGTGTCATTTGGCACAGCCCGGGTTCGGGTTCTTCCATACTGTAGTTTAATAGAGTAGGCTTATAAGTTACCATAGAATAGTAACGTAAAATTAGACTAATAGCAAATAGCCCTTCCAACCCGTGAAATCGTTTATGTAATGGATTAATAATGCATAGCGTACTTGGGATATATGAGCGACTACTTCCACATTTGTCATGATGTGAAGGTGCTACGATAACGTATCTGCCTGCTGCACACCTTTGATGGCTGTGCGTCTAGCTGTATGATTAGGAACAGCTACTACTGGTAGGAACTGTAAATACATTGCCAGTTCTGCACTTCTCTAAACTCTGATTTTTCCAGTGACTTTTCCATTCGTGTACGTCTTTCTCGTAGATTCCTATTAGTATTGTGATGATTAGCTTTAAGTACTTTTTTCATTCCTCAAAGCATTGGTCTAAACCCCATCGAGACATCCTTCATTTTGTTATCGCTCTGCTAGCTTACTTTGGCCAGAGTTTGATCACCTTTTCTACATAACACTATACATTAAGAATAACTATTTGTGGCTCAAGACAGGAGAAGATGCATAACTTTTTATAAGTAAAATTATTTGAGCTCGAATTTACATCGCTAGATGGCTGCTTCCATTATCTTCAGAAATTTTAAAAGTAATTCACTATTTACTTATTGTACTCGTTATTCATAACATTATAACAGCTAAAGATATGAAAAATTAATTGACAAATGTATTAACTTCTCTGAGGCTTCAAATAAAAGTTAGCAACATTTTACTTTGATTTATCAAGCCCCTCGTTTGATATTTCATGTCAAGGTTATTAAGCAGACAATCTATTTTTTTGATAATCTATAATATCTTTAGTTTTAATACTTCGTATAAAGCAAATCACGAGGAGCCGCATCCTTCGAATTCAGCTTCTTTGTCCATTTAAAAAAATGATTACATTTAAAATAAACCAAACCAGAGTGTACTTAATAATACGTATCCTTAATATGTGATAGATTACATACGTGTATGGAATAGCCCCTCCTCTCTCTCTCTCTCTCTCTCTCTCTCTCTCTCTCTCTCTCTCTCTCTCTCTCTCTCTCTCTCTCTCTCTCACGTCAAAAGTAGTAAAACGATCAGGTTTCCTAGCGGGTATCCAGCCGCAGAGACCGATCTTAGAAAGCCATTATCCCAAATACAAGAAGTTACTCGTAATATCCTCCTGGAAGGTGTCCAAAAACTAAATCGACTTACGTAGCAGTGCAGCAATTTCATCTACTGAATCACTCCCAGAGAAGTCCCAGAACTGGCGTTAAATACTTTTAATAAACAGACTGCAATGTGTAGTACACAAGTGATACACGGTACACTACCTTCCTCGTATGAAAGCCTCGTACTTCTGAATTCTCCAACACCATTATTCGCTTGTAAAGCGTATAAAAGCCACTCGACTGTAAATTGTTATCTTTGTAGTCAGTCACTTTGTAGAAAAGAGAGCGTCGTTGCATACAATTTTTGCCCGTACTAACACATAAAATTCTTCACACACACACACAAAATCTGTAAAAAATTCTTGAAGCCTTGGATTCACCGTTTCTATTTTATACATCTCATTGAATTTAAAAATCCTGGAAAATCACTAAAATCGAATTAAAAATCTTGCTTCTTTAGTAGGGAAGTAAAGCGAAGCTTCCGATGCTTAAATAGGAAAATGTAGGCCTACAAACGTTTGCCCCATCTGGAAAATGTTTTGCTCCCTCTAATGGTTAGTTTTTGTTACGGCCTGCCGATGTGTGTAATCGGGGACAATCATGGTGTTGGTTGAGAAGGTAGATTAGATATATGAAAAATACAGCAGGGATTATTGTACTGGCCCAGAGTAACGGTTAGCCGTACACATTATTTCCCAGAGTTTAAAGCATACCGGGTGGCAACGACATGTTTATTTAACCGAGACAGAAGTCTTGCAATTGGTTTTAGTAATTACCATCGTTTTACTAATGTTAATACGATGTTTATTACTCACGATCTTTTCCTACTTAACCAGTCTTCCTTGACCACACCTTCCATTCTGTCATTTGTATTATACAGAATCGCGAGTAATATTCCATTTCAATAATTCTGCAATAAACGTTTTCGTTTTGTTACTGTACAGTGTGTACATGTGCAATGTGTATTATGTTGGCAGCAGTGATACAGTGTGTACCATTCGGCAAACAGCTGACGGCGATCAGTTGGTTGTTAGAGCGGTGGGCGTGTGGTGCGTTAGGTGACGAGAATATAGTGTTATGTATGGTAATGCGTTAATGAATCGGTTTTATGTGTATTTTAAGAATCTGTATTCTCTAAATATTAGTATTTGAGTTACATTATTGTTTGGCGTTTAAAATGTTTTATAGTAATACAAGTTTGTAGATAAATAATGAAAAGCTGAAGGTATATTAAGAAAAAAAATATTTCGTTGGTCCCCCTTTTTATTTCAGTGTATCGGCAGTTGGGTGGTTGTAACATTGCCGCTCATTTTACATTACATTAAGGTAGATGCAGCTTGTAAATAACTTCCTGTTTTGTCAGTACAGTTTACTCTGTTTTCAGATTGTAGCAGACATATTAATGTGTAGTTGAATTCAAACAAGATAAATAGAATTACACCCTAAACATTATAAGCAAAACAGTTCTGAAACTGTCATAATGATTACTGTTAGTACAGATCTTTAGAAAATTTCGTGCAACGAACAGCAACCTTGAATTGCAATTCAGTCAGTACTCGAATTATCACACGACCCTGTTTTGTTATTTTTATATCATCGTTCATATGATTCCGTGTGAAGAGCACTTGTATTTTTATCGGTATTGAAGTTTTATAAAAGATACATCACCATTGCAATTATAATTCTCACTGGGGAATGGATCCGAAGCAAGTAGGAGGGACTGTTATATTTGAGGGTGGAAGAGAGGGTGTGTTATATTTGAGGGAGTCAGATAGGGTGTGATACCGATGAAGGGTAGAAAACATTTTTTAATAGCATTTTAGCATTGGTTGAGGTTGAAAATCAATATTTTTAAGCTCTTCTATGCCTTTACTTGAAACTGTTTAAAATATTTTTCTGTCATTAATATAAACAAACTGAACATTTGTCACTCAACTGTTTCTATATTATTAACACTCCTGAGTCAATTGGAGTCAATCTAAAGTGTTGTTTTACAACTGACTATGAAAACAACTTCTTAAACACAATCTTTGTGATATGTATATATTTAATCGTATCAGGAACAGGATCAATAATAATAATACTAATAACAGTAATAATCTCTTGTCTCATGGTAATAGAGAGCTCCTGCTTAGTTGTTTCATTATTACAAACAGAATTATCACTGTTGCACACCACTATAGAAAAATTATTCCGATTAACGCTTTCAAGCTTCTCCTAATCGGAGCCTGAAAGCGCTAATCGGAATAATTTTTCTGTAGTGGTGTGCAACAGTGATAATTCTGTTTGTGATTATAACCACTAACACAACTTTCTTAATTAAACTTGTGTTTCATTATTAGTTAATTTTAGTTTACAGACCGAAAATATGTTTGCAATTGATTTACTACTTTAACATTTAAAAAATGACCTTTTTTTAAAGAGACCTTGTATGTTTAGTAGCCTATGTAACTTGTGTATATCAATGGACCCAGTGGAAACACTGTAGCTATGAACTTGTTCCTATGACAAAGTGTAAGATGTATTTATTACCATTATAAACTTTGTTGAATAGGAATTGTAAAATAAATCTACAGTTCATTCACAACAAGGCTGGTGGTAGTAGAGTACAGTTATTGTTATTTATGTTTAACTGAGGGAGATTGTTTATTGTAGAAAACTGAGTGCCATAGTATATGTATAGTATATATATGCCACCATCTTAAGGAATTAAATATGTGTATGGATTTCAATACATATACAGAGCATGGAAACAGTGCCAGACTTTTATAAATAATCACTGGATCCAGCCAGTTTTGGAGTACTTTTCAAACAACCACAATACTGAAATCTCTTAATACACACAAACAGTTGTATTTTGAATAGCACTTAACGTATACACTGTGACATGCAGTTGAAACATTATCTCAGATATACTATTGAACACATTGTGTAGCTCAACTGTTCATATTTGTTTATTGTTGCCTTGCTTACAATTTGCTGAATCACAAAAAGAAAATTAAATATAAAATACAAGCATTTTTATGAAAACGTTTAGTAAATATACTGGTTCACATTTTATTTCTATTTTTTGAGGGAAAATTTTTCACTTATAACAATATCACTTACAGTGTGTTAAAACAAGCCTGTAATTTAATTTCTCGTAAGCTTAAATATAAGCATTACATTTATACTGCCTTCTATTATTCATTTAGTGAGGGACCATAAAATAGACAGAATTCTGAAAACGTCAATATTATGTTTACAAATTCTGTTTTCTCTCTCCTCCCAACATTTGTAGACTTCAAATTCTAAAATATAAATTTGTATGGCTTTTAATTATCTAGAATGTAGATATAAGATTCATTTTACCTCCAATTGCTGCGTTCCTGGGTATCAAAGCACTTATACATTTAAATCATTATGTAATTTGCAGTAGTCTACAGTTTCAGTTACACTGTCCATGTTGTGGCTCATGTAAAGTGTATAGTATCACTGTATCCCTAAAGTTTAACTAGATGATATCCGTATAAGGTTTCTAAAGTGTTATTCCATAAGTGATAAAAAAACATTAAATACGTAATTAGGAACAAACGACAATAATCCTGTTTATAGAAGTTTATTTTTATAGATACAGTTGTGAGAGATAGTTTGTTTTATGATAAATCTGTATTTTCGTATAGACGTTACATTATGGTACACTATGAATATCATTGCTTATAATGTGTAGTGTTGTAGTAATTCCATTATAAGCTGTTATCATTAATTCCATTAAGCGTTAAAAAATGATTGTCCGTTACAAAATAAAAGTATCAACAAAAAGCATAAAAGATATCTTGTTTATTTTAAACTTGGGGATAGATAAATGTTAGATGATTTCATAGGACCACAGTTAGTAATATGTACAGTTATTATTGAGTTTAAAAATATCAAAATATAACGTTTTAAAATTATGTAACAGACTAGATATAATGACTACTCAGAAGAAATATTATTCATTATCTATGTTTAATACATTATTCTTCTTCTGTAACTTTGCTTTACAAAAAACTGAAAATATTACAAGGCATGTTAAGCATGTTGATGAGATTATAAACATATATGATTATAATTATTAGCATTAATGAATGATTAGTAACCTTATTTATAAAAGAGAGTATTATTTGTTAATGAGAGTATCGTAAGTTGTACAGTATTAAAAACTATTATGAACATAGTAGAAACAAATCCTAACAAAACCATACTTGTCAAATGGTTATGCTTGACAAAAATTTGTAGTTATTTAAAATACAGTGCTAATGTTATTTGAGCTTACAAAGTGTGTGTGTGTGTGTGTGTGTGTGTGTGTTGGGGAGGGGAGCTGAGGTAAATAGAAGAAAATGTTATGAAGTTAGGACATCCCACTTCAAGTTCCATAACCATATACACATTATAAGTTATTAAACAGCCAGGAGAATGTTGAAGTGTTGTATATAATGTTTAACTAGATGGTATATGTATAGGGTTTCTAAAGTGTTTTCTGTAAATGATAAACATTTTAAATACCGGTACATAGCTTGGAACATACAACTATCCTGTTTATAAAATTTTAAGTTTCAGAAACACAGTTGTGAGAGATAGTTTGTTTATATATGTTTTCCCCACTTGAAAATATTATATTACAATTATTTTCTGTACTACTGTCTCTTGTATAGGTAGGCTATGCAGTACTTGGTTTTCAGTACAACTCCTCCCTAATGAATAGCCAAATTTAGTTCTAACATTTGGAACCAAGCCAGCCAGCTTGTTTGGAATTATTCAGTTATCATTCAGCTGAGAAATGTGCTGTATATAGAAAAAAATGTGAACAGTTTGCTTTACAAAAGTGTACTCTTGAAGTATAAGATTCAGTTATGATTTTGAAAAGGCACGTTCTCAATTTGAACATACATTATTTACTCAGAAATTAGAAGTGTGCAGTACTAGAAAATATATTTTTTTAAAGTTTTTGTGTATCACTACACTGTCATGCCCTGTGGTTATGTTCTTTTGTTCTAAAGTGACTTCACCAAATATTCGCATTTCAGTAACTAGGATGTGTGTGTGACAGTTTACTGGCACTGAAGACTTCAAGACACTCAGTTAATGTGATTAGGTTTTGTCTTCGCTTGGTATGTTGTAAAAAATTCAACATAATACCTCTCCAACAAAAAGTACTGTTAGTAACTTTGGCCAAGTAATAAAGAAAACACTTGTGTAAATTGATCTGTCATTAATAATTATGTGTGATTATAATATATAAGTGAAAAGTTCAGTACTATTTAAATTCATCAGATTATAATTTTCCCAGACGTACATTACTTTGTTTAATATTAATGATTTATGTAGTAAAAAAACATTGTTAACGCCAATAACAATAATGTATCTAAGAAATGTGATTGTAATAGTGGTACTGCCATTAGTGGGAAGACAGTTTAGTTGTGTATTGAACATAATGTGGTAGTAGTGTATGAAAGAAGTGCATACAATGGACTCGTGTTTTCCACCTTTGGCAGCACTCAGCCTTCGGGACAGTGACAAGAACAATAAACCCAGACATGGTCAACAGAATGTGTTCAACATAGGCCTACCTACTAATGCAAACACGGGAAAGATAGAAATACTTCAAGACCTGGACCTATATTATATCAGACAAATTGCTCATAATCTTAAGGTATTAACTTTGATATTAGTTTTATTTAGCAAATTACAAGCAATTTCAAATTCGAAACAATGATAAAACAGTTAATTTTTTTTAGCTAAGATTACAGGTTTATTTTTAGCTGATTTAAAAATGTGGTTTGTGGCTGTTTAGTATTAACTGCAGAATTTCTATTAACACCCATCAAAATACAATTTCTGTATGAGCTATTGCCACACTGAATTAGTGTGCACTTGTTATTTGTGTATTGGTTTGCATTATTTATACCAACTCAGATGTATATAGTAAGACTTTTTTAACCTGCATAGACATATACAATTTTTGAAAGAAGTAAAAATGATCCTGTTGAAGGAACAAATTAGTGGAAAACCAATTGTGGATTTTACATCAGAATCTACTACATATATACATGTATCAGACTTAGGACAAAAACAGTGGATTAAAACAACAAAATGCAGAACGTTCAGTGAGCATAAATGAGCATAATGTCTTAGTTTTGAATAGTATATGTCTTATCATTGAAATAATTAGAAATAATAGATAAAACATGCAAATTTGGTTATTGCATTTGTTTTTCAGAACCAGTAAGTATTTTCCTCTTCTAATTTGTAGTATAAAATATATTTGATATAGATTGTCTTCAACAAGAGTAATTGCTTCATTTTAAATGATAAATAATTGTACACTGAAATTACTTTATCAAGTGTAAGCTAAACAGTACATCGTAGGAACACACAACTTGGGTTTCTGAAACTTAGATGTTATATTCATATGTACAATACTTATTCTCTACAGAACTTTACAACTTTCCGATGTACTCAGATACATAAGATTTCATGGGGTTTTTAAATAGAAAATCAGAAAGTAGTAACTTAAGAGACATTTGTTTTCATAACCTACGTTAGTACATTTTTTTATAAACACTGAAGTAAGATAAGAAATAATTTTAAAAATTGATTTTCGATGTCAGATTCTTATTTGATATGATTATGTTTTCTAAAAATTATATGTATATATGAAACTGAGCTGCCCCAAGTCCTTAGTTTTAATTAAAGTAAATAACCTTGTAACACTTAATTCCTTGAGTAATTAATGTAGCAAATTTGAGTTAGTACAATGCATTATACTTATATGGGCTTGTGTGCACACAAATACACAATAGGATAATCTAATTATTTGTCAGTATTAGCAGTATTAGATATACAGTTGTACAATAAGTATACATGTATACACAAACAGGTATATGCAGGTGTGTGTGTAGATTTTTGAGAAAATCTGTATAAGTTACAACAGATAGTTGTTTCTTATCATATCCCTAATTAATAAAGTAAAAGTGCTGACAGTCTTAGATTGTGATAGTTTTAGCACTGTATAGTATATGCTTTCGAACAAGCAAACGTTCATTGAACCTGAATTTAGAATAATCACATTTATATATAACTGTGTATGAGTCGAAAACGTATGTTACACTTAAATTGAATGCCATATTTTTGGATTTATAGATAAGGAAGAATGATACAGTGTGGTGATATCTGCATTAAGGGGGGGGGGATTGTGTTTATCAGTGTTCCTTTGTTCTGGTAGCCTATAATGTTTGTAGTTACTACTATACCAAACTATTGCAGTAGTTCTTATACCTATTCTCTTTACACAGGAATAATTTTGTATTTTCTGATGTAGAAAAATATTTTAGTAATAATCTGTATAAGATTTTGTTTAACGCGCGTGAAAATGTATTTGGACTGAGCAAATAAAATACTTGTTATTGTTTCTTTAATAATAAACTACCACAATTATCTTTTAAAAGATTAGTTTATAAAATAAGCTAGAACACTTAGGTAGATAAAAAATATGCCTATTTGTTATACAATTTGTGTCAATAAATCTAGTATTATTATTAACTTTAATGGTGTTTGTTAAGTAGTGAATATTATGAAATCAGCATTATTTATGGGTAAAGTATAAGTTACGTTTTAATTGAAGCCAGTATATTTATATTGTCATAAGAATTGACCGAAAATAATAGGTAAACATTAAATAAGTTTCTAGCAATAAATTCAGTAACAGGTTTTAAGGTGTGTGCCTCTCATACTGTTGGGTTATTTTGCCCTAAGTCTATGAGAATGGTATAAAAATTCGTATAAAGGAGAAAACTGTAACGCAATAATGCGCGCGTGTGCGCGTGTTTATCAGATAGTGGTATCTTTAAGTAAGATTAATCCATGTTGTCAAAATATTTGAGTTAAAGTAAACCGTCTGCAAGATAACTCGAACCTGAATACCACACGCTGCAGCACTAGTATGTTTCCTTTTAGTTTGGACTACAGCTTGAACTCAAAACCTAGCTTTGGAACAAACGTAATGATCATTTGCATTATGGAAATGGAAATGTCGTTTTCATTTTTAATTTTACAGGACAGCACCTACTGTTAAAAATATCGTCTGCGTAAAAAATTAAAAGTACATATAATAAATAAGGATGGAAAGGACGGGACTGGAGCTGGAGCAGTGACAGTGCGATGACGTCAGTGTAGGT
Organism: Magicicada septendecula; assembly: GCA_034769895.1. Classification (NCBI taxonomy): domain Eukaryota; kingdom Metazoa; phylum Arthropoda; class Insecta; order Hemiptera; family Cicadidae; genus Magicicada; species Magicicada septendecula. The sequence continues at coordinate 750,989,838 of CM068367.1, read as the reverse complement.
GTGACGCCACGCTGCCTCCCACGGATGTAGCGGTTTTCGTTCTGAAATGTCAGTACTTTGCGAATCGCTCCAGCCCCAGTTGTATAGGGACACTAATTCGCAGTTGTAATGACCACATTATGGACCCCGTTATGGATTTTACATTAAATATAACATTCGTTATATGTTTTATAGTATTGGTAAAAAGCCCTTGTTTATTTCACCTCGATTTTTTTCTTCTGTACGTCTTACATTTACCGTATTAGAATTGATTAGAATAAGACTGAACTTACGGTAGTAACCAAATTTTCTGACTGTTTTGTTGTAAATGCGTATTGTTAAATAGACACAAGATAGGCTGTAGGTAATCAGTTTTGTTTTGCTACATGTAACGTATTTAGGAAGTACGAAACGCAGTTAAATATTTAGGTAGTCGCGACCGAAATGCTATTTAGAGTTCAACGGATTTATATTATGCTTGTGAGCTGACAAAATAATTGTTCCGCCCTAGCTAGATTTTACTGTATTACATATGGTAAAAGACAGACACGATTAGCTGTGTTTCTCAGAGTCAAGGCTGAGACAGTTGCGGTAGTAGTGTGGTACTAAGGACAGCGTCTTATGTATAACATTTCATTGAACATCACGATATACGGTGGTTGTAATGGTTGTAATTCCGCTCGATTATAGAAGATAAAAAAATGAAAGCTTGATAACAGTTCTGAGTGAAATGTCGCTCACATCGAGTAGAGCAAGTGTATTCATAGAAGCTTACGCGTTTCATTCAGTGTCTGTGTGACTGGTCCTTGAAAATAGGATACCCCTACATTACATTTGTTGCGAAACATTCAGTTTTGCTTTAACGATACACAATTTAAAAGCCCGTACAAAACACTTATAAGAAATAATGAATAATTCCAAAGAAGAAATACATTGTGGTGAATAAAACAAAAAACCATATATCGTTACACATACATATATCATAATAAATTCCATGATGTATGTATGTATGTGTAAACACCTTGTGTACATAACTAGCAAATTACTCGTGCTTCGATACGGGTTTATGTAATATTTTATTTAGTAATTAGATTTTGTTTAGCGTTTCATTTTTCATATGGTAATTCGTTCTTCATTCATTTGGTGGTAATTATTCTTCATAAGCGTTTGACCATACATACTTGATAGTCATGTCTGACCACGCACCACACCCCAGTGCTTGTCAGAGCGGCGAATGGTAGAGAAACATTTTGTTACAAATTTTGACATTTTTTTGCTTGTCATTTAATGTTGGAGGGAATCCATATCTTGAAGCAATTGCTACTGTTGGCGAACGAATCATACTTGCACTATATAAAGCTCCAAGAACTGAAGTATCTTTGAATCGACAGATATTTATTTCTTTTAATAAGCTGATGAGCCAATCAAAAACAATGACTTTTTTTGTCAAGACTGCCACCAACATTTGCAGCTATTCGAGAGCATTGCTGTCTAGTTTATCAGCAAGTTCAAGATTGGTAGGGGCGAAACGTAGGGGCAACGCAATGGGGTTGGAAAAAGAGGAAGAATGTTTTATCGCTCATTTATACCAGTGAAGCACCAGCTCCGTCTGCTATTCTTAAACTCATTTTCTGCAATTTCATAATGGGCTGTAGAGAACGATGCAGCTGCGTGAAAATTGGGTTGAGTTGCTTACTCGTGTGCTCTAACTGCAACGGCCAAGGTTGTTTAAATTCGGCGACTGAAGAAGAGTTAGTCGAAGGAGACAGCCAAGAAAATTAAAATAAAAGCTACCTAATGTGGAATAAGCCTAAAAGAGAAACTTTGTTTAAAAAACGCTCCGAGAGTCCTACCTCACGAGTGGTATGGAAACTAGCTTCATTTACGGAATGCACGTTTACAAAGAAGTGTAAAACCTTACAGTAGACCCCATTGGCAGTAGGTTTGCTGCGACCCCAGTGCCCCATGGACACAGTATACTACAAGTGTTTGGGGTTACTCGAGAACATCTCTTTTCCTATTAGAAAGTCTTTCCCATGCCTGGCTAACCTCTTCAGCAGTATGGTCTCCCTGCGCCATCTCTAGAACTGGGACCGTCATCCGCGAGTAACCGTAGGAACTCTCTTAGGTACTACACAGGCCAGCTCTTTTGAGTCAGTCGCTGAAAATACTCCCAAGCTAAACAGTGATGGAGGTTGTGTATGACGAAATGATAGCTAGCGCTGAGTCAGAATCTGGTAGGTTTTTCTTGACACTCTAGCTGGCACACATAAAACCTTCTTGATCAATTTACTACTTGCCAGGATCAGTAAAGATATAAAACTTGTCACCGCGTTGCTTCTCCAGGTAATGATGCGAATCTCTTAGACGGAGGAAAGACATCTCACTCTGCTTTAAACTGCCTTTCGACATGAACGACTCCTTGATTACATCTTTTATCATTAAATTAAATATTGTTATTATTTTATGCTTTTCAAAAATTCCAAATAATCAAGTTAATTTTAGAAAGTTATTGAATTTAAGGCATAATCTAATTTGGTGAGATGAGAGTAGGAACTTTGTTGTCTCTTATTTGTAATCCTGTCGGTAATTCATAACAAAAAATTAACAATGTATAAATTTTTTCTTCTACAAAGTCTAATTTGCGTGGACTAGCGGAAATCTCTCGTGGATGATTAAACAGAATGCATAAAGCAGCCTCTGAACTACTATTGCAGCGGCCTGACACATGCAGACACCTCATCCAATACGTTTTCGAAACCGAACACCGCCTGGTCACAGTCCTTGTTCACATACATACATTTGGACTAAACGAAGTTGCATACTGTAGGTTTGTGTGAGCCATAAAGGTATAGGAAAGAGTCGGGCCCACAGTGACAGTGAAGCCACCGTCAGCAGGTGATCGCCGTCGTAGCAGTCTGCGTGTCCTTTCTAACAGGAATAGAGTAGCCTTTAATCATGCTAAACGACTTACAATTTAGGCTTCTGAATGGGTCGTGCGTGGTCTAGGTCGACCTGCAATGGTATAGAGTGTGTAGGTGCATATCAGGATCAGGAATCTCTTCACTTAACGATTCTGTCGTAGGCGGCATGATTCTGCCTCGCAGCTATAATAAGATCTTCAACTATAACACGAGAATTCGTTTAATATCTTATATACCGCCTTAGACGTTGAATTTTCAGGAAATGTTTCTTAGCAAGTGTCTACGACAGAAGATGAATCTTGTGTTAAATTTCATGAGTACAGGACTTGTAGTTTTAGAGATATCGTTATGAGTGAGTGAGTCAGTGCTCTTTGGATCACACACACAAACACAAAGGGCGGAAATAAACACAACATGTAGTATTCATTTAATACGTTTTTCCCGTGGTCGTTATATTTTCACAAAAAATATTTCTTAGCAAGCGCGTACAATCTAAGATGAAACATTGTGCAAAATTTCGTAATTATACGCCTTGTGGTTTCGGAGATAACGTGATGAGTGAATCAGTCAGTGGTATTTGGATTTGATATACATAGATACACCATTTGTAAACGCATATATTGTAATAAAGGCAAAGGTGTGGGTTATATTATCGTGTAGACTTCAAGTCATAAGGTAACATATTTATGTTGCATAATTAATATCAGCCATAACTAAACTTTAGTGAGTGAGGCGGGCGCGTGATCGTAAATGTAGTAGTGTTTAAATGGTAGATAACAAAATGTTTTTGGTTGTGAAAGATTGTACATCAGATGCGAGATGGGATTCTTAATTCAGAAATTGAGAATCTCGCGCGCGACCCCACTTATTATAAACCACAGTCTAGCCGTAGCAGTGCATCACGCCTAAATGTCTCCGTTTGAAATTGCTGTTAAAAATGTCTATCGACAGTAGCATTCTGACTCTTATCTTCTTTTCTTTTTCAATTTACTTTTACGTTACATCAGTTTTTTCTTATATTCATTGTTTATTGTATTTCGTTTTGTTTTTATTTCCAGTATTCAGGAGCTAAGAGAGTGAAATAAAATATTCTCATTGGATATTATATTTTATGAATTGATTACAAGACGCGAGTTCTCAGTTTTAACTTTAACGTTTTTACATTTGCATTTTTGATATATGTCTCGGATAACCGAGATTCATCAACCGAGTTTTGTAAAATTTCGCACGCATGTCCATACTTAACTCCATAGACCCCTATTGTTTTTGTAATTGATCTCTCTCAAAATAGGACGGCAGGATGCAAGAATGTGAGGGAGTGGAAAAGCAAAAATTTGATACTCGATGTGAGGTATCAACTTAAGGAGAATGTTCAGTTTTTGAAATTCCAAAATTTTAGGACACCAGGTCCTGAAACTGGATTAAACATTTGAACAAATTTGTTAAATTATGGCGGGTACTACACTAAAAGGGATTTAACCTAAATCCGAATGTATTGTCTACTCTTAAATTTTTAAACTTTCGAGACACTATGGACTTAAAATGGAAGTCAAAATTGTAAGAAAATTTGGCATCACATTATACGGAAATACAAACTCGGTGTCTTTAGTAATTTGACAATTAATAGCTGTCAACAGATATAATTAGTGTTTATCTAATTACATATGTAATTAGTATCTGTTAACGTTCAGATTACATCGAATCGCTAAAGAAAAGCGTTTTACATAAACACGCTACATGGCATTTTCGTTAGTTTATTACTATCCAACTCTTTCTGTTGTTCTGGAAAGAACGTTCAATGGCATAAAAGATTCATAGCATCAGTGATAATGATATCGTTTAGAATGATACAGTGATAAATGATACATCGTTAAAAATATTACAAGGTTTATTATCGTGATGCTGAGACTACACCTACAGTGTTACAGTCTCCTAAAGTGGTGCCACCCCTACAAATCGTAAGAAGAAATAAATGTCCCTGCGACAAACCATCCCTTGTCGATGGCTTCGCGATCCAAAATGTCGCCGCACAGTAAACTTTCCCACAAAATGTCGTGCGTCCTTTTGCTCTGTTAAAAACTACTGCATAATTACAGAAGGACTCTGCCCTAGTTTGTTTCCTACTTCTTGCTTTCTACTAAATTCAGTTCTAGTTTAGTTGTTATTTTATTTTCTGTTATTAACTTTTATATTTTTAGTATTCAGAAAAATTACGTAATCTCTTATCGTGTACTTGTTTATTTTTCTACTTAGCTGTCCATGTCCATTCTACTTTCAATTTCCAGGATACGTAAAGCATATATATTCACGATTAAAATTACAGTTGTTAAAAATTTTATCTTATCACCTGGAGACTAATATCTACTTTCGTTCTTTTTTCTTACCGAATTGTTACAATATTATTTTAATTCCATAAAAGAAGATCTAGGGTTCAGTAATAATCAGACACACAACCCACGAAGAAGTTTACTATACAGAACAAATTAATAAAAGTAAATTTCATGTCTATTAAATGAATTTTTAGTTTTGAATATTCCACTACAGCTGAGAACAAAGCCGTGTTGGTTTACTAATAATATACAGGAAAACTAATAAGCTTCCTGAGTCGTTCACTATTCTGAGTGAAATACATTTGTCTCTTGATGAATTACAATAAATTACAAGAAAAATTACGAAAACCTCATGTACAATAACAATTGCAAAGCAGACAGTCGTACAGTAAAACACTAAAAATTCCGAACGACTGCATTGGTTTGTGAGATAAATTTGTAACCATAATCCTAAACGACAAATAATTTAGTCCTAGCTTTTCCAAAATTTGAAAGAGACGAGGTGAAACCAACTGGAAAGACCAAATCACCTTTGGTTTTCTGAACAGTTTATATCCTTTCTCGAAAACAATTATTTTCATTGTCAATACCATGAACAGTAGAGGTGGAGATTACCTTGAACCCCGTCTACAGAGGAAACGCAATGAAAGTTACAAAGGATACTTGATTCGAATTTTGTGAGAACTGTTATCAAAAATAATATTATATAATAGTTCACAATTTTTTATGTGTAAATTAAAAAAAAAGTTATGACAGAGATGACAAAAATTGTAATTTTAAACAGAAATTGAATTACGTTTTGTGTGTGTGTGTGTTTGTGTTTACAAATACCGAATTGCAATAAATAGAAAGGCCTCGACTTCTGTAATTAGCTTTAGAAGTCGAACCATTTATTTACATGCAGTTAGTAGAGTTGTGTTCCGGGAAATAGAAATCATACAACCACTGTTTCCCTTTATGATTAGAACCGTCAGCTCTCGCTAGCATTGCTTGTTGTATTACGAAATACCACTGGAACGTAGTTGACAGTTTCGGCTGGATAAGACTGTTATCGTTTTTTAAAAACAGAAACAATATTTTGTTTTAGACGAACTTCCAGGGAATCCCTTGAAACATTGCCTAAATTAGCCATATTTTAAATTCCAAATTATCTTGGCAATACTTATTGTAGGATAAAAATGCTGTGTTCCCTTACTTAACGCAGGATATCCGGCGTGTGGTTAAAACATTCGGGGTCTACTACTTGTTAAGTAGCTGTCAATGCGTGGACATGAAAGATGGCTGGATCGACCACACGGCGGCTTAGTGGTCGGGGACCTCAACACTTGTAAAGATAGACAAAGAGTAACGCTTCGAAAATATCCTGAAGTAGTCCCGTTTCAACTCTTGATTTCTGTAGTATAAATTAATATAAGCTGTCTGTAGTGAAATTGCATAAACTGTCTTAGGAAGTGACGGCAGAGTTATCGTTACCATGACGACCTTGTGAAGTTATAGCCTCTCTTTCAGACTCTTTTGATCCACGAAATTACACTCTAAACGAGTTATAATTAAGCAAGAACAAAACCTCGACTCAGAAAATCGTATTTTTAAAATTAAACACCTAATCATTTGACATTACGGTAAACTGAATAACTAGAAACAAGCTGGGGCAAGAAATAATATTAAATTGTTTTGGTTGATGTTTCAACAGTGTTCGCGTTGCGATTGTCTGAAATGTTCTACTTATCGAATCTAGTGACACTTATCAAAATCCGAGCAACAGATCGTGGCACACAAACGTACCGTTAAAAAAGAGCAGACAAAACATAATATTCCTCCCTGCACAGTCGGTAGTCTAGTCTGGTAATCTTTGCTGAAATAAAAACAAATTGTTTTGGTTAAATTTAGTTTGTTTTACTGATAATTTACTCTGCGTTTATACGTTTTTAACAGTTACGGTACTGGAGAAAGCAAGACGAATCGAATGACACATCCTCCAAGGGTACCGCAAAATTTTGTGCCGTCAATATGGTGTATAACGTTCGCATTGTGTGTGTGTGTGTGTGTGTGTGTGTGTGTGTGTGTGTGTGTGTGTGTGTGTGTGTGTGTGTGTGTGTGTGTGTGTGTTATTGCTAATTCTGTTACTTCCCCCTAGCGTAATCGAGTCATTATTTTATATGGTGCATAGTTTTCCAACATTTCACCATCTCGTGGGCAAGAAGTATTTGTTGGCAAGATATTACAATAATTCTTCAAAATTAGCGAATGTTTTTACAAATTCTTTTACGCCACCTGAACTGTTCATGGAAGGGGTTAGACAGAATTTTCATAAAAATTACTGCCCTGACATTGGAGCAAGCCCGCTGTTGCGACTTAACAGGGCGGGAGGGAAGTTTTTTTTTAGTATATACAGTAAATTATAGTATGTAGTTTGCATGATGTTTGGTGGCCTTCTCCTTGAACCAACTGACTAGTTAGACAACTGAACAGTCGTAGTGATACCCTGAACCTGCACCTACCCATCGGGAAACGCTGCCACACTCACCAGGAACTCAGTATATCAACTAACAATTTTTCAATAAATATCAGCTAATTTAAACAAAAATCAACTAATAATTGCTTCCAGTTATTTTGAAACTTAATTCACTAAATTTCCGTACCGTTATGACCAACACAATTCTCATAGTCCTTAAAGGAACCTTTCATAACCTTATGCTTTGTAATTGTTTCTTTCCCAACTTATTGGTGCGTTATCTACCAAATTGTATATTGTTTCTTCCATATCTCCTGTACCGGTTTTGAAGAGTTGAACTTGACTTGAACGTTATTTGTGTGTTTACTTACACATATTCCAAAGATCCTGGAAGTCTCGTCAAGCGTTGAAGGTTGCTTTGTTGTCTACTTACATTCATTATTAATTTTTCATTATTGTACCGTTTGTACAATGCGTATTCTTCTCTCAGTATTAGTATTAACAGATTCTTTCGAATGCTTGCAGTTCTTAAAAAAAGTAACTTAATAAAATTATCATGGCTCTTTTACAGACTTTTTGTCATTAGTAGAAATAGGTATTCCGTTTTAGGTTTTATAAATAGAATACGTATTTCATTAGTAGAAGTATTGGAGTGTCGCCGGTTAAACACTGTATGCTGTGCGTTGTAACACTTCCCATGCACATAAAAACTGAAAACATTACACTAAGCACATAAATATTAAATCAAAAGAATTGTGGACAATCGACCTTTTAACATTTTTTTCATCGAACGAATATTAACAAGTTACTATATGTTACTGCATGAGCAGAATTGGTGGGTATTGCGCGCGCGCGCGTGTGTTTAATGACTGCATCCGAATTTAGGTTATTTGTATTGTCATTTTCATTTCCGTTTGTTTTAAATTAGCACAACTGTTATTGAGATTAAGACTTTTGCGTCCAGCACAGAAATCCCAACACAAAAAAATGTTTCCGACCATTATTTGATTAGAACCAAACAAAGTATGCATAGTTATGTAGAACGCGAGTTATTACACATCGTACTCAAATTATAATGATCATATTATTTAATATATTAGGCGTATTTAGTTACTTATAGTTTACAAGTATCATAGGCTAATATGTTGCGAAACGTAAACAAATAGAGTAGAGTGAAGAGTGTTAGTGCCGCAATTAATCTGTACCGGTATTGCGGTAACTGCGTATTATGTTAAAGCTTTAGCTGCACATTATCTGCTGAGGTAGCTTAAAATAAATCACGCTACTTCAAACGCGTGTTTTTCCGCAGCGTAAGATATTTCAGTTGTCATACTTTGCGTTTTACCGTACCTTTATGCACGTGGTTATTGTACTGAGTTACTCGAGTAGCGGTAGGTCTATCTTTGATTATATGGTGTTATCTGTATGAGTCAAGTCCAACGATTTTAGAATTGACCAGTTAGACTGACGAAATAATAGTTTACAGAAATTAAAATAAATTAATTTCTACAGGACAGTACCGTAACTACGGGAAGGGATCATTCCCCCACAGAGCTATTACAAATTTCACTCAAAACTATAATCGCTTAACATAGGCCTGTTGCTTGTGTTAAGATATATTTCTTAAATTATATTCATAAATGCTCATATTTTCTTCTGTATATATATATATATATATTATATTATTATTATTATATATAATATTATTATTATGTGTATATAATATTATTATTATTAATAACAAAACTTTTTAGAAGAATATTTTTTTATTATTTTGTGAATTACAATGTTTCAATATATATATATATATATATATATTAATTTATTTATTTATTTTATATCTACTGATGATATGCCTACTATTGAAACATTGTAATTACAAAATAATAAAAATATATTCTTGTAAACAGTTTTATTATTATCAATAATAATATAAAATTATATGGAAAGAATCCTGAATTTCTCATTTGTTCTGAGGAAATTGGGGAGTCCAGCCTTCAAGCTAGTCTCATCCCCCCCCCCCCCGAACAGCTCTAGTTACGCCACTGCTACAGGATACCGGTACTCTTAACGAAATGAAAGCCTGAATAACAAACTAATAAAACAGTATGCTTTACAAAGAAAATAATGCGATATATTGTAGGGACACCATATACAACATTTCATATTTACGGAGGATTTTTCTGTAGTTAAAATATTTATTAAACAGTTCCTGAACTATCATAATGAGAATAAGTATATCAAAATTGTTGGTATCAGAAAGATATCACGATATTACTTAAAATTGTCGGATAGTAGTGGCCGCGGCTTCTCCTCCCTCCAATTCGTGTTAGATATTAATCATAGATTATGATTAGGTTGGACGGGCAATGAAAAAATCGATTATCCTTAAGTACGACCCTTGACATGCCAAGTTTACGGGTATGGCACGATTACTTAAAATTTGTTATTTGTAATTGCTTAATCCCTCATCATCGCGCATTAACAAACAAGACAAGCACAAACCGTAGAAAACGTTTTTAAGGTTTCGAAACGTATGTGGATGCGGTAGGTTCATGCCTGTGTTTGTTGCGTATTGTTCGGCTAAGTATTGACGCCGTTAGCTTCATAATGTACTTAAAATGGTAATGTGAGCACATTATGGAGTGTGCTTAGTTAGTATTCAGCCAGCGGAAGTTGGTACACCGTTGTGCTCAGTTTCCTGTCTAATTCAAACCCACTCTCCCTTGGTGTTGATAGTTTTGAAACACTTCGTAGCAATACACAGGAAAAGCAATATTACCGAGAATGAATATAAACAATATAATAGTTTTCAATATAGAAAAATTGTATAACTGATCATACTTCGATCTTAAAACATACAATTGAATTTATAAATTTTTGTGCAATCGGGTTAAAAGTTGAAGAAGACAAAAATTACGGCACCAGATATTTCCTAAATGTTTACAGTAATCACTAACCTGTCATGAATAAAGCGATTAAATTTTTGGAAATTAGTGGTAATTTTATTCGCAACCTGGTGCGTGCGAAATTAATCTAGATTAATTTACTTTCAAAAATCATCAAGGCCTTTAATTCAGAGCATATGTGTGAGATCTTGGCTTGGCATGACTGAAGGCAGCGTCTTACGATTATTTATTAGTCATTTTTTATTTGTATGAAGATGTAACTTATGTTCTAAAAGTGCTATGAAGTATTCCACCACGTTCAGATCAGAAATAGTATAACACTGATGTGTAACGATTTACACTTGACGATATTGTCAGACAAGTACTCGACTCCAGTACTACTCGTCTCACACCAACAATAGACCTACTTTTTTATGTATTCGTTTAAATCATTTGTTGTTTTCACACGGTCGCAAAAATACAAAATTAACTGTTGAGTTATCATGGTAACCGGTAAGAATGTTGCTGACAACGTGATACATACGTATACATAAGTGTACTGTTTTTAAGTGTTTGTGTAAAAAATTATGATGTGTGCGTTATCTGCGAGACAGCGGCATGGCGCGTTAATGCGTGAGCCAGACGCGCGCCCCCCGCGTAGACCCTGACTAGTGTACAGTAGTCTCCAAAACTATATTGTCCCTTCGTGCTTATTAATGTAAAACCTGTATTTTGTTCCATTTCATGTGTTTTACTTCCATGTTCCTTAAGGAAATGGAAGTATGGTGATGGGAAAAAAAATCGTGTTCGAGATTATTGCAGATTCTGATTGTACTACATTCAAAACATGAAAAAAAGTCAATTTTCGAAAAGTGTCTGTGTGTCTGTAGATTTTGTTTCTACGGCAAACGATAACAGCCGCAAATTCAAACAGAATCAAATAATTTTTTGCATACAGCCCTGATTTGTAGAGTACTCAAGACCTATTGTTTTTGGTGAAGATCGGTTAAGGGAAAGGGGTAGTTTACCTGCAACGGTTTTTTTAAATCAAGGGTAATTTTACTTCCATATTCCTTAAGGAATGGAAGTATGGTGATGGCAAAAAAAATCGTGTTCGAGATTATTGCAGATTCTGATTCTACTACACTCAAAACATGAAAAAAAGTCGTTTTCCGAAAAGTGTCTGTGTGTCTGTCTGTCTGTCTGTCTGTCTGTGTGTCTGTGTGTCTGTCTGTCTGTAGATTTTTTTTCTATGGCAAACGATAACTGCCGCAAATTCAAACAGAATCAAATAATTTTTTGCATACAGCCCGGTTTTGCAGAGTTCTCGCGACCTATTGTTTTCGGTGAAGATCGGTTGAGGGAAAGGGGTAGTTTACCTGCAACGGTTTTTTTTTAGCAAGGGTAATTTTGTTTGTTTGGCAAACGATAACAGCCGCAAATTCAAACAGAATCAAATAATGTTTCGCATACAGCCCTGAATTGTAGAGTTCTCAAGACCTATTGTTTTTGGTGAAGATCGGTTAAGGGAAAGGGGTAGTTTACCTGTAACGTTTTATGTTTTAACAAGGGTATTTCCTATGGCAAACGATAACAGCCGCAAATTCAAACAGAATGAAAAGATTATTTGCATACAGCCCTAAATTGTAGAGTTCTCAAGACCTTTTGTTTTTGGTGAAGATCGGTTAAGGGAAAGGGGTAGTTTACCAACAACGTTTTTTTAACAAGGGTATTTTCTATGGCAAACGATAACAGCCGCAAATTCAAACAGAATCAAATAATTTTCTGCATACAGCCCTGATTTGTAGAGTACTCAAGACCTATTGTTTTTGGTGAAGATCGGTTGAGGGGAAGGGGTAGTTTACCAGCAACGTTTTTTATCATGCGTATTTTTACTTCCATGTTCCTTAAAGAAATGGAAGTATGGTGATGGCAAAAAAAATCGTGTTCGAGATTATTGCAGATTCTGATTGTACTACACTCAAAACATGAAAAAAAGTCGTTTTTCGAAAAGTGTGTGTGTGTGTGTCTGTCTGTGTGTCTGTGTGTGTGTCTGTGTGTCTGGATTTTTTTTCTATGGCAAACGATAACAGCCGCAAATTCAAACAGAATCAAGTAATGTTTCGCATACAGCCCTAAATTGTAGAGTTATCAAGATCTGTTGATTTTGGTACAGATCGGTTAAGGGAAAGGGGTAGTTTACCTGCAACGTTTTATGTTTTAACAAGGGTATTTCATATGGCAAACGATAACAGCCGCAAATTCAAACATAATCAAATAATATTTTGCATACTGCCCTGAATTGTAGAGTTCTCAAGACCTTTTGGTTTTGGTGATGATCGGTTAAGGAAAAGGGGTAGTTTACCTGCAACGTTTTATGTTTTAAAAGGGTATTTTCTATGGCAAACGATAAGAGCCGCAAATTCAAACAGAATCAAATAAGTTTTTGCATACAACCCTGATTTCTTGAGTACTAAAGACCTATTGTTTTTGGTGAAGATCGTTTGAGGGAAAGGGGTAGTTTACCAGCCACGTTTTTGTTTTATCAAGGGTATTTTGTATGGCAAACGGTAACAGCCGCAAATTCAAACAAAATCATATAATATTTTACATACAACCCTGAATTGTAGACATCTCAAGACCTGTCGTTTTTGGTGAAGATCGGTTAAGGGAAAGGGGTAGTTTACCTGCAACGGTTTTTTATCTAGGGTAATTTTTACTTCCATATTTCCTTAAGGAATGGAAGTATGGTGATGGCAAAAAAATCGTGTTCGAGATTATTGCAGATTCTGATTCTACTACACTCAAAACATGAAAAAAAGTCGTTTTCCGAAAAGTGTCTGTGTGTGTGTCTGTGTGTCTGTCTGTGTGTCTGTAGATTTTTTTTCTATGGCAAACGATAACTGCCGCAAATTCAAACAGAATCAAATAATTTTTTGCATACAGCCCTGATTTGTAGAGGACTCGCGACCTATTGTTTTTGGTGAAGATCGGTTGATGGAAAGGGGTAGTTTACCTGCAACGGTTTTTTTTTATCAAGGGAAATTTTTTTTTTTGGCAAACGATAACAGCCGCAAATTCAAACAGAATCAAATAATGTTTCGTATACAGCCCTGAATTGTAGAGTTCTCAAGACCTTTTGTTTTTGGTGAAGATCGGTTAAGGGAAAGGGGTAGTTTACTTGTAACGTTTTATGTTTTAACAAGGGTATTTCCTATGGCAAACGCTAACAGCCGCAAATTCAAACATAATCAAAAGATTATATGCATACAGCCCTATATTGTAGAGTTCTCAAGACCTATTGTTTTTGGTGAAGATCGGTTAAGGGAAAGGGGTAGTTTACCTACAACGTTTTTTTAACAAGGGTATTTTTTATGGCAAACGATAACAGCCGCAAATTCAAACAGAATCAAATAATTTTCTGCATACAGCCCTGATTTGTGGAGTACTCAAGACCTATTGTTTTTGGTGAAGATCGGTTGAGGGGAAGGGGTAGTTTACCGGCAACGTTTTTTATCAAGCGTATTTTCTATGGCAAACGATAACTGCCGCAAATTCAAACAGAATCAAATAATTTTTTGCATACAGCCCTGATTTGTAGAGTACTCGCGACCTATTGTTTTTGGTAAAGATCGGTTGAGGAGAAGGGGTAGTTTACCTGCAACGGTTTTTTTTTATCAAGGGAAATTTTTTTTTTGGCAAACGATAACAGCCGCAAATTCAAACAGAATCAAATAATGTTTCGTATACAGCCCTGAATTGTAGAGTTCTCAAGACCTTTTGTTTTTGGTGAAGATCGGTTAAGGGAAAGGGGTAGTTTACTTGTAACGTTTTATGTTTTAACAAGGGTATTTCCTATGGCAAACGCTAACAGCCGCAAATTCAAACAGAATCAAACGATTATTTGCATACAGCCCTAAATTGTAGAGTTCTCAAGACCTATTGTTTTTGGTGAAGATCGGTTGAGGGAAAGGGGTAGTTTACTTGCAACGTTTTTTTAACAAGGGTATTTTCTATGGCAAACGATAACAGCCGCAAATTCAAACAGAATCAAATAATGTTTTGCATACAGCCCTGAATTGTAGAGGTCTCAAGGACTTTCGATTTTGGTGAAGATCGGTTAAGGGGAAGGGGTAGTTTACCTGCAACCTTTTACGTTTTAACAAGAGTAAAGTACTTGCAAATTTATTTAAACTTTTTGAAACAATGGTAATTGTTAAAAATAAAATAATTTTGTTGCCAGGCAATAAAATTAAAATTTTTTAATTTTAATGTAATATAATATTTTTCATTTAATACGGCAATAAAAAGGCAGGTAAGACACAAACACACAATTCACGTTATTTCTGGCCTCACTCATGTTTATTTTCTTACGTTTGCACGCTTTTTAAATGGAAAGTGCCGAAACCCACACCAACATAACGCGTGCAAGCCGAAAAAATGGACATAAATTTGGTTACTGGCGAAGCTAGTAGTTAATGAATGGGTAGGCAAAAATCTTATCTTAAATTTTTTTTAAGGAATCACTAAAAGGACGGTGGGTCAAATCGGACGCTGAGGTAGAGTTGCTGTAACCGAATGGTTCCACAAACAGCCGTAAGAATTTTACTAGCAGGGAATCTACAGGTTAGCGCAACAGTGGAACTCATGTCTTAATGTTATTGGAGACTTCTTTTAAAATCGTTGAATAAAAAATGCTTTACAGCTCTATACGTGTGTCTATTGAACAATGCTTGTATTAGTCATACACAATAATACAACTGATTGAACTTCAAATTTTTAAACTTGGTTAGTTTCTATATATATGTTTAATGTTACAAATAATTCAAATAACAATCTTGATCATCTTTTAGTTGAGCGGAATAACAGTGACACTTTTAATAACCGCATAAAATAAACACTTAGAAACAACACAGGCGCTTTAACTTAACTGTTTGGACCACAGAAGTGAGGCATGCCTCAACGCTCTATGTGTACAGCGCGGGACAATCCCCCCTCCCTACACTTCCCTATCACACCACTACATTGCTTACATACGATGTATACAAAAAACGCTGAGGCGAGTTCAGGTTGCCTCATTCGCTTTAAACGAACTATGCCGAATCTCACCTGTCACCATCTAGCGGTCGCTCAATAAAGCACGTTTCGGTTTAATAAATTTGACAGTCACAGTAACAATGTATAATCTTTACTTTATGTAGTTCATACGTATTTATAATTTTTATTCTACAGAATTTGTTAGGGTAGGCATTGCCTCAATTGCCTCCATGTAACTTCGCCACTGATATATATGTGTACAACGTTATCGGCAACAAAGAAGTAGTTTTTGTTAAAATTCCTTCCCGGGATATTTGGCCGTAGTCCAATGTTTTCTACAAAACCAGACATTTCGGCAATGCCATCGACTTCCATCATCAGTGAAAATCGAGTGCGATAACGTGAGGTGGTATACGTTAGTGACCACAGTACTGTGGTTAAGGCTGAAGCAGTAAGTAGAAAGAAGTAGTTTCTATGGTAATATTTCATTTCGAAAATGATTTTAAATATAAATCTTATAATATGGAAGTCATGTATGGTTCTCCATACCGATATTTTACTTCCATATTCCTTAAGGAATGGAAGTATGGTGATGGCAAAAAAAATCGTGTTCGAGATTATTGCAGATTCTGATTCTACTACACTCAAAACATGAAGAAAAGTCGTTTTCCGAAAAGTGTCTGTCTGTGTGTCTGTAGATTTTTTTCTATGGCAAACGATAACTGCCGCAAATTCAAACAGAATCAAATAATTTTTTGCATGCAGCCCTGATTTGCAGAGTACTCGCGACCTATTCTTTTTGGTGAAGATCGGTTGAGGGAAAGGGGTAGTTTACCTGCAACGGTTTTTTTTTTAGCAAGGGTAATTTTGTTTGTTTGGCAAACGATAACAGCCGCAAATTCAAACAGAATCAAATAATGTTTCGCATACAGCCCTGAATTGTAGAGTTCTCAAGATCTTTTGATTTTGGTGACGATCGGTTAAGGGAAAGGGGTAGTTTACCTGTAACGTTTTATGTTTTAACAAGGGTATTTCCTATGGCAAACGATAACAGCCGCAAATTCAAACAGAATCAAAAGATTATTTGCATACAGCCCTAAATAGTAGAGTTCTCAAGACCTATTGTTTTTGGTGAAGTTCGGTTGAGGGAAAGGGGTAGTTTACCTGCAACGTTTTTTTAACAAGGGTATTTTCTATGGCAAACGATAACAGCCGCAAATTCAAACAGAATCAAATAATGTTTTGCATACAGCCCTGATTTGTAGAGTACTCAAGACCTATTGTTTTTGGTGAAGATCGGTTAAGGGAAAGGGGTAGTTTACCTGTAACGTTTTATGTTTTAACAAGGGTATTTCCTATGGCAAACGATAACAGCCGCAAATTCAAACAGAATCAAAAGATTATTTGCATACAGCCCTAAATTGTAGAGTTCTCAAGACCTATTGTTTTTGGTGAAGATCGGTTGAGGGAAAGGGGTAGTTTACCTGCAACGTTTTTTTAACGAGGGTATTTTCTATGGCAAACGATAACAACCGCAAATTCAAACAGAATCAAATAATGTTTTGCATACAGCCCTGATTTGTAGAGTACTCAAGACCTATTGTTTTTGGTGAAGATCGGTTAAGGGGAAGGGGTAGTTTACCGGCAACGTTTTTTTATCAAGCGTATTTTATATGGCAAACGATAACAGCCGCAAATTCAAACAGAATCAAATAATTTTTTGCATACGTCCCTGAATTGTAGAGGTCTCAATGGCTTTCGATTTTGGTGAAGATCGGTTAAGGGGAAGGGGTAGTTTACCTGCAACCTTTTACGTTTTAACAAGAGTAAAGTACTTGGAAAATTTATTTAAACTTTTTGAAACAATGGTAATTGTTAAAAATAAAATAATTTTTTTTGCCAGGCAATAAAATTATTTTATTTTCATTTTAATGTAATATAATATTTTTCATTTAATACAGCAATAAAAAGGCAGGTAAGACACAGCCTGGCTGTTTGGCTGAAAATGATTTTAAATATAAATCTTAGAATATGGAAGTCATGTATGGTTCTCCATACCGATATTTTTCTATGGCGAACGATAACAGCCGCAAATTCAAACAGAATCAACTACTCTTTTGCATACAGCCGAGAATTGTACAGTTCTCAAGACCTATTTTTTGGTGAAGATCGGTTTAAGGGAAAGGGGTAGTTTACTTGCAGCGTTTTATGTTTTAACAAGGGTATTACTTCCATATTCCTTAAGGAATGGAAGTATGGTGATGGCAAAAAAAATCGTGTTCGAGATTATTGCAGATTCTGATTCTACTACACTCAAAATATGAAAAAAAGTCGTTTTCCGAAAAGTGTCTGTGTGTGTGTCTGTCTGTCTGTGTGTCTGTCTGTAGATTTGTTTTCTATGGCAAACGATAACTGCCGCAAATTCAAACAGAATCAAATAATTTTTTGCATGCAGCCCTGATTTGCAGAGTACTCGCGACCTATTGTTTTTGGTGAAGATCGGTTGAGGGAAAGGGGTAGTTTACCTGCAACGGTTTTTTTTTAGCAAGGGTAATTTTGTTTGTTTGGCAAACGATAACAGCCGCAAATTCAAACAGAATCAAATAATGTTTCGCATACAGCCCTGAATTGTAGAGTTCTCAAGATCTGTTGATTTTGGTGAAGATCGGTTAAGGGAAAGGGGTAGTTTACCTGTAACGTTTTATGTTTTAACAAGGGTATTTCCTATGGCAAACGATAACAGACGCAAATTCAAACAGAATCAAAAGATTATTTGCATACAGCCCTAAATTGTAGAGTTCTCAAGAACTATTGTTTTTGGTGAAGTTCGGTTGAGGGAAAGGGGTAGTTTACCTGCAACGTTTTTTTAACAAGGGTATTTTCTATGGCAAACGATAACAGCCGCAAATTCAAACAGAATCAAATAATGTAGAGTACTCAAGACCTATTGTTTTTGGTGAAGATCGGTTAAGGGAAAGGGGTAGTTTACCTGTAACGTTTTATGTTTTAACAAGGGTATTTCCTATGGCAAACGATAACAGCCGCAAATTCAAACAGAATCAAAAGATTATTTGCATACAGTCCTAAATTGTAGAGTTCTCAAGACCTATTGTTTTTGGTGAAGATCGGTTGAGGGAAAGGGGTAGTTTACCTGCAACGTTTTTTTAACAAGGGTATTTTCTATGGCAAACGATAACAGCCGCAAATTCAAACAGAATCAAATAATGTTTTGCATACAGCCCTGATTTATAGAGTACTCAAGACCTATTGTTTTTGGTGAATATCGGTTAAGGGGAAGGGGTAGTTTACCTGCAACGTTTTTTTATCAAGCGTATTTTCTATGGAAAACGATAACAGCCGCAAATTCAAACAGAATCAAACAATTTAAACTTTTTGAAACAATGGTAATTGTTAAAAATAAAATAATTTTGTTGCCAGGCAATAAAATTATAATTTTTTCATTTTAATGTAATATAATATTTTTCATTTAATACAGCAATAAAAAGGCAAGTAAGACACAGCCTGGCTGTTTGGCTGAAAATGATTTTAAATATAAATCTTAGAATATGGAAGTCATGTATGGTTCTCCATACCGATATTTTTTTATGGCAAACGATAACAGCCGCAAATTCAAACAGAATCAAATAATTTTTTGCATACAGCCCTGATTTGTAAAGTACTCAAGACCTATTGTTTTTGGTGAAGATCGGTTAAGGGAAAAGGGTAGTTTACCTGCAACGGTTTTTTATCAAGGGTACCATAATTATCAAGGGTACCATAATTTTTACTTCCATATTCCTTAAGGAATGGAAGTATGGTGATGGCAAAAAAAACCGTGTTCGAGATTATTGCAGATTCTGATTCTACTACGCTCAAAACATGAAAAAAAGTCGTTTTCCGAAAAGTGTGTGTGTGTGTGTGTGTGTGTGTGTGTGTGTGTGTGTGTGTGTGTGTGTGGATTTTTTTTCTATGGCAAACGATAACTGCCGCAAATTCAAACAGAATCAAATAATTTTTTGCATACAGCCCTGATTTGTAGAGTACTCACAACCTATTGTTTTTGGTGAAGATCGGTTGAGGGAAAGGGGTAGTTTACCTTCAACGGTTTTTTTTATCAAGGGAAATTTTTTTTTTTTTGTAAACGATAACAGCCGCAAATTCAAACAGAATCAAATAATGTTTCGCATACAGCCCTGAATTGTAGAGTTCTCAAGACCTATTGTTTTTGGTGAAGTCAGTTAAGGGAAAGGGGTAGTTTACCTGTAACGTTTTATGTTTTAACAAGGGTATTTCCTATGGCAAACGATAACAGCCGCAAATTCAAACAGAATCAAACGATTATTTGCATACAGCCCTAAATTGTAGAGTTCTCAAGGCCTATTGTTTTTGGTGAAGATCGGTTGAGGGAAAGGGGTAGTTTACCTGCAACGTTTTTTTAACAAGGGTATTTTCTATGGCAAACGATAACAGCCTCTAATTCAAACAGAATCAAAAGATTATTTGCATACAGCTCTGATTTGTAGAGTACTCAAGACCTATTGTTTTTGGTGAAGATCGGTTAAGGGGAAGGGGTAGTTTACCTGCAACGTTTTTTTATCAAGCGTATTTTCTATGGCAAACGATAACAGCCGCAAATACAAACGGATCAAATAATTTTTTGCATACGTCCCTGAATTGTTGAGGTCTCAAGGACTTTCGATTTTGGTGAAGATCGGTTAAGGGGAAGGGGTAGTTTACCTGCAACCTTTTACGTTTTAACAAGAGTAAAGTACTTGAAAATTTATTTAAACGTTTTGAAACAATGGTAATTGTTGAAAATAAAATAATTTTGTTGCCAGGCAATAAAATTATAATTTTTTCATTTTAATGTAAATCATGTATAAGAGAAAATATATCGCGCTTGGCAGGCGATATTAAGATTTAAATATAAATCTTAGAATATGGAAGTCATGTATGGTTCTCCATACCGATATTGAAAACTGATATAACATAGGCTTCTAACCAATCTTGAGGAATCTATCGAGATAGCCAACACATATTAAATAAATGTAAAAGTCGTAATTTGAATGAGAAACTACTATATTTGATACTGTTTTGAATGTTCATCCTTTCTTTGTTTACAGCATTTAATAATTATTAGTTTTGATTTAACTTTCACTTGTAAACTTACTTGTTGTTTTTACTCAAACAATCATTTCGGAGTGGTGTGCTCCTTTGTCAGTGAGTTTGTTGGATACAGAATGTGCAAACTGTCGGTAATTCTATGTATAACGGTATTGGTTAACAGGTTGCGTGTGGGTGGTGGTGGAGGGGATTGGCGCTATATTTGATTAATTCTATATTTAGTCCATCAGAACCTGGCGATTACCAATTTTTTTAGCACCTCAGAGCACTTTCTGATTCTTCTATTGTTATACTTTCTAATCTACTGTTATATTCAAATCTGCCTCATCTTTGCTGATTTCGTCTTGAGCCGGGGTATCTGCATCATTACACCACAGTTCTTTGTAGTATTGAATCCCCCTTTTCTCGCTTATAACATTTAAATTTCCCTTGACCTTCTCTTGTAAATTCAGTTTTTTCAAAAATTTGTATGCAGTTTGTCATCCATGAATATCATTTTCTATGACACTGATGAATTCATTTTGTTTTAATTGTCTCCAAGTCACGTTACTAAATATTTCGAATTAATATTAGGCAATTACCTGTATTAACTTCCGTCTTGTGACTTATTTAGTTTTTTCTTAAAACAACGCGTTTCGAGAATAAATTCTCATCATCAGGTTTAAAAATACTATAAAAACATCAAATTCACCCAAAAGGGGTCGTCAACTATTTAAAATACACAAACACAAAAACACCACACATAATTAAATACCGACACAGTCACGGCACAGTCCGATGCGCATCGTCTCGTTGCCAACGACCAACTGTTGCACTTTGTCTTATACGACCGTTATCATTGCCCGCTGACCCATCGATATCGATGGCCGTGTTGTACAGCAGATTCGATCGGAACGAAACTTTGTCATTAAGTAGCTGGTCCGTTTGTAACTTAGAAGCCCTGTATATCTCATATTCCTCCACAGCGTTCATGTATGCACCCTTTTTACAATTATGAAGCAGTTTAAAGTTTGTGTGGAAGTCTGAGTACTTATGATTATACAGCATTAAATGCTGATCGTAACTGGATCTAGTTTTCGAGATATCACTTTTGGGCAGGTGTTCTTTAAAACGTTCGGCTGACGGCCTGCCCGTTTGTCCTATATAGAATTTGTCACAGTCATCGCATTCAAGCTTG
Source organism: Magicicada septendecula (assembly GCA_034769895.1). NCBI lineage: Eukaryota > Metazoa > Arthropoda > Insecta > Hemiptera > Cicadidae > Magicicada > Magicicada septendecula. The sequence continues at coordinate 750,967,924 of CM068367.1, read as the reverse complement.
TACACTCCAGTTTTCTCTTCAGCCGGGATATGAGTTCTTTGTCCCAAACGTTTTTTGATGTTATTTGTGGTTTTAAAGGCCACTGCTATTTTACGTTTTTTCAGCTCATTCTTTACAATAACTGGTAGTACATTTGTGTACTCAGTTACTATAAATTTAGTATCTTCTTTAGATGGGCCGGTTAATCTGCTTTTACTATTGATTTTTACTGAGTGTTTTCTTATAAGCTTGTCTATGATTCCACTGTTATACCCATTAGCGATAGCTATACTTTTGATTATATTAGTCTCTTCCACTCTGTCTTTTTGTTCAAGGGGAATAGCAAGCATTCTATGAACGAACGCGTTGAAGGCTGCCATTTTTTGGGAATATGGATGGTACGAATCAGCATGAATAGTAATATTCGTGGTGGTGGGCTTTCTATAATTTTGAATCTAAAACGGTCATTATATTTGCTGATAGTGAGATCAAGAAAGTTCAGGCAGCTATTATTCTCCATTTCTAGGGTAAATTGGATTTTCATCTTTATGCTGTTCATATATCCTTTCAAATTTTCTATTTGCCTACTCGTTCCATTGAATATCATAAAAGTGTCGTCAACGTAGCGTACGTAAAATTTAATTTTGTCTCGCTGTTTATTAAGACTAGACATTAAAAACGTATTCTCAAAGTGGTTCAAGTATAGGTCCGCTAAAATCCCCGATAAAGGTGACCCCATTGCCAGACCATCCTCCTGCATGAAATACTCATTATCATAAGAGAAATAATTTTGTTTGAGTATTGTTTTTAGCAATTGCATAAGTTCATCAATTTCATTTCTACCTAACCTATTTGTATTAATTAAGCTATTTCTGAGAATTGTCATTGTCTCATCTACCGGCACATTGGTGTACAGATTAGTTACGTCAAATGAAGCCAACCTATAATGTGGTGCTGATTTAATAGTTTTAATTTTTTCAACGAGATCGTAGCTGTTTTTTATGCTGTAGTTATTTACTATGTCAATGTTCTCTTTTATGATTTTTACTAAGATTTTTATCATAATTTTTTTCTATGGCAAACGATAACAGCCGCAAATTCAAACAGAATCAAATGATGTTTTGCATACAGCCCTGTATTGTAGAGTTCTCAATACCTATTGGTGTTGGTGAAGATTGGTTAAGGGATAGGGGTAGTTTACCTGCAACATTTTATGTTTTAACAAGGGTAATTTTTTATATGATGAACGATAACTGCCGTAAATTCAAACAGAATCAACTACGTTTTTGCATACCTTTTTGAACTAAAGAGAACTCAAGGTCTGGTGATTTTGTTGAAGATCGGTTAAGGGAAAGGGGTAGTTTATCAGCAACGTTTTATGTTTTAAAAAGGGTAATTTTTTTATGACGAATGATAACTGCCGAAAATTCAAAGAGAATCAAATAATTTTTTGCACACTTTCCTGAGTTGTAGAGATCTCAAGGTCTGTTTATTTTGGTGACGATCGGTTAAGGGAAAGGGGTAGTTTACCTGCAACATTTTATGTTGTAACAAGAGAAATGTTTCCATGACGAACGATAACTGCCGCACATTCAAACAGAATCAAATATTTTTTTGGGTGCATCCCTGAATTGTAGAGGACTGAAGGTCTATTGATTTTGGAGAAGATCGGTTAAGAGAAAGGGGTAGTTTACCTGAAACATTTTATGATTTAACAAGAGTAAAGTACTTAATTTTTATAAATAAAGTATCCTGATAAGAAGCTCATAATAATCCACTGTAGAAACGTAGATGAAATATCTATAAATGAAGAGGTTAGGTGAACGGGGTGGGGGTAATTTTCTATTATTATAGTTGAAGGTGGAGGGGAGAATTTTTTATATGTGTACTACGTTATCGGCACCAAAGAAGTGGGTTTTTGTTAAAATTGCTTCCCAGGCTGTTTAGTCATAGTCCAATGTTTTCTGCAAAACCAGACTTTTCGGCAGTGCCATCGACTGCCATCATCAGTGAAAATCGTGTGCGAAAACGTGAGGTGGTACACGTTAGTGACCACGGTACTGTGGTTAATGCTGAAGCAATAAGTAGAAAGACTTAGTTTCTATGGAATATTTCATTTCGGATATGATTTAAAATATAAATCTTAGAACATGGAAGTCATGTATGGTTCTCCTTACCGATATTTTACTAACTGTTGGTAATATTTTCCAGTTGACATGTACTAAGCAGAAAATACATTTTATTATTCAGTCCGAGAATGTGAAGTGTGCCTTTTTTTTTAAAAAAAATTGGAAAGTATTTTCTTAGGTTCTGAAAAAACTTGTGTACCGTATTTCAAATTTATAAATTTTAATGAAACTTAAAATGATATGCCACTGGAATTTGTTTGTTAAATATACGTGATATGTGAGAGCTGTAAAATTTGTATTGTCTATAATTTATTATAAAAGATATAACAATTTTTGAAAGCTCCCTTGCAAAAGTTTAACAGAAATGTAAAATATTTATTTAACGTTATGAGTTTTATGACGAACGACTGTAGTGTTAAATCTTTTTTACAGTCATGTGAAGTGTGATACATAAATGAGTGTGTCAAACTTGCCACTTTTGTGGTAACTTCGTGTTGCAGGATATTTCAAAATGCAGAAAAATTTTTTACTTCCATGTTCCTTAAGGAAATGGAAGTATGGTGATGGCAAAAAAAATCGTGTTCGAGATTATTGCAGATTCTGATTGTACTACACTCAAAACATGAAAAAAGTCAAGTCATTTTTCGAAAAGTCTCTGCGTGTCTGTCTGTCTGTCTTTCTGTAGATTTTTTTCTATGGCAAACGATAACAGCCACAAATTCAAACAGAATCAAATATATTTTTGCATGCAGCCCTGAATTGTAGAGTTCTCAGGACCTATTGTTTTTGGTGAAGATCGGTTAAGGGAAAGGGGTAGTTTACCTGCAACGTTTTATGTTTTAAAAGGGTATTTTCTATGGCCAACGATAACAGCCGCAAATTCAAACAGAATCAAATAAGTATTTGCATACAGTCCTGATTTGTAGAGAACTCAAGCCCTACTGTTTTTGGTGAAGATCGGTTAAAGGAAAGGGGTAGTTTACCACCAACGTTTTTTATTATCAAGGGTAATTTTTGTCTATGGCAAACGATAACAGCCGTAAATTCAAAGAGAATCAAATAATGTTTTGCATACAGCCCTCAGTTGTAGAGTACTCAATACCTGTTGTGTTTGGTGAAGATCGGTTAAGTGTTTGGTAAAGATCGGTTAAGGGAAAGGGGTAGTTTACCAGCAACTTTTTTTTTATCAAGGGTAATTTTTTTTTCTATGGGAAACGCTAACAGCTGCAAATTAAAATAGAATCATATAATGTATTGCATACAGCACTGAATTGTAGAGTTCTCAAGACCTGTTGGTGTTGGTGAAGATCGGTTAAGGGAAAGGTGTAGTTTACCATTTTATGTTTTAACAAGGGTAATTTTTTCTATGACGAACGATAACTGCCGTAAATTCAAAGAGAATCAAATACTTTTTTGCATGCGTTCCTGAATTGTAAAGAAATGAAGGCTTGTAGATTTTGGTGAAGATCGGTTAAGGGAAAGGGTAGTTTACCTGAAACATTTTTTGTTGTAACAAGAGTAAAGTACTTAATTTTGATAAATAAAGTCTCGTGATAAGAAGATCTTAATAATGCACTGTAGAAACGTAGATGAAAGATCTATAAATGAAGAGGCTAGTTGATCGGGATGGGAGTAATTTTCTATAAATGAAAATTATAGTTGAAGGAGGAGGGGATAATTTTTTATATATGTACTACGTTATCGGCAACAAAGGAGTAGTTTGTTGTTAAAATTCCTTCCCGTCCTGTTTGGCCGTAGACCAAAGTTTTCTGCAAAACCAGACATTTCGGCAGTGCCATCGACTTCCATCATCAGTGAAAATCGAGTGCGATAACGTGAGGTGGTATACATTAGTGACCACAGTACTGTGGTTAAGGCTGAAGCAGTAAGTAGAAAGAAGTAGTTTCTATGAAATATTTAATTTCAAAAATGATTTTAAATATATATCTTAGAAGATGGAAGTCATGTATGGTTCTCGATACCGATATTTTTTATGGCAAACGATAACAGCCGCAAAGTCAAACAGAATCAAATAATTATTTGCATACAGCTCTGATTTGTAGAGAACTCAAGACCTATTGTTTTTGGTGAAGATCGGTTGAGGGAAAGGGGTAGTTTACCTGCAACGTTTTTTTATCAAGGGTAATTTTTGTCTATGGCAAACGATAACAGCCACAAATTCAAACAGAATCAAATATTTATTTGCATGCAGCCCTGAATTGTAGAGTTCTCAGGACCTATTATTTTTGGTGAAGATCGGTTAAGGGAAAGGGGTAGTTTACCTTCAACGGTTTTTTTTTATCAAGGGAAATATTTTTTTTTTGGCAAACGATAACAGCCGCAAATTCAAACAAAATCAAATAATTATTTGCATACAGCTCTGATTTGTAGAGTACTCAAGACCTTTTGTTTTTGGTAAAGATCGGTTAAGGAAAAGGGGTAGTTTACCTGCAACGTTTTTTTTTTATCAAGGATAAGTTTTTTCTATAGCAAACGATAACAGCCGCAAATTCAAACAGAATCAAATAATTATTTGCATACAGCCCTGATTTGGAGAGTACTGAAGACCTATTGTTTTTGGTGAAGATCGGTTGAGGGAAAGGGGTAGTTTACCTGCAACGTTTTATGTTGTAACAAGGGTATTTTCTATGGTAAACGATAACAGCCGCAAATTCAAACAGAATCAAATAATGTTTTGTATACAGCCCTGAATTGTAGAGTTCTCAAGACCTATAATTTTTGGTAAACATCGGTTAAGGGAAAGGGGTAGTTTACCTGCAACATTTATTTTTTAACAAGGGTATTTTATATGGCAAATGAAAAAAGCCGAAAATTCAAACAAAATCAAATAACGTTTAGTATACGGCCCTGCATTGTAGAGTTCTCAAGACCTGTTGTTTTTGGTGAAGATCGGTATAGGGAAAGGGATAGTTTACCAGCAACGTTTTATGTTTTCACAAGTGTATTTTCTATGGCAAACGATAACAGCCGCAAATTCAAACAGAATCAACTAATGTTTTGCTTACAGCCCTGAATTGTAGAGTTCTTAAGACCTACTGGTTTAGGTGAAGATCGGTTAAGGGAAAGAGGTAGTTTACCTGCAACGTTTTTTTATCAATGGTAATTTTACTTCCATGTTCCTTAAGGAAATGGAAGAATGGTGATGGCAAAAAAAATCGTGTTCGAGATTATTGCAGATTCTGATTGTACTACACTCAAACATGAAAAATATCGGTATGGAGAACCATACATGACTTCCATATTCTAAGATTTATATTTAAAATCATTTTCAGCCAAACAGCCAAGGAAGGAATTTTAACAAAAAAATACTTCTTTCTTGCCAATAACGTAGTACACATATAAAAAATATTATCCCCTCCCCCTTCAACTATAATTTTGATTTATAGGAAATTACCCCCAGCCCGTTCAACTAGCCTCTTCATTTATAGATATTTCATCTACGTTTCTACAGTGGATTATTAAGATCTTATCAGGATACTTTATCAAAATTAAGTACTTTACTCATGTTACAACAAAAAATGTTTCAGGTAAACTGCCCTTTCCCCGTAACCGATCTTCACCAAAATCAACAGACATTGAGTTCTCTATAGCTCAGGCACATATGTAAAAAATTATTTGATTCTGTTTGAATTTACGGCAGTTATGGTTCGTCATATAAAACAGACACACACACAGACACTTTTCGGAAAACGACTTTTTTTCATGTTTTGAGTGTAGTACAATCAGAATCTGCAATAATCTCGAACACGATTTTTTTTGCCATCACCATACTTCCATTCCTTAAGGAATATGGAAGTAAAATTACCCATGTTAAAACATAAAACATGAGATTTATAAAACATATCTAAGATTTATATTTAAAATCATTTTTGAAATAAAATATTTTCAAAGAACCTACTAACGCTGGGGAAATCTGAGGAGCCAATCAGAGTTGGGCCTACCTGTCACTCTGCTGAATTTGGTGGAAAGCCCTGTCACTGTCGTCAAAGTATCAGCCTTGACAGGGTCCTCTTTTTCTGCAAAATGGGAGAGGAGGCTTGAGATGGAGTGAGTGACATGGTCCCCACCTCAATGAAGAACCCATTGTTTTATAAAAATATATTTAAATTTTGAAAACTGAAAATTCTTTTCTTGTTGTAAATATTTATATTTTATAATCAAAATGACTTTTATAATCAAAAAACAAACATTATTTTTTTATAATAAGTACTTACATATGTTTCTTAATATGCTTACTTTTTCTTCAATGTTGATGATCATTTCCAAACATTCTGACAAAATTGTATCTACAGAACAGTTAACATTCCCCAGGTTTCCATTTCTGCTAATTTCTCATTACACCTTCCACTGACGTATTATTAACCATTTCATAAACTATCGTATAATCTTTTCAGATTTTGTGGTACAAAATCTGAAATTTTCAGATTGCCTGGCAACAAAATTATTTTATTTTCAACAATTACCATTGTTTGAAAAAGTTTAAATGAATTTTCAAGTACTTTACTCTTGTTAAAACGTAAAAGTTTGCTGGTAAACTACCCCTTCCCCTTAACTGATCTTCACCAAAATCTAAAGGCCTTGAGTCCTCTACAATTCACTGACGTATGCAAAAAATTATTTGATTCTGTTTGAATTTGCGGCAGTTATCGTTTGCCATAGAAAATACGCTTGATAAAAAACGTTGCAGGTAAACTACCCCTTCCCCTCAACCGATCTTCACCAAAAACAATAGGTCTTGAGTACTCTACAAATCAGGGCTGTATGCAGAAAATTATTTGATTCTGTTGGAATTTGCGGCTGTTATCGTTTGCCATATAAAATACCCTTGTTAAAAAAACGTTGTAGGTAAACTACCCCTTTCCCTTAACCGATCTTCACCAAAAACAATAGGTCTTGAGAACTCTACAATTCAGGGCTGTATGCGAAACATTATTTGATTCTGTTTGAATTTGCGGCTGTTATCGTTTGCCAAACAAAAAAATTTCCCTTGATAAAAAAAACCGTTGCAGGTAAACTACCCCTTCCCCTCAACCGATCTTCACCAAAAACAATACGTCGCGAGTACTCTACAAATCAGGGCTGTATGCAAAAAATTATTTGATTCTGTTTGAATTTGCGGCAGTTATCGTTTTCCATAGAAAATACGCTTGATAAAAAACGTTGCAGGTAAACTACCCCCTCCCCTCAACCGATCTTCACCAAAAACAAAAGGTCTTGACTACTCTACAAATCAGAGCAGTATGCAGAAAATTATTTGATTCTGTTTGAATTTGCGGCTGTTATCGTTTGCCATAGAAAATACCCTTGTTAAAAAAACGTTGTAGGTAAGCTACCCCTTTCCCTTAACCGATCTTCACCAAAAACAAAAGGTCTTGAGAACTCTACAATTTAGGGCTGTATGCAAATAATCTTTTCATTCTGTTTGAATTTGCGGCTGTTATCGTTTGCCATAGGAAATACCCTTGTTAAAACATAAAACGTTACAGGTAAACTACCCCTTTCCCTTAACCGATCTTCACCAAAAACAATAGGTCTTGAGAACTCTACAATTCAGGGCTGTATGCGAAACATTATTTGATTCTGTTTGAATTTGCGGCTGTTATCGTTTGCCAAACAAACAAAATTTCCCTTGCTAAAAAAAAACCGTTGCAGGTAAACTACCCCTTTCCCTTAACCGATCTTCACCAAAAACAATAGGTCGCGAGAACTCTGCAAAACCGGGCTGTATGCAAAAAATTATTTGATTCTGTTTGAATTTGCGGCAGTTATCGTTTGCCATAGAAAAAAAATCTACAGACAGACAGACACACAGACACTTTTCGGAAAACGACTTTTTTTCATGTTTTGAGTGTAGTAGAATCAGAATCTGCAATAATCTCGAACACGATTTTTTTTGCCATCACCATACTTCCATTCCTTAAGGAATATGGAAGTAAAATATCGGTATGGAGAACCATACATGACTTCCATATTCTAAGATTTATATTTAAAATCATTTTCAGCCAAACAGCCAGGCTGTGTCTTACCTGCCTTTTTATTGCTGTATTAAATGAAAAATATTATATTACATTAAAATGCAAAAATTATAATTTTATTGCCTGGCAACAAAATTATTTTATTTTTAACAATTACCATTGTTTCAAAAAGTTTAAATAAATTTTCAAGTACTTTACTCTTGTTAAAACGTAAAAGGTTGCAGGTAAACTACCCCTTCCCCTTAACCGATCTTCACCAAAATCGAAAGTCATTGAGACCTCTACAATTCAGGGACGTATGCAAAAAATTATTTGATTCTGTTTGAATTTGCGGCTGTTATCGTTTGCCATAGAAAATACGCTTGATAAAAAAACGTTGCAGGTAAACTACCCCTTCCCCTTAACCGATCTTCACCAAAAACAATAGGTCTTGAGTACTCTACAAATCAGGGCTGTATGCAAAACATTATTTGATTCTGTTTGAATTTGCGGCTGTTATCGTTTGCCATAGAAAATAAAACGTAAAAGGTTGCAGGTAAACTACCCCTTCCCCTTAACCGATCTTCACCAAAAACAATAGGTCTTGAGTACTCTACAAATCAGGACTGTATGCAAAACATTATTTGATTCTGTTTGAATTTGCGGCTGTTATCGTTTGCCATATAAAATACCCTTGTTAAAAAAACGTTGCAGGTAAACTACCCCTTTCCCTCAACCGATCTTCACCAAAAACAATAGGTCTTGAGAAATCTACAATTCAGGGCTGTATGCGAAACATTATTTGATTCTGTTTGAATTTGCGGCTGTTATCGTTTGCAAAAAAAAAAAAAAAATTTCCCTTGATAAAAAAAACCGTTGCAGGTAAACTACCCCTTCCCCTCAACCGATCTTCACCAAAAACAATAGGTCGCGAGTACTCTACAAATCAGGGCTGTATGCAAAAAATTATTTGATTCTGTTTGAATTTGCGGCAGTTGTCGTTTGCCATAGAAAATACGCATGATAAAAAACGTTGCTGGTAAACTACCCCTTCCCCTCAACCGATCTTCACCAAAAACAATAGGTCTTGAGTACTCTACAAATCAGGGCTGTATGCAGAAAATTATTTGATTCTGTTTGAATTTGCGGCTGTTATCGTTTGCCATAGAAAATACCCTTGTTAAAAAAACGTTGTAGGTAAACTACCCCTTTCCCTTAACCGATCTTCACCAAAAACAAAAGGTATTGAGAACTCTACAATTTAGGGCTGTATGCAAATAATCTTTTCATTCTGTTTGAATTTGCGGCTGTTATCGTTTGCCATAGGAAATACCCTTGTTAAAACATAAAACGTTACAGGTAAACTACCCCTTTCCCTTAACCGATCTTCACCAAAAACAATAGGTCTTGAGAACTCTACAATTCAGGGCTGTATGCGAAACATTATTTGATTCTGTTTGAATTTGCGGCTGTTATCGTTTGCCAAACAAACAAAATTTCCCTTGCTAAAAAAAAACCGTTGCAGGTAAACTACCCCTTTCCCTCAACCGATCTTCACCAAAAACAATAGGTCGCGAGAACTCTGCAAAACCGGGCTGTATGCAAAAAATTATTTGATTCTGTTTGAATTTGCGGCAGTTATCGTTTGCCATAGAAAAAAAATCTACAGACAGACAGACAGACAGACAGACACACAGACACACAGACACTTTTCGGAAAACGACTTTTTTTCATGTTTTGAGTGTAGTAGAATCAGAATCTGCAATAATCTCGAACACGATTTTTTTTGCCATCACCATACTTCCATTCCTTAAGGAATATGGAAGTAAAAAGTCATATTTCAAAAAGTGTGTGTGTGTGTGTGTGTCTGTCTGTGCGTCTGTAGATATTTTTCTATGGCAAACGATAACAGCCGCAAATTCAAACAGAATCAAATAAGTTTTTGCATACAGCACTGATTTGTAGAGTACTCAAGACCTATTGTTTTTGGTGAAGATCGGTTAAGGGAAAGGGGTAGTTTACCTGCTACTTTTTGTTTTAACAAGGGTATTTTCTATGGCAAATGATAACAGCCGCAAATTCAAACAGAATCAAATAAGTTTTTGCATACAGCCTTGAATTGTAGAGTACTCAATACCTATTGTTTTTGGAGAAGATCGGTTAAGGGAAAGGGGTAGTTTACCTGCAGCGTTTTTTAATCAAGGGTAATTTTTTTTTTTTTTGCAAACAATAACAGCCGCAAATTCAAACAGAATCAAATAATGTTTTGCATACAATCCTGAATTGTTGAGTTCTCAAGTCCTTTTGGTTTTGGTGAAGATCGGTTAATGGAATAGGGTAGTTTACCTGCAACATTTTATGTTTTAACAAGTGTAATTTTTTATATGACGAACGATAACTGCCGCAAGTTCAAACAGAATCGACTACGTTTTTGCATACCTTTTTGAATTATACAGAACTCAAGGTCTGTTGATTTTGTTGAAGATCGATTAAGGAAAAGGTGTAGTTTACCAGCAACATTTTATGTTTTAAGAAGGGTAATTTTTTTTTGACGAAAGATAACTGCAGTAAATTCAAAGATAATCAAATTATTTTTTGCATAAGTTCCTGAATTATAGATAATGCAATTTTTCGTGAAGATCGGTTAAGGGAAAGGGGTAGTTTACCTGCAACATTTTATGTTGTAACAAGAGAAATGTTTTCTTGACGAACGATAACTGCCGCACATTCAAACAGAATCAAATATTTTTTTGCATGCTTCCCTGAATTGTAGAGGACTGAAGGTCTATTGATTTTGGTGAAGATCGGTTAAGAGAAAGGGGTAGTTTACCTGCAACGTTTTATGTTTTAACAAGAGTAAAGTAATTAATTTTGATAAATAATGTATCTATATATTAATACGTGAAGAGAAAACTTTGTACCCCTTTTTAAGCATATTGTGCGCACGGAGGAGTGTGAGATTTGGCATAGTTAAAGTTTATATGGAGAAGGAGTGCAGAAAGCTAAAATTTATATATAATATGTGTTACAAATAAATAAAATAAAATAAAATAAAACATTCATTTGCACTTGAAAATTCATTTAAACTTTTTCAAACAATGGTAATTGTTAAAAATAAAATAATTTTGTTGCCAGGCAGTTGAAAGTGAAATACAGCTTGTTTAATATACACCTGTTGCAAAAGGTAAATTTTGTAGCAGCAATTTGAATTGACTTACTCTCGCCTAATTATTATTGGTGGTTTCAAAAAAGTGAGTACATTTTATTATTTTTAAATTAAACCCTGTCTAATCTTAGTTTCAGTAATTTCATTACATGTTTTTTTTTTTACATTCAGATATTCGCACCTACTTCCATTATGCCTCGACATAGAACATTGACGGGTCGGAGTGAGAGACAAAGAAGAAGGAATATATATTATATATATGACGTGAAAGTCAAAATGATAATAGACCAAATGCAAATTTAAATAGTGTAAATAGTATACAAAATGATGAAATTATTTTGAGGGATACATTTAAATGCGCACTGAATGTCATTCCAAGAAATTTTAATACTTTTGATTGTGGATTAATGCATTTACAATGCAGGTTTTGCAATGCAAAACATTTCGAATCTGAGGTCACTTTAGGTGAAAGGACTGCATTCACTTCATGTTGTCATAAGGGTAAAGCAATATTACTGGCCTTAAGTCAAAATGAATACTTTAAATCATTGTATGATGGACTTACTTCAAATGAACCTTCAATAAAAAGAAAGTTAAAAAATTATTTTGAAAACATTCGTAAATACAATTCATCATTTGCTATGGTTAGCTCACAAGCTAAAATTTCGGATACAGTTACGCGTGGAGTGTATCATTTTAAAATACATGATGTTTTTTATCACAGATCAGGTCCAATGACTGCTGGATATGGTCGCTCACCATGTTATGCGCAATTATATTTTTATGATGTTGACACTGCTGTCAATTATAGATTACGTGAACACTATAATCAAACATGCAATAACAATATAATGCGCGAAATCTCTCTTGAATTGGAACGCATTAATCCTTTCGTTCGGTCATTCATTGCAATGAAAGATCATTGTCAGAGAGTTGAAAATCAAAATAAAGAAATTTGTATGCTCATTAAAGTAAATCGTGATTTAGATCTACGCCGTTATAATGATGCAGTTCAAACTGATGTAGCAGTAATATTTAGTACAGTTGATGGTGAGCCACCCTTTGAACGAAGTATGGTTTCGTTTTCAAAAGTTAATGGTACCATTAAAAATATCTCTGTTTTGGATTCATCATTGGACCCTTTAGTGTATCCATTACTTTTTCCAAATGGTGATACTGGGTGGCATATCAATATTTCTCATAATGTACCAACTACATCTAATTCAAGAGCGCCCAGAAATAAATTAACCATGCTTCAGTATGCAGCCTATCGACTTGCAATTAGAGAAGATTTTAGCATGTTGCACCATTCACAAAAATTATTTCTGCAGTGGATAGTTGATATGTATGTGAGAATAGAGGGCACAAGGTTACATTTCATTCGACAAAATCAAACAAGTCTTAGGTCTGAAGTTTACAACAGTTTAACAGATTATTTAGAATTGAACCCCAATGCCAATAATGTTGGCCGTAGAGTAATTTTACCATCTTCATTCAATGGATCTCCAAGAAATATGTATCAGAATTATTTAGATGCAATGTCAATTGTACAACATTTCGGAAAGCCTTCTTTGTTTATTACAATGACTTGCAATCCAAGTTGGCCTGAAATAGTTAGCAATATTGGTGTAGGTGAGTCAGCTAATTTTCGACCTGATATTGTTGTGCGTGTATTCAAGTCCAAACTGAAAGCATTAATTGAGGACCTTACACTAAAAAAAATCTTCGGTAAAGTTGAAGCACTCATTTATACAATTGAGTTTCAAAAGAGAGGATTGCCTCATGCTCACATTTTACTCTCTTTAAATGAGCAAGATGAAATTGTTAACGCTACCGATATTGATAAAGTTGTATCTGCGGAGATTCCTAACATTCAAACACATCCTACATTACATGAATATGTTGTAAAACACATGATGCATGGTCCATGTGGTGTACTTAATCCAAATTCTGTATGTATGAGAGATGGAAAATGCACAAAAGATTATCCAAAACGATTTAATGAATTTACATGTAAATCATTAAATGGATATCCATTATACAGAAGGCGTGATAATGGTATTAGTGCTGAAGTTCGCAGTAGTTGCCTCGACAATCGTTATGTTGTACCATACAATCCGTATTTACTTGCCAAATTTAATTGCCATATAAATGTTGAATTATGCACTACAGTTAAAAGTGTTAAATACATTTATAAATACATGTATAAAGGCTATGACAGTGCATCTGTTGAATTAGGTTCAGAGAGAAATGAACCAGGTCAAGAAATACAAATTGATGAAGTTAAAAATTTTTTAAATATCCGTTATGTCGGATCAACTGAAGCTGTATGGCGCATCTATGAATTACCAATGCATTTTCAATCACATGTCATCGTTAGACTTGACATTCATTTACCGCGTAGACAGAATGTTTACTTTCGAGAAGGGCAAGAACGTCAAGCAATTGAAAATGCAAGACAAACAAAATTATTAGCATTTTTTGAATTGAATCGATCAGATCCATCAGCGCATGAATATAAGTATATTGAAATTCCTTTGCATTATGTGTGGGAAGATTCCCGAAAAAAATGGAAGAAGAGAAGGCGTAGAGGTGATAAAATCATTACACGCATATACGTAGTATCACCAAAAGACATCGAACTTTTCCATTTACGATTGCTTTTATAACATGTCTGTGGTCCAAAATCATTTTGAGGATGTTAGAACATACAATGGAATTATACACACTTCTTTTGTTGAAGCGTGCCATGCTCGCGGCATTGCTTCAAATGATAATGAATGGCGCGAATGTTTAAATGAAGCACAAGAATTACATTCACCAAAACAAATGCGAAATTTATTTGGTTACATTTGTGCATTAAATGTGCCAGCCAATGCATTGGCGTTATGGAATGAATTTAAAGTATATCTTAGTGAAGATTTTTTGAGAGATTACAACGAAGAAGTATCCTTTAACACAGCTCTATTAGAAATTGAATATACTTTGAATGTTCATAATTTGTCATGTCAAGAACTTGGTTTACCAGTTCCCACGTATTCGCAGAGAACAGACGAAGCAAATGCTATTGATCCAATAGAACAAGAGTTTCTGTTTTGTGAGCATTATGAAACTGCAAATATTGAACAGCGTAATCTAATTGATCGTGTGATTCGTGAAGTTTTGCACCATGATACTGGATCTAATGTTTTTTTGTTTAACCGCTCATGCAGGTTGTGGAAAAACATTCACACAAACAGCAATCATTCACAAATTAAATTCGCTTAATCTTAGTTGCATTGCAACAGCGTTCAGTGGCATAGCTTCAACTCTATTACTTGGAGGTAGAACTTTACACAATGTGTTTAAATTGCCTATATCCATTTTGGAAAATTCTGTAGCGAATATTACCGCAAATAGTAGCTATGGACGTTACATAAATTCATCATCATTGATAATTATTGATGAAATTTCTATGTGCCCACTGCAAGTGTTGAAAATCATAGATAGATTATTGCAGGATCTATGCGATGAAAATGATAAACATAAACCATTTGGAGTGAAAACGATACTTCTGTGCGGTGATTTTCGGCAAATCTTACCAGCTGTCCCACATGGATCACGTGCAACTTTAATTGAAAATTGTGTAACGAGTTGGCATAAATTTGTTTATTTTCATAAAGTAACGTTTACTCAAAATATGAGAGCCTTACCAAGTGAAATAGAATTTGTCGAATTCTTGAAAAAAATTGGTAATGATGAAGCCCCACAATTCCCTCAGTTTGGTGAAAATATTATTGAAATACTCAGCAATTAATAGGAGATGAAAATAATATTATTAATGAGGTGTATGGAAATATTTCCGAAAACATACTCTCAGATAACATATTGAAGTCAGTTATTTTAGCACCTAAAAATGATGATTGTACTTTTATTAATACTGATATACTTAATCGAATACCAGGTGAACAGAAAACATATCATAGCTACGATAAAATAATTTGTGATGATGACAATGAAATCAATAACTATCCAGTAGAGTTTTTGAATTCTTTTGACTATTAGTGGTTTGCCACCACATAAGTTAGTATTGAAAGTTAATTGCATCGTTTTACTGATCAGAAACTTAAATACAAAGGAAGCATTAGTCAATGGAACAAGAATGCGCATCAAGTGTATGCATCGTAATGCTATTGATTGCGAAGTTTTAACTGGAACCGCACGCAATAAGAGAATTTTGATTCCACGTATAAATTTAACATATTCCGGTACTGTTTTACCATTTAACTTTCAAAGAACTCAATTTCCAATTATACCTGCATTTGCGATGACAATAAATAAGTCTCAAGGACAAACATTCGAAAAAATTGGAATTTTATTGAGGCAGCCAGTTTTTACACATGGTCAATTGTACGTTGCAGCAAGTAGAGTTCGATCATTCGATGGTTTGAGATTTTATATTTCCGAATATAATGGCCAAGGGCATTTAGCAAGTGATGAAAGAGTTTTTACAAAAAACATCGTTTACACAGAAGTTCTGAATCATTAAATTCACTTTCAAACTATTTTAAGTTCAATGGACAACATTTATTTTTTTAACCGCCCGGTTTTTTTGATTTAATGAAAAATATATGAAAAAATACGAGGCACGTATTTTTTATTTCATTTTTTATTTTGTATTAATTTTTTATTTAAATTTTATATAATTCAAAAAAGATAGGCAAAAAAACTGTGTAGCCTTGGCGAAACCTGGTCAGTATGGCAATAAAAAAAACCCAAGGAAATGTCAAAAAACGCGTTATTGCTTTTTAAATATGGTTTAGCCAAGCTAAACCTCATTTTTCCTATCTTTCATATTTTTCAAATAACTCGAAAATTAATGCATAGAAAAAAAATTAAAAAATTATATAAGCTTTGTAGCAGATAATCTTCAAACTGTTTTCGAATTTTGTACCTTACCAAAAATGAAATTTAATCCACTGGAATTGAAAACAGTGTATCTTATACTTCTATGAATGTCAAGTCTCATTTTTATTAGCGTTTATTTGATTCAATAATAACATGAAAAAATTAAAACTGACAATGAATTATATCAAAAAATAAATACGAATACAAGCTGTAATTGTGTTTTTTTTCAACTGTTACTAACATTAAATTTTAAATTTCATAGGTATTGCAGGGAATTAAGACAAACAACACACGCTAATGACGTATTTGTACACGCTCGCAGCTGACGTAATAGAAAAAAATTCAAAAAAAATTATATGCAATGATTATAGAGGTATACTCTTTGACAAAAGAACCTCAATAACGTTCAGACTTAAAAATTTAATGAATTACAGTCGAATTTCGACCACTGGGCGACCACTAGTCCTAATAAGAAGCTCATAATAATCCACTGTAGAAACGTACATGAAATATCTATAAATGAAGAGGTTAGGTGAACGGGGTGGGGGTAATTTTCTATTAATGAAAATTATAGTTGATTGGGGAGGGGAGAATTTTTTATATGTGTACTGCGTTATCGGCACCAAAGAAGTAGTTCTTTGTTAAAATTTCTTCCCGGGCTGTTTAGCCGTAGTCCAATGTTTTCTGCAAAACCAGACTTTTCGGCAGTCCATCGACTGCCATCATCAGTGAAAATCGAGTGCGAAAACGTGAGGTGGTATACGTTAGTGACCACAGTACCGTGGTTAAAGCTGAAGCAATAAGTAGAAAGAAGTTGTTTGTATGGTAATATTTCATTTCGAATATGATTTTAAATATAAATCTTAGAACATGGAAGTCATGTATGGTTCTCCATACCGATATTTTTCTATTGTGAACGATAAGCTGCAAATTCAAACAGAATCAGATAATGTTTTGCATACAGCCCTGAATTGTAGAGTTCTCAAGTTGTTGGTTGTTGGTTTTGGGAAGATCGGTTAAGGGAATAGGGTAGTTTACCTGCAACATTTTATGTTTTAACATGAGTAATTTTTTTTTTGATGAACAATAACTGCCGTACTTTTTTGCACACCTTCCTGAATTATAGAGTACTCAAGGTCTGTTGATTTTGGTGAAGATCGGTTAAGGGAAAGGGGTAGTTTACCTGCCACCTTTAATGTTTTAACACGAGTAATTGTTTCTATGACGAGCGATAACTGCCGTACATTCAAACAGAATCAAATAATGTTTTGCATGCATCCCTGAATTGTAGAGGACTCAAGACCTGTTGATTTTGGTGAAGATCGGTTAAGGGAAAGGGATAGTTTACCAGCAACATTTTATGTGATAACAAGGTTACTTTTTTCTATGATGAACGATAACTGCCGTAAATTCAAACATAATCAAATAAATTTTTGTATACATCCCTAAATTGGTGAGAACTCAAGGCCTGTTGATGTTGGTGAAGATCGGTTGAGGGGAAGGGGTAGTTTACCTGCAACATTTTATGTTGTTACAAGAGAAATGTTTTCATGACGAACGATAACTGCCACACATTCAAACAGAATCAATTATTTTTTTGCATGCATCCCTGAATTGTAGAGGACTGAAGGTCTATTGATTTTGGTGAAGATCGGTTAAGAGAAAGGGGTAGTTTACCTGCAATGTTTTATGTTTTAACAAGAGTAAAGTACTTAATTTTGATAAATAAAGTATCCTGGTAATAAGCTCATAATAATCCACTGTAGAAACGTAGATGAAATATCTATAAATGAAGAGGTTAGGTGAACAGGGTGGGGGTAATTTTCTATAAATGAAAATTATAGTTGAAGGGGGAGGGGAGAATTTTTTATATGTGTACTATGTTATCAGCACCAAAGAAGTAGTTCTTTGTTAAAATTTCTTCCTGGGCTGTTTAGCCGTAGTCCAATGTTTTCTGCAAAACCAGACTTTTCGGCAGTCCATCGACTGCCATCATCAGTGAAAATCGAGTGTGAAATCGTGAGATGGTATACATTAGTGACCACAGTACTGTGGTTAAGGCTGAAGCAATAAGTAGAAAGAAGTAGTTTATTTGGAAATATTTCATTTCGAATATGATTTAAAATATAAATCTTCGAACATGGAAGTCATGTATGGTTCTCTATACCGATATTTACTATAGGCCAGATAGTCTATCTCAAAAACATTCAAAGTGCTTTCTCCTGGCTTGTTCTGGATAAGCGATAATAACATCTGCTTCAACAGTCCATTTGTTCGACTTCTTGGAGTATTGATGGTGTTACTGTAACAGTGATGCTTTTTTACACTGTTGTATAACAGTTAAATTATGTCATTTTCTTTATTTTGTCATGTACTATAATTTTAATTTACATGAATCTTAAAAAGCCTGGTCAACGGAAGAAGGGCCTAGATTTTTAACATTGTGAGATTCATCATTACAATCTCTCCCATAGACTGAGCCCAGAATCTTTCTTCCTCATTCTCAAAAATCCTCTAAATGACTTTCCCAAATTTTTAAAAATAACCTGATTTTCTTATATTGCCATCATAAATAAAACTACACATCTGGGGCACTAGGTGGAGAGTTTTAAGTCCAACAGAATATTTTGTAGTACTTCATTCCAAATAATATTATTGAATGGCTTATTAACATTTTTTGTTTCCACATTTAAACACTTCAAAAAAAATCTGGATATGTTAGGCTTGTAATATAGGTTTTATGGTCTTTATTATTGTCAAATGTAGGTAACGTTTATGTGTAAACTAGTCTATAGAGCCTGCAGCATTGACTTTACTGTATAAATACCATCTTTTTTCAGGAGGTGGATGTGATGAGCAAGATGGTTTGTCGTCAGTTGGCTGGTTATGAAAGTGTGGCCCAGGTGTCTCTTCTCATATTTAAATGACAACAGTTTTCTCATATTATTCTTAGAATTTATAAAATACTTTTTCTGTCATTCTTTCAGAATTCTGAATAGTTATCAGCTGAAGAAGGCATATCCCCATTTACTTTCGCACATGTCTTACATACTCTACATATTTACCATTTGTATCGCCTAAATAGTTGATATACTTCACTATCTGGGAGGAGTAAAAAATTGAAAACAGTCCTGCCATGATCAATCCAGTAATTTTAATGGTGTACAGTTGAGTTAAAATACATTTTAAACACAATTTGAATATGATTATTCAACTAAGTACAATTTCAGAACATCTAGAAATGTACAATATCAAAACCACAGTATTTTAGGACTGTAATATTATATATATTGTAACAATATAACATTGCAAATATAATATAATTTAAATTTGTGATGCCCCACGTTGGAAGCCATTTCTTATGCAACGTTATATATACATAAGTAAAATTTATATTGGGTTTCAGGTGTATCTGCAATAAGAACTCTATGTATCTTGTAACGGTATTTCAAATTTATTTGATATTAATAAAATTGTGCACCTGGCACTTACTTCGACTTAAAACATTCGTTATTATATTGTTACTATGCCGTAAGGCTTATGCTATATACATCCTTACTGACTAAATATTCTATTCTACTAATTATTGTATTAAGAAAAAATCTCATTTCCAGACTACTCAGTCAATTAGTGTGTTTCAAAATATCAATGTTTAAATATCTTCTTATATATTGTAATGTAACTCAAAAATATCAATAGTTACTGAATTTATCTTTCGTTTCTCAGTACTGATTTATATCAAACTCTAATTTTTACTTTAATGCTTTGTATTCTTTTCATTTCAATACTAATTTGAGCTCTTGTTTACGTTAATCTTACTTCAATAACATCTATGATTTTAATTCTATATTTACAATAAACATTTGCTCTTACTTTTAAATAGAACAAGAATGTATTTAATTGTCTTTGAGTTAATTGTTCGATTAAGAGATAAATAAGTTGTTTATCACCTTATTGTCGTCAAATCATACTCAATCATTGGATCCCTCTGTAATCGTCCTCGTCTTGAACTCCAGCATCACTTCCTCTTGTCCAGCGTCGTCTCTCTCTTGTCCAGCATTGCCTCGCTCTTCTCCTCTTGTCCAGTGTCGACTCTCTCTCTGTCCAGCGCCGTATCGCTCTATGGAACTTCTCCTCGTGCTGTTTCGGACGTCAGTTGATCTTCTTATGTAATTTTGTTACTACTTAAAAATTGTTTGTTTTACAATCCAGTTACATAACTGTATGTAACTGGAAGGATGAAACTATTTACAAAAATTTAAATATTCTGTGCGGACGGGCAGAAGCTCCCGCTGCACTGTGGGTGATTTAAGAAAGAGAACCACTGTAGCGTGTGTGTCCTATTTATACCCATGTCTTGGTCAACACCTGCAGTTGTATGAAATCGACATGTCAGAAACTGTCTCTGGGGTCAGTTCCCCCATTCTTTGTCAATTTCGCTATTTCTTATATTTCTGCGAATTGCAGAGTCCTGTAAGTATACTCTTATACTCATCTTATAACTATTTTCACAACACATGTTCACTGTAATTTTGGACATTGCAACTTAACCCTTTCGATTTGTACACAGTTATTTCACTACTACACTCGTACGGTGTGTCTTTTTTACGTGGTTTTCGTACTCAGTATTTAGTAAATTTTCTTACATTTTATTGTGTTTTTGAATTTTACTCCTTAATTATAGTTTATGAATAATTACGAAAAAACAGTAATTATGCAATTATTCATCTTGGGGTGGTAAACTCGCCTGCATAGACCTGCGTTCACACACACTAGCAAAATACTGGTGTACACACTTTCAGTTACATTTGTGTGTGTGTGTGCACGTCGATTCAGGTCGAAACACCTGTTCATATTTTTGTCTGAGCCAAGCTTGCAATCCCTGACATGCTTATTTCTAATACATTATTAATTATTTACAGTTTATTAGGTATATTTAAATTTTTATATTCAATGCTCAGTACATCACTTATTTGTACTGTCGCAATATATTGTTACAACACAAAAAGCCACCCCAATACCAGGGAAAAAACTATAATGAATCAACTATATCAAACTAGTGAAAATAAAATGACTATGACCCAACCCAAGTGATTGACCCAATAAAAGAAAATAAAATAAGAAGGTATATGAAAAAGACACAAACAAATAATAAAGAAAATAAAATGAGAAGGAATATAAAAAAGACACAAACAAATAATGAAGATAATAAAATGAGAAAGTATAAACTCAAATAATGATTAAAAAGACACAAACAAATAATAAATGTAAATGACAAGTATTAAAATCAAATAAAATAATCTCAAAGTACACTAACCAGAGAAATAGATATTATATGTTATGAATAACTCTAGGATGATAAGCGAATCAGAACTTGAAATTTGTTAAAATACTAACTAATAATTGTGAATAAAATAATAAAAGACCAAGAAGTGAGAGATAGGTAGGAAGTGAAAATGATTAAGTGAGTAAAAGAAATCAATATTAGGGAATAACCACTATAGTACGGGACTTAGCATTATAAGCTTCGAGGTTACGCAATAGTAACAGCTCTTCCCCGCCCCGTGCCCTCCAGCGTTGTCGCACGTTACACTTGGTTATGCGTAGGCAATGGCGGGGAGGGCGGGGAGTGAAGCGACATGGCAATACTGCAGTTGCCAACGAAGCTTATTTTGATACGTCTCACATAATAGTAACACTAAAGTACCGGTACAGTAAAAAAGTGCAAAGGGCCAGTGTAACCCAAAATAAATAGAAAACACAACATATAGGTAAAGACACCCAAAACCAGTGAATAACACTATAGTTTAAGGGTGAAAAATACCAAAAAACAAGAATAACCAGAATAACGTTATTAAGTGATAGTAGATTAGGAATACAATTGTATTCAGGATAAAAATCCCATAATGATTAAGAATGTTATTGTTACAATGGTTAAGTAGTAAAAAATATAGAGTAAATGTTAAAAGAAGAATAAACTAAATAATATGAGTGCAAAATAAATAAAACATCCTATGTTAATCAAAATGTTCAAAGGGATAATTAGCAAGATAAAATAAATGGTGTTATAATGTTATTGACCAAGACAGTTATTTGTTCAATTAAGTTTATAAGAAGGATATGGCTGAAAAAAGTAAACAGACCATAAAACTAATTTTTGTGTTATGTTTTATAAGTAATATTAAATGATAGACAAGTTATAAAAAATGGCAATATAGATAATTAAGGAGACAACATTTTACAAACATAATAATAATAATCTTTAGAGTAAAGACAGAAAAAGAAATTAGAGAATAACAGACAGGCAAAGATTTTGTAAAGTAATAAGAACATACAATTATTGTAAAACAGCCCAAATTAATTTAAAGGGTAAACAAGTCATAAGTGACACCAAGCAAAACCTATGTAAATGAAAAATAATCTTTAATTTATATAAAATAAGAAGATATAGCCAATTACTACTTAGCCCTATAAAATGCCTAACTGTATAAATCCAAAATAAACAAATTATAAGAAATTAACTATTGTATTAGAAAATCCAGGGCAAGTAACTAATTGAGTACAATTAGTGAACCATATTAAGATGTCAAAGTTAGATTAAAAACATAAAATAAGAATGAAATGTAATAACATAATATTAACATTATTGTCGAAACTTTAATACATAAACAAACCAAGCTTTGTGGGATGTCAAAATGATCTTTGAAAGAAAATATAAACAGTTGTGATAATATCTAATACATAAATAAGAAGACAGAACAATAATAGCCACCAGAAGATATTTATTCATTTTGAATTAAAATTCAAATATTATAACAATAGACATAAATATGATCAGCCAATGAGAGTACAGACAGTTGCCATAACAACGGAACGTTATTTAATATAATTCCGTTAAAAAGAATTAGTTCATTATTGCAGCTCAAGACATACAGAAGCCAAACCATATTCGACTAAATGTTAAATTAAAATAATCAAAATTTAATAAAATGAGGATGCAAGAAGTCTGATGAAGAACTAGTCAAATCAACAGAGACCGTAGACCAGATTTTCATATTCTAAATTAATTATTTAATCCACATTATCCGAAAAAGAAGCCAGACGTACTCCAAATTATAAATGATGGAAGATTGATGATCAAATGGACCCAACCTAACTAGAACTGAGTAACTATTCTCACAACACAAATAACTCTCACTATGAACTGATAACTAAATTTCTTTGAAGGATTAATTGAAAATAAAAACTAAACTTGTATGTAACCAGAAAATAACCTGTGTACAAATTACGAACTATTAACACATACTTTTTAACACTTCAAAAACGAATTGTAATTAACTATAATAGTACATAAGTACCATTGATGTAAGGTAGTGTACTTTATTATCATCTTATTAATATTTTTTCATAACCGAAAGAACTCAGATTAAACGAACATTAAGAAAATAAACACAAAACGACAGCCATGTTGATTTAGAAACGTTTAAATCATCTTAGCCAACCTGAGAAAATTGTATATTTATTGCCAGAGCAACTTTATTTAATAACAGTATATAATTTTGTATTTAAATGAATAACTATTAACTATTTCACGTTAATAAACTAGTACTGAGTAGTAATAAACGTCCTTTATTTCATTGTAAATTGCATTATAAAGTTTGTGTACTTTAGCGACGAGCGAAATTGTCTGCCAGCGTTAGATGTCGCGGCACGGCGAACTACTAGCGAGATTCATACGCCCGCCAATTGCGAGGGTAATTTGAATTAGTCAACACCGTCTAGAACGACCGCTCAATTTCACATTTTGTAATTGTTTTCATAAACAATTTGGTGCCACCCGGGAATTAAAATTACTCATTAAAGGACAGGTAAGGTTTACACTCGCGAGATATTGTACTGGTAATTCATGAGTTCGCGACATACATCGTCAGCATGGAAGGTTAAAAAAAGTAAGTAAACATAAAGTAATGACTACAACGTGTGGGGCTAACACACATCAAACACACTTTTAAAGAGTACATACAGATCTAGTCGTTACAATACATATTCAAACACATTTTGCTACAGTCTATTTCTTGATGCATATACAAGTTCGAGGGCTGTGCGGTACGAAGGGCATGCCCGTCGCCCGCTCGCATACTGCATCCCGAGCTTCAAATAGAGCTCTTGCCGCAGGGATGTAAGATGGGGCTAGATTAAGGGTGTGGCGTACTACCGGCCGTGGGTGTCAAGCAAGTATCAGTTAATTGAGGGTGAGAGTACGCCGAGGCCGGGTCTAAGATTCTCCTGGCACAGATTGGTAGCGACCGAGGGCGCTAATGAGGTGGTTGCCCTGGCATTGGGGGGAGCGGCGATAGAATTTGCGGGACAGTGTGTCCGTATAATGGCGTCCAGGGAACGGACACGCAGGGCTTCACGGATGGTTCTATTTGATGTCAGCTAGTGGGATTTGCACACACAGCGCAATCCTCAGTCAAGGAGAGACAGAAGGTTTCGCTTATGGGTCTTGGCCAAGTAGCCCCAAACGGAGATCGCGTAGGTAACCATCGGCACCACATAGGTGGATACGATAAGTTTCCCTAGGCGGTGAGTCATGGCGTTGCTGCATAGCATGGGACGGAGTTGATATAGGCGATTGGCGGTTTCGCGGGCTACTTGTGCAGAGTGTATCTACTAGGTAAGACGACGGTCAAGGTGGACCCCGAGGTACACCTCTCGAGACCAGGGCAGCAGAGTATCGGCTACGTATAATCTGTCTGGGAGCCTTATGCGTCTGGAGAAGACTACGGCTGTGCTCTTGGGTGCGTTGATGGCAACCCTACATCTCTCTGCCCACTCAACGTATTCGTCCAATTGTTCCTGGAGCCAGATAACTGCTGTTTCAACTCGACGATCGACGGCATACACCGCCGTGTCGTCAGCGAACATGACCAATCTGGTGCCAGGCAACTTGGGCACGTCATTGACGTAGAGAAAAGCAGGGGGCCCAATACGCTTCCCTGAGGTACACCAGCCATAATAGCCCTTGCCGAAGAAAGGGTGTTATCAACTCTCACATAAAAGGTTCTGTTCCGAAGAAAGCTAGCAATCAGATGAATGTAGCAGTCCGGAAGCAGAATCTCCGTAAGTTTGTAAAGTAGGTCCGGATGCCAAACACGATCGAACGCCTTCTCGACATCAAGGGAGACGGCAACCGTCTGCTCTCGCGAGCAACCGGCCTCGGCCACGGTCTCCACGAAGCGCATCAATTGATGCGTCGAGGAGTGCGCGGCTCGAAAACCGAATTGCTCGGGGACCAGAATGTCGAATCGTTGAAGATGATCCGCTAGTCTAGTCGTTCGAAGACTTTCGCCGTGGTAGACAGCAGGCTGATAGGCCGGAGGTTCTCGGCAAACTTGGGATCTTTGCCCGGCTTCGGGATC
Source organism: Magicicada septendecula (assembly GCA_034769895.1). Lineage (NCBI taxonomy): Eukaryota > Metazoa > Arthropoda > Insecta > Hemiptera > Cicadidae > Magicicada > Magicicada septendecula. Next base: position 750,942,366 of record CM068367.1, on the reverse strand, counting down.
ATCGTGACCGTAGCCGAACGCCATTTCTTAGGAAAGTGGGTGAAACGGAAGCAGGCATTGAACAAATCGACCAGGAAGCGAACTCCCCGGTCCGGAAGTCTCTGTAGGGCGGTGTTAGTAACACCGTCCGGTCGAGGGGTCTTCCGGGGCGAAGCGCTAAAAGCCTGTCCGTAACCTCTTCCACTGAAGTGAGTTCGGGTTCGGAGGTGATCGGGCTGCCGAGATAAGCCTCAACTTCGTCTTCCATCTCCTCATCGGAGTCTGGGTCCCCGGACGGGTTAGTAGCAAATTGAAGCTCCAGGCGCCCGGCCAGGATCTCAGATTTCTCATCCGGCTTGGCAAGGGGATGCTCCCCAGGTCTGTTGATGGCCGGGAGTGGAGGACGGTGTCTCTTCCCGGTGAATGTGGAAGCAATCCTGTAAACGGAGCTTTCCTCCGGTGAATCGTCTGCCATTTTGGCGACCGCAAATTCCCAGCAGCTTCGTCGGTAGACCTGCAAGTCACGACGTAACTTGCTGGCTGCTCGATTGAAGCTGGCCTTGTCAGCCGGATCTCGCGTCCGCTGCCACCGTCTCCGAAGTAATTTATTTAATATTTATAAATTCTTTACCTCAAGATGTTTTATTCCTTAAAATCCTAGACTGAGAATGGGAACAATAAGATTCCCGAAACATGTACCAAATAAGGGATAAAACATCTTGAGGTAAAGAGTTTATAAATATTAAATAAATTATGTATATAATATTGTTTTATAATATCTATAATAAAGTAAGAATCACCACTTGCAATTATTTATTTGTAATAATTATTATCACTTATGTTTTACATTCCGATGCCCTTAAGTATACTGTATTGCATCAGTATTCTAAAAACTCTTTAAATGGTTAAGCAAAGAAATGTAGTGACATGTATCATAATAATTATGATTAAAAACAATCATAATAATAATAAAAATGAATAATATTAATAAAAATATAAATAATAAATAAAAATAAATTATTAATAATAAAAATGAATAATATTAATAAAAATAAATAATAAATAAAAATAAATTATTAATAATAAAAATGAATAATAATAATAATCATGATCATAATAATAAAATGTGCCCCTGATCATATAGACACTAGCATAACATTGTAAAATTTTTATGCTTATATAGACAACATTATCTGTTTTATAGGAGTTTGACTTAGAACAGAAAATCGATCTAGAAATCAAAATGAGAGAAGGCACAACTAAACTGCTTGCAGCTTGCAAACACCAAGCACAGATGTTAGAAGCGGCCAAAAATTTGTTAACTAGTAATGAAAGGATGTCTGCTTACATGGCAGAACTTCAGCGACGGAAAAGAGAAACCTTACCTAGTTCTTTGAGGTAAATGCCTATATTTGAAGTGTTAGATGTACTTTTGTGTTTTCATTAGTCATTTATTAATACTGATGTTTTCTGATTGTATTCATTGTCTTTGTATAACATAAGTTACAGCATATTAATAAAATTATCGTGGGCATATGCAGAATTTTATTTCATTTCATGGCAAAAAGTGAAGAGGATAAAATAACATGATCACTGTTCCAAAAACATTTCTGTAGATACGCATAATTAACTATTCTTGTTTATTAAAAATAATGTTTAGACTTGTTTTAAAAAAAACAAAAAACTAATACAATATTACAGTTTTTTAGCTGAGTGGAATTTTTTGGGGAGATTGAATCCTCAGAACCCCCTCTCTGCTCAAGATTATTATACTCAAGGGTGTTTGTCTCATTGAATCATATCTATAATGGCTTGTAACAGATTTGATTGTGGTACAATGTGCAGATGAAAAGATTTTAAAATATTTAAAGAGACTTTTATCATAAGTGTAATATATTCTGTGTTCAAAACAGCATACTATACATTTTATACTGTATTCAGTCTGGTTTTGTCAGACATGTTCAGTTTTAATTAATTGTAAGAAGTCACATTTCACATTTTGTTTTGTTATAAGTAACACCTAAACATGTTCTAGTTTTAAGCCACCATAGTTGTATACTAAGTGAAAACATTATGTAAGTTAACTTACAGATAATAATTATAGAAAATTGTGGACCATTTTTCCATATAGAAGTGAAAAATACTACTATAAAATCATGTAGAGACATGATTATGTAAGAAAGTTCAAAACTTTCTTACATCTTCATAATAAAACCTATCTTATCTTTATTTCATAATTTTTCATCAAAAGTAAACAAAACTTTTCTGTTACTTGCATGTCTCGATTATTTTTTTTTTTAATGTTAGACATTGTTTTTGCTTTGCATGTTTCATATATTACACTTTTTACTGGTAAATAACTTGTTTTCTCAGCTACAGAATTACTGTATTGTCATATGAATATTATTTGGGTTGCAGTGATGTTCAGTGGTAGAAAGTATTTACACCACAAAAAGAAGAGTTCGTTAATATACGTACATCTTTACATAATTACAATTAATTCTTAACAGTTTGTTCAAAACATGATATTCATGTTGTTGAAAGTATGATATTAATGACTAACAGTAATAATTTAGTATAATATTTCCCATACACAACACCATACTTTGCCATCACACAACTACATTGCCGACTGTTCCACCTCAGTTCAAGGTTACTGTGCTTCACAATAATTCGAACAGTTCTCATCACTACCACCACCACCACCACCACTACTACTACTACTACTACTACTACTACTACTACTACTACTACCACCATAGTAGTACAGCAGAATCCCAATTCGAGCATATTTAAAGTTTGTTGAAAGGCTTTTCAGATCGGTATGCCAATTGCTACAGTTTTTTTTTTTTTTATTAAAACATTGCAAGGTCATACAAAATTGTATCTGATCTTTGAAAATCTCGAAAAGCATATTTGTAAGAACTTTTTTCTTATCAGTGTGCTCTAGACAGAGTAAAAGTTTTATAACAAGATGGCCATGGGATCATAGAGAAATACAGATGCATAAAACAACTTGTATTTCTAAAATCTGTGTTCACAGAAAACACTATAAAACCTTATGTAAAAATGGCTTTACTTTAGACATGTTTTTGTGTTTTATATAAAGCACATGCAGATTTGAACACGCACACACTCACAATGATTGTTGAAATAATTTTAATTATAATTTTTGCTTCATGTTTTATTTTGTTACTCTATAGTTTGATGATAGATGGATTATGTTGATGTACGTTTGATGTCATTCTATTGTGTAAATTTATGTTTGTTTATATTTTGTCGAGTGTGATCAGTATATAATCGTGTTTACAGTTCAAATGTCTGCAAAGCTCGGGTATGCTTATCAGACCTCAGAATGCCACTAATCTGGAGAGATATTGATCATTTCAAGAACAAAGGTGACTATAGAAGATTTGCAGTATTTTGTTTAGCTCGAATTGGCACAGAGATGTATGATACTGCACTCTTGTGCCCAGTTGACAGATCGCTTACTGACTTGACATTTCCTGATGTACTTGTTTTGTAAGTATCTGAAGAGTTTGTGTATGTACAATTATGATTATAATAATGGTGACAATATTGTGTTGTCATTTCTATACATGCTTGTTGTATTTGAGTTGTGTATGTATGGTAAAAATATAAAATAAACCAGATATGGTATGACTGTTGGTTTTTTTTAAAACATAAATATATTTACAGTATGTTAGAAGAAAACTACACCCTAAAAGGGGAAAAACATAACTTTTTGTATAGGGTGGGCTACTGGAATGTGATAATTTTAAGAATGTAATAAACTATGAAACATTACTCAAATATTTGTTTTGATACACAACTCTGAGGAACAGAATGGCATTTAGGATCTGTAATCCATGCATCCAAATTTTTGTTTGTTTGTATTAAAATGTGCTTAGTACCTATAGTACTATCACAAGGTTAAAAGATAGTTGGTCTGCTTGGAAAGTTAAGCATCAAACGCATGAGTACAGAATCCAGGATAAATGATCACACAGTGGCTCAGTAGCTGAGGACCTTATAACGTAAAAATTGAATGCTACCAAATTTTATGCTAGTTTTATATAGAAAACATGATTATTAAATGTATCTTAGAATAAGAAATGCAAGTAATGTGACTTGATGTACTGTTGTAAACCAGCGTGGCGGTGTTTTTCAAAGCACACACACCCTAGTCAAGGCGACAGTATGTCGGTGCGAAAGTTATTCAGCAAGTCACGTGCAGGGTGTAAAAGCATAAAATGTATTGTGTTAAAAAAAGCAATAAAGTTAAGTGAAGTCGAGGGAAAATTGAGTGCTCGGACAAGACCGTACCGCTAGGATTTAGACAGAGTAGGTGAGAGAGAAAACTCGAAGTGGCGTCGTGTTCAGTTTCGCGGTAAAAGTTTGCTACGCGCTGTTTTTTGACGAATGAGAGAAAGCGTCACTTTTAAGCGGGCGAAATTAGCTAGTTGGGTTGGTGGAAATCAAATATCGCGGTATATGAAACCAATGGGAACGCGATTTGTAAATAGTGAGTATGGGTAATGTTTGAGGGGGTATAAAAAATGTAGTTGTGAATTTTGTCAAGTCAGTCTACGGCGAACATTACAACTATTCAGACTCGTTAGCACGTATTAAAATTTTATAACTAAAACTTGCAATAAGTAAGAAGTACAGTATTCATGTCATGCGTTTAAATAGTATTAAACCCGGTAGTATGGTAAACGAAGTATGCCAGATTAAAGTAATTGTTAGATTGAATAACTTGGTGATAATTACCGAACTTCAGAGTATCGATAATCGAACGCGTGCACTTGAAAGTTGCGGATCGTGGGAGTGTTTTCGGGATGTATTATTGATAGTGCGAGCACTCAGTTTAATCACGTAGTTACTAAGGTGTCAAAATTGATTAGTATATACTAGTTACATGCTGAATCAGTGAGTAGGTGTGAACAGTGATAGTTAAGGTGAAACCGAAATAATCAAGTGGTTAGTGTCATCGAGTGTCATCAACAGGATCATCCGAATCGCCGACAACGCAATCTCCAAGATCGCGGACTCCGAGGGAAGGACTCACAAACCAAAAGGAATTCAACTTAACAAGTAAACCAAATTGAACATTAAACTCAATTTAATTCATGTCTTTTTGTAACTCTATTACTATTGGCAATTCAATTGGTGTATGAACCTACTTTCAATAATAATTGATGAGAGGTATAAATTTAATAATTGTTAACCATGAAGATTGTATGCAAGTTGTAACTTGTTAATGAAAATGCTCATTAAAATTAGCAGTCCTTCTAGTTAACTGTGTTAGTAATCATTTATTTGATACCCTGAGATAATTTTAAGAGTCGCCATCAAGCAGAGTTAAGAGTTCAGTATTAGTAAATTACACATATCTTTTTTAGCTCTAAACTGCGAGGGTGGTAACCTCTAATTTGCTAACGTATTTATTATACTATCACATTCATGAAGACAGTTAATATACATTATTGGAAAATTTAGATTACCAAATGAGGAAGAATAGAGTTGCAAACAGTGTGTGTGTGTGCACGTGCGTGCGCGTTTAAGTAGTTATTTTTTAATTTACGGGGCATGCAGATAGAATTAAGATTGAATGTCATCAATAAATAGATTAAATTCACATAACTGAAACTGAAATTTTTTTAAGAAAATCAATCGTGTCTGAACAGTCTGCATGCTATTGTGTTGTGGTATGAAGAATTTCATGTCCTTTCATTTGAATCATAATTGGAAAGTCCTTTCATTTTTAATGTAGTGATATCTAAAAAAAAAATTAACATTATGTGTTTATTAGCGTAACAGTTAACATTTACAAGAGTAATAGTTGTTTTATTTTCAAAAAGTGAAAATGTAACCATGTATACAAAACTATAGTCAACTCCCTTATCAGAGTTTTTGTTTGGTAACTTTTTGTGTGTTTACACAGTTTATAAATTGCCTTTCTTTATCCTTGAAGTGAATTATATTTGAAATCATCCAAACAACACTAGGTATTCGTTTTATCTAAGTGAGTTTACCATTTGATTGTGGGGTGGGAGATATAGCGAAGGACTATGTCCTACCGTGCTACGTAGTGTGTATTATTCATTAGAGAATATGTATGGTAAAACAGTAGGACTGACAGTTTAACCTGTCTGCCCCCCTATCTAACCTGTTAACATTACTTTATCCTAGTCAGGAACAGTACACTTAATGGTTTGATGGATATATATATTTTAACAGTTGACATATGCCAAAAAGTGCACTGTTACCAAGGCCATTCCATGTCAAATCACCCAATAAAAAATTAATTTGACACCCACCTCCTCAGATTTTGATGAAACTTGGCACAATTTATTCTATTACTATCCTGATAACACCTGCAAATTTTTTTTTGCTCTATCATTTATAGTTTTTTTATTAATTTTTTAGTTTTTTTAATTTGGCGCTATCCGAAGCCTCGGAAATCGCGCCTTTAACATGCACTCACAAATTTAAAAATATTTTTCTTGAAAACTATCAAGATATCATGAAATTTTGCAGGAAGTTTGTGTTATACATAAAAGCAGCGAAAAATGCTCTTATTAACCTATTTCAATCCCTCAAAAAACTAAAAATATTTAAATACAATTTTTTAGAAATTTTAGAAACGGGTGTTTTATTTTACAAAAACCACAATATCTGGAGTCTCAGACATGATAGAATGCTCAAATTTGTTTAAAAATACTCTTAAATATATAGGCGATTAGATAATTAAAAAATATAGTTGGCTTTTTAACATGTTTAATTACAATACAAAATAAAGAACTATATAGGCATATCTAAAAAAACTATACTGCTTTTAAATAGGTAGTCCGTGGGAAAGTTAAAATTTAGTTTGCTTTTTATTTTTTATAACTTTTACAAACTTATAAACATTAGGGGAAAGGCTTACAGTACCTACTGCATAAAAACAACTCAAAGATATACTAGTAAGTTTGAAATGTAATAATGAGGGTAACTAAAAGTAATAAAGTAATATTTAAAAGCTCAGTACTCAGATTTTAATCTCAGTACTCTGATTTGGTGAATTATCAGCAGCTCAGCTGTGCTGCTGATAATTTACATGACTCACCAAGCCTGTCTCAACAAGCTCTTTTCCTGTGGTGACATGCTCCTCTCTACAGTTGAATTAGTGCAGTTGTTCCTATCTTTCATTAAGTGAGGACATACCTACAGTGACTAATTGTTTCCTAGTTAAAGATTGTTTAAATTAATGTTTTTAAGTTAAGTGTTATTGAGGCAGTAATAATATAAACTTTTTAAAATTTACTTTGGGTTTTGAAGATAATTTAAATTCGTGTGAATATAAACATATTTTGTTTACTTTGTGTTTTGAAGAAAAGGTAAATTTGAGTGTACAAGTAGGGCATGGATGTTTTTTTTAACAATAATTCAGTTGAATCTGTAAGTACTGGCAGTTTGTTTACAGTTTAAAACCCTCTAATAAGTACTCCCTTTTTTTGCTAATTACTAAAAATAATATATCACTATTATTTTTTTATAAATGTTTTGCTTCAATAACTAAAATATTTTGGAAGTATTATATGAAGAATAATACTTAAAAAATTTTTCATAACATACTGTGAAGTATGCAAAACAGCATGGCAGATATTCAAGCCTGTAGCATTGGACTATTTAAAAAATCCGACTATTTCCAAACAATCTACATACATATATATAATAGATATTTACCAGATATCCGTCGTGCGACTTCGTTTTTCTTGTCTTATGACACGTTTCGGCAACGAATTGCCATCTTCAGAAATCTTAATCACTCATTAGAGATCGTTAAAAAATTAAAAATACCAAAATCATTACAGTAAAAGTGCACTTTTATGACAGTGGAAAATCACATACGCGAACATGAAATTTTATGTTTCTCGCTTGGACATTATCGATCGACTCTTATAGAAACATAAAATTTCATGTTCGCGTATGTGATTTTCCACTGTCGTAAAAGTGCACTTTTACTGTAATGATTTTGGTATTTTTAATTTTTTAACGATCTCTAATGAGTGATTAAGATTTCTGAAGATGGCAATTCGTTGCCGAAACGCGTCATAAGACAAGAAAAACGAAGTCGCACGACGGATATCTGGTAAATATCTATTATATTAATATAAGCGACTTGGAGACAACTAACCTAAAATGTATTAATCTACATACCTTCAAAAAAGTTACAATGTGTTTCTGAATTAAGTGACGAAGAAAAAGATTTGATTCGCCTTAGATCTGGAATTAATTTGTGTGACTTTAAAAATATCTGTTCTCATCACAGCTACTACTTTTTAAACGTATTTGAAAAGTATCAAACAATCTGTGTAGACCCGTTAAAAAAACACAAAAAGCCTATTAAATCATTGAGAAGTGTAGGTTTAAATTTTTCAAAACAATTGATAGCAAGAAATATTTACATAAAACCTGAGCAAAAGCTTTGTTCAACATGCCGTAACTTTTGTGAAGAAAAAATAAAAATAAAAGTCAGTGAGAATGAAACAGATGATGAACTCATGACTGAATTAGATTCATTAGAATCAAGAAATGTATCCCTCTCACAAACAAACACTGCTCTAGACGATTTAGGTTTAACACCAATAAAGCTTCACACCTTGTCATCACGTAGTAAGGGGTCGTATTATAAAAGAAAAGTTGATAATGTAACTATGGCTGTGAAAAGAAAAATTTCAAAAGCACTAGATTATGATGTTCCAAGTTCTGATGACGAGGAAGAAGATACAAGTATGGTTAAAAAGGCACAGGATTTTGATGTGATGATTTGTCTTTTGAAAGAAAAGATTTTATCTGTTGGGAGGTCTCAAAAAATCCAGATTTTGACTTTGGCTCCAGAATCTTGGAGCAAAGAAAAAGTGATGAAGGAATTCAATGTGAGTGAATACATTGTGCGACAAGCAAAAAAGCTGAAACGTGAAAAGGGTATTTTGGCAATTCCTGATCCCAAAAAAGGTAAAACACTTTCTGAAAATACAATTAAACTTTAACAGACTTTTATCAAAATGATGAAAGTTCAAGAGTGTTACCTGGGGCTAAAGACAGTAAGTGTTAAAAAAAATGTGTACATGCAAAAAAGACTTATCCTTTGTAACTTGAGAGAACTCTATTCTTGTTTTAAATGGGAATATCCAGATGTGAAAGTAGGGTTTTCAAAATGTTGTTATTTGAGACCTAAATGGTGTATCCTTGCTGGTTCTGCAGGCACACACACTGTATGCGTTTGCTGCATCCACCAAAAGGTAAAACTGTTACTGGATGCTGCCAAAATTGAAGAATCATATAAAGACCTAATTAAGATGCTTGTGTGCAACATAGAAAATTCCAACTGCATGCTGCGCCATTGTGATAACTGTCCTGCAAACACTGCATTAATCGATTATTTGACTGAAAAATTAAGTGAAGATTATGATTTAGAAGAAGAAATTGTAATAAGTCAGTGGGTGAATACCGACAGAGCAGAGATGGTAAAACAATCTACTAGCGTAGAGGACTATATTTCTTTATTGAGCAGATCACTAGAAAAGCTAATACCCCATTTATTTGTCGCTAAATCACAGTCATCAGCTTTTAAGAGATTGAAAGAAAACCCACCACCCAATACAGCAATTGTAGTAATGGATTTTAGTGAAAATTATTCATATGTCATTCAAAATGAAATCGAAAGTTATCATTGGAATAGAGGGGGTTGTACTCTTCATCCAGTAGGAATTTTTTTAAGAAACAAAGAGAATGTTTTGATTTCTAACCATTGTTTTATAAGTGACGATCTTGAGCATGACACAAGTTTTGTTAACTATGTCCAAAGGGAAATTACAAAATGGCTGGCAATAAATCATCCAGAAATAGACACAGTTCATTATTTCACTGATGGCTGTGCTGGTCAATATAAAAATAGGAATAGTTTTAAGAACCTGTCTGAGCATTTGAAAGACTTCAATATGAAAGCTGAACACTCGTTTTTTGCTACAAGTCATGGGAAATCAATATGTGATGGTCTAGGAGGAAAGGTAAAAAGAATTTTAAGGAAAGCAAGCCTCCATCTACCAGATGAAGATCAAATTATGACAGCAACTGCTGTCTACAACTATTGTGAAAAGAACATTGAAAACATTCACTTTCATTTTATTGACAAAAAAGATGCTGATTCACTACGATTGGAACTAGAAAACAATTTTCAACAGCCCGGACTATTCCTGGTACTAGAAGTTTTCATAATTTCAAACCACTTCAGACAAACAACCTTGAAATTAGAAGGACTACTGATAGTCTTAACCCTGCACTAATCTTTTCTTATCAAACTTCTTCTGATTGGATTTGTGTTCAACCATCTTCAAATAATTATGTGGCTGCAAATTATGATGGTAACTGGTATTTTGGACTAGTAGAAACTATCTTCAGTGAAGAAGAAGATGCGGAAATTCTTTTTCTCCACCCTTCAGGACCGGCTGCATCTTTTTATTGGCCTCAAAGAGAAGATTCGTGCATAGTGCCTTTGAAACACATCATCAGTATAGTAGACGCACCTCAATCAAGTGGTGCCGGAAGAATGTATTATTTCAAAAAAGATTGTGGGTGAAAAAAACTGAAAGCTGTTGGATGAAGTGGAACAAGTATTTCAATCAGCATTAACATGTATTAAAAAGACAAACAACTCACAATATTGAATGTGTATTTTGAACAATAAATTGTGTTTAACGTAAGTACTCAATCATTTTTTGAATTTTAAAAGATATACTTCTGTTGTGCACAGTAATTAATTAAACATGTTAAAAAACCAACTATATTTTTGAATTATCTAATAGCCTATATATTTAAGAGTATTTTAAAACAAATTTGAGCATTCTATCATGTCTGAGACTCTAGATATTGTGGTTTTACTTCCATATTCCTTAAGGAATGGAAGTATGGTGATGGCAAAAAAATCGTGTTCGAGATTATTGCAGATTCTGATTCTACTACACTCAAAACATGAAAAAAAGTCGTTTTCCGAAAAGTGTCTGTGTGTCTGTAGATTTTTTTCTATGGCAAACGATAACAGCCGCAAATTCAAACAGAATCAAATAATTTTTTGCATACAGCCCTGATTTACAGAGTACTCGCGACCTATTGTTTTTGGTGAAGATCGGTTAAGGGAAAGGGGTAGTTTACCTGCAACATTTTATGTTTTAACAAGGGTATTTCCTATGGCAAATGATAACAGCCGCAAATTCAAACATAATCAAATAATGTTTTGCATACTGCCCTGAATTATAGAGTTCTCAAGACCTTTTGGTTTTAGTGAAGATCGGTTAAGGAAAAGGGGTAGTTTACCTGCAACGTTTTATGTTTTAAAAGGGTATTTTTTATGGCAAACGATACGAGCCGCAAATTCAAACAGAATCAAATAAGTGTTTGCATACAGCCCTGATTTCTTGAGTACTAAAGACCTATTGTTTTTGGTGAAGATCGTTTGAGGGAAAGGGGTAGTTTACCTGCCACGTTTTATTTTGTTTTATCAAGGGTATTTTGTATGGCAAACGATAACAGCCGCAAATTCAAACAAAATCATATAATATTTTACATACAACCCTGAATTGTAGAGTTCTCAAGACCTATCGTTTTTGGTAAAGATCGGTTAAGGGAAAGGGGTAGTTTACCTGCAACGGTTTTTTATCAAGGGTAATTTTACTTCCATATTCTTTATGGAATGGAAGTATGGTGATGGCAAAAAAAATCGTGTTCGAGATTATTGCAGATTCTGATTCTACTACACTCAAAACATGAAAAAAAGTCGTTTTCCGAAAAGTGTCTGTGTGTCTGTCTGTCTGTGTGTCTGTAGATTTTTTTTCTATGGCAAACGATAACTGCCGCAAATTCAAACAGAATCAAATAATTTTTTGTATACAGCCCTGATTTGTAGAGTACTCACGACCTATTGTTTTTGGTGCAGATCGGATGAGGGAAAGGGGTAGTTTACCTGCAACGGTTTTTTTTTATCAAGGGTAATTTTGTTTGTTTGGCAAACGATAACGGCCGCAAATTCAAACAGAATCAAATAATGTTTCGCATACAACCCTGAATTGTAGAGTTTTCAAGACCTATTGTTTTTGGTGAAGATCGGTTAAGGGAAAGGGGTAGTTTACCTGTAACGTTTTATGTCTTAACAAGGGTATTTCCTATGGCAAACGATAACAGCCGCAAATTCAAACAGAATCAAACGATTATTTGCATACAGCACTAAATTGTAGAGTTCTCAAGACCTATTATTTTTGGTAAAGATCGGTTGAGGGAAAGGGGTAGTTTACCTGCAACGTTTTTTTAACAAGGGTATTTTCTATGGCAAACGATAACAGCCGCAAATTCAAACAGAATCAAATAATGTTTTGCAAACAGCCCTGATTTGTAAAGTACTCAAGACCTATTGTTTTTGGTGAAGATCGGTTAAGGGGAAGGGGTAGTTTACCTGCAACGTTTTTTTAACAAGGGTATTTTCTATGGCAAACGATAAAAGCCGCAAATTCAAACAGAATCAAATAATGTTTTGCATACAGCCCTGATTTGTAGAGTACTCAAGACCTATTGTTTTTGGTGAAGATCGGTTAAGGGGAAGGGGTAGTTTACCTGCAACGTTTTTTTAACAAGGGTATTTTCTATGGCAAACGATAACAGCCGCAAATTCAAACAGAATCAAATAATGTTTTGCATACAGTCCTGATTTGTAGAGTACTCAAGACCTATTGTTTTTGGTGAAGATCGGTTAAGGGGAAGGGGTAGTTTACCTGCAACATTTTTTTATCAAGCGTATTTTCTATGGCAAACGATAACTGCCGCAAATTCAAACAGAATCAAATAATATTTTGCATACGTCCCTGAATTGTAGAGGTCTCAAGGACTTTCGATTTTGGTGAAGATCGGTTAAGGGGAAGGGGTAGTTTACCTGCAACCTTTTACGTTTTAACAAGAGTAAAGTACTTGAAAATTTATTTAAACTTTTTCAAACAATGGTAATTGTTAAAAATAAAATAATTTTGTTGCCAGGCAATAAAATTAAAATTTTTTCATTTTAATGTAAATCATGTATAAGAGAAAATATATCGCGCTTGGCAGGCGATATTAAGATTTAAATATAAATCTTAGAATATGGAAGTCATGTATGGTTCTCCATACCGATATTTTACTTCCATGTTCCTTAAGGAAATGGAAGTATGGTGACGGCAAAATAAATCGTGTTCGAGATTATTGCAGAATATGATTGTACTACACTCAAAACATGAAAAAAAGTCATTTTTCGAAAAGTGTCTGTGTGTGTGTGTCTGTCTGTCTTCTGTAGATTTTTTTCTATGGCAAACGATAACAGCCGCAAATTCAAACAGAATCAAATAATTTTTTGCATACAGCCCTGATTTGTAGAGTACTCGCGACCTATTGTTTTTGGTGAAGATCTATTGAGAGAAAGGGGTAGTTTACCTGCAACAGTTTTTTTTTATCAAGGGTAATTTTGTTTGTTTGGCAAACGATAACAGCCGCAAATTCAAACAGAATCAAATAATGTTTCGCATACAGCCCTGAATTGTAGGGTTCTCAAGTTCTGTTGATTTTGGTGAAGATCGGTTAAGGGAAAGGGGTAGTTTACCTGCAACGTTTTATGTTTTAACAAGGGTATTTTCTATGGCAAACGATAACAGCCGCAAATTCAAACATAATCAAATACGATTTTGCATACAGCCCTGATTTCTTGAGTACTAATGACCTATTGTTTTTGGTGAAGATCGTTTAAGGGAATGGGGTAGTTTACCAGCCACGTTTTTTGTTTTATCAAGGGTATTTTGTATGGCAAACGATAACAGCCGCAAATTCAAACAAAATCATATAATATTTTGCATACAGCCCTGAATTGCAGAGTTCTCAAGACCTATCATTTTTGGTGAAGATCGGTTAAGGGAAAGGGGTAGTTTACCTGCAACGGTTTTTTATCAAGGGTATTTTTTTTTACTTTTTCTATGGTAAACGATAACAGCCGCAAATTCAAACAGAATCAAATAAGTTTTTGCATACAGCACTGATTTGTAGAGTACTCAAGACCTATTGTTTTTAGTGAAGATCGGTTAAGGGAAAGGGGTAGTTTACCAGCAACGTTTTATGTTTTAACAAGGGTATTTTCTATGGCAAACGATAACAGCCGCAAATTCTAACAGAATCAAATGATTATTTGCATACAGCCCTAAATTGTAGAGTTCTCAAGACCTATTGTTTTTGGTGAACATAGGTTAACGGAAAGGGGTAGTTTACCTGCAACGTTTTGTGTTTTAACAAGGGTATTTTCTATGGCAAACGATAACAGCCGCAAATTCTAACAGAATCAAATGATTGTTTGCATACAAGCCTGAATTGTAGAGTACCCAAGACCTGTCGTTTTTGGTGAAGATCGGTTAAGGGAAAGGGGTAGTTTACCAGCAACGGTTTTTTTCAAGGGTATTACTTCCATATTCCTTAAGGAATGGAAGTATGGTGATGGCAAAAAAAATCGTGTTCGAGATTATTGCAGATTCTGATTCTACTACACTCAAAACATGAAAAAAAGTCGTTTTCCGAAAAGTGTCTGTGTGTCTGTCTGTCTGTCTGTCTGTCTGTGTCTGTAGATTTTTTTTCTATGGCAAACGATAACTGCCGCAAATTCAAACAGAATCAAATAATTTTTTGCATACAGCCCGGTTTTGCAGAGTTCTCGCGACCTATTGTTTTTGGTGAAGATCGGTTGAGGGAAAGGGGTAGTTTACCTGTAACGTTTTATGTTTTAACAAGGGTATTTCCTATGGCAAACGATAACAGCCGGAAATTCAAACAGAATGAAAAGATTATTTGCATACAGCCCTAAATTGTAGAGTTCTCAAGACCTTTTGTTTTTGGTGAAGATCGGTTAAGGGAAAGGGGTAGTTTACCTACAACGTTTTTTTAACAAGGGTATTTTCTATGGCAAACGATAACAGCCGCAAATTCAAACAGAATCAAATAATTTTCTGCATACAGCCCTGATTTGTAGAGTACTCAAGACATATTGTTTTTGGTGAAGATCGGTTGAGGGGAAGGGGTAGTTTACCAGCAACGTTTTTTATCATGCGTATTTTCTATGGCAAACGACAACTGCCGCAAATTCAAACAGAATCAAATAATTTTTTGCATACAGCCCTGATTTGTAGAGTACTCGCGACCTATTGTTTTTGGTGAAGATCGGTTGAGGGGAAGGGGTAGTTTACCTGCAACGGTTTTTTTTATCAAGGGAAATTTTTTTTTTTTGGCAAACGATAACAGCCGCAAATTCAAACAGAATCAAATAATGTTTCGCATACAGCCCTGAATTGTAGATTTCTCAAGACCTATTGTTTTTGGTGAAGGTCGGTTGAGGGAAAGGGGTAGTTTACCTGCAACGTTTTTTTAACAAGGGTATTTTCTATGGCAAACGATAACAGCCGCAAATTCAAACAGAATCAAATAATGTTTTGCATACAGCCCTGATTTGTAGAGTACTCGCGACCTATTGTTTTTGGTGAAGATCGGTTAAGGGGAAGGGGTAGTTTACCTGCAACCTTTTACGTTTTAACAAGAGTAAAGTACTTGAAAATTTATTTAAACTTTTTGAAACAATGGTAATTGTTAAAAATAAAATAATTTTGTTGCCAGGCAATAAAATTATAATTTTTTCATTTTAATGTAATATAATATTTTTCATTTAATACAGCAATAAAAAGGCAGGTAAGACACAGCCTGGTTGTTTGGCTGAAAATGATTTTAAATATAAATCTTAGAATATGGAAGTCATGTATGGTTCTCCATACCAATATTTACTTCCATATTCCTTAAGGAATGGAAGTATGGTGATGGCAAAAAAAATCGTGTTCGAGATTATTGCAGATTCTGATTCTACTACACTCAAAACATGAAAAAAAGTCGTTTTCCGAAAAGTGTCTGTGTGTCTGTCTGTCTGTCTGTCTGTCTGTGTGTCTGTCTGTAGATTTTTTTTCTATGGCAAACGATAACTGCCGCAAATTCAAACAGAATCAAATAATTTTTTGCATACAGCCCGGTTTTGCAGAGTTCTCGCGACCTATTGTTTTTGGTGAAGATCGGTTGAGGGAAAGGGGTAGTTTACCTGCAACGGTTTTTTTTTAGCAAGGGAAATTTTGTTTGTTTGGCAAACGATAACAGCCGCAAATTCAAACAGAATCAAATAATGTTTCGCATACAGCCCTGAATTGTAGAGTTCTCAAGACCTATTGTTTTTGGTGAAGATCGGTTAAGGGAAAGGGGTAGTTTACCTGTAACGTTTTATGTTTTAACAAGGGTATTTCCTATGGCAAACGATAACAGCCGCAAATTCAAACAGAATGAAAAGATTATTTGCATACAGCCCTAAATTGTAGAGTTCTCAAGACCTTTTGTTTTTGGTGAAGATCGGTTAAGGGAAAGGGGTAGTTTACCTACAACGTTTTTTTAACAAGGGTATTTTCTATGGCAAACGATAACAGCCGCAAATTCAAACAGAATCAAATAATTTTCTGCATACAGCCCTGATTTGTAGAGTACTCAAGACATATTGTTTTTGGTGAAGATCGGTTGAGGGGAAGGGGTAGTTTACCAGCAACGTTTTTTATCATGCGTATTTTCTATGGCAAACGACAACTGCCGCAAATTCAAACAGAATCAAATAATTTTTTGCATACAGCCCTGATTTGTAGAGTACTCGCGACCTATTGTTTTTGGTGAAGATCGGTTGAGGGGAAGGGGTAGTTTACCTGCAACGGTTTTTTTTATCAAGGGAAATTTTTTTTTTTTGGCAAACGATAACAGCCGCAAATTCAAACAGAATCAAATAATGTTTCGCATACAGCCCTGAATTGTAGATTTCTCAAGACCTATTGTTTTTGGTGAAGGTCGGTTGAGGGAAAGGGGTAGTTTACCTGCAACGTTTTTTTAACAAGGGTATTTTCTATGGCAAACGATAACAGCCGCAAATTCAAACAGAATCAAATAATGTTTTGCATACAGCCCTGATTTGTAGAGTACTCAAGACCTATTGTTTTTGGTGAATATCGGTTAAGGGGAAGGGGTAGTTTACCTGCAACGTTTTTTTATCAAGCGTATTTTCTATGGCAAACGATAACAGCCGCAAATTCAAACAGAATGAAATAATTTTTTGCATACGTCCCTGAATTGTAGAGGTCTCAATGACTTTCGATTTTGGTGAAGATCGGTTAAGGGGAAGGGGTAGTTTACCTGCAACCTTTTACGTTTTAACAAGAGTAAAGTACTTGAAAATTTATTTAAACTTTTTGAAACAATGGTAATTGTTAAAAATAAAATAATTTTGTTGCCAGGCAATAAAATTATAATTTTTTCATTTTAATGTAATATAATATTTTTCATTTAATACAGCAATAAAAAGGCAGGTAAGACACAGCCTGGTTGTTTGGCTGAAAATGATTTTAAATATAAATCTTAGAATATGGAAGTCATGTATGGTTCTCCATACCGATATTTACTTCCATATTCCTTAAGGAATGGAAGTATGGTGATGGCAAAAAAAATCGTGTTCGAGATTATTGCAGATTCTGATTCTACTACACTCAAAACATGAAAAAAAGTCGTTTTCCGAAAAGTGTCTGTGTGTCTGTCTGTCTGTCTGTCTGTCTGTGTGTCTGTCTGTAGATTTTTTTTCTATGGCAAACGATAACTGCCGCAAATTCAAACAGAATCAAATAATTTTTTGCATACAGCCCGGTTTTGCAGAGTTCTCGCGACCTATTGTTTTTGGTGAAGATCGGTTGAGGGAAAGGGGTAGTTTACCTGCAACGGTTTTTTTTTAGCAAGGGAAATTTTGTTTGTTTGGCAAACGATAACAGCCGCAAATTCAAACAGAATCAAATAATGTTTCGCATACAGCCCTGAATTGTAGAGTTCTCAAGACCTATTGTTTTTGGTGAAGATCGGTTAAGGGAAAGGGGTAGTTTACCTGTAACGTTTTATGTTTTAACAAGGGTATTTCCTATGGCAAACGATAACAGCCGCAAATTCAAACAGAATGAAAAGATTATTTGCATACAGCCCTAAATTGTAGAGTTCTCAAGACCTTTTGTTTTTGGTGAAGATCGGTTAAGGGAAAGGGGTAGTTTACCTACAACGTTTTTTTAACAAGGGTATTTTCTATGGCAAACGATAACAGCCGCAAATTCAAACAGAATCAAATAATTTTCTGCATACAGCCCTGATTTGTAGAGTACTCAAGACATATTGTTTTTGGTGAAGATCGGTTGAGGGGAAGGGGTAGTTTACCAGCAACGTTTTTTATCATGCGTATTTTCTATGGCAAACGACAACTGCCGCAAATTCAAACAGAATCAAATAATTTTTTGCATACAGCCCTGATTTGTAGAGTACTCGCGACCTATTGTTTTTGGTGAAGATCGGTTGAGGGGAAGGGGTAGTTTACCTGCAACGGTTTTTTTTATCAAGGGAAATTTTTTTTTTTTGGCAAACGATAACAGCCGCAAATTCAAACAGAATCAAATAATGTTTCGCATACAGCCCTGAATTGTAGATTTCTCAAGACCTATTGTTTTTGGTGAAGGTCGGTTGAGGGAAAGGGGTAGTTTACCTGCAACGTTTTTTTAACAAGGGTATTTTCTATGGCAAACGATAACAGCCGCAAATTCAAACAGAATCAAATAATGTTTTGCATACAGCCCTGATTTGTAGAGTACTCAAGACCTATTGTTTTTGGTGAAGATCGGTTAAGGGGAAGGGGTAGTTTACCTGCAACCTTTTACGTTTTATTTTCTATGGCAAACGATAACAGCCGCAAATTCAAACAGAATCAAATAATGTTTTGCATACAGCCCTGATTTGTAGAGTACTCAAGACCTATTGTTTTTGGTGAAGATCGGTTAAGGGGAAGGGGTAGTTTACCTGCAACGTTTTTTTATCAAGCGTATTTTCTATGGCAAACGATAACAGCCGCAAATTCAAACAGAATCAAATAATTTTTTGCATACGTCCCTGAATTGTAGAGGTCTCAATGACTTTCGATTTTGGTGAAGATCGGTTAAGGGGAAGGGGTAGTTTACCTGCAACCTTTTACGTTTTAACAAGAGTAAAGTACTTGAAAATTTATTTAAACTTTTTGAAACAATGGTAATTGTTAAAAATAAAATAATTTTGTTGCCAGGCAATAAAATTATAATTTTTTCATTTTAATGTAATATAATATTTTTCATTTAATACAGCAATAAAAAGGCAGGTAAGACACAGCCTGGTTGTTTGGCTGAAAATGATTTTAAATATAAATCTTAGAATATGGAAGTCATGTATGGTTCTCCATACCGATATTTACTTCCATATTCCTTAAGGAATGGAAGTATGGTGATGGCAAAAAAAATCGTGTTCGAGATTATTGCAGATTCTGATTCTACTACACTCAAAACATGAAAAAAAGTCGTTTTCCGAAAAGTGTCTGTGTGTCTGTCTGTCTGTCTGTGTGTCTGTCTGTAGATTTTTTTTCTATGGCAAACGATAACTGCCGCAAATTCAAACAGAATCAAATAATTTTTTGCATACAGCCCGGTTTTGCAGAGTTCTCGCGACCTATTGTTTTTGGTGAAGATCGGTTGAGGGAAAGGGGTAGTTTACCTGCAACGGTTTTTTTTTAGCAAGGGAAATTTTGTTTGTTTGGCAAACGATAACAGCCGCAAATTCAAACAGAATCAAATAATGTTTCGCATACAGCCCTGAATTGTAGAGTTCTCAAGACCTATTGTTTTTGGTGAAGATCGGTTAAGGGAAAGGGGTAGTTTACCTGTAACGTTTTATGTTTTAACAAGGGTATTTCCTATGGCAAACGATAACAGCCGCAAATTCAAACAGAATGAAAAGATTATTTGCATACAGCCC
This sequence comes from Magicicada septendecula, assembly GCA_034769895.1. Taxonomy (NCBI): domain Eukaryota; kingdom Metazoa; phylum Arthropoda; class Insecta; order Hemiptera; family Cicadidae; genus Magicicada; species Magicicada septendecula. The sequence continues at coordinate 750,922,413 of CM068367.1, read as the reverse complement.
TAAATTGTAGAGTTCTCAAGACCTTTTGTTTTTGGTGAAGATCGGTTAAGGGAAAGGGGTAGTTTACCTACAACGTTTTTTTAACAAGGGTATTTTCTATGGCAAACGATAACAGCCGCAAATTCAAACAGAATCAAATAATTTTCTGCATACAGCCCTGATTTGTAGAGTACTCAAGACCTATTGTTTTTGGTGAAGATCGGTTGAGGGGAAGGGGTAGTTTACCAGCAACGTTTTTTATCATGCGTATTTTCTATGGCAAACGACAACTGCCGCAAATTCAAACAGAATCAAATAATTTTTTGCATACAGCCCTGATTTGTAGAGTACTCGCGACCTATTGTTTTTGGTGAAGATCGGTTGAGGGGAAGGGGTAGTTTACCTGCAACGGTTTTTTTTATCAAGGGAAATTTTTTTTTTTTGGCAAACGATAACAGCCGCAAATTCAAACAGAATCAAATAATGTTTCGCATACAGCCCTGAATTGTAGATTTCTCAAGACCTATTGTTTTTGGTGAAGATCGGTTGAGGGAAAGGGGTAGTTTACCTGCAACGTTTTTTTAACAAGGGTATTTTCTATGGCAAACGATAACAGCCGCAAATTCAAACAGAATCAAATAATGTTTTGCATACAGCCCTGATTTGTAGAGTACTCAAGACCTATTGTTTTTGGTGAATATCGGTTAAGGAGAAGGGGTAGTTTACCTGCAACGTTTTTTTATCAAGCGTATTTTCTATGGCAAACGATAACAGCCGCAAATTCAAACAGAATGAAATAATTTTTTGCATACGTCCCTGAATTGTAGAGGTCTCAATGACTTTCGATTTTGGTGAAGATCGGTTAAGGGGAAGGGGTAGTTTACCTGCAACCTTTTACGTTTTAACAAGAGTAAAGTACTTGAAAATTTATTTAAACTTTTTGAAACAATGGTAATTGTTAAAAATAAAATAATTTTGTTGCCAGGCAATAAAATTATAATTTTTTCATTTTAATGTAATATAATATTTTTCATTTAATACAGCAATAAAAAGGCAGGTAAGACACAGCCTGGTTGTTTGGCTGAAAATGATTTTAAATATAAATCTTAGAATATGGAAGTCATGTATGGTTCTCCATACCGATATTTACTTCCATATTCCTTAAGGAATGGAAGTATGGTGATGGCAAAAAAAATCGTGTTCGAGATTATTGCAGATTCTGATTCTACTACACTCAAAACATGAAAAAAAGTCGTTTTCCGAAAAGTGTCTGTGTGTCTGTCTGTAGATTTTTTTTCTATGGCAAACGATAACTGCCGCAAATTCAAACAGAATCAAATAATTTTTTGCATACAGCCCGGTTTTGCAGAGTTCTCGCGACCTATTGTTTTTGGTGAAGATCGGTTGAGGGAAAGGGGTAGTTTACCTGCAACGGTTTTTTTTTAGCAAGGGAAATTTTGTTTGTTTGGCAAACGATAACAGCCGCAAATTCAAACAGAATCAAATAATGTTTCGCATACAGCCCTGAATTGTAGAGTTCTCAAGACCTATTGTTTTTGGTGAAGATCGGTTAAGGGAAAGGGGTAGTTTACCTGTAACGTTTTATGTTTTAACAAGGGTATTTCCTATGGCAAACGATAACAGCCGCAAATTCAAACAGAATGAAAAGATTATTTGCATACAGCCCTAAATTGTAGAGTTCTCAATACCTTTTGTTTTTGGTGAAGATCGGTTAAGGGAAAGGGGTAGTTTACCTACAACGTTTTTTTAACAAGGGTATTTTCTATGGCAAACGATAACAGCCGCAAATTCAAACAGAATCAAATAATTTTCTGCATACAGCCCTGATTTGTAGAGTACTCAAGACCTATTGTTTTTGGTGAAGATCGGTTGATGGGAAGGGGTAGTTTACCAGCAACGTTTTTTATCATGCGTATTTTCTATGGCAAACGACAACTGCCGCAAATTCAAACAGAATCAAATAATTTTTTGCATACAGCCCTGATTTGTAGAGTACTCGCGACCTATTGTTTTTGGTGAAGATCGGTTGAGGGGAAGGGGTAGTTTACCTGCAACGGTTTTTTTTATCAAGGGAAATTTTTTTTTTTTGCAAACGATAACAGCCGCAAATTCAAACAGAATCAAATAATGTTTCGCATACAGCCCTGAATTGTAGATTTCTCAAGACCTATTGTTTTTGGTGAAGATCGGTTGAGGGAAAGGGGTAGTTTACCTGCAACGTTTTTTTAACAAGGGTATTTTATATGGCAAACGATAACAGCCGCAAATTCAAACAGAATCAAATAATGTTTTGCATACAGTCCTGATTTGTAGAGTACTCAAGACCTATTGTTTTTGGTGAAGATCGGTTAAGGGGAAGGGGTAGTTTACCTGCAACCTTTTACGTTTTATTTTCTATGGCAAACGATAACAGCCGCAAATTCAAACAGAATCAAATAATGTTTTGCATACAGCCCTGATTTGTAGAGTACTCAAGACCTATTGTTTTTGGTGAAGATCGGTTAAGGGGAAGGGGTAGTTTACCTGCAACGTTTTTTTATCAAGCGTATTTTCTATGGCAAACGATAACAGCCGCAAATTCAAACAGAATCAAATAATTTTTTGCATACGTCCCTGAATTGTAGAGGTCTCAATGACTTTCGATTTTGGTGAAGATCGGTTAAGGGGAAGGGGTAGTTTACCTGCAACCTTTTACGTTTTAACAAGAGTAAAGTACTTGAAAATTTATTTAAACTTTTTGAAACAACGGTAATTGTTAAAAATAAAATAATTTTGTTGCCAGGCAATAAAATTATAATTTTTTCATTTTAATGTAATATAATATTTTTCATTTAATACAGCAATAAAAAGGCAGGTAAGACACAGCCTGGCTGTTTGGCTGAAAATGATTTTAAATATAAATCTTAGAATATGGAAGTCATGTATGGTTCTCCATACCGATATTTACTTCCATATTCCTTAAGGAATGGAAGTATGGTGATGGCAAAAAAAATCGTGTTCGAGATTATTGCAGATTCTGATTCTACTACACTCAAAACATGAAAAAAAGTCGTTTTCCGAAAAGTGTCTGTGTGTCTGTCTGTCTGTGTGTCTGTCTGTCTGTAGATTTTTTTTCTATGGCAAACGATAACTGCCGCAAATTCAAACAGAATCAAATAATTTTTTGCATACAGCCCGGTTTTGCAGAGTTCTCGCGACCTATTGTTTTTGGTGAAGATCGGTTGAGGGAAAGGGGTAGTTTACCTGCAACGGTTTTTTTTTAGCAAGGGAAATTTTGTTTGTTTGGCAAACGATAACAGCCGCAAATTCAAACAGAATCAAATAATGTTTCGCATACAGCCCTGAATTGTAGAGTTCTCAAGACCTATTGTTTTTGGTGAAGATCGGTTAAGGGAAAGGGGTAGTTTACCTGTAACGTTTTATGTTTTAACAAGGGTATTTCCTATGGCAAACGATAACAGCCGCAAATTCAAACAGAATGAAAAGATTATTTGCATACAGCCCTAAATTGTAGAGTTCTCAATACCTTTTATTTTTGGTGAAGATCGGTTAAGGGAAAGGGGTAGTTTACCTACAACGTTTTTTTAACAAGGGTATTTTCTATGGCAAACGATAACAGCCGCAAATTCAAACAGAATCAAATAATTTTCTGCATACAGCCCTGATTTGTAGAGTACTCAAGACCTATTGTTTTTGGTGAAGATCGGTTGAGGGGAAGGGGTAGTTTACCAGCAACGTTTTTTATCATGCGTATTTTCTATGGCAAACGACAACTGCCGCAAATTCAAACAGAATCAAATAATTTTTTGCATACAGCCCTGATTTGTAGAGTACTCGCGACCTATTGTTTTTGGTGAAGATCGGTTGAGGGGAAGGGGTAGTTTACCTGCAACGGTTTTTTTTATCAAGGGAAATTTTTTTTTTTTTGGCAAACGATAACAGCCGCAAATTCAAACAGAATCAAATAATGTTTCGCATACAGCCCTGAATTGTAGATTTCTCAAGACCTATTGTTTTTGGTGAAGATCGGTTGAGGGAAAGGGGTAGTTTACCTGCAACGTTTTTTTAACAAGGGTATTTTATATGGCAAACGATAACAGCCGCAAATTCAAACAGAATCAAATAATGTTTTGCATACAGTCCTGATTTGTAGAGTACTCAAGACCTATTGTTTTTGGTGAAGATCGGTTAAGGGGAAGGGGTAGTTTACCTGCAACCTTTTACGTTTTATTTTCTATGGCAAACGATAACAGCCGCAAATTCAAACAGAATCAAATAATGTTTTGCATACAGCCCTGATTTGTAGAGTACTCAAGACCTATTGTTTTTGGTGAAGATCGGTTAAGGGGAAGGGGTAGTTTACCTGCAACGTTTTTTTATCAAGCGTATTTTCTATGGCAAACGATAACAGCCGCAAATTCAAACAGAATGAAATAATTTTTTGCATACGTCCCTGAATTGTAGAGGTCTCAATGACTTTCGATTTTGGTGAAGATCGGTTAAGGGGAAGGGGTAGTTTACCTGCAACCTTTTACGTTTTAACAAGAGTAAAGTACTTGAAAATTTATTTAAACTTTTTGAAACAATGGTAATTGTTAAAAATAAAATAATTTTGTTGCCAGGCAATAAAATTATAATTTTTTCATTTTAATGTAATATAATATTTTTCATTTAATACAGCAATAAAAAGGCAGGTAAGACACAGCCTGGCTGTTTGGCTGAAAATGATTTTAAATATAAATCTTAGAATATGGAAGTCATGTATGGTTCTCCATACCGATATTTACTTCCATATTCCTTAAGGAATGGAAGTATGGTGATGGCAAAAAAAATCGTGTTCGAGATTATTGCAGATTCTGATTCTACTACACTCAAAACATGAAAAAAAGTCGTTTTCCGAAAAGTGTCTGTGTGTCTGTCTGTCTGTGTGTCTGTCTGTCTGTAGATTTTTTTTCTATGGCAAACGATAACTGCCGCAAATTCAAACAGAATCAAATAATTTTTTGCATACAGCCCGGTTTTGCAGAGTTCTCGCGACCTATTGTTTTTGGTGAAGATCGGTTGAGGGAAAGGGGTAGTTTACCTGCAACGGTTTTTTTTTAGCAAGGGAAATTTTGTTTGTTTGGCAAACGATAACAGCCGCAAATTCAAACAGAATCAAATAATGTTTCGCATACAGCCCTGAATTGTAGAGTTCTCAAGACCTATTGTTTTTGGTGAAGATCGGTTAAGGGAAAGGGGTAGTTTACCTGTAACGTTTTATGTTTTAACAAGGGTATTTCCTATGGCAAACGATAACAGCCGCAAATTCAAACAGAATGAAAAGATTATTTGCATACAGCCCTAAATTGTAGAGTTCTCAATACCTTTTATTTTTGGTGAAGATCGGTTAAGGGAAAGGGGTAGTTTACCTACAACGTTTTTTTAACAAGGGTATTTTCTATGGCAAACGATAACAGCCGCAAATTCAAACAGAATCAAATAATTTTCTGCATACAGCCCTGATTTGTAGAGTACTCAAGACCTATTGTTTTTGGTGAAGATCGGTTGAGGGGAAGGGGTAGTTTACCAGCAACGTTTTTTATCATGCGTATTTTCTATGGCAAACGACAACTGCCGCAAATTCAAACAGAATCAAATAATTTTTTGCATACAGCCCTGATTTGTAGAGTACTCGCGACCTATTGTTTTTGGTGAAGATCGGTTGAGGGGAAGGGGTAGTTTACCTGCAACGGTTTTTTTTATCAAGGGAAATTTTTTTTTTTTTTGGCAAACGATAACAGCCGCAAATTCAAACAGAATCAAATAATGTTTCGCATACAGCCCTGAATTGTAGATTTCTCAAGACCTATTGTTTTTGGTGAAGATCGGTTGAGGGAAAGGGGTAGTTTACCTGCAACGTTTTTTTAACAAGGGTATTTTATATGGCAAACGATAACAGCCGCAAATTCAAACAGAATCAAATAATGTTTTGCATACAGTCCTGATTTGTAGAGTACTCAAGACCTATTGTTTTTGGTGAAGATCGGTTAAGGGGAAGGGGTAGTTTACCTGCAACCTTTTACGTTTTATTTTCTATGGCAAACGATAACAGCCGCAAATTCAAACAGAATCAAATAATGTTTTGCATACAGCCCTGATTTGTAGAGTACTCAAGACCTATTGTTTTTGGTGAAGATCGGTTAAGGGGAAGGGGTAGTTTACCTGCAACGTTTTTTTATCAAGCGTATTTTCTATGGCAAACGATAACAGCCGCAAATTCAAACAGAATCAAATAATTTTTTGCATACGTCCCTGAATTGTAGAGGTCTCAATGACTTTCGATTTTGGTGAAGATCGGTTAAGGGGAAGGGGTAGTTTACCTGCAACCTTTTACGTTTTAACAAGAGTAAAGTACTTGAAAATTTATTTAAACTTTTTGAAACAATGGTAATTGTTAAAAATAAAATAATTTTGTTGCCAGGCAATAAAATTATAATTTTTTCATTTTAATGTAATATAATATTTTTCATTTAATACAGCAATAAAAAGGCAGGTAAGACACAGCCTGGCTGTTTGGCTGAAAATGATTTTAAATATAAATCTTAGAATATGGAAGTCATGTATGGTTCTCCATACCGATATTTACTTCCATATTCCTTAAGGAATGGAAGTATGGTGATGGCAAAAAAAATCGTGTTCGAGATTATTGCAGATTCTGATTCTACTACACTCAAAACATGAAAAAAAGTCGTTTTCCGAAAAGTGTCTGTGTGTCTGTCTGTCTGTCTGTCTGTGTGTCTGTAGATTTTTTTTCTATGGCAAACGGTAACTGCCGCAAATTCATACAGAATCAAATAATTTTTTGGATACAGCCCTGATTTGCAGAGTACTCGCGACCTATTGTTTTTGGTGAAGATCGGTTGAGGGAAAGGGGTAGTTTACCTGCAACAGTTTTTTTTTAGCAAGGGTAATTTTGTTTGTTTGGCAAACGATAACAGCCGCAAATTCAAACACAATCAAATAATGTTTCGCATACAGCCCTGAATTGTAGAGTTCTCAATATCTGTTAATTTTAGTGAAGATCGGTTAAGGGAAAGGGGTAGTTTACCTGTAACGTTTTATGTTTTAACAAGGGTATTACCTATGGCAAACGATAACAGCCGCAAATTCAAACAGAATCAAAAGATTATTTGCATACAGCCCTAAATTGTAGAGTTCTCAAGATCTATTGTTTTTGGTGAAGATCGGTTGAGGGAAAGGGGTAGTTTACCTGCAACGTTTTTTTAACAAGGGTATTTTTTTTCTATGGCAAACGATAACTGCCGCAAATTCAAACAGAATCAAATAACTTTTTGCATACAGCCCTGATTTGTAGAGTACTCACGACCTATTGTTTTTGGTGAAGATCGGTTGAGGGAAAGGGGTAGTTTACCTGCAACGGTTTTTTTTTATCAAGGGAAATTTTTTTTTTTTGCCAAACGATAACAGCCGCAAATTCAAACAGAATCAAATAATGTTTCGCATACAGCCCTGAATTGTAGAGTTCACAAGACCTATTGTTTTTGGTGACGATCGCTTAAGGGAAAGGGGTAGTTTACCTGTAACGTTTTATGTTTTAACAAGGGTATTTCCTATGGCAAACGATAACAGCCGCAAATTCAAACAGAATCAAATGATTATTTGCATACAGCCCTAAATTGTAGAGTTCTCAAGACCTATTGTTTTTGGTGAAGATCGGTTAAGGGAAAGGGGTAGTTTACCTACAACGTTTTTTTAACAAGGTTATTTTCTATGGCAAACGATAACAGCCGCAAATTCAAACATAATCAAATAATTTTCTGCATACAGCCCTGGTTTGTAGAGTACTCAAGACCTATTGTTTTTGGTGAAGATCGATTGAGGGGAAGGGGTAGTTTACCTGCAACGTTTGTTATAAAGCGTATTTTCTATGGCAAACGATAACAGCCGCAAATTCAAACAGAATCAAATAATGTTTTGCATACGTCAGTGAATTGTAGAGGACTCAAGGCCATTAGATTTTGGTGAAGATCGGTTAAGGGGAAGGGGTAGTTTACCTGCAACCTTTTACGTTTTAACAAGAGTAAAGTACTTGAAAATTCATTTAAACTTTTTCAAACAATGGTAATTGTTAAAAATAAAATAATTTTGTTGCCAGGCAATAAAATTAAAATTTTTTCATTTTAATGTAAATAATGTATATATTAGAAAATATATCGTGCTTGGCAGGCAAGCATATTTCAGATTATAAGTCTTAGAATATGGAAGTCATGTATGGTTCTCCATACCGATATTTTTCCATAGTAAACGATAACAGCCGCAAATTCAAACAGAATCAAATGATGTTTTGCATACAGCTTTGTATTGTAGAGTTCTCAATACCTATTGGTGTTGGTGAAGATCGGTTAAGGGAAAGGGGTAGTTTACCAGCAACATTTTATGTTTTAACAAGGGTAATTTTATATGACGAACGATAACTGCCGTAAATTGAAACAGTATCAACTAGGTTTTTTCATACCTTTTTGAACTAATGAGAACTCAAGGTCTGTTGATTTTGTTGAAGATCGGTTAAGGGAAAGGGGTAGTTTATCAGCAACGTTTTATGTTTTAAAAAGGGTAATTTTTTTATGACGAACGATAACTGCCGACAATTAAATCAGAATAAAATAATTTTTTGCACTCTTTCCTGAGTTGCAGAGAGCTCAAGGTCTATTGATTTTGGTGAAGATCAGTTAAGGGAAAGGGGTAGTTTACCAGCAACATTTTATGTTGTAACAAGAGAAATGTTTCCATGATGAACGATAACTGCCGCACATTCAAACAGAATCAAATATTTTTTTGCATGCTTCCCTGAATTGTAGAGGACGGAAGGTCTGTTGATTTTGGAGAAGATCGGTTAAGAGAAAGGGGTAGTTTACCTGAAACATGTTATGATTTAACAAGAGTAAAGTACTTAATTTTTATAAATAAAGTATCCTGATAAGAAGCTCATAGTAATCCACTGTAGGAAACGTAGATGAAATATCTATAAAAGAAGAGGTTAGGTGAACGGGGTGGGGGTAATTTTCTATTATTAAAAATTATAATTGAAGGTGGAGGGCAGAATTTTTTATATGTGTACTACGTTATCGGCAACAAAGAAGTAGTTTTTTGTTAAAATTGCTTCCCGGGCTCTTTAGCCGTAGTTCAATGTTTTCTGCAAAACCAGACTTTTCGGCAGTGCCATCGACTGCCATCATCGGTGAAAATCGAGTGCGAAAACGTGAGGTGGTATACGTTAGTGACCACAGTACTGTGGTTAATGCTGAAGCAATAAGTAGAAAGACGTAGTTTCTATGGAAATATTTCATTTCGAATATGATTTTAAATATAAATCTTAGAACATGGAAGTCATGTATGGTTCTCCATACCGATATTTGTAAAACAAAACACCTGTTTCTTAAATTTCTAAAAAATTATATTTAAATATTTTTAGTTTTTTGAGGGATTGAAATAGGTTAATAAGAGCATTTTTCGCCGCTTTTAGGTATAATACACAAACGTCCTGCAAAATTTCATGATGATATCTTGAATAGTTTTCAAGAAAAATATTTTTAAAGTCGTGAGTGCACGTTAAAGGCGCGATTTCCGAGGCTTCGGATAGCGCCAAATTAAGAAAACTAAAAAATTAATAAAAAAAAACTATAAATGATAGAGCAAAAAACTTTTGCAGGTGTTATCAGGATAGTAATAGAATCAATTGTGTCAAGTTTCATCAAAATCTGAGGAGGTGGGTGTCATGACCTGGGTGACTTGACATGGAATGACCTTAATTAATTATAGAGATAAAAAATCAGTAAAAATTTTATTTATTCCGCTTTGGATTTTAAAATGTGCTTATAAGAAAGGAAATTTATTGTAAATAAAACGTGTTTAAAATTAACTCCATAAATTTAATAATAGGGTAACAGTCACTGGTTGATTGAAACGTTGCTCTAACATCTACAAGTAAACATAAATTTATAAAATATTTTTTTATGAAGATGGTAATTGTGTTACAGACATGTAATTTATTCAGAAATGTGCAGCACAGGATGTAGAACATCAATAAAATTTAAAACTCTTTAAAATTTGTACTTCACATTTAGTACGAATGGCAACACTGGAACAACAAAAGGACAGAAGTAAAGGTGAAACGCATGGGTAAGACAGAGCGCGACAGCTCCCATAAGACCCAACGCTGTAAATTAAACCTGTAACGGGGTATAGACTGTAAGGGGGGTGATGAAATATATTCCAGTTGAATTTCTGAAGTGTTACATGTGAAGCAGGGCATGCCAGAATACAATAGGCCATAGTAAGATTCCTTTATGGAATTTCTGCCACACTTAAATTTTTTCATAGACAAAAATTGTATCACAGAATGGACTTTACATTTGGCAGGATTTTCAGTGAGATTACTCATTTTTAATAATCTGTATATATGAAGCAACAATGAAATGCCTGTATGAACTAGACTCATTATGAACCAGACTTATATAGTGTGCATGTCCGAACTTAATCTCATCAAGTGCACAGAAGTTATGTACAATCAGACCCTATTTTCTAAACAGTCTTTGTGCTAATAAAGTGATTGAGTAGAACAATTATTACTAATGTAGATTGAAGACTGCAATCAAAAACACACTCAACTTAGAACACATAATATTAAAAAACAAAGTCTAGTTTTCAACTTGAATTTGAAAAGAGTCAGTGAGGTGATAGTGGAAAAAATTTGTATAGATGTGTAGTTTAAAAACATAAATGTGTAGATGAGTAGCTTAAAAGCACGCTTGATTTTAAACATGAGAATTCAAGGTGAAACTGAAAGCACTGGTTAAGAAGTTACAAACAAATTTGAAAAAGAAGAAGAGGATTATGATGATCATGAGATCTGTAATGTCGACAGAATTATTTTACTTTGTAAGGGCATACTTATGAGAACATTCCATGTAAAAGAAGAAGAAATTTTCTTTGTTATAAAGCATCAAGATACCGAATCATAATTTTTAATGGGAAAAAATATTGGAGACAATTTTTATCTGAAGTGAATAGTCATAAAACGAATTAAAAATCTGAATGCTGCTGGGGGGGGGGGTAGAAATAGGAAATATAATAAATTGTATGGTGTTCAAATAAAAAAACTTCGGGTAACAAAGTGTTTTTTTTTTTATGGTTACTTAAGACCTCATTTTGTGTAGTAGTGAAAATATATTATGACCTAAATAATCTTGGCATCATAATTTTTTTTTGCTTTTAGTGAAAAGTAGACGTTTCCTGTGATAAGCGATTTTATATGAAAATTTAAAAAGTGTTTTTCCTCCTAACATGATATCTATTTATGCTGTTGACTTTGTGGTCTGTGCAACTTTCAGGACAACTATCTAAAACTCTCTTTTAGATAAGCGATACAAGAAATTCTGAATGGTAAACTAATTTTGGTAGTCAAGTTGCAGGAAAGATTCAGCTTAACAAATGTAGTCAAAAATATTAGTGAATCCGTGAGAGGGAGTGATGTCAGGTAATATGAGAACTGCTTGAGATAACTTTTCATAATTATACAAATAAATGATTTTGTGGGGTTTAGTCAGTAGGTAGTTAGTCACAGTAGTTGATGAAATTGAGATTACTTGATTTCACTACACAGTGAAATAGACTTGCAAAGAATTATTGAATTGTTGTATTATGAAAGTTACAAGATTTTTAATATCAATCAGTAGCAGCTTGTAATTGCAATGATGACAAAATTGCTGAGGACAAAATGCTCCCAAAAGTGAAATGAATATGCAACAGTTTGAGAAAATGTTGTACACAATTGAAGTGTTGCACTTAATGGACTTTGATTAAAATCTAGAAATCTGTATGCAAGTTTGCCAAATCAGATAATTGATAGTGAGTTGATCTGAGATATTTTGTCAAAAAAAGTGGATTAATTTTGATTAGATTAATTTTAATTATGCACAATAAAAGTTACACTTTCATTATTTGGTTTCATGTAGATGTATGTAAGTAGTTCAGCACAAACACGCTTGCACATGCACATGTACGCGTGTGTGCGCATCCACTCGTGCACACACTGTATGCTTGTATTTTTACGTTAGTAAACAATATGTGCCTATTAGATATTATGTGTGTATTATTATTAATATTATAAACTAAACTCTCGTACGTGTCTTTTAAATATCACTTCTTATCACCCGTTACTTGACTTTGAATTTAACACTGTGTCGTTAAATAATTTTTATTTTTATTTAAAGTTTCTTGATTTAATTAGGATATCTTGTTTAATTAAATTTTTAATTATATTTTATTAATTAATTGTTGTAACCCCGTTAGTTGAATGTAATTATCTTTGGAGACCTCTCGAAGTTCATTAGCACTTCCGTTGAATTATATCATCTGTGTATGGTAATGTGTAGTTTTGACAAAGTTATTAAATAATTCAAACCTTCACGTACCTTTTGTGTCGTACTGAAGTTCAGTTGGTCTCAGTTTGTTTGTAAACTGTTAAGTTTTCAAAAAACAGTATGACTGCAATGTTTGTTATTAAGTGAGCACATTTGATTTTACCTGGGCGCCATATGGAATTTCTAGTTAGTATTCCATGAAAAAGAATTTATTCGAATAATAAAATAAATAATTTTGGTTGAAGTTAAATTATGTGTTGATTAAGTAATAAAAATAATATTAATTAATTTCCTGCTGGTCTATTTATTTAATTTTAACTGTTGGCGCTTCACACGTCCAAATAGCCAACTTGACTGGTTGATTGCTTTGAATTCGCAACTCGTTAACTGAAAGAAATAATTAATCACTGTTTCAATAATTACTGATAATGTTTTTTAGTTAACAATTCATTTGTTTATTGCTCACTATTTGCTTGTTTCAACTTAAGACATTCACATGAATAATACTAACGGATTACAAATCATCCGGCTTTAAACTATTCTAACCCAGTGGGTTGACAATGATAACTGATAATAATTGGTTGTTTGTTTACAAATATTTCATACCTCAAGGGTGATTTCTTTTAAATTACAGGATAAAACACCCATGCCTGGCGATACGATGCTATTACAAGAATTGAAGTTAATAGGTTAGACACCTTTAATCATTTAAATCGATTGACGAAAAGTTCGTTTAACCTCGACAAGTTTGAGGTTAACTACGGTAATGCTAATACATGAATTCTTATATTCGGAATAGTATAATTCCTCTAAATAAAATAAAGACAGTGGTTAGTACTACTTATGGTATTATTGTTTTTGCGTTAGTATACAGGTGTATTATTTTTTATACTACTAATATCTTATTCGTACACAAGGTAAATATATGGCACAGTACTCCCTGTATTATAATCGCATGGATTATTTCTTAATACACTTAATGATCGGGTACACTGATCGTATTTCACTGCACTGTTTACGCGTATGAACGAATATGACTTCTTGAATAATTATTTACTCGGTTAGGTAGTGTACCTAACCTCGTTCTTTTAATTCGCACTTCTAGTAAAGATAACACTACTGGTTTCGATGCACTTTAATATATTTATACTTCTTCACTTGTTGATTAATAATTTCTGATGATAATTTTGGTCTGGAGTTGTAGTTGCTGGATGAGTGGAAATTGACAAAATGTGTGTTGTTTACTCTTGCGTTTGTATATATAGTCTTCTTAGATCGTCGCTAGGCTGCACCGGTTCATTTCTAAGGCAATTCCTGATTGGTTGGAAATGATGTCATGATGAGGTCATTCTATTTTTAGCCATTACATAATTGTATTTTAAGCGTCGTTTTCATTGTTTTTATTATTACTTGTATTCATTCAAAATTCACAAAATTTAATATATTTATGTTTCTATCTCAGTTATTTTAAATACAAATTAGGTTCTACAATTAGCATTGTATAGCTCGTTTCTTTCTCGTTATTTTGATATGGGTTGATGCCAGTTTGGTTACATTTTTCATTAACAAATTCTATTTTAATAATAGCCTATTCTATATAATGCATTGTTTACAGTGTCGTCTGCTAAACGTTGCAGATCCGATTTTAACATTTTTCTTAATATTTATTCAACTATCCTTAATTTCTATTCTGAACATAATTATTTGATTGAAATGAACATATTATTATTTATAATTGCTGTATCCAGCTGAACAATATTAATTATTATTACACATTTGTTGATTATTATTTAAAGCCTTCCTTACTTCACTATTCTTATTTCCTATACTTATAATATTATTCATGGTATGGTGATTTGCACCTTTTTGTTATTATTATTACATCTCCCTATGCTTTGTAGGGTCTTTACATGATTATTATTTTCATGATTTGTTTGGGTCATCACTGGTTTGTTATTATTTCAATTTTCTCTGCATTATAGACTTCACATAAGTTGTGTGTCTTTACTTTGAGTCTTTATTATATTAGTAATAACTAATATAACAATAATATATTATTATCATATTAATTGTAATTGAGTAATTTCAGTTCATCTTAATCCATTCTTTTGGTTTACATATTTCACTATAAGTTTTTGTTCCTTGACAGATAATACATCTTTTTACATATTTAGATTCTTATAACATTATTTAAATACATTTAGTGTTATATTGATGGTTACATTTAGATCATCTCATTATTATAACATATACAAATTGTTCTCTTATTATCTTTCATAGTTCATGATTAACAATAATATCTTTCTTTATGTTTGTCATTCAAATTAGTACTTTGCCATTATTCAGCTAATGTGCTGTTTCTAATAATACTACATGTTAGAAATATTATTTCTGTCATCTTTTATTTTACTTATGCTATTTGACTTGTTTTATTAAAGGTTTGTTAGGCTCACTTAACAGTCTATTTGGGAACTAGTTTTGTCAATTCGTCTCTGTCAAATTGTCTGTTTTATGTTGTAGTGTCATTACTTTGCAGATAGTAGTTTTACTATTGTTCACTTGAAGGTCTTATCTCCTTTCATTCTTTAATGGTTCATGATTTTATTCCTATTATATTCTTCCTTGTTACCTATACTTGGTTCTTACTCATAATTATTTTGGTATCATTCACTCTTCTGGTGGTTTTAATAGTATGGAACGTTTTGTGACGTTACAATATGTAAATATATTATTACAGGTGTGTGTGTGTGTGTGTGTGTGTGTGTGTGTGTGTGTGTGTGTGTGTGTGTGTGTGTGTGTGTGTGTGTGTTATTTATATTAATGTAGTTTTGTCTTGCAGTAATAGAATTCCTGCAGACTTCACGTTCCAATTGGAAGTGTATAGTCACATACTGCAGGATGACTTGAGTATTGCCAGTACACCAAGGAAAATTAAAAAAACGATACACAGCTCAATTAGTCGCACTGTTGGGAAAAAACTGGCAGCATCACTTAAAGATGAATTGGACTCAGGGAAGTTGTAAGTAAACTGAACAGTATTAACATCTGATCTAACTCCATAAATATCATATAACCATTGCCATAAAATATTATAAGGTTATATAATATTGTATAACCATAATACTTTGATGTAACAGAAAAATAAAGCATATTTAGAAGCTTGCCAGCATAGAAAATCTACATGCTAATCACACTTGTTTAACAATAATTTTGTTATTGCAAATGTAAGCTTTCTCTGTCCTCTGTTTTGTTGTAAGGGTCCGTATCTTTGTATATTTAATGTGTTGTGTGTGATTGTTAGGTTGTAACATCTATTTATAATCATGTAATTGCAATTAACAAGAGAAATTGAGGTCTTGATTCCCATTGTTGCAAGTTTGCTTCTACAAGCCTTTCACTTATATATGCAGTAGACCTTCAGTGGCTATCTTTTGACTTTCTATGTAATAATAGTGATCTCAATGGCTCCAGTATTTACTGTCAGGATATAGCTAGAAGTGTTTGATTGCCAGTCTTTTAACAGTTCCTGTCCCAATTATATATAATGCCGGTTTTTGCTGGTTCCTGTAGTAAATCTTTCATAGCTGCATCTTTCATATTCCTGTAGCTGTATTCATAGCATGTAAGTGCTTGTGCTGGTGTCTCTCTCTCCCCTTTCTCTGTTCTCCAATTAATGTTTTTATCTTGTGAGTTTTTTTCTGGCAGAGCTTAAATCAAGACTTTGACATTTTTTTGCTTTCCACATAAGACATTTATTTATGTAACAATTACAGTTTATGTTTAGAAGAACGGACCTTTTTTAATATTGTATAATTCCGTTTATGGGGTGTTTTAACGTCACCCGTTGGTATTCGTCGTATTCGTAATATAACTGTGTTATTGTGGGTTGATTATTTTGTATTAATATGTTAATTACTTTTGTTAAAATTAATCGTGTATAGCGAGCCGGTTTCTACCTTTTCTCACTACTTACTGGCTAACCGTATCTCTCGTCGCTCAATTCAAATTTCACCGCCTCGCCACCTGATTGGCTCACGCTGTCTTGCAGAGTCGAATTCGCTAACTGTAGTATGTTGATGGTTTGTTTTCACAAAATTTTTTATATTACCTTTTTTATAAGAATCAAACATACAGCAGTTGAGGAATATTAAGATTTATTGAACCCTTCTTTATATTACCTGTTCAATTACAGTTGATGAATAATACATACATTTATGTTAATTCCGGCATTTACAAATTGCTCGGTTGGCATCGCTTGGCTTGCTCAGTCGTACGTAAGGAAACCATTATGGCGTACATATTTTGTTTACAAATAATAATTTTTCTCGTTATATTACCTGTTTTTCTTTATATTACCTGTTCAATTACAGTTGATGAATAATACATTTATGTTAATTCCGGCATTTACAAATTGCTCGGTTGGCATCGCTTGGCTTGCTCAGTCGTACGTAAGGAAACCATTATGGCGTACATATTTTGTTTACAAATAATAATTTTTCTCTCAGGGAATAAGGCCTTTGGACTACAGAAGTTGGATTATCGGCTAATAAATGCACAAAATTATAACATTCCTTAAAACTAAATACACAATAGTTGATATATTGAAACATACAAAGTAAGTTATTGGCAATGAGAATTAGAATAGGTTTGGTTAACCTCTTGTCAGCAAGTTATGTTTTTTGAAAATTATTATAATTTAAAATCAAAATTTATTGATTGATTATGTTTTATTAAGAGTGATATATTGATTAAGTTCAGTTCTAGGGTTAATTTTGTGATCTGTGAAGTGAAAAATAATATAGTTCGTTAGTATGGGTAACTGAAAATTTATTTTGAAGTGAAGTTGTTATTTTATACTCATCGATTTCTTGACGTGGCTTCTCCGGCGATCATCTTCTTCTTCAGGAAACCTCTAGGAGTCCTTTCTTCTTTGGATTGTCCGAAATTCCCATTCAAATGGTTCTAATTCGAAGTTCGACTTCCTTCAGTTCTCATAGATGTTCGATGTCCTCAGGTTGAGTTAGGTAAATTTACTTCTTCCTTCAGAATAGGTCGTGTATTGCGTTAATTTGATGTCTTCCTAGTTTTTACCATGATTTTTATGGTATAATTATTTTAATAGTTGTTCATCTCATCAGTTGTAGTTTAGAATGTTTCTCTTATACTTCTTCTTTTAAAATTTTGTAAAATTTAAAGTTAATTTTGGGTCGAGAGCTTCATATGTCCGCCCTCCGCGTTAGTCAATAATGAAGTCATTAGAATTCCAACGGTAATTCATGTAATAAGTGTGAATTGTCTTGGTTACCTCTCAAATTATGCCATTTCTCATTGGTCAATATCTTATGACATTGTTATATTCTAACGTTTTATTTTGGTTTAAATTTATAAAATTTCTTCAAATTATGATTTCTTTCTTATATTAGTAGTAACATCAGTTATATAAGAACACCATTGTTTTTCTTTTTTGTTAAAGATTATTTTGATATCCCTCATGATTACTTTTGAATAGTTAATAACATTTTCCTTATTTTCTTATTTATATTTCTTATGTAGTTATCTTTAAACTGAATATTATTTATACATTTTTGTACTTGATACACTTACTTAACTGCTTAAACATTTGATATACTCTAATTGATACTGGGTTATTGTTTTCTTTTTAAACTTACAAAGTTCCTTCACTAAATGTTAGGCCTAGAGCCTAGACTTCCCCATACTACTATTTAACATTCTTTATAACTCACTAACTTTATATATTGGTCCATTGAACGATTTTTTTATAGAAACAGATAATAAAACATTGGTGCTTCTAACAACACACCTCTTATAAAAAAAAACATTTTCTTACCAGGCTCAAACCTGAAATTCAACTTCTAACTGTTTTTTGGTTTCTTATTTCTATCTTGCTTATCTTATAAGTTATTAAATTCTATGGTTTTTTAAACAATAACAAAACTCTTATAATAATAATTTTAAGCAGTACCTTACACAATATAATTCACTTACAAATTCCTTCACTAAAATACAGTGTCTGTCTCTCTTATCTTCCACTCTAATAACTTAATTTTCATCTTATTTTTTGGTCATTCTTACTTACTATTACTGAAATTGCTAATGGTACAATTAGTTCATTCTTATTTGATAACATAAAGTTCTATCAAAGGCTGTTTAGCTATACTTACTACAGTCTGCTTCTTAAGTACTTTATACTGTACACTCACTGCACTTTTCCCTTCATAGAAGGTTTCTTTATTTATTAACACTTTCACTTTTATAATATGCTATTTACATAGCTTGTTATCACTTACTTATATTTATCCACTTATTTATATCATTCACTTGATATTTCCTACACTGTTTGTCTAATTATTTTAATATCACTGTGTGGTTATTGGTCATTAATAATTGTTTTTATTTTCATTTCACATTGATCACTTTTTGTTATTAATTATTGCCTCTATTTGGCTCAATGTATTTTTTACTTGCTTTGACTATGTTTATTATTAATAGGGTATTGTTATTTTTAGCTTCCTACCTTATATTTATAAATTCATGTTCCTTCTCCTTTCATAGAATATACATAATATCTCTATCTTACTTTTTATTGTTTACATGGTTACATCTTGTTTATGCCCTAACTGTTTTAGTGCATTGTTTTACATACATATATTAGTCATATTTTGGGGATTACAATGATTGTTGTTATACTCTTGGTTACATTTGGTTTCTTGTTCCTTCTTTCTTGTTCCATTCTATTTTTCTTGTTTTTCTCCAATCTATTGGGCCGAGTAATCGTCAGTTCCTTAGTCGATTGTCATTTCATAATTTGGTCATTAATCTTTGAGTTATAAGTTTTTTAACATTTCTTCCTACCTTCAGCTTTTTTGTTTATTAATCATTAGTGTATTTTGCGCTATCTTATGTCATGTTACAATATAATTGTTTAACAGTGAAAAGGTAATTTCTGCTTGAATCCAAATAAACTCCTTTAATAAAATAGAAGTAAGACTTAAAGTTGTTATTAATTAATAATGACATAGTAAAACCTGACCTATCAGTTACCTTTATTCGGTGGCCACTTATTTTCTGTGAGACTGAAGTAAATTTTTCCTCCTTAAATTGTAACCTCTTCCCTCATCAAGTGGTTAGCCTGAAACAGGTTGGTTCACTAGTTTAAACAGTCACCTTTTTTATGTTCATTATAGGAATTCTATACAGTACCATAGAACAGTTTGGTAATGCAAATTTCTAAAATGAACAAGCAATGTTTATACCTGGGCCAACAGAAATTTAGAATACACAAAGGATAACACATAAGCCATTATGAGGCAGTGACGTTACGGGACATCAACACCATACACTATGTATGTTTATGTTTTTTTTCTGTGTTCTATGATGTATACTGCTGTGAATGGTGAGAAAAGATCATGTTTTTGTTTTGTAGAGGAAACTGGTAGACCCCAACATTGTAAGGAGACAAGAAAAATCTGAGGGAAAGATTGTTTCTACTTCTGAACAGGAATCTCAACTTAAAAATTATGTGGTAAAACTATCAGAACAAATCCTCTTCAACATGCCCTTCTTCAGGATTTAGTCCATTCTGGTATTCCAATAATTTTCAGCAACTAACCATACCCTTTTACATTTATTCCTGAAACCCCGGTCTCTATAAAAACACCACCAAAGACTAAATAAATTCTTCCAAATATATTTTTGAGTACTGTGACTTCATCTTAGGAAATATCATCTACAGAAATTAGCTTCAAAAAAGTTTGTCCCACTCCAAATATGTATGAAAAAAAAATAAAACACCAAAGACCAAAACAGGCAGCTTGCATTCTCACCGCACATGATGTCACACAAAAGTTAAAGGAAAAAGTTAAAAGGAAAAGACAATTATCATACACAAAGAAGGAAAAATTTCAGGGCAGATAAATGTGTGAAATCAACTGAGAAGTTGGCAAGTAAAGGAAAATAAATGTTAGGGAAGAAGAGGGTGAGGTTGAAGTCAAGGTATGATATTAACTACTGACAATCAAAATTTGTAATTTTCATTAGGTTTCATAATCCTGAAATTGCATTAAGTATGACAAAACTGTTCACAAAATGGTCACTTCACCTTAATTTAGTTGTTAAATATTTTTGCTGATTGGCTAACAAAAAAATTTTTTAGAAGTTTGTGCCTGAATTCTTTTAGATTTTTGTATACGTTTTACACTAAATAAATTGGAATCCTCCTCCTTTACCCTACATAATTAAAAAGGGAACCACTACTGTCCAACAAAACACTATTTTTTTAAAAGTATAAATTCTATATCAATTTGTTCTAGACTAAATAGTTTTACTGTAAATATGCTGTATGTAGGAATACAAAATAGGAATGGAAAGTACATAATAGCATGATATAGTTATCATGATATAATAAATGAAATTTATTATTATTATTATTACATATACACACATGATTTACACATCATCATAACAACCCAAAATATCAACACACAAAATATGGCATTCTTGCTTATTTATTAATGCTTTTTATATTCAATGTTCATTACTGTTTTCTAACAAATATGGATATCTGTTGTAAAATAATGATTTTGCGTTATTTTTGGAAGAAGTGTGTGTGTGTGTGTGTGTGTGTGTGTGTGTGTGTGTGTGTGTGTGTGTGTGTGTGTGTGTGTGTGTGTGTGTTAAATAAAACCCGTTACAATGATTTTAGCAAAAAGTTACATGATAGGTTATAACAGAAATAGTCTTTGAGATTAGAAACCAGTGTCAGAAATACTCTAATAATGTTTGAAGTAACTGCGTCAACTCTTATGTCACTTTTTCACGTAGTAATTCAATGCAGGAAATGTATAATAACTTTGTTGGTTCAACTATATTTGATTGCTTTTCAAGTTTTTATCATTGCTTCTATCTTGATTTGGAAAATTTATTTATTTGTGTTCATATTTAGGAATGTTTCAAATACTTCATTGGACTTTACAAGAAACCCAGTGTAATTTCACCACTGCCAAATAGTTACAGTTAGATCTTTCTTTCAGTCTTCAATTTCAATGAATTTTTTTTAATGTACATAATTTCAACATTTGATGTTGCTGTATTATGTTACCTCAGAATAGTAATTTTTTAGGTACAGTGGAATATACATTGCTGTTCCCTGCTTTTTCTTTATTCTAAATTTTACGCCCTAGTAAACCCCACCATATTTTCAGCTCTGTCATAGCCCTGTCCACAACATTTCAATAACATTACCCTTTCTCTTCAAGACTGTTTAAAATATTATCTTCTAAGCCTAGGCCAGTTTGATCAGTCACTTGTTTAAATCCTAAAAACTTTCGTTAATTTTTATGATGTTGTGCCTTCCTTTTTCATCTTCAGAAATTGAGAAATTAGACTCAGTTGATCTCTTCTGTTAATGTCACGTGTAGTATCCATTATTACAGAGAAAAACTGAGCTCATTCAGCGTGTTTCAAAATAATATTTTCAACTTTTTTAGATAAAAGCTGAATGAGTTCATTTTGAATTTTGGCACTTGTATGCTTCTCACTGTTCTTCAGACCACTGATTATCTCTTGTTACTGTGATTATATTTACTCAAAAGATTGGTAATCACCAAAAAGGTTATGCTCTTCGGCTGGCGTATCTTCTCTTTGTAGCTTATAAAACTAAATTTGAAGCTACCAATGTCAGAGTAACATTTACAATGTGATCCACTTTTTTGCCCATTTATTAGTTTCTTTTTGTAGATGAGATTCAATGCTAACATAAGTGTTGTCTTTTTCACCATAAATTAAAAACTATACATGGATTTGAATGAACATTGTTCGCCTCATGTTTTGTTGTTAGTTGTTTTGAGTCCAGGCCAGTTTTGTTTTTTATGAATTAAATTATTGATTATATAACTAGTTGTAAAAATCATTATGTGTTCGAGTAAATGATCATAGAAGACTATGAACATGTTACAATTTCTGTAATCATTTCATCAGTTTTACGTAGGTCTATTTTTAACTGGTACTGGTTCACAAAACGTGTGTGTGTGTGTGTGCGTGTGCATGCATGTGTGCACTGTAGAGTGTTCCTGATCTCTATGTTGTATTTAAGTACAAATCATTTTCTACGTATGTAACTCAATGTTTCTTGCAGCAATTATATAATATTATTCAATGTAGTTTCTTCTGCAAGTAATGTATTGTTTTTTCTTTTCAACACCTGACACGTGTTTCACTGAAAGATATCAGCATCATCGGAGGTTTGTAAGTAAATCAATAACAATCGAAATAGTTCTATGTTACTATAGAAACTAACGAATAATCAAATTTGTTTTGATTTTAATGTAAAATAACTGATAATTGATTTAAGTTGATTAGTTAACAATTGTATTAATGTTTATTTACTTAAGTAGTTGTTTTGTTGGTTATATTATAAATATGTAATGTTTATATTTTATTTATTTTAATAAATTTATAATTTTAAATAGTTCATTTAGTTTTGTTTTTGAGTTTGTACTTTAATTAACAAATTATTGTTATTGTGTTTGTAAATGTTAAGATTTTCCCAAATATTCAGTTTTTGACCTTTTTTTGTATGTTTTAAATTAATTTTACATTTTCAATGCCTGGAAATCAGTGGATTTTATTTAGACAATGTGTGGCTAAATTATATTTATAAATATTTGGTTTTCAAAATTCATTTCGGTGTTGAAGGAATCTATTGAGTAGTTTTTTTCTTTGTCTGGCCTAAGTAAAATTTATTGCAATCTGGACATTCTGTTTTGTATATTCCATTTTTATTGTGAATATTGGATTTAGTTTTAGGTTTTATTTGATTAAAAATTATATTATCTATATTATAAGATATTTTTAAATTTGTTCTTTAAATATTTTATTATATTATTATTAAATATAGGTGAATTTTTAGATGCAGTGTTATTGGGAATTCGATTAGTGCGTTTTTGTTTTATTTTCTAATTTATTGATAGTTTTTATTTTGTATCCAGTTTTAACTGCTATTTGTTGATAATATTTCTTTATTTGTTTCATCCCTTGTCATTTAGTGGGATCTTAAGCATTTCGGTAAATCATGGAATTAAATACTGCCATTTTGTGTTGGGGAGGATGGTTAGAATTATTTGGTATTACTAAATCAGTTTGAGAAGGTTTCCTGTATCTTGAGTATTCAAAATCTGTTTAATTTTTCTTTATTGTTATGCCTAAATGTGTATTAAATAAATATAGCATATTAGAAGAAGAATCTAATAATAAATTAAATTATTTAAATTAATATACAGGAAACTTTCTCAAACTGATTTAGTAATACCAAATAATTCTAACCATCTTCCCCAACATAAAATGGCAGTATTTAATTTCTTGATTTACCGAAATGCTTAGGATCACACTAAATGACAAAGAAAGAAATATTATCAACAAATAGCAGTTAAAAATGGATACAAAATAAAAACTATCAATAAATTAGAAAATAAAACATAAACTCACTAATAAAAATCCCAATAACAATACATCTAGAAATTCACCTATTAATAATAATATAAAATATACAACCTTTACTTATTATGGAAATATAACTCAAAAACTAAATAAAATATTTAAAGATACAAATTTAAAAATATCTTATAATACAGATAATATAATTTTTAATCAAATAAAACCTAATACTAAATCCAGTATTCACAATAAAAATAGAATATACAAATTATAATGTCCAGATTCATGGCTGGCGTAGAAGGCATTAAAGGAACATTAAACGTGGCAACACTGCAACCAGCTGATATTTTTAGGCCGACTAGATGAGCTCTTAATTTATGTATTTCAATAATCAAATCGCGTCATTTTTAATTGCTGGTTACCAGCAGTTTTATAATTCTTCACTTTTTGCAAATTAAAATTGTATTATGGAAAATACTGTTATATTATTTAAGAAATATAATAATTAACTCGTTCATATGATATGAATTCAATAATTCGAACAAAATTAATTCATTAGGCATAACACTAATTCACAAATTTCTTCAACTTAAACATACTGTACTAAGTGCGCACAAACCTATAATTTAGATTTAGCTATAAATAGGCATACTTATGATTTTAGTAATGCTATGAAATTAAATCAAAATATAACATGTTCACTTTAGCTATTTTATTACACCATGCTTATAGGCCTCAGACGCAACATTGCCATGTTTAATGTTCTGGCCTTTTACTAGAGCCGGCCATGCCAGATTGCAATAAATTTTATGTAGGCCAGACAAATAAAAAACTACTCGATAGATTCCTTCAACATCGAAATGCATTTTGAAAACCAAATATTTATAAATCTAATTTAGCTCACATAGTCTAAATAATAACCACAAATTTCCAGGCATTGAACATTTAAAATTAATTAAAAACATACAAAAAGGTCAAAAAAATAAATATTTGGGAAAATCTTAATATTTACAAACACAATAACAATAATTTATTAATTAAAGAACTAACTCAAATAAAAACAACACAAGATGAGCTATTTAAAATTATAAATTTACTAAAATAAATAAAATATAAACATTACATATTTCCAATATAACCAACAAAACAACTGCTTAAGTAAATAAACATTAAAACAATTGTTAACTAATCGACTTAAATCGATTATCAGTTATTTTAAATTAAAATCAAAACAAATTTGATTATTCATTAGTTTCTATAGTAACATAGAACTATTTCGATTGTTATTGATTTACTTACAAACCTCTGATGATGCTGATTTTTTTTTCATTGAAACGTGCATCAGGTGTTGGAATGAAAAAAACGCAATTCACTACTTGCAGAAGAAACCACATTGAATAATATTAAGTACAAATTTATATAAATACAACTTATGCTGTTATAGAGGTCCAAATTTTGAACTTATGGCTTCAGCTCGATTGACACTGGACGATGTACATGATGGAATACGCACACATGATCTCAAGTTAGAGAATCCTGGTAAGTGTATATGATAATTTGTAATTCACACATTTGTTTACTATACGTGTTACATGTGTGATTTTTATCTATCATTGTTTGTTTCTAATTACAAAACAGGCCTTAGTTAAACCACATATCATACTACTATCACACTTGGAACTATTCCCAAATGATGTGCCACAACAATATATTTCAATTATAACATACCAGCAATAAGAAAAACACATTTAGTGTATTGGAGGTTACACATTAACTGTATTCAATTGTCACATTCTGGTGTACATACATTTGTAGGTGTACGCAATCATCAGCTTCCACTTTTTGGACACTTCTGTTGCCGTTTGGCTGTACAACCAGAATGTGTTTCACGAGAAGTTTTATCAGGGCCTTTATGGGTCACCCTTTGGTCAAGACAGGAGCCAGCATGGGCACAGTTACAGGCGTTCGCACTTCATTTGTTTCATGATAGAGAAGGCTGGCTGCAAGGAGCAGATCCTGTTGAAACAGTCCAAATTATCAGAGTAAGTATTACTAAGTACATTCCAAAAACTTATATATGAGCATACTGTTTGCATTGATGCTAACATTATTCATATCTGTGAGAGTATGTGCTAGTCATTTGTGAAAAACTATTAAACCGCTGAACATGTACAACAGGTACATAATTATTGTACTTAAATTTTCTTAATTATACAACAGAAAATTATATTGATAAAAATGTGTACTTTGATGTTACATATTTCCTTTGACCAAATGTTTGTTTTTATAAATACAACTTGAGATATTAATATAAAGTCTCTCTCTCTCTCTCTCTCTCTCTCACACACACACACACACATGTTATACAAACCATTTCCTGAAAAGGCATATGAATATACTTTACTAAAAAAATCACTTTTTCAAACATTCTCATGGGATGACTACAACAACAGTAAGGCCAGTCTTAGCTTGCTCATGTTTTCTGATGTGCTACACTTTATTTTAAATGTATCATAATGTGTTAACTTTGAGTGGTCATAATAATGTGGACAGGTGTTGATTCTCTGAACATTTATTTCAACAATTGCTGGTGATAAACATTTTCCAGAATAGATTTTGAGTCAAGCAGTTGTGGTCACTTCCAAACCAAAATGCAGAAGTCACTGAAATGATTGCTACTTCATCCAATATGATATTCTTGTGGTTAAGACAGACCTAAAGTCTTAGTATTTCTTAAGTCTCTAGTTTCAAAAATGAGTGATTAATTTCTCATTTGTTCCATAAAGTATTCTGTAGAGTTATTGTAAACCATATGTTGAGTCAGTAGTTTCCTATAGTAATTAGGTACATTCAGTATAATAAAGCAGTGTTTTTCATAGTATTAAGCATTAATAAATTGTGAATTTCAGGTCACTGTGATAAAGTGTAGAAAACAGTCTAAAGTTGAATTTGAAATAATAAATGAACATGAAGGAAGAGAAGATATTGTGATATTTCGTACAAGTTCACCAGAGGAAAGAGAGAAATGGATCAGCCATTTATCTCAGCATGTGTACGACCATAAAAGGTGAAAAACATAACATATGCAATTCCACATAAGTTAGTATGAAAAAGTTATATTGTTGTCTGTTCTTTTTTTTGTGAGGGGGTGGTTCATTGTAAGTTGGGATAGTCTGTAATCACATTAATAAGATTAGTAATCACTGGAAAATCAATAGTTTCTGTACCTGTATATATATGAATTATATATATTGTAACAAAACAACTAATAAGATGGTTTGTAGATAATCAAGTCAAAGCCCCACGTTGGGTTCGTCACGTTGTAAGAGAACGTATCTAATAGGATGGTTGTAATTGAGTGTAATGTTTTTATTTTTAATTATTTAAATTGTGTGGTTGACTCTTCTTCACCCCTCACGTTGTAATGTAAACATCGATGATTAGTGCTGTTTAGTATTTGATAGAATTAGTAATGTGTAAATTGAAATTAATGTTTATGTTTAAAAAAGGATTACGATCACTAATACTCGGCTGTATTCACCTCCCCACTTACCATCCGTGAACGTCTTTGATCTTCTTGATGGGCGGTTCTATCTCACTGGAAATACATTGATAACACACAAATATTTTGTCTGGATATCGACATATGCACATTAAATAAAATAACAATGATACTCAATTGTGAATTGAATATTCAAATATTGACCGCTTGAGTATTGCCGCCACCTTGTGAAATAATTGTTTCTAAAAATGTAAGTTATTTATATCTATTTGATAGAAATAAAGACTCTCTATTCACTGGTAACAAATTGAGGTGTTTATTAACATTATTGAAATTCAGTAAAAACTCCTTTAAAACAATTACTAATAATTTTTTTTTTCACTGGTAACAAATTGAGGTGTTTATTAACATTATTGAAATTCAGTAAAAACTCCTTTAAAACAATTACTAATAATTTTTTTTTTTTTTTTAAACAGCAAAGTTAAATAATTTCTGAAACTTCTTCAGCTCAGGGCTGGTAACAGTGGTACAATGTACGATAATATGGTAACTTAGGTTATGTCTACTTTGGTTATTAGTATTACCAAATTTCGTGAATCCTTTGAATATACATGATGCAAGATACAAAGATGTTTTATTAAACAACAATATTTATTTATATATTATAACTAAAAAGACAAAATTTAAAAATTATTAACCTCAATACGATAGTCAAATTATCGTACTATCGTACGGTCGGTTTGTTGCTTCTGATGCTAAAAGCTGTAAACACGTGCTATCAAAGTTGCACTATTAAAACAATGTTACTGGTTTAATTATTATTATTATTATTGTTATGAACTGGAATCGATAAAAAAATCGAAAGAACTCTTATTCTTATTATTATGAGTCTACTTATAAGAATTATTTATGACAGAAGTGACTCTCTGTGGCAAACAAAGGCGTTCTGGTTATAGGTTAGTTTACCTAGATGAGAGTAAGTTACAAAATAGAATAATTAATATCATAAAAAATCTTAATACTATCTTCACAAACACATTATTTATTCATAACAAGATGTAAAATTAACAGTAATGATTGTTCTCGCATATTAAGTTATTGTTTTTCAAGTACTGCTGAAATCATAGTCAAACAAGCGACTATATTTACAAGTAATGGTTTGCGGTATTAATTATTAATTCCGCTTCTATTATTATTCTTTAAACATGAATATAACATATTTTAATTAAATATCGTCATTGAATCAGACGAGAACTTTTATTCATTTAATCTGATAATAATTCATCGTTACTAGTTAAACACGCAAGTGTGTTTACTTGGCTAGCGTAGTCGACAATAATTTTCGTTAACCAACGAACATTATTTTGTCATTTTATTTTAAAAATTGTTAATGTATAATACTCCCTGTTTCTTTCACATAACATGACCTGTATTATACACTGGTCATGTCTTTAATGGTTCACTGTTTCACTCACAACACTGTCACACGATAAAAATGGGTGTTCAGTTGAGGTTAGTTATGGCTATATACTTAGATACGCGCACATTTTAAAAATATTTTTGGATGACTGTCGCAGGCTCCACTCGCATCGGTGGCTGGAAGACAATTAGTTTCACCTCACCAAAGCTTCTGTTTTCGTCTGGTGAAATCGGGTCATTCTATTGGTGTAGAATGTGATACTCTTTACCCCAAAAGCCTTAGTTAAATTAAAATTTTAATTTTTTAGCGTCACTGCTTTGGGTTTGAGATTATCTATGACGTGTTCATTGCCATTCGAAAATGACCAAAAATCTTATAATATTTATAAGTTTCTTATTATTAGTCAGATTGTCATTTGGATAGTGGCATTATATTGCGGACACTTGTGTCTTTAATTTAAGTCCAAACAAGTAATAATTCCGTCCATTAATAACTCACTTCACTTTCTTCAAAATTCATATAGTGGTTCTTAATAAAAATAAGTTCTTTCCACTATATTTTGGTGTAATTATATTTTAATACTTATGATTAAACGTCTGGAGTCCATTTCTCATCTACTCTAATACATAATATTAATATATTTGCAATTTAAACAAAATGTACTAATGGCATACAAGCCATCTATGCCCAATTGTTTATATTCGCTTACGTCACGATTATCCCTTATTCTACTACATATTTTTGGTACTATAACATTACTAGATATACTTACATACATTTGCTAATACTTTATTTTGGCAAATGTTATTTTGTTTACATTTATAGTATTGTTTAAAATACATTATGCTCTCATCTCGCCATTCTGTCACTCTTATTTAGTTATTTTACCACATATTAGATGCATTGTTGATAATTAAATTGTGTACAAATGTTGTACATGGTCAGTTTAGTGGACTCACTAACTTTTTGTTAGCTGAAATCTCTTTAAGTTATTGTATGATGGTTGTTTACACCTAGTCCTATGATTGCAGTTAGTTAGTTTATTAAATTCCAGTCATTAAATTACTTGTATAATAATTGTGAGGTATTCTCATAGTTGTATTGAACATTCCTCTAACTATTGGTAAATTTTCTTACTCTCTCTTTACAAGTTTTGTTAATGTTTTTTGATTAACTCTATTGTCACATGGGGTTCTGTCTAATTGGTTTATTGTTATTATAATTAATCTGACTCATTTAGTTGTGTCTTTCAGTTCATATAGTATTCATTGTCTTGTACATTTATTCTTATTTGGTCTCTGTTTGAAACAATTATAGATAATTACTTTATCTAATTATTGTGTATGATTTTATGTTGTAGGTCCAGTTCATGTGAGGTTATGTGTCATTTAGTTGACAACAATATGCTTCATACTTTATTCAGTATTCATCTTAAATACTGTCATGTCATTATGGCATGTTACTACAATTGTTCATTACTATGTTTTGCATATTTTGTACACATTTTACACTATATGTTTATACAATAATACTTGGTTTTTTATTTAATTATGTTACACATTTTGGTGGGTTGTATCTAGGCTTTGGTACATTGATTTGTTTCTTTTCAACAAATTAGTTTGTTTACTGGCTTATTTGCTTTAACATTTATTTACTTTTTGTCCTGTGTTGCTATGACATTCAGGCACATTCCATATCAAGGATTATAAAGCTTTTATTATTGATCTCTTTGAGCAATTATTTCACTTTTCGGTATCATTAAATTGGTGGTCTTACTGATTATATTTGTGGTTTTACAATCTTGGATTACACTTGGTACACTAATTGTTTGTGTATTTCACTTGTTAATCGTTGATTCTTTCACTTATAAATTGTTATTCACTTCCCTCAGTTATAAACACTTCACTAATATTGTCTGTGCTGTTTACTTGGGGTTAGTGTTATTACATTATTTGTTGTTGCACTTATATAAAGTATTCACTGTTATTGTTTGTGATCACTTATTGAGGTTCAACACTTGGTTTTTTATTATTAATAGTCCAATAATCATTATTCTTATTCTGGTTACTATATTGATTGTGGTGCTTTCCATATTTTGGGAATGTTGATGTCTTGTTCTGGTCATACATAATCTTCATTCTTCATGGTACATTTCTTCTTCTTCTTCTTCTTCTTCTTCTTCTTCTTCTTCTTCTTCTTCTTCTTCTTCTTCTTCTTCTTCTTCTTCTTCTTGTTATTCAACTGTTTCTTCTTCATGTTAATTGTTTATCATTTGTGATGCTTTTCTTGGTTACTCACTATTTGTAATAATTCATGTTCACTTAATATGGTTTTATTCTTCCACATTTTCACTCATTATTATGATAGTCATTGTCCTATATTTATCTCATTATTATGACAAATTAGTCTACTTTTCTCACTATGATGGTAGCATTTGATATGTCTCTTCCTTATGCTGATAGTCACTTTTGGCATATCCCCTCACTATTTTGATCTATTGGGCCTGGATGCTAACGTATTATATCCATTCATTATATTTTCTCTTTCTTCGTTATACTCGATGATATATCCTTATGACTCTTCTTTCTTCTTCGTTGGGTTGCTTTAATATTATTTATTCGTAGATACACTTTTGATTTTCATACTTCTGTTCCTTCTTCCATGCTTGATGAAATATGCTTATGTTACTCTTCCATTTGACGTATTATACATTTTTTATGTAACCGTTATTTTGGTACGTTACATATGCCTTCCTATAAGAATTGATTAATTCTGAATTCATATACTTATTTTTCTGAAGATTTCATCAATTGTTGTATATTTCCAAGTTGACTCTTATGTTCTTCTTATATCCCTTCATTCTCTTCTATTTGAATCATAATTATTTTTCTTTCCATGTAATTATCTCCCTTGTTTATTTAATTCCCTATTTCCCTAACATAATTTTAGTTGGGGCAGTTCAGAGTGGCTCACTGTGGCATACATCTCTGCTGGCCATACTAACATCAATAAATTCAGAGGTACATCATCTCTGTCAATAATATAAATGATCGCTTGAATCATTCATCTCAAATCATTTCAAAATATAAAGTGGTCGTTCTTTCGACAAATAATAAATATCCTTGGGATTATCTCACGCATCTGCGGTTTATATATTATTATATTCTCTTCTTCTTGATTCATCTTAACTTAATTCTTCACATTTTACTGGGATAGTTTGTTTACATTTCATCACTGGTATTTTCACATGATCTCCTTCGTTAGTATATTATTTTTCATTCTTCTTTGTCATCAATTAATCTTTTCTCTTGGTATTACATTGAACGTCATTTCATAATCTTCTTCATCTTTATGATTCACGTCTTTGTGTTACATTTCAATTAGTATAGGCTCTCTTCTGGTTTTTTGCCTCGTGTTTGGGTATCCTATATTGTTTATATCAATAATATTTACTTACTTCCATTTCTCCAACTTCTTATGTTGCTTGTTCTTTGTATCATCTTGTATATTTCTTTCTAATCATTAGTAGTACGGGGAAGATGTTATTTTACTGGTTGACTTAGCTGTTGGAATTATATTTTGTCATGCCGTA
Organism: Magicicada septendecula; assembly: GCA_034769895.1. Taxonomy (NCBI): domain Eukaryota; kingdom Metazoa; phylum Arthropoda; class Insecta; order Hemiptera; family Cicadidae; genus Magicicada; species Magicicada septendecula. Next base: position 750,890,023 of record CM068367.1, on the reverse strand, counting down.
GATGTTATTTGTCCGCCTCGCATGTATATATTTTCTTCTTGTATGGGTATGATGGTAAATTACTGTTGACTTGGCTATTGGAATTATTATTTTGCCATGGATGTTGTGTGTCGGCCTCGTATGTATATATTTTCTTCTTGTATTAGTATGGTAAATGACAATTTTCTTCACATTTTACATTATTTCTTTGGATTACACTTTTATATCATAATATTAATATCTTGTCAACATTTATTCTTACATTTATAATTTTCATTTCGTACTTAGTATCAACATTAAATAATTTCCATTATAATATTCCACCTTTTTGCATTATTCAATTCTCAATATATCGTTTCATGGAAGTCTGATTATAATTACCTTTAATTTTCTTTGTTACAGGATCTTGTATTTCGTATGTATTGTTCATATTATTTTTGGTAACATTAGTCATTATCAAAAGAATCCATCCCATTTCTAGATGTATTTTTATCCGGTTTATCCATAGTCATTGCTCTCCTCTCTTCTTGTTGTTCGGACTTCTTCAGTGTTCAGGCTTCTATCTGTTCTTGTCATATACCTCACTATCATTCGGTTCTTCCATTTTGCTGCTGTCAGATCTTCATCTGCTTCACGTTCTCCCGTCTTCTTTTCCTTTTTATCTTTGGCACACATGGGTCTAGTGTCCTCCTGGTCTTCGTTATTATTAACATCTGGTATCTCTTCTAATTCTGGTTTATCGTCATCTGTCTTCTGGTTGGTTTTTTCCATCGATTGGCTCCTCTTCTTCCGTAATTCTCTTATTTCTTGGGCGTATCCTTCAATGATCCGGTCCAGTTGTTCTTGATAACCTTCCTTTTTCTTGGAATGCCTTATTCTTCTTTTAGGAATATTTGCTTTAAATACTTTATTGTTTATAATCTTCTTTGTTGTAACACAGTTCTTCTCTTCGTCCATCTTCACGAAGCTCCTTCGATACTCCTTCCTATAGATCCCTTTTTCACGGTCGACGATTGGGAAGTTAATCATATTAATTAGACCACTTCGAGTCATTTCTATTAATTCTTTTGTGATCCTTGTCTTCTTTGGGCGTATTATTCTTCTTATCTTCGTCTCCTTTTCTTCCGTTTCCTTAATTATTTTGTTCTTTTCTTCATTATCTTTAATTTTCGTATTCACTTGTTCTGTGTTTTTATTTCCGGGTAATTCTTCTACCTCCATTTGATTATCATTCCCTGGCAGATTATTTTGTTCCAAGTTTTCATTCTCGGGTACCTCTTCAGTTCCTGAGTTATTGTCTGTTCTTAATTCTCCTCGTATCTTCTTAACACTCTCTTTTGTCTCTTCACAACATCTTTTTATTGTCTCTCCCGATCGCTTATAATCATCACCCACTACCGTATTTAACGACTCCACGCTCTCCTTGTAATCTTCCTTCATTTTCTTATTCATTTGGTCTAATTTCTTATTAATTTCATTGATTTTGACTCCCAATTCTTCAGATAAATTTTCTCTGATTAATTCTATATTTTTTGTCAATAACTCTTCCGTCTTCTTATTTGTTTCATCAATCTTATTATTCAAATCTTCTTTCAATAACTCTTTGTTCTTCTGGCTTTCTTTTTGGCCTTCTTCCATTTTCTTCTGGCCTTCTTCTATTTTTTTGCTTAATTCCTCCTTCGTGGATCGGTGATTTTCATTCAACTCCTTCATTGTCCTCAATATTTCCAAAATGTTGGCGTCCATTGTTGGTATTGGTTTCTCCGGTTGGTTTATCTCTGGTTGGGTTTCCTTTTGTGTGATCTCCGGTTCACCTTCTGGTTGCTGAACCTCCTCCGCCGGTTCAGGTTGTCTGTCTTCTATTGCGAGTAATATTTCCTCCACATCTTCTGCCGATGTCGCTTCCTTCTCCTCCATTCTAGCCTCTTTTTCGGCTTCCGCCGCTCACTTCTTCGACGTTGATCTTTGGTACATCTTTATATCTATGCAATGTAATTGCCGCCGAATTAGGTTTAATAATTGTTTATTTATTTATTTGTTTTATTGGGTATCGTCGTCCTAATTCGCGCTCAGACATTGGGCGCCACATTGTAACAAAACAACTAATAAGATGGTTTGTAGATAATCAAGTCAAAGCCCCACGTTGGGTTCGTCACGTTGTAAGAGAATGTATCTAATAGGATGGTTGTAATTGAGTGTAATGTTTTTATTTTTAATTATTTAAATTTTGTGGTTGACTCTTCTTCACCCCTCACGTTGTAATGTAAACATCGATGATTAGTGCTGTTTAGTATTTGATAGAATTAGTAATGTGTAAATTGAAATTAATGTTTATGTTTAAAAAAGGATTACGATCACTAATACTCGGCTGTATTCACCTCCCCACTTACCATCCGTGAACGTCTTTGATCTTCTTGATGGGCGGTTCTATCTCACTGGAAATACATTGATAACACACAAATATTTTGTCTGGATATCGACATATGCACATTAAATAAAATAACAATGATACTCAATTGTGAATTGAATATTCAAATATTGACCGCTTGAGTATTGCCGCCACCTTGTGAAATAATTGTTTCTAAAAATGTAAGTTATTTATATCTATTTGATAGAAATAAAGACTCTCTATTCACTGGTAACAAATTGAGGTGTTTATTAACATTATTGAAATTCAGTAAAAACTCCTTTAAAACAATTACTAATAATTTTTTTTTTCACTGGTAACAAATTGAGGTGTTTATTAACATTATTGAAATTCAGTAAAAACTCCTTTAAAACAATTACTAATAATTTTTTTTTTTTTTTTAAACAGCAAAGTTAAATAATTTCTGAAACTTCTTCAGCTCAGGGCTGGTAACAGTGGTACAATGTACGATAATATGGTAACTTAGGTTATGTCTACTTTGGTTATTAGTATTACCAAATTTCGTGAATCCTTTGAATATACATGATGCAAGATACAAAGATGTTTTATTAAACAACAATATTTATTTATATATTATAACTAAAAAGACAAAATTTAAAAATTATTAACCTCAATACGATAGTCAAATTATCGTACTATCGTACGGTCGGTTTGTTGCTTCTGATGCTAAAAGCTGTAAACACGTGCTATCAAAGTTGCACTATTAAAACAATGTTACTGGTTTAATTATTATTATTATTATTGTTATGAACTGGAATCGATAAAAAAATCGAAAGAACTCTTATTCTTATTATTATGAGTCTACTTATAAGAATTATTTATGACAGAAGTGACTCTCTGTGGCAAACAAAGGCGTTCTGGTTATAGGTTAGTTTACCTAGATGAGAGTAAGTTACAAAATAGAATAATTAATATCATAAAAAATCTTAATACTATCTTCACAAACACATTATTTATTCATAACAAGATGTAAAATTAACAGTAATGATTGTTCTCGCATATTAAGTTATTGTTTTTCAAGTACTGCTGAAATCATAGTCAAACAAGCGACTATATTTACAAGTAATGGTTTGCGGTATTAATTATTAATTCCGCTTCTATTATTATTCTTTAAACATGAATATAACATATTTTAATTAAATATCGTCATTGAATCAGACGAGAACTTTTATTCATTTAATCTGATAATAATTCATCGTTACTAGTTAAACACGCAAGTGTGTTTACTTGGCTAGCGTAGTCGACAATAATTTTCGTTAACCAACGAACATTATTTTGTCATTTTATTTTAAAAATTGTTAATGTATAATACTCCCTGTTTCTTTCACATAACATGACCTGTATTATACACTGGTCATGTCTTTAATGGTTCACTGTTTCACTCACAACACTGTCACACGATAAAAATGGGTGTTCAGTTGAGGTTAGTTATGGCTATATACTTAGATACGCGCACATTTTAAAAATATTTTTGGATGACTGTCGCAGGCTCCGCTCGCATCGGTGGCTGGAAGACAATTAGTTTCACCTCACCAAAGCTTCTGTTTTCGTCTGGTGAAATCGGGTCATTCTATTGGTTTAGAATGTGATACTCTCTACCCCAAAAGCCTTAGTTAAATTAAAATTTTAATTTTTTAGCGTCACTGCTTTGGGTTTGAGATTATCTATGACGTGTTCATTGCCATTCGAAAATGACAGAAAATCTTATAATATTTATAAGTTTCTTATTATTAGTCAGATTGTCATTTGGATAGTGGCATTATATTGCGGACACTTGTGTCTGTAATTTAAGTCCAAACAAGTAATAATTCCGTCCATTAATAACTCACTTCACTTTCTTCAAAATTCATATAGTGGTTCTTAATAAAAATAAGTTCTTTCCACTATATTTTGGTGTAATTATATTTTAATACTTATGATTAAACGTCTGGAGTCCATTTCTCATCTACTCTAATACATAATATTAATATATTTGCAATTTAAACAAAATGTACTAATGGCATACAAGCCATCTATGCCCAATTGTTTATATTCGCTTACGTCACGATTATCCCTTATTCTACTACATATTTTTGGTACTATAACATTACTAGATATACTTACATACATTTGCTAATACTTTATTTTGGCAAATGTTATTTTGTTTACATTTATAGTATTGTTTAAAATACATTATGCTCTCATCTCGCCATTCTGTCACTCTTATTTAGTTATTTTACCACATATTAGATGCATTGTTGATAATTAAATTGTGTACAAATGTTGTACATGGTCAGTTTAGTGGACTCACTAACTTTTTGTTAGCTGAAATCTCTTTAAGTTATTGTATGATGGTTGTTTACACCTAGTCCTATGATTGCAGTTAGTTAGTTTATTAAATTCCAGTCATTAAATTACTTGTATAATAATTGTGAGGTATTCTCATAGTTGTATTGAACATTCCTCTAACTATTGGTAAATTTTCTTACTCTCTCTTTACAAGTTTTGTTAATGTTTTTTGATTAACTCTATTGTCACATGGGGTTCTGTCTAATTGGTTTATTGTTATTATAATTAATCTGACTCATTTAGTTGTGTCTTTCAGTTCATATAGTATTCATTGTCTTGTACATTTATTCTTATTTGGTCTCTGTTTGAAACAATTATAGATAATTACTTTATCTAATTATTGTGTATGATTTTATGTTGTAGGTCCAGTTCATGTGAGGTTATGTGTCATTTAGTTGACAACAATATGCTTCATACTTTATTCAGTATTCATCTTAAATACTGTCATGTCATTATGGCATGTTACTACAATTGTTCATTACTATGTTTTGCATATTTTGTACACATTTTACACTATATGTTTATACAATAATACTTGGTTTTTTATTTAATTATGTTACACATTTTGGTGGGTTGTATCTAGGCTTTGGTACATTGATTTGTTTCTTTTCAACAAATTAGTTTGTTTACTGGCTTATTTGCTTTAACATTTATTTACTTTTTGTCCTGTGTTGCTATGACATTCAGGCACATTCCATATCAAGGATTATAAAGCTTTTATTATTGATCTCTTTGAGCAATTATTTCACTTTTCGGTATCATTAAATTGGTGGTCTTACTGATTATATTTGTGGTTTTACAATCTTGGATTACACTTGGTACACTAATTGTTTGTGTATTTCACTTGTTAATCGTTGATTCTTTCACTTATAAATTGTTATTCACTTCCCTCAGTTATAAACACTTCACTAATATTGTCTGTGCTGTTTACTTGGGGTTAGTGTTATTACATTATTTGTTGTTGCACTTATATAAAATATTCACTGTTATTGTTTGTGATCACTTATTGAGGTTCAACACTTGGTTTTTTATTATTAATAGTCCAATAATCATTATTCTTATTCTGGTTACTATATTGATTGTGGTGCTTTCCATATTTTGGGAATGTTGATGTCTTGTTCTGGTCATACATAATCTTCATTCTTCATGGTACATTTCTTCTTCTTCTTCTTCTTCTTCTTATTCAACTGTTTCTTCTTCATGTTAATTGTTTATCATTTGTGATGCTTTTCTTGGTTACTCACTATTTGTAATAATTCATGTTCACTTAATATGGTTATATTCTTCCACATTTTCACTCATTATTATGATAGTCATTGTCCTATATTTATCTCATTATTATGACAAATTAGTCTACTTTTCTCACTATGATGGTAGCATTTGATATGTCTCTTCCTTATGCTGATAGTCACTTTCGGCATATCCCCTCACTATTTTGATCTATTGGGCCTGGATGCTAACGTATTATATCGATTCATTGTATTTTCTCTTTCTTCGTTATACTCGATGATATATCCTTATGACTCTTCTTTCTTCTTCGTTGGGTTGCTTTAATATTATTTATTCGTAGATACACTTTTGATTTTCATACTTCTGTTCCTTCTTCCATGCTTGATGAAATATGCTTATGTTACTCTTCCATTTGACGTATTATACATTTTTTATGTAACCGTTATTTTGGTACGTTACAATATGAATGAAAGTGGCAGATTCTGACCAATAAATTGTTGTGTAATGATTATATTTGCAATACCACAGATAATAAATAATTTTGTAATTTTTGTGAACATTTTTTAGGCTGGCTCATGACATTTGAATATGTGTGATAAGTGCCCATATAATTCTTGCTAATCACTTAATTCTTTTTTCATTTATCCGTTGATAGGTAACTTTTTGTGTATAAAACTGTTGAGTGGAGTGGCTTTGCTTTTAATTTTCTGAGTATGTTTTTTTTTAATTACACAGTCAGGATACATAGCAAAAAATAGTTTCCTTTTTAAAATGGTCATTAACAAAGTGTGTACATACATTAACATATAACAAAAGTTTTCTATCAATCAATATGAAACCTTTTTATCCAGAATTTATGAGAATTCATAGATTCATAACAAAAGAAAACCTCTGATTTGTACCTGGCATCAAAATAATTTATAAATTCAGATTTGCCTTATCCGTAATTGTTAAGTATATTTCCCTCTTTAACTTGTACTTTAACCTCTCTCTCTCTCTCTCTCTCTCTCTCTCTCTCTCTCTCTCTCTCTCTCTCTCTCTCTCTCTCTCTCTCTCTCTCTCTCTCTCTCTCTCTCTCTCTCTCTCTCTCTCTCTCTCTCTCACACACACACACACACACACACACACACACACACACACACACTATAAATGTGTAAATTATATGGAATTGATTTGAATAGAGTACAATAAATATGACATGTATATGAATTAAAGATTGCTTGAGGGTATTAAATATTTTTGTCACAAATACGAAAAAAAATGATTTTGTAATTTATATATCTCTCACAGACAGATGTACTATACATGTGAAAAGTGTGTGGACTAACTCACTAAAGTGAAATATACACATCATATCATATCATAGCAGTTTTCTCAATTGCTGATTGCTTATTTTTGTTATTTTTGTCCTGCAGCCAATCAGCATTCCACATGGTTGTTTCTTCAGTTTCAACGTGACGACAGTAGTTCCTCCATTGTTCTTCTGTCACACACGTAATCCTATTATTGATGAGACCTTCCATTAAAGACACTTTGAACTCTGTGTTGTTTGCTGCCACATGACATTTCACGTGACGACTCCATACCAGTTCACAGTGGTAAGATGGGAAGCCTGCAAACTGTGACACCCCCATCTTTTCCAAGTGCATCTACTACATTACACATGCCGTACTCTGTTTACAAGTTGCAGAAGTTCTTTCTTAAGACTGTTGTACTCAAATGCAATGTTTGTTTACTGTATTGACCATTTTATTTCTTCTTCTTTTTTATTACATTGTTGGAACATTTTCTTTTTTGCAGCTATGGTAGAAAACGCCCACAACTACAGTGGAACCCTTTCAAATATTGCCCAACAACTGTTCTGTAAACCACTTTTCAAATAGATCACTGTCCATCTCTAAGTAGTAGTCTGCTGAATTTTTTTGCGAGAAACAATAGCTGCCCATTTTCTACAAACCCTCTTTATCACCCACATACAGTAGGACAAATATCGGACCTCTTGCCCTGGGAACTCACAATTCAGTTGTCAGTATGCACATAGTGGCATCTTTAGGAGTGATAATAAATTTCTCCTTCAATTCTTTTAGGACAGTATGACCTACATTGATCCAAGTTTTGTCAAGGTAAATAATATTTCTCCCTTGGGCTCTACATCTCTTCATTTTACATAATCATGACTCCACTCTATTATATCCCCTCTTTCTATTAAAGAGCATTATTTCTTGTTTTCCGAATTTGAAGCTAGGTGAGTCGTTATCACCATTCACAGCCTTTAACACAGAGTTTACAGTTGGAGGAATATTTTTTACAAAAAATCATGCACTTTTCTGTGCACTTCGGACAAAATCGTTATATTTTACTTCCCTGCTATTCTTCAGAATAATGCCTATTCTTTTCTTCTGTGGTGTTGTCAGTGGACCTATGCTGGCTTCATTTCTTATTCTGTAAACAGTGGCAGCTGGCACCTGTTGCAAGTATAGTTTCTTTGACACCACTGTCACTTTTCTCTGGATCTGTCCTTCTAATATAATTATATACTTTTAATGTTACTTCATATTCACCACTTCTCAGAGTCCCTGAGGCTTCATTCCGCTAATTAAAAAAGTAATACACATAAGAAAAATAAAAATGAAATGGTGTAAATAGTATAACAAAACAAATGCAAGTGAACCTGGCAAACAGGTACACTAAACTGCCATAGCCTTGCAGCTGGGCCTGATGTAAACAAACGCACATGGCAGCTGAAAACAACTGTTTGTGTGAAAAAGTACACGTACACACACAAAGATTACACTTATTGCATAATAAAAAGTACATACCAAATCACAAAAAGTCAGTGGGATGTTCAAAGTGAAAGTTTTAAATATTTAGGCTATTTCAATCAATTTCTTTACTACACACTTTTGTTAACTTTGCATACCTAAATGTGTATGCATGTGTACACACTCACACGCACACACACACATGTGTGTGAAGTTTAAAGTTGAAACAAAGTTCAGCTGGAAAATATCCGTGCAGCCAGTCAGAGTATACGGTGTGTTACAAAGTGCTCTGTATTTACATTATTCAAAGAGGTAATGAGTTGGAATGGGTTTCAAATATAATTTAGTTTTCTGAACAAATCTTTTGCTTACATCTCCAATAATAAAAAAGTTCCTTGTTGAAAAAGTAACTTTTTGCACTCAACACTGAAAAAAAACTGAGCTGAATGTAACAAAATATTTTTTCTTTGCTTCAGTCAATACATTAATGCAATTTAATGCCACTGTAGCCTGAAGGATACATAGACCTGCAAGCACACCAAAAATAATTTCATTGAAGTTGTATAAAAACGAATTATTTATTAAATAATGTCCCTTGTTCTGGGCGTCATTTGTATAAAAACCCACTTTTTATACTTTTATTTTAATTGTTCGTTACTTACCGATATTCCTAAGGGTCCCCAGAGTTCTTTTATAAGCGAGGTCAGAAACAGTGTGAGGTTACGAAATAAGTATTAATACCCATTTTGTATGAAGAGAATTTACTTAATCTTTATTATTCCTTTACTATGTTCTGTTTCAAATTATTCATTATTCATTTCTTGTATGTTTACAAAAACTCTATTATTTTAGTGTACATTTTAACTGGAATACAGCTTCCTGGTAATATGTAATTTTACAGTATTGACTTATATACTATAGCTTACCTTGATTACATCACACATAAAGACAAAACACAAACAGCCCAGCCTGCAATTTACACTCTCACAGACACACAGAAAATTATAAAGCCCTTAACATTTAAAGAAGAATACCCATCCCTGCCGGCACGCGTTTATAGCTCGAGCACTCTGTTTCATTTTTTGTATTTGTTAGTATGTCCGAAATAAGTATTTGATGGTGTCTCTGGTTGATTAGTTTTCGCTTCACTACTACGTGTTCATTTTTGACCGAAACTCACTTTTTTCGGATAATTATAACAAAATTGTGAAGAGCCCATTGGGATTTGTACCTGCAGGTACGATAGCTAGGCCAAAACTGCGCAGAACGGTAAGGCATTCGCTGCTACCTCGATTTCGTCGTTGTTGAGGAAACCAAAGCCTTGTATTTGTTCGTCGTAGCTTTCGTCCCATGCAATCCATGTAGTTGTTGGGGTGACGACAGTATACGATCTCAGTGAGGCACTGGCTAACGTCACGAGATGGGCGGATCTTAAGTTTTCATATCCTTCAGCACGAATTGTAGGTCTCACAAAACTTCGTCTCTGCGCCATTTTCGATAGCGTCGGTTGATCTGCTTCGCGTCCCCGCCCGCGCACATGCTCGTATGATGGGTCCGAGCACACGGTCACATTCTCGCACAGTTCTTGGAAAACTGAGGTGGCTGCATACCTCGGTACTGATTGCACAATGCTATTATGTCTTGCCTTTGTTATAAACTGTTCCATTCACCACGTGTTCTGGTCACCGTTGAGAAATAAAATTTTCACAATACATTTATAAATCCCTGAAAATGAAATAAAATAAAAATACCCACATTTTTGGACCGTTACAATACCCCCTCAATGAGAAGTCTTCTGTCCAAACAGAAGAAATCTCATTGATAAAACCCCTAAGAGGACCGGTGAGGAACTGGTGCCAACAACCCCCTTTTGTTCTTACTTCTCACGGGTACACGACCCCCCTGGCTCGGCGACTATGAACGCATCTGAACGAGATCACTGGACTTCTCCGCAAGAGATCCCAACACCGAAAAATCGAACAGACACGCACCACAGCGCACCTCACCTTCTAACATGCTACCCCAAAAATCCTCAATCCCTGGCTTAGATCATGCCAGATCCTCAACCGATATGTTTCCCCTTATATGCAAACTGGGCTGCCTTTAGCAGATACTGGGCTCACACACACACTGACACTACATATTATAAAATGAAAATATTCTTAAAAAATTTACTAAGCGAAAAATCATTAGCAGTTTTGCTTGAAAATTAAAACACAAATTTTTCATTTATACTGAATAATTCTCTTCATTAATTTTTTCTGTTATTTAAAATAAATCAATTGAACATTTCTTCAAAATAAGAACATCATTAAACTAACATGAGATTACACCTAAAGTCTAACAATACAATTCAATAATAATAAACATAGTTAGTACACAGACAATACAATAATCAAAGTTTAAAATATCCATTAGCTGGCAGGCGCAAAATCATTTTTTTTTTTCAAAAAAATTTTTAAATTCAAAAAAAATTTTAATTTATTAAAATATTTTCTTTTCATATTAAAGTTATTTACAGTTTGTTTAAATTGATAAAAAAAAACAAAAGTTGAACTAACTTCCATACTAAACATGCCTAGTCTGTGACCTCACTATCAGCTGATCAAAACTAGGTCAAGTCCACAACCTTGACCTACATGTGTTATGTACAAGTTACATCTGTGAACACATTAAACATCGGTAAAATTCTGTCTTGACACACAAAATATAATAAAATAAAACCTTTAAAATAACAAAATATTATTATAAATAATAATCAAATTGACATTTAAATTATTCACATACACTTTACAACTTTACATTTCCAAATTCTATCAAACTTTGTCACTGGTTTCAGTTAAAAAAATTTTATATATTCAACTATAACTTTCTTCATTTAACAATCTCATTCTACATTACTTTGGGTGATTTAATCACGTGTAATAACTCGATTTTCCACTTGGCATTTATACCTTTATAATTAACATTGCGATTATTACCTCAAAATAACCAAATCACATTTAACTTTGGTCAAACTCTACACATCCTACATCTTTATAAAATTATAAACATTCCATTTTAATTTCAATTGAACTGTTATTAATTAACCATCAATTATTTATCATTTGATTCTATGCAATTCAAATTTATTATTAACCTTCCTGTTACATTATATTTCATCTCTGATTACCTTTCTATTATGAATTTTCTATCTAACTCTTCACATTTCAATCATTGCTTAATCTGGGTGACCCCTGTATTCTCTATGCTTTCACTCGAACAGACATTTATCATCTTACTCCCTTTCTTGCTACTAACAACCACTATTAACAATTTATGACACCAATCTCTCAGCTATAAACACCTTCGCTAATTCCACTTACCTCTGGCACCGCTCATCTTTGTATTAGGATGTGTGTTCCCAACTTGGCTATCTACATACGAACCAATGCCCCTCCAAAATATCGGCAAACACTCCCTTAAACTACTCTATCCCCGCCACAACACCGCACGCTGGTCTCTCGCCACGCCACACACTGCTCACACCTTACCACCTCACCCTTACTACAAAATATCATCAACAAATATATTTATATACCATTCACATTACTCATCTCTACATATACTCACTACTACTGTGTCCCTAAAATATCTAATACCCTCTTTGTTTTTCACTAGTATTTCAAAATTCTTATTCTCTCTGACTCCTATTACAATTAACTCTGCTTAACTCACCTGCCTTATTTCATTATCACCCAAAATCTATCTTTTTACAACATTTCACCTTGATATAACACTAGAAAATTCATCACTTCTCCCCTTATAATAACATACCTCAATTTGAACGTTTTATCTGTTTAATCATCTACCAATCATTATAGAATCTTAATTTCATAAAATCATTTAACTTCATTCTCAAACTTTCTTTTATACGACCTTAATTAAGTAATTATTTTTCAATTATTTAATTCAATTATTTAACAGTTCACAATTATTTTCATCGCTTAATTAGTCTGTCAAATTTTATAATTATTGTTAATTTATACTGGTTAATTGCAAATTCAATTTAATTGATAAATAATGTTATAAATTTCTCCTACATATACACATTGTTTACATAACATATAGTACACTATAATGTAGTACACAAATACATTTAACATAATGACATCTACACATAAAAGAATATACAGTCCAACTTATTATTTCTTATCATTAACCACAAATCGTTCCATAAGACAATGCACTTCAAAACCATATTATTCATATAATTAAATGTTCATGAACAATAAACAATTACCCCATATCGTCGAATAATAGTCTAATCTTATGATTATACCAGTCATTTACAATTACATACATAATCTCATGATTATAAACATAATGATTATGTATATTGTCATATACTTCTACAATGTCATTTGAATTAATATGATTATTCCATATTATTCTCTCATGTACCTGGTCACGCTCGAGTATAGTCCTGTCGCCGTTATTATATTCTGTTAAAATCAAGTGAGTTATATTATCATCGTTAATCTCATCTACTGCTATCTCAGTTTCACTGTAAGGTAAGTACTCATTATTATTATTACTTCTCTCTACGCCTAACCTTTCTACGAATTCTTCATAATTTTTCTTTACTTTAAATATCTCTATTTCTCTCTTTCTCTCTCTCTCAAAACATTTCTCACCATCACGCCAAGCTACACACTCTCTCTCAAAATATGCAGGGGACACTAACTTATCATCACGGCACCACCTATGAAGTGCACAAAAAACCCAGGGAAATTTATTTACAGACATATCGTCTTCCAAATACTCACGTGAAGCCATTTCTTCACCCCCCACTACAACATTACGGGAAAAATCTACCACCTGCATCCACTCTACCTGTAAATTCTTTCTACTCTCTCTCTCTGATTCATCACACACAAACATCTTATTATCAACTTCTACAACTTCGTTATCACTATCAACATCTATACAATCATTTTCTAACACCATATTTTTATTTGTATTGTCATTGTTATTACTTGTAAACCCATTATTTAAATTATCATTTCCACTACTACTTACCCTATCATCTTTGTTCGATTTTAATTTGTTTATTACTTTCTTATTTTCTAATTCTATTTCGCCTAACCGCGTATCTATTTCACTCAATCTTTTATCATAAATACAGCCTTGTTCTTGAATTTCTATTTTCATTTCATTAAAATCATTTTTCTGTTCGCTAAATTTTTCGTCAAGTTTACTAAAATTTTGACCAAAAAGCATTTGCATCATTTTTATTATTTCTGCCATTAAAAAAAAAATTTGTGTAAATATTTCTTTCAAAAAAAAAATTATTCCGTGTAAAAAATATTACACCATCATATTATACATAAAATTATTGTACTATTTTCTAACATGTGTAGTTACAACATAACCTTACTTTTACGTCTTTTATATTCTTTCGATACCCACTCTGTTTCTGAATTCTGGCTTATTTATATAATTATTTTATATAATGTCCATGGTTCGGGCAGCCATTTGTAATAAAAACGAATTATTTATTAAATAATGTCCCTTGTTCTGGGCGTCATTTGTATAAAAACCCACTTTTTATACTTTTATTTTAATTGTTCGTTACTTACCGATATTCCTAAGGGTCCCCAGAGTTCTTTTATAAGCGAGATCAGAAACAGTGTGAGGTTACGAAATAAGTATTAATACACATTTTGTATGAAGAGAATTTACTTAATCTTTATTATTCCTTTACTATGTTCTGTTTCAAATTATTCATTATTCATTTCTTGTATGTTTACAAAAACTCTATTATTTTAGTGTACTTTTTAACTGGAATACAGCTTCCTGGTAATATGTAATTTTACAGTATTGACTTATATACTATAGCTTACCTTGATTACATCACACATAAAGACAAAACACAAACAGCCCAGCCTGCAATTTACACTCTCACAGACACACAGAAAATTATAAAGCCCTTAACATTTAAAGAAGAATACCCATCCCTGCTGGCACGCGTTTATAGCTCGAGCACTCCGTTTCATTTTTTGTATTTGTTAGTATGTCCGAAATAAGTATTTGATGGTGTCTCTGGTTGATTAGTTTTCGCTTCACTACTACGTGTTCATTTTTGACCGAAACTCACTTTTTTCGGATAATTATAACAAAATTTTGAAGAGCCCACTGGGCTTTGTACCTGCAGGTACGATAGCTAGGCCAAAACTGCGCAGAACGGTAAGGCGTTCGCCGCTACCTCGATTTCGTCGTTGTTGAGGAAACCAAAGCCTTGTATTTGTTCGTCGTAGCTTTCGTCCCATGCAATCCATGTAGTTGTTGGGGTGACGACAGTATACGATCTCAGTGAGGCACTGGCTAACGTCACGAGATGGGCGGATCTTAAGTTTTCATATCCTTCAGCACAGATTGTAGGTCTCACAAAACTTCGTCTCTGCGCCATTTTCGATAGCGTCGGTTGATCTGCTTCGCGTCCCCGCCCGCGCACATGCTCGTATGATGGGTCCGAGCACACGGTCACATTCTCGCACAGTTCTTGGAAAACTGAGGTGGCTGCATACCTCGGTACTGATTGCACAATGCTATTACGTCTTGCCTTTGTTATAAACTGTTCCATTCACCACGTGTTCTGGTCACCGTTGAGAAATAAAATTTTCACAATACATTTATAAATCCCTGAAAATGAAATAAAATAAAAATACCCACATTTTTGGACCGTTACAAAGTGTATAGAAACAGGTAGACAAAACTCATTTTAAGAAGCAATGAAGTGAAGTTGTGGCCACAAAGAAAATGTTATTTACTTATGTTACATGTATTTCCTTTATGTATTTTTACTGAAGTTGCTTTAGTATTATTATATCTGTGAAATATGTTCTTAAGTATGAGTAAATTATTTTTCATAATCTATTGTATTTTATATAAAGTTTATGAAAAGTAAAAGGATTAAGATGTGTTAAATCTAATATTATTGATAGTGAGGAATGTGTTTGTCATTAAATCCTTGAAAAAATAAGTTTACATATATTTTTTTCAAAAAATTCTAATTGCGATATAGTACATGTTTAGACCTCAGCATCATTAGAAAGTGAGGAATAAATTGTGTGTTAATCTATGCAAGTAAGATATAGTTACATCCCCAAGATTTTGTATAGTATACATAAAGTTCTTGCATGATATTGAACATAAAATATTTATTTTGCAGGTGGAAAAGTGCTGCAGAAAAGGTAATGGAAATACATACTCCTGGGTCTGGCAGACAGATATTTATGCGTCAACTAAGACAGGGATCACTGTATGATGAAACTCCGCTCATAGGTATTCTTTTTCATTTTAATACAACTATTTTATAGTTATAGAGAAATATGTAAAAAAAAACTTATGTACCTGTGAGTTTTAGGTATTATAAAAAATATGTTTGAATTTTTCAGAGGCGATTCAACCACATGAGTATAAGCCAGTGGGAAAAGAAATTTTTGGACTTACACCATCCACTAGCTTAAGTTCATGTTCTTCATCTTCATCACCTACATTTCGTGAGCGTTCATTAAGTTCGGGTGGGAGTGGAAAATTACATACAGTGAGATCTCAGTGGCCATTTTCTCGCAATAATCGTGATTGATGTACATTATTTGCACAACAGTTTTTCTCAGTGTCAAGAAACAGTGTATCTGCTAACCATTGTATAATATACGTCTGGTCAATTTATATTTTCTTTGTAGTATTTGTACATTTAATAAAATTAACTATTGTAATATGTACACTATTGCTACAATTTTCTGGTACTACTATTACCATACTGTGATAGTCTGATAAGTTAAATGTTTATTTTATATTATTATGAGTACAAAATTCATGAGTCCATAATTCACTTTGTATTATTTTTGTCATTGGCTATTTTGTAAAACATTAAAAATGTCTATATTCCTTTCTAAAATTGTTGTTTATTTGTGTTTCCATTAATTTCACTTGCCACATTGATGGAAGTAGTATTAAGTATGACCATTACATTCTCCATAAGGACATATGAAACAATAGAGCAGTGTACTATATTAAGTAGGGTTACAGCAACAAATACTAGAATCATATTAATTGAAAACAATCAGTTTATTGGGCTCTCTCATAACCAACTCGAATGGAAAAGGTTAATATAAAATAATTGAAAAAATGGTTACTAAAATGGTCCTTCAACTGTGAATGTTGAAAACAAAGAATTAAAGTTGTAATATGAACCCCTTTTATGTTAAATGTTTGACTATTAATTATAATCAAAATGAACAAATGATAAATAAAAACTGTAACTAAATTTACAATTATAAATTGGATACTTTGTAAATAAATAGGCCTAAATTACAAAAATAAAATTAAACAAGTGACTTACTAAACAAAAAAGAAACTTTGTTTTGCTCATATTATTAGCAAAATTTTAAAATAGATTTTTAATATAGATAATTTTCATTATAATTTTGACAAGCACATTTTACATTATAGTAAAGAACAAACACTAATCCTTGCACCTTTATCAAACGTCTTCTAATTATAGAGTAATTTATTAGTTTTATCTTTAATAAAGTAAAAATTTTTTACATCGCTAGGTTATTTTATTATTAGTTTATATCTGTTACAAAATAGATAAAATTATTAGTTTATGTGTTAGACTGTTAGACAAAATAATAAACTAATAAATTTCATGACAATAAATTGTTTAAATCGTGGGAT
Organism: Magicicada septendecula; assembly: GCA_034769895.1. NCBI lineage: Eukaryota > Metazoa > Arthropoda > Insecta > Hemiptera > Cicadidae > Magicicada > Magicicada septendecula. The sequence goes on along the minus strand of CM068367.1, from coordinate 750,872,569 downwards.
TTTAAAATGTTTTAATTGTATTAAAACACATCACTTACACAATCATTTCACTATTGGTAGCCTTTGTATTAATCTCTCTGTGTTGAACCAGTTCACCCTCAACACTATACCACAGTTTTTATCTGTTTAGTGAGAACAGTTTTAACTACGACTATAGAGTAATGAGTAGATTGTTATCTTTAGATGTAACATTACAGTTTTTTTATTTAACCTTTTTAGTTTTTTTTTTTTATGTAAGCAGCAGAGTTCAAATAGAAAGTTACAAATTGTTACAATGTTTTAAGTTTTGAAATGTGTATTGTAGTTGTCTATTTTAGGCTACTTGTTTAACAACAATAAGAGTAGGCCTATATTTTTTGGAAGGCACAGGTAACTATTAATTTTATATTAAGATGTACTATGATTCTGTCTGTATATAAAGCCTTAATTGGTAGCTTTTTACGTGTAGACTAAATTGTGACCACTTATAATAAGGCCTGTACATATGATTGATATTTTGTAACAGTAACAGTTTACATACCACATAGTGTGTGTGTGTGTGTGTGTGATTTGTGTTTTCCTACATTGCCAGGGGCGTACCCAGGATTTTATGTTGGGAGGATACAAAATTTAGGTAAAAATTTGTAATTTTAATTTATTGATAAAAACGTAATCTAAAAATAAAAATTAGGTGAAAAATAATGTCACGTAGATGTAGAAATATACAGTTCATGTTTATTACACGACTGCCAAAAAGGAGTGTTATGTTTTCAGTGGTAGGGTATGTATGTATGTATGTATGTTTGTTCCACTATAACTTTTTAACGGCTTTACCGATTTTGATGTTCGATGGCTCGATGGATTCCTTACTTCATCAGAAGTGTCATAGGCTATATATCACCGTGAGTTGACTTCCGGTTTTGACCGGAAGTGAATTCAACTGATCGGTTCTAAGGATTTTTTTTTGTTCGTTTATTGGTCCAGGGAGGCAGAATGGCGAAACAAGTTTTTGCAATTCAAAATGCTATTTTAACGCACAGAGAGGTGTCAGCATGTGAGTGCGCAGTACGTCTGTGTCACCTTAAAATGCGGGATTCCTCGCGAAAAGTGATCTTTGTTAATACTTGCTTTCCTGAGTTAAGGTACCGGATGTTGAGAATTGATGATAATGCAAACGAGCCATACAGAAATATTCTTGACCGCTACGTTGCCAGGCCTCACACGCTCGAAGAATTAAGTTTGCATGAATTCACTGTCTGGTATGAGCCTGTGACGCACAATAGATTCTCAGAAGGTGATCAGGATGCTGATGCTTACGAACAGGCTCCAGAAGAAAATGCCTCTGAGAGATGTATCACTCTCCTTGACAATCAGGGAAAAATGAAAAAGCGTAAGCGCCCAGCTGTGTTACGAACTAGGTATTACACACCAAACTCAGATCCGGAAGCATATTATTATTCTCTTTTAGTCATTCACATTCCTTTCCGCTCTGAATCTGAATTGATGGAGGGGTATAACAGTGCAAAACAAGCGTTCGTAGCAAAACAAACTTTGTTACGACCAATGCAAGGTGGAAACAAAGTGGAGGAAATGGCTGGGTGGGAGGAAGAGATTCAGCAAGCTGTAGCTAGAATTGTAGCAGAAAACCTAGCTAATGAAGTTAATTTAGATGCTGACGTGGTCAAAAATAATATGCATGAAATTTTCGAACAAAACCTTATTGAAGAACATAATGATGAAATTGCTTTAGCTAACGAAGATGGTGAACCTGGAATACATGAAATGACGGATCAACAATATGCCACAGCAGTAAACTTAATGAATTTTCAGCAGCGCCAATTGTTCAAAATGATTTCAGACAGATTGCTTCCAAGTGAAAATAATACTGAGCCATTACGTGTGTTCGTTACTGGAGGAGCAGGCACCGGCAAAACCTTTACTCTGAAAATTATTGTAGAACAGATTCGTCGTCTTTCTCATTTACCTGCAAGCAGAGCTGTTACGGTAGCAGCACCCACAGGTGTCGCTGCAAGATTGATTGGAGGTAGCACTTTGCACTCTACTTTTGCCCTTCCTATCGAAAAAGGCAAGGTGACAGCTCTTCGCCCTCTTACTGGTGAACGTCTTCAAAGGGAACGGCTAAGGTGGAAGCATATTAATTGGCTAATCATTGACGAAATCTCAATGGTACCCTATACTACCCTAAGAAATATTCACTTAAGGTTGCAACAGCTTAAAATGAATGATGCTCTCTTCGGGGGTATCAATATTATTTTGTTTGGCGATCTAATGCAGTTGCCACCTGTATCAAAAGCAGTTGGTGGTACCTACTGCTTCAAGCAGCCTCATTACTTATCAGCTGAAATTAATTTGTGGACACTGTTTAGTTTCTGTGAATTACCTCAAAATATGCGGCAAGCTAACGACACTACTTTTATAGACATTCTAAATAATTTACGAGTCGGCCAACTCACCATGCAGCAGCTAGAAATTTTAGATCGTCGAAGAGTTCCTTTGACAGATGAATTTGCTGATGGCGAGTGTCTGCGTATTTTCCCAACCACTAAACAGGTAGAAGAATACAATGCTATGATGACTGAAAAGTTGAAAACATCATCTAAAGTTTACGATATTGCAGCGGTGGATGTGTCTGTCGAAGCTAAGAATTACGGACAAAAGTTAAAGAAAGACTTCATACCAATGGATCCAAACAAAACTGGAGGTATTCCAAACTCTTTAGTAATCGGAGTCGGATCTAGGGTAATGTTGTGAAAAAACATTAATGTTAATCATGGTCTCGTCAACGGAGCAATTGGCATCATTAGAAAAATTGAGTGGCCTGCACTACGTCGAGATCAGCTTCAACCTGGTGAGCTTCCACAAGCCGTATTTGTAGAATTTGATGACAGATCAATTAGGGGAAATACTGCTGGTATTGGAGTAAAGATAGAGCCCACCACTGTTGAATATGATGCTTTGCGAGGCCAGGGCAAAGTAGAACGACATATGCTGCCATTAATATTGTGTTGGGCTGTAACAGTACATAAACTCCAAGGCACTACTTTAGACAAAGCAGTCATTGATTTGAGTAGTAATATTTTTGCCAAGGGTCAGGCCTACGTCGCACTAAGTCGTGTGAAAACAGAGGGATTAGCAATAAGTTGTCTGGATCCACGAAAATTGTTGCATGAACCGCACGATAAAAACTCACTTGAGGAATTAAATCGACTCAGAAATCTGTAGACTAAAGCTTTTTCTTTATCATTTCTAATAAATGAAATTATTTAGTCAATTATATAATTTATAAAACAATTTATCGAAATGTTTGTATTATACTAGTTATATAATAGTATATAAAATAAAGTTATACTATATTTATAAGTTCATACGCTAATTATACTATGTACATAATAAAGTTTCTAAATAAAACTATGTAAAAATTGAAATTTTTTTGCACTTCACACATACGCACGCACACACACACTGCACATTCCCATTATACTCTTTTTAAATACAAAAAGGTATAAAATAAAATAAATAATTAAAAAAATTAAAAAACACGACTGCCAAAAAAATAAATGAATAAATAAAAAATAAAAAATAAATTGATAAAAAAAACTAAATAAAAATAATATTTAGTAAAAATCACAAAATCTAAATAAAGTCGATTTAAAAAGCCAAAAAACAAGGTACTGAAATTCAGCTCTGATCAGATTTAACGAAAATGTTATGAATGATTAAACGCGTAGTAATTTTATTAGATTTAAATTACTTTTCGATGTTGAATATATATCAATGCGTCATATGAAGACTACAATTATAAAAAATATTGCTGATAAAATTTTGCTCTTCAATTTTAATTTTCAATGCAGTCGGGGGCTGTTTCTAAATAGATTTGTTCTTTTCATTAAACCTTGTTTTTGGCTTTTTAAATCGACTTTATTTAGATTTGTGATTTTTACTAAATATTATTTTTATTTAGTTTTTTTATAATTTATTTGTTATTTATTCATTTATTTTTTTGGCATTTAGTTTTTTAATTTTTTAAATTATTTTTTTTATTTTTTATATTATTCAAACTGAACAGAAATTTGTGTACATTATTGGCATAATAAAATCAAGGCTTCGGACTTTGTTTCAGGCTAGTTTATCTAGGACAGTTTTGTATCCATACAAATGTCTCTTGTAACGGGCCGAATTTGAGGGTTATTTTATTTTATTAAATTTTTTGGGATTTATAAAAAATATTTATAAGTTTAATTTCCAAGTGTGACCAGGCCACGTGTTGTATGGAACAGTTTCTAACAAAGGCACAATACGCAATATCTCAAGTTGTGCAGTCAGTACAGAAGAATGTACCAAGTCGTCATTTCCAAGAACTTTGCAAGTGTGTGGCAGCGCGCCCGTATGCATCACACGACCATGCGCGCGGACTGACGCCTGGGTGAAACATCAAAGATGGCTAAGGGTAACAATTTCTGTTCACCTTCGTTTAACATCCTGGCGGATGCAAGCTTAAGTCCCGCCTATCTAGTGACGTCGAGCAGTAAGCGTCTAAATATCATCGACGTACAACACGAAAAAACTGCTATGTGTCATGTGCATAGCCACTAAACTGTGACAACTCAGGCTGTGAGCGACGACGAAATTTGTTCGCCGGCACGGCATTAATGTCCGGCTGCATGGAAAAAAGCAGTCCACGAGAAACCACAACAGCTTACAGACGTAGTTAGTGCCACGTGGGCCCGGTCGGGTAGAACTTTTTAAATATGAATAACTCAGTGTAATAACGCCTTAATACCGACCGGGACCCAAGGAATTAATAAACGCATTACAGTTATTAATTGGTGCAGTGATGCGGAGTGGATTGACAACAATTAAATAACGGGCAATAGAATCGGGTGAACAGACCACGTGTTGTACGGAATCGCGGCAGTGTACAGTTTAAAAATAAATTTGTAAAATAATAAAAAACAAGGGGTAAAGTATAAAATGGTGTGAGTGTGCGTGCGAGCAGAATGGGCTGTCTAATATAATATAAGAGAATATTAAATAGGATATCTAAATGTATATTTCCCAATATGTTTCTGTGTTCTGATTTGAATAAGTAAAACAGTCGTATATCAATTAAAACCATATAAGTTACTATGAAAATGTGTTAGTCTAAGTTATTTTGTCATTACCACTTTCTCATTTCTGTGCTGCAAGATTTGTCTAAACGTTCCCGGATATCTTCTGAATTATTAGTGGGGGGTAGTCAGATGGCAAAATTGTCCCGTTTTTATTAAGGTAGAGTGTTCAAAGTTTACATGTATAACTAAAAAACATGTTGGCGACTCTGGGCTTCTGATAAAAAATTTAAAAAGCAGGTAAGTTAAAAGACCGCAGGTAAGTTCTGGCAGTATTTTAATTATTAGTGTTTTTCGATAATATTTTAATTGTTACACTCTGAATAGATATCATAGCTAATCCATTGAGCTGTTTTTGTCCTCTAGTGTTTCTGATATAACTTTTTATTTTTCTATAAGTTGAAAAGAACATCCACTAGTTGCCACAGACACTAGAAGTGTTGCACCAATTTTTAGGATTTTATTGACAGTTGAAAAAATGTATTCTTGTTACACTAATCAAGACATGATATGAAGTATTTTGGCTTTGGGTTAGGACTTTCTATCACTTCCTCTTCCACATGACAAAGTCCGCTTCAAGTGTCAACCTTTAATTTTTTAATGTCATCAGGCAAGATTGTAGAAAATTTTTTGATATCATCTTTGAGTGAACAATGATGGGGAAGAAGTGACTACAAAGATTTCAGAAATTGTCTGCGAGTGAAAAATCGTAAATCAAGCTGCTGCATGAAGTAATCAAGGAATGGGGTGTAGACTGACAGGCGGTAATATTCGTCTGGATCTTGAGGAACATAGTACCTGTAAGCTTGTCTTCCACTTCCAGGTCTTCTGGGGATGTCAACTCGGATATCAGTGGTTTCACATATCTCGGTTATTTCCATGAAAGAGAATGGAACTTGATTCTGATTCTTTCTCATCCTCTGGTTCTTTCTTCGGGGTATCAGCATGTTTTAGAAAATAAAAAAGATCAGTGGATTCTGCCAAGATGTAAGGATTTTGAAAGATGGTGGGACAGACTGAAAACTTACTAGAGGTAATCATGTGGCTATGATGACAGGCCATTTGTTTATTTCAGACAGTAATGCTTAGGGTTTGCTTGATGTTCATTGCCTACGTCAGGTAAATCTTGGATATTACTTAAAGCCCTGTAAATAACAGTAAAACAGATCTTTAAACAAGATTGCTTGTAAACCCACCCAGGTTCACAAAATTTCATAAGTCTAGATTTTTAGAACTAGAAGTAGGATTTGACTCTTGTAAGGGGTGGTGCAATGAGAACAAAACAATTTAAAACTATCACAATAGGAACTCGTTTAATATTTTAAAGTCAAATATAGTATAAATACAAAGGTAATAAGACGCCATTTTATGTAGTCATGTTCATCATTTGAAAATAACTTCCCTTAAGTTATTGTCTTAAGTTAAGTGTGCCCATTGACACACTTATATTCTTCAAGTCGATCAAAAAAGCTATCCATGACTCTCTGCAGGCATGGCTTGTGAAACCGCCTGAATGTCTTCAATGATACACTGCCTGAGTTGTTTTAAATTATGTGGTCATGACTGAAAAACCTTAAACTTTAGACAGCCCCGCAAAAAGAAATCACACACAGACAGACCTGGAGATTGCGCTGGCCAGGTTATTGCACCAAATTTTGAGATCAACCGATCTTCAAACACAGGCCTCAGCACATCCATTGTATTTTTGAAATTTATGTGGTTGCTTCATCCTGTTGGAACCAGATCGAGAGTCAGTGTCAATCCTTTGATCATGTAACAAAGGAAGAAAAACGTTGTTCAGCATTTGCACATATCGGTCGGAGTTCACACTGACTGACGTCTTGAAAGAATATGGTCCATAAACAGGAAACTCCACACCAAGCAGTGACTCACTGGCAATCAAGAGGTATAGCATGAAGTTCTTAAGGGTTACTGTCACGCCAGTAATGCATGTTTTGTTTATTGAGATGCCCGGAAAGGTGAAAATGTGCTTCATCTCACATAAACAAGTGTAAAGGAATCTCGTGTTGCCTAGAAGCATAGAGTTATTGCCAGATCTCTTTAGAAGATATCGTACTTCTGTAATTAGTGTCCTGTTTCCTTATTACAGATTCAATCAAATTCAGCAAATGTTCAAATTCTTCTGACAACATACAACAAAAATTTTCAAACTGTCTATTATTAACAATAAGCAATTTACTTAAAAAATTATTTCTGCCATATAATTGCCGACTTTTCAGTACTGGTGTCACTCGATGACTTTTCTAGGAATTTTTCTTTCTGTTTCTTTCAAGTGATGATAAATAAGTACGAAATCAGCACTTTCAAATTTTCATGCTCCGTATTCAACCATGTACACGCTCACAGTGGAACTTGCTGCTCGTCCACATATACCTAGTGCAGTTTTACGCATTTCTGTTCCATACTGAACTGGGCATTGCTGCGCGGTCGGAGTGGGCACAGTTTAGTACTAACATATCTCCTCCCACTAATCATGAACAACCTACAGAAACAGAAAATTCCTGGCATACTACCCCCCCCCCTTGAAAAAATCTTGGTTACACCGTTGACTGATGCACTCTACAAAGTTACAACAAACCTCTAAATATGAATGCTACGCATTACTGCTAGGATCTGCCAGGTTTTATTGTTCATTCACTTTACCAGAAAAAAATATGGTTTCATTCTTTTTGAAGAGACCTTTGTATAATGCATATTCTGATGTAATTAAAGGTAAAGGGATAAGTAGGTACTATGATTTTATTTTTTTAATATTAAAAATTATTCGAAATATATTTATGTTTAAATACAAGATGCAGAGTCAATAGATTCAAGATTATGAGACTATCAGTCTTCAAAGTGCTACAAAAATCGTTTGGGTAGGTGTAAAATTAAGAGGGTGTTAAATTATATATGTAAATGGATTTTTGCAGTTATTGTGTTACCACACTGCATGTGTAAAAGGGACACCAGTTTCTTTAAAGGGATGTATTGAAAGTGGGCAAGTCAATCAAAAACATTCATGGTCTTGTAAATTGTTTTCCAAATATGGACAATGCTATATCCAATAGTATTGCTAAAGTTAAAATAACTATTCAGTGTAAAGACTTGCCTTTTGATGAAAGATGGAAAAGGAAAAATGTTTTATGAAGTCTCTAAAGATGAAAGCTGTAACTTAACATAGAAGGCATTTTTAAAATTGCTTTGTTAGCAGGTAACATAATGTGTACTAAACACAGTCTCATACAATAAAAAAATAATGGAAAGTTTACCTTCCTAAATAAGGACAAGATTCTGAAGATAAGGTCTTAAGATAAAAGTTCTACAAAAATGATAGAAATGAAGATGAATTCTTTTAACAACCACACCTTACCAGATTGTAAAATGTTAAAGTACCCTTGCTGCGACTCTTTTATACCTCATTTACTGATCTTGGAGAAGGTTACCTTGACTTGACATTCATTTTTTGTATGACAATATTTTTAAAATAGTTACAACAAAATAGGATTACAAAATGATGTATTTTGTAAGAACCGGTATGTTCAGGCCCTACTTGTTCTATTTATTCATTTATTGTGTTTATTTATAAGCAACTACTTTGAACATTGAAACATGGATCTGGGACTGGTCATGACTAAAGAGGGATCAACCCCCCCCCCAAAGCTATTAAAAGTTTCAGCAGAATTCCATAATCATTTACTGTAGGCCTATTTCTAAGCTAGTTGTCTTGTTAAAATAAGACGTCAGTAATTACAGAAATACAAGGAATTATAATAATTGTAAATTAATAAAATAGAGTTTTCTTTATAATGGGAATCACTCTACATTTAGTAAATAATGTACCATATTTGCAACCTTAAAAAACAATTATGCACTTGCCATAAAATGAAGGCAGAGCATATTAATATATATTTATCTTTTTCCCAGACATTTCTTACAGGCTTGTCCATGTCTGGGAACATTCCTCTAGTCTAATGTCTCTATGATGTGAACTGTCATCTTTGCACAGATAAACTAACAGTTAATTGACTTTAATTTGAAAAAATGAGAGGATTTTATTACTGCTTTTACATTAAAATAACGTACTTAACTCAAGTTGCTTAAAACATTCTTGGGACATCCTTAAATTAAAGTGTGAAGGTGTAATAAAATCAGGTTTTTCAAAATATCTTCAGAAAGACATCTTCATAAATTTATGAATAATATACATTCAAAGAATTATTACATTTTTAAATGTATTATAAAATTATATGGGATAAATCCTGAATTTCTCATTTGTCCTGAGAAAAATGGGTGGAGGGGTCAACCTTCAAGCTAGTTTCTTCCTCCTACCAGGGACAAGTCCTGGTTACACTTAATTGTTTGTATTAAGTGTTTCTGTATTATTTTATTTAATAACTTCACACGGAAAACTCATAATACCTCCCTCACCTACGGAAGACTTAAATCCATGTTTTCCTTGTACAGTATATAGATTATATTGGTGGCAGCATGTTGGAACTTTCTAATTCTAGAATTGCATCATTGTAGAATACAGCAAGACAGAATAACATAGAGAGGACATTCCTATTGGCTGGATCTGCCATATTGGTCGGACATAGAACTGGAAAATGTCTGATGGACATAGTGATGGAAACACAAAACATTCAAATGTATTGTAGTTTCACTTAGAATTGCACTAAAATGTTAAAATTTCAGCTGTTTCTAGAGAGAAAATGTGGGATGATAACAGTGCTATGTGAATGTAGTTACACCCCCATCATATAAAAATAGATTACAGATATTACAATAAATTATATATTCTGAGATTGTGACATCGGAAAGTCACTCTGTGAGACAATTTTTTATTTTAGGGTCTGAGACTTGTCAGTAGAAAAGTTGTAGAAAATGTCTGAATTTAACTTTGACTTGAAGATTTTTTTATACTTCTGCTGCAATTGGGATAGAAATGAGCAGTACTTGGCACATGAATGGCCTACCATCAAGCGATGCCATCCATCCCCCCACTTTCCAACTTTTTAACCTGCATTACGGGTTTTCATGTAAATATTTAATAAAATATCAAATCACATAAATAGTTTATTCACTATGTATACAATTAAAACATTCAGAACTCATAGGAATAGTAATTAAATGACACTAATGCTACCAAAAATTTTCAACAGACTGCAAACAGCATGGAATGTACAGTCTAACAGTGGCAATGCCTGCATAAATGCTGTGTATGCAGTGCATACATTTAAAATTGTATTTAAAAATGTCTAAAGTTTAATAATTAATTTTACATTAGTTGAGCTTTAAAGAACATTTCTTATCTCAAAACTTAGTTTACTCAAGGGATATAATGACAATTGAAGTGTGCAGCCAAGCACATGGTAATATGCGTCATAACTAACAAATACATTTCCCGGCATCAATCATTAAACCCACACAACTTGTTTGAACAAGCAAAGCATTCTGACTTGCATTCTCCCTTCACTACAATAATTGTCTGTGGATTGTGGTAACATAATGCATTACTATTTCTGCATAGTGTATTTGGAGCCCATGTTTACAGTTTCTGAATCAAGAGTGCATTTCTAGTAAAGCCTGTGCCAGAAATATCATCTTCATGTGTAGTTGAATGTAACTGTGTAATTGAAAGTTTATTTATACATCATTCAGTGGTAGAAGTTTTCCAGATAAATTTAACATTATCTAAAATAATAGGCCAACACGATTAATTCCCATGTTAATGACAAAAGCAAAACTTATACATGACATTTAAAGAAATAACATGAAGTAAAAACACGCCTTTGTGGATTTTCAAAATTTCATATTTGTATTGTTGGCCATGTATATTTTTTCAACAAGAAAAATATCTGGACAAATTCAAGAGTTTCTGATTTGAACAATTTATTTAGTTTTCAAAAGAAGACATGCGATTTCATAGAATCATGTCGCTTTAAGACAATCTGGCAAAACAAGGATTGATCTGCTGTCAGTAAAAGCACAATGACATGGTAAAAGAAAATTGGTCCATTCTTCATTCCCTAATTCTTGTAGCGTTGTAATCTGTGGCATTGTGAAATAGAGAAAATTATATAGGAGTCATATTTGTTACAAAACTATAATGGAATGTTAAGAAATCGTCTGAAAAACTGTTCAGTTTTTCTGATTTATCTAGTGACATTCAAAATGATTTAATTAATTCCTCTTCCCTCTTTATTGTTTTTACTCTCTGTCGCTTCTTAGCAGCCTAAAGAAGATTCCTGACAGAGAGTAAAAACAATAAAGAGGGGAATCGAAATGTTGCTGACATGATGGCATTTAATAGCAACCGAACACGGCCTAACAGGTTTTTAGTCGTAATTTTGAATTTATGTAAAATATATAAAAAACTAGAAATTAATTTGGGTACAATTAAATTGGGTACGTGTGATAAATATAATCGATAAAGTTGAAATGTAAAATGATTTCTAGTGAGAACATCAGAAGTGTGCAAGTTTGTTGTGAAGTAAGAGGAAAAGTTATAGTGTGTGTGAGACAGCAAATTGTTACTGCCTATTCTCTCTCTCTCTCTCTCTCTCTCTCTCTCTCTTCACAAATTAATTCTTTCATTATCTGAGCATTCAATAACAGTTGTCAGGTTTTTAAGGACTTTATCTAAAGAATAATTTAAAACTAAATCATACTTTTAAGACACCTAGATACTTTAGTAAATCCAAGACCACTTACACCTGTCAACATGGTGCAAGCAGTAATGCAAAACTTGTGTAACAGACTTAACTATTGAAGGACAAATGACAGAAAATATATATGGAAATATGACTTTTAATAAAATCAAATAGTATAAATTATATGAATTCTTGGTTACTTCACCATTAACTCCACCACGTTTTCCTGTCTTTACGTTTCTTATGAGGAATGTTAGGTAACAACTGGTATGAGAAACCTGAAAACATTACTTTTACTGCATTTCTGTAAAATCAGACCTACAGAAATCTTAAGTACTAGCCACATCAATCTTACTTAACCTTAGCAAATAAGCAGTGTGGTGCAGTTAATGGAAAAGGATCAATTTTTGTTTACTTGATGTATCCTGTAATGTTATTGCAGCATTTTTATAGCACATTACTATGTAAGATGTGTAAACATGCCTTTGTTTTCGACTTGTATGAGGCATTATATTTAGCATCTCGGAGTTAATTGCTTGTTTTTATGGGCATGTGTATATTTTACTTTTTTAACAATTTTGTGTTTGTTATTTGTTAGTAACAAATAAATGAATATTTATTACTACCATGTTATTAGACCTATAATTAAATTTTATAAATTGATTCAGTGACCATTTGTGTTAACATTTCGCCGCCTTGGTTTGACAAGGTTGTAACTGACATTTTTGGCTAAATTGAGTTAACGTCAGCACTGAACTCCCCGTAACCTGGTCTATTCTGGAATATGACTTTGAATGCGATCTGTTAGCAAACGAATGAACTACGAGTGTGCCATAGTTCTAACTGCAGAATGTTTCTGAAGGTCAATATTTTGACAAGGTTCTAACTGTACATCACCAGCTGTTTAATTGTTTCAAGCTAATCAGCTGTGTTGTCAGTAGTGTTTTGGCGGTCTGACTAATAATTTAGAGTTAACCTAGTAAAGCTATTTCGTAGTTGCAATTATTGTTATTAATAAGTAATTTAACAGCTCTAGTATAATGAGTTCAACTTGTAGTTCGCTTCAATGAGTCTTCACCAAAAAGAAGTAAGGAAGATCGTGGCCAAACCACACAAATGGAAGTGCAATTTATTAAAAAGGGGACACCAAAGCGGTAAGGCCTATATAAGCAAAAGAGGTAAGGAGGTACCACAAAAAAACTATAAAAAATTGTGATGTTAAATGTAAATACAAATGCGGAAACAAAATTTCATATCAAGAACGATCTGAAATTCACAATTCTTATTATTCATTACCTACATCAACTGAAAAAAGACAGTTTCTTATAAACACTACCTGTCGAATGTTGACAGCTAGGCCCAAAAGAAAATGTGATGAAACTGACGAAAGAGAAGATGAAGAAAGTGATGAACGTTCAGAAAATGAACAAAACAACCAAAATGGGAACACATCGAGAAGAAAATTTACTTTCAAATATTACTTCTTTGTTAAGGGAGAAAAATTACAAGTTTGCAAGTCTTTTTATTTAGGTACACTTTCAATCTCACAAAAACCCATTTATACCGCACATACGACAAAAAATGTGGAAACTAATACACCTATCCCTGACAAAAGAGGTTCTAATAAGAACAGTAGAAGGTTGCCTGAAGGTGATTCAGATGTAGCTAGACAACATATCAAGTCCTTTCCAGTTGTGGAATCGCACTACTGCAGATCTTCCACTACGAGGCAATACTTAGGATCTCATCCGAGTTGTGGCAAAATGTATGACCTTTACATCGATAAGTGTAACGCTGAACAGTTAAAGCCCGTGAAGAAGTCAAAGTATTATAGGATTTTTGTCACAGAATTCAATTTGGGTTTCCACTCACCAAAAAGTGACCGGTACGACCTTTGTGAGAAGCACAAAATTGCACAACAAACAGAAACACTAACTGAAAACATAAAAACAGATTTTGAAAGACATCAAACTCTCAAAACTCATATGAGGGAAACAAGAAAAGAAGAAAAAAATCTTCCAGTTTTACTGTTTGACTTAGAAAACGTAATTTTAACTCCACATGCAAACATTAGCTCCTTATTCTATTACAGGAAACTAAACATTTACAATTTGACAGCATATTATACTCCAACTAAACAAGTTTATTGCGCTATATGGAGTGAAAACATGGCTGGGCGAGCAGGAAACGATATAGCAAGTGCGTTTGCCAAAATTTTGAATGTTGTCAGTGATGAAAATGATTTTACTCATTTAATAACTTGGTCTGATTCCTGCATGCCTCAAAACTGCAATTCTATTATTTCAAATGCTGTGTTGCATTTTCTACAAGATAATCCAAATGTGTCATCTATCACCATGAAGTACTCACTACCGGGACACTCATGTGTCCAAGAAATTGATTGTGTGCATAGTATAATTGAAAAGGCTATGAACAAAACAGACTTCTTCTCACCTATTGGTCTGGTAAGAATATTGAAACAAATTAGCCCAAGAAATCCCTACCGAGTAATACAGATGCGTCCTGATGATTTTAAAGATTTTCAAACAACTTCTAAGCTGTTTAACTACAAGAAAATACCATCCACACAAGTAGCACGCTTAGCTTTTAGCAGACCAGTGCATGTTGTAATGTATAAGACATCCCATGACAAATACGAGCCTGAGAATTGCGCAAACATAAAATTTAATGAAACTCCTACAAGACAAAAAAGAAAGAAAGAAAACCACCAACTAGCCAAAATCTCCACAGCTTTGGACGTCTTAAAGATCAAGCCAAAAGTGCAAAAACGTGCCAAAGACATATCTGATCTTAAAAAGAAAGACATCAAAGCTGCCTTCCCGTACATGTCCATTCAAGCCAGGGAGTATTATTCCGCTATTTTAAATTTACACTGAGTAAAATTTGCCATGACCTCCTCAATTATATTTAGTTATGTTTATTGGGTTTTGTTTATGTGTTTTTAATGAAATTAAGACAGTGTTTATTTTCCTTCTGTAGTCAGTTAGAACCTTTTTCCTGTGTTACAAAATGAAAAATAAAGTTGTTTACTTTGACAAAGTTCTATGTGCAGTTACAACCTTGTTTGTCTCCCAAACACCACAACTGTGTAGAACACGGTTCTAACTGCAATTTGACCGATGTTGCGCTGAGTATTCTAAATCTTATTTTGAGAAAATAACCCATCAAATATAATGTTTAGTTAGTTAATAATACACATACAAATTAGTATTTGAAATTAAAAATAAATAACAAAGTTCTTAGTATTCAAATCTTTAAACTCATTTTTCTCGAAACTACTGTTGGTGCAGTTACAACCTTGTCAAACCAAGGCAGCGATTTATGTAGAACATTCAAAATTTATTTTAAGTAAAATGGTAGTTCTGGAAAATGGGGTCAACTGCACACTTATGTGCAACAAAAGAAAGTTAAACTACTGGCCAGGGTATTGCTTTAAAAGTGGGAGAGCAGGGAGAGTGTGCTGTCTGAGAATACAAACTGTTACAACATCACAGAACAATCTACGTGTTTCTCGAATGATCCATTGGAATCTGGCTGAATGTTGTGGAGTACGTGATTTCAACATGCACTCGCGAGACTTTTCTGGAAGCCACCAGCCACGCGGACTGTGTCAAGGCCGCAATTAATTACATCGTAGTGTAGAGCTAACACGCAGTATGGAATAATATAGTATTTTGGTGGGGTATAAGTACCAATACTCAACGACGTTCAGTTTCAGTTATTGTTGCGATATATTACAGTGTGGTTCGAGTTTATTGTCGGGTGATTACAAGTGATTACTCTGTGCGTTCAAGTGGTTATTGTGGCGAAGTGTTGTGTTTTATAATCGGGCGGTATAATTGTAATACAATTGTGTTTTAAATTAGTTGACATCTTATTGAGTGTGAACAATTTTTATTTGATTTGTTGTAAGAGACTGTGTTGTTAATTTTGAACTGTTTAACTGTGATAATTAAAGCTGGTGATTAGTGACTTAATTGGTGTCTTGTATTTTGTTTTCCACTGTACCATACGACGATCAGTAGACTGTCGTAACAATACTTTGAACAAGAAAGTAACAGTGGTGGGCTGCTAATTACAGTTACTGAGTTATATAAAATCAACTGTTACTCTTAAAATAAAATAAGCACAGTTGTAACCATATTTATGTGAAAGTAAACATGCACTACAATATTTGAAAGTGAAGATGTGGCAGGGTCATCAATACTTGTTAGACCTGTTAAAAACGATATCATCCAAGAAGACACAATGTTTATGCATATTATCAGTAACAGAACATCCCAACACTTGATAAGTTATGCGTTTCCTTGAAACACATGACTTTTCACTGGCAGCCATTCGTCTTTGAGTGCTCTACTTAAAGAATTGGTTTTTGTTACAAAGCATTTCAGGCAGACAATTTTACAGTGACATAAGTGGTGTTACAGCTGTGTCCCCAATAATACAAAGTGAAAGTATCATATATCATCGGAAAATCCAGTGAACTTGAATGGAAGATAGAACAGATAATATCAGTACTTCTTTTTCTGAAGTTTATTGTTTTAAAAATATTGTATTTAAAATTAGTTTATATTAACTGAGCCCTAAACACTATAAACATGACAAAATCTTGCAGTATCAACAAAAGCTTGTTTTATCAGTTAGTAAATAATAAACTTAATTAATGACCTAAAGATTTAAAAGGAGAACATATTTCAACTCTGTCAAAATTTAAACCTGGTGTAAACAACACTCTATCATTAAACTGGTGTAAGTTGTCTGATGCTTTTACAGCACAATGTGGCAGCACTGTATTAAGCACTACTTAAGTTTTCAATAAAAAAGTTATCTTAAACAAAATATAGGTAGTTGTGTGTATCGTTTAGTTAACTATCGATTTTGCAACACCAGTGGCGTAGCTAGGTTTTTTGGCGCTCGGGGCAAGAAGATCGTCGGCCGCCTCGCCTTCACAATTAAAAGGGGACAAAAGAGCAAAAATTAAGGCCCATCGAGTGAACCAAGTACTTAATAAATGCAAATGTGTAGATTTTTATATGAAAGCACGTCCAGAAAACATCTTAAGAATATTTGTTAAATTAATATTATAAGTTTAATATTAGGCCTACCGGTATTCAGTTTGTATACATTTATTAGTAATGAATGTAGACTACAAAAAATGTAGTAATATAACAAATTTATAACATAAAAAAAATGTTTAATAAATATGCAAATTCCTTGTAGGTCTAAAGCGCATCGTCAAAAGAATATCTTAAAGCAACATAAAGTTAAATAAAGAACTACATTAAAAGTAATAAAATAAATCACTTACCATTACTTTCATTAATGGTTCCATCTTCTATTAATAAACACACAACACTTAATATTTATTTTTATTATTTAATAAATTTGGTTATTAAATTATATAGTCTAAAGACGAAGCAGTGTCATTTTCAATTGAGAGTATCGCTAGATTTGATACCCTGTCCTGAGATATTGTTGATCGTAGGTACGATTTAATCAATTTAAGTTTACTAAACGATCTTTCACAAGAAGACACAGATGCTGGTAAAGTAAGAAACATTTTTAAAGGTGTTGCTAGTGTTTTGTAGGCTTCTAATCCCATTGAAGAAATGTATTATAGCAGTCCCTGAGGTGTAAAGTCCATTTGTTCTCCGTTAACTTTTGCCCGTTTTAATAAAAGTACGTCTTTCAAGTCACTAAACAATTCTTCACTTTTTAGGTCATGTGGATACAGTTTTGCAAGAACTGTGCACTTAATATTGATTTGGGAAAGCTGTTCCTTAAAATGTATATCCCCATCATGTACATACGCCTCAAATTTACAGAGGAATCCAAAGCGTTTTTCTAACTCTTTTATGTTAGAGAAACGGCTTGAAATTTCAACTGACATTTTAGCCAAAATTTCTAATACAGAACGTCGCATTTCTTGATGAACGGTTAATGCAGAGTCGTCTCACACTCCCCTGGCATCGTGCTTTTTCTTATTTTTTTTGTGATACTGACACCGACGCCCCACCATCAATAAGTCCCCCTCTGTTTAAAGAACGTTCCAATTCCTTCCATTCCAAAAACGCAGACCGATGAGCAGGATTAACTTTCACCATGACGAAAACCCATTTTCATCATTGAACTGGGTTCTTTGATAGTTTTTTGTGGAAATAAAGTGCAACGAAAACAAAATAGAGATTTTTTTAGTTGGAGAAAAACACATCCAAGTGCGATTTATCTTTTCGCCATTTTGCACTTGTTTAAGGATCGTCAATCTTCATCTTCAGGAAAATGGCTGTCCTTGTTCTGCAACTGACATGTTCCTCTATTCTCCATTATATCTCGGAAGGATTGAGATATCTCGCTTGGCCAAACTCCCATATCTTGTAGAGCAGAACTGAGAACACGGTCTACATTGTTGCTAGTAATATTATGTCCTTCATCGCCTGTAATTTCAAGACTGCACGATGCAACATCATCCATGGTACTAGAATCAACTGAATCTTGTAACTGTACTTTGACACTTTCACAATTTGAAGTATTCACATTGTTAACTTTACTGTATTTATCAACAGCCTCATCGCTAACAACATCCATTTTATGATCGCAAGTTGATTCCTTGTTAATTGTAATATTTTGACACTCATGGTTCAATTTTCCTTGAATAAAAGACTTCATAAACTCTTTGGAACTTGTAGCTCTTAATCTTTCTTCCCTCCTCTTCCGAAACTGGCCACCACTGAGTTTACTTTGTTTCATATCAGCTCAAATAAAATTCAAAAAAATTGATTTTCAATAATAGTATTAGTATGATGACATACACGTGAAGTATTATAGGCCTAGATATACCCACAAGACAAACAAACCACACACTCAAGATACTCACAAGCAACTGATAATCAACACGTTTGCTGCATCGAACCAGGAAGAACTGCACATACGTAGCCCACGTAACGTTTTTATATGTTTATAAATAATATATTCGTCTGTATATGAATAACAATTAACAGTATATATACAAAGCTAATACTGTATGATTATCAGTTTTCCTTTGCAGCACAGCAACTCACTACAAAGTCGCAAAAAATATTGGAGACAGCAAGTGAATACAAAGGACATGAACACTGATAAAAAACCATACTGACTTACTGTCTACTCATCACTTGCACGGAAGATAACAAAACTCATTTAAAACAGCATGCACTGTTTAAAAAGACCGAGATAAGACACCCCATATAATAACATCTGAGAATGAAATACTGTATTGTACAGAGAGGGACAAAGAGCCTCTGTTACAGCATAATTTGTTGTCATAATGAACCGTAATTACAGTTCTTGAGTACAAAATAGACTAATACTGTTTATTACGCAAGGTATGACTTCAAGCTGGCTGTTTATGCTTCTTTTATGAAAGGAATAGTGATGTCAAAGAAACAAGTTGTTTGTACTTTTATAAACTGAAAACAATTTTTTCAAGTCTATGCTCACTTTGATGCCCTCCTGGCTATGCCGCCTGGGGCGGCTGCCCCCTTGGTCCCCCCTAGCTACACCTCTGTGCAACACATAATAACCATGTGTAGAGAAATGAGACAGCGGAATGGTGTCATATTTTCATATCAGATGGTGTTAACTTTATACTAGAGAGAGAAAACACATGAAAAGAAGATTATCAACATTCATACAACTTCATAACGCCACACATATGACAGCAATATTCACATAGAACTTTCACAACTTTTAAGCAAAAGCAAAATTCTGACCAGGAACAACATGAGCAAGTACTACACATGCAATCAAGAAAAACAAGATATCCTCATATTATCAACTGACAAAGAAAACAGCAATCATCATGAACTACTCAGAATAAAACAGTCATATACAACAGTTTGTAATACAATCACCAGTTGTGCATCCAACCCAACCCAACTACACATCTGTAAAGGAGAACAAAGCAGCTGATAAAGAAATCTATCTTACCATTACTATGGCTAGATATAAAGAGAAAGCTGAATTGCAAAATAGATTACGTGAAATGGAAAAAACCATGAATCAACTGAATAAGCAGCTACATAAGCTGACAGAGGAAAATGAACAGCTTAAAAAAATAATGATATTACAGGGTAAACTGCCTGAACACGATACTGGCACTAAAACTCCAGTTAGTTATCATACAGACGAAGAAGAACTAGAAAGAGAAACTGACTGGTTAGTCAAGCAAACCAAGAAACGCAGAAGAAAGCGAAAAGCTGAATTCTCTCCAGAGGCAGAAGCAGGAAACTTCCTCAACCTTAGTAGGGAAGGGACTGCTGCTAATAAGGGCAACCCTAATAAGGATGAGGTAACTCAAGGAAGGTTAGGACTTGATAAGTGTGGAAAAGGGAAAAAAACTACACCTCCTCCACCAATCCATGTAGTTGGGATAACCAAATATGCAGATATTAAATCACTGATGGCATCAGTTGCAGACAAGGAATACAAAATTGTGGCGATGAATAACAATATATGGAAAATCCTAACATTGAACTCGGACGCATATAGAGCTTTGGCAAAAAAACTGAGTGATGAAAATAAGCAGTGGTATACGTACGAGGACAAAAGCCGTAGGCCCACTAAGGTTATGGCTAGAGGTCTCCACCCAACGTGCGAAAACCAGGAGATCAAGGTTGATCTCCAGCAGAGGGGATTCAAAATAATTGATGCTGTGAACATCATTAAAAAAGAAAGGAAAAAGGATGAACAGGGGAAGGAGGAGATTAGTAGGGTAAGGCTTCCTCTGTTCATGCTCACGTTCGATCATGAGGAAAATGTAGATAATATATATAACATAAGATCAATTCTCAACATGAGGGTTAAAATCGAACCGCTTCGGAAAAACTCGGGCCTTATACCACAATGTAAAAAATGCCAAGGTTTCAACCATACGCAGAAATTTTGCCATCGAGAGCCTAGGTGTGTAAAATGCCTAGGCAAACATTATACTAGCGATTGCACGATAAATCATAATACGCCGCCCACTTGTGTTAACTGTCGGGAGCAACATCCTGCCAGCTACAGAGGATGTGAGGTGGCCAAGCAACTACAGCAAATGAAGAATCAAAGACGCCAAAACAATAAGCAAAAGACTAGTGGTGTCGGGAATATGGCTTCCGGGGAAAAACTCCCGTTATATCTACCTACTGTGACTTCGAGGGGCAAACAAGCTCCTCTAGCAGCGAGAGGTAGGGATACAGGGACGAACAGCTATGCAACAGCAGTGAAACAACAACAACTCAAGACCGCAGGAAACGCTGGGAAAATGGATCAAGTGCTTAGCGAGGTCATTGAAAGACTTGACGTCCTGAATAAGGCGATGGAAAAACAAAAAGATTCTACTGACAAAATTCTCGAGAAACTCGCTGAGCAACAGCAAATAAACAACAAATTGTCGAAAAAAATTGCGCAGGTGGGCGCACAAGTAACTGCTGCCCCTCTAAGCCAAAAACATGTATAACACCGTAAGAATTGCAACGTGGAATGCAAATGGACTTCTGCAACGGATAACGGAGCTTGAATTGTTTCTAAATATGGAAAGCATTGACATCTGCCTAATCTCGGAGAGCCACCTTACCAGAAATGCGATTGTTAATATAAGAGGATATAGCTGCTATCATGCGGCTCATCCAGCGGATAGAGCCAGAGGAGGCACGGCCTTATTGCTGAAAAGCACTATCAAATATTATGAAGACCTGAAAATAGAGGAGGACTCGTTTCAAGTGGCAACTGTCAAAGTGCAGCTGCTTGGTAAAGGAAACTTTAAAATTTCTGCAATATACTGCCCACCAAGGCAAAATCTGAAAAAAGAAGATTATGTTGAGTTATTCAAGATGCTGGGGAATCACTTCATTGTTGGAGGTGATTTTAACGCCAAAAACACCTTTTGGGGTTCTAGGTTATCGACCACCAAAGGCAGGGAACTATACAAAGCTGGGATTGAAGTAAAACTTGATTTTCACTCAAGCGCTACCCCAACTTATTGGCCTGCAGATGGCAACAAATTACCTGATTTGATTGACTTTTACGTTGTTAAAGGATTATCCAGCAGGTACATAGATGTTAAAAACTGTGAGGATCTCTCATCGGACCACTCACCGGTTGTCATGACAATAAATGATGAGGTTATTTTTCGGTCATACCCGTGCCAGCTTTCGAGTAACAAAACGAATTGGACCCTATTCAGGCAACTACTGGATGAAAGCATAGACCTTCATGTCCCTTTGAATGATATTTACCAGTTAGATGAAGAAGTCAAGAGATTTAATACTAATATTCAGAAAGCAGCATGGGAAAGCACTCCCCAGATCAACAGAAAACTGAAACAGAGAATAATCTGCCCTCCTCCAGAGGTGAATGAACTTGTCAGGAAAAAGAGGAAGGCCAGGAAAACCTGGCAGCGAGTTCGCACACCAGAAAATAAAAGAGCCTTGAACTTGCTCTGTAATGAGCTGAAGGAACTGATAAAAAAGGTTAAAAATGAGGGGATTGGAAAATATTTACGCAAGCTAACAGCTCAGAAGGATACAGACTATTCACTTTGGAAGAGTACTAAAGGACTGAAAAGGCCGAAAACCCACCAGTCGCCCATCAGCCGGGAAGACGGGACATGGGCGAAAAGTGCGGCGGAGAAAGCCGTTCTCTTTGCCAGACACCTTGAGGAAATCTTTCAGCCGTTACCTAGACAAACAGCAGAGGAAAACACTAACTTTGAGCCGAAAGTAGATAGGAAAAACATACAGAAAGTAACGTTACAGGAATTGAGAGAAGAAATTAAGAGCAATCTAAGCGCAAAAAAATCCCCGGGTTTTGACCTGATAACAGGCCAAATACTAAAGGAACTGCCTGGAAAAGCCATGAGAAAACTACTCCATTTGATCAACGCTGCCTTCAGGCTGAAGTATGTGCCTAGTCTGTGGAAGGTGGCTGAGGTTATCATGATTCTAAAACCTGACAAAGCACCAACAGATAAAAAGTCCTACAGGCCAATCTCCCTGCTACCGGTGATCTCAAAACTATTTGAAAAACTGTTTTTGAAGAGATTAAAGCCTTTGTTAGAGGAAAGAACCCTGTTGCCGGATCACCAATTCGGATTCAGAGAAAAGCACTCCACTATTGACCAGGTACAAAGAATCACCCATGTTATTGAAAAGGCTCTTGAAGGGAAGAACATTTGCTCAGCCGTCTTCCTGGATGTAGCGCAAGCTTTTGATAAGGTCTGGCATCATGGGCTTGAGTACAAGTTACATAGGGATCTCCCAGAGGAATTCTATCTGATACTAAAGTCTTACATCTCAGAAAGATACTTTAGGGTGAAGCATGAGGATGAATATTCAACTTTAAAGAAAATATCCGCGGGAGTTCCCCAAGGGAGCGTATTGGGTCCAATTTTGTATTTGTTATACACGAGAGATTTACCAAACAGTGAGGAAACAACCGTTGCGACTTTTGCGGATGATACTGCTGTTCTGGCGGTAGGTAATGATGCCGAGACAGCGGCCAATAAACTGCAAACTTCAATCGCAGAGGTATGGGATTGGACTCGACGCTGGAGGATCAAACTCAATGAAACGAAATCAATACACACCAATTTTACCAACAGAAAAATAGAAATACAAAGGATCTACATCAATGAACAAGAAGTGCCATACTCTAACACTGCTAAGTATTTGGGTATGACTCTGGACGCAAAACTTAAATGGAGGGAGCATGTAAAAAAAAAGAAAGAGGAACTCAACATAAAATTCAGGAAATTGTACTGGCTGTTAGGTAGGAATTCACAACTAACAGTTGAAAACAAATTGCTGTTGTATAAACAAGTGCTGAGACCTGTGTGGACTTATGGTGTACAACTCTGGGGATGCACCAAGAAATCTAACATTCAAATGATACAAACTTTTCAAAACAAAGTACTTAGGAGTATCGTTGATGCCCCCTGGTATATTAGGAATGACAATCTGCACAAAGATCTCAAAGTAGAATATGTCAGTGAAATCGTAACAAAATATGCAGTTAACCATGACATGAGAATTCAGACTCATATAAATCCTGAAATGCTTTGCGTGGTGGAAGAAGCTCCGCACACGCTAAGAAGGCTTAAAAGATTGAAGCCCCAAGATTTGGTGACACATTAGTGCATTTAAATCTGTAAAACTCTAAAAGAGAGAAAGACAATAATCTCAACCCGGGGAACAGCCAGTGGGCTTCTACCCCATAAACCGTGACGTAATATTAAAGAAAAGCAACTTGTTGGGCTCGCTCAGTTGTTGCAAAGGGAGGTGTTTTTAGTGGGTTAGAGTCCCACACTACCTGGAGCTACGGGGCTCCAGTGTGTCTATAGAGATTTTCACCTGCCCTGCCGGAAAAAAAAAAAAAAAAAAAAAAAAAATTACTATGGCTAGATGACATCAAACAGAAAGTAATCTATAGAAAATAGTTTTCCTTAATCCACAGGTTTCCAAAAACTATAAGCCAGACTGCCCACACAGACCAGTCATCAGTGCTTACTATTCTCCTACAGATAGTCTAGCTGAACACCTATATGATTACTTTAGCCTTCAGCAGAAGATTCAGCTTCAGGAATCTCTTCATCAATATTCTGATCACCAAAGCAACAGAAATTCTGAGGAATCCACATCACTTTCCATACAGCTTTTTCAGTCTTACCAAAACTGCATGCTATTCTCACCCATAGGATCACCAATCTTGCCAGCCATCAACTATTTCATTTTCAAACATAGAATAAAACTGTTGCACAACACTTTATAGACAATTCCCCATATATGAAATTGTCTATGTATTGGTGTGCAACAGTTTGTGAATACAACTGCTAATACAAGTTCATTACTTAAATATTTCATCTTCATGAACAACTTTGAGAAGAACCGTTAGACAGTTTCAGATACACGGATAACATCTTTCTCATCTGGCCGCAGAGAAGATGAGACATGGAAAACTTTCACCAGCACTTCAACAGCTACATATAACCTTCACAAACGAATTGATGATAATAATGCACTCCAAGTCCTAGACATTCTAATTACAAATTTCAGCTTCCACCATACTGTATTCAAGAACACATGAGAAACACAGATACCTTCATGCAACATCCAGCTCAGTTCAGCAGAATATTGAAGATACATACAGGTCATGCATACCAACCAATCAACAAAACACAACAGAAGTGGCAAAACTCACCATTCCATTACATCAATTAGCTAAACTTGCACACACATACCAAGAATGGATAGCAGCAATTGTCTGAATTGTTTGGTGAATTACTGTCTGTACTGCTCCTGTGTCTCTACACAGGATAACACTCACATATGTTATATCCAGTCTCAGTTCTGTTGAGATATTCATCCTCACTTCATTATAGTGCTCAATAAAATTCAAAGGTGCTACTGTTTCAATTCTTTTTTTTGTTGTAAACATTGGTCATTCATTTTGGTATCCATCTTCCAAAAACTAGTGGGAACAGAGTCTTGAAACTTGTAAAAATCCATATAAATGATGAGAAGTTGTGAAATTCTGTGTAGCGTGCAACGCTTGTTTTGATTTTTTGAACAATGTAATCAGTACTAACTGTTGAACTTACCCCAGCTCATTATACATAAAATTCATACATTTGGATTCCTGTCTCACAGATGTATAACTTACGTATACTAAAGACATTTAAATTTAGTGTACAATAGACACTCTGCTTTTCTGTATTCCAGTAATAATATTATTGGTATTAATATTAATAACTCACAATAATAATAATCCTGCTTTTCTATAATAATTCATGAACAAAGCTAGATGCTTCAAGTATTTCTTTAATGTACTGTCCAAGTATCTCACTTATTGCCTGTCGCAAAATGATAACATCAAGAAAGTATAAGAGAAGTGGTTTCTAGTGCGTTCAACTGAGAACAGAGGACATATTTTTTGTAAAGGAATCCTACATCTCTTCCACTACAAAACATTGTAAGTGGTATAATACCATCCAACCACAACTGTGGTCAGTTTGTCCAATCACAACTTCTGCTCCAACCAATCTACTGTAATTATTAGCAATCATTATTTGTCCATTTTCTTTATAAAGACATGCCAAAGAAGCTGTTATTGAGTCATCTTGTGCAAAGATATACCTCATGTACCAAGGTCATATCTGACACATTCATCAGTTCCGTAATATTCATTATTCTCTTTATTCAAAAAAGTACTTGGATTTCGTCCATGACGTGTCCATTACTTAACTAAATATAATTATTTCACTACCAACTCGGAACACAAAGTTTTTATGGGTAAAAATAAATGCTCCCAGCGGCAGCCTCTGAAGAAGCTTTTTAAAAGCGAAAACCGGTTCAGGTTATAAGGTAAAACTTTTACGTTTTTACCCATAAAAAACTTTGTATTCTGAGTCGGTAGTGAAATAATTATATTCAAAAAAGTACTTGCAGACCTTTTCAGTGAGTCCAATTAAACACATTTATCTTTTCTTCATTATTTTCAGATAAATTCCAAAAGTCTGTTCCATAAGGCAGGACATTTTTAACCATATGATAAAACATCTCTTTCCAGTTCATATTTACAGAACTTGACCACTACAGTCTATTAACATATTCCCATTACTGAAACATGTGCATGGTCCCAAAATATGTCTTTTAAGACATAGGCGCTCCCTACGTATTACATTGTGTATCTATGCATGTGTGTGTGTGTGTGTGTGTGTGTGTGTGTGTGTGTGTGTGTGTGTGTGTGTGTGTGTGTGTGTGTGTGAAACATTTTTGTATAAAATGAGAGTCTTAATATTACTAGGCTTCTGGCTTTGAGAGCCACCATTACAGATGTTATGTTGTTACCCTTTCTTAAAATTTTTATTGTGCATTATGAAAACAGTAAAAGTTCTTGGATTTCGTTGTCCATGACGTGTCCGTTACTTAACTAAATATCACTATTACTTTAACGACTCGGAACACTAGGGTTCCGAGTCGTTAAAGTAATAGTGATATTTAGTAACAGTAAAAGTGTTCAACATGAAATAAAACTGTTAGAATTTTATATTGCATAGTAAAAAAGGCAAGTTACATAATATTTTGTCAATTTTTTAGTTCATTTGTTACTTTGAACATCTTCCACCACAACCCCACAGTTGGTGAAGTCCCGTCTCACCTTCTCTATCTCTATCTCCTCTTCTTTCATTTAATAGTTATTCCAACATAAACTTCTCTTAATCAGTTATAGCTGGTCACATAATAAGGATACAGATTTGGCACTAGCCTAATTTTTTTTAAGCCTGAAAGTTGAGATAAATAGTATAAGGTAGAGTTCACTTTAGACGATGCTTGCACAAATGAATGGTTCCACAAGCAATGCACTATTATGAACCTGTGAAGAGTGGTCACTGTGTGCAACGATGTATAACAACCAAGCTGCAACTACCATTTTCTATCTACTTCCAGTTCACAAGATGGAATTGTCCAATAATGAGGAATTTGTCATGAAAAATGGCATTTTGAAATCTTCTAAGATTGCTGAGGAATTGTGCAGGAGGAGGAGTGAAACAATAAATACTTTCAAGACCGAGAAGATGAACAGTACAATCATATTTTTTCAGACATCATGTACTTCCCATGTAATAATAATATGAATAGAACTAATATAGCAAACAGTAAAAAAAATGCATTTAATAATCAAGTAGGCCTACACAACATTAATTTTTTTAATTAATTTTATCAATTAATTTTTAAAACTACATGTTCACATTACTACATTTTGTAGATTTATGAGAATAGAATATACTACAGTGTTTAAGAATTGGTATACGATTTCACGTGTTACAAACAAAAATTCAAAATGTATTGCCAAAAAGATGAAAATTTCCTACAACATGTTTCATTATCTTGTTGTTGCATCCTCTTTGTTCACTTTATTAATTTAATAATATATATAATACTTTCACTAATGAACTTACTGTTGTCTCTTCCCAAACGTTTCGAGATGTTGTTTCTCTTCTTGAGTGGGTTTAATACTGACTGTCGATTACAGAATAACCGTTACGGAAAAATGGTGTGTGTGGTGGGGGTTGATGGTGGCAAGGGATTGGCGTTGAGGTTCGAATTATGTGTGTGGATCAGTGTGTCAAATAGTGTATGTGATTTGTAATGTATTTGTTCATTTAATATGTTGTTTGGTTGTAGTGTGTGATATCTGTATATTTCAAATTGTTCAGCTGTGTTTAGTTTTCTACTCTTAGGTAAGTAGTGTATTATTTCCATGTTGTGTTCTATGTTTGTGTAACTGTGGTTTTCGTTATGTAAATGTGTGGCAAATGTGGAATGTATGTAGTTTGTGGTGAGGGCTTTTAAATGTTCAGAAAACCTGGAAGAAAAAGATCTTCCCATCTGGCTGATGTAGAATTGTTGGCAATCATTACAATTTAATTTATAAACCCCTGTTTTGCTGTATGTGTCAATGTCTTTGTTAGTATTGTTTATGTGTTTTCTAATGGTGTTGTTGGTTCTGTAGGCTACTTTATAATTTTGTTTCCTAAATGTGTTTGCAATTCTATGTGTATTGGAATTGTAGTATGTAAGTGTTATGTATTTACATACTCGATCTTTCGAAAAACTATCTCGTCGCCAACAACAAGACGAACAGCGCTACTTACGACAGCCTCTGATGAAGCCTTCTATAGGTGAAAGCCGGTTTAGGCTGTAAGGTAAAACTTTACGTTTTTACTTATAAAAAACTTAGTGTTCCGAGTCGTCAATATTATAGTGATATTTAACCCCTTAAGTGTTTGTTTTTGTTTGTAATACCAAGAAACTGTATTGTGTATTAAAAAAAATTTCAAAATACAGTAGTAAAGAATCGGATCATCGTCAAGAGCCAGATCCTGTGAACCGGTTCACCAAATGATCGCCGAATCACATAAAAAAATTGACTTGGCTGATGGTTGCCAGCTCCCGGTTTCTAGGCGTTCCGACAATTTAACAAAAAAGTTCATCCCGAGAAAGAGCCGATCGGTTAATTGATCTCTGATTTAGAAGATTAACTGTACAGATGTAGTATAATAGATAATAAGGCATATAAATTTGTTTTAGTCTTTTTTGTAGATCATCGCGTACTGTACAGTGTGTGTGTATATATATATATATATCCTGCAATTGTCAAAAAGCAGCTGTTATCAAGATGGCGGATATGTTGTTTGGGTTTTTGATTGTTTATATTGTCTTGTTATTATAGTAGTGGTAGTAGTCGTATCGTGACTTTTCTGTTGTGAAAAAAAGTTGTCAGTGAAGTATTGTATATGCCATTGATGAAAATAAGAGTTTTTTAAATGAGTGTCATAAATGATTACTTTATAAATACGGCTTCAGGGACTTTTTTAAATTAATTACTCTTTGTTGTACATTATTTCTTCATATCTAGTATCGTTGATGTTTTAATGCCATTTATATTTTCAAAAATTGTTGTCGAACTCGCTCTATTAAATATAATTTGATGCGAATCTTAAGTGTACTTATAGTGCTCACACGCCGGCTTTTGTGTGTGCTGGTTTGGCGTTTTTTAAAAAGACAAGGTTAGAGTTGAAAGCGAAACTCGTTTCGCGCAGTATAATTGTGGGTTGTAGGAAATAAAAGAGGAAAATTAATGTAGGCTACAAATTCAACTACTTAGATACTTTTATGTAGTCAGCTGAAGTTTATGTAGTACTGAGTATACTGTTTTCATGGATTTTGTTAAGTGGTATATTTCATATAAATGGAGTGTAGGAACAGAAATTATATAAGTCATATTATATATACTCTGATTTTACAAATTTTGATTTTGTATTGTGTATACTGCATTGAAGAATCCGATATAAATTGCCCACCAGAATGTATATGTTCAAAAGTACGTCAAAAGTCACAGCTTTCTTTTGATGTCATGTACTCTATTAAATGCGGCGGTGGAATTAATAAAATAACAGATCTGGAAAACGTAACTATAGGAAATATAATAAGCAACGTGGATGTTATTAGTGTGTAAGTATATTTTGTTTTAACAGTTAGCATGTTGTGAGCTACAGTATATGGAAGAAATGCAAGAAAATTCGGTAATTCTTGTAAGTCATATAGAATGCAACACAGTGGGTAAATGGAAAAGTACTAAACTTCAAAACAAAATTCTTATTATGAATTTACAGTTACTTTACCTAATCAATTGAACTATTTTAAATATATACATTGTCAGTATGGTAACAGAAGAAAAGTATACAGATCACAGTTATTGTCTAGAGCTTTAAAATTTTTAATTTCCCATGCACAAAATAATATGCAAGTAAATATGGATTGAATACTCACCAAATGTGTAGCGCACAACATGCAATTTGCACAACAAAAAATAAATGTAAATATTAATTTTCTCTGATATTGAAGCATAAAGTAATATTTTGTTAAGTAGCTTTATTATTGCAGATCAGGCAAATCCCAGTTTAAAACTGCAGTTGGTTCTGATTATGGAGTAAAATAAATATTTTTGTTTCTCTGTGAATTTTAATCAGTTATTCTGTACCCTCCGAATTTTTCAATTGGGGGGAGTGTTCAAGTTGATTGATATGATGTATTCAATCCATTTTACTTGTGTTTTGTACAGGCACCATATGAATTGTATCATCTGTTGACATATCAGTGAAATAGTTAAAATATAATTGTATTTATTCAATTAAATACACCAATAATACAAGTGTGAGTCAGATGAAAACCTTAAATAGTTTTTAACTTGTAATTCATTGAACATAAAGACATACATGAGAAAATCATTTTTCAACATACTCTTAATGATGTAATATATAAGTGCTCAAAGCACTTTAGAAGAGCATGAATATCTCTAAAAAAAATTCTGCAGATTGTGATTGTCGCCACTTGTTTACCTTCTGTGTAATGTCTTTGTCAGACTTGACAGACTTTGAAGCACATGAAAATCACTAGATGCGAGGTCTGGAGAGTTCGGTGGGTATAATAAAGACACTCATATTTCAGATGTAGGATGGTTAGAAGTGTTGCTTGAGAACTATGGGGTTGCTCATTGTCATGTCACAACAAAACACGTGTACTCAGAAGTCTGTGTTGTTTTATTGTGTTACAAACTAATTTAAATGTTTGAAAAAAGCTAGAATGTTACTTTGTTATTCGTTTTTAAATAATAAATTTTTAACACTCTGTGTGCGGTACTGTTTCATAGTCTGAATTTAGATCTTTGACGTAAAAATAAATTATTCTTTTTATTTTGGTTTTTTTATAGTTTGTATAGATCTTTGTCTATTTAGCAACAATGAATTTTAAGAGTTTGTACACGTGTAAAACGTCCTTTGCAAATTGCAAACGCTTTGAGATAGACGAGAAAGTATTCACAAACCATTGTTGTGAAACACACGTAAATAGAAACTCATTTGAGTGTTTTCCTCTATTATGTATACAAAATTTAACCATTTTTATAGGGCCCCCTAATTAGTTTCGCGGGGGGGGGGTTTCGTTAGCGCCGCCACTGTTTCAATGCATAAGATTAAGTACCTACTTGTCTATTATACAGGCATCACTTCATGCACTTGAAAACTGTTGAGATTCTTATATATTTTCTTATTAATATACACAGGTTAAGTGTATTTTTATGAATACTTTAAATACACCATCAATAAGTAATTCCAGTGTAGATAAGATGTCATGTAAACTGTCCAGTGTGTATGGAGTCCAGTTATGCACATTTGATCAAATTCCATTTGTTTCAAGGTAAATGGAAATGAAAAGCTGGCACTTCTCAAACATTGAAGAAGCTCTGATTGATTTTATACAGAACTGAAATATCCTTCCTGGGTGTATAAATGTAACAATTGCCATAACATGATTTTGTAAGTGCATGTATGGCATTGTAACAAATGTTCTTGCCATTAAAAAATGTGTGTGCTTCCTAATTCAAAGCCAATCTTTCTGAAAGCAGTACGGTTCACGGCCACACAAATATGACCATATGACCCCAAATATAGTATACAATAACATGAACACAAACTGGAAATCTCCAAAGGACCACAATTGAATGCCATCCTTATCTGCACAAGAATGTGTAGTATACACAGAACAACATGGAAACAGAAAAATAAATAGTGTCATCAGAATGGTTAAAATTGATAAAACCTTATTCTAAGGGGGGGGGGGAGCATGCAGGCTATGTATATCCATAATAGTGGGTTTTTGGTGGAGTATGACACGAGACCAAGAAGGTGTTCTAATTCAAGTTAGTGATACGTCTTTCCTTACACTGATGAATGCCATAAAATGATATGTAAGAGGGTCAACAAACTTTTCGCACTCTTAGTGAAGGGATAAAACCCAGTGATATTTATCAGAGAATGTAAGTTTTGTATAATGGTGATGCATGTTCATCACTGCAGCAAGTGTTCAAATGAAGTAGGTAGTTTGCAAATAGCATTAATTACGTATCAGATCTCAGCCAGGACAGGTAAACCAAGTCATGACTCCAGAGACCATTGCAGCAGTTGAAAGTATCGTGAAGGAAGATGAGCATGGATGAAATAGTTGCCTATATAGATATCAGTTATGGATCAGCACATCATATCATCCATGATGTTCTGCAGTTCAATACAGTTTATCCGAGATAGGTGCCACACCATTTTACTACAGAATTGAAAGAACAACGTGTTGATTGATTCATGTAAGAAACTTTTGCGGTACTTTGAAGCTGAAGGAGATGGCTTCTACAAATAATGTCACTGGAGATGAAACCTGGGTTCACTACCACCAACTGGAAACCAAACAAGAAACTAGCAAAGTATAGTTCCTCGTCAAAAAATGTTGCAACCAATCATCAGCTAGAAAGGTTATGCTGACTCTCTTTTGGAATCATCAAGGGATAATTTAGGAGATAGGCCTACACACTCTGGGGAGAAACAGTCACTAGTACAACATATGCAGATGTGCTCAAAAAACCTCCTGCTATCAGGTCCAGTAACTGAATTTGTGAAATTCTTGAATATACTCTATACAAGTTCTCCTTAAGTCTAATCCAATTCAATAACACTCGAACTCAAGTAATGTACAATATTTACAGATGAGGATCAACCAAAGTTCACTGTTTTCCTAAGCCTAGTCTTCTTTTTTTAATAGCTAAGAACTTTTCAACCACTTCGTTGATATTAGTTTTCTGTGTCTCTTCATGCTCAATGCTTAACAGTGCAAGTCACTCAACCTAGTTTGGGCCATGGTACTTCTTAAGTATGACTTAATTAATTTAAGTTTTGAAAAGCTTCTTTCCGCTGTAGCTGTTGTGACAGGTATGGTTAAATAAAGCTGCAAAGCTGTAGTTAAGTCTGGGAGGCAGCTCATAAGGCAGCTGTTTTCTTCAACCAGTAAATTCATCATTTCTCGAATGCTTTTCTTGTGTACAATTTCTTTGGCCATCAGAGCTTTGAAGGATATTACTTTGTCAGGCAGTGATGTGGAAAGGTCACCAGGATACACATTTACCAGAGCCTTACTTTTCTCCACTATTGTCTCTTGTGAGAAGTTTACTAAATTCTGAGGCGTCAGGAATGAAAACCTATCATCAATGCAACGCAATCCTTCGAATCTCATTTGTAGCTGAGCTATTACAATATCTAGTGTTGCATTGAAAACTTTTACTTCAAATGATTTCACTGGGTCGTCAATTCTATGGTCAACTGATAATTCAACAAAGAAGCGTTTTACAACTCGCTTACGCTTATTTTTCATGTTACAAGTTATGTCCCATGACTGGGCCAACTGTTTAGCACCAGCAAGAAAGCCGGCAAAGTCCTTTCTTAAAACTTTTAACTCATCACAAGCGCGGCTTAGAAACTGCCACGCTCTGCCTAGGTCAACAGTTGGCCTCTGTAGTGCTTTTGAAGTTATATTTACATTCTCTAAAATCTTAGTTTCAAGGCAGAGCACAAGAATAAATTCAAAGTTTTCCAGGTGGTTTCTAATTGCTAATGCTTCTTCTGCCTTGGGTTTTTTTGAGCTGTACAGAATAATTTCTGTCAAACACTTAATCACATTTTTGAAATCATTTCTTAAAGCTAACAGACAGTCGTGTCTAGAAGACCACCTTGTTGGACATAGCTTTTTTAAAGTTAGATTTTTGGCAGAGCTGTCTTCTTTAACGGCAGTGTTAAGTTCTTCCCATCTATGTAAGCTTTCACTGAAAAACACATAAGTTTTCTGAACTATGTGTTAAAATTGTCTTATTTCAGAAATATTTGATACTGAATCATTGATCACCAAGTTCAGGTTATGTGCAGCACAGTGTACGTAATCCGCGTTTGGGATTATATCCATAATTCTTTTCTGTAACCCAGAGTATTTCCCGCTCATTGTTGCTGCACTGTCATAACCTTGACCTCTACACTTACTAATGTCAATTTCATTTGTTTTCAAAAAGTCTAAAATCTTACTTTGAAACCCCTCACTGTTGGGATCCTTTATTTCTTGAAATCCCAAAAAGGACTCACTAATCACAGTTTTATAATTGCCAGGAGATTCTTCTACTATGTTAATGTATCTGATTACAACACTCATTTGGTCAATCTTAGAAATGTCTTGTGTGCTATCAACAATTATAGAAAAAAAAAGGAGACGGGTGAATCTGTTTTAGTAAGGCAGTCAATACTGATTTTCCTAGCAAGTTAATGATTTCATTTTGAATATCATGGTGAAGGTATTTTGATCTGGTTTCTTCATTTTCTAAGTGTGCACTAAGGAGAGAATCGTAGTGAGAAACTAAAGATAGTATGTTCAAAAAATTTCTACTTTCAGGATTTATTTCATGTAATGATTCTCTATGGCCACGAAACGGCAATGAACACGGTGCCATGGTTCGAATGACATCCACAATCCGTATGAAAATATCTTTCCATTTTTTCCGCTCATCGGAAATTTGATCAGCTACCATTTTACTCTTTTTCCAAGTGGCATACGTGAGACAAGATTGTAAATGAGCATTGCTACTTTCATGAACTTTAATTTTTTTACTGAGACCTTTCCAATCTCTAATATCGCCTTCACGCCAGCTTTGGGCATCAGCACTTTGGCTGAAAAGCCAACATGGTAAACAATAGACTCCATCTAGATTACGAGAGTAACAAAGCCAAAACCTGTGAACAATTTGGCCTGCTGCAGTTTTGAAAGAATAATATGCTGTACTGAAAGACCGCTTAGAAACGGAATCCTTCGGGAAAGGACCCTTTGTTTGACAAGGTTTACTTAACGTTATTAACTTTTTCACCTCGTTTGTCATTGTAGCTTGATTTTTATAGAATGCAATATCTGTCTCAAAACTTTGGCAGTTTGGATCGGAAGGGCCTGCTAAACTAGTTTTATTTGCGTGATTACTTATAACTTCAGTTGGTTCAAACTGATTTTCTGGTCCAGGTATGTCTTCGGACTGGCGAACACATTCAATGCCTAGCAGTTATTCTTCTTGTTCATGTTGCAGTTGCTTATTTGTTTCCATAGTTGTATCACTTGTATCCGACGGACTAATGTTTAAATCAGGTTTATTGTCACTGTCACAATCAACTTCAAGTCCGATTTTTGTTTCTTTTTCATTACTTGCATTTGGCCCGGGTTTGGGTTGTTCAACTTCACATTTTGATGATTTTTTTAAAAACTGGTCGAGTTTTGAAAGTTTACTTTTAGATTCTTCTCATTGTTTTTGCAGTTTCCTTTTCTTAGCACCACTTAAATATTCACGCTTACTTTCCATTTTATAAACTCTGTCTCTAACACTCTAACTCTACACAAAATACAAAAACTAAAATCAAATATCAAGTCATTAAACTTAAATGACACTAAATTACGAAATGAATGCAATACAGTACTATCGCGCAGGAGATGCGACGCACTACTGAGTACTGAACTACATTGTGTTGTGTTTGTTTACGTCTCCTCAGTGCCGAGTGACTCATCGCACCGGACGTACGGGCACCACAAGAGATAAGATAAGCTTCGCTTACAAACTACAAACAGTAATGTCATTTCGGAAAACGTAGTTTTTTTTGCATGTCTATACACTTAAATAAAATGTATATTACGTATTTTAAATACAAATTTGCCGGTAGTCGGATCCCATTAAAACTTTTTTTCCTATTATAGCTCGTTTCATATTTTTTTCTAGGGGCCAGGGGGGCCCCCCGCGCCGCGGGGTCAGCGGGGGCCTTATCGCCGCCACTGCATTAAAAGCAAACCATGTTTCATTTCAAAAGAATTGTACAACAGATACTAGATATAGGACAATTTTTAGTTATACTATGGTTAGTATTATATGCACATTAATTCTGTACTATCAGCCATCATTTTTTTTAATTTTGTAAGTTCATAATGTATGAAATTTATTTTTTAAAGCCTTTTGTTTCTGTTTAAATATTGTTTCCTTAGAAAATTTAAAATATTTTTTTTTTTGTTGCAGGAATTTGTCAGGCAATAATTTAACAGTTTTCTCAGCTAAACTTGGATATTTACCAGCATTACAAAAACTGTAAGTTAATAAATGAATGCCATTGTTTAAAAAATATATATTAATATAGGCCTAGTGTATTTATTTTATTTGTTTTAATTAAAACTAAGTGGAATAAAACATTATTTCTTCAAAATGAACAGTATGCAATTCTGTTAATATTTAATAATGGTAAGCATATATTTGAAAAGGGAACAGGGAGTTATTAATTTTTACTTCCATGTTCCTTAAAGAAATGGAAGTATGGTGATGGCAAAAAAAATCGTGTTCGAGATTATTGCAGATTCTGATTGTACGACACTCAAAACATGAAAAAAAGTCATTTTTCGAAAATTGTGTGTGTATGTCGTTTTTTTTTCTATGGCAAACAATAACAGCCGCAAATTCAAACAGAATCAACTACTCTTTTGCATACAGCCCAGAATTGTTGAGTACTCAGGACCTATTGTTTTTGGTGAAGATCGGTTAAGGGACAGGGGTAGTTTACCTGCAACATTTTTAATCAAGGGTAATTTTTTTTCTATGGCAAATGATAACAGCCTCAAATTAAAACAGAATCAAATAATTTTGTGCATACAGCCCTGAATTGTAGAGTTCTCAAGACCTGTTGGTATTGGTGAAGATCGGTTAAGGGAAAGGGGTATTTTACCTGCAACGTTTTTTTTATCAAGGGTAATTTTTTTCTATGGCAAACGATAACAGCCGCAAATTCAAACAGAATCAAATAATTTTGTGCATACAGCCCTGCATTGTAGAGTTCTCAAGACCTGTTGGTATTGGTAAAGATCGGTTAAGGGAAAGGGGTAGTTTACCTGCAACATTTTATGTTGTAACAAGAGAAATGTATTCACAACGAACGATAACTGCCGCACATTCAAACAGAATCAAATATTTTTTTTGCATGCATCCCTGAATTGTAGAGGACTGAAGGTCTGTTGATTTTGGTGAAGATCGGTTAAGAGAAAGGGGTAGTTTACCTGCAATGTTATATGTTTTAACAAGAGTAAAGTACTTAATTTTGATATCCTGATAAGAAGCTCATAATAATCCACTGTAGAAACGTAGATGAAATATCTATAAATGAAGAGGTGAGGTGAATGGGGTGGGGGTAATTTTCTATTAATGAAAATTATAGTTGAAGTGGGAGGGGAGAATTTTTTATGTGTGTACTACGTTATCGGCAACAAAGAAGTAGTTCTTTGTTAAAATTCCTTCCCGGGCTGTTCAGCCGCAGTCCAATGTTTTCTGCAAAACCAGACTTTTCACAGTGCCATCGACTGCCATCGTCAGTGAAAATCGAGTGCGAAAACGTGAGGTGGTATACTTTAGTGACCACAGTACTGTGGTTAAGGCTGAAGCAATAAGTAGAAAGAAGTAGTTTCTATGGAAGTATCCATTTCGAATATGATTTTAAATATAAATCTTAGAACATGGAAGTCATGTATGGTTCTCCATACCGATATTTACTTCCATGTTCCATAAGGAAATGGAAGTATGATGATGGCAAAAAAATCTGGTCGAGATTATTGCAGATTCTGATTGTACTACCCTCAAAACATGAAAAAAAGTAATTTTTTGAAAAGTGTGTGTGTGTGCGTGTGTGTCTGTGTCTGTCTGTCCGTAGATTTTTTTCTATGGCAAACGATAACAGCCACAAATTCAAACAGAATCAAATAATTTTTTGCATACAGCCCTGAATTGTAGAGGACTCAAGACATATCGCTTTGGTGAAGATGGGTTAAGGGAAAGGCGTAGTTTACCTGCAACGTTTTTTTTTATCAAGGGTAATTTTTTTTTTCTATGGCAAACGATAACAGCTGCAAATTCAAACAGAATCAAATAATGTTTCGCATACAGCCCTGAATTGTAAAGTTCTCAAGATCTATTGTTTTTGGTGAAGATCGGTTAAGGGAAAGGGGTAGTTTACCTGCCAGGTTTTTTTTTGTATTAACAAGGGTATTTTCTATGGCAAACGATAACAGCCGCAAATTGAAATAGAAACAAATAATTTTTTGCATACAGCCCTGAATTGTAGAGTTCTCAAGACCTGTTGTTTTTGGTGAAGATCGGTTTAGGGAAAGGGGTAGTTTACCTGCAACATTTTATGGTGGTTTACGTTAGTGACCACAATACTGTGGTTAAGGCTGAAGCAATAAGTGGAAAGAAGTAGTTTCTATGGAAACATTTCGTTTCGTAAATGATTTTAAATATAAATCTTAGAGTATGGAAGTCATGTATGGTTCTCCATACCGATATTTACTTCCATGTTCCATAAGGAAATGGAAGTATGGTGATGGCAAAAAAAATCGTGTTGCAGATTATTGCAGATTCTGATTGTTCTACCCTCAAAACATGAAAAAAAGTAATTTTTTGAAAAGTGTCTGTGTGTGTGTGTCCGTGTATCTGTCTGTGTGTCTGTAGATTTTTACTTCCATGTTCCTTAAGGAAATGGAAGTATGGTGATGGCAAACAAATCGTGTTCGAGATTATTGCAGATTCTGATTGTACTACACTCAAAACATGAAAAAAGTCATTTTTCGAAAAGTGTGTGTGTGTGTGTGTGTGTGTGTGTTGTGTGTCTTAGATTTTTTTTTATGGCAAATGATAACAGCCGCAAATTCAAACAGAATCAACTACTCTTTTGCATACAGCCCAGAATTGTAGAGTTCTCAAGACCTATTGTTTTTGGTGAAGATCGGTTAAGAGAAAGGGGTAGTTTACCTGCAACGTTTTATGTTTTAACAAGGGTATTTTCTATGGCAAATGATAACAGCCGCAAATTCAAACAGAATCAAATGATTATTTGCATGCAGCCCTAAATTGAAGAGATCTCAAGACCTATTGTTTTTGGTGAAGATCGGTTAAGGGAATGGGGTAGTTTACCTGCAATGTTTTATGTTTGAACAAGGGTGTTTTCTATGGCAAACGATAACAGCTGCAACTTCAAACTGAATCAAATAATTTTTTGCATGCAGTCCTGATTTGTAGAGTACTCAAGACCTATTGTTTTTGGTGAAGATCGGTTAAGGGAAAGGGGTAGTTTACCTGCAACGGTTTTTTATTAAGGGTAATTTTACTTCCATGTTCCTTAAGGAAATGGAAGTATGGTGATGGCAAAAAAATCGTGTTCGAGATTATTGCAGATTCTGCTTGTACTACACTCAAAACAAGAAAAAAAGTAATTTTTTGAAAAGTGTCTGTGTGTGTGTGTCTGTGTGTCTGTAGATTGTTTTCTATGGCAAACGATAACAGCCGCAAATTCAAACAGAATAAAAAATTGTTTGCATACAGCCCTTATTTGTAAAGAACTCAAGACCTATTGTTTTTGGTGAAGATCGGTTAATGGAAAGGGGTAGTTTACCTGCAACGTTTTATGTTTTAACAAAGGTATTTTCTATGGCAAACAATAACAGCCGCAAATTTAAATAGAAACAAATAATTTTTTGCATACAGCCCTGAATTGTAGAGTTCTCAAGACCTGTTGTTTTTGGTGAAGATGGGTTTAGGGAAAGGGGTAGTTTACCTGCAACGGTTTTTTATCAAGGGTAATTTTACTTCCATGTTCCTTAAGGAAATGGTAGTATGGTGAAGGGAAAAAAATTCGTAGTCGAGATTATTGCAGATTCTGATTGTACTACCCTCAAAACATGAAAAAAGTCATTTTTGAAAAGTGTCTGTGTGTGTGTCCGTGTGTCTCTCTGTATGTCTGTAGATTTTTTACTTCCATGTTCCTTAAGGAAATGGAAGTATGATGATGGCAAAAAATCGTGTTCGAGATTATTGCAGATTCTGATTGTACTACACTCAAAACATGAAAAATATCGGTATGGAGAACCATACATGACTTCCATGTTCTAAGATTTATATTTAAAATCATTTACGAAATGAAATGTTTCCATAGAAACTAATCCTTTCCACTTATTGCTTCAGCCTTAACCACAGTATTGTGGTCACTAATGTATACCACCACACGTTATCGCACTCGATTTTCACTGATGATGGCAGTCGATGCCACTGCAGAAAGTTTGGTTTTGCAGAAAACATTGGACTACGGCCAAAATGCCCGGGAAGGAATTTTAACAACAAACTACTACTTTGTTGCCGATAATGTAGTAAACATATAAAGATTATCCCCTCCCGCTTCAACTGTAATTTCCATTTATAGAAAATTACCCGCACCCCGTTTAACTAGCCTCTTCATTTATAGATATTTCATCTACGTTTCTACAGTGGATTATTAAGATCTTCTTATCAGGATACTTTATTTATCAAAATTAAGTACTTTAGTCTGGTTACAAGAAAAAATGTTTCAGGTAAACTGCCCTTTCCCCGTAACCGATCTTCACCAAAATCAATAGGCCTTGAGTCTTCTACAACTCAGGCACACAAGTAAAATTTTTTTTGTTTCTGTTTGAATTTACAGGAGTAATCGTTCGTCATGGAAACATTTCTCTTGTTACAACTTAAAATGTTGCAGGTAAACTACCCCTTTCCCTTAACCGATCTTTACCAAAAACGACAGGTCTTGGGTACTCTACAATTCACGCCTGTATGCAAACAATTATTTGATTCTGTTTGAATTTGCGGCTGTTATCGTTTGCCATAGAAAACACCCTTGATAAAACATAAAACGATGCTGGTAAACTACCCTATTCCATTAACCGATCTTCACCAAAAACAATAGATCTTGAGAACTCTACAATTCAGAGCTGTATGCAAAACATTAGTCGATTCTCTTTGAATTTACGGCAGTTATCGTTCTTCATAGAAAAAATACACTTGTTAAAACATAAAACTTTGCCGTTAAACTACCCCTTTCCCTTAACCGATCTTCAACAAAATCAACAGACCTTGAGTTCTGTATAATTCGAAAAGGTATGCAGAAGAGTAGTTGATTTTGTTTTAATGTACGGCAGTTATCGTTCGTCATAAAAAAATTACCCTTGATAAAACAAAATGTTGCTGGTAAACAACCCTATTCCCTTAACCGATCTTCACCAAAACCAACAGGTCTTGAGAACTCTACATTTCAGGGCTGTATGCAAAATATTATATGATTCTGTTTGAATTTGCGGCTGTTATCGTTTGCCATATAAAATACCCTTGATAAAACAAAAAACGTGTCTGGTAAACTACCCCTTTTCCTTAACCGATCTTCACCAAAAAGAATCGGTCTTTAGTACTCAATAAAACATGTCTGTATGCAAAAACGTATTTGATTCTGTTTAAATTTGCGGCTCTTATCGTTTGCCATAGAAAATACCCTTTTAAAACATAAAACGTTGCAGGTAAACTACTCCTTTCCCTTAACCGATCTTCACCAACACCAATAGGTATCGAGAACTCTACAATACAGGGCTGTATGCAAAACATCATTTGATTCTGTTTGAATTTGCGGCTGATATCGTTTACCATAGAAAAATAATGGTATGGAGAACCATACATGACTTCCATGTTCTAAGATTTATATTTAAAATCATTTTCAGCCAAACAGCCAGGCTGTGTCTTACCTGCCTTTTTAATGCTGTATTAAATGAAAAATATTATATTACATTAAAATGAAAAAATTATAATTTTATTGCCTGGCAACAAAATTATTTTATTTTTAACAATTACCATTGTTTCAAAAAGTTTAAATAAATTTTCAAGTACTTTACTCTTGTTAAAACGTAAAAGGTTGCAGGTAAACTACCCCTTCCCCTTAACCGATCTTCACCAAAATCGAAAGTCATTGAGACCTCTACAATTCAGGGACGTATGCAAAAAATTATTTGATTCTGTTTGAATTTGCGGCTGTTATCGTTTGCCATAGAAAATACGCTTGATAAAAAAACGTTGCAGGTAAACTACCCCTTCCCCTTAACCGATCTTCACCAAAAACAATAGGTCTTGAGTACTCTACAAATCAGGGCTGTATGCAAAACATTATTTGATTCTGTTTAAATT
This sequence comes from Magicicada septendecula, assembly GCA_034769895.1. Lineage (NCBI taxonomy): Eukaryota > Metazoa > Arthropoda > Insecta > Hemiptera > Cicadidae > Magicicada > Magicicada septendecula. Next base: position 750,830,304 of record CM068367.1, on the reverse strand, counting down.
TGCGGCCGTTATCGTTTGCCATAGAAAATACCCTTGTTAAAAAAACGTTGCAGGTAAACTACCCCTTTCCCTCAACCGATCTTCACCAAAAACAATAGGTCTTCAGAACTCTACAATTTAGGGCTGTATGCAAATAATCTTTTGATTCTGTTTGAATTTGCGGCTGTTATCGTTTGCCATAGGAAATACCCTTGTTAAAACATAAAACTTACAGGTAAACTACCCCTTTCCCTTAACCGATCTTCACCAAAAACAATAGGTCTTGAGTACTCTACAAATCAGGGCTGTATGCAAAACATTATTTGATTCTGTTTGAATTTGCGGCTGTTATCGTTTGCCATAGAAAATACCGTTGTTAAAAAAACGTTGCAGGTAAACTACCCCTTTCCCTCAACCGAACTTCACCAAAAACAATAGGTCTTGAGAACTCTACAATTTAAGGCTGTATGCAAATAATCTTTTGATTCTGTTTGAATTTGCGGCTGTTATCGTTTGCCATAGGAAATACCCTTGTTAAAACATAAAACGTTACAGGTAAACTACCCCTTTCCCTTAACCGATCTTCACCAAAATCAACAGATCTTGAGAACTCTACAATTCAGGGCTGTATGCGAAACATTATTTGATTCTGTTTGAATTTGCGGCTGTTATCGTTTGCCAAACAAACAAAATTACCCTTGCTAAAAAAAACCCGTTGCAGGTAAACTACCCCTTTCCCTCAACCGATCTTCACCAAAAACAATAGGTCTTCAGAACTCTACAATTTAGGGCTGTATGCAAATAATCTTTTGATTCTGTTTGAATTTGCGGCTGTTATCGTTTGCCATAGGAAATACCCTTGTTAAAACATAAAACGTTACAGGTAAACTACCCCTTTCCCTTAACCGATCTTCACCAAAAACAATAGGTCTTGAGTACTCTACAAATCAGGGCTGTATGCAAAACATTATTTGATTCTGTTTGAATTTGCGGCTGTTATCGTTTGCCATAGAAAATACCGTTGTTAAAAAAACGTTGCAGGTAAACTACCCCTTTCCCTCAACCGAACTTCACCAAAAACAATAGGTCTTGAGAACTCTACAATTTAAGGCTGTATGCAAATAATCTTTTGATTCTGTTTGAATTTGCGGCTGTTATCGTTTGCCATAGGAAATACCCTTGTTAAAACATAAAACGTTACAGGTAAACTACCCCTTTCCCTTAACCGATCTTCACCAAAATCAACAGATCTTGAGAACTCTACAATTCAGGGCTGTATGCGAAACATTATTTGATTCTGTTTGAATTTGCGGCTGTTATCGTTTGCCAAACAAACAAAATTACCCTTGCTAAAAAAAACCCGTTGCAGGTAAACTACCCCTTTCCCTCAACCGATCTTCACCAAAAACAATAGGTCGCGAGTACTCTGCAAATCAGGGCTGCATGCAAAAAATTATTTGATTCTGTTTGAATTTGCGGCAGTTATCGTTTGCCATAGAAAAAAAATCTACAGACAGACAGACAGACAGACAGACAGACACACAGACAGACACACACACAGACACTTTTCGGAAAACGACTTTTTTTCATGTTTTGAGTGTAGTAGAATCAGAATCTGCAATAATCTCGAACACGATTATTTTGCCATCACCATACTACCATTCCTTAAGGAATATGGAAGTAAAATATCGGTATGGAGAACCATACATGACTTCCATATTCTAAGACTTATAATCTGAAATATGCTTGCCTGCCAAGCACGATATATTTTCTAATATATACATAATTTACATTAAAATGAAAAATCTACAGACACACAGACACACACACACACAGACAGACAGACAGACAGACAGACAGACAGACAGACAGACAGACAGATAGACAGACAGACGCACAGACACACACACAGACACTTTTCGGAAAACGACTTTTTTTCATGTTTTGAGTGTAGTAGAATCAGAATCTGTAATAATCTCGAATACGATTTTTTTTTGCCAACACCATACTTCCATTCCTTAAGGAATATGGAAGTAAAAATTATAATTTTATTGCCTGGCAACAAAATTATTTTATTTTTAACAATTACCATTGTTTGAAAAAGTTTAAATGAATTTTCAAGTACATTACTCTTGTTAAAACGTAAAAGGTTGCAGGTAAACTACCCCTTCCCCTTAACCGATCTTCACCAAAATCTAATGGCCTTGAGTCCTCTACAATTCACTTATGTATGCAAAAAATTATTTGATTCTGTTTGAATTTGCGGCAGTTATCGTTTGCCATACAAAATACGCTTTATAACAAACGTTGCAGGTAAACTACCCCTTCCCCTCAACCGATCTTCACCAAAAACAAAAGGTCTTGAGTACTCTACAAACCAGGGCTGTATGCAGAAAATTATTTGATTATGTTTGAATTTGCGGCTGTTATCGTTTGCCATAGAAAATAACCTTGTTAAAAAAACGTTGTAGGTAAACTACCCCTTTCCCTTAACCGATCTTCACCAAAAACAATAGGTCTTGAGAACTCTACAATTTAGGGCTGTATGCAAATAATCTTTTGATTCTGTTTGAATTTACGGCTGTTATCGTTTGCCATAGGAAATACCCTTGTTAAAACAGAAAACGTTACAGGTAAACTACCCCTTTCCCTTAACCGATCTTCACCAAAATCAACAGGTCTTGAGAACTCTACAATTCAGGGCTGTATGCGAAACATTATTTGATTCTGTTTGAATTTGCGGCTATCGTTTGGTAAAAAAAAAAATTTCCCTTGATAAAAAAAACCATTGCAGGTAAACTACCCCTTTCCCTCAACCGATCTTCACCAAAAACAATAGGTCGTGAGTACTCTACAAATCAGGGCTGTATGCAAAAAGTTATTTGATTCTGTTTGAATTTGCGGCTGTTATCGTTTGCCATAGAAAAAAATACCCTTGTTAAAAAAACGTTGCAGGTAAACTACCCCTTTCCCTCAACCGATTTTCACCAAAAACAATAGGTCTTGAGAACTCTACAATTTAGGGCTGTATGCAAATAATCTTTTGATTTTTGTTTGAATTTGCGGCTGTTATCGTTTGCCATAGGAAATACCCTTGTTAAAACATAAAACGTTACGGGTAAACTACCCCTTTCCCTTAACCGATCTTCACCAAAAACAATAGGTCTTGAGTACTCTACAAATCAGGGCTGTATGCAAAATATTATTTGATTCTGTTTGAATTTGCGGCTGTTATCGTTTGCCAAACAAACAAAATTACCCTTGCTAAAAAAAAACCGTTGCAGGTAAACTACCCCTTTCCCTCAACTGATCTTCACCAAAAACAATAGGTCGCGAGTACTCTGCAAATCAGGGCTGCATGCAAAAAATTATTTGATTCTGTTTGAATTTGCGGCAGTTATCGTTTGCCATAGAAAAAAAATCTACAGATAGACACACAGACAGACAGACAGACAGACAGACAGACACACAGACACTTTTCGGAAAACGACTTTTTTTCATGTTTTGAGTGTAGTAGAATCAGAATCTGCAATAATCTCGAACACGATTTTTTTTGCCATCACCATACTTCCATTCCTTAAGGAATATGGAAGTAAAATTACCCTTGATAAAAAACCGTTGCAGGTAAACTACCCCTTTCCCTTAACCGATCTTCACCAGAAACGATAGGTCATGAGAACTCTACAATTCAGGGCTGTATGCAAAATATTATATGATTTTGTTTGAATTTGCGGCTGTTATCGTTTGCCATACAAAATACCCTTGATAAAACAAAAAACGTGGCAGGTAAACTACCCCTTTCCCTTAAACGATCGTCACCAAAAACAATAGGTCTTTAGTACTCAAGAAATCAGAGCTGTATGCAAAAACGTATTTGATTCTGTTTGAATTTGCGGCTCTTATCGTTTGCCATAGAAAATACCCTTTTAAAACATAAAACGTTGTTGGTAAACTACCCCTTTCCCTTAACAGATCTTCACCAAAAACAAAAGGTCGCGAGTACTCTACAAATCAGGGCTGTATGCGAAACATTATTTGATTCTGTTTGAATTTGCGGCTGTCATCGTTTGCCAAACAAACAAAATTACCCTTGATAAAAAAAAACTGTTGCAGGTAAACTACCCCTTTACCTCAACCGATCTTCACCAAAAACAATAGGTCGCGAGTACTCTACAAATCAGGGCTGTATGCAAAAAATTATTTAATTCTGTTTGAATTTGCGGCTGTTATCGTTTGCCATAGAAGAAAAATCTACAGAGAGGAGACACAGACACACACACAGACACTTTTCGAAAAATGACTTTTTTCATGTTTTGAGTGTAGTACAATCATATTCTGCAATAATCTCGAACACGATTTTTTTTTGCCATCACCATACTTCCATTTCCTTAAGGAACACGGAAGTAAAAATAATTTTTCGAAAAGTTTCTATGTGTGCGTCTGTAGATTTTTTTTCTATGGCAAACGATAACAGCCGCAAATTCAAACGGAATCAAAAAATTGTTTGCATACAGCCCTTATTTGTAAAGTACTCAAGACCTATTGTTCTTGGTGAAGATCGGTTAATGGAAAGGGGTAGTTTACCTGCAACGTTTTATGTTTTAACGAGGGTAATTTTTTCTATGAAGAATAATAACTGCCGTAAATTCAATCAGAATCAAATAGTGTTTTGCATATCTCCGTGAGCTCTAGAGAACTTTTTGTCTGTTGATTTTGGTGAAGATCGGTTAAGGGAAAGGGGTAGTTTACCTGCAACATTTTATGTTGTAACAAGAGAAATATTTTCATGACGAACAATAACTTCCGTAAATTCAAACAGAAACAAAAAATTTTTTACATGTGTGCGTGAGTTGTAGAAGATTCAAGGCCTATTGATTTTGGTGAAGATCGGTTACGGGGAAAGGGCAGTTTACCTGAAACATTTTTTGTTGTAACAAGACTAAAGTACTGTACTTAATTTCGATAAATAAAGTATCCTGATAAGAAGATCTTAATAATCCACTGTAGAAACGTAGATGAAATATCTATAAATGAAGAGGCTAGTTGAACGGGGTGCGGGTAATTTTCTATAAATGGAAATTATAGTTGAAGCGGGAGGGGATAATCTTTATATGTTTACTACGTTATCGGCAACAAAGTAGTAGTTTGTTGTTAAAATTCCTTCCCAGGCATTTTGGCCGTAGTCCAGTGTTTTCTGCAAAACCAGACTTTCCGCAGTGGCATCGACTGCCATCATCAGTGAAAATCGAGTGCGATAACGTGTGGTGGTATACATTAGTGACCACAATACTGTGGTTAAGGCTGAAGCAATAAGTGGAAAGGATTAGTTTCTATGGAAACATTTCATGTCGTAAATGATTTTAAATATAAATCTTAGACTATGGAAGTCATGTATGGTTCTACATATGAAATATCTAAAAATGATGAGGCTAGTTTAATGGGGTGGGGGTAATTTTCTATAGATGAAAATTATAGTTGAAAGGGGAGGGGATAATTTTTATGTGTTCTACGTTATCGGCAACAAAGTAGTAGTTTGTTGTTAAAAATCCTTCCCGGGCTGTTTGGCCCTAGTATGGTGATGGCAAAAAAAATCGTTTTCGAGATTATTGCGGATTCTGATTGTACTACCCTCAACACATGAAAAAAGTAATTTTTCGAAAAGTGTGTGTTTGTGTGTGTGTGTGTGTGTGTGTGTCTGTGTGTCTGCTGTGTGTAGTATGGTGATGGCAAAAAAAATTCGAGGTCGAGATTATTGCAGATTCTGATTTTACTACCCTCAAAACATGAAAAAAGTCATTTTTCGAAAAGTGTCTGTGTGTGTCCGTGTGTCTGTCTGTCTGTAGATTTTGTACTTCCATGTTCCTTAAGGAAGTGGAAGTATGGTGATGGCAAAAAAATCGTGTTTGTGATTATTGCAAATTCTGATTGTACTACACTCAAAACATCAAAAAAAGTAATTTTCTGAAAAGTTTGTGTGTGTGTGTGTGTGTGTGTAGTTTTTTTTTCTATGGCAAACGATAACAGCCGCAAATTCAAACAGATTCAAAAAATTGTTTGCATACAGCCCTTATTTTTAAAGTACTCAAAACCTATTGTTTTTAGTGAAGTGCGGTTAAGGGAATAGGGTAGTTTACCTGCAACGTTTTATGTTTTAACAAGGGTATTTTCTATGGCAAACGATAACTGCCGCAATTTCAAACATAATTAATTAATATTTTGCATGCAACTCTGAATTGTTGAGATTGCAAGACCTATTGTTTTTGCTGAAGATCGGTTAAGGGAAAGGGGTAGTTTACCTGCCAGGTTTTTTTTTGTTTTAACAAGGGTATTTTCTATGGCAAACGATAACAGCCGCAAATTGAAATAGAAACAAATAATTTTTTGCATACAGCCCTGAATTGTAGAGTTCTCAAGACCTGTTGTTTTTGGTGAAGATCGGTTTAGGGAAAGGGGTAGTTTACCTGCAACATTTTATGTTTTAACAAGGGTAATTTTTTCTATGACGAATAATAACTGCCGTAAATTCAATCAGAATCAAATAATGTTTTGCATACCTCCCTGAGCTCTAGAGAACTCAACGTCTGTTGATTTTGGTGAAGATCAGTTAAGGGAAAGGTGTAGTTTACCTGCAACGTTTTATGTTGTAACAAGAGAAATATTTTCATGAAGAACGATAACTTCCGTAAATTCAAACAGAAACAAGTATTTTTTTACATATGTGCCTGAGTTGTAGAAGACTCAAGGCCTATTGATTTTGGGGAAGATCGGTTACGGGGAAAGGGCAGTTTACCTGAAACATTTTTTGTTGTAACAAGACTAAAGTACTGTACTTAATTTTGATAAATAAAGTATCCTGACAAGAAGATCTTAATAATCCACTGTAGAAACGTAGATGAAATATCTATAAATGAAGAGGCTAGTTGAACGGGGTGCGGGTAATTTTCTATAAATGGAAATTATAGTTGAAGCGGGAGGGGATAATCTTTATATGTTTACTACGTTATCGGCAACAAAGTAGTAGTTTGTTGTTAAAATTCCTTCCCAGGCATTTTGGCCGTAGTCCAATGTTTTCTGCAAAACCAGACTTTCCGCAGTGGCATCGACTGCCATCATCAGTGAAAATCGAGTGCGATAACGTGTGGTGGTATACATTAGTGACCACAATACTGTGGTTAAGGCTGAAGCAATAAGTGGAAAGGATTAGTTTCTATGGAAACATTTCATGTCGTAAATGATTTTAAATATAAATCTTAGACTATGGAAGTCATGTATGGTTCTACATATGAAATATCTAAAAATGATGAGGCTAGTTTAATGGGGTGGGGGTAATTTTCTATTGATGAAAATTATAGTTGAAAGGGAGGGGATAATTTTTATGTGTTCTACGTTATCGGCAACAAAGTAGTAGTTTGTTGTTAAAATTCCTTCCCGGGCTGTTTGGCCCTAGTCTAATGTTTTCTGCAAAACCAGACATTTCGGCAGTGCCATCGACTGCCATAATCAGTGAAAATCGAGTGTGATAACGTGTGGTGGTATACGTTAGTGACCACAATACTGTGGTTAATGCTGAAGCAATAAGTGGAAAGAAGTAGTTTCTATGGAAACATTTCATTTTGTAAATGATTTTAAATATAAATCTTAGAATATGGAAGTCATGTATGGTTCTCCATACCGATATTTACTTCCATGTTCCATAAGGAAATGGAAGTACGGTGATGGAAAAAAAATCGTGTTCGAGATTATTGCAGATTCTCATTGTTCTACCCTCAAAACATGAAAAAAAAAGTAATTTTTCGAAAAGTGTCTGTGTGTGTGTCCGTGTATCTGTCTGTGTGTCTGTAGATTTTTACTTCCATGTTCCTTAAGGAAATGGAAGTATGGTGATGGCAAAAAAAATCGTGTTCGACATTATTGCAGATTCTGATTGTACTACAGTCAAAACATGAAAAAAGTCATTTTTCAAAAAGTGTCTGTGCGTGTGTGTCTGTCTGTCTGTCTATCTGTGTCTTAGATTTTTTTTTATGGCAAATGATAACAGCCGCAAATTCAAACAGAATCAACTACTCTTTTGCACACAGCCCAGAATTGTAGTGTTCCCAAGACCGATTGGTTTTGGTGAAGATCGGTTAAGAGAAAGGGGTAGTTTACCTGCAATGTTTTATGTTTTAACAAGGGTATTTTCTATGGCAAATGATAACAGCCGCAAATTCAAACAGAATCAAATGATTATTTGCATAAAACCCTAAATTGTAGAGATCTCAAGACCTATTGTTTTTGGTGAAGATCGGTTAAGGGAATGGGGTAGTTTACCTGCAACGTTTTATGTTTTAACAAGGGTGTTTTCTATGGCAAACGATAACAGCTGCAAATTCAAACTGAATCAAATAATTTTTTGCATGCAGCCCTGATTTGTAGAGTACTCAAGATCTAGTGTTTTTGGTGAAGATCGGTTAAGGGAAAGGGGTAGTTTACCTGCAACAGTTTTTTATTAAGGGTAATTTTACTTCCATGTTCCTTAAGGAAATGGAAGTATGGTGATGGCAAAAAAAATTCGTGGTCGAGATTATTGCAGATTCTGATTGTACTACCCTCAAAACATGAAAAAGTCAATTTTCGAAAAGTGTCTGTGTGTGTGTCCGTGTGTCTGTCTGTGTGTCTGTAGATTTTTTACTTCCATGTTCCTTAAGGAAATGGAAGTATGGTGATGGCAAAAAAATCGTGTTCGAGATTATTGCAGATTCTGATTGCACTACACTCAAAACATGAAAAAAAGTAATTTTTTCGAAAAGTCTGCGTGTGTGTGTGTATGTGTGTGTAGATTTTTTTTCTATGGCAAATGATAACAGCCGCAAATTCGAACAGAATCTAAAAATTGTTTTGCATACAGCTTTTATTTGTAAAGTACTCAAGACCTATTGTTTTTGGTGAAGATCGGTTAAGGGAAAGGGGTAGTTTACCTGCAACGTTTTATGTTTTAACAAGGGTATTTTCTATGGCAAATGATAACTGCCGCAATTTCAAACATAATTAATTAATATTTTGCATGCAACTCTGAATTGTTGAGATTGCAAGACATATTGTTTTTGCTGAAGATCGGTTAAGGGAAAGGGGTAGTTTACCTGCCAGGTTTTTTTTTGTTTTAACAAGGGTGTTTTCTATGGCAAACCATAACAGCCGCAAATTGAAATAGAAACAAATAATTTTTTGCATACAGCCGTGAATTGTAGAGTTCTCAAGACCTGTTGTTGTTGGTGAAGATCGGTTTAGGGAAAGGGGAAGTTTACCTGCAACATTTTATGTTTTAACAAGGGTAATTTTTTCTATGACGAATAATAACTGCCGTAAATTCAATCAGAATCAAATAATGTTTTGCATACCTCCCTGAGCTCTAGAGAACTCAACGTCTGTTGATTTTGGTGAAGATCGGTTAAGGGAAAGGTGTAGTTTACGTGCAACATTTTATGTTGTAACAAGAGAAATATTTTCATGAAGAACGATAACTTCCGTAAATTCAAACAGAAACAAAAAATTTTTTACATGTGTGCCTGAGTTGTAGAAGACTCAAGGCCTATTGATTTTGGTGAAGATCGGTTACGGGGAAAGGGCAGTTTACCTGAAACATTTTTTGTTGTAACAAGACTAAAGTACTGTACTTAATTTTGATAAATAAAGTATCGTGATAAGAAGATCTTAATAATCCACTGTAGAAACGTAGATGAAATATCTATAAATGAAGAGGCTAGTTGAATGGGATGCGGGTAATTTTCTATAAATGGAAATTATAGTTGAAGCAGGAGGGGATAATCTTTATATGTTTACTACGTTATCGGCAACAAAGTAGTAGTTTGTTGTTAAAATTCCTTCCCAGGCATTTTGGCCGTAGTCCAATGTTTTCTGCAAAACCAGACTTTTCGCAGTGGCATCGACTGCCATCATCAGTGAAAATCGAGTGCGATAACGTGTGGTGGTATACATTAGTGACCACAATACTGTGGTTAAGGCTGAAGCAATAAGTGGAAAGGATTAGTTTCTATGGAAACATTTCATGTCGTAAATGATTTTAAATATAAATCTTAGACTATGGAAGTCATGTATGGTTCTACATATGAAATATCTAAAAATGATGAGGCTAGTTTAATGGGGTGGGGGTAATTTTCTATAGATGAAAATTATAGTTGAAAGGGGAGGGGATAATTTTTATGTGTTCTACGTTATCGGCAACAAAGTAGTAGTTTGTTGTTAAAATTCCTTCCCGGGCTGTGTGGCCCTAGTCTAATGTTTTCTGCAAAACCAGACGTTTCGGCAGTGCCATCGACTGCCATAATCAGTAAAAATCGAGTGTGATAACGTGTGGTGGTATACGTTAGTGACCACAATACTGTGGTTAATGCTGAAGCAATAAGTGGAAAGAAGTAGTTTCTATGGAAACATTTCATTTTGTAAATGATTTTAAATATAAATCTTAGAATATGGAAGTCATGTATGGTTCTCCATACCGATATTTACTTCCATGTTCCATAAGGAAATGGAAGTACGGTGATGGAAAAAAAATCGTGTTTGAGATTATTGCAGATTCTCATTGTACTACCCTCAAAACATGAAAAAAAAGTAATTTTTCGAAAAGTGTCTGTGTGTGTGTCCGTGTATCTGTCTGTGTGTCTGTAGATTTTTACTTCCACGTTCCTTAAGGAAATGGAAGTATGGTGATGGCAAAAAAATCGTGTTCGAGATTATTGCAGATTCTGATTGCACTACACTCAAAACATGAAAAAAAGTAATTTTTTCGAAAAGTCTGCGTGTGTGTGTGTATGTGTGTGTAGATTTTTTTTTCTATGGCAAACGATAACAGCCGCAAATTCGAACAGAATCTAAAAATTGTTTTGCATACAGCTTTTATTTGTAAAGTACTCAAGACCTATTGTTTTTGGTGAAGATCGGTTAAGGGAAAGGGGTAGTTTACCTGCAACGTTTTATGTTTTAACAAAGGTATTTTCTATGGCAAATGATAACTGCCGCAAATTTAAATAGAAACAAATAATTTTTTGCATACAGCCCTGAATTGTAGAGTTCTCAAGACCTGTTGTTTTTTGGTGAAGATGGGTTTAGGGAAAGGGGTAGTTTATCTGCAACATTTTATGTTTTGACAATGGTAATTTTTTCTATGACGAATAATAACTGCCGTAAATTCAATCAGAATCAAATAATGTTTTGCATACCTCCCTGAGCTCTAGATAACTCTTGTCTGTTGATTTTGGTGAAGATCGGTTAAGGGAAAGGGGTAGTTTACCTGCATCATTTTATGTTGTAACAAGGGAAATATTTTCATGTCGAACGATAACTTCCGTAAATTCAAACAGAAACAAGTATTTTTTTACATATGTGCCTGAGTTGTAGAAGACTCAAGGCCTATTGATTTTGGGGAAGATCGGTTACGGGGAAAGGGCAGTTTACAAGAAAACTTTTTTTGTTGTAACAAGAGTAAAGTACTTAATTTTGATAAATAAAGTATCCTGATAAGAAGGTCTTAATAATCCACTGTAGAAACGTAGATGAAATATCTATAAATGAAGAGGCTAGTTGAACGGGGTGGGCGTAATTTTCTGTAAATGAAAATTATAGTTGAAGGGGGAGGGGATACTTTTTATATGTGTACTACGTTATCGGCAACAAAGTAGTAGTTTGTTGTTAAAATTCCTTCCCGGGCTGTTTGGCCGTAGTCCTATGTTTTCTGCAAAACCAGACGTTTCGGCAGTGCCATCGACTGCCATAATCAGTGAAAATCGAGTGTGATAACGTGTGGTGGTATACGTTAGTGACCACAATACTGTGGTTAAGGCTGAAGCAATAAGTGGAAAGAAGTAGTTTCTATGGAAACATTTCATTTCGTAAATGATTTTAAATATAAATCTTAGAATATGGAAGTCATGTATGGTTCTCCATACCGATATTTACTTCCATGTTCCATAAGGAAATGGAAGTATGGTGATGGCAAAAAAAAACGTTTTCGAGATTATTGCGGATTCTGATTGTACTACCCTCAACACATGAAAAAAGTAATTTTTCGAAAAGTGTGTGTGTGTGTGTGTGTGTGTGTGTGTGTGTCTGTGTGTCTGCTGTGTGTAGTATGGTGATGGCAAAAAAAATTCGAGGTCGAGATTATTGCAGATTCTGATTTTACTACCCTCAAAACATGAAAAAAGTCATTTTTCGAAAAGTGTCTGTGTGTGTCCGTGTGTCTGTCTGTCTGTAGATTTTGTACTTCCATGTTCCTTAAGGAAGTGGAAGTATGGTGATGGCAAAAAAATCGTGTTTGCGATTATTGCAAATTCTGATTGTACTACACTCAAAACATCAAAAAAAGTAATTTTCTGAAAAGTTTGTGTGTGTGTGTGTGTGTAGTTTTTTTTTCTATGGCAAACGATAACAGCTGCAAATTCAAACAGAATCAAAAAATTGTTTGCATACAGCCCTTATTTTTAAAGTACTCAAAACCTATTGTTTTTAGTGAAGTGCGGTTAAGGGAATAGGGTAGTTTACCTGCAACGTTTTATGTTTTAACAAGGGTATTTTCTATGGCAAACGATAACTGCCGCAATTTCAAACACAATTAATTAATATTTTGCATGCAACTCTGAATTGTTGAGATTGCAAGACCTATTGTTTTTGCTGAAGATCGGTTAAGGGAAAGGGGTAGTTTACCTGCCAGGTTTTTTTTGTTTTAACAAGGGTATTTTCTATGGCAAACGATAACAGCCGCAAATTGAAATAGAAACAAATAATTTTTTGCATACAGCCCTGAATTGTAGAGTTCTCAAGACCTGTTGTTTTTGGTGAAGATCGGTTTAGGGAAAGGGGTAGTTTACCTGCAACATTTTATGTTTTAACAAGGGTAATTTTTTCTATGACGAATAATAACTGCCGTAAATTCAATCAGAATCAAATAATGTTTTGCATACCTCCCTGAGCTCTAGAGAACTCAACGTCTGTTGATTTTGGTGAAGATCAGTTAAGGGAAAGGTGTAGTTTACCTGCATCATTTTATGTTGTAACAAGGGAAATATTTTCATGTCGAACGATAACTTCCGTAAATTCAAACAGAAACAAGTATTTTTTTACATATGTGCCTGAGTTGTAGAAGACTCAAGGCTTATTGATTTTGGGGAAGATCGGTTACGGGGAAAGGGCAGTTTACAAGAAAACTTTTTTTGTTGTAACAAGAGTAAAGTACTTAATTTTGATAAATAAAGTATCCTGATAAGAAGGTCTTAATAATCCACTGTAGAAACGTAGATGAAATATCTATAAATGAAGAGGCTAGTTGAACGGGGTGGGCGTAATTTTCTGTAAATGAAAATTATAGTTGAAGGGGGGAGGGGATACTTTTTATATGTGTACTACGTTATCGGCAACAAAGTAGTAGTTTGTTGTTAAAATTCCTTCCCGGGCTGTTTGGCCGTAGTCCTATGTTTTCTGCAAAACCAGACGTTTCGGCAGTGCCATCGACTGCCATCATCAGTGAAAATCGAGTGCGATAACGTGTGGTGGTATACGTTAGTGACGACAATACTGTGGTTAAGGCTGAAGCAATAAGTGGAAAGAAGTAGTTTCTATGGAAACATTTCATGTCGTAAATGATTTTAAATATAAATCTTAGACTATGGAAGTCATGTATGGTTCTCCATACCGATATTTACTTCCATGTTCCATAAGGAAATGGAAGTATGGTGATGGCAAAAAAAATCGTTTTCGAGATTATTGCGGATTCTGATTGTACTACCCTCAACACATGAAAAAAGTAATTTTTTGAAATGTGTGTGTGTGTGTGTGTGTGTGTGTGTGTGTCTGTGTGTCTGCTGTGTGTAGTATGGTGATGGCAAAAAAAATTCGAGGTCGAGATTATTGCAGATTCTGATTTTACTACCCTCAAAACATGAAAAAGTCATTTTTCAAAAAGTGTCTGTGTGTGTCCGTGTGTCTGTCTGTCTGTAGATTTTGTACTTCCATGTTCCTTGAGGAAGTGGAAGTATGGTGATGGCAAAAAAATCGTGTTTGTGATTATTGCAAATTCTGATTGTACTACACTCAAAACATCAAAAAAAGTAATTTTCTGAAAAGTTTGTGTGTGTGTGTGTGTGTAGTTTTTTTTCTATGGCAAACGATAACAGCCGCAAATTCAAACAGAATCAAAAAATTGTTTGCATACAGCCCTTATTTTTAAAGTACTCAAAACCTATTTTTTTTTAGTGAAGTGCGGTTAAGGGAATAGGGTAGTTTACCTGCAACGTTTTATGTTTTAACAAGTGTATTTTCTATGGCAAACGATAACTGCCGCAATTTCAAACATAATTAATTAATATTTTGCATGCAACTCTGAATTGTTGAGATTGCAAGACCTATTGTTTTTGCTGAAGATCGGTTAAGGGAAAGGGGTAGTTTACCTGCCAGGTTTTTTTTTTTTTTAACAAGGGTATTTTCTATGGCAAACGATAACAGCCGTAAATTGAAATAGAAACAAATAATTTTTTGCATACAGCCCTGAATTGTAGAGTTCTCAAGACCTGTTGTTTTTGGTGAAGATCGGTTTAGGGAAAGGGGTAGTTTACCTGCAACATTTTATGTTTTAACAAGGGTAATTTTTTCTATGACAAATAATAACTGCCGTAAATTCAATCAGAATCAAATAATGTTTTGCATACCTCCCTGAGCTCTAGAGAACTCAACGTCTGTTGATTTTGGTGAAGATCAGTTAAGGGAAAGGTGTAGTTTACCTGCAACATTTTATGTTGTAACAAGAGAAATATTTTCATGAAGAACGATAACTTCCGTAAATTCAAACAGAAACAAAAATTTTTTTTCATGTGTGCCTGAGTTGTAGAAGACTCAAGGCCTATTGATTTTGGTGAAGATCGGTTACGGGGAAAGGGCAGTTTACCTGAAACATTTTTTGTTGTAACAAGACTAAAGTACTGTACTTAATTTTGATAAATAAAGTATCCTGATAAGAAGATCTTAATAATCCACTGTAGAAACGTAGATGAAATATCTATAAATGAAGAGGCTAGTTGAACGGGGTGCGGGTAATTTTCTATAAATGGAAATTATAGTTGAAGCGGGAGGGGATAATCTTTATATGTTTACTACGTTATCGGCAACAAAGTAGTAGTTTGTTGTTAAAATTCCTTCCCAGGCATTTTGGCCGTAGTCCAATGTTTTCTGCAAAACCAGACTTTCCTCAGTGGCATCGACTGCCATCATCAGTGAAAATCGAGTGCGATAACGTGTGGTGGTATACATTAGTGACCACAATACTGTGGTTAAGGCTGAAGCAATAAGTGGAAAGGATTAGTTTCTATGGAAACATTTCATGTCGTAAATGATTTTAAATATAAATCTTAGACTATGGAAGTCATGTATGGTTCTACATATGAAATATCTAAAAATGATGAGGCTAGTTTAATGGGGTGGGGGTAATTTTCTATTGATGAAAATTATAGTTGAAAGGGAGGGGATAATTTTTATGTGTTCTACGTTATCGGCAACAAAGTAGTAGTTTGTTGTTAAAATTCCTTCCCGGGCTGTTTGGCCCTAGTCTAATGTTTTCTGCAAAACGAGACATTTCGGCAGTGCCATCAACTGCCATAATCAGTGAAAATCGAGTGTGATAACGTGTGGTGGTATACGTTAGTGACCACAATACTGTTGTTAATGCTGAAGCAATAAGTGGAAAGAAGTAGTTTCTATGGAAACATTTCATTTTGTAAATGATTTTAAAAATAAATCTTAGAATATGGAAGTCATGTATGGTTCTCCATACCGATATTTACTTCCATGTTCCATAAGGAAATGGAAGTACGGTGATGGAAAAAAAAATCGTGTTCGAGATTATTGCAGATTCTGATTGTACTACAGTCAAAACATGAAAAAAGTCATTTTTCAAAAAGTGTCTGTGCGTGTGTGTCTGTCTGTCTGTCTGTGTGTCTGTAGATTTTTACTTCCATGTTCCTTAAGGAAATGGAAGTATGGTGATGGCAAAAAAAATCGTGTTCGACATTATTGCAGATTCTGATTGTACTACAGTCAAAACATGAAAAAAGTCATTTTTCAAAAAGTGTCTGTGCGTGTGTGTCTGTCTGTCTGTCTATGTGTGTCTTAGATTTTTTTTTATGGCAAATGATAACAGCCGCAAATTCAAACAGAATCAACTACTCTTTTGCACACAGCCCAGAATTGTAGTGTTCCCAAGACCGATTGGTTTTGGTGAAGATCGGTTAAGAGAAAGGGGTAGTTTACCTGCAATGTTTTATGTTTTAACAAGGGTATTTTCTATGGCAAATGATAACAGCCGCAAATTCAAACAGAATCAAATGATTATTTGCATAAAACCCTAAATTGTAGAGATCTCAAGACCTATTGTTTTTGGTGAAGATCGGTTAAGGGAGTGGGGTAGTTTACCTGCAACGTTTTATGTTTTAACAAGGGTGTTTTCTATGGCAAACGATAACAGCTGCAAATTCAAACTGCATCAAATAATTTTTTGCATGCAGCCCTGATTTGTAGAGTACTCAAGATCTAGTGTTTTTGGTGAAGATCGGTTAAGGGAAAGGGGTAGTTTACCTGCAACAGTTTTTTATTAAGGGTAATTTTACTTCCATGTTCCTTAAGGAAATGGAAGTATGGTGATGGCAAAAAAAATTCGTGGTCGAGATTATTGCAGATTCTGATTGTACTACCCTCAAAACATGAAAAAGTCATTTTTCGAAAAGTGTCTGTGTGTGTGTGTCCGTGTGTCTGTCTGTGTGTCTGTAGATTTTTTACTTCCATGTTCCTTAAGGAAATGGAAGTATGGTGATGGCAAAAAAATCGTGTTCGAGATTATTGCAGATTCTGATTGCACTACACTCAAAACATGAAAAAAAAGTAATTTTTTCGAAAAGTCTGCGTGTGTGTGTGTATGTGTGTGTAGATTTTTTTTCTATGGCAAACGATAACAGCCGCAAATTCGAACGGAATCTAAAAATTGTTTTGCATACAGCTTTTATTTGTAAAGTACTCAAGACCTATTGTTTTTGGTGAAGATCGGTTAAGGGAAAGGGGTAGTTTACCTGCAACGTTTTATGTTTTAACAAAGGTATTTTCTATGGCAAATGATAACTGCCGCAAATTTAAATAGAAACAAATAATTTTTTGCATACAGCCCTGAATTTTAGAGTTCTCAAGACCTGTTGTTTTTTGGTGAAGATTTGTTTAGGGAAAGGAGTAGTTTATCTGCAACATTTTATGTTTTGACAATGGTAATTTTTTCTATGACGAATAATAACTGCCGTAAATTCAATCAGAATCAAATAATGTTTTGCATACCTCCCTGAGCTCTAGATAACTCTTGTCTGTTGATTTTGGTGAAGATCGGTTAAGGGAAAGGGGTAGTTTACCTGCATCATTTTATGTTGTAACAAGGGAAATATTTTCATGTCGAACGATAACTTCCGTAAATTCAAACAGAAACAAGTATTTTTTTACATATGTGCCTGAGTTGTAGAAGACTCAAGGCCTATTGATTTTGGTGAAGATCGGTTACGGGGAAAGGGCAGTTTACCAGAAAACTTTTTTTGTTGTAACAAGAGTAAAGTACTTAATTTTGATAAATAAAAATCCTGATAAGAAGGTCTTAATAATCCACTGTAGAAACGTAGATGAAATATCTATAAATGAAGAGGCTAGTTGAACGGGGTGGGCGTAATTTTCTGTAAATGAAAATTATAGTTGAAGGGGGGAGGGGATACTTTTTATATGTGTACTACGTTATCGGCAACAAAGTAGTAGTTTGTTGTTAAAATTCCTTCCCGGGCTGTTTGGCCGTAGTCCTATGTTTTCTGCAAAACCAGACGTTTCGGCAGTGCCATCGACTGCCATAATCAGTGAAAATCGAGTGTGATAACGTGTGGTGGTATACTTTAGTGACCACAATACTGTGGTTAAGGATGAAGCAATAAGTGGAAAGAAGTAGTTTCTATGGAAACATTTCATTTCGTAAATGATTTTAAATATAAATCTTAGAATATGGAAGTCATGTATGGTTCTCCATACCGATATTTACTTCCATGTTCCATAAGGAAATGGAAGTATGGTGATGGCAAAAAAAATCGTTTTCGAGATTATTGCGGATTCTGATTGTACTACCCTCAACACATGAAAAAAGTCATTTTTCGAAAAGTGTCTGTGTGTGTCCGTGTGTCTGTCTGTCTGTAGATTTTGTACTTCCATGTTCCTTAAGGAAGTGGAAGTATGGTGATGGCAAAAAAATCGTGTTTGTGATTATTGCAAATTCTGATTGTACTACACTCAAAACATCAAAAAAAGTAATTTTCTGAAAAGTTTGTGTGTGTGTGTGTGTGTGTGTGTGTGTGTAGTTTTTTTTCTATTTCAAACGATAACAGCCGCAAATTCAAACAGAATCAAAAAATTGTTTGCATACAGCCCTTATTTTTAAAGTACTCAAAACCTATTGTTTTTAGTGAAGTGCGGTTAAGGGAATAGGGTAGTTTACCTGCAACGTTTTATGTTTTAACAAAGGTATTTTCTATGGCAAACGATAACTGCCGCAATTTCAAACATAATTAATTAATATTTTGCATGCAACTCTGAATTGTTGAGATTGCAAGACCTATTGTTTTTGCTGAAGATCGGTTAAGGGAAAGGGGTAGTTTACCTGCCAGTTTTTGTTTTGTTTTAACAAGGGTATTTTCTATGGCAAACGATAACAGCCGCAAATTGAAATAGAAACAAATAATTTTTTGCATACAGCCCTGAATTGTAGAGTTCTCAAGACCTGTTGTTTTTGGTGAAGATCGGTTTAGGGAAAGGGGTAGTTTACCTGCAACATTTTATGTTTTAACAACGGTAATTTTTTCTATGACGAATAATAACTGCCGTAAATTCAATCAGAATCAAATAATGTTTTGCATACCTCCCTGAGCTCTAGAGAACTCAACGTCTGTTGATTTTGGTGAAGATCAGTTAAGGGAAAGGTGTAGTTTACCTGCAACATTTTATGTTGTAACAAGAGAAATATTTTCATGAAGAACGATAACTTCCGTTAATTCAAACAGAATCAAAACATTTTTTACATGTGTGCCTGAGTTGTAGAAGACTCAAGGCCTATTGATTTTGGTGAAGATCGGTTACGGGGAAAGGGCAGTTTACCTGAAACATTTTTTGTTGTAACAAGACTAAAGTACTGTACTTAATTTTGATAAATAAAGTATCCTGATAAGAAGATCTTAATAATCCACTGTAGAAACGTAGATGAAATATCTGTAAATGAAGAGGCTAGTTGAACGGGGTGCGGGTAATTTTCTATAAATGGAAATTATAGTTGAAGCGGGAGGGGATAATCTTTATATGTTTACTACGTTATCGGCAACAAAGTAGTAGTTTGTTGTTAAAATTCCTTCCCAGGCATTTTGGCCGTAGTCCAATGTTTTCTGCAAAACCAGACTTTCCGCAGTGGCATCGACTGCCATCATCAGTGAAAATCGAGTGCGATAACGTGTGGTGGTATACATTAGTGACCACAATACTGTGGTTAAGGCTGAAGCAATAAGTGGAAAGGATTAGTTTCTATGGAAACATTTCATGTCTTAAATGATTTTAAATATAAATCTTAGACTATGGAAGTCATGTATGGTTCTACATATGAAATATCTAAAAATGATGAGGCTAGTTTAATGGGGTGGGGGTAATTTTCTATTGATGAAAATTATAGTTGAAAGGGGAGGGGATAATTTTTATGTGTTCTACGTTATCGGCAACAAAGTAGTAGTTTGTTGTTAAAATTCCTTCCCGGGCTGTTTGGCCCTAGTCTAATGTTTTCTGCAAAACCAGACGTTTCAGCAGTGCCATCGACTGCCATAATCAGTGAAAATCGAGTGTGATAACGTATGGTGGTATACGTTAGTGACCACAATACTGTGGTTAATGCTGAAGCAATAAGTGGAAAGAAGTAGTTTCTATGGAAACATTTCATTTTGTAAATGATTTTAAATATAAATCTTAGAATATGGAAGTCATGTATGGTTGTCCATACCGATATTTACTTCCATGTTCCATAAGGAAATGGAAGTACGGTGATGGAAAAAAAAAATCGTGTTCGAGATTATTGCAGATTCTCATTGTTCTACCCTCAAAACATGAAAAAAAAGTAATTTTTCGAAAAGTGTCTGTGTGTGTGTCCGTGTATATGTCTGTGTGTCTGTAGATTTTTACTTCCATGTTCCTTAAGGAAATGGAAGTATGGTGATGGCAAAAAAAATCGTGTTCGACATTATTGCAGATTCTGATTGTACTACAGTCAAAACATGAAAAAAGTCATTTTTCAAAAAGTGTCTGTGCGTGTGTGTCTGTCTGTCTGTCTATCTGTGTCTTAGATTTTTTTTTATGGCAAATGATAACAGCCGCAAATTCAAACAGAATCAACTACTCTTTTGCACACAGCCCAGAATTGTAGTGTTCCCAAGACCGATTGGTTTTGGTGAAGATCGGTTAAGAGAAAGGGGTAGTTTACCTGCAATGTTTTATGTTTTAACAATGGTATTTTCTATGGCAAATGATAACAGCCGCAAATTCAAACAGAATCAAATGATTATTTGCATAAAACCCTAAATTGTAGAGATCTCAAGACCTATTGTTTTTGGTGAAGATCGGTTAAGGGAATGGGGTAGTTTACCTGCAACGTTTTATGTTTTAACAAGGGTGTTTTCTATGGCAAACGATAACAGCTGCAAATTCAAACTGAATCAAATAATTTTTTGCATGCAGCCCTGATTTGTAGAGTACTCAAGATCTAGTGTTTTTGGTGAAGATCGGTTAAGGGAAAGGGGTAGTTTACCTGCAACAGTTTTTTATTAAGGGTAATTTTACTTCCATGTTCCTTAAGGAAATGGAAGTATGGTGATGGCAAAAAAAATCGTTTTCGAGATTATTGCGGATTCTGATTGTACTACCCTCAACACATGAAAAAAGTCATTTTTCAAAAAGTGTCTGTGTGTGTCCGTGTGTCTGTCTGTCTGTAGATTTTGTACTTCCATGTTCCTTAAGGAAGTGGAAGTATGGTGATGGCAAAAAAATCGTGTTTGTGATTATTGCAAATTCTGATTGTACTACACTCAAAACATCAAAAAAAGTAATTTTCTGAAAAGTTTGTGTGTGTGTGTGTGTGTGTGTGTGTGTGTGTGTGTAATTTTTTTTCTATTTCAAACGATAACAGCCGCAAATTCAAACAGAATCAAAAAATTGTTTGCATACAGCCCTTATTTTTAAAGTACTCAAAACCTATTGTTTTTAGTGAAGTGCGGTTAAGGGAATAGGGTAGTTTACCTGCAACGTTTTATGTTTTAACAAAGGTATTTTCTATGGCAAACGATAACTGCCGCAATTTCAAACATAATTAATTAATATTTTGCATGCAACTCTGAATTGTTGAGATTGCAAGACCTATTGTTTTTGCTGAAGATCGGTTAAGGGAAAGGGGTAGTTTACCTGCCAGGTTTTTTTTTGTTTTAACAAGGGTATTTTCTATGGCAAACGATAACAGCCGCAAATTGAAATAGAAACAAATAATTTTTTGCATACAGCCCTGAATTGTAGAGTTCTCAAGACCTGTTGTTTTTGGTGAAGATCGGTTTAGGGAAAGGGGTAGTTTACCTGCAACATTTTATGTTTTAACAACGGTAATTTTTTCTATGACGAATAATAACTGCCGTAAATTCAATCAGAATCAAATAATGTTTTGCATACCTCCCTGAGCTCTAGAGAACTCAACGTCTGTTGATTTTGGTGAAGATCAGTTAAGGGAAAGGTGTAGTTTACCTGCAACATTTTATGTTGTAACAAGAGAAATATTTTCATGAAGAACGATAACTTCCGTTAATTCAAACAGAATCAAAAAATTTTTTACATGTGTGCCTGAGTTGTAGAAGACTCAAGGCCTATTGATTTTGGTGAAGATCGGTTACGGGGAAAGGGCAGTTTACCTGAAACATTTTTTGTTGTAACAAGACTAAAGTACTGTACTTAATTTTGATAAATAAAGTATCCTGATAAGAAGATCTTAATAATCCACTGTAGAAACGTAGATGAAATATCTATAAATGAAGAGGCTAGTTGAACGGGGTGCGGGTAATTTTCTATAAATGGAAATTATAGTTGAAGCGGGAGGGGATAATCTTTATATGTTTACTACGTTATCGGCAACAAAGTAGTAGTTTGTTGTTAAAATTCCTTCCCAGGCATTTTGGCCGTAGTCCAATGTTTTCTGCAAAACCAGACTTTCCGCAGTGGCATCGACTGCCATCATCAGTGAAAATCGAGTGCGATAACGTGTGGTGGTATACATTAGTGACCACAATACTGTGGTTAAGGCTGAAGCAATAAGTGGAAAGGATTAGTTTCTATGGAAACATTTCATGTCGTAAATGATTTTAAATATAAATCTTAGACTATGGAAGTCATGTATGGTTCTACATATGAAATATCTAAAAATGATGAGGCTAGTTTAATGGGGTGGGGGTAATTTTCTATTGATGAAAATTATAGTTGAAAGGGGAGGGGATAATTTTTATGTGTTCTACGTTATCGGCAACAAAGTAGTAGTTTGTTGTTAAAATTCCTTCCCGGGCTGTTTGGCCCTAGTCTAATGTTTTCTGCAAAACCAGACATTTCAGCAGTGCCATCGACTGCCATAATCAGTGAAAATCGAGTGTGATAACGTATGGTGGTATACGTTAGTGACCACAATACTGTGGTTAATGCTGAAGCAATAAGTGGAAAGAAGTAGTTTCTATGGAAACATTTCATTTTGTAAATGATTTTAAATATAAATCTTAGAATATGGAAGTCATGTATGGTTCTCCATACCGATATTTACTTCCATGTTCCATAAGGAAATGGAAGTACGGTGATGGAAAAAAAAAATCGTGTTCGAGATTATTGCAGATTCTCATTGTTCTACCCTCAAAACATGAAAAAAAAAGTAATTTTTCGAAAAGTGTCTGTGTGTGTGTCCGTGTATATGTCTGTGTGTCTGTAGATTTTTACTTCCATGTTCCTTAAGGAAATGGAAGTATGGTGATGGCAAAAAAAATCGTGTTCGACATTATTGCAGATTCTGATTGTACTACAGTCAAAACATGAAAAAAGTCATTTTTCAAAAAGTGTCTGTGCGTGTGTGTCTGTCTGTCTGTCTATCTGTGTCTTAGATTTTTTTTTATGGCAAATGATAACAGCCGCAAATTCAAACAGAATCAACTACTCTTTTGCACACAGCCCAGAATTGTAGTGTTCCCAAGACCGATTGGTTTTGGTGAAGATCGGTTAAGAGAAAGGGGTAGTTTACCTGCAATGTTTTATGTTTTAACAAGGGTATTTTCTATGGCAAATGATAACAGCCGCAAATTCAAACAGAATCAAATGATTATTTGCATACAACCCTAAATTGTAGAGATCTCAAGACCTATTGTTTTTGGTGAAGATCGGTTAAGGGAATGGGGTAGTTTACCTGCAACGTTTTATGTTTTAACAAGGGTGTTTTCTATGGCAAACGATAACAGCTGCAAATTCAAACTGAATCAAATAATTTTTTGCATGCAGCCCTGATTTGTAGAGTACTCAAGATCTAGTGTTTTTGGTGAAGATCGGTTAAGGGAAAGGGGTAGTTTACCTGCAACAGTTTTTTATTAAGGGTAATTTTACTTCCATGTTCCTTAAGGAAATGGAAGTATGGTGATGGCAAAAAAAATTCGTGGTCGAGATTATTGCAGATTCTGATTGTACTACCCTCAAAACATGAAAAAGTCATTTTTCGAAAAGTGTCTGTGTGTGTGTCCGTGTGTCTGTCTGTGTGTCTGTAGATTTTTTACTTCCATGTTCCTTAAGGAAATGGAAGTATGGTGATGGCAAAAAAATCGTTTTCGAGATTATTGCAGATTCTGATTGCACTACACTCAAAACATGAAAAAAAGTAATTTTTTCGAAAAGTCTGCGTGTGTGTGTATGTGTGTGTAGATTGTTTTCTATGGCAAACGATAACAGCCGCAAATTCGAACAGAATCTAAAAATTGTTTTGCATATAGCTTTTATTTGTAAAGTACTCAAGACCTATTGTTTTTGGTGAAGATCGGTTAAGGGAAAGGGGTAGTTTACCTGCAACGTTTTATGTTTTAACAAAGGTATTTTCTATGGCAAATGATAACTGCCGCAAATTTAAATAGAAACAAATAATTTTTTGCATACAGCCCTGAATTGTAGAGTTCTCAAGACCTGTTGTTTTTTGGTGAAGATGGGTTTAGGGAAAGGGGTAGTTTATCTGCAACATTTTATGTTTTGACAATGGTAATTTTTTCTATGACGAATAATAACTGCCGTAAATTCAATCAGAATCAAATAATGTTTTGCATACCTCCCTGAGCTCTAGATAACTCTTGTCTGTTGATTTTGGTGAAGATCGGTTAAGGGAAAGGGGTAGTTTACCTGCATCATTTTATGTTGTAACAAGGGAAATATTTTCATGTCGAACGATAACTTCCGTAAATTCAAACAGAAACAAGTATTTTTTTACATATGTGCCTGAGTTGTAGAAGACTCAAGGCCTATTGATTTTGGGGAAGATCGGTTACGGGGAAAGGGCAGTTTACCAGAAAACTTTTTTTGTTGTAACAAGAGTAAAGTACTTAATTTTGATAAATAAAGTATCCTGGAAAGAAGGTCTTAATAATCCACTGTAGAAACGTAGATGAAATATCTATAAATGAAGAGGCTAGTTGAACGGGGTGGGCGTAATTTTCTGTAAATGAAAATTATAGTTGAAGGGGGAGGGGATACTTTTTATGTGTGTACTACGTTATCGACAACAAAGTAGTAGTTTGTTGTTAAAATTCCTTCCCGGGCTGTTTGGCCGTAGTCCAATGTTTTCTTCAAAACCAGACGTTTCGGCAGTGCCATCGACTGCCATAATCAGTGAAAATCGAGTGTGATAACGTGTGGTGGTATACGTTAGTGACCACAATACTGTGGTTAAGGCTGAAGCAATAAGTGGAAAGAAGTAGTTTCTATGGAAACATTTCATTTTGTAAATGATTTTAAATATAAATCTTAGAATATGGAAGTCATGTATGGTTCTCCATACCGATATTTACTTCCATGTTCCATAAGGAAATGGAAGTATGGTGATGGCAAAAAAAATCGTGTTCGAGATTATTGCGGATTCTGATTGTACTACCCTCAAAACATGAAAACAGTAATTTTTCGAAAAGTGTCTATGTGTGTGTGTCCGTGTGTCTGTCTGTGTGTAGTATGGTGATGACAAAAAAAATTCGAGGTCGAGATTATTGCAGATTCTGATTTTACTACCATCAAAACATGAAAAAAGTCATTTTTCGAAAAGTGTCTGTGTGTGTCCGTGTGTCTGTCTGTGTGTCTGTAGATTTTGTACTTCCATGTTCCTTAAGGAAGTGGAAGTATGGTGATGGCAAAAAAATCGTGTTCGAGATTATTGCAAATTCTGATTGTACTACACTCAAAACATCAAAAAAAGTAATTTTCTGAAAAGTTTGTGTGTGTGTGTGTGTGTGTGTGTGTGTGTGTGTGTAGTTTTTTTCTATTTCAAACGATAACAGCCGCAAATTCAAACAGAATCAAAAAATTGTTTGCATACAGCCCTTATTTTTAAAGTACTCAAAACCTATTGTTTTTAGTGAAGTGCGGTTAAGGGAATAGGGTAGTTTACCTGCAACGTTTTATGTTTTAACAAAGGTATTTTCTATGGCAAATGATAACTGCCGCAATTTCAAACATAATTAATTAATATTTTGCATGCAACTCTGAATTGTTGAGATTGCAAGACCTATTGTTTTTGCTGAAGATCGGTTAAGGGAAAGGGGTAGTTTACCTGCCAGTTTTTGTTTTGTTTTAACAAGGGTATTTTCTATGGCAAACGATAACAGCCGCAAATTGAAATAGAAACAAATAATTTTTTGCATACAGCCCTGAATTGTAGAGTTCTCAAGACCTGTTGTTTTTGGTGAAGATCGGTTTAGGGAAAGGGGTAGTTTACCTGCAACATTTTATGTTTTAACAACGGTAATTTTTTCTATGACGAATAATAACTGCCGTAAATTCAATCAGAATCAAATAATGTTTTGCATACCTCCCTGAGCTCTAGAGAACTCAACGTCTGTTGATTTTGGTGAAGATCAGTTAAGGGAAAGGTGTAGTTTACCTGCAACATTTTATGTTGTAACAAGAGAAATATTTTCATGAAGAACGATAACTTCCGTTAATTCAAACAGAATCAAAAAATTTTTTACATGTGTGCCTGAGTTGTAGAAGACTCAAGGCCTATTGATTTTGGTGAAGATCGGTTACGGGGAAAGGGCAGTTTACCTGAAACATTTTTTGTTGTAACAAGACTAAAGTACTGTACTTAATTTTGATAAATAAAGTATCCTGATAAGAAGATCTTAATAATCCACTGTAGAAACGTAGATGAAATATCTGTAAATGAAGAGGCTAGTTGAACGGGGTGCGGGTAATTTTCTATAAATGGAAATTATAGTTGAAGCGGGAGGGGATAATCTTTATATGTTTACTACGTTATCGGCAACAAAGTAGTAGTTTGTTGTTAAAATTCCTTCCCAGGCATTTTGGCCGTAGTCCAATGTTTTCTGCAAAACCAGACTTTCCGCAGTGGCATCGACTGCCATCATCAGTGAAAATCGAGTGCGATAACGTGTGGTGGTATACATTAGTGACCACAATACTGTGGTTAAGGCTGAAGCAATAAGTGGAAAGGATTAGTTTCTATGGAAACATTTCATGTCTTAAATGATTTTAAATATAAATCTTAGACTATGGAAGTCATGTATGGTTCTACATATGAAATATCTAAAAATGATGAGGCTAGTTTAATGGGGTGGGGGTAATTTTCTATTGATGAAAATTATAGTTGAAAGGGGAGGGGATAATTTTTATGTGTTCTACGTTATCGGCAACAAAGTAGTAGTTTGTTGTTAAAATTCCTTCCCGGGCTGTTTGGCCCTAGTCTAATGTTTTCTGCAAAACCAGACGTTTCAGCAGTGCCATCGACTGCCATAATCAGTGAAAATCGAGTGTGATAACGTATGGTGGTATACGTTAGTGACCACAATACTGTGGTTAATGCTGAAGCAATAAGTGGAAAGAAGTAGTTTCTATGGAAACATTTCATTTTGTAAATGATTTTAAATATAAATCTTAGAATATGGAAGTCATGTATGGTTCTCCATACCGATATTTACTTCCATGTTCCATAAGGAAATGGAAGTACGGTGATGGAAAAAAAAAATCGTGTTCGAGATTATTGCAGATTCTCATTGTTCTACCCTCAAAACATGAAAAAAAAGTAATTTTTCGAAAAGTGTCTGTGTGTGTGTCCGTGTATATGTCTGTGTGTCTGTAGATTTTTACTTCCATGTTCCTTAAGGAAATGGAAGTATGGTGATGGCAAAAAAAATCGTGTTCGACATTATTGCAGATTCTGATTGTACTACAGTCAAAACATGAAAAAAGTCATTTTTCAAAAAGTGTCTGTGCGTGTGTGTCTGTCTGTCTGTCTATCTGTGTCTTAGATTTTTTTTTATGGCAAATGATAACAGCCGCAAATTCAAACAGAATCAACTACTCTTTTGCACACAGCCCAGAATTGTAGTGTTCCCAAGACCGATTGGTTTTGGTGAAGATCGGTTAAGAGAAAGGGGTAGTTTACCTGCAATGTTTTATGTTTTAACAATGGTATTTTCTATGGCAAATGATAACAGCCGCAAATTCAAACAGAATCAAATGATTATTTGCATAAAACCCTAAATTGTAGAGATCTCAAGACCTATTGTTTTTGGTGAAGATCGGTTAAGGGAATGGGGTAGTTTACCTGCAACGTTTTATGTTTTAACAAGGGTGTTTTCTATGGCAAACGATAACAGCTGCAAATTCAAACTGAATCAAATAATTTTTTGCATGCAGCCCTGATTTGTAGAGTACTCAAGATCTAGTGTTTTTGGTGAAGATCGGTTAAGGGAAAGGGGTAGTTTACCTGCAACAGTTTTTTATTAAGGGTAATTTTACTTCCATGTTCCTTAAGGAAATGGAAGTATGGTGATGGCAAAAAAAATCGTTTTCGAGATTATTGCGGATTCTGATTGTACTACCCTCAACACATGAAAAAAGTCATTTTTCAAAAAGTGTCTGTGTGTGTCCGTGTGTCTGTCTGTCTGTAGATTTTGTACTTCCATGTTCCTTAAGGAAGTGGAAGTATGGTGATGGCAAAAAAATCGTGTTTGTGATTATTGCAAATTCTGATTGTACTACACTCAAAACATCAAAAAAAGTAATTTTCTGAAAAGTTTGTGTGTGTGTGTGTGTGTGTGTGTGTGTGTGTGTGTGTGTAATTTTTTTTCTATTTCAAACGATAACAGCCGCAAATTCAAACAGAATCAAAAAATTGTTTGCATACAGCCCTTATTTTTAAAGTACTCAAAACCTATTGTTTTTAGTGAAGTGCGGTTAAGGGAATAGGGTAGTTTACCTGCAACGTTTTATGTTTTAACAAAGGTATTTTCTATGGCAAACGATAACTGCCGCAATTTCAAACATAATTAATTAATATTTTGCATGCAACTCTGAATTGTTGAGATTGCAAGACCTATTGTTTTTGCTGAAGATCGGTTAAGGGAAAGGGGTAGTTTACCTGCCAGGTTTTTTTTTGTTTTAACAAGGGTATTTTCTATGGCAAACGATAACAGCCGCAAATTGAAATAGAAACAAATAATTTTTTGCATACAGCCCTGAATTGTAGAGTTCTCAAGACCTGTTGTTTTTGGTGAAGATCGGTTTAGGGAAAGGGGTAGTTTACCTGCAACATTTTATGTTTTAACAACGGTAATTTTTTCTATGACGAATAATAACTGCCGTAAATTCAATCAGAATCAAATAATGTTTTGCATACCTCCCTGAGCTCTAGAGAACTCAACGTCTGTTGATTTTGGTGAAGATCAGTTAAGGGAAAGGTGTAGTTTACCTGCAACATTTTATGTTGTAACAAGAGAAATATTTTCATGAAGAACGATAACTTCCGTTAATTCAAACAGAATCAAAAAATTTTTTACATGTGTGCCTGAGTTGTAGAAGACTCAAGGCCTATTGATTTTGGTGAAGATCGGTTACGGGGAAAGGGCAGTTTACCTGAAACATTTTTTGTTGTAACAAGACTAAAGTACTGTACTTAATTTTGATAAATAAAGTATCCTGATAAGAAGATCTTAATAATCCACTGTAGAAACGTAGATGAAATATCTATAAATGAAGAGGCTAGTTGAACGGGGTGCGGGTAATTTTCTATAAATGGAAATTATAGTTGAAGCGGGAGGGGATAATCTTTATATGTTTACTACGTTATCGGCAACAAAGTAGTAGTTTGTTGTTAAAATTCCTTCCCAGGCATTTTGGCCGTAGTCCAATGTTTTCTGCAAAACCAGACTTTCCGCAGTGGCATCGACTGCCATCATCAGTGAAAATCGAGTGCGATAACGTGTGGTGGTATACATTAGTGACCACAATACTGTGGTTAAGGCTGAAGCAATAAGTGGAAAGGATTAGTTTCTATGGAAACATTTCATGTCGTAAATGATTTTAAATATAAATCTTAGACTATGGAAGTCATGTATGGTTCTACATATGAAATATCTAAAAATGATGAGGCTAGTTTAATGGGGTGGGGGTAATTTTCTATTGATGAAAATTATAGTTGAAAGGGGAGGGGATAATTTTTATGTGTTCTACGTTATCGGCAACAAAGTAGTAGTTTGTTGTTAAAATTCCTTCCCGGGCTGTTTGGCCCTAGTCTAATGTTTTCTGCAAAACCAGACATTTCAGCAGTGCCATCGACTGCCATAATCAGTGAAAATCGAGTGTGATAACGTATGGTGGTATACGTTAGTGACCACAATACTGTGGTTAATGCTGAAGCAATAAGTGGAAAGAAGTAGTTTCTATGGAAACATTTCATTTTGTAAATGATTTTAAATATAAATCTTAGAATATGGAAGTCATGTATGGTTCTCCATACCGATATTTACTTCCATGTTCCATAAGGAAATGGAAGTACGGTGATGGAAAAAAAAAATCGTGTTCGAGATTATTGCAGATTCTCATTGTTCTACCCTCAAAACATGAAAAAAAAAGTAATTTTTCGAAAAGTGTCTGTGTGTGTGTCCGTGTATATGTCTGTGTGTCTGTAGATTTTTACTTCCATGTTCCTTAAGGAAATGGAAGTATGGTGATGGCAAAAAAAATCGTGTTCGACATTATTGCAGATTCTGATTGTACTACAGTCAAAACATGAAAAAAGTCATTTTTCAAAAAGTGTCTGTGCGTGTGTGTCTGTCTGTCTGTCTATCTGTGTCTTAGATTTTTTTTTATGGCAAATGATAACAGCCGCAAATTCAAACAGAATCAACTACTCTTTTGCACACAGCCCAGAATTGTAGTGTTCCCAAGACCGATTGGTTTTGGTGAAGATCGGTTAAGAGAAAGGGGTAGTTTACCTGCAATGTTTTATGTTTTAACAAGGGTATTTTCTATGGCAAATGATAACAGCCGCAAATTCAAACAGAATCAAATGATTATTTGCATACAACCCTAAATTGTAGAGATCTCAAGACCTATTGTTTTTGGTGAAGATCGGTTAAGGGAATGGGGTAGTTTACCTGCAACGTTTTATGTTTTAACAAGGGTGTTTTCTATGGCAAACGATAACAGCTGCAAATTCAAACTGAATCAAATAATTTTTTGCATGCAGCCCTGATTTGTAGAGTACTCAAGATCTAGTGTTTTTGGTGAAGATCGGTTAAGGGAAAGGGGTAGTTTACCTGCAACAGTTTTTTATTAAGGGTAATTTTACTTCCATGTTCCTTAAGGAAATGGAAGTATGGTGATGGCAAAAAAAATTCGTGGTCGAGATTATTGCAGATTCTGATTGTACTACCCTCAAAACATGAAAAAGTCATTTTTCGAAAAGTGTCTGTGTGTGTGTCCGTGTGTCTGTCTGTGTGTCTGTAGATTTTTTACTTCCATGTTCCTTAAGGAAATGGAAGTATGGTGATGGCAAAAAAATCGTTTTCGAGATTATTGCAGATTCTGATTGCACTACACTCAAAACATGAAAAAAAGTAATTTTTTCGAAAAGTCTGCGTGTGTGTGTATGTGTGTGTAGATTGTTTTCTATGGCAAACGATAACAGCCGCAAATTCGAACAGAATCTAAAAATTGTTTTGCATATAGCTTTTATTTGTAAAGTACTCAAGACCTATTGTTTTTGGTGAAGATCGGTTAAGGGAAAGGGGTAGTTTACCTGCAACGTTTTATGTTTTAACAAAGGTATTTTCTATGGCAAATGATAACTGCCGCAAATTTAAATAGAAACAAATAATTTTTTGCATACAGCCCTGAATTGTAGAGTTCTCAAGACCTGTTGTTTTTTGGTGAAGATGGGTTTAGGGAAAGGGGTAGTTTATCTGCAACATTTTATGTTTTGACAATGGTAATTTTTTCTATGACGAATAATAACTGCCGTAAATTCAATCAGAATCAAATAATGTTTTGCATACCTCCCTGAGCTCTAGATAACTCTTGTCTGTTGATTTTGGTGAAGATCGGTTAAGGGAAAGGGGTAGTTTACCTGCATCATTTTATGTTGTAACAAGGGAAATATTTTCATGTCGAACGATAACTTCCGTAAATTCAAACAGAAACAAGTATTTTTTTACATATGTGCCTGAGTTGTAGAAGACTCAAGGCCTATTGATTTTGGGGAAGATCGGTTACGGGGAAAGGGCAGTTTACCAGAAAACTTTTTTTGTTGTAACAAGAGTAAAGTACTTAATTTTGATAAATAAAGTATCCTGGAAAGAAGGTCTTAATAATCCACTGTAGAAACGTAGATGAAATATCTATAAATGAAGAGGCTAGTTGAACGGGGTGGGCGTAATTTTCTGTAAATGAAAATTATAGTTGAAGGGGGAGGGGATACTTTTTATGTGTGTACTACGTTATCGACAACAAAGTAGTAGTTTGTTGTTAAAATTCCTTCCCTGGCTGTTTGGCCGTAGTCCAATGTTTTCTTCAAAACCAGACGTTTCGGCAGTGCCATCGACTGCCATAATCAGTGAAAATCGAGTGTGATAACGTGTGGTGGTATACGTTAGTGACCACAATACTGTGGTTAAGGCTGAAGCAATAAGTGGAAAGAAGTAGTTTCTATGGAAACATTTCATTTTGTAAATGATTTTAAATATAAATCTTAGAATATGGAAGTCATGTATGGTTCTCCATACCGATATTTACTTCCATGTTCCATAAGGAAATGGAAGTATGGTGATGGCAAAAAAAATCGTGTTCGAGATTATTGCGGATTCTGATTGTACTACCCTCAAAACATGAAAACAGTAATTTTTCGAAAAGTGTCTATGTGTGTGTGTCCGTGTGTCTGTCTGTGTGTAGTATGGTGATGACAAAAAAAATTCGAGGTCGAGATTATTGCAGATTCTGATTTTACTACCATCAAAACATGAAAAAAGTCATTTTTCGAAAAGTGTCTGTGTGTGTCCGTGTGTCTGTCTGTGTGTCTGTAGATTTTGTACTTCCATGTTCCTTAAGGAAGTGGAAGTATGGTGATGGCAAAAAAATCGTGTTCGAGATTATTGCAAATTCTGATTGTACTACACTCAAAACATCAAAAAAAGTAATTTTCTGAAAAGTTTGTGTGTGTGTGTGTGTGTGTGTGTGTGTGTGTGTAGTTTTTTTCTATTTCAAACGATAACAGCCGCAAATTCAAACAGAATCAAAAAATTGTTTGCATACAGCCCTTATTTTTAAAGTACTCAAAACCTATTGTTTTTAGTGAAGTGCGGTTAAGGGAATAGGGTAGTTTACCTGCAACATTTTATGTTTTAACAAGGGTATTTTCTATGGCAAACGATAACTGCCGCAATTTCAAACATAATTAATTAATATTTTGCATGGTACTCTGAATTGTTGAGATTGCAAGACCTATTGTTTTTGCTGAAGATCGGTTAAGGGAAAGGGGTAGTTTACCTGCCAGGTTTTTTTTTGTTTTAACAAGGGTATTTTCTATGGCAAACGATAACAGCCACAAATTGAAATAGAAACAAATAATTTTTTGCATACAGCCCTGAATTGTAGAATTCTCAAGACCTGTTGTTTTTGGTGAAGATCGGTTTAGGGAAAGGGGTAGTTTACCTGCAACATTTTATGTTTTAACAAGGGTAATTTTTTCTATGACGAATAATAACTGCCGTAAATTCAATCAGAATCAAATAATGTTTTGCATACCCCCCTGAGCTCTAGAGAACTCAACGTCTGTTGATTTTGGGTGAAGATCGGTTAAGGGAAAGGTGTAGTTTACCTGCAACATTTTATGTTGTAACAAGAGAAATATTTTCATGAAGAACGATAACTTCCGTAAATTCAAACAGAAACAAAAATTTTTTTACATGTGTGCCTGAGTTGTAGAAGACTCAAGGCCTTTTGATTTTGGTGAAGATCGGTTACGGGGAAAGGGCAGTTTACCTGAAACATTTTTTGTTGTAACAAGACTAAAGTACTGTACTTAATTTTGATAAATAAAGTATCCTGATAAGAAGATCTTAATAAACCACTGTAGAAACGTAGATGAAATATCTATAAATGAAGAGGCTAGTTGAACGGGGTGCGGGTAATTTTCTATAAATGGAAATTATAGTTGAAGCGGGAGGGGATAATCTTTATATGTTTACTACGTTATCGGCAACAAAGTAGTAGTTTGTTGTTAAAATTCCTTCCCAGGCATTTTGGCCGTAGTCCAATGTTTCCTGCAAAACCAGACTTTCCGCAGTGGCATCGACTGCCATCATCAGTGAAAATCGAGTGCGATAACGTGTGGTGGTATACATTAGTGACCACAATACTGTGGTTAAGGCTGAAGCAATAAGTGGAAAGGATTAGTTTCTATGGAAACATTTAATGTCGTAAATGATTTTAAATATAAATCTTAGACTATGGAAGTCATGTATGGTTCTACATATGAAATATCTAAAAATGATGAGGCTAGTTTAATGGAGTGGGGGTAATTTTCTATAGATGAAAATTATAGTTGAAAGGGGAGGGGATAATTTTTATGTGTTCTACGTTATCGGCAACAAAGTAGTAGTTTGTTGTTAAAATTCCTTCCCGGGCTGTTTGGCCCTAGTCTAATGTTTTCAGCAAAACCAGACGTTTCGGCAGTGCCATCGACTGCCATAATCAGTGAAAATCGAGTGTGATAACGTGTGGTGGTATACGTTAGTGACCACAATACTGTGGTTAATGCTGAAGCAATAAGTGGAAAGACGTAGTTTCTACGGAAACATTTCATTTTGTAAATGATTTTAAATATAAATCTTAGAATATCGAAGTCATGTATGGTTCTCCATACCGATATTTACTTCCATGTTCCATAAGGAAATGGAGTACGGTGATGGAAAAAAAAATCGTGTTCGAGATTATTGCAGATTCTCATTGTTCTACCCTCAAAACATGAAAAAAAAGTAATTTTTCGAAAAGTGTCTGTGTGTGTGTCCGTGTATCTGTCTGTGTGTCTGTAGATTTTTACTTCCATGTTCCTTAAGGAAATGAAAGTATGGTGATGGCAAAAAAAATCGTGTTCGACATTATTGCAGATTCTGATTGTACTACAGTCAAAACATGAAAAAAGTCATTTTTCAAAAAGTGTCTGTGCGTGTGTGTCTGTCTGTCTATCTGTGTCTTGGATTTTTTTTTATGGCAACTGATAACAGCCGCAAATTCAAACAGAATCAACTACTCTTTTGCACACAGCCCAGAATTGTAGTGTTCCCAAGACCGATTGTTTTTGGTGAAGATCGGTTAAGAGAAAGGGGTAGTTTACCTGCAATGTTTTATGTTTTAACAAGGGTATTTTCTATGGCAAATGATAACAGCCGCAAATTCAAACAGAATCAAATGATTATTTGCATATAACCCTAAATTGTAGAGATCTCAAGACCTATTGTTTTTGGTGAAGATCGGTTAAGGGAATGGGGTAGTTTACCTGCAACGTTTTATGTTTTAACAAGGGTGTTTTCTATGGAAAACGATAACAGCTGCAAATTCAAACTGAATCAAATAATTTTTTGCATGCAGCCCTGATTTGTAGAGTACTCAAGATCTAGTGTTTTTGGTGAAGATCGGTTAAGGGAAAGGGGTAGTTTACCTGCAACAGTTTTTTATTAAGGGTAATTTTACTTCCATGTTCCTTAAGGAAATGGAAGTATGGTGATGGCAAAAAAAATTCGTGGTCGAGATTATTGCAGATTCTGATTGTACTACCCTCAAAACATGAAAAAGTCATTTTTCGAAAAGTGTCTGTGTGTGTGTCCGTGTGTCTGTCTGTGTGTCTGTAGATTTTTTACTTCCATGTTCCTTAAGGAAATGGAAGTATGGTGATGGCAAACAAATCGTGTTCGAGATCATTGCAGATTCTGATTGCACTACACTCAAAACATGAAAAAAAGTAATTTTTTCGAAAAGTCTGCGTGTGTGTGTATGTGTGTGTAGATTGTTTTCTATGGCAAACGATAACAGCCGCAAATTCGAACAGAATCTAAAAATTGTTTTGCATACTGCTTTTATTTGTAAAGTACTCAAGACCTATTGTTTTTGGTGAAGATCGGTTAAGGGAAAGGGGTAGTTTACCTGCAACGTTTTATGTTTTAACAAAGGTATTTTCTATGGCAAATGATAACTGCCGTAAATTTAAATAGAAACAAATAATTGTTTGCATACAGCCCTGAATTGTAGAGTTCTCAAGACCTGTTGTTTTTTGGTGAAGATGGGTTTAGGGAAAGGGGTAGTTTATCTGCAACATTTTATGTTTTGACAATGGTAATTTTTTCTATGACGAATAATAACTGCCGTAAATTCAATCAGAATCAAATAATGTTTTGCATACCTCCCTGAGCTCTAGATAACTCTTGTCTGTTGATTTTGGTGAAGATCGGTTAAGGGAAAGGGGTAGTTTACCTGCATCATTTTATGTTGTAACAAGGGAAATATTTTCATGTCGAACGATAACTTCCGTAAATTCAAACAGAAACAAGTATTTTTTTACATATGTGCCTGAGTTGTAGAAGACTCAAGGCCTATTGATTTTGGGGAAGATCGGTTACGGGGAAAGGGCAGTTTACCAGAAAACTTTTTTTGTTGTAACAAGAGTAAAGTACTTAATTTTGATAAATAAAGTATCCTGATAAAAAGGTCTTAATAATCCACTGTAGAAACGTAGATGAAATATCTATAAATGAAGAGGCTAGTTGAACGGGGTGGGCGTAATTTTCTGTAAATGAAAATTATAGTTGAAGGGGGGAGGGGATACTTTTTATATGTGTACTACGTTATCGGCAACAAAGTAGTAGTTTGTTGTTAAAATTCCTTCCCGGGCTGTTTGGCCGTAGTCCAATGTTTTCTGCAAAACCAGACGTTTCGGCAGTGCCATCGACTGCCATAATCAGTGAAAATCGAGTGTGATAACGTGTGGTGGTATACGTTAGTGACCACAATACTGTGGTTAAGGCTGAAGCAATAAGTGGAAAGAAGTAGTTTCTATGAGAACATTTCATTTCGTAAATGATTTTAAATATAAATCTTAGAATATGGAAGTCATGTATGGTTCTCCATACCGATATTTACTTCCATGTTCCATAAGGAAATGGAAGTACAGTGATGGAAAAAAAATCGTGTTCGAGGTTATTGCAGATTCTCATTGTTCTACCCTCAAAACATGAAAAAAAAGTAATTTTTTGAAAAGTGTCTATGTGTGTGTCCGTGTATCTGTCTGTGTGTCTGTAGATTTTTACTTCATGTTCCTTAAGGAATTGGAAGTATGGTGATGGCAAAAAAAATCGTGTTCGAGATTATTGTAGATTCTGATTGTACTACACTCAAAACACGAAAAAAGTTAGTTTTCAAAAAGTGTCTGTGTGTGTGTCTGTAGATTTTTTTTCTATGGCAAACGATAACAGCCGCAAATTCAAACAGAATCAAATAATTTTTTGCATGCAGCCCTGATTTGTAGAATACTCGCGACCTATTGTTTTTGGTGAAGATCGGTTGAGGGAAAGGGGTAGTTTACCTGCAACGGTTTTTTTTTTTATAAAGGGTAATTTTTACTTCCATGTTCCATAAGGAAATGGAAGTATGGTGATGGCAAAAAAAATCGTGTTCGAGATTATTGCGGATTCTGATTGTACTACCCTCAAAACATGAAAAAAGTAATTTTTTGAAATGTGTCTGTGTGTGTGTGTCTGTGTGTCTGCTGTGTGTAGTATGGTGATGGCAAAAAAAATTCGAGGTCGAGATTATTGCAGATTCTGATTTTACTACCCTCAAAACATGAAAAAAGTCATTTTTCGAAAAGTGTCTGTGTGTGTCCGTGTGTCTGTCTGTCTTAGATTTTGTACTTGCATGTTCCTTAAGGAAGTGGAAGTATGGTGATGGCAAAAAAATCGTGTTCGAGATTATTGCAAATTCTGATTGTACTACACTCAAAACATCAAACAAAGTAATTTTCTGAAAAGCTTGTGTGTGTGTGTGTGTGTGTGTGTGTTTAGTTTTTTTTTCTATGGCAAACGATAACAGCCGCAAATTCAAACAGAATCAAAAAATTGTTTGCATACAGCCCTTATTTTTAAAGTACTCAAAACCTATTGTTTTTGGTGCAGTGCGGTTAAGGGAATAGGGTAGTTTACCTGCAACGTTTTGTGTTTTAACAAGGGTATTTTCTATGGCAAACGATAACTGCCGCAATTTCAAACATAATTAATTAATATTTTGCATGCAACTCTGAATTGTTGAGATTGCAAGACCTATTGTTTTTGGTGAAGATCGGTTAAGGGAAGGGGGTAGTTTACCTTCCAGGTTTTTTTTGTTTTAACAAGTGTATTTTCTATGGCAAACGATAACAGCCGCAAATTGTAATAGAAACAAATAATTTTTTGCATACAGCCCTGAATTGTAGAGTTCTCAAGACCTGTTGTTTTTGGTGAAGATCGGTTTAGGGAAAGGGGTAGTTTACCTGCAACATTTTATGTTTTAACAAGGGTAATTTTTTCTATGACGAATAATAACTGCCGTAAATTCAATCAGAATCAAATAATGTTTTGCATACCTCCCTGAGCTCTAGAGAACTCAACGTCTGTTGATTTTGGTGAAGATCGGTTAAGGGAAAGGTGTAGTTTACCTGCAACATTTTATGTTGTAACAAGAGAAATATTTTCATGAAGAACGATAACTTCTGTAAATTCAAACAGAAACAAAAAATTTTTTACATGTGTGCCTGAGTTGTAGAAGACTCAAGGCCTATTGATTTTGGTGAAGATCGGTTACGGGGAAAGGGCAGTTTACCTGAAACATTTTTTGTTGTAACAAGACTAAAGTACTGTACTTAATTTTGATAAATAAAGTATCCTGATAAGAAGATCTTAATAATCCACTGTAGAAACGTAGATGAAATATCTATAAATGAAGAGGCTAGTTGAACGGGGTGCGGGTAATTTTCTATAAATGGAAATTATAGTTGAAGCGGGAGGGGATAATCTTTATATGTTTACTACGTTATCGGCAACAAAGTAGTAGTTTGTTGTTAAAATTCCTTCCCGGGCATTTTGGCCGTTGTCCAATGTTTTCTGCAAAACCAGACTTTCCGCAGTGGCATCGACTGCCATCATCAGTGAAAATCGGGTGCGATAACGTGTGGTGGTATACATTAGTGACCACAATACTGTGGTTAAGGCTGAAGCAATAAGTGGAAAGGATTAGTTTCTATGGAAACATTTCATTTCGTAAATGATTTTAAATATAAATTTTAGACTATGGAAGTCATGTATGGTTCTACATGTGAAATATCTAAAATATCGGTATGGAGAACCATACATGACTTCCATATTCTAAGATTTATATTTAAAATCATTTTCAGCCAAACAGACAGGCTGTGTCTTACCTGCCTTTTTATTGCTGTATTAAATGAAAAATATTATATTACATTTAAATGAAAAAATTTTAATTTTATTGCCTGG
This sequence comes from Magicicada septendecula, assembly GCA_034769895.1. Taxonomy (NCBI): domain Eukaryota; kingdom Metazoa; phylum Arthropoda; class Insecta; order Hemiptera; family Cicadidae; genus Magicicada; species Magicicada septendecula. Next base: position 750,791,119 of record CM068367.1, on the reverse strand, counting down.
CAACAAAATTATTTTATTTTTAACAATTACCATTGTTTCAAAAAGTTTAAATAAATTTTCAAGTACTTTACTCTTGTTAAAACGTAAAAGGTTGCAGGTAAACTACCCCTTCCTCTTAACCGATCTTCACCAAAATCGAATGTCATTGAGACCTCTACAATTCAGGGACGTATGCAAACAATTATTTGATTCTGTTTGAATTTGCGGCTGTTATCGTTTGCCATAAAAAATACGCTTGATAAAAAAATCGTTGCTGGTAAACTACCCCTTCCCCTTAACCGATCTTCACCAAAATCGGAAGTCATTGAGACCTCTACAATTCAGGGACGTATGCAAAAAATTATTTGATTCGGTTTGAATTTGCGACTGTTATCGTTTGCCATAGAAAATACCCTTGTTAAAAAAACGCAGGTAAACTACCCCTTTCCCTTAACCGATCTTCACCAAAAACAATAGGTCTTGAGAACTCTACAATTTAGGGCTGTATGCAATAATCTTTTGATTCTGTTTGAATTTGCGGCTGTTATCGTTTGTTTCAAAAAGTTTAAATAAATTTTCAAGTACTTTACTCTTGTTAAAACGTAAAAGGTTGCAGGTAAACTACCCCTTCCCCTTAACCGATCTTCACCAAAATCGAAAGTCATTGAGACCTCTACAATTCAGGGACGTATGCAAAAAATTATTTGATTCTGTTTGAATTTGTGGCTGTTATCGGTTGCCATAGAAAATACGCTTGAAAAAAAACGTTGCCGGTAAACTACCCCTTCCCCTTAACCGATATTAACAAAAAACAATAGGTCTTGAGTACACTACAAATCAGGGCTGTATGCAAAACATTATTTGATTCTGTTTGAATTTGTGGCTGTTATCGTTTGCCATATAAAATACCCTTGTTAAAAAAACGTTGCAGGTAAACTACCCCTTTCCCTCAACCGATCTTCACCAAAAACAATAGGTCTTGAGAACTCTACAATTTAGGGCTGTATGCAAATAATCTTTTGATTCTGTTTGAATTTGCGGCTGTTATCGTTTGCCATAGGAAATACCCTTGTTAAAACATAAAACGTTACTGGTAAACTACCCCTTTCCCTTAACCGATCTTCACCAAAATCAACAGATCTTGAGAACTCTACAATTTAGGGCTGTATGCGAAACATTATTTGATTCTGTTTGAATTTGCGGCTGTTATCGTTTGCCAAACAAACAAAATTACCCTTGCTAAAAAAAAACCGTTGCCGGTAAACTACCCCTTTCCCTCAACCGATCTTCACCAAAAACAATAGGTCGCGAGTACTCTGCAAATCAGGGCTGTATGCAAAAAATTATTTGATTCTGTTTGAATTTGCGGCAGTTATCGTTTGCCATAAAGAAAAATCTACAGACAGACAGACAGACAGACAGACAGACAGACAGACACACAGACAGACACACAGACACTTTTTGGTAAACGACTTTTTTTCATGTTTTGAGTGTAGTAGAATCAGAATCTGCAATAATCTCGAACACGATTTTTTTTGCCATGACCATACTTCCATTCCTTAAGGAATATGGAAGTAAAATGATGAGGCTAGTTTAATGGGGTGGGGGTAATTTTCTATAGATGAAAATTATAGTTGCAAGGGGAGGGGATAATTTTTATATGTGTTCTACGTTATCGGCAACAAAGTAGTAGTTTGTTGTTAAAATTCCTTCCCGGGCTGTTTGGCCCTAGTCTAATGTTTTCTGCAAAACCAGACGTTTCGGCACTGCCATCGACTGCCATAATCAGTGAAAATTGAGTGTGATAATGTGTGGTGGTATACATTAGTGACCACAATACTGTGGTTAAGGCTGAAGCAATAAGTGGAAAGAAGTAGTTTCTATGGAAACATTTCATTTCGTAAATGATTTTAAATATAAATCTTAGAATATGGAAGTCATGTATGGTTCTCCATACCGATATTTACTTCCATGTTCCAGAAGGAAATGGAAGTACGGTGATAGAAAAAAAATCATGTTCGAGATTATTGCAGATTCTCATTGTTCTACCCTCAAAACATGAAAAAAAAGTAATTTTTCGAAAAGTGTCTATGTGTGTGTCCGTGTATCTGTCTGTGTCTGTAGATTTTTACTTCCATGTTCCTTAAGGAAATGGAAGTATGGTGATGGCAAAAAAAATCGTGTTCGAGATTATTGTAGATTCTGATTGTACTACACTCAAAACACGAAAAAAAGTTATTTTTCGAAAAGTGTCTGTGTGTGTGTCTGTAGATTTTTTTTCTATGGCAAACGATAACAGCCGCAAATTCAATCAGAATCAAATAATTTTTTGCATGCAGCCCTGATTTGTAGAATACTCGCGACCTATTGTTTTTGGTGAAGATCGGTTGAGGGAAAGGGGTAGTTTACCTGCAACGGTATTTTTTTTATCAAGGGTAATTTTTACTTCCATGTTCCTTAAGGAAATGGAAGTATGGTGATGGCAAAAAAACTCGTGTTCGAGATTATTGGAGATTCTGATTGTACTACACTCAAAACATGAAAAAAAGTAATTTTTCGAATAGCGTCTGTGTGTCTGTGTGTGTGTGTCTGTAGATTTTTGTTCTATGGCAAACGATAACAGCCGCAAATTCAAACAGAATCAAATAATTTTTTGCATGCAGCCCTGATTTGTAGAATACTCGCGACCTATTGTTCTTGGTGAAGATCGGTTAAGGGAAAGGGGTAGTTTACCTGCAACGTTTTTTTATCAAGGGTAATTTTTGTCTATGGTAAACGATAACAGTCGGAAATTCAAACAGAATCAAATGATGTTTTGTATAGAGCCCTGTATTGTAGAGTTCTCAATACCTATTGGTGTTTGTGAAGATCGGTTAAGGGAAAGAGGCAGTTTACCTGCAACTTTTATGTTTTGAAAGGGTATTTTCTATGGCAAACGATAAGAGCCGCAAATTAAAACAGAATCAAATAACTTTTTTAGCATGCAGCCCTGATTTGTTGAGTACTAAAGACCTGTTGTTTTTGGTGAAGATCGGTTAAGGGAAAGGGGTAGTTTACCTGCCACGTTTTTTGTTTTATCAAGGGTATTTTGTATGGCAAACGATAACAGCCGCAAATTCAAACAGAATCATACAATATTTTGCATACAGCCCTGAATTGTAGTGTTCTCAAGACCTATCGTTTTTGGTGAAGATCGGTTAAAGGAAAGGGATAGTTTACCTGCAACGGTTTTTATCAATGGTAATTTTTTTCTATGGTAAACGATAACAGCCGCAAATTCAAACAGAATCAAATGATGTTTTGCATACAGCCCTGTATTGTAGAGTTCTCAATACCTATTGGTGTTGGTGAAGATCGGTTAAGGGAAAGGGGTAGTTTACCTGCCACGTTTTTTGTTTTATCAAGGGTATTTTATATAGAAACGACAACAGCCGCAAATTCAAACAGAATCATATAATATTTTGCATACAACCCTAAAATGTAGAGTTCTCAAGACCTGTTGGTTTTGGTGAAGATCGGTTAAGGGAATAGGGTAGTTTACCTGCAACATTTTATGTTTTATCAAGGGTAATTTTTTTTATGAAGAATGATAACTGCCGTACATTAAAACAGAATCAACTACTCTTCTGCATACCTTTTTGAATTATACAGAACTCAAGGTCTGTTGATTTTGTTGAATATAACAGCTGCAAATTTAAATAGAAACAAATAATTTTTTGCATACAGCCCTAAATTGTAGAGTTCTCAAGACCTGTTGGTTTTGGCGAAGATCGGTTTAGGGAAAGGGGAAGTTTACCTGCTACGTTTTATGTTTTAACAAGGGTATTTTCTATGGCAAATGGTAACAGCCGCAAATTCAAACAGAATCAAATAATTTTTTCCATACAGCACTGATTTGTAGAGTACTCAAGACCTACTGTTTTTGGAGAAGATCGGTTAAGGGAAAGGGGTAATTTACCTGCAGCGTTTTTTTTATCAAGGGTAATTTTTTTTTCACAAACGAAAACAGCTGCAAATTCAAACAGAATCAAATAATGTTTTGCATACAGCCCCGAATTGTAGAGTTCTCAAGACCTTTTGGTTTTGGTGAAGATCGGTAAGGGAATAGGGTAGTTTACCTGCAACATTTTATGTTTTAACAAGGGTAATTTTTTCTATGACGAACGGTAACTGCCGCATATTCAAACAGAATCATATCATTTTTTGCATACATCCCTGAATTGTAGTGATCTCAAGGCCTTTTGATTTTGGTGAAGATCGGTTAAGGGGAAGGGGTAGTTTAACTGCAACCTTTTACGCTTTAACAACTGTAAAGGTCTTGAAAATTCATTTAAATTTTTTCAAACAATGGTAATTGATAAAAATAAAATAATTTTTTTCCAGGCAATAAAATTATAAATTTTTCATTTTAATGTAAATCATGTATGAGAGAAAATATATCGTTCGTGGCAGGCAAGCATATCTCAATTATGTAATGTTTACGTTTCCATTTTATTATTATAATTACTGCAATAAAAAGGCTGGGAACACACACACACATACACAGACACACACACACACACACACACAAAATTCGCGTTATTTCTGGCCTCACTCATGTTTATTTTCTTACATTTGCACGCTTTTTAAATGGAAAGTGCCGAAACCCACACCAACACAACCCGTGCAAGCCGAAAAAGTATCCAGCGTGGATAGCGATTTGCTTCCTGTGGATCGCTGGGCAGTGTAACTGCACGTGTTTACAGAGGAACGGTTCATAAACAGACTTTTCGTCTTCAAGGAATGAACCCTCTGCAAGATGCTCAGGGTCCATGAGTGACTTCGGAGCGCTTCGAAGGAGGGATGATTATCTGCGCAGTTTGGTTTCTTTATAAGCATAAAGTAAGCCTACCTAATTTTTATGGCTAGAGTGACTGAAAATAATATTATATTAAACGACTACCCCATAATAACAAAAATATCTATAAATAGTGAAATTAGTTTGAGGGTGGGCGATATTTTTTAGAAATTACCGAACCGAATTCAAGTAAATTATTTGAAACATAAATCTTACAACATGGAAGTCATGTATGGTTCTCCATACCGATTTTTACTTCCATGTTCCTTAAGGAAATGGAAGTATGGTGATGGCAAAAAAATCGTGTTCGAGATTATTGCAGATTCTGATTGTACTACCCTCAAAACATGAAAAAAAGTAATTTTTCGGTTAAGGGAAAGGGGTAGTTTACCTGCAACATTTTATGTTGTAACAAGAGAAACGTTTCCATGACGAACAATAACTGCCACACATTAAAACAGAATCAAATATTTTTTTGCATGCATCCCTGAATTAAAGAGGACTGAAGGTCTATTGATTTTGGAGAAGATCAGTTAAGTGTAAGGGGTAGTTTACCTGAAACTTTTTGTGATTTAACAAGAGTAAAGTACTTAATTTTTATAAATAAAGTATCCTGATAAGAAGCTCATAATAATCCACTGTAGAAATGTAGATGAAATATCTATAAATGAAGAGGTTAGGTGAACGGGGTGGGGGTAATTTTCTATTATTAAAAATTATAGTTTAAGTTGGAGGGGAGAATTTTTTATGTGTACTACGTTATCGGCAACAAAGGAGTAGTTTTTTGTTAAAATTGCTTCCCGGGCTGTTTAGCCGTAGTCCAATGTTTTCTGCAAAACCAGACTTTTCGGCAGTGCCATCGACTGCCATCATCAGTGAAAATCGAGTGCGAAAACGTGAGGTTGTATACGTTAGTGACCACAGTACTGTGGTTAATGCTGAAGCAATAAGTAGAATGACGTAGTTTCTATGGAAATATTTCATTTCGAATATGATTTTAAATATAAATCTTAGAACATGGAAGTCATGTATGGTTCTCCATACCGATATTTTAGTTCCATGTTCCTTAAGGAAATGGAAATGGTGATGGCAAAAAAAATCGTGTTCGAGATTATTGCAGATTCTGATTGTACTACACTGAAAACATGAAAAATGTCATTTTTCTAAAAGTGTGTGTGTGTGTGTGTGTGTAGATTTTTTTCTATGGCAAACAATAACAGCCGAAAATTCAAACAGAATCAAAAATTGTTTGCATACAGCCCTGATTTGTAGAGTACTAAAGACCTATTTTTTTTGGTGAAGATCGGTTAAGGGAAAGGGGTAGTTTACCGGCAACATATTTTTTTTAATTAAGGGTAATTTGTTTCTATGGCAAACGATAAGAGTCGCAAATTCAAACAAAATCAAATAATGTTTTGCATACACCTCTGATTTGTAGAGTACTCAAGACCTATTGTTTTTGGTGAAGTGCGGTTAAGGGTAAAGGGTAGTTTACCTGCAACTTTTTATGTTTTAACAAGGGTATTTTCAATGGCAAACGATAACTGCCGCAATTTCAAACATAATTAAATAATATTTTGCATGCAACTCTGAATTGTTGAGATTGCAAGACCTATTGTTTTTGGTGAAGATCGGTTAAGGGAAAGGGTTGGTTTACCTGCCAGGTTTTTTTTTGTTTTAACAAGGGTATTTTCTATGGCAAACGATAACAACCGCAAATTTAAATAGAAACAAATATTTTTTGCATACAGCCCTGAATTGTAGAGTTCTCAAGACCTTTTGTTTTTGGTGAAGATCGGTTAAGGGAAAGGGGTAGTTTACCTGCAACATTTTATGTTGTAACAAGAGAAATATTTTCATGACGAACGATAACTTCCATAAATTCAAACAAAAACAAAATTTTTTTTACATGTGTGCCTGAGTTGTAGAAGACTCAAGGCCTATTGATTTTGGTGAAGATCGGTTACGGGGAAAGGACAGTTTACCTGAAACATTTTGTGTTGTAACAAGAGTAAAGTACTTAATTTTGATAAATAAAGTATCCTAATAAGAAGATCTTAATAATTCACTGTAGAAACGTAGATGAAATATCTATAAATGAAGAGGCTAGTTGAACGGGGTGGGCGTAATTTTCTGTAAATGAAAATTATAGTTGTAGTGGGAGGGGATAATTTTTATATGTGTACTACGTTGTCGGCAACAAAGTAGTAGTTTGTTGTTAAAATTCATTCCCGGGCTGTTTGGCCATAGTTCATGTTTTCTGCAAAACCAGGCGTTTCGGCAGTGCCATCGACTGCCATCATCAGTGAAAATCGAGTGCGAAAACGTGAGGTTGTATACGTTAGTGACCACAGTACTGTGGTTAATGCTGAAGCAATAAGTAGAATGACGTAGTTTCTATGGAAATATTATTTTTCGAATATGATTTTAAATATAAATCTTAGAACATGGAAGTCATGTATGGTTCTCCATACCGATATTTACTTCATGTTCCATAAGGAAATGGAAGTATGGTGATGGCAAAAAAAAATCGTGTTCGAGGTTATTGCAGATTCTGATTGTACTACACTCAAAACATGAAGTCATTTTTTGAAAAGTGTGGGTGTGTGAGTTTGTGTGTCTGTCTGTCTCTCTCTCTGTGTGTCTGTCTTAGATTTTTTTCTATGGCAAACGATAACAGCCGCAAATTTAAATAGAAACAAATAATTTTTTGCATACAGCCCTGAATTGTAGAGTTCTCGAGACCTGTTGTTTTTGGTGAAGACCGGTTTAGGGAAAGGGTTAGTTTACCTGCAACATTTTATGTTTTAACAATGGTAATTTTTTCTATGACGAATAATAACTGCCGTAAATTCAATCAAAATCAAATAATGTTTTGCATACCTCCCTGAGCTCTAGAGAACTCAATGTCTGTTGATTTTGGTGAAGATCGGTTAAGGGAAATGGGTAGTTTACCTGCAGCATTTTATGTTGTAACAAGCGAAATATTTTCATGACGAACGATAACTTCGACTGCCATAATCAGTGAAAATCGAGTGTGATATCGTGTGGTGGTATACGTTAGTGACAAGAATACCGTGGTTAAGGCTGAAGCAATAAGTGGAAAGAAGTAGTTTCTATGGAAACATTTCATTTTGTAAATGATTTTAAATATAAATCTTAGAATATGGAAGTCATGTATGGTTCTCCATACCGATATCTACTTCATGTTCCATAAGGAAATGGAAGTATGGTGATGGCAAAAAAAATCGTGTTCGAGATTATTGCAGATTCTGATTGTACTACCCTCAAAACATGAAAAAAAGTCATTTTTCGAAAAGTGTCTGTGTGTGTGTCCGTTTGTCTGTCTGTGTGTCTGTAAATTTTTACTTCCATGTTCCTTAAAGAAATGGAAGAATGGTGATGGCAAGAAAAAATCGTGCTAAAATTCCTTCCCGGGCTGTTTAGTCGTAGGCCAATGTTTTCTGCAAAACCAGACTTTTCGACAGTGCCATCGACTGGTGATTTCCGGTTAAGGGAAAGGGGTAGTTTACCTGCAACATTTTATGTTGTAACAAGAGAAATATTTTCATGACGAGCGATAACTTCCGTAAATTCAAACAGAAACAAAAAATTTTTTACATGTGTGCCTGAGTTGTAGAAGACTCACGGCCTATTGATTTTGGTGAAGATCGGTTACGGGGAAAGGGCAGTTTACCTGAAACATTTTTTGTTGTAACAAGAGTAAAGTACTTAATTTTGATAAATAAAGTATCCTGATAAGATGGTCTTAATAATCCACTGTAGAAACATAGATGAAATATCTATAAATGGAGAGGCTAGTTGAACGGGGTGGGCGTAATTTTCTATAAATGAAAATTATAGTTTGGATGGGGAGGAGATAATTTTTATATGTGTACTACGTTATCTGCAACAAAGTAGTAGTATGTTGTTAAAATTCATTCCCGGGCTGTTTGGCCGTAGTTCAATGTTTACTGCAAAACCAGACGATTTGGAAGTGCCATCGACTGCCATAATCAGTGAAAATCGAGTGTGATATCGTGTGGTGGTATACGTTAGTGACCACAATACTGTGGTTAAGGTTGAAGCAATAAGTGGAAATAAGTAGTTTCTATGGAAACATTTCATTTTGTAAATGATTTTAAATATAAATCTTAGAATATGGAAGTCATGTATGGTTCTCTTCACCGATATTTACTTCATGTTCCATAAGGAAATGGAAGTATGGTGATGGCAAAAAAAATCGTGTTCGAGCTTATTGCAGATTCTGATTGTACTACACTCAAAACATGAAAAGAAATAATTTTTCAAAAAGTGTCTGTGTGTCTGTCTGTTTGTGTCTTAGATTTTTTTTTTGTATGGCAAACGATAACAGCGGCAAATTCAAACAGAATCAAATAATTTTTTGCATACAGCCCTGATTTGTAGAGTACTGAAGACCTATTGTTTTTGGTAAAGGTAGGTTTAGGGAAAGGGGTAGTTTACCTGCAACGGTTTTTTTTAAAATCAAGGGTAATTTTTTTCTATGGCAAACGATAACAGCCGCAAATTTAAATAGAAACAAATAATTTTTTGCATACAGCCCTGAATTGTAGAGTTCTCAAGACCTGTTGGTTTTGGTGAAGATCGGTTTAGGGAAAGGGGTAGTTTATCAGCAACATTTTATGTTTTAAAAATGGTAATTTTTTATATGACGAACGATAACTGCCTTAAATTCAAACAGAATCAACTACGTTTTTGGATACCGTTTTGAACTAAAATGAACTCAAGGTCTGTAGATTTTGTTGAAGATCGGTTAAGGGAAAGGGTAGTTTATCAGCAACGTTTTATGCCGTAACAAGAGAAATGTTTCCATGACGAACGATAACTGCCGCACATTAAAACAGAATCAAATATTTTTTTTCATGCATCCCTGAATTTTAGAGGACTGAAGGTCTTTTGATTTTGGAGAAGATCGGTTAAGTGGAAGGGGTAGTTTACCTGAAACATTTTATGATTTAACAAGAGTAAAGTACTTAATTTTTATAAATAAAGTATCCTGATAAGAAGCTCATAATAATCCACTGTAGAAACGTAGATGAAATATCTGTAAATGAAGAGGTTAGGAGAACGGGGTGGGTGTAAGTTTCTATTATTAAAAATTATAGTTGAAGTTGGAGGGGAGAATTTTTTATATGTGTACTACGTTATCGGCAACAAGAAGTAGTTTTTTTTATTAAAATTCCTTCCCGGGCTGTTTAGTCGTAGGCCAATGTTTTCTGCAAAACCAGATTTTCGACAGTGCCATCGACTGTTGATTTCCGGTTAAGGGAAAGGGGTAGTTTACCTGCAACATTTTATGTTGTAACAAGAGAAATATTTTCATGACGAACGATAACTTCCGTAAATTCAAACAGAATCAAAAATTTTTTTACATGTGTGCCTGAGTTGTAGAAGACTCACGGCCTATTGATTTTGGTGAAGATCGGTTACGGGGAAAGGGCAGTTTACCTGAAACATTTTTTGTTGTAACAAGTGTAAAGTACTTAATTTTGATAAATAAAGTATCCTGATAAGATGGTCTTAATAATCCACTGTAGAAACATAGAAGAAATATCTATAAATGGAGAGGCTAGTTGAACGGGGTGGGCGTAATTTTCTATAAATGGAAATTATAGTTTGGAAGGGGAGGGGATAATTTTTATATGTGTACTACGTTGTCGGCAACAAAGTAGTAGTTTGTTGTTAAAATTCATTCCCGGGCTGTTTGGCCGTAGTTCAATGTTTACTGCAAAACCAGACGTTTTGGAAGTGCCATCGACTGCCATAATCAGTGAAAATTGAGTGTGATATCGTGTGGTGGTATACGTTAGTGACCACAATACTGTGGTTAAGGTTGAAGCAATAAGTGGAAAGAAGTAGTTTCTATGGAAACATTTCATTTTGTAAATGATTTTAAATATAAATCTTAGAATATGGAAGTCATGTATGGTTCTCCACACCGATATTTACTTCATGTTCCGTAAGGAAATGGAAGTATGGTGATGGCAAAAAAAATCGTGTTCGAGCTTATTGCAGATTCTGATTGTACTACACTCAAAACATGAAAAAAAGTAATTTTTCGAAAAGTGTGTGTGTGTCTGTCTGTCTGTGTCTTAGATTTTTTTTTCTATGGCAAACGATAACAGCCGCAAATTCAAACAGAATCAAATAATTTTTTGCATACAGCCCTGATTTGTAGAGTACTGAAGACCTATTCTTTTTTGGTAAAGGTAGGTTTAGGGAAAGGGGTAGTTTACCTGCAACGGTTTTTTTTAAATCAAGGGTAATTTTTTTCTATGGCAAACGAGAACAGTCGCAAATTCAATCAGAATCAAATACTCTTTTGCATACAACCCTGATTTGTAGAGTACTCAAGGCCTATGGTTTTTGGTGAAGATCGGTTTAGGGGAAGGGGTAGTTTACCTGCAACATTTTATGTTTTAACAAGGGTAATTTTTTTCTATGGCAAACGATAACAGCCGCAAATTCAAACAGAATCAACTACTCTTTTGCATACAGCCCACAATTGTAGAGTTCTCAAGACCTATTGTTTTTGGTGAAGATCGGTTAAGAGAAAGGGGTAGTTTACCTGCAACGTTTTATGTTTTAACTAGGGTATTTTCTATGACAAACGATAACAGCCACAAATTCAAAACAGAATGAAATGATTATTTGCATACAGCCCTAAATTGTAGAGTTCTCAAGACTTATTGTTTTTGGTGAAAATCGGTTAAGGGAAAAGGGTAGTTTACCTGCAACGGTTTTTTTATCAAGGATAATTTTTGCTATGGCAAACGATAACAGCCGCAAATTTAAATAGAAACAAATAATTTTTTGCATACAGCCCTGCATTGTAGAGTTCTCAATACCTGTTGGTTTTGGTGAAGATCGGTTTAGGGAAAGGGGTAGTTTATCAGCAACATTTTATGTTTTAAAAATGGTAATTTTTTATATGACGAATGATAACTGCCGTAAATTCAAACAGAATCAACTACGTTTTTGGATACCGTTTTGAACTAAAATGAACTCAAGGTCTGTTGATTTTGTTGAAGTTCGGTTAAGGGAAAGGGTAGTTTATCAGCAACGTTTTATGCCGTAACAAGAGAAATGTTTCCATGACGAACGATAACTGCCGCACATTAAAACAGAATCAAATATTTTTTTGCACGCATCCCTGAATTGTAGAGGACTGAAGGTCTATTGATTTTGGAGAAGATCGATTAAGGGAAAGGGGTAGTTTACCTGTAACATTTTATGTTTTAACAAGAGAAATGTTTCCATGATGAATGATAACTGCCGCACATTAAAACAGAATCAAATATTTTTTTGCATGCATCCCTGAATTTTAGAGGACTGAAGGTCTTTTGATTTTGTAGAAGATCGGTTAAGTGGAAGGGGTAGTTTACCTGAAACATTTTATGATTTAACAAGAGTAAAGTACTTAATTTTTATAAATAAAGTACCCTGATAAGAAGCTCATAATAATCCACTGTAGAAACGTAGATGAAATATCTATAAATGAAGAGGTTAGGTGAACGGGGTGGGGTAAGTTTCTATTATTAAAAATTATAGTTGAAGTTGGAGGGGAGAATTTTTAATATGTGTACTACGTTATCGGCAACAAGAAGTAGTTTTTTTTTATTTAAATTCCTTCCCGGGCTGTTTAGTCGTAGGCCAATGTTTTCTGCAAAACCAGACATTTCGACAGAGCCATCGACTGTTGATTTGCGGTTAAGGGAAAGTGGTAGTTTACCTGCAACATTTTATGTTGTAACAAGAGAAATATTTTCATGACGAACGATAACTTCCGTAAATTCAAACAGAAACAAAAAATTTTTTTACATGTGTGCCTGAGTTGTAGAAGACTCACGGCCTATTGATTTTGGTGAAGATCGGTTACGGGGAAAGGGCAGTTTACCTGAAACATTTTTTGTTGTAACAAGAGTAAAGTACTTAATTTTGATAAATAAAGTATCTTGATAAGATGGTCTTAATAATCCACTGTAGAAACATAGATGAAATATCTATAAATGGAGAGGCTAGTTGAACGGGGTGGGCGTAATTTTCTATAAATGAAAATTATAGTTTGGATGGGGAGGGGATAATTTTTATATGTGTACTACGTTATCGGCAGCAAAGTAGTAGTTTGTTGTTAAAATTCCTTCCCGGGCTGTTTGGGCGTAGTTCAATGTTTACTGCAAAACCAGACGTTTTGGAAGTGCCATCGACTGCCATAATCAGTGAAAATCGAGTGTGATATCGTGTGGTGGTATACGTTAGTGACCACAATACTGTGGTTAAGGTTGAAGCAATAAGTGGAAAGAAGTAGTTTCTATGGAAACATTTCATTTTGTAAATGATTTTAAATATAAATCTTAGAATATGGAAGTCATGTATGGTTCTCCACACCGATATTTACTTCATGTTCCATAAGGAAATGGAAGTATGGTGATGGCAAAAAAAATCGTGTTCGAGCTTATTGCAGATTCTGATTGTACTACACTCAAAACATGAAAAAAAGTAATTTTTCGAAAAGAGTCTGTGTGTCTGTCTGTCTGTGTCTTAGATTTGTTTTCTATGGCAAACGATAACAGCCGCAAATTCAAACAGAATCAAATAATTTTTTGCATACAGCCCTGATTTGTAGAGTACTGAAGACCTATTGTTTTTGGTAAAGGTAGGTTTAGGGAAAGGGGTAGTTTACCTGCAACGGTTTTTTTTAAATCAAGGGTATTTTTTTTCTATGGCAAACGATAACAGCCGCAAATTCAAACAGAATCAAATACTCTTTTGCATGCAACCCTGATTTGTAGAGTACTCAAGACCTATTGTTTTTGGTGAAGATCGGTTTAGGGGAAGGGGTAGTTTACCTGCAACATTTTATGTTTTAACAAGGGTAATTTTTACTTCCATATTCCTTAAGGAATGGAAGTATGGTGATGGCAAAAAAAATCGTGTTCGAGATTATTGCAGATTCTGATTCTACTATACTCAAAACATGAAAAAAAGTCGTTTTCCGAAAAGTGTCTGTGTGTGTGTCTGTCTGTCTGTCTGTCTGTGTGTCTGTAGATTTTTTTCTATGGCAAACGATAACTGCCGCAAATTCAAACAGAATCAAATAATTTTTTGCATGCAGCCCTGATTTGCAGAGTACTCGCGACCTATTGGTTTTGGTGAAGATCGGTTGAGGGAAAGGGGTAGTTTACCTGCAACTTTTTTTTTTAGCAAGGGTAATTTTGTTTGTTTGGCAAACGATAGCAGCCGCAAATTCAAACAGAATCAAATAATGTTTCGCATACAGCCCTGAATTGTAGAGTTCTCAAGATCTTTCGATTTTGGTGAAGATCGGTTAAGGGAAAGGGGTAGTTTACCTGTAACGTTTTATGTTTTAACAAGGGTATTTCCTATGGCAAACGATAACAGCCGCAAATTCAAACAGAATCAAAAGATTATTTGCATACAGCCCTAAATTGTAGAGTTCTCAAGACCTATTGTTTTTGGTGAAGTTCGGTTGAGGGAAAGGGGTATTTTACCTGCAACGTTTTTTTAACAAGGGTATTTTATATGGCAAACGATAACAGCCGCAAATTCAAACAGAATCAAATAATGTTTTGCATACTGCCCTGATTTGTAGAGTACTCAAGACCTATTGTTTTTGGTGAAGATCGGTTAAGGGAAAGGGGTAGTTTACCTGTAACGTTTTATGTTTTAACAAGGGTATTTCCTATGGCAAACGATAGCAGCCGCAAATTCAAACAGAATCAAAAGATTATTTGCATACAGCCCTAAATTGCCGAGTTCTCAAGACCTATTGTTTTTGGTGAAGATCGGTTGAGGGAAAGGGGTAGTTTACCTGCAACGTTTTTTTAACAAGTGTATTTTCTATGGCAAACGATAACAGCCGCAAATTCAAACAGAATCAAATAATGTTTTGCATACAGCCCTGATTTGTCGAGTACTGAAGCCCTATTGTTTTTGGTGAAGATCGGTTAAGAGGAAGGGGTAGTTTACCTGCAACGTTTTTCTATCAAGCGTATTTACTATGGCAAATGATAACAGCCGCAAATTCAAACAGAATCAAATAATTTTTTGCACACGTCCCTGAATTGTAGAGGTCTCAATGACTTTCGATTTTGGTGAAGATCGGTTAAGGGGAAGGGGTAGTTTACCTTCAACCTTTTACGTTTTAACAAGAGTAAAGTACTTGAAAATTTATTTAAACTTTTTGAAACAATGGTAATTGTTAAAAATAAAATAATTTTGTTGCCAGGCAATAAAATTATAATTTTTTCATTTTAATGTAATATAATATTTTTCATTTAATACAGCAATAAAAAGGCAGGTAAGACACAGCCTGGCTGTTTGGCTGAAAATGATTTTAAATATAAATCTTAGAATATGGAAGTCATGTATGGTTCTCCATACCGATATTTTTCTATGGCAAACGATAACAGCCGCAAATTCAAACAGAATCAACTACTCTTTTGCATACAGCCCAGAATTGTAGAGTTCCCACGACCTATTGTTTTTGGTGAAGATCGGTTAAGAGAAAGGGGTAGTTTACCTGCAACGTTTTGTTTTAACTAGGGTATTTTCTATGACAAACGATAACAGCCACAAATTCAAAACAGAATGAAATGATTATTTGCATACAGCCCTGCATTGTAGAGTTCTCAAGACCTGTTGGTTTTGGTGAAGATCGGTTTAGGGAAAGGGGTAGTTTATCATCAACGTTTTATGTTTTAAAAATGGTAATTTTTTATATGATGAACGATAACTGCCGTAAATTC
Organism: Magicicada septendecula; assembly: GCA_034769895.1. Lineage (NCBI taxonomy): Eukaryota > Metazoa > Arthropoda > Insecta > Hemiptera > Cicadidae > Magicicada > Magicicada septendecula. Next base: position 750,775,492 of record CM068367.1, on the reverse strand, counting down.
ACACAGAATCAACTACGTTTTTGGATACCGTTTTGAACTAAAATGAACTCAAGGTCTGTTGATTGTGTTGAAGATCGGTTAAGGGAAGGGGTAGTTTATCAGCAACGTTTTATGCCGTAACAAGAGAGATGTTTCCATGACGAACGATAACTGCCGCACATTAAAACAGAATCAAATATTTTTTTGCACGCATCCCTGAATTTTAGAGGACTGAAGGTCTATTGATTTTGGAGAAGATCGGTTAAGGGAAAGGGGTAGTTTACCTGCAACATTTTATGTTTTAACAAGAGAAATGTTTCCATGATGAATGATAACTGCCGCACATTAAAACAGAATCAAATATTTTTTTGCATGCATCCCTGAATTTTAGAGGACTGAAGGTCTTTCGATTTTGGAGAAGATCGGTTAAGTGGAAGGGGTAGTTTACCTGAAACATTTTATGATTTAACAAGAGTAAAGTACTTAATTTTTATAAATAAAGTATCCAGATAAGAAGCTCATAATAATCCACTGTAGAAACGCAGATGAAATATCTATAAATGAAGAGGTTAGGTGAACGGGGTGGGGTAAGTTTCTATTATTAAAAATTATAGTTGAAGTTGGAGGGGAGAATTTTTTATATGTGTACTACGTTATCGGCAACAAGAAGTAGTTTTTTTTATTAAAATTCCTTCCCGGGCTGTTTAGTCGTAGGCCAATGTTTTCTGCAAAACCAGACATTTCGACAGTGCCATCGACTGTTGATTTGCGGTTTAGGGAAAGGGGTAGTTTACCTGCAACATTTTATGTTGTAACAAGAGAAATATTTTCATGACGAACGATAACTTCCGTAAATTCAAACAGAAACAAAAAATTTTTTACATGTGTGCTTGAGTTGTAGAAGACTCACGGCCTATTCATTTTGGTGAAGATCGGTTACGGGGAAAGGGCAGTTTACCTGAAACATTTTTGTTGTAACAAGAGTAAAGTACTTTATTTTGATAAATAAAGTATCCTGATAAGATGGTCTTAATAATCCACTGTAGAAACATAGATGAAATATCTATAAATGGAGAGGCTATTTGAACGGGGTGGGCGTAATTTTCTATAAATGAAAATTATAGTTTGGATGGGGAGGGGATAATTTTTATATGTGTACTACGTTATCGGCAACAAAGTAGTAGTTTGTTGTTAAAATTCCTTCCCGGGCTGTTTGGCCGTAGTTCAATGTTTACTGCAAAACCAGACGATTTGGAAGTGCCATCGACTGCCATAATCAGTGAAAATCGAGTGTGATATCGTGTGGTGGTATACGTTAGTGACCACAATATTGTGGTTAAGGTTGAAGCAATAAGTGGAAAGAAGTAGTTTCTATGGAAACATTTCATTTTGTAAATGATTTTAAATATAAATCTTGGAATATGGAAGTCATGTATGGTTCTCCACACCGATATTTACTTCATGTTCCATAAGGAAATGGAAGTATGGTGATGGCAAAAAAAATTGTGTTCGAGCTTATTGCAGATTCTGATTGTACTACACTCAAAACATGAAAAAAAGTAATTTTTTGAAAAGTGTCTGTGTCTTAGATTTTTTTTCTATGGCAAACGATAACAGCCGCAAATTCAAACAGAATCAAATAATTTTTTGCATACAGCCCTGATTTGTAGAGTACTGAAGACCTGTTGTTTTTGGTAAAGGTAGGTTTTGGGAAAGGGGTAGTTTACCTGCAACGGTTTTTTTAAAATCAAGGGTAATTTTTTTCTATGGCAAACGATAACAGTCGCAAATTCAAACAGAATCAAATACTCTTTTGCATACAGCCCAGAATTGTAGAGTCCTATTGTTTTTAGTGAAGATCGGTTAAGAGAAAGCAGTAGTTTACCTGCAACGTTTTATGTTTTAACAAGGGTATTTTCTATGGCAAACGATAACAGCCGCAAATTCAAACAGAATCAAGTGATTATTTGCATACAGCTCTAAATTGTAGAGTACTCAAGACCTATTGTTTTTGGTGAAGATCGGTTAAGGGAAAGGGGTAGTTTACCTGCAATGGTTTTTTATCAAGGGTAATTTTTTTCTATGGTTAACGATAATAGCCGCAAATTCAAACAGAATCAAATAATGTTTTGTATACAGCCCTCAATTGTAGAGTTCTCAAGACCTGTTGGTTTTGGTGAAGATCGGTTTAGGGAAAGGGGTAGTTTATCAGCAACGTTTTATGTTTTAAAAATGGTAATGTTTTTAATGACGAACGATAACTGCCAAAATTCAAAGATAATCAAATAATTTTTTGCACACTTTCCTGATTTGGTTAAGGGAATTGGGTGGTATAACTGCAACATTTTATGTTTTAACAAGGGTAATTTTTTTATGACGAACGATAACTGCTGTATTTTAAAACAGAATCAACTACTCTTGTGCATACCTTTTTGAATTATACAGAACTCAAGGTCTGTTGATTTTGTTGATGATAGGTTAAGGGAAAAGGGTAGTTTACCTGCAACGTTTTATGTATTTAACAAAGGAATTTTCTATGGCAAACGATAACAGCCGCAAATTCAAACAGAATCAAATGATTATTTGCATACAGCACTAAATTGTAGAGTTCTCAAGACCTACTGTTTTTGGTGAAGATAGGTTAAGGGAAAAGGGTAGTTTACATGCAACGGTTTTTTATAAAAGGTAATTTTTTTCTATGGCAAACGATAACAGCCGCAAATTTAAATAGAAACAAATAATTTTTGCATACAGCCCTGAATTGTAGAGTTCTCAAGAGATGTTGTTTTTGGTGAAGATCGGTTTAGGGAAAGGGGTAGTTTATCAGCAACGTTTTATGTTTTAAAAATGGTAATGTTTTTAATGACGAACGATAACTGCCAAAAATTCAAAGATAATCAAATAATTTTTTGCACACTTTCCTGATTTGTAGAGAACTCAAGGTCTGTTGATTTTGGTGAAGATCGGTTTAGGGAAAGGGGTAGTTTACCTGCAACATTTTATGTTGTAACAAGAGAAATGTTTCCATGACGAACGATAACTGCCGCACATTAAAACAGAATCAAATATTTTTTTGCATGCATCCCTGAATTGTAGAGGACTGAAGGTCTATTGATTTTGGAGAAGATCGGTTAAGTGAAAGGGGTAGTTTACCTGAAACATTTTATGATTTAACAAGAGTAAAGTACTTAATTTTTATAAATAATGTATCCTGGTAAGGAGCTCATAATAATCCACTGTAGAAACGTAGATGAAATATCTATAAATGAAGAGGTTAGGTGAACAGGGTGGGGGTAATTTTTTATTATTAATAGTCATAGTTTAAGTTGGAGGGGATAATTTTTTATATGTGTACTACGTTATCGGCAACAAAGAAGTAGTTTTTTGTTAAAATTGCTTCCCGGGCTGTTTAGCCGTAGTCCAATGTTTTCTGCAAAACCAGACTTTTCGGCAGTGCCATCGACTGCCATCATCAGTGAAAATCGAGTGCGAAAATGTGAGGTTGTATACGTTAGTGACCACAGTACTGTGGTTAATGCTGAAGCAATAAGTAGAATGACGTAGTTTCTATGGAAATATTTTTTTCGAATATGATTTTAAATATAAATCTTAGAACATGGAAGTCATGTATGGTTCTCCATACCGATATTTACTTCATGTTCCATAAGGAAATGGAAGTATGGTGATGGCAAAAAAAATCGTGTTCGAGGTTATTGCAGATTCTGATTGTACTACACTCAAAACATGAAAAGTCATTTTTCGAAAAGTGTGTGTGTGTGTGTGTGTGTGTGTGTGTGTGTGTGTGTGTGTGTCTGTCTGTCTCTCTCTCTGTGTGTCTGTGTCTTAGATTTTTTTCTATGGCAAACGATAACAGCCGCAAATTTAAATAGAAACAAATAATTTTTTGCATACAGCCCTGAATTGTAGAGTTCTCGAGACCTGTTGTTTTTGGTGAAGACCGGTTTAGGGAAAGGGTTAGTTTACCTGCAACATTTTATGTTTTAACAATGGTAATTTTTTCTACGACGAATAATAACTGCCGTAAATTCAATCAGAATCAAATAATGTTTTGCATACCTCCCTGAGCTCTAGAGAACTCAATGTCTGGTGATTTTGGTGAAGATCGGTTAAGGGAAATGGGTAGTTTACCTGCAGCATTTTATGTTGTAACAAGAGAAATATTTTCATGACGAACGATAACTTCCGTAAATTCAAACAGAAACAAAAAATATTTTACATGTGTGCCTGAGTTGTAGAAGACTCAAGGCCTATTGATTTTGGTGAAGATCGGTTACGGGGAAAGGGCAGTTTACCTGAAACATTTTTTGTTGTAACAAGAGTAAAGTACTTAATTTTGATAAATAAAGTATCCTGATAAGATGGTCTTAATAATCCACTGTAGAAACATAGATGAAATATCTATAAATGGAGAGGCTAGTTGAACGGGGTGGGCGTAATTTTCTATAAACGAAAATTATAGTTTGGATGGGGAGGGGATAATTTTTATATGTGTACTACATTATCGGCAACAAAGTAGTAGTGTGTTGTTAAAATTCCTTCCCGGGCTGTTTGGCCATAGTACAATGGTTTCTGCAAAACCAGACGTTTTGGAAGTGCCATCGACTGCCATAATCAGTGAAAATCGAGTGTGATATCGTGTGGTGGTATACGTTAGTGACAAGAATACCGTGGTTAAGGCTGAAGCAATAAGTGGAAAGAAGTAGTTTCTATGGAAACATTTCATTTTGTAAATGATTTTAAATATAAATCTTAGAATATGGAAGTCATGTATGGTTCTCCATACCGATATTTACTTCATGTTCCATAAGGAAATGGAAGTATGGTGATGGCAAAAAAAATCGTGTTCGAGATTATTGCAGATTCTGATTGTACTACCCTCAAAACATGAAAAAAAGTCATTTTTCGAAAAGTGTCTGTGCGTGTGTCCGTTTGTCTGTCTGTGTGTCTGTAAATTTTTACTTCCATGTTCCTTAAAGAAATGGAAGAATGGTGATGGCAAGAAAAAATCGTGCTAAAATTCCTTCCCGGGCTGTTTAGTCGTAGGCCAATGTTTTCTGCAAAACCAGACTTTTCGACAGTGCCATCGACTGTTGATTTCCGGTTAAGGGAAAGGGGTAGTTTACCTGCAACATTTTATGTTGTAACAAGAGAAATATTTTCATGACGAACGATAACTTCCGTAAATTCAAACAGAAACAAAATTTTTTTACATGTGTGCCTGAGTTGTAGAAGACTCACGGCCTATTGATTTTGGTGAAGATCGGTTACGGGGAAAGGGCAGTTTACCTGAAACATTTTTTGTTGTAACAAGAGTAAAGTACTTAATTTTGGTAAATAAAGTATCCTGATAAGATGGTCTTAATAATCCACTGTAGAAACATAGATGAAATATCTATAAATGGAGAGGCTAGTTGAACGGGGTGGGCGTAATTTTCTATAAATGAAAATTATAGTTTGGATGGGGAGGAGATAATTTTTATATGTGTACTACTTTATCGGCAACAAAGTAGTAGTTTGTTGTTAAAATTCATTCCCGGGCTGTTTGGCCGTAGTTCAATGTTTACTGCAAAACCAGACGATTTGGAAGTGCCATCGACTGCCATAATAAGTGAAAATCGAGTGTGATATCGTGTGGTGGTATACGTTAGTGACCACAATACTGTGGTTAAGGTTGAAGCAATAAGTGGAAAGAAGTAGTTTCTATGGAAACATTTCATTTTGTAAATGATTTTAAATATAAATCTTAGAATATGGAAGTCATGTATGGTTCTCCACACCGATATTTACTTCATGTTCCATAAGGAAATGGAAGTATGGTGATGGCAAAAAAAATCGTGTTCGAGCTTATTGCAGATTCTGATTGCACTACACTCAAAACATGAAAAAAATTAAGTTTTCGAAAAGTGTCTGTGTGTCTGTCTGTCTGTGTCTTAGATTTTTTTTTGTATGGCAAACGATAACAGCCGAAAATTCAAACAGAATCAAATAATTTTTTGCATACAGCCCTGATTTGTAGAGTACTGAAGACCTATTGTTTTTGGTAAAGGTAGGTTTAGGGAAAGGGGTAGTTTACCTGCAACGGTTTTTTTAAAATCAAGGGTAATTTTTTTCTATGGCAAACGATAACAGCCGCAAATTTAAATAGAAACAAATAATTTTTGGCATACAGCCCTGAATTGTAGAGTTCTCAAGACCTGTTGGTTTTGGTGAAGATCGGTTTAGGGAAAGGGGTAGTTTACCTGCAATGGTTTTTTTTAAATCAAGGGTAATTTTTTTCTATGGCAAACGATAACAGCCGCAAATTCAAACCGAATCAAATACTCTTTTGCATACAACTCTGATTTGTAGAGTACTCAAGACCTATTGTTTTTGGTGAAGATCGGTTTAGGGGAAGGTGTAGTTTACCTGCAGCATTTTATGTTTTAACAAGGGTAATTTTTTTCTATGGCAAACGATAACAGCCGCAAATTCAAACAGAATCAACTACTCTTTTGCATACAGCCCAGAATTGTAGAGTTCTCAAGACCTGTTGTTTTTGGTGAAGATCAGTTAAGAGAAAGGGGTAGTTTACCTGCAACGTTTTATGTTTTAACTAGGGTATTTTCTATGACAAACGATAACAGCCACAAATTCAAAACAGAATGAAATGATTATTTGCATACATCCCTAAATTGTAGAGTTCTCAAGACTTATTGTTTTTGGTGAAAATCGGTTAAGGGAAAAGGGTAGTTTACCTGCAACGGTTTTTTTATCAAGGATAATTTTTGCTATGGCAAACGATAACAGCCGCAAATTTAAATAGAAACAAATAATTTTTTGCATACAGCCCTGCATTGTAGAGTTCTCAAGACCTGTTGGTTTTGGTGAAGTTCGGTTTAGGGAAAGGGGTAGTTTATCAGCAACGTTTTATTTTTAAAAATGGTAATTTTTTATATGACGAACGATAACTGCCGTAAATTCAAACAGAATCAACAACGTTTTTGGATACCGTTGTGAACTAAAATGAACTCAAGGTCTGTTGATTGTGTTGAAGATCGGTTAAGGGAAATGGTAGTTTATCAGCAACGTTTTATGCCGTAACAAGAGAAATGTTTCCATGACGAACGATAACTGCCGCACATTAAAACAGAATCAAATATTTTATTGCACGCATCCCTGAATTGTAGAGGACTGAAGGTCTGTTGATTTTGGAGAAGATCGGTTAAGGGAAAGGGGTAGTTTACCTGCAACATTTTATGTTGTAACAAGAGAAATGTTTCCATGACGAACGATAACTGCCGCACATTATAACAGAATCAAATATTTTTGTGCATGCATCCCTGAATTGTAGAGGACTGAAGGTCTTTTGATTTTGGAGAAGGTCGGTTAAGTGGAAGGGGTAGTTTACCTGAAACATTTTATGATTTAACAAGAGTAAATTACTTAATTTTTATAAATAAATATCCTGATAAGAAGCTTTTAATAATCCACTGTAGAAACGTAGATGAAATATCTATAAATGAAGAGGTTAGGTGAACGGGGTGGGGCTAAGTTTCTATTATTAAAAATTATAGTTTGGATGGGGAGGGGATAATTTTTATATGTGTACTACGTTATCGGCAACAAGAAGTAGTTTTTTTTATTAAAATTCCTTCCCGGGCTGTTTAGTCGTAGGCCAATGTTTTCTGCAAAACCAGACTTTTCGACAGTGCCATCGACTGTTGATTTCCGGTTAAGGGAAAGGGGTAGTTTACCTGCAAAATTTTATGTTGTAACAAGAGAAATATTTTCATGACGAACGATAACTTCCGTAAATTCAAACAGAAACAAAAAATTTTTTACATGTGTGCCTGAGTTGTAGAAGACTCACGGCCTATTGATTTTGGTGAAGATCGGTTACGGGGAAAGGACAGTTTACCTGAAACATTTTTTGTTGTAACAAGAGTAAAGTACTTAATTTTGATAAATAAAGTATCCTGATAAGATGGTCTTAATAATCCACTGTAGAAACATAGATGAAATATCTATAAATGGAGAGGCTAGTTGAACGGGGTGGGCGTAATTTTCTATAAACGAAAATTATAGTTTGGATGGGGAGGGGATAATTTTTATATGTGTACTACGTTATCGGCAACAAAGTAGTAGTTTGTTGTTAAAATTCCTTCCCGTGCTGTTTGGCCGTAGTTCAATGTTTACTGCAAAACCAGACGTTTTGGAAGTGCCATCGACTGCCATAATCAGTGGAAATTGAGTGTGATATCGTGTGGTGGTATACGTTGGTGACCACAATACTGTGGTTAAGGTTGAAGCAATAAGTGGAAAGAAGTAGTTTCTATGGAAACATTTCATTTTGTAAATGATTGTAAATATAAATCTTAGAATATGGAAGTCATGTATGGTTCTCCACACCGATATTTACTTCATGTTCCATAAGGAAATGGAAGTATGGTGATGGCAAAAAAAATCGTGTTCGAGCTTATTGCAGATTCTGATTGTACTACACTCAAAACATGAAAAAAAGTAATTTTTCGAAAAGTGTCTGTGTGTCTGTCTGTCTGTGTCAGATTTTTTTCTATGGCAAACGATAACAGCCGAAAATTTAAACAGAATCAAATAATTTTTTGCATACAGTCCTGATTTGTAGAGTAATTTAGACCTATTGTTTTTGGTAAAGGTAGGTCTAGGGAAAGGGGTAGTTTACCTGCAACGGTTTTTTTTAAATCAAGGGTAATTTTTTTCTATGGCAAACGATAACAGCCGCAAATTCAAACTGAATCAAATACTCTTTTGCATACAACCCTGATTTGTAGAGTACTCAAGACCTATTGTTTTTGGTGAAGATCGGTTTAGGAGAAGGGGTAGTTTACCTGCAACATTTTATGTTTTAACAAGGGTAATTTTTTTCTATGGCAAACGATAACAGCCGCAAATTCAAACAGAATCAACTACTCTTTTGCATACAGCCCAGAAATGTAGAGTTCTCAAGACCTATGGTTTTTGGTGAAGATCGGTTAAGAGAGAGGGTTAGTTTACCTGCAACGTTTTATGTTTTAACTAGGGTATTTTCTATGACAAACGATAACAGCCACAAATTCAAAACAGAATGAAATGATTATTTGCATACAGCCCTAAATTGTAGGGTTCTCAAGACTTATTGTTTTTGGTGAAAATCGGTTAAGGGAAAAGGGTAGTTTACCTGCAACGGTTTTTTTATCAAGGATAATTTTTGCTATGGCAAACGATAACAGCCGCAAATTTAAATAGAAACAAATAATTTTTTGCATACAGCCCTGCATTGTAGAGTTCTCAAGACCTGTTGGTTTTGGTGAAGATCGGTTTAGTGAAAGGGGTAGTTTATCAGCAACGTTTTATGTTTTAAAAATGGTAATTTTTTATATGATGAACGATAACTGTCGTAAATTCAAACAGAATCAACTAAGTTTTTAGATACCGTTTTGAACTAAAATGAACTCAAGGTCTGTTGATTGTGTTGAAGATCGGTTAAGGGAAAGGGTAGTTTATCAGCAACGTTTTATGCCGTAACAAGAGGAATGTTTCCATGACGAACGATAACTGCCGCACATTAAAACAGAATCAAATATTTTTTTGCATGCATCCCTGAATTGTAGAGGACTGAAGGTCTTTTGATTTTGGAGAAGATCGGTTAAGTGGAAGGGGTAGTTTACCTGAAACATTTTATGATTTTACAAGAGTAAAGTACTTAATTTTTATAAATAAAGTATCCTGATAAGAAGCTCATAATAATCCACTGTAGAAACATGGATGAAATATCTATAAATGAAGAGGTTAGGTGAACGGGGTGGGGGTAAGTTTCTATTATTAAAAATTATAGTTTGGATGGGGAGGGGATAATTTTTATATGTGTACTACGTTATCGGCAACAGGAAGTAGTTTTTTTTATTAAAATTCCTTCCCGGGCTGTTTAGTCGTAGGCCAATGTTTTCTGCAAAACCAGACTTTTCGACAGTGCCATCGACTGTTGATTCCGGTTAAGGAAAGGAGTAGTTTACCTGCAAAATTTTATGTTGTAACATGAGAAATATTTTCATGACGAACGATAACTTCTGTAAATTCAAACAGAAACTAAAATTTTTTTACATGTGTGCCTGAGTTGTAGAAGACTATTGATTTTGGTGAAGATCGGTTACGGGGAAAGGGCAGTTTACCTGAAACATTTTTTGTTGTAACAAGAGTAAAGTACTTAATTTTGATAAATAAAGTATCCTGATAAGATGGTCTTAATAATCCACTGTAGAAACATAGATGAAATATCTATAAATGGAGAGGCTAGTTGAACGGGGTGGGCGTAATTTTCTATAAATGAAAATTATAGTTTGGATGGGGAGGGGATAATTTTTATATGTGTACTACGTTATCGGCAACAAAGTAGTAGTTTGTTGTTAAAATTCCTTCCCGGGCTGTTTGGCCGTAGTTCAATGTTTACTGCAATACCAGACGTTTTGGAAGTGCCATCGACTGCCATAATCAGTGAAAATTGAGTGTGATATCGTGTGGTGGTATACGTTGGTGACCACAATACTGTGGTTAAGGTTGAAGCAATAAGTGGAAAGAAGTAGTTTCTATGGAAACATTTCATTTTGTAAATGATTGTAAATATAAATCTTAGAATATGGAAGTCATGTATGGTTCTCCACACCGATATTTACTTCATGTTCCATAAGGAAATGGAAGTATGGTGATGGCAAAAAAATCGTGTTCGAGCTTATTGCAGATTCTGATTGTACTACACTCAAAACATGAAAACAAGTAATTTTTCGAAAAGTGTCTGTGTGTCTGTCTGTCTGTGTCAGATTTTTTTCTATGGCAAACGATAAGAGCCGAAAATTTAAACAGAATCAAATAATTTTTTGCATACAGTCCTGATTTGTAGAGTACTTTAGACCTATTGTTTTTGGTAAAGGTAGGTTTAGGGAAAGGGGTAGTTTACCTGCAACGGTTTTTTTTAAATCAAGGGTAATTTTTTTCTATGGCAAACAATAACAGCCGCAAATTCAAACAGAATCAAATACTCTTTTGCATACAACCCTGATTTGTAGAGTACTCAAGACCTATTGTTTTTGGTGAAGATCGGTTTAGGGGAAGGGGTAGTTTACCTGCAACATTTTATGTTTTAACAAGGGTAATTTTTTTCTATGGCAAACGATAACAGCCGCAAATTCAAACAGAATCAACTACTCTTTTGCATACAGCCCAGAATTGTAGAGTTCTCAAGAACTATTGTTTTTGGTGAAGATCGGTTAAGAGAAAGGGTTAGTTTACCTGCAACGTTTTATGTTTTAACTAGGGTATTTTCTATGACAAACGATAACAGCCACAAATTCAAAACAGAATGAAATGATTATTTGCATACAGCCCTAAATTGTAGAGTTCTCAAGACTTATTGTTTTTGGTGAAAAACGGTTAAGGGAAAAGGGTAGTTTACCTGCAACGGTTTTTTTATCAAGGATAATTTTTGCTATGGCAAACGATAACAGCCGCAAATTTAAATAGAAACAAATAATTTTTTGCATACAGCCCTGCATTGTAGAGTTCTCAAGACCTGTTGGTTTTGGTGAAGATCGGTTTAGGGAAAGGGGTAGTTTATCAGCAACGTTTTATGTTTTAAAAATGGTAATTTTTACTTCCATATTCCTTAAGGAATGGAAGTATGGTGATGGCAAAAAAAATCGTGTTCGAGATTATTGCAGATTCTGATACTACTACACTCAAAACATGAAAAAAAGTCGTTTTCCGAAAAGTGTCTGTGTGTCTGTCTGTCTGTCTGTCTGTAGATTTTTTTTCTATGGCAAACGATAACTGCCGCAAATTCAAACAGAATCAAATAATTTTTTGCAGGCAGCCCTGATTTGCATAGTACTCGCGACCTATTGTTTTTGGTGAAGATCGGTTGAGGGAAAGGGGTAGTTTACCTGCAACGATTTTTTTTTAGCAGGGTAATTTTGTTTGTTTGGCAAACGATAACAGCCGCAAATTCAAACAGAATCAAATAATGTTTCGCATACAGCCCTGAATTGTAGAGTTCTCAAGATCTGTTGATTTTGGTGAAGATCGGTTAAGGGAAAGGGGTAGTTTACCTGTAACGTTTTATGTTTTAACAAGGGTATTTCCTATGGCAAACGATAACAGCCGCAAATTCAAACAGAATCAAAAGATTATTTGCATACAGCCCTAAATTTTAGAGTTCTCAAGATCTGTTGATTTTGGTGAAGATCGGTTAAGGGAAAGGGGTAGTTTACCTGTAATGTTTTATGTTTTAACAAGGGTATTTCCTATGGCAAACGATAACAGCCGCAAATTCAAACAGAATCAAATAATGTTTTGGATACAGCCCTGATTTGTAGAGTACTCAAGACCTATTGTTTTTGGTGAAGATCGGTTAAGGGAAAGGGGTAGTTTACCTGCAACGTTTTTTTATCAAGCGTATTTTTACTTCCATATTCCTTAAGGAATGGAAGTATGGTGATGGCAAAAAAAATCGTGTTCGAGATTATTTTCTATGGCAAACGATAACTGCCGCAAATTCAAACAGAATCAAATAATTTTCTGCATACAGCCCTGATTTGTAGAGTACTCACGACCTATTGTTTTTGGTGAAGATCGGTTGAGGGAAAGGGGTAGTTTACCTGCAACGGTTTTTTTTTATCAAGGGAAATTTTTTATATGATGAACGATAACTGTCGTAAATTCAAACAGAATCAACTAAGTTTTTAGATACCGTTTTGAACTAAAATGAACTCAAGGTCTGTTGATTGTGTTGAAGATCGGTTAAGGGAAAGGGGAGTTTATCAGCAACTTTGTATGCCGTAACAAGAGGAATGTTTCCATGACGAACGATAACTGCCGCACATTTAAACAGAATCAAATATTTTTTTGCACTCATCCCTGAATTGTAGAGGACTTAAGGTCTATTGATTTTGGAGAAGATCGGTTAAGGGAAAGGGGTAGTTTACCAGCAACATTTTATGTTGTAACAAGAGAAATGTTTCCATGATGAATGATAACTGCCGCACATTAAAACAGAATCAAATATTTTGTTGCATGCATCCCTGAATTGTAGAGGACTGAAGGTCTTTTGATTTTGGAGAAGATCGGTTAAGTGGAAGGGGTAGTTTACCTGAAACATTTTATGATTTAACAAGAGTAAAGTACTTAATTTTTATAAATAAAGTATCCTGATAAGAAGCTCATAATAATCCACTGTAGAAACGTAGATGAAATATCTATAAATGAAGAGGTTCGGTGAACTTGGTGGGGGTAAGTTTCTATTATTAAAAATTATAGTTGAAGTTGGAGGGGAGAATTTTTTATATGTGTACTACGTTATCGGCAACAAGAAGTAGTTTTTTTTATTAAAATTCCTTCCTGGGCTGTTTAGTCGTAGGCCAATGTTTTCTGCAAAACCAGACTTTTCGACAGTGCCATCGACTGTTGATTCCGGTTAAGTGAAAGGAGTAGTTTACCTGCAACATTTTATGTTGTAACAAGAGAAATATTTTCATGACGAACGATAATTTCCGTAAATTCAAACAGAAACAAAAATTTTTTTACATGTGTGCCTGAGTTGTAGAAGACTCACGGCCTATTGATTTTGGTGAAGATCGGTTACGGGGAAAGGGCAGTTTACCTGAAACATTTTTTGTTGTAACAAGAGTAAAGTACTTAATTTTGATAAATAAAGTATCCTGATAAGATGGTCTTAATAATCCACTGTAGAAACATAGATGAAATATCTATAAATGGAGAGGCTAGTTGAACGGGGTGGGCGTAATTTTCTATAAATGAAAATTATAGTTTGGATGGGGAGGGGATAATTTTTATATGTGTACTACGTTATCGGCAACAAAGTAGTAGTTTGTTGTTAAAATTCCTTCCCGGGCTGTTTGGCCGTAGTTCAATGTTTACTGCAAAACCAGACGTTTTGGAAGTGCCATCGACTGCCATAATCAGTGAAAATTGAGTGTGATATCGTGTGGTGGTATACGTTGGTGACCACAATACTGTGGTTAAGGTTGAAGCAATAAGTGGAAAGAAGTAGTTTCTATGGAAACATTTCATTTTGTAAATGATTGTACGAGGGGTATCCAGAAAGTAACTGACGTTTTGACCGACCGCGGCGGTGGGCGGGGATAGAGCCGCCATTTTGGTGTCAGAACGTTCCTACAGTCAGTACGCATCCAGCTGTGGTAGCGTGCGGTCTGTGCCCCTCTTACTTTGCTCTCTGTGACGTGTTAAAATGTGCGCTGCAATAGAAAATCCCGCCACTTGTGAGGTGCGTTCTGTGATTAGGTTTTTGTTGGCAAAAAATCACAAACCAATTGAAATTTATCGCCAACTTTGTGATGTGTACGGAAAAGGAATAATGAGTGAAAGCCGAGTGAGGCAATGGTGCATTGATTTTAAAAATGGCCGTACCAATGTTCACGATGAGGACCGCAGTGGTAGACCTAGCCTTGTGACTGATGAACTGGTGATGCAAATCAACGACAAAATTCGTGAAGATAGTCGTTTCACGATTACGGAACTTTCGAAACATTTTCCCCAAATTTCACGGAGTTTGGTGCATGAAATTGTGGCGGAAAAGCTTGGTTACCACAAATTTTGTGCTAGGTGGATTGCGAAAATCCTAACGGAAGACCACAAAAAACAGAGACTGGCTGCAGCACTAACTTTCCTCGAAGATTACAACAAAAATGGTAACAAAGTTATCGATCGTATCGTAACTGGGGACGAGACTTGGGTGAAGCATGTCAATAGTGAAACAAAAAGGCAGTCGATGGAATGGGGACACACAAATTCTCCCAAGAAACCAAGGCAGTGTTTGCAAACGCTGTCAGCAAGAAAGATCATGGCTACTGTGTTTTGGGACTCTGAAGGAGTGATTCTCATTGATTTTCTTGAACGTGGCACAACAATTAACTCAGAGAGGTATTGTGAAACACTGAGAAAGTTAAGGCGCGCGATACAAAACAAGCGTCGGGGAAAACTTAGTGTGCGAAGGTTTTGTTTTTTCACGACAACGCACATCCACACACGGCCAATCGTACCAGAGAGCTCTTCGATGGTTTTGGATGGGAGGTGTTCGATCATCCACCATACAGCCCGGATTTGGCGCCGAGCGACTATCACCTCTTCCCAGCGATGAAGACATGGCTCGCTACACAACGCTTTGATACTGATGCCGAACTGCATGCCGGTGTAAACCAGCGGTTGAAATCGCAGGCGGCAGATTTCTACAGAGACGGTATTGAAAAACTTGTGCCACGGTATGATAAGTGCCTTAATTTGAATGGCGATTATGTAGAAAAATACCTTTCAAATGTATATAATAAAATTTTGTTTTTTCATTTTGTAAATTTTTTATTTCTAAACGTCTGTTACTTTCTGGATAGCCCTCGTAAATATAAATCTTAGAATATGGAAGTCATGTATGGTTCTCCACACCGATATTTACTTCATGTTCTATAAGGAAATGGAAGTATGGTGATGGCAAAAAAAATCGTGTTCGAGCTTATTGCAGATTCTGATTGTACTACACTCAAAACATGAAAAAAAGTAATTTTTCGAAAAGTGTTTGTGTCTCTGTCTGTCTGTGTCAGATTTTTTTCTATGGCAAACGATAACAGCCGAAAATTTAAACAGAATCAAATAATTTTTTGCATACAGTCCTGATTTGTAGAGTACTTTAGACCTATTGTTTTTGGTAAAGGTAGGTTTAGGGAAAGGGGTAGTTTACCTGCAACGGTTTTTTTAAAATCAAGGGTAATTTTTTTCTATGGCAAACGATAACAGCTGCAAATTCAAACAGAATCAAATACTCTTTTGCATACAACCCTGATTTGTAGAGTACTCAAGACCTATTGTTTTTGGTGAAGATCGGTTTAGGGGAAGGGGTAGTTTACCTGCAACATTTTATGTTTTAACAAGGGTAATTTTTTTCTATGGCAAACGATAACAGCCGCAAATTCAAACAGAATCAACTACTCTTTTGCATACAGCCCAGAATTGTAGAGTTCTCAAGACCTATTGTTT
This sequence comes from Magicicada septendecula, assembly GCA_034769895.1. Classification (NCBI taxonomy): domain Eukaryota; kingdom Metazoa; phylum Arthropoda; class Insecta; order Hemiptera; family Cicadidae; genus Magicicada; species Magicicada septendecula. The sequence goes on along the minus strand of CM068367.1, from coordinate 750,759,442 downwards.
TTGGTGAAGATCGGTTAAGAGAAAGGGTTAGTTTACCTGCAACGTTTTATGTTTTAACTAGGGTATTTTCTATGACAAACGATAACAGCCACAAATTCAAAACAGAATGAAATGATTATTTGCATACAGCCCTAAATTGTAGAGTTCTCAAGACTTATTGTTTTTGGTGAAAATCGGTTATGTGGAAGGGGTAGTTTACCTGAAACATTTTATGATTTAACAAGAGTAAAGTACTTAATTTTTATAAATAAAGTATCCTGATAAGAAGCTCATAATAATCCACTGTAGAAACGTAGATGAAATATCTATAAATGAAGAGGTTCGGTGAACTTGGTGGGGGTAAGTTTCTATTATTAAAAATTATAGTTGAAGTTGGAGGGGAGAATTTTTTATATGTGTACTACGTTATCGGCAACAAGAAGTAGTTTTTTTTATTAAAATTCCTTCCCGGGCTGTTTAGTCGTAGGCCAATGTTTTCTGCAAAACCAGACTTTTCGACAGTGCCATCGACTGTTGATTCCGGTTAAGTGAAAGGAGTAGTTTACCTGCAACATTTTATGTTGTAACAAGAGAAATATTTTCATGACGAACGATAACTTCCGTAAATTCAAACAGAAACAAAAATTTTTTACATGTGTGCCTGAGTTGTAGAAGACTCACGGCCTATTGATTTTGGTGAAGATCGGTTACGGGGAAAGGGCAGTTTACCTGAAACATTTTTTGTTGTAACAAGAGTAAAGTACTTAATTTTGATAAATAAAGTATCCTGATAAGATGGTCTTAATAATCCACTGTAGAAACATAGATGAAATATCTATAAATGGAGAGGCTAGTTGAACGGGGTGGGCGTAATTTTCTATAAATGAAAATTATAGTTTGGATGGGGAGGGGATAATTTTTATATGTGTACTACGTTATCGGCAACAAAGTAGTAGTTTGTTGTTAAAATTCCTTCCCGGGCTGTTTGGCCGTAGTTCAATGTTTACTGCAAAACCAGACGTTTTGGAAGTGCCATCGACTGCCATAATCAGTGAAAATTGAGTGTGATATCGTGTGGTGGTATACGTTGGTGACCACAATACTGTGGTTAAGGTTGAAGCAATAAGTGGAAAGAAGTAGTTTCTATGGAAACATTTCATTTTGTAAATGATTGTAAATATAAATCTTAGAATATGGAAGTCATGTATGGTTCTCCACACCGATATTTACTTCATGTTCCATAAGGAAATGGAAGTAAGGGGATGGCAAAAAAAATCGTGTTCGAGCTTATTGCAGATTCTGATTGTACTAAACTCAAAACATGAAAAAAAGTAATTTTTCTAAAAGTGTCTGTGTGTCTGTCTGTCTGTGTCAGATTTTTTTCTATGGCAAACGATAACAGCCGAAAATTTAAACAGAATCAAATAATTTTTTGCATACAGTCCTGATTTGTAGAGTACTTTAGACCTATTGTTTTTGGTAAAGGTAGGTTTAGGGAAAGGGGTAGTTTACCTGCAACGGTTTTTTTTAAATCATGGGTAATTTTTTTCTATGGCAAACGATAACAGCCACAAATTCAAACAGAATCAAATACTCTTTTGCATACAACCCTGATTTGTAGAGTACTCAAGACCTATTGTTTTTGGTGAAGATCGGTTAATGGAAAGGGGTAGTTTACCAGCAACATTTTATGTTTTAACAAGGGTAATTTTTTTCTATGGCAAACGATAACAGCCGCAAATTCAAACAGAATCAACTACTCTTTTGCATACAGCCCAGAATTGTAGAGTTCTCAAGACCTATTGTTTTTGGTGAAGATCGGTTAAGAGAAAGGGTTAGTTTACCTGCAACGTTTTATGTTTTAACTAGGGTATTTTCTATGACAAACGATAACAGCCACAAATTCAAAACAGAATGAAATGATTATTTGCATACAGCCCTAAATTGTAGAGTTCTCAAGACTTATTGTTTTTGGTGAAAATCGGTTAAGGGAAAAGGGTAGTTTACCTGCAACGGTTTTTTTATCAAGGATAATTTTTGCTATGGCAAACGATAACAGCCGCAAATTTAAATAGAAACAAATAATTTTTTGCATACAGCCCTGCATTGTAGAGTTCTCAAGACCTGTTGGTTTTGGTGAAGATCGTTTTAGGGAAAGGGGTAGTTTATCAGCAACGTTTTATGTTTTAAAAATGGTAATTTTTTATATGATGAACGATAACTGTCGTAAATTCAAACAGAATCAACTAAGTTTTTAGATACCGTTTTGAACTAAAATGAACTCAAGGTCTGTTGATTGTGTTGAAGATCGGTTAAGGGAAAGGGTAGTTTATCAGCAACGTTTTATGCCGTAACAATAGAAATGTTTCCATGACGAACGATAACTGCCGCACATTAAAACAGAATCAAATATTTTTTTGCACGCATCCCTGAATTGTAGAGGACTGAAGGTCTATTGATTTTGGAGAAGATCGGTTAAGGGAAAGGGGTAGTTTACCAGCAACATTTTATGTTGTAACAAGAGAAATGTTTCCATGATGAATGATAACTGCCGCACATTAAAACAGAATCAAATATTTTGTTGCATGCATCCCTGAATTGTAGAGGACTGAAGGTCTTTTGATTTTGGAGAAGATCGGTTAAGTGGAAGGGGTAGTTTACCTGAAACATTTTATGATTTAACAAGAGTAAAGTACTTAATTTTTATAAATAAAGTATCCTGATAAGAAGCTCATAATAATCCACTGTAGAAACGTAGATGAAATATCTATAAATGAAGAGGTTCGGTGAACTTGGTGGGGGTAAGTTTCTATTATTAAAAATTATAGTTGAAGTTGGAGGGGAGAATTTTTTATATGTGTACTACGTTATCGGCAACAAGAAGTAGTTTTTTTTATTAAAATTCCTTCCCGGGCTGTTTAGTCGTAGGCCAATGTTTTCTGCAAAACCAGACTTTTCGACAGTGCCATCGACTGTTGATTCCGGTTAAGTGAAAGGAGTAGTTTACCTGCAACATTTTATGTTGTAACAAGAGAAATATTTTCATGACGAACGATAATTTCCGTAAATTCAAACAGAAACAAAAATTTTTTTACATGTGTGCCTGAGTTGTAGAAGACTCACGGCCTATTGATTTTGGTGAAGATCGGTTACGGGGAAAGGGCAGTTTACCTGAAACATTTTTTGTTGTAACAAGAGTAAAGTACTTAATTTTGATAAATAAAGTATCCTGATAAGATGGTCTTAATAATCCACTGTAGAAACATAGATGAAATATCTATAAATGGAGAGGCTAGTTGAACGGGGTGGGCGTAATTTTCTATAAATGAAAATTATAGTTTGGATGGGGAGGGGATAATTTTTATATGTGTACTACGTTATCGGCAACAAAGTAGTAGTTTGTTGTTAAAATTCCTTCCCGGGCTGTTTGGCCGTAGTTCAATGTTTACTGCAAAACCAGACGTTTTGGAAGTGCCATCGACTGCCATAATCAGTGAAAATTGAGTGTGATATCGTGTGGTGGTATACGTTGGTGACCACAATACTGTGGTTAAGGTTGAAGCAATAAGTGGAAAGAAGTAATTTCTATGGAAACATTTCATTTTGTAAATGATTGTACGAGGGGTATCCAGAAAGTAACTGACGTTTTGACCGACCGCGGCGGTGGGCGGGGATAGAGCCGCCATTTTGGTGTCAGAACGTTCCTACAGTCAGTACGCATCCAGCTGTGGTAGCGTGCGGTCTGTGCCCCTCTTACTTTGCTCTCTGTGACGTGTTAAAATGTGCGCTGCAATAGAAAATCCCGCCACTTGTGAGGTGCGTTCTGTGATTAGGTTTTTGTTGGCAAAAAATCACAAACCAATTGAAATTTATCGCCAACTTTGTGATGTGTACGGAAAAGGAATAATGAGTGAAAGCCGAGTGAGGCAATGGTGCATTGATTTTAAAAATGGCCGTACCAATGTTCACGATGAGGACCGCAGTGGTAGACCTAGCCTTGTGACTGATGAACTGGTGATGCAAATCAACGACAAAATTCGTGAAGATAGTCGTTTCACGATTACGGAACTTTCGAAACATTTTCCCCAAATTTCACGGAGTTTGGTGCATGAAATTGTGGCGGAAAAGCTTGGTTACCACAAATTTTGTGCTAGGTGGATTGCGAAAATCCTAACGGAAGACCGCAAAAAACAGAGACTGGCTGCAGCACTAACTTTCCTCGAAGATTACAACAAAAATGGTAACAAAGTTATCGATCGTATCGTAACTGGGGACGAGACTTGGGTGAAGCATGTCAATAGTGAAACAAAAAGGCAGTCGATGGAATGGGGACACACAAATTCTCCCAAGAAACCAAGGCAGTGTTTGCAAACGCTGTCAGCAAGAAAGATCATGGCTACTGTGTTTTGGGACTCTGAAGGAGTGATTCTCATTGATTTTCTTGAACGTGGCACAACAATTAACTCAGAGAGGTATTGTGAAACACTGAGAAAGTTAAGGCGCGCGATACAAAACAAGCGTCGGGGAAAACTTAGTGTGCGAAGGTTTTGTTTTTTCACGACAACGCACATCCACACACGGCCAATCGTACCAGAGAGCTCTTCGATGGTTTTGGATGGGAGGTGTTCGATCATCCACCATACAGCCCGGATTTGGCGCCGAGCGACTATCACCTCTTCCCAGCGATGAAGACATGGCTCGCTACACAACGCTTTGATACTGATGCCGAACTGCATGCCGGTGTAAACCAGCGGTTGAAATCGCAGGCGGCAGATTTCTACAGAGACGGTATTGAAAAACTTGTGCCACGGTATGATAAGTGCCTTAATTTGAATGGCGATTATGTAGAAAAATACCTTTCAAATGTATATAATAAAATTTTGTTTTTTCATTTTGTAAATTTTTTATTTCTAAACGTCTGTTACTTTCTGGATAGCCCTCGTAAATATAAATCTTAGAATATGGAAGTCATGTATGGTTCTCCACACCGATATTTACTTCATGTTCCATAAGGAAATGGAAGTATGGTGATGGCAAAAAAAATCGTGTTCGAGCTTATTGCAGATTCTGATTGTACTACACTCAAAACATGAAAAAAAGTAATTTTTCGAAAAGTGTCTGTCTCTGTCTGTCTGTGTCAGATTTTTTTCTATGGCAAACGATAACAGCCGAAAATTTAAACAGAATCAAATAATTTTTTGCATACAGTCCTGATTTGTAGAGTACTTTAGACCTATTGTTTTTGGTAAAGGTAGGTTTAGGGAAAGGGGTAGTTTACCTGCAACGGTTTTTTTAAAATCAAGGGTAATTTTTTTCTATGGCAAACGATAACAGCTGCAAATTCAAACAGAATCAAATACTCTTTTGCATACAACCCTGATTTGTAGAGTACTCAAGACCTATTGTTTTTGGTGAAGATCGGTTTAGGGGAAGGGGTAGTTTACCTGCAACATTTTATGTTTTAACAAGGGTAATTTTTTTCTATGGCAAACGATAACAGCCGCAAATTCAAACAGAATCAACTACTCTTTTGCATACAGCCCAGAATTGTAGAGTTCTCAAGACCTATTGTTTTTGGTGAAGATCGGTTAAGAGAAAGGGTTAGTTTACCTGCAACGTTTTATGTTTTAACTAGGGTATTTTCTATGACAAACGATAACAGCCACAAATTCAAAACAGAATGAAATGATTATTTGCATACAGCCCTAAATTGTAGAGTTCTCAAGACTTATTGTTTTTGGTGAAAATCGGTTATGTGGAAGGGGTAGTTTACCTGAAACATTTTATGATTTAACAAGAGTAAAGTACTTAATTTTTATAAATAAAGTATCCTGATAAGAAGCTCATAATAATCCACTGTAGAAACGTAGATGAAATATCTATAAATGAAGAGGTTCGGTGAACTTGGTGGGGGTAAGTTTCTATTATTAAAAATTATAGTTGAAGTTGGAGGGGAGAATTTTTTATATGTGTACTACGTTATCGGCAACAAGAAGTAGTTTTTTTTATTAAAATTCCTTCCCGGGCTGTTTAGTCGTAGGCCAATGTTTTCTGCAAAACCAGACTTTTCGACAGTGCCATCGACTGTTGATTCCGGTTAAGTGAAAGGAGTAGTTTACCTGCAACATTTTATGTTGTAACAAGAGAAATATTTTCATGACGAACGATAACTTCCGTAAATTCAAACAGAAACAAAAATTTTTTACATGTGTGCCTGAGTTGTAGAAGACTCACGGCCTATTGATTTTGGTGAAGATCGGTTACGGGGAAAGGGCAGTTTACCTGAAACATTTTTTGTTGTAACAAGAGTAAAGTACTTAATTTTGATAAATAAAGTATCCTGATAAGATGGTCTTAATAATCCACTGTAGAAACATAGATGAAATATCTATAAATGGAGAGGCTAGTTGAACGGGGTGGGCGTAATTTTCTATAAATGAAAATTATAGTTTGGATGGGGAGGGGATAATTTTTATATGTGTACTACGTTATCGGCAACAAAGTAGTAGTTTGTTGTTAAAATTCCTTCCCGGGCTGTTTGGCCGTAGTTCAATGTTTACTGCAAAACCAGACGTTTTGGAAGTGCCATCGACTGCCATAATCAGTGAAAATTGAGTGTGATATCGTGTGGTGGTATACGTTGGTGACCACAATACTGTGGTTAAGGTTGAAGCAATAAGTGGAAAGAAGTAGTTTCTATGGAAACATTTCATTTTGTAAATGATTGTAAATATAAATCTTAGAATATGGAAGTCATGTATGGTTCTCCACACCGATATTTACTTCATGTTCCATAAGGAAATGGAAGTAAGGGGATGGCAAAAAAAATCGTGTTCGAGCTTATTGCAGATTCTGATTGTACTAAACTCAAAACATGAAAAAAAGTAATTTTTCGAAAAGTGTCTGTGTGTCTGTCTGTCTGTGTCAGATTTTTTTCTATGGCAAACGATAACAGCCGAAAATTTAAACAGAATCAAATAATTTTTTGCATACAGTCCTGATTTGTAGAGTACTTTAGACCTATTGTTTTTGGTAAAGGTAGGTTTAGGGAAAGGGGTAGTTTACCTGCAACGGTTTTTTTTAAATCATGGGTAATTTTTTTCTATGGCAAACGATAACAGCCACAAATTCAAACAGAATCAAATACTCTTTTGCATACAACCCTGATTTGTAGAGTACTCAAGACCTATTGTTTTTGGTGAAGATCGGTTAATGGAAAGGGGTAGTTTACCAGCAACATTTTATGTTTTAACAAGGGTAATTTTTTTCTATGGCAAACGATAACAGCCGCAAATTCAAACAGAATCAACTACTCTTTTGCATACAGCCCAGAATTGTAGAGTTCTCAAGACCTATTGTTTTTGGTGAAGATCGGTTAAGAGAAAGGGTTAGTTTACCTGCAACGTTTTATGTTTTAACTAGGGTATTTTCTATGACAAACGATAACAGCCACAAATTCAAAACAGAATGAAATGATTATTTGCATACAGCCCTAAATTGTAGAGTTCTCAAGACTTATTGTTTTTGGTGAAAATCGGTTAAGGGAAAAGGGTAGTTTACCTGCAACGGTTTTTTTATCAAGGATAATTTTTGCTATGGCAAACGATAACAGCCGCAAATTTAAATAGAAACAAATAATTTTTTGCATACAGCCCTGCATTGTAGAGTTCTCAAGACCTGTTGGTTTTGGTGAAGATCGTTTTAGGGAAAGGGGTAGTTTATCAGCAACGTTTTATGTTTTAAAAATGGTAATTTTTTATATGATGAACGATAACTGTCGTAAATTCAAACAGAATCAACTAAGTTTTTAGATACCGTTTTGAACTAAAATGAACTCAAGGTCTGTTGATTGTGTTGAAGATCGGTTAAGGGAAAGGGTAGTTTATCAGCAACGTTTTATGCCGTAACAATAGAAATGTTTCCATGACGAACGATAACTGCCGCACATTAAAACAGAATCAAATATTTTTTTGCACGCATCCCTGAATTGTAGAGGACTGAAGGTCTATTGATTTTGGAGAAGATCGGTTAAGGGAAAGGGGTAGTTTACCAGCAACATTTTATGTTTTAACAAGAGAAATGTTTCCATGATGAATGATAACTGCCGCACATTAAAACAGAATCAAATATTTTTTTGCATGCATCCCTGAATTGTAGAGGACTGAAGGTCTTTTGATTTTGGAGAAGATCGGTTAAGTGGAAGGGGTAGTTTACCTGAAACATTTTACGATTTAACAAGAGTAAAGTACTTAATTTTTATAAATAAAGTATCCTGATAAGAAGCTCATAATAATCCACTGTAGAAACGTAGATGAAATATCTATAAATGAAGAGGTTCGGTGAACTTGGTGGGCGTAATTTTCTATAAATGAAAATTATAGTTTGGATGAGGAGGGGATAATTTTTATATGTGTACTACGTTATCGGCAACAAAGTAGTAGTTTGTTGTTAAAATTCCTTCCCGGGCTGTTTGGCCGTAGTTCAATGTTTACTGCAAAACCAGACGTTTTGGAAGTTCCATCGACTGCCATAATCAGTGAAAATTGAGTGTGATATCGTGTGGTGGTATACGTTGGTGACCACAATACTGTGGTTAAGGTTGAAGCAATGGTGGAAAGAAGTAGTTTCTATGGAAACATTTCATTTTGTAAATGATTTTAAATATAAATCTTAGAATATGGAAGTCATGTATGGTTCTCCACACCGATATTTACTTCATGTTCCATAAGGAAATGGAAGTATGGTGATGGCAAAAAAAATCGTGTTCGAGCTTATTGCAGATTCTGATTGTACTACACTCAAAACATGAAAAAAAGTAATTTTTCGAAAAGTATCTGTGTGTCTGTCTGTCTATGTCTTAGATTTTTTTTCTATGGCAAACGATAACAGCCGAAAATTTAAACAGAATCAAATAATTTTTTGCATACAGCCCTGATTTGTAAAGTACTGAAGACCTATTGTTTTTGGTAAAGGTAGGTTTAGGGAAAGGGTTAGTTTACCTGCAACGGTTTTTTTTAAATCAAGGGTAATTTTTTTCTATGGCAAACGATAACAGCCGCAAATTCAAACAGAATCAAATACTCTTTTACATACAACCCTGATTTGTAGAGTTCTCAAGACTTATTGTTTTTGGTGAAAATCGGTTAAGGGAAAAGGGTAGTATACCTGCAACGGTTTTTTTATCAAGGATAATTTTTGCTATGGCAAACGATAACAGCTGCAAATTTAAATAGAAACAAATAATTTTTTGCATACAGCCCTGCATTGTAGAGTTCTCAAGACCTGTTGGTTTTGGTGAAGATCGGTTTAGGGAAAGCGGTAGTTTATCAGCAACGTTTTATGTTTTAAAAATGGTAATTTTTTATATGATGAACGATAACTGTCGTAAATTCAAACAGAATCAAATATTTTTTTGTACGCATCCCTGAATTGTAGAGGACTGAAGGTCTATTGATTTTGGAGAAGATCGGTTAAGGGAAAGGGGTAGTTTACCTGCAACATTTTATGTTTTAACAAGAGAAATGTTTCCATGATTAATGATAACTGCCGCACATTAAAACAGAATCAAATATTTTTTTGCATGCATCCCTGAATTGCAGAGGACTGAAGGTCTTTTGATTTTGGAGAAGATCGGTTAAGTGGAAGGGGTAGTTTACCTGAAACATTTTATGATTTAACAAGAGTAAAGTACTTAATTTTTATAAATAAAGTATCCTGATAAGAAGCTCATAATAATCCACTGTAGAAACGTAGATGAAATATCTATAAATGAAGAGGTTAGGTGAACGGGGTGGGGGTAAGTTTCTATTATTAAAAATTATAGTTGAAGTTGGAGGGGAGAATTTTTTATATGTGTACTACGTTATCGGCAACAAGAAGTAGTTTTTTTTATTAAAATTCCTTCCCGGACTGTTTAGACGTAGGCCAATGTTTTCTGCAAAACCAGACTTTTCGACAGTGCCATCGACTGTTGATTCCGGTTAAGGGAAAGGAGTAGTTTACCTGCAACATTTTATGTTGTAACAAGAGAAATATTTTCATGACGAACGATAACTTCCGTAAATTCAAACAGAAACAAAAATTTTTTACATGTTTGCCTGAGTTGTAGAAGACTCACGGCCTATTGATTTTGGTGAAGATCGGTTACGGGGAAAGGGCAGTTTACCTGAAACATTTTTTGTTGTAACAAGAGTACAATACTTAATTTTGATAAATAAAGTATCCTGATAAGATGGTCTTAATAATCCACTGTAGAAACATAGATGAAATATCTATAAATGGAGAGGCTAGTTGAACGGGGTGGGCGTAATTTTCTATAAATGAAAATTATAGTTTGGATGGGGAGGGGATAATTTTTATATGTGTACTACGTTATCGGCAACAAAGTAGTAGTTTGTTGTTAAAATTCCTTCCCGGGCTGTTTGGCCGTAGTTCAATGTTTACTGCAAAACCAGACGTTTTGGAAGTGCCATCGACTGCCATAATCAGTGAAAATTGAGTGTGATATCGTGTGGTGGTATACGTTGGTGACCACAATACTGTGGTTAAGGTTGAAGCAATGGTGGGAAGAAGTAGTTTCTATGGAAACATTTCATTTTGTAAATGATTTTAAATATAAATCTTAGAATATGGAAGTCATGTATGGTTCTCCACACCGATATTTACTTCATGTTCCATAAGGAAATGGAAGTATGGTGATGGCAAAAAAAATCGTGTTCGAGCTTATTGCAGATTCTGATTGTACTACACTCAAAACATGAAAAAAAGTAATTTTTCGAAAAGTGTCTGTGTGTCTGTCTGTCTGTGTCAGATTTTTTACTTCCATATTCCTTAAGGAATGGAAGTATGGTGATGGCAAAAAAAATCGTGTTCGAGATTATTGCAGATTCTGATTCTACTACACTCAAAACATGAAAAAAAGCCGTTTTCCGAAAAGTGTCTGTGTGTGTGTCTGTCTGTGTGTCTGTCTGTGTGTCTGTCTGTCTGTGTGTCTGTCTGTAGATTTTTTTTCTATGGCAAACGATAACTGCCGCAAATTCAAACAGAATCAAATAATTTTTTGCATGCAGTCCTGATTTGCTGAGTACTCGCGACCTATTTTTTTTGGTGAAGATCGGTTGAGGGAAAGGGGTAGTTTACCTGCAACGGTTTTTTTTTAGCAAGGGTAATTTTGTATGTTTGGCAAACGATAACAGCCGCAAATTCAAACAGAATCAAATAATGTTTTGCATACAGCCCTGATTTATAGAGTACTCAAGACCTATTGTTTTTGGTGAAGATCGGTTAAGGGAAAGGGGTAGTTTACCTGTAACGTTTTATGTTTTAACAAGGGTATTTCCTATGGCAAACGATAACAGCCGCAAATTCAAACAGAATCAAAAGATTATTTGCATACAGCCCTAAATTGTAGAGTTCTCAAGACCTATTGTTTTTGGTGAAGATCGGTTGAGGGAAAGGGGTAGTTTACCTGCAACGTTTTTTTAACAAGGGTATTTTCTATGGCAAACGATAACAGCCGCAAATTCAAACAGAATCAAATAATGTTTTGCATACAGCCCTGATTTGTAGAGTACTCAAGACCTATTGTTTTTGGTGAAGATCGGTTAAAGGGAAGGGGTAGTTTACCTGCAACGTTTTTTTATCAAGCGTATTTTCTATGGCAAACGATAACAGCCGCAAATTCAAACAGAATCAAATAATTTTTTGCATACGTCCCTGAATTGTAGAGGTCTCAATGACTTTCTATTTTGGTGAAGATCGGTTAAGGGGAAGGGGTAGTTTACCTGCAACCTTTTACGTTTTAACAAGAGTAAAGTACTTGAAAATTTATTTAAACTTTTTGAAACAATGGTAATTGTTAAAAATAAAATAATTTTGTTGCCATGCAATAAAATTATAATTTTTTCATTTTAATGTAATATAATATTTTTCATTTAATACAGCAATAAAAAGGCAGGTAAGACACAGCCTGGCTGTTTGGCTGAAAATGATTTTAAATATAAATCTTAGAATATGGAAGTCATGTATGGTTCTCCATACCGATATTTTCTATGGCAAACGATAACAGGCGGAAATTTAAACAGAATAAAATAATTTTTTGCATACAGTCCTGATTTGTAGAGTACTTTAGACCTATTGTTTTTGGTAAAGGTAGGTTTAGGGAAAGGGGTAGTTTACCTGCAACGGTTTTTTTAAAATCAAGGGTAATTTTTTTCTATGGCAAACGATAACAGCCGCAAATTCAAACAGAATCAAATACTCTTTTGCATACAACCCTGATTTGTAGAGTACTCAAGACCTATTGTTTTTGGTGAAGATCGGTTTAGGGGAAGGGGTAGTTTACCTGCAACATTTTATGTTTTAACAAGGGTAATTTTTTTCTATGGCAAACGATAACAGCCGCAAATTCAAACAGAATCAACTACTCTTTTGCATACAGCCCAGAATTGTAGAGTTCTCAAGACCTATTGTTTTTGGTGAAGATCGGTTAAGAGAAAGGGTTAGTTTACCTGCAACGTTTTATGTTTTAACTAGGGTATTTTCTATGACAAACGATAACAGCCACAAATTCAAAACAGAATGAAATGATTATTTGCATACAGCCCTAAATTGTAGAGTTCTCAAGACTTATTGTTTTTGGTGAAAATCGGTTAAGGGAAAAGGGTAGTTTACCTGCAACGGTTTTTTTATCAAGGATAATTTTTGCTATGGCAAACGATAACAGCCGCAAATTTAAATAGAAACAAATAATTTTTTGCATACAGCCCTGCATTGTAGAGTTCTCAAGACCTGTTGGTTTTGGTGAAGATCGGTTTAGGGAAAGGGGTAGTTTATCAGCAACGTTTTATGTTTTAAAAATGGTAATTTTTTATATGATGAACGATAACTGTCGTAAATTCAAACAGAATCAAATATTTTTTTGTACGCATCCCTGAATTGTAGAGGACTGAAGGTCTATTGATTTTGGAGAAGATCGGTTAAGGGAAAGGGGTAGTTTACCTGCAACATTTTATGTTTTAACAAGAGAAATGTTTCCATGATTAGTGATAACTGCCGCACATTAAAACAGAATCAAATATTTTTTTGCATGCATCCCTGAATTGCAGAGGACTGAAGGTCTTTTGATTTTGGAGAAGATCGGTTAAGTGGAAGGGGTAGTTTACCTGAAACATTTTATGATTTAACAAGAGTAAAGTACTTAATTTTTATAAATAAAGTATCCTGATAAGAAGCTCATAATAATCCACTGTAGAAACGTAGATGAAATATCTATAAATGAAGAGGTTAGGTGAACGGGGTGGGGGTAAGTTTCTATTATTAAAAATTATAGTTGAAGTTGGAGGGGAGAATTTTTTATATGTGTACTACGTTATCGGCAACAAGAAGTAGTTTTTTTTATTAAAATTCCTTCCCGGACTGTTTAGACGTAGGCCAATGTTTTCTGCAAAACCAGACTTTTCGACAGTGCCATCGACTGTTGATTCCGGTTAAGGGAAAGGAGTAGTTTACCTGCAACATTTTATGTTGTAACAAGAGAAATATTTTCATGACGAACGATAACTTCCGTAAATTCAAACAGAAACAAAAATTTTTTACATGTTTGCCTGAGTTGTAGAAGACTCACGGCCTATTGATTTTGGTGAAGATCGGTTACGGGGAAAGGGCAGTTTACCTGAAACATTTTTTGTTGTAACAAGAGTACAATACTTAAGTTTGATAAATAAAGTATCCTGATAAGATGGTCTTAATAATCCACTGTAGAAACATAGATGAAATATCTATAAATGGAGAGGCTAGTTGAACGGGGTGGGCGTAATTTTCTATAAATGAAAATTATAGTTTGGATGGGGAGGGGATAATTTTTATATGTGTACTACGTTATCGGCAACAAAGTAGTAGTTTGTTGTTAAAATTCCTTCCCGGGCTGTTTGGCCGTAGTTCAATGTTTACTGCAAAACCAGACGTTTTGGAAGTGCCATCGACTGCCATAATCAGTGAAAATTGAGTGTGATATCGTGTGGTGGTATACGTTGGTGACCACAATACTGTGGTTAAGGTTGAAGCAATGGTGGGAAGAAGTAGTTTCTATGGAAACATTTCATTTTGTAAATGATTTTAAATATAAATCTTAGAATATGGAAGTCATGTATGGTTCTCCACACCGATATTTACTTCATGTTCCATAAGGAAATGGAAGTATGGTGATGGCAAAAAAAATCGTGTTCGAGCTTATTGCAGATTCTGATTGTACTACACTCAAAACATGAAAAAAAGTAATTTTTCGAAAAGTGTCTGTGTGTCTGTCTGTCTGTGTCAGATTTTTTACTTCCATATTCCTTAAGGAATGGAAGTATGGTGATGGCAAAAAAAATCGTGTTCGAGATTATTGCAGATTCTGATTCTACTACACTCAAAACATGAAAAAAAGTCGTTTTCCGAAAAGTGTCTGTGTGTGTGTCTGTCTGTCTGTGTGTCTGTGTCTGTAGATTTTTTTTCTATGGCAAACGATAACTGCCGCAAATTCAAACAGAATCAAATAATTTTTTGCATGCAGTCCTGATTTGCTGAGTACTCGCGACCTATTTTTTTTGGTGAAGATCGGTTGAGGGAAAGGGGTAGTTTACCTGCAACGGTTTTTTTTTAGCAAGGGTAATTTTGTATGTTTGGCAAACGATAACAGCCGCAAATTCAAACAGAATCAAATAATGTTTTGCATACAGCCCTGATTTATAGAGTACTCAAGACCTATTGTTTTTGGTGAAGATCGGTTAAGGGAAAGGGGTAGTTTACCTGTAACGTTTTATGTTTTAACAAGGGTATTTCCTATGGCAAACGATAACAGCCGCAAATTCAAACAGAATCAAAAGATTATTTGCATACAGCCCTAAATTGTAGAGTTCTCAAGACCTATTGTTTTTGGTGAAGATCGGTTGAGGGAAAGGGGTAGTTTACCTGCAACGTTTTTTTAACAAGGGTATTTTCTATGGCAAACGATAACAGCCGCAAATTCAAACAGAATCAAATAATGTTTTGCATACAGCCCTGATTTGTAGAGTACTCAAGACCTATTGTTTTTGGTGAAGATCGGTTAAAGGGAAGGGGTAGTTTACCTGCAACGTTTTTTTATCAAGCGTATTTTCTATGGCAAACGATAACAGCCGCAAATTCAAACAGAATCAAATAATTTTTTGCATACGTCCCTGAATTGTAGAGGTCTCAATGACTTTCTATTTTGGTGAAGATCGGTTAAGGGGAAGGGGTAGTTTACCTGCAACCTTTTACGTTTTAACAAGAGTAAAGTACTTGAAAATTTATTTAAACTTTTTGAAACAATGGTAATTGTTAAAAATAAAATAATTTTGTTGCCATGCAATAAAATTATAATTTTTTCATTTTAATGTAATATAATATTTTTCATTTAATACAGCAATAAAAAGGCAGGTAAGACACAGCCTGGCTGTTTGGCTGAAAATGATTTTAAATATAAATCTTAGAATATGGAAGTCATGTATGGTTCTCCATACCGATATTTTCTATGGCAAACGATAACAGGCGGAAATTTAAACAGAATAAAATAATTTTTTGCATACAGTCCTGATTTGTAGAGTACTTTAGACCTATTGTTTTTGGTAAAGGTAGGTTTAGGGAAAGGGGTAGTTTACCTGCAACGGTTTTTTTAAAATCAAGGGTAATTTTTTTCTATGGCAAACGATAACAGCCGCAAATTCAAACAGAATCAAATACTCTTTTGCATACAACCCTGATTTGTAGAGTACTCAAGACCTATTGTTTTTGGTGAAGATCGGTTTAGGGGAAGGGGTAGTTTACCTGCAACATTTTATGTTTTAACAAGGGTAATTTTTTTCTATGGCAAACGATAACAGCCGCAAATTCAAACAGAATCAACTACTCTTTTGCATACAGCCCAGAATTGTAGAGTTCTCAAGACCTATTGTTTTTGGTGAAGATCGGTTAAGAGAAAGGGTTAGTTTACCTGCAACGTTTTATGTTTTAACTAGGGTATTTTCTATGACAAACGATAACAGCCACAAATTCAAAACAGAATGAAATGATTATTTGCATACAGCCCTAAATTGTAGAGTTCTCAAGACTTATTGTTTTTGGTGAAAATCGGTTAAGGGAAAAGGGTAGTTTACCTGCAACGGTTTTTTTATCAAGGATAATTTTTGCTATGGCAAACGATAACAGCCGCAAATTTAAATAGAAACAAATAATTTTTTGCATACAGCCCTGCATTGTAGAGTTCTCAAGACCTGTTGGTTTTGGTGAAGATCGGTTTAGGGAAAGGGGTAGTTTATCAGCAACGTTTTATGTTTTAAAAATGGTAATTTTTTATATGATGAACGATAACTGTCGTAAATTCAAACAGAATCAAATATTTTTTTGTACGCATCCCTGAATTGTAGAGGACTGAAGGTCTATTGATTTTGGAGAAGATCGGTTAAGGGAAAGGGGTAGTTTACCTGCAACATTTTATGTTTTAACAAGAGAAATGTTTCCATGATTAGTGATAACTGCCGCACATTAAAACAGAATCAAATATTTTTTTGCATGCATCCCTGAATTGCAGAGGACTGAAGGTCTTTTGATTTTGGAGAAGATCGGTTAAGTGGAAGGGGTAGTTTACCTGAAACATTTTATGATTTAACAAGAGTAAAGTACTTAATTTTTATAAATAAAGTATCCTGATAAGAAGCTCATAATAATCCACTGTAGAAACGTAGATGAAATATCTATAAATGAAGAGGTTAGGTGAACGGGGTGGGGGTAAGTTTCTATTATTAAAAATTATAGTTGAAGTTGGAGGGGAGAATTTTTTATATGTGTACTACGTTATCGGCAACAAGAAGTAGTTTTTTTTATTAAAATTCCTTCCCGGACTGTTTAGACGTAGGCCAATGTTTTCTGCAAAACCAGACTTTTCGACAGTGCCATCGACTGTTGATTCCGGTTAAGGGAAAGGAGTAGTTTACCTGCAACATTTTATGTTGTAACAAGAGAAATATTTTCATGACGAACGATAACTTCCGTAAATTCAAACAGAAACAAAAATTTTTTACATGTTTGCCTGAGTTGTAGAAGACTCACGGCCTATTGATTTTGGTGAAGATCGGTTACGGGGAAAGGGCAGTTTACCTGAAACATTTTTTGTTGTAACAAGAGTACAATACTTAAGTTTGATAAATAAAGTATCCTGATAAGATGGTCTTAATAATCCACTGTAGAAACATAGATGAAATATCTATAAATGGAGAGGCTAGTTGAACGGGGTGGGCGTAATTTTCTATAAATGAAAATTATAGTTTGGATGGGGAGGGGATAATTTTTATATGTGTACTACGTTATCGGCAACAAAGTAGTAGTTTGTTGTTAAAATTCCTTCCCGGGCTGTTTGGCCGTAGTTCAATGTTTACTGCAAAACCAGACGTGTTGGAAGTGCCATCGACTGCCATAATCAGTGAAAATTGAGTGTGATATCGTGTGGTGGTATACGTTGGTGACCACAATACTGTGGTTAAGGTTGAAGCAATGGTGGGAAGAAGTAGTTTCTATGGAAACATTTCATTTTGTAAATGATTTTAAATATAAATCTTAGAATATGGAAGTCATGTATGCTTCTCCACACCGATATTTACTTCATGTTCCATAAGGAAATGGAAGTATGGTGATGGCAAAAAAAATCGTGTTCGAGCTTATTGCAGATTCTGATTGTACTACACTCAAAACATGAAAAAAAGTAATTTTTCGAAAAGTGTCTGTGTGTCTGTCTGTCTGTGTCAGATTTTTTACTTCCATATTCCTTAAGGAATGGAAGTATGGTGATGGCAAAAAAAATCGTGTTCGAGATTATTGCAGATTCTGATTCTACTACACTCAAAACATGAAAAAAAGTCGTTTTCCGAAAAGTGTCTGTGTGTGTGTCTGTCTGTCTGTGTGTCTGTGTCTGTAGATTTTTTTTCTATGGCAAACGATAACTGCCGCAAATTCAAACAGAATCAAATAATTTTTTGCATGCAGCCCTGATTTGCAGAGTACTCGCGACCTATTTTTTTTGGTGAAGATCGGTTGAGGGAAAGGGGTAGTTTACCTGCAACGGTTTTTTTTTAGCAAGGGTAATTTTGTTTGTTTGGCAAACGATAACAGCCGCAAATTCAAACAGAATCAAATAATGTTTCGCATATAGCCCTGAATTGTAGAGTTCTCAAGATCTGTTGATTTTGGTGAAGATCGGTTAAGGGAAAGGGGTAGTTTACCTGTAACGTTTTATGTTTTAACAAGGGTATTTCCTATGGCAAACGATAACAGCCGCAAATTCAAACAGAATCAAAAGATTATTTGCATACAGCCCTAAATTGTAGAGTTCTCAAGACCTATTGTTTTTGGTGAAGATCGGTTGAGGGAAAGGGGTAGTTTACCTGCAACGTTTTTTTAAAAAGGGTATTTTTTATGGCAAACGATAACAGCCGCAAATTCAAACAGAATCAAATAATGTTTTGCATACAGCCCTGATTTATAGAGTACTCAAGACCTATTGTTTTTGGTGAAGATCGGTTAAGGGAAAGGGGTAGTTTACCTGTAACGTTTTATGTTTTAACAAGGGTATTTCCTATGGCAAACGATAACAGCCGCAAATTCAAACAGAATCAAAAGATTATTTGCATACAGCCCTAAATTGTAGAGTTCTCAAGACCTATTGTTTTTGGTGAAGATCGGTTGAGGGAAAGGGGTAGTTTACCTGCAACGTTTTTTTAACAAGGGTATTTTCTATGGCAAACGATAACAGCCGCAAATTCAAACAGAATCAAATAATGTTTTGCATACAGCCCTGATTTGTAGAGTACTCAAGACCTATTGTTTTTGGTGAAGATCGGTTAAAGGGAAGGGGTAGTTTACCTGCAACGTTTTTTTATCAAGCGTATTTTCTATGGCAAACGATAACAGCCGCAAATTCAAACAGAATCAAATAATTTTTTGCATACGTCCCTGAATTGTAGAGGTCTCAATGACTTTCTATTTTGGTGAAGATCGGTTAAGGGGAAGGGGTAGTTTACCTGCAACCTTTTACGTTTTAACAAGAGTAAAGTACTTGAAAATTTATTTAAACTTTTTGAAACAATGGTAATTGTTAAAAATAAAATAATTTTGTTGCCATGCAATAAAATTATAATTTTTTCATTTTAATGTAATATAATATTTTTCATTTAATACAGCAATAAAAAGGCAGGTAAGACACAGCCTGGCTGTTTGGCTGAAAATGATTTTAAATATAAATCTTAGAATATGGAAGTCATGTATGGTTCTCCATAACGATATTTTCTATGGCAAACGATAACAGGCGGAAATTTAAACAGAATAAAATAATTTTTTGCATACAGTCCTGATTTGTAGAGTACTTTAGACCTATTGTTTTTGGTAAAGGTAGGTTTAGGGAAAGGGGTAGTTTACCTGCAACGGTTTTTTTTAAATCAAGGGTAATTTTTTTCTATGGCAAACGATAACAGCCGCAAATTCAAACAGAATCAAATACTCTTTTGCATACAACCCTGATTTGTAGAGTACTCAAGACCTATTGTTTTTGGTGAAGATCGGTTTAGGGGAAGGGGTAGTTTACCTGCAACATTTTATGTTTTAACAAGGGTAATTTTTTTCTATGGCAAACGATAACAGCCGCAAATTCAAACAGAATCAACTACTCTTTTGCATACAGCCCAGAATTGTAGAGTTCTCAAGACCTATTGTTTTTGGTGAAGATCGGTTAAGAGAAAGGGTTAGTTTACCTGCAACGTTTTATGTTTTAACTAGGGTATTTTCTATGACAAACGATAACAGCCACAAATTCAAAACAGAATGAAATGATTATTTGCATACAGCCCTAAATTGTAGAGTTCTCAAGACTTATTGTTTTTGGTGAAAATCGGTTAAGGGAAAAGGGTAGTTTACCTGCAACGGTTTTTTTATCAAGGATAATTTTTGCTATGGCAAACGATAACAGCCGCAAATTTAAATAGAAACAAATAATTTTTTGCATACAGCCCTGCATTGTAGAGTTCTCAAGACCTGTTGGTTTTGGTGAAGATCGGTTTAGGGAAAGGGGTAGTTTATCAGCAACGTTTTATGTTTTAAAAATGGTAATTTCTTATATGATGAACGATAACTGTCGTAAATTCAAACAGAATCAACTAAGTTTTTAGATACCGTTTTGAACTAAAATGAACTCAAGGTCTGTTGATTGTGTTGAAGATCGGTTAAGGGAAAGGGTAGTTTATCAGCAACGTTTTATGCCGTAACAAGAGGAATGTTTCCATGACGAACGATAACTGCCGCACATTAAAACAGAATCAAATATTTTTTTGCACGCATCCCTGAATTGTAGAGGACTGAAGGTCTATTGATTTTGGAGAAGATCGGTTAAGGGAAAGGGGTAGTTTACCAGCAACATTTTATGTTGTAACAAGAGAAATGTTTCCATGATGAATGATAACTGCCGCACATTAAAACAGAATCAAATATTTTTTTGCATGCATCCCTGAATTGTAGAGGACTGAAGGTCTTTTGATTTTGGAGAAGATCGGTTAAGTGGAAGGGGTAGTTTACCTGAAACATTTTATGATTTAACAAGAGTAAAGTACTTAATTTTTATAAATAAAGTATCCTGATAAGAAGCTCATAATAATCCACTGTAGAAACGTAGATGAAATATCTATAAATGAAGAGGTTCGGTGAACTTGGTGGGGGTAAGTTTCTATTATTAAAAATTATAGTTGAAGTTGGAGGGGAGAATTTTTTATATGTGTACTACGTTATCGGCAACAAGAAGTAGTTTTTTTTATTAAAATTCCTTCCCGGGCGGTTTAGTCGTAGGCCAATGTTTTCTGCAAAACCAGACTTTTCGACAGTGCCATCGACTGTTGATTCCGGTTAAGGGAAAGGAGTAGTTTACCTGCAACATTTTATGTTGTAACAAGAGAAATATTTTCATGACGAACGATAACTTCCGTAAATTCAAACAGAAACAAAAAATTTTTTACATGTGTGCCTGAGTTGTAGAAGACTCACGGCCTATTGATTTTGGTGAAGATCGGTTACAGGGAAAGGGCAGTTTACCTGAAACATTTTTTGTTGTAACAAGAGTAAAGTACTTAATTTTGATAAATAAAGTATCCTGATAAGATGGTCTTAATAATCCACTGTAGAAACATAGATGAAATATCTATAAATGGAGAGGCTAGTTGAACGGGGTGGGCGTAATTTTCTATAAATGAAAATTATAGTTTGGATGGGGAGGGGATAATTTTTATGTGTACTACGTTATCGGCAACAAAGTAGTAGTTTGTTGTTAAAATTCCTTCCCGGGCTGTTTGGCCGTAGTTCAATGTTTACTGCAAAACCAGACGTTTTGGAAGTGCCATCGACTGCCATAATCAGTGAAAATTGAGTGTGATATCGTGTGGTGGTATACGTTGGTGACCACAATACTGTGGTTAAGGTTGAAGCAATGAGTGGAAAGAAGTAGTTTCTATGGAAACATTTCATTTTGTGAATGATTTTAAATATAAATCTTAGAATATGGAAGTCATGTATGGTTCTCCACACCGATATTTACTTCATGTTCCATAAGGGAATGGAAGTATGGTGATGGCAAAAAAAATCGTGTTCGAGCTTATTGCAGATTCTGATTGTACTACACTCAAAACATGAAAAAAAGTAATTTTTTGAAAAGTGTCTGTGTGTCTGTCTGTCTGTGTCTTAGTTTTTTTTCTATGGCAAACGATAACAGCCGCAAATTCAAACAGAATCAAATAATTTTTTGCATACAGCCCTGATTTGTAGAGTACTGAAGACCTATTGTTTTTGGTAAAGGTAGGTTTAGGGAAAGGGGTAGTTTACCTGCAACGGTTTTTTTTAAATCAAGGGTAATTTTTTTCTATGGCAAACGATAACAGCCGCAAGTTCAAACAGAATCAAATACTCTTTTGCGTACAACCCTGATTTGTAGAGTACTCAAGACCTATTGTTTTTGGTGAAGATCGGTTTAGGGGAAGGGGTAGTTTACCTGCAACATTTTATGTTTTAACAAGGGTAATTTTTTTCTATGGCAAACGATAATAGCCGCAAATTCAAACAGAATCAACTACTCTTTTGCATACAGCCCAGAATTGTAGAGTTCTCAAGACCTATTGTTTTTGGTGAAGATCGGTTAAGAGAAAGGGGTAGTTTACCTGCAACGTTTTATGTTTTAACTAGGGTTTTTTCTATGACAAACGATAACAGCCACAAATTCAAAACAATGAAATGATTATTTGCATACAGCCCTAAATTGTAGAGTTCTCAAGACTTATTGTTTTTGGTGAAATTCGGTTAAGGGAAAAGGGTAGTTTACCTGCAACGGTTTTTTTATCAAGGATAATTTTTGCTATGGCAAACGATAACAGCTGCAAATTTAAATAGAAACAAATAATTTTTTGCATACAGCCCTGCATTGTAGAGTTCTCAAGACCTGTTTGTTTTGGTGAAGATCGGTTTAGGGAAAGGGGTAATTTATCAGCAAAGTTTTATGTTTTAAAAATGGTAATTTTTTATATGATGAACGATAACTGCCGTAAATTCAAACAGAATCAACTACATTTTTGGATACCGTTTTGAACTAAAATGAATTCAAGGCCTGTTGATTTTGTTGAAGATCGGTTAAGGGAAAGGGTAGTTTATCAGCAACGTTTTATGCCGTAACAAGAGAAATGTTTCCATGACGAACGATAACTGCCGCACATTAAAACAGAATCAAATATTTTTTTGCACGCATCCCTGAATTGTAGAGGACTGAAGGTCTATTGATTTTGGAGAAGATCGGTTAAGGGAAAGGGGTAGTTTACCTGAAACATTTTATGATTTAACAAGAGTAAAGTACTTAATTTTTATAAATAAAGTATCCTGATATGAAGCTCATAATAATCCACTGTAGAAACGTAGATGAAATATCTATAAATGAAGAGGTTAGGTGAACGGGGTGGTTGTAAGTTTCTATTATTAAAAATTATAGTTGAAGTTGGAGGGGAGAATTTTTTATATGTGTACTACGTTATTGGCAAAAAGAAGTAGTTTTTTTTTATTAAAATTCCTTCCCGGGGTGTTAAGTCGTAGGCCAATGTTTTCTGCAAAACCAGACTTTTCGACAGTGCCATCGACTGTTGATTTCCGGTTAAGGGAAAGGGGTAGTTTACCTGCAACATTTTATGTTGTAACAACAGAAATATTTTCATGACGAACGATAACTTCCGTAAATTCAAACAGAAACAAAAAATTTTTTCATGTGTGCCTGAGTTGTAGAAGACTCACGGCCTATTGATTTTGGTGAAGATCGGTTATGGGGAAAGGGCAGTTTACCTAAAACATTTTTTGTTGTAACAAGAGTAAAGTACTTAATTTTGATAAATAAAGTATCCTGATAAGATGGTCTTAATAATCCACTGTAGAAACATAGATGAAATATCTATAAATGGAGAGGCTAGTTGAACGGGGTGGGCGTAATTTTCTATAAATGAAAATTATAGTTTGGATGGGGAGGGGATAATTTTTATATGTGTACTACGTTATCGGCAACAAAGTAGTAGTTTGTTGTTAAAATTCATGCCCGGGCTGTTTGGCCGTAGTTCAATGTTTACTGCAAACCAGACGATTTGGAAGTGCCATCGACTGCCATAATCAGTGAAAATTGAGTGTGATATCGTGTGGTGGTATACGTTAGTGACCACAATACTGTGGTTAAGGTTGAAGCAATAAGTGGAAAGAAGTAGTTTCTATGGAAACATTTCATTTTGTAAATGATTTTAAATATAAATCTTAGAATATGGAAGTCATGTATGGTTCTCCACACCGATATTTACTTCATGTTCCATAAGGAAATGGAAGTATGGTGATGGCAAAAAAAATCGTGTTCGAGCTTATTGCAGATTCTGATTGTACTACACTCAAAACATGAAAAAAAAGTAATTTTTCGAAAAGTGTCTGTGTGTCTGTCTGTCTGTGTCTTAGATTTTTTTCTGTGGCAAACGATAACAGCCGCAATTTCAAACAGAATCAAATAATTTTTTGCATACAGCCCTGATTTGTAGAGTACTGAAGACCTATTGTTTTTGGTAAAGGTAGGTTTAGGGAAAGGGGTAGTTTACCGGTAGCGGTTTTTTTTAAATCATGGGTAATTTTTTTCTATGGCAAACGATAACAGCCGCAAATTCAAACAGAATCAAATACTCTTTTGCATACAACTCTGATTTGTAGAGTACTCAAGACCTATTGTTTTTGGTGAAGATCGGTTTAGGGGAAGGGGTAGTTTACCTGCAACGTTTTATGTTTTAACAAGGGTAATTTTTTTCTATGGCAAACGATAACAGCCGCAAATTCAAACAGAATCAACTACTCTTTTGCATACAGCCCAGAATTGTAGAGTTCTCAAGACGTATTGTTTTTGGTGAAGATCGGTTAAGAGAAAGGGGTAGTTTACCTCCGTTTTATGTTTTAACTAGGGTATTTTCTATGACAAACGATAACAGCCACAAATTCAAAATAGAATGAAATGATTATTTGCATACAGCCCTAAATTGTAGAGTTCTCAAGACTTATTGTTTTTGGTGAAAATCGGTTTAGGGAAAAGGATAGTTTACCTGCAACTGTTTTTTTTTTTTATCAAGGATAATTTTTGCTATGGCAAACGATAACAGCCGCAAATTTAAAGAGAAACAAATAATTTTTTGCATACAGCCCTGCATTGTAGAGTTCTCAAGACCTGTTGGTTTTGGTGAAGATCGGTTTAGGAAAAGGGGTAGTTTATCAGCAACGTTTTATGTTTTAAAAATGGTAATTTTTTCTATAACGAATAATAACTGCCGTAAATTCAACCAGAATCAACTAGGTTTTTGGATACCGTTTTGAACTAAAATGAGCTCAATGTCTGTTGATTGTGTTGAAGATCGGTTAAGGGGAAGGGTAGTTTATCAGCAACGTTTTATGCCGTAACAAGAGAAATGTTTCCATGTCGAACGATAACTGCCGCACATTAAAACAGAATCAAATATTTTTGTGCATGCATCCCTGAATTGTAGAGGACTGAAGGTCTTTTGATTTTGAAGAAGATCGGTTAAGTGGAAGGGCTAGTTTACCTGAAACATTTAATGATTTAACAAGAGTAAAGTACTTAATTTTAATAAATAAAGTATCCTGATAAGAAGCTCATAATAATCCACTGTAGAAACGTAGATGAAATATCTATAAATGAAGAGGTTAGGTGAACGGGGTGGGGGTAAGTTCCTATTATTAAAAATTATAGTTGAAGTTGGAGGGGAGAATTTTTTATGTGTACTACGTTATCGGCAACAAGAAGATATCACGGAAAATTGTATTCTTAAGAATTTTACGGGGACAAAGTCATATGGTACCCAGGGAGAAATGTAAATTTATAGAAAGCGGTGGTTTTCTTTAGAAGTAAGAAAACATTAAAATATGTAGTAAAGAGCGATAGATATTCAAAAGACGACCTTGCGTTGATGCCA
Source organism: Magicicada septendecula (assembly GCA_034769895.1). Taxonomy (NCBI): domain Eukaryota; kingdom Metazoa; phylum Arthropoda; class Insecta; order Hemiptera; family Cicadidae; genus Magicicada; species Magicicada septendecula. The sequence continues at coordinate 750,733,898 of CM068367.1, read as the reverse complement.
GTAAGTCGGCTAAGAATTTATATTTTGTCACGGACGGGTCGGACCGTCATAAAAATGTATTGTTTGCTAGGATGTAAGAAACATTTACTAAGGTTGTAAAAGTTAAGTGCACCTAACAAAAGAGAGCGTATATGTGAAATGGAAGGTGACGCGAAGTTTCATACCACGTGTTCACGCGCATTTTGTGGACGAATAGCGGATAGCGTCATTTTTTGCGCGGGCTGTTCCGTTAAACTGATTGGGTAGTTTTGAATTTAGCGGTAAGTCAGACCAATAGGCGTGTAGTTTGTCGATAGTGAGTGTGGGTAGTTTTAGCGAAATATAAAAATACGGAGTGTAAGAAGTTAGGGTAGTCAACGGAGAGATTACAGATATTAGACTCGTATTAGTTGCAATAATAATTTTTCAGTAATTTGATTAAGTATATTTCAATCGCCACGTAAGTCAGTCACGGTAACGCGATATTAAGTATTGTGAAAGCTACATATTATAAACATTTAATAATCGTTTACAAGAATAACGTGCAGAGAAATTAGAGAAGATAAGTTAAAATCGGGTAACATATCCAAGTTTTACTTAACACAGCATCAATCGTTAAATCGAAATACATAGCGATTTAAATGTGTCAACGTCATGGTGCGGGACGGTCGATCAATAAGCAGTTATTAATCTGGTGTTAGACGCACTTAGCTTTTTAAAAGAATATACTGTGTATTCAACAAGTGTATTAGCATACGGCACATGTGTAGTTATCACTAAGTTGTCAAAGTGAATGGTGTTTAATACCTGTGAAACAAGTGTATCAATTAGTGCAAAACTAACAAGGATAAGGGCTCAACGATTAACGTCGGCTACCCGCCTGGAACGTGTAGAATTGATTACATCGCGGCGCAGAGTGGATTCAACATGCAAGTAAATAATAAAATGAACACTTATTGTACTATTGTCTATTAAATTTAAATGTATGTAACTCATACTTGGTGACTCAATTAGTCAAAGAATTCATAGCCAAGAAATAAGCACAAACAAATTTTATAGCAAACTTATTAAAGGTAATGATCTACAAATTTTGTAATATGTAAATACAAATTAGTTATTAAAAACTTAATTAATAACAGTCAAATTGTGTTTATTTATTACTGGCGCCCTGGGATAATTTTTAAGAGTCTGTACACTAAAGTAATTGTTACATTCTGTTGCTGATAATTAGTATGTTATAAATATTAATATTGTCATTGGGTAAATTAGCTTGATAAACTCTTACTTTTCACATGCTCGTAGGCCGAGTGTAGTATGTATAATAGTAACGTGAACTTTTATTAAGGCCTATTAAAAGTGTATTACATTCTGTCGCCCGGAACGTGGGACTGTTGAGTCACTAATAGAATAGTAAAATAAGAATCAAATAGAATTAAGAATAACAATAAAATAAGATATAGTTGTATGATTACGCGGAGTAAGAGTAGAAAAAACATTAACACACAGAACAACACGCACGGAGAAAACAATAACATGAATACAGAAACAACATCCCACGGTAACGAAATGGACTTCGATATAAACAATCAGATAGGAGATTCGCAGACGATCGCACACATTTCAATGGGGAATGAAGAGTCAAGGACGCGGGGGCTGAACGAAGAAAATGCAGAAACACAACATATTACACAAGAAACACTAGTAGAGGTTAGAGAGAGACCAGTATATCAGACATTACCAGAGAAAAACAAAGACACCGATATATGTACAATACTCCAACAACTAGTACAACAAACACAACGAATTGAACAACAATCGAAAGAAACAAAAGAACAACTATTACAACAAACACAACGACTTGAACAACAATCGAAAGAAACAAAAGAACAAATAAAAGAACTGGCGGAAAAAACAACACAACAGCTAACACAACAAGCGACACAACACAAACAACAAATGCAACAATTATCAGAGCAGATGCACAAACAAAATATGGAACTAAGAAACGAAGTATTCACGCAACTCAATCAAGAAAGAGCAAATAACCAAAATGGTCTCCAGGAGTTTAGAGTAGATATTGATAATAAGATCGAAGAAAATTGTGATAAGATTAGTACCGAAATTAGTGCCAATACAAAACAACAAATTAAAGAACTTGACGAAAAATACAATAATAATTTTGAAATAATTATTGAAACAGTAAGTGTAAACAATCAAAGATGTGCAGATAACACGGCAGCTATAAATGAATTAAAGGTCGAAAAACTGAAAGAGTTGGAAGCTAAAATCAACAGCAAGTCTGACGAGACACACCTTAAATTACAACAAATACAACAGGAAGTACGAACTAAACTAGCGTCAATAAGCAATACACCATGTAATCGGAGCATGACAAACGAACAGGTGAAGGACATAAAATATAATGGCACGGGTGATTTCCCGATGGAATTTATTAAAGAATTGAATGAAATATTCAGAGAACATTATCAAGATGCTGGAAACATCAAGTGGATAGCAAGACATCTTGAAGGAGAGGCAGCAGTGTGGTGGAGGTTAGTAAAAGATAACATTAACAATTTTGTGGACTTCACTGACGCATTTATAAGTAAATATTGGAATGACGTCATTCAAGAGAGAGTACGCAATGAACTGGAATTCGGAAGGTATCACGCCGAGAATGGAATGAACATGATCCAGTATTTAGAGCGTAAACTGTTAGAAAACCGTCAATTAATTCCGCCAATACCTGATAAGTATTTAATTAGAAAAATTACTAAACATTATCCACATGAAATAAGAGTTGCGATAATTACTCGTGGTGTAGTGACAATCAATGAATTCGAGCAGGTCTTGTTAGAATTTATGAGTCTGAGAAGTGACACCAGAGAGGCGAGCCGAGGGTACTATGACGGACGGCGAGATCGTAAATCATGGACGAGGGTTGAAGAGGAGAGAGAGCGACCAGCTGAGCACGGGCGCACAAATGAAAGTGAAAGTAGGCCAGTCACTTCACACTACCCCAAACGAACAAACAAGTTTAAAAATGAGAACGAACCTATTCCATCGACCAGCGGTGCGAACGGTAACAAAGTTAATACCGTTATGCCAAAAAACTAGCTAAGTTCTGTAAATATGAAGTAGACTTAAATAATATTAGTAAATATATTAACACTACTTTTCTAGATTTAAGAGATGATTTAATGGATAATGATGATGTCAACATAACATGTAAAGTTAATAAATGTCCGGAAGTAAGTGTCTTGTTGAACGGTGTGTCTACATGCGCCTTATTGGACACCGGGAGCCAATTAAACGCTGTCTCAGAACAGTGGTTTAAAGACAATAAAAAGGAATTGGGTGATCTAGAAATGTTAAAATTGTCGAATACCGTAATTAAGGGTGCAACCGGCAATAAGTCAAAAAGGGTTACACAACAAATCCTATTAACTGTCCAAATCGAAAGTTTTAAGAGTCGATAGTGTCTTCGTAGTTGTCCCAGAATTAATAAAAGATTGTATCTTAGGCATAGGGTTATTGGAAGAAAATGGGTGTGTGATCGACCTGAACAACAAACGATTAATCATTCAGGGAGACAAAAACCAGGAAGGAACTACAGCGGAGATACTATGAGTAGAACTCGCATCTGCCGATGAAGAGATCGAAGAATTGATTGGACAGAAGGTACAAACTATCACAGACATAACCGAAGCTGAACGGAGCGAGCTAAAGCATATTTTGATGGATAATAAAATGGTATTCCGGGATACGCCAGGTAGGATTAACTCGTATCAACATAAATTCGAAGTCACCGATCGGACACCCTACTGTCAGAAAGGTTGGCCGATTCCGATGAGATACAAGGAAGCAGTGAAAGCAGAAATTCAGAAAATGGAGGCGCATGGTGTTATTGAAAGGGCCCAGAGTCCATACGTCAACCCTATGGTTACTGTCGTAAAGAAAGACCAGACTGTTAGATTATGTTTGGACGCCCGTAAGCTGAATTCAGTAACAGTTCCAGACCATGAGGGAGCCATTCCAATTAACGAGATACTGGCAAAATGTGGTAACATTAAAGTCATGTCCACAATTGACCTCCGTAGCTCATTTTGGCAAATCCCATTGCATCAGGAATGTAGAGATTTTACTGGGTTTTTGTACGAAGGCAAGTGCTATCGGTACACAGTGACGCCGTTCGGATTGAAGACTAGCCTAGCAAGTTTAACACGTGGTTTGGACCGAGTATTGTCGGAAGAAGTGAAGGCATTTACGATCTTATATGTAGATGACTGCTTATGTATCTCGGATAGTGTGGAAGAGCACCTACGGCACTTAAAATTATTATTACGTGACATCAAACAAGCTAATTTAACTGTCAACTTTAAAAAATCGCAGCTGTTTCGTAAAGAGATTGATTACCTGGGATATCGCTTAACAACAGAGGGTATTACCGCCACACCAGATAAGATTAGAGCCATTCAGGAATTTCGGAAGCCAAAGAATCAAAAACAACTTAAAGGATTTCTGGGCTTAACCAATTTTTACAACCGATTCACCAATAAATACGCCGAAGCGACGCAACCGTTGTTAAACTTATTAAAAAAGAATACCACGTTTAAATGGACAAAGGAAATGGATCAGCATTTTGAGAGAGTCAAGGAATTATTCATCGAATCAGTGGTTCTTAAGCATCCTGACCCCAACAAGCGTTTCTACCTACAGACGGATGCGAGTAGTTATGCGCTAGGAGGCCAGCTTTACCAGCTAGACGAGAATAACGACAGTGGAGTAGTCGCATACACAAGCCGCGTGATACGGGGAGCTGAGCGTAATTACTTCACCACAGAATTAGAGCTACTGAGTGTTATATACTGCTTGCAAAAATTTAGGACCTACGTACTGGGTAAGCCTTTTACAATCATTACTGACAATAAGGCGTTAATATTCATAAAAAAGTGCCACCTAAATAACTCCCGCATAACGCGATGGATTCTCGCTATACAGGAGTATGATTTCAACATCATTCACTGCAAAGGGCGAGATAACATCGTGGCGGACATCCTGAGCAGGCATCCTGAAGATATGGACGAGGAACAACCAATCGATCGAACCGAGGAGTTAGAGATCAATTTTATCAACATCCGCATCAGTAAGGAGGCTAAGGAGCAGCTCAAGAATATAAGAAGTTATCAACTAGCCGACATGAAATTGAAGCGAATTATCGACGTAATACGAGCCAATAAACAACATAAACTTGCCCAAAAATACAATTGGCACAATGACAAATTATACCGAAGCGAAAAAGGGATATGGAAACTTATGTTGACCAATGAACTTTGCCACAATATGATTGCTGAACTACATCAGGCATACAGTCATGTGGGAAATCGTCGTACATATCAACTGTTCAAAGAAAATTTCACGGGGAACTCAGTTAATAAGATTACCAAATTAATTACGAAAACTTGTCAAATATGCCAGAAAAGCAAGGACCCATTACTACACACATGAACACTGATACTACATAGATACTAAACAGATTGTAATAGCACACAACGTCTACATATGTAATAATTGTAAGATTCGAATACTGTTGTAATAAATAAGATAATCATTGTTAATTATTAAATTGTATAAGGATTCCAAAAGATATTAGCGTAGTTATTATGAATGTACTACATTGTAAGAGTAAGTTAAGGGAAGTAGAACGTAAACAGATGTTAGGCCAAAATGTCATTGTAACATGTGTTGAGATGAAAGGGAGAGTAAAGCAAAATATTTTAAAAGTAGTTGTTTGACCAGTTTGTCAAGGGTGGGACGGAGAGTCTGTATGTAAACAAACCTTGAAATGCCGTTGACACTTAGGGTATAACAACAGATCATAAACTAACTAATATTACCATGTTATGTTAAATAAATTAAGAGTAATTAATATAATGTGATGTACAAACAAATCTAGATTATAGCAAGGGTTAAACAAATTATTGTTAGTAATATAAAATTTTAGCAGGGGATTAGGGACGCATCAATAGAATCAATCCCAAATTCTATTAAAATTTTGATATGATTCTATTGGGGGACGATATCACGGAAAATTGTATTCTTAACAATTTTACGGGGACAAAGTCATATGGTACCCAGGGAGAAATGTAAATTTATAGAAAGCGGTGGTTTTCTTTAGAAGTAAGAAAACATTAAAATATGTAGTAAAGAGCGATAGATATTCAAAAGACGACCTTGCGTTGACGCCAGTAAGTCGGCTAAGAATTTATATTTTGTCACGGACGGGTCGGACCGTCATAAAAATGTATTGTTTGCTAGGATGTAAGAAACATTTACTAAGGTTGTAAAAGTTAAGTGCACCTAACAAAAGAGAGCGTATATGTGAAATGGAAGGTGACGCGAAGTTTCATACCACGTGTTCACGCGCATTTTGTGGACGAATAGCGGATAGCGTCATTTTTTGCGCGGGCTGTTCCGTTAAACTGATTGGGTAGTTTTGAATTTAGCGGTAAGTCAGACCAATAGGCGTGTAGTTTGTCGATAGTGAGTGTGGGTAGTTTTAGCGAAATATAAAAATACGGAGTGTAAGAAGTTAGGGTAGTCAACGGAGAGATTACAGATATTAGACTCGTATTAGTTGCAATAATAATTTTTCAGTAATTTGATTAAGTATATTTCAATCGCCACGTAAGTCAGTCACGGTAACGCGATATTAAGTATTGTGTAAGCTACATATTATAAACATTTAATAATCGTTTACAAGAATAACGTGCAGAGAAATTAGAGAAGATAAGTTAAAATCGGGTAACATATCCAAGTTTTACTTAACACAGCATCAATCGTTAAATCGAAATACATAGCGATTTAAATGTGTCAACGTCGTGGTGCGGGACGGTCGATCAATAAGCAGTTATTAATCTGGTGTTAGACGCACTTAGCTTTTTAAAAGAATATACTGTGTATTCAACAAGTGTATTAGCATACGGCACATGTGTAGTTATCACTAAGTTGTCAAAGTGAATGGTGTTTAATACCTGTGAAACAAGTGTATCAATTAGTGCAAAACTAACAAGGATAAGGGCTCAACGATTAACGTCGGCTACCCGCCTGGAACGTGTAGAATTGATTACATCGCGGCGCAGAGTGGATTCAACATGCAAGTAAATAATAAAATGAACACTTATTGTACTATTGTCTATTAAATTTAAATGTATGTAACTCATACTTGGTGACTCAATTAGTCAAAGAATTCATAGCCAAGAAATAAGCACAAACAAATTTTATAGTAAACTTATTAAAGGTAATGATCTACAAATTTTGTAATATGTAAATACAAATTAGTTATTAAAAACTTAATTAATAACAGTCAAATTGTGTTTATTTATTACTGGCGCCCTGGGATAATTTTTAAAGAGTCGGTACACTAAAGTAATTGTTACATTCTGTTGCTGATAATTAGTATGTTATAAATATTAATATTGTCATTGGGTAAATTAGCTTGATAAACTCTTACTTTTCACATGCTCGTAGGCCGAGTGTAGTATGTATAATAGTAACGTGAACTTTTATTAAGGCCTATTAAAAGTGTATTACAAAGTAGTTTTTTTATTAAAATTCCTTCCCGGGCTGTTTAGTCGTAGGCCAATGTTTTCTGCAAAACCAGACTTTTCGACAGTGCCATCGACTGTTGATTTCCGGTTAAGGGAAACGGGTAGTTTACCTGCAACATTTTATGTTGTAACAACAGAAATATTTTCATGACGAACGATAACTTCCGTAAATTCAAACAGAAACAAAAAATTTTTTACATGTGTGCCTGAGTTGTAGAAGACTCACGGCCTATTGATTTTGGTGAAGATCGGTTACGGGGAAAGGGCAGTTTACCTAAAACATTTTTTGTTGTAACAAGAGTAAAGTACTTAATTTTGATAAATAAAGTATCCTGATAAGATGGTCTTAATAATCCACTGTAGAAACATAGATGAAATATCTATAAATGGAGAGGCTAGTTGAACGGGGTGGGCGTAATTTTCTATAAATGAAAATTATAGTTTGGATGGGGAGGGGATAATTTTTATATGTGTACTACGTTATCGGCAACTAAGTAGTAGTTTGTTGTTAAAATTCATGCCCGGGCTGTTTGGCCGTAGTTCAATGTTTACTGCAAAACCAGACGATTTGGAAGTGCCATCGACTGCCATAATCAGTGAAAATCGAGTGTGATATCGTGTGGTGGTATACGTTAGTGACCACAATACTGTGGTTAAGGTTGAAGCAATAAGTGGAAAGAAGTAGTTTCTATGGAAACATTTCATTTTGTAAATGATTTTAAATATAAATCTTAGAATATGGAAGTAATGTATGGTTCTCCACACCGATATTTACTTCATGTTCCATAAGGAAAAGGAAGTATGGTGATGGCAAAAAAAATCGTGTTCGAGCTTATTGCAGATTCTGATTGTACTACACTCAAAACATGAAGAAAAGTAATTTTTCGAAAAGTGTCTGTGTAACTGTCTGTCTGTGTCTTAGATATTTTTTATATGGCAAACGATAACAGCCGCAAATTCAAACAGAATCAAATAATTTTGTGCATACAGCCCTGATTTGTAGAGTACTGAAGACCTATTGTTTTTGGTAAAGGTAGGTTTAGGGAAAGGGGTAGTTTACCTGCAACGGTTTTTTTTAAATCAAGGGTAATTTTTTTCTATGGCAAACGATAACAGCCGCAAATTATAAATAGAAAGAAATAATTTTTTGCATACAGCCCTGAATTGTAGAGTTCTCAAGACCTGTTGGTTTTGGTGAAGATCGGTTTAGGGAAAGGGGTAGTTTATCAGCAACGTTTTATGTTTTAAAAATGGTAATTTTTTATATGAAGAACGATAACTGCCGTAAATTCAAACAGAATCAACTACTCTTTTGCATACAGCCCAGAATTGTAGAGTTCTCAAGACCTATTGTTTTTGGTGAAGATCGGTTAAGAGAAAGGGGTAGTTTACCTGCAACGTTTTATGTTTTAACTAGGGTATTTTCTATGACAAACGATAACAGCCGCAAATTCAAAACAGAATGAAATGATTATTTGCATACAGCCCTATATTGTAGAGTTCTCAAGACTTATTGTTTTTGGTGAAAATCGGTTAAGGGAAAAGGGTAGTTTACCTGCAACAGTTTTTTTATCAAGGATAATTTTTGCTATGGCAAACGATAACAGCCGCAAATTTAAATAGAAACAAATAATTTTTTGCATACAGCCCTGCATTGTAGAATTCTCAAGACCTGTTGGTTTTGGTGAAGATCGGTTTAGGGAAAGGGGTAGTTTATCAGCAACGTTTTATGTTTTAAAAATGGTAATTTTTTGTATGACGAACGATAACTGCCGTAAATTCAAACAGAATCAACTACGTTTTTGGATACCGTTTTGAACTAAAATGAACTCAAGGTCTGTTGATTGTGTTGAAGATCAGTTAAGGGAAAGGGTAGTTTATCAGCAACGTTTTATGCCGTAACAAGAGAAATGTTTCCATGATGAACGATAACTGCCGCACATTAAAACAGAATCAAATATTTTTTTGCACGCATCCCTGAATTGTAGAGGACTGAAGGTTTATTGATTTTGGAGAAGATCGGTTAAGTGGAAGGGGTAGTTTACCTCAAACATTTTATGATTTAACAAGAGTAAAATACTTAATTTTTATAAATAAAGTATCCTGATAAGAAGCTCATAATAATCCACTGTAGAAATGTAGATGAAATATCTATAAATGAAGAGGTTAGGTGAACGGGGTGGGGGTAAGTTTCTATTATTAAAAATTATAGTTGAAGTTGGAGGGGAGAATTTTTACTTCCATATTCCTTAAGGAATGGAAGTATGGTGATGGCAAAAACAATCGTGTTCGAGATTATTGCAGATTCTGATTCTACTACACTCAAAACATGAAAAAAAGTCGTTTTCCGAAAAGTGTCTATGTGTGTGTCTGTCTGTCTGTCTGTGTGTCTGTCTGTGTGTCTGTAGATTTTTTTTCTATGGCAAACGATAACTGCCGCAAATTCAAACAGAATCAAATAATTTTTTGCATGCAGCCCTGATTTGCAGAGTACTCGCGACCTATTTGTTTTTGGTGAAGATCGGTTGAGGGAAAGGGGTAGTTTACCTGCAACGGTTTTTTTTTAGCAACGGTAATTTTGTTTGTTTGGCAAACGATAACAGCCGCAAATTCAAACAGAATCAAATAATGTTTTGCATACAGCCCTGAATTGTAGAGTTCTCAAGATATGTTGATTTTGGTGAAGATCGGTTAAGGGAAAGGGGTAGGTTACCTGTAACGTTTTATGTTTTAACAAGGGTATTTCCTATGGCAAACGATAACAGCCGCAAATTCAAACAGAATCAAAAGATTATTTGCATACAGCCCTATATTGTAGAGTTCTCAAGACGTATTGTTTTAGGTGACGTTCGGTTGAGGGAAAGGGGTAGTTTACCTGCAACGTTTTTTTAACAAGGGTATTTTCTATGGCAAACGATAACAGCCGCAAATTCAAACAGAATCAAATAATGTTTTGCATACAGCCCTGATTTGTAGAGTACTCAAGACCTATTGTTTTTGGTGAAGATCGGTTAAGGGAAAGGGGTAGTTTACCTGTAACGTTTTATGTTTTAACAAGGGTATTTCCTATGGCAAACGATAACAGCCGCAAATTCAAACAGAATCAAAAGATTATTTGCATACAGCCCTAAATTGTAGAGTTCTCAAGACCTATTGTTTTTGGTGAAGATCGGTTGAGGGAAAGGGGTAGTTTACCTGCAACGTTTTTTTAACAAGGGTATTTTCTATGGCAAACGATAACAGCCGCAAATTCAAACAGAATCAAATAATGTTTTGCATACAGCCCTGATTTGTAGAGTACTCAAGACCTATTGTTTTTGGTGAAGATCGGTTAAGGGGAAGGGGTAGTTTACCTGCAACGTTTTTTTATCAAGCGTATTTTCTATGGCAAACGATAACAGCCGCAAATTCAAACAGAATCAAATAATTCTTTGCATACGTCCCTGAATTGTAGAGGTCTCAATGACTTTCGATTTTGGTGAAGATCGGTTAAGGGGAAGGGGTAGTTTACCTGCAACCTTTTACGTTTTAACAAGAGTAAAGTACTTGAAAATTTATTTAAACTTTTTGAAACAATGGTAATTGTTAAAAATAAAATAATTTTGTTGCCAGGCAATAAAATTATAATTTTTTCATTTTAATGTAATATAATATTTTTCATTTAATACAGCAATAAAAAAGCAGGTAAGACACAGCCTGGCTGTTTGGCTGAAAATGATTTTAAATATAAATCTTAGAATATGGAAGTCATGTATGGTTCTCCATACCGATATTTTATATGTGTACTACGTTATCGGCAACAAGAAGTAGTTTTTTTCTTAAAATTCCTTCCCGGGCTGTTTAGTCGTAGGCCAATGTTTTCTGCAAAACCAGACTTTTCTACAGTGCCATCGACTGTTGATTTCCGGTTAAGGGAAAAGGGTAGTTTACCTGCAAAATTTTATGTTGTAACAAGAGAAATATTTTCATGACGAACGATAACTTCCGTAAATTCAAATAGAAACAAAAATTTTTTTACATGTGTGCCTGAGTTGTAGAAGACTCACGGCCTATTGATTTTGGTGAAGATCGGTTACGGGGAAAGGGCAGTTTACCTGAAACATTTTTTGTTGTAACAAGAGTAAAGTACTTAATTTTGATAAATAAAGTATCCTGATAAGAAGATCTTAATAATCCACTGTAGAAAGATAGATGAAATATCTATAAATGGAGAGGCTAGTTGAACGGGGTGGGCGTAATTTTCTATAAATGAAAATTATAGTTTGGATGGGGAGGGGATAATTTTTATAGGTGTACTACGTTATCGGCAACAAAGTAGTAGTTTGTTGTTAAAATTCATTCCCGGGCTGTTTGGCCGTAGTTCAATGTTTACTGCAAAACCAGACGTTTTGGAAGTGCCATCGACTGCCATAATCAGTGAAAATCGAGTGTGATATCGTGTGGTGGTATACGTTAGTGACCACAATACTGTGGTACTGTGGTTAAGGTTGAAGCAATAAGTGGAAAGAAGTAGTTTCTATGGAAACATTTCATTTTGTAAAAGATTTTAAATATAAATCTTAGAATATGGAAGTCATGTATGGTTCTCCACACCAATATTTACTTCATGTTCCATAAGGAAATGGAAGTATGGTGATGGCAAAAAAAATCGTGTTCGAGTTATTGCAGATTCTGATTGCACTACACTCAAAACATGAAAAAAAGTCATTTTTCGAAAAGGGTCTGTGCGTCTGTCTGTCTGTATCTTAGATTTTTTTCTATGGCAAACGATAACAGCCACAAATTCAAACAGAATCAAATGATTTTTTGCATACAGCCCTGATTTGTGAGTACTGAAGACCTATTGTTTTTGGTAAAGGTAAGTTTAGGGAAAGGGGTAGTTTACCTGCAACGGTTTTTTTTAAATCAAGGGTAATTTTTTTCTATGGCAAACGATAACAGCCGCAAATTAAAATAGAAACAAATAATTTTTTGCATACAGCCCTGAATTGTAGAGTTCTCAAGACCTGTTGGTTTTGGTGAAGATCGGTTTAGGGAAAGGGGTAGTTTATCAGCAACGTTTTATGTTTTAAAAATGGTAATTTTTATATGAAGAACGATAACTGCCGTAAATTCAAACAGAATCAACTACTCTTTTGCATACAGCCCTGAATTGTAGAGTTCTCAAGACCTATTGTTTTTGGTGAAGATCGGTTAAGAGAAAGGGGTAGTTTACCTGCAACGTTTTATGTTTTAACTAGGGTATTTTCTATGACAAACGATAACAGCCGCAAATTCAAAACAGAATGAAATGATTATTTGCATACAGCCCTAAATTGTAGAGGTCTCAAGACTTATTGTTTTTGGTGAAAATCGGTTAAGGGAAAAGGGTAGTTTACCTGCAATGGTTTTTTTATCAAGGATAATTTTTGCTATGGCAAACGATAGCAGCCGCAAATTTAAATAGAAACAAATAATTTGTTGCATACAGCCCTGCATTGTAGAGTTCTCAAGACCTGTTGGTTTTGGTGATGATCGGTTTAGGGAAAGGGGTAGTTTATCAGCAACGTTTTATGCCGTAACAAGAGAAATGTTTGCATGACGAACGATAACTGCCGCACATTAAAACAGAATCAAATATTTTTTTTCATGCATCCCTGATTTGTAGAGGACTGAAGGTCTTTTAATTTTGGAGAAGATCGGTTAAGTGGAAGGGGTAGTTTACCTGAAACATTTTATGATTTAACAAGAGTAAAATACTTAATTTTTATAAATAAAGTATCCTGATAAGAAGCTCATAATAATCCACTGTAGAAACGTAGATGAAATATCTATAAATGAAGAGGTTAGGTGAACGGGGTGGGGGTAAGTTTCTATTATTAAAAATTATAGTTGAAGTTGGAGGGGAGAATTTGTTATATGTGTACTACGTTATCGGCAACAAGAAGTAGTTTTTTTCTTAAAATTCCTTCCCGGGCTGTTTAGTCGTAGGCCAATGTTTTCTGCAAAACCAGACTTTTCTACAGTGCCATCTACTGTTGATTTCCGGTTAAGGGAAAGGGGTAGTTTACGTGCAAAATTTTATGTTGTAACAAGAGAAATGTTTTCATTACGAACGATAACTTCCGTAAATTCAAACAGAAAAAAAAAATTTTTTACAAGCGTGCCTGAGTTGTAGAAGACTCACGTCCTATTGATTTTGGTGAAGATCGGTTACGGGGAAAGGGCAGTTTACCTGAAACATTTTTTGTTGTAACAAGAGTAAAGTACTTAATTTTGATAAATAAAGTATCCTGATAAGAAGATCTTAATAATCCACTGTAGAAACATAGATGAAATATTTAAATGGAGAGGCTAGTTGAACGGGGTGGGCGTAATTTTCTATAAATGAAAATTATAGTTTGGATGGGGAGGGGATAATTTTTATATGTGTACTACGTTATCGGCAACAAAGTAGTAGTTTGTTGTTAAAATTCCTTTCCGGGCTGTTTGGCCGTAGTTCAATGTTTACTGCAAAATCAGACGTTTTGGAAATGCCATCGACTGCCATAATCAGTGAAAATTGAGTGTGATATCGTGTGGTGGTATACGTTGGTGACCAGAATACTGTGGTTAAGGTTGAAGCAATAAGTGGAAAGAAGTAATTTCTATGGAAACATTTTATTTTGTAAATGATTTTAAATATAAATCTTAGAATATGGAAGTCATGTAGGGTTCTCCACACCGATATTTACTTCATGTTCCATAAGGAAATGGAAGTATGGTAATGGCAAAAAAAATCGTGTTCGAGCTTATTGCAGATTCTGATTGTACTACACTCAAAACATGAAAAAAAGTAATTTTTCTAAAAGTGTCTTTGTGTCTGTCTGTCTGTGTCTTATGGGTCCAGAATATCCTTATCCTTAGCAACGACGGAATCACCTGGAGCGGCTGATTCAGGTAGGCAGTCGGGTTGATTAGTGCTCCATTTTTTCATTGGTTTTTACTCTCTATATTGAAATTAGACATGATCATACTGTCCAGAATTATTTGTTTTAATTCTAAAGTCTGGTTCCTTTATTCATCCCATAATGATCCTTTATTACCATGGTAAGCATAGATTTATTTTCTATGGCAAACGATAACAGCCACAATTTCAAACAGAATCAAATAATTTTTTGCATACAGCCCTGATTTGCAGAGTACTGAAGACCTATTGTTTTTGGTAAAGGTAGGTTTAGGGAAAGGGGTAGTTTACCTGCAACGGTTTTTTTAAATCAATGGTAATTTTTTTCTATGGCAATCGATAACAGCCGCAAATTCAAACAGAATCAAATACTGTTTTGCATACAACTCTGATTTGTAGAGTACTCAAGACCTATTGTTTTTGGTGAAGATCGGTTTAGGGGAAGGGGTAGTTTACCTGCAACGTTTTATGTTTTAACAATGGTAATTTTTTTCTATGGCAAACGATAACAGCCGCAAATTCAAACAGAATCAACTACTCTTTTGCATACAGCCCAGAATTGTAGAGTTCTCAAGACCTATTGTTTTTGGTGAAGATGGGTTAAGAGAAAGGGGTAGTTTACCTCCAACGTTTTATGTTCTAACTAGGGTATTTTCTATGACAAACGATAACAGCCACAAATTCAAAACAGAATGAAATGATTATTTGCATACAGCCCTAAATTGTAGAGTTCTCAAGACTTATTGTTTTTGGTGAAAATCGGTTAAGGGAAAAGGGTAGTTTACCTGCAACGGTTTTTTTTATCAAGGATAATTTTTGCTATGGCAAACGATAACAGCCGCAAATTTAAATAGAAACAAATAATTTTTTGCATACCGCCCTGCATTGTAGAATTCTCAAGACCTGTTGGTTTTGGTGAAGATCGGCTTAGGGAAAGGGGTAGTTTATCAGCAACGTTTTATGTTTTAAAAATGGTAATTTTTTGTATGACGAACGATAACTGCCGTAAATTCAAACAGAATCAACTACGTTTTTGGATACCGTTTTGAACTAAAATGAACTCAAGGTCTGTTGATTGTTTTGAAGATCGGTTAAGGGAAAGGGTAGTTTATCAGCAACATTTTATGCCGTAACAAGAGAAATGTTTCCATGACGAACGATAACTGCCGCACATTAATACAGAATCAAATATTTTTTTGCACGCATCCCTGAATTGTAGAGGACTGAAGGTTTATTGATTTTGGAGAAGATCGGTTAACGGAAAGGGGTAGTTTACCTGCAACATTTTATGTTGTAACAAGAGAATGGTTTCCATGACGAACGATAACTGCCGCACATTAAAACAGAATCAAATATTTTTTTGCATGCATCCCTGAATTGTAGAGGACTGAAGGTCTTTTAATTCTGGAGAAGATCGGTTAAGTGGAAGGGGTAGTTTACCTGAAACATTTTATGATTTAACAAGAGTAAAATACTTAATTTTTATAAATAAATTATCCTGATAAGAAGCTCATAATAATCCACTGTAGAAACATAGATGAAATATCTATAAATGAAGAGGTTATGTGAACGGGGTGGGGGTAAGTTTCTATTATTAAAAATTATAGTTGAAGTTGGAGGGGAGAATTTTTTATATGTGTACTACGTTATCGGCAACAAGAAGTAGTTTTTTTCTTAAAATTCCTTCCCGGGCTGTTTAGTCGTAGGCCAATGTTTTCTGCAAAACCAGACTTTTCTACAGTGCCATCGACTGTTGATTTCCGGTTAAGGGAAAGGGGTAGTTTACCTGAAAAATTTTATGTTGTAACAAGAGAAATATTTTCATGACGAACGATAACTTCCGTAAATTCAAACAGAAACAAAAAATTTTTTACATGTGTGCCTGAGTTGTAGAAGACTCACGGCCTATAGATTTTTGTGAAGATCGGTTACGGGTAAAGGGCAGTTTACCTGAAACATTTTTTGTTGTAACAAGAGTAAAGTACTTAATTTTGATAAATAAAGTATCCTGATAAGATGGTCTTAATAATCCACTGTAGAAACATAGATGAAATATCTATAAATGGAGGGTAGTTGAACGGGGTGGGCGTAATTTTCTATAAATGAAAATTATAGGTTGGATGGGGAGGGGATAATTTTTATATGTGTACTACGTTATTGGCAACAAAGTAGTAGTTTGTTGTTAAAATTCATTCCCGGGCTGTTTGGCCGTAGTTCAATGTTTACTGCAAAACCAGACGATTTGGAAGTGCCATCGACTGCCATAATCAGTGAAAATCGAGTGTGATATCGTGTGGTGGTATACGTTAGTGACCACAATACTGTGGTTAAGGTTGAAGCAATAAGTGGAAAGAAGTAGTTTCTATGGAAACATTTCATTTTGTAAATGATTTTAAATATAAATCTTAGAATATGGAAGTCATGTATGGTTCTCCACACCGATATTTACTTCATGTTCCATAAGGAAATGGAAGTATGGTGATGGCAAAAAAAATCGTGTTCGAGCTTATTGCAGATTCTGATTGTACTACACTCAAAACATGAAGAAAAGTAATTTTTCGAAAAGTGTCTGTGTGACTGTCTGTCTGTGTCTTAGATATTTTTTATATGGCAAACGATAACAGCCGCAAATTCAAACAGAATCAAATAATTTTTTGCATACAGCCCTGATTTGTAGAGTACTGAAGACCTATTGTTTTTGGTAAAGGTAGGTTTAGGGAAAGGGGTAGTTTACCTGCAACGGTTTTTTTAAAATAAAGGGTAATTTTTTTCTATGGCAAACGATAACAGCCGCAAATTCAAACAGAATCAACTACTCTTTTGCATACAGCCCAGAATTGTAGAGTTCTCAAGACCCATTGTTTTTGGTGAAGATCGGTTAAGAGAAAGGGGTAGTTTACCTCCAACGTTTTATGTTCTAACTAGGGTATTTTCTATGACAAACGATAACAGCCACAAATTGAAAACAGAATGAAATGATTATTTGCATACAGCCCTAAATTGTACAGTTCTCAAGACATTGTTTTTGGTGAAAATCGGTTAAGGGAAAAGGGTAGTTTACCTGCAACGGTTGTTTTATCAAGGATAATTTTTGCTATGGCAAACGATAACAGCCGCAAATTTAAATAGAAACAAATAATTTTTTGCATACAGCCCTGCATTGTAGAGTTCTCAAGACCTGTTGGTTTTGGTGAAGATCGGTTTAGGGAAAGGGGTAGTTTATCAGCAACGTTTTATGTTTTAAAATGGGAATTTTTTATATGATGAACGATAACTGCCGTAAATTCAAACAGAATCAACTACGTTTTTGGATACCATTTTGAACTAAAATGAACTCAAGGTCTGTTGATTGTGTTGAAGATCGGTTAAGGGAAAGGGTAGTTTATCAGCAACGTTTTATGCCATAACAAGAGAAATGTTTCCATGACGAACGATAACTGCCGCACATTAAAACAGAATCAAATATTTTTTTGCACGCATCCCTGAATTGTAGAGGACTGAAGGTCTATTGATTTTGGAGAAGATCGGTTAAGGGAAAGGGGTAGTTTACCTGCAACATTTTATGTTGTAACAAGAGAAATGTTTCCATGATGAACGATAACTGCCGCACATTAAAACAGAATCAAATATTTTTTTGCATGCATCCCTGAATTGTAGAGGACTGAAGGTCTTTTGATTTTGGAGAAGATCGGTCAAGTGGAAGGGGTAGTTTACCTGAAACATTTTATGATTTAACAAGAGTAAAGTACTTAATTTTTATAAATAAAGTATCCTGATAAGAAGCTCATAATAATCCACTGTAGAAACGTAGATGAAATATCTATAAATGAAGAGGTTAGGTGAACGGGGTGGGGGTAAGTTTCTATTATTAAAAATTATAGTTGAAGTTGGAGGGGCGAATTTTTTATATGTGTACTACTTTATCGGCAACAAGAAGTAGTTTTTTTTATTAAAATTCCTTCCCGGGCTGTTTAGTCGTAGGCCAATGTTTTCTGCAAAACCAGTCTTTTCTACAGTGCCATCGACTGTTGATTTCCGGTTAAGGGAAAGGGGTAGTTTACCTGCAAAATTTTATGTTGTAACAAGAGAAATATTTTCATGACGAACGATAACTTCCGTAAATTCAAACAGAAACAAAAAATTTTTTACAAGTGTGCCTGAGTTGTAGAAGACTCACGTCCTATTGATTTTGGTGAAGATCGGTTACGGGGAAAGGGCAGTTTACCTGAAACATTTTTTGTTGTAACAAGAGTAAAGTACTTAATTTTGATAAATAAAGTATCCTGATAAGAAGATCTTAATAATCCACTGTAGAAACATAGATGAAATATCTATAAATGGAGAGGCTAGTTGAACGGGGTGGGCGTAATTTTCTATAAATGAAAATTATAGTTTGGATGGGTAGGGGATAATTTTTATATGTGTACTACGTTATCGGCAACAAAGTAGTAGTTTGTTGTTAAAATTCCTTTCCAGGCTGTTTGGCCGTAGTTCAATGTTTACTGCAAAATCAGACGTTTTGGAAGTGCCATCGACTGCCATAATCAGTGAAAATCGAGTGTGATATCGTGTGGTGGTATACGTTAGTGACCACAATACTGTGGTTAAGGTTGAAGCAATAAGTGGAAAGAAGTAGTTTCTATGGAAACATTTCATTTTGTAAATGATTTTAAATATAAATCTTAGAATATGGAAGTCATGTATGGTTCTCCACACCGATATTTACTTCATGTTCCATAAGGAAATGGAAGTATGGTGATGGCAAAAAAAATCGTGTTTGAGCTTATTGCAGATTCTGATTGCACTACACTCAAAACATGAAAAAAAGTAATTTTTCGAAAAGGGTCTGTGTGTCTGTCTGTCTGTGTCTTAGATTTTTTTCTATGGCAAACGATAACAGCCATAAATTCAAACAGAATCAAATAATTTTTTGCATACAGCCCTGATTTGTAGAGTACTGAAGACCTATTGTTTTTGGTAAAGGTAGGTTTAGGGAAAGGGGTAGTTTACCTGCAACGGTTTTTTTAAAATCAAGGGTAATTTTTTTCTATGGCAAACGATAACAGCCGCAAATTTAAATAGAAACAAATAATTTTTTGCATAAAGCCCTGAATTGTAGAGTTCTCAAGACCTGTTGGATTTTTATATGAAGAACGATAACTGCCGTAAATTCAAACAGAATCAACTACTCTTTTGCATAAAGCCCAGAATTGTAGAGTTCTCAAGACCTATTGTTTTTGGTGAAGATCGGTTAAGAGAAAGGGGTAGTTTACCTGCAACGTTTTATGTTTTAACTAGGGTATTTTCTATGACAAACGATAACAGCCGCAAATTCAAAACAGAATGAAATGATTATTTGCATACAGCCCTAAATTGTAGAGGTCTCAAGACTTATTGTTTTTGGTGAAAATCGGTTAAGGGAAAAGGGTAGTTTACCTGCAATGGTTTTTTAATCAAGGATAATTTTTGCTATGGCAAACGATAACAGCCGCAAATTTAAATAGAAACACATAATTTGTTGCATACAGCCCTGCATTGTAGAGTTCTCAAGACCTGTTGGTTTTGGTGAAGATCGGTTTAGGGAAAGGGGTAGTTTATGAGCAACGTTTTATGTTTTAAAAATGGTAATTTTGTATATGACGAACGATAACTGCCGTAAATTCAATCAGAATCAACTACGTTTTTGGATACCATTTTGAACTAAAATGAACTCAAGGTCTGTTGATTGTGTTGAAGATCGGTTAAGGGAAAGGGTAGTTTATCAGCAACGTTTTATGCCGTAACAAGAGAAATGTTTCCATGAAGAACGATAACTGCCACACATTAAAACAGAATCAAATATTTTTTTGCACGCATCCCTGAATTGTAGAGGACTGAAGGTTTATTGATTTTGGAGAAGATCGGTTAAGGGAAAGGGGTAGTTTACCTGCAACATTTTATGTTGTAACAAGAGAAATGTTTCCATGACGAACGATAACTGCCGCACATTAAAACAGAATCAAATATTTTTTTGCATGCATCCCTGAATTGTAGAGGACTGAAGGTCTTTTAATTTTGGAGAAGATCGGTTAAGTGGAAGGGGTAGTTTACCTGAAACATTTTATGATTTAACAAGAGTAAAATACTTAATTTTTATAAATAAATTATCCTGATAAGAAGCTCATAATAATCCACTGTAGAAACGTAGATGAAATATCTATAAATGAAGAGGTTAGGTGAACGGGGTGGGGGTAAGTTTCTTTTTATTAAAACCTATAGTTGAAGTTGGAGGGGAGAATTTTTTATATGTGTACTACGTTATCGGCAACAAGAAGTAGTTTTTTTCTTAAAATTCCTTCCCGGGCTGTTTAGTCGTAGGCCAATGTTTTCTGCAAAACCAGACTTTTCTACAGTGCCATCGACTGTTGATTTCCGGTTAAGGGAAAGGGGTAGTTTACCTGCAAAATTTTATGTTGTAAGAAGAGAATTATTTTCATGACGAACGATAACTTCCGTAAATTCAAACAGAAACAAAAAATTTTTTACATGTGTGCCTGAGTTGTAGAAGACTCACGGCCTGTTGATTTTGGTGAAGATCGGTTACAGGGAAAGGGCAGTTTACCTGAAACATTTTTTGTTGTAACAAGAGTAAAGTACTTAATTTTGATAAATAAAGTATCCTGATAAGAAGGTCTTAATAATCCACTGTAGAAACATAGATGAAATATCTATAAATGGAGAGGCTAGTTGAACGGGGTGGGCGTAATTTTCTATAAATGAAAATTATAGTTTGGATGGGTAGGGGATAATTTTTATATGTGTACTACGTTATCGGCAACAAAGTAGTAGTTTGTTGTTAAAATTCCTTCCCGGGCTGTTTGGCCGTAGTTCAATGTTTACTGCAAAACCAGACGTTTTGGAAGTGCCATCGACTGCCATAATCAGTGAAAATCGAGTGTGATATCGTGTGGTGGTATACGTTAGTGACCACAATACTGTGGTTAAGGTTGAAGCAATAAGTGGAAAGAAGTAGTTTCTATGGAAACATTTCATTTTGTAAATGATTTTAAATATAAATCTTAGAATATGGAAGTCATGTATGGTTCTCCACACCGATATTTACTTCATGTTCCATAAGGAAATGGAAGTATGGTGATGGCAAAAAAAATCGTGTTTGAGCTTATTGCAGATTCTGATTGCACTACACTCAAAACATGAAAAAAAGTAATTTTTCGAAAAGGGTCTGTGTGTCTGTCTGTCTGTGTCTTAGATTTTTTTCTATGGCAAACGATAACAGCCATAAATTCAAACAGAATCAAATAATTTTTTGCATACAGCCCTGATTTGTAGAGTACTGAAGACCTATTGTTTTTGGTAAAGGTAGGTTTAGGGAAAGGGGTAGTTTACCTGCAACGGTTTTTTTAAAATCAAGGGTAATTTTTTTCTATGGCAAACGATAACAGCCGCAAATTCAAACAGAATCAACTACTCTTTTGCATACAGCCCAGAATTGTAGAGTTCTCAAGACCTATTGTTTTTGGTGAAGATCGGTTAAGAGAAAGGGGTAGTTTACCTCCAACGTTTTATGTTCTAACTAGGGTATTTTCTATGACAAACGATAACAGCCACAAATTCAAAACAGAATGAAATGCTTATTTGCATACAGCCCTAAATTGTAGAGTTCTCAAGACATTGTTTTTGGTGAAAATCGGTTACGGGAAAAGGGTAGTTTACCTGCAACGGTTTTTTTATCAAGGATAATTTTTGCTATGGCAAACGATAACAGCCGCAAATTTAAATAGAAACAAATAATTTTTTGCATACAGCCCTGCATTGTAGAGTTCTCAAGACCTGTTGGTTTTGGTGAAGATCGGTTTAGGGAAAGGGGTAGTTTATCAGCAACGTTTTATGTTTTAAAATGGGAATTTTTTATATGATGAACGATAACTGCCGTAAATTCAAACAGAATCAACTACGTTTTTGGATACCGTTTTGAACTAAAATGAACTCAAGGTCTGTTGATTGTGTTGAAGATCGGTTAAGGGAAAGGGTAGTTTATCAGCAACGTTTTATGCCGTAACAAGAGAAATGTTTCCATGACGAACGATAACTGCCGCACATTAAAACAGAATCAAATATTTTTTTGCACGCATCCCTGAATTGTAGAGGACTGAAGGTCTATTGATTTTGGAGAAGATCGGTTAAGGGAAAGGGGTAGTTTACCTGCAACATTTTATGTTGTAACAAGAGAAATGTTTCCATGATGAACGATAACTGCCGCACATTAAAACAGAATCAAATATTTTTTTGCATGCATCCCTGAATTGTAGAGGACTGAAGGTCTTTTGATTTTGGAGAAGATCGGTTAAGTGGAAGGGGTAGTTTACCTGAAACATTTTATGATTTAACAAGAGTAAAGTACTTAATTTTTATAAATAAAGTATCCTGATAAGAAGCTCATAATAATCCACTGTAGAAACGTAGATGAAATATCTATAAATGAAGAGGTTAGGTGAACGGGGTGGGGGTAAGTTTGTATTATTAAAAATTATAGTTGAAGTTGGAGGGGCGAATTTTTTATATGTGTACTACGTTATCGGCAACAAGAAGTAGTTTTTTTTATTAAAATTCCTTCCCGGGCTGTTTAGTCGTAGGCCAATGTTTTCTGCAAAACCAGTCTTTTCTACAGTGCCATCGACTGTTGATTTCCGGTTAAGGGAAAGGGATAGTTTACCTGCAAAATTTTATGTTGTAACAAGAGAAATATTTTCATGACGAACGATAACTTCCGTAAATTCAAACAGAAACAAAAAATTTTTTACAAGTGTGCCTGAGTTGTAGAAGACTCACGTCCTATTGATTTTGGTGAAGATCGGTTACGGGGAAAGGGCAGTTTACCTGAAACATTTTTTGTTGTAACAAGAGTAAAGTACTTAATTTTGATAAATAAAGTATCCTGATAAGAAGATCTTAATAATCCACTGTAGAAACATAGATGAAATATCTATAAATGGAGAGGCTAGTTGAACGGGGTGGGCGTAATTTTCTATAAATGAAAATTATAGTTTGGATGGGGAGGGGATAATTTTTATATGTGTACTACGTTATCGGCAACAAAGTAGTAGTTTGTTGTTAAAATTCCTTTCCAGGCTGTTTGGCCGTAGTTCAATGTTTACTGCAAAATCAGACGTTTTGGAAGTGCCATCGACTGCCATAATCAGTGAAAATTGAGTGTGATATCGTGTGGTGGTATACGTTGGTGACCACAATACTGTGGTTAAGGTTGAAGCAATAAGTGGAAAGAAGTAGTTTCTATGGAAACATTTCATTTTGTAAATGATTTTAAATATAAATCTTAGAATCTGGAAGTCATGTAGGGTTCTCCACACCGATATTTACTTCATGTTCCATAAGGAAATGGAAGTATGGTGATGGCAAAAAAAATCGTGTTCGAGCTTATTGCAGATTCTGATTGTACTACACTCAAAACATGAAAAAAAGTAATTTTTCGAAATGTGTCTGTGTGTCTGTCTGTCTGTGTCTTAGATTTTTTTTCTATGGCAAACGACAACAGCCGCAATTTCAAACAGAATCAAATAATTTTTTCATACAGCCCTGATTTGTAGAGTACTGAAGACCTATTGTTTTTGGTAAAGGTAGGTTTAGGGAAAGGGGTAGTTTACCTGCAACGGTTTTTTTTAAATCAAGGGTAATTTTTTTCTATGGCAAACGATAACAGCCGCAAATTTAAATAGAAACAAATAATTTTTTGCATACAGCCCTGAATTGTAGAGTTCTCAAGACCTGTTGGTTTTGGTGAAGATCGGTTTAGGGAAAGGGGTAGTTTATCAGCAACGTTTTATGTTTTAAAAATGGTAATTTTTTATATGAAGAACGATAACTGCCGTAAATTCAAACAGAATCAACTACTCTTTTGCATACAGCCCAGAATTGTAGAGTTCTCAAGACCTATTGTTTTTGGTGAAGATCGGTTAAGAGAAAGGGGTAGTTTACCTGCAACGTTTTATGTTTTAACTAGGGTATTTTCTATGACAAACGATAACAGCCGCAAATTCAAAACAGAATGAAATGATTATTTGCATACAGCCCTAAATTGTAGAGTTCTCAAGACTTGTTGTTTTTGGTGAAAATCGGTTGAGGGAAAAGGGTAGTTTACCTGCAACGGTTTTTTTTATCAAGGATAATTTTTGCTATGGCAAACGATAACAGCCGCAAATTTAAATAGAAACAAATAATTTTTTGCATACAGCCCTGCATTGTAGAGTTCTCAAGACCTGTTGGTTTTGGTGAAGATCGGTTTAGGGAAAGGGGTAGTTTATCAGCAACGTTTTATGTTTTAAAAATGGTAATTTTTTGTATGACGAACGATAACTGTTGTAAATTCAAACAGAATCAACTACGTTTTTGGATACCGTTTTGAACTAAAATGAACTCAAGGTCTGTTGATTGTGTTGAAGATCGGTTAAGGGAAAGGGTAGTTTATCAGCAACGTTTTATGCCGTAACAAGAGAAATGTTTCCATGACGAACGATAACTGCCGCACATTAAAACAGAATTAAATATTTTTTTGCACGCATCCCTGAATTGTAGAGGACTGAAGGTTTATTGATTTTGGAGAAGATCGGTTAACGGAAAGGGGTAGTTTACCTGCAACATTTTATGTTGTAACAAGAGAAATGTTTCCATGACGAACGATAACTGCCGCACATTAAATCAGAATCAAATATTTTTTTGCATGCATCCCTGAATTGTAGAGGACTGAAGGTCTTTTAATTTTGGAGAAGATCGGTTAAGTGGAAGGGGTAGTTTACCTGAAACATTTTATGATTTAACAAGAGTAAAATACTTAATTTTTATAAATAAAGTATCCTGATAAGAAGCTCATAATAATCCACTGTAGAAACGTAGATGAAATATCTATAAATGAAGAGGTTAGGTGAACGGGGTGGGGGTAAGTTTCTATTATTAAAAATTATAGTTGAAGTTGGAGGGGAGAATTTTTTATATGTGTACTATGTTATCGGCAACAAGAAGTAGTTTTTTTCTTAAAATTCCCTCCCGGGCTGTTTAGTCGTAGGCCAATGTTTTCTGCAAAACCAGACTTTTCTACAGTGCCATCGACTGTTGATTTCCGGTTAAGGGAAAGGGGTAGTTTACCTGCAAAATTTTATGTTGAAACAAGAGAAATATTTTCATGACGAACGATAACTTCCGTAAATTCAAACAGAAACAAAAAATTTTTTACATGTGTGCCTGAGTTGTAGAAGACTCACGGCCTATTGATTTTGGTGAAGATCGGTTACGGGGAAAGGGCAGTTTACCTGAAACATTTTTTGTTGTAACAAGAGTAAAGTACTTAATTTTGATAAATAAAGTATCCTGATAAGATGGTCTTAATAATCCACTGTAGAAACATAGATGAAATATCTATAAATGGAGGGTAGTTGAACGGGGTGGGCGTAATTTTCTATAAATGAAAATTATAGGTTGGATGGGGAGGGGATAATTTTTATATGTGTACTACGTTATCGGCAACAAAGTAGTAGTTTGTTGTTAAAATTCCTTCCCGGGCTGTTTGGCCGTAGTTCAATGTTTACTGCAAAACCAGACGATTTGGAAGTGCCATCGACTGCCATAATCAGTGAAAATCGAGTGTGATATCGTGTGGTGGTATACGTTAGTGACCACAATACTGTGGTTAAGGTTGAAGCAATAAGTGGAAAGAAGTAGTTTCTATGGAAACATTTCATTTTGTAAATGATTTTAAATATAAATCTTAGAATATGGAAGTCATGTATGGTTCTCCACACCGATATCTACTTCATGTTCCATAAGGAAATGGAAGTATGGTGATGGCAAAAAAAATCGTGTTCGAGCTTATTGCAGATTCTGATTGTACTACACTCAAAACATGAAAAAAGTAATTTTTCGAAAAGTGTCTGTGTGTCTGTCTGTCTGTGTCTTAGATATTTTTTATATGGCAAACAATAACAGCCGCAAATTCAAACAGAATCAAATAATTTTTTGCATACAGCCCTGATTTGTAGAGTACTGAAGACCTATTGTTTTTGGTAAAGGTAGGTTTAGGGAATGGGGTAGTTTACCTGCAACGGTTTTTTTTAAATCAAGGGTAATTTTTTTCTATGGCAAACGATAACAGCCGCAAATTTAAATAGAAACAAATAATTTTTTGCATAAAGCCCTGAATTGTAGAGTTCTCAAGACCTGTTGGTTTTTTATATGAAGAACGATAACTGCCGTAAATTCAAACAGAATCAACTACTCTTTTGCATACAGCCCAGAATTGTAGAGTTCTCAAGACCTATTGTTTTTGGTGAAGATCGGTTAAGAGAATGGGGTAGTTTACCTCCAACGTTTTATGTTCTAACTAGGGTATTTTCTATGACAAACGATAACAGCCACAAATTCAAAACAGAATGAAATGATTATTTGCATACAGCCCTAAATTGTAGAGTTCTCAAGACATTGTTTTTGGTGAAAATCGGTTAAGGGAAAAGGGTAGTTTACCTGCAACGGTTTTTTTATCAAGGATAATTTTTGCTATGGCAAACGATAACAGCCGCAAATTTAAATAGAAACAAATAATTTTTTGCATACCCCCCTGATTTGTTGAGTACTCAAGACCTATTGTTTTTAGTGAAGATCGGTTTAGGGGAAGGGGTAGTTTACCTGCAACGGTTTTTTTTAAATCGAGGGTAATTTTTTTTCTATGGCAAATGATAACAGCCGCAAATTCAAAGAGAATCAACTACTCTTTTTCATACAGCCCAGAATTGTAGAGTTCTCAAGATCTATTGGTTTTGGTGATGATCGGTTAAGAGAAAGGGGTAGTTTACCCGCAACGTTTTATGTTTTAACTAGGGTATTTTCTATGGCAAACTATAACAGCCGCAAATTCAAACAGAATCAAATGATTATTTGCAAACAGCCCAAAATTGTAGAATTCTCAAGACTTATTGTTTTTGGTGAAGATCGGTTAAGGGAAAAGGGTAGTTTACCTGCAACGGTTTTTTTATCAAGGGTAATTTTACTTCCATATTCCTTAAGGAATGGAAGTATGGTGATGGCAAAAAAAAATCGTGTTCGAGATTATTGCAGATTCTGATTCTACTACACTCAAAACATGAAAAAAAGTCGTTTTCCGAAAAGTGTCTGTGTGTGTGTCTGTCTGTCTGTGTGTCTGTCTGTGTGTCTGTCTGTCTGTCTGTCTGTAGATTTTTTTTTTTTGGCAAACGATAACTGCCGCAAATTCAAACAGAATCAACTAATTTTTTGCATGCAGCCCTGATTTACAGAGTACTCGCGACCTATTGTTTTTGGTGAAGATCGGTTGAGGGAAGGGGGTAGTTTACCTGCAACGGTTTTTTTTTAGCAAGGGTAATTTTGTTTGTTTGGCAAACGATAACAGCCGCAAATTCAAACAGAATCAAATAATGTTTCGCATACAGCCCTGAATTGTAGAGTTCTCAAGATCTGTTGATTTTGGTGAAGATCGGTTAAGGGAAAGGGGTAGTTTACCTGTAACGTTTTATGTTTTAACAAGGGTATTTCCTATGGCAAACGATAACAGCCGCAAATTCAAACAGAATCAAAAGATTATTTGCATACAGCCCTAAATTGTAGAGTTCTCAAGACCTATGGTTTTTGGTGAAGATCGGTTAAGGGAAAGGGGTAGTTTACCTGCAACGGTTTTTTATCAAGGGTAATTTTACTTCCATATTCCTTAAGGAATGGAAGTATGGTGATGGCAAAAAAAATCATGTTCGAGATTATTGCAGATTCTGATTCTACTACACTCAAAACATGAAAAAATGTCGTTTTCCGAAAAGTGTCTGTGTGTGTGTCTGTCTGTCTATGTGTCTGTCTGTCTATGTGTCTGTAGATTTTTTTTCTATGGCAAACGATAACTGCCGCAAATTCAAAGAGAATCAAATAATTTTTTGCATTCGTCCCTGAATTGTAGAGTTCTCAATGACTTTCGATTTTGGTGAAGATCGGTTAAGGGGAAGGGGTAGTTTACCTGCAACCTTTTACGTTTTAACAAGAGTAAAGTACTTGAAAATTTATTTAAACTTTTTGAAACAACGGTAATTGTTAAAAATAAAATAATTTTGTTGCCAGGCAATAAAATTATAATTTTTTCATTTTAATGTAATATAATATTTTTCATTTAATACAGCAATAAAAAGGCAGGTAAGACACAGCCTGGCTGTTTGGGTGAAAATGATTTTAAATATAAATCTTAGAATATGGAAGTCATGTATGGTTCTCCATACCGATATTTTACTTCCATATTCCTTAAGGAATGGAAGTATGGTGATGGCAAAAAAAATCGTGTTCGAGATTATTGCAGATTCTGATTCTACTACACTCAAAACATGAAAAAAAGTCGTTTTCCAAAAAGTGTCTGTGTGTGTGTCTGTCTGTGTGTGTGTCTGTGTGTGTCTGTAGATTTTTTTTCTATGGCAAACGATAACTGCCGCAAATTCAAACAGAATCAAATAATTTTTTGCATGCAGCCCTGATTTGCAGAGTACTCGCGACCTATTGTTTTTGGTGAAGATCGGTTGAGGGAAAGGGGTAGTTTACCTGCAACGGTTTTTTTTTAGCAAGGGTAATTTTGTTTGTTTGGCAAACGATAACAGCCGCAAATTCAAACAGAATCAAATAATGTTCCGCATACAGCCCTGAATTGTAGTGTTCTCAAGATCTGTTGATTTTGGTGAAGATCGGTTAAGGGAAAGGGGTAGTTTACCTGTAATGTTTTATGTTTTAACAAGGGTATTTCCTATGGCAAACGATAACAGCCGCAAATTCAAACAGAATCAAAAGATTATTTGCATACAGCCCTAAATTGTAGAGTTCTCAAGACCTATTGTTTTTGGTGAAGTTCGGTTGAGGGAAAGGGGTAGTTTACCGGCAACGTTTTTTTAACAAGGGTATTTTATATGGCAAACGATAACAGCCGCAAATTGAAACAGAATCAAATAATGTTTTGCACACAACCCCGATTTGTAGAGTACTCAAGACCTATTGTTTTTGGTGAAGATCGGTTAAGGGAAAGGGGTAGTTTACCTGTAACGTTTTATGTTTTAACAAGGGTATTTCCTATGGCAAACGATAACAGCCGCAAATTCAAACAGAATCAAAAGATTATTTGCATACAGCCCTAAATTGTAGAGTTCTCAAGACCTATTGTTTTTGGTGAAGATCGGTTGAGGGAAAGGGGTAGTTTACCTGCAACGTTTTTTTAACAAGGGTATTTTCTATGGCAAACGATAACAGCCGCAAATTCAAACAGAATCAAATAATGTTTTGCATACAGCCCTGATTTGTAGAGTACTCAAGAGCTATTGTTTTTGGTGAAGATCGGTTAAGGGGAAGGGGTAGTTTACCTGCAACGTTTTTTTATCAAGCGTATTTTCTATGGCAAACGATAACAGCCGCAAATTCAAACAGAATCAAATAATGTTTTGCATACGTCCCTGAATTGTAGAGGTCTCAATGACTTTCGATTTTGGTGAAGATCGGTTAAGGGGAAGGGGTAGTTTACCTGCAACCTTTTACGTTTTAACAAGAGTAAAGTACTTGAAAATTTATTTAAACTTTTTGAAACAATGGTAATTGTTAAAAATAAAATAATTTTGTTGCCAGGCAATAAAATTATAATTTTTTCACTTAATACAGCAATAAAAAGGCAGGTAAGACACAGCCTGGCTGTTTGGCTGAAAATGATTTTAAATATAAATCTTAGAATATGGAAGTCATGTATGGTTCTCCATACCGATATTTTTCTATGGCAAACGATAACAGCCGCAAATTAAAATAGAAACAAATAATTTTTTGCATACAGCCCTGAATTGTAGAGTTCTCAAGACCTGTTGGTTTTGGTGAAGATCGGTTTATGGAAAGGGGAAGTTTACCTGCTACGTTTTATGTTTTAACAAAGGTATTTTCTATGGCAAACGATAACAGCCGCAAATTCAAACAGCATCTAATAATTTTTTCCTTACAGCCCTGATTTGTAGAGTACTCAAGACCTATTGTTTTTGGAGAAGATCGGTTAAGGGAAAGGGGTAGTTTACCTGCAGCGTTTTTTTTATCAAGAGTAATTTTTTTTTTTACAAACGAAAACAGGCACAATTTCAAACAGAATCAAATAATGTTTTGCATACTGCCCTGAATTGTAGAGTTCTCAAGACCTTTTGGTTTTGGTGAAGATTGGTTAAGGGAATAGGGTAGTTTACCTGCAACATTTTATGTTTTAACAAGGGTAATTGTTTCTATGACGAACGGTAACTGCCGCATATTCAAACAGAATCAAATAATTTTTTGCATACATCCCTGAATTGTAGTGATCTCAAGGCCTTTTGATTTTGGTGAAGATCGGTTAAGGGGAAGGGGTAGTTTACCTGCAACCTTTTACGTTTTAACAACTGTAAAGGTCTTGAAAATTCATTTAAATTCTTTCAAACAATGGTAATTTATAAAAATAAAATAATTTTTTGCCAGGCAATAAAATTATAATTTTTTCATTTTAATGTAATTCATGTATGAGAGAAAACATATCGGTCGTGGCAGGCAGGCATATCTCAATTATGTAATGTTTACGTTTCCATTTTATTATTATGATTACTGCAATAAAAAAGCTGGGAACACTCGCGCGCACGCGCGCGCACACACACACACACACACACACACACAAAATTCGCGTTATTTCTGGCCTCACTCATGTTTATTTTCTTACATTTGCACGCTTTTTAAATGGAAAGTGCCGAAACCCACACCAACACAACGCGTGCAAGCCGAAAAAGTATCCAGCGTGGATAGCAATTTGCTTCTTGTGGATCGCTGGGCAGTGTAACTGCACGTGTTTACAGAGGAACGGTTCATAGACAGATTTTTCGTCTTTAAGGAATGAACCCTCTGCAAGATGCTCAGGGTCCATGAGTGACTTCGGAGCGCTTCGAAGGAGGGATGATTATCTGCGCAGTTTGGTTTCTTTATAAGCATAAAGTAAGCCTACCTAATTTTTATGGATAGAGTGACTGAAAATAATATTATATTAAACGACTACCCCATAATAACAAAAATATCTATAAATAGTGAAATTAGTTTGAGGGTGGGCGATATTTTTTTAGAAATTACCGAACCGAATTCAAGTAAATTATTTGAAACATAAATCTTACAACATGGAAGTCATGTATGGTTCTCCATACCGATTTTTACTTCCATGTTCCTTAAGGAAATGGAAGTATGGTGATGGCAAAAAAATCGTGTTCGAGATTATTGCAGATTCTGATTGTACTACCCTCAAAACATGAAAAAAAGTAATTTTTCGGTTAAGGGAAAGGGGTAGTTTACCTGCAACATTTTATGTTGTAACAAGAGAAATGTTTCCATGACGAACAATAACTGCCACACATTAAAACAGAATCAAATATTTTTTTGCATGCATCCCTGAATTAAAGAGGACTGAAGGTCTATTGATTTTGGAGAAGATCAGTTAAGTGTAAGGGGTAGTTTACCTGAAACTTTTTGTGATTTAACAAGAGTAAAGTACTTAATTTTTATAAATAAAGTATCCTGATAAGAAGCTCATAATAATCCACTGTAGAAACGTAGATGAAATATCTATAAATGAAGAGGTTAGGTGAACGGGGTGGGGGTAATTTTCTATTATTAAAAATTATAGTTTAAGTTGGAGGGGAGAATTTTTTATACGTGTACTACGTTATTGGCAACAAAGGAGTAGTTTTTTGATAAAATTGCTTCCCGGGCTGTTTAGCCGTAGTCCAATGTTTTCTGCAAAACCAGACTTTTCGGCAGTACCATCGACTGCCATCATCAGTGAAAATCGAGTGCGAAAACGTGAGGTTGTATACGTTAGTGACCACAGTACTGTGGTTAATGCTGAAGCAATAAGTAGAATGACGTAGTTTCTATGGAAATATTTCATTTCGAATATGATTTTAAATATAAATCTTAGTACATGGAAGTCATGTATGGTTCTCCATACCGATATTTTAGTTCCATGTTCCTCTAGGAAATGGAAATGGTGATGGCAAAAAAAATCTTGTTCGAGATATTGCAGATTCTGATTGTACTACACTGAAAAATTGAAAAAAGTCATTTTTCGAAATGTGTGTGTGTGTGTGTAGATTTTTTTCTATGGCAAACGATAACAGGCGCAAATTCAAACAGAATCAAAAAATTGTTTGCATACAGCCCTGATTTGTAGAGTACTAAAGACCTATTTTTCTTGGTGAAGATCGGTTAAGGGAGAGGGGTAGTTTACTGGCCACGTATTTTTTTTTAATTAAGTGTAATTTGTTTCTATGGCAAACAATAAGAGTCGCAAATTGAAACAAAATCAAATAATGTTTTGCATACACCTCTGATTTGTAGGGTACTCAAGACCTATTGTTTTTGGTGAAGTGCGGTTAAGGGAAAAGGGTAGTTTACCTGCAACGTTTTATGTTTTAACAAGGGTATTTTCAATGGCAAACGATAACTGCCGCAATTTCAAACATAATTAAATAATATTTTGCATGCAACTCTGAATTGTTGAGATTGCAAGACCTATTGTTTTTGGTGAAGATCGGTTAAGGGAAAGGGGTAGTTTACCTGCCAGGTTTTTTTTTGTTTTAAGAAGGGTATTTTCTATGGCAAACGATAACAACCACAAATTTAAATAGAAACAAATATTTTTTGCATACAGCCCTGAATTTTAGAGTTCTCAAGACCTGTTGTTTTTGGTGAAGATCGGTTAAGGGAAAGGGGTAGTTTACCTGCAACATTTTATGTTGTAACAAGAGAAATATTTTCATGACGAACGATAACTTCCGTACCCCTTCCCCTTAACCGATCTTCACCAAAAACAATAGGTCTTGAGTACTCTACAAATCAGGGCTGTATGCAAAACATTATTTGATTCTGTTTGAATTTGCGGCTGTTATCGTTTGGCATAGAAAATACCCTTGTTAAAAAAAGTTGCAGGTAAACTACCCCTTTCCCTCAACCGATCTTCACCAAAAACAATAGGTCTTGAGAACTCTACAATTTAGGGCTGTATGCAAATAATCTTTTGATTCTGTTTGAATTTGCGGCTGTTATCGTTTGCCAAATAAAGAAAAATATCGGTATGGAGAACCATACATGACTTCCATATTCTAAGATTTATATTTAAAATCATTTTCAGCCAAACAGCCAGGCTGTGTCTTACCTGCCTTTTTATTGCTGTATTAAATGAAAAAATTATAATTTTATTGCCTGGCAACAAAATTATTTTATTTTTAACAATTACCATTGTTTCAAAAAGTTTAAATAAATTTTCAAGTACTTTACTCTTGTTAAAACGTAAAAGGTTGCAGGTAAACTACCCCTTCCCCTTAACCGATCTTCACCAAAATCGAAAGTCATTGAGACCTCTACAATTCAGGGACGTTTGCAAAAAATTATTTGATTCTGTTTGAATTTGCGGCTGTTATCGTTTGCCATAGAAAATACGCTTGATAAAAAAACGTTGCAGGTAAACTACCCCTTCCCCTTAACCGATCTTCACCAAAAACAATAGGTCTTGAGTACTCTACAAATCAGGGCTGTATGCAAAACATTATTTGATTCTGTTTGAATTTGCGGCTGTTATCGTTTGCCATAGAAAAATACCCTTGTTAAAAAAACGTTGCAGGTAAACTACCCCTTTCCCTCAACCGATCTTCACCAAAAACAATAGGTCTTGAGAACTCTACAATTTAGGGCTGTATGCAAATAATCTTTTGATTCTGTTTGAATTTGCGGCTGTTATCGTTTGCCATAGGAAATACCCTTGTTAAAACATAAAACGTTACAGGTAAACTACCCCTTTCCCTTAACCGATCTTCACCAAAATCAACAGATCTTGAGAACTCTACAATTCAGGGCTGTATGCGAAACATTATTTGATTCTGTTTGAATTTGTGGCTGTTATCGTTTGCCAAACAAACAAAATTACGCTTGCTAAAAAAAAACCGTTGCTGGTAAACTACCCCTTTCCCTCAACCGATCTTCACCAAAAACAATAGGTCGCGGGTGCTCTGCAAATCAGGGCTGCTTGCAAAAAATTATTTGATTCTGTTTGAATTTGCGGCAGTTATCGTTTGCCATAGAAAAAAAATCTACAGACACACAGACAGACAGACACACAGACAGACAGGCAGACCGACACACACACAGACACTTTTCGGAAAACGACTTTTTTTCATGTTTTGAGTGTAGTAGAATCAGAATCTGCAATAATCTCGAACACGATTTTTTTTGCCATCACCATACTTCCATTCCTTAAGGAATATGGAAGTAAAATTCCCTTGATAAAAAAAACCGTTGCAGGTAAACTACCCCTTTCCCTCAACCGATCTTCACCAAAAACAATATTTCACGAGTACTCTACAAATCAGGGCTGTATGCAAAAAATTATTTGATTCTGTTTGAATTTGCGGCAGTTATCGTTTGCCATAAAAAAAAATCTACACACACACACACACACACACACACACACACACACACACACACACACACACACACACACACACACACACACACACACACACACACACACACACACACACACACACACACACACACACACACACACACACACACACACACACACACACACACACACACACACACACAGACACTTTTCGGAAAACGACTTTTTTTCATGTTTTGAGTGTAGTAGAATCAGAATCTGCAATAATCTCGAACACGATTTTTTTTTGCCATCACCATTCCATTCCTTAAAGAATATGGAAGTAAAAAGTAAATATCGGTATGGAGAACCATACATGACTTCCATATTCTAAGACTTATATTCTGAAATATGCTTGCTTGCCAAGCACGATATATTTTGTAATATATACATAATTTACATTAAAATGAAAAAATTATAATTTTATTGCCTGGCAACAAAATTATTTTATTTTTAACAATTACCATTGTTTGAAAAAGTTTAAATAAATTTTCAAGTACTTTACTCTTGTTAAAACGTAAAATGTTGCAGGTAAACTACCCCTTCCCATTAACCGATCTTCACCAAAAACAATAGGTCTTGAGTACTCTACAAACCAGGGCTGTATGCAGAAAATTATTTGATTATGTTTGAATTTGCGGCTGTTATCGTTTGCCATAGAAAATACGCTTTATAACAAACGTTGCAGGTAAACTACCCCTTCCCCTCAACCGATCTTCACCAAAAACAATAGGTCTTGAGTACTCTACAAACCAGGGCTGTATGCAGAAAATTATTTGATTATGTTTGAATTTGCGGCTGTTATCGTTTGCCATAGAAAATAACCTTGTTAAAAAAACGTTGTAGGTAAACTACCCCTTTCCCTTAACCGATCTTAACCAAAAACAGTACGTCTTGAGTACTCTACAAACCAGGGCTGTATGCAGAAAATTATTTGATTATGTTTGAATTTGCGGCTGTTATCGTTTGCCATAGAAAATAACCTTGTTAAAAAAACGTTGTAGGTAAACTACCCCTTTCCCTTAACCGATCTTAACCAAAAACAATAGGTCTTGAGAACTCTACAATTTAGGGCTGTATGCAAATAATCTTTTGATTCTGTTTGAATTTGCGGCTGTTATCGTTTGCCATAGGAAATACCCTTGTTAAAACATAAAACGTTACAGGTAAACTACCCCTATCCCTTAACCGATCGTCACCAAAAACAATAGGTCTTGAGAACTCTACAATTCAGGGCTGTATGCGAAACATTATTTGATTCTGTTTGAATTTGCGGCTGTTATCGTTTGGCAAAAAAAAAAAATTTCCCTTGATAAAAAAAAACCGTTGCAGGTAAACTACCCCTTTCCCTCAACCGATCTTCATCAAAAACAATAGGTCGTGAGTACTCTACAAATCAGGGCTGCATGCAAAAAGTTATTTGATTCTGTTTGAATTTGCGGCAGTTATCGTTTGCCATAGAAAAAAAATACCCTTGTTAAAAAAACGTTGCAGGTAAACTACCCCTTTCCCTCAACCGATCTTCACCAAAAACAATAGGTCTTGAGAACTACAATTTAGGGCTGTATGCAAATAATCTTTTGATTCTGTGTGAATTTGCGGCTGTTATCGTTTGCCATAAGAAATACCCTTGTTAAAACATAAAACGTTACAGGTAAACTACCCCTTTCCCTTAACCGATCTACACCAAAATCAAAAGATCTTGAGAACTCTACAATTCAGGGCTGTATGCGAAACATTATTTGATTCTGTTTGAATTTGCGGCTGTTATCGTTTGCCAAACAAACAAAATTACCCTTGCTAAAAAAAAACCGTTGCAGGTAAACTACCCCTTTCCCTCAACCGATCTTCACCAAAAACAATAGGTCGCGAGTACTCTGCAAATCAGGGCTGTATGCAAAAAATTATTTGATTCTGTTTGAATTTGCGGCAGTTATCGTTTGCCATAGAAAAAAAATCTACAGACACACACACAGACACACACACACAGACAGACAGACAGACACACACACAGACACTTTTCGGAAAACGACTTTTTTCATGTTTTGAGTGTAGTAGAATCAGAATCTGCAATAATCTCGAACACGATTTTTTTTGCCATCACCATACTTCCATTCCTTAAGGAATATGGAAGTAAAATATCGGTATGGAGAACCATACATGACTTCCATATTCTAAGATTTATATTTAAAATCATTTTCAGCCAAACAGCCAGGCTGTCTTACCTGCCTTTTTATTGCTGTATTAAATGAAAAATATTATATTACATTAAAATGAAAAAATTATAATTTTATTGCCTGGCAACAAAATTATTTTATTTTTAACAATTACCATTGTTTCAACAAGTTTAAATAAATTTTCAAGTACTTTACTCTTGTTAAAACGTATAAGGTTGCAGGTAAACTACCCCTTCCCCTTAACCGATCTTCACCAAAATCGAAAGTCATTGAGACCTCTACAATTCAGGGACGTATGCAAAA
Source organism: Magicicada septendecula (assembly GCA_034769895.1). NCBI lineage: Eukaryota > Metazoa > Arthropoda > Insecta > Hemiptera > Cicadidae > Magicicada > Magicicada septendecula. The sequence continues at coordinate 750,696,374 of CM068367.1, read as the reverse complement.
AATTATTTGATTCTGTTTGAATTTGCGGCTGTTATCGTTTGCCATAGAAAATACGCTTGATAAAAAAACGTTGCAGGTAAACTACCCCTTCCCCTTAACCGATCTTCACCAAAAACAATAGGTCTTGAGTACTCTACAAATCAGGACTGTATGCAAAACATTATTTGATTCTGTTTGAATTTGCGGCTGTTATCGTTTGCCATAGAAAATACCCTTGTTAAAAAAACGTTGCAGGTAAACTACCCCTTTCCCTCAACCGATCTTCACCAAAAACAATAGGTCTTGAGAAATCTACAATTCAGGGCTGTATGCGAAACATTATTTGATTCTGTTTGAATTTGCGGCTGTTATCGTTTGCCAAAAAAAAAAATTTCCCTTGATAAAAAAAACCGTAGCAGGTAAACTACCCCTTCCCCTCAACCGATCTTCACCAAAAACAATAGGTCGCGAGTACTCTACAAATCAGGGCTGTATGCAAAAAATTATTTGATTCTGTTTGAATTTGCGGCAGTTGTCGTTTGCCATAGAAAATACGCATGATAAAAAACGTTGCTGGTAAACTACCCCTTCCCCTCAACCGATCTTCACCAAAAACAATAGGTCTTGAGTACTCTACAAATCAGGGCTGTATGCAGAAAATTATTTGATTCTGTTTGAATTTGCGGCTGTTATCGTTTGCCATAGAAAATACCCTTGTTAAAAAAACGTTGTAGGTAAACTACCCCTTTCCCTTAACCGATCTTCACCAAAAACAAAAGGTATTGAGAACTCTACAATTTAGGGCTGTATGCAAATAATCTTTTCATTCTGTTTGAATTTGCGGCTGTTATCGTTTGCCATAGGAAATACCCTTGTTAAAACATAAAACGTTACAGGTAAACTACCCCTTTCCCTTAACCGATCTTCACCAAAAACAATAGGTCTTGAGAACTCTACAATTCAGGGCTGTATGCGAAACATTATTTGATTCTGTTTGAATTTGCGGCTGTTATCGTTTGCCAAACAAACAAAATTACCCTTGCTAAAAAAAAACCGTTGCAGGTAAACTACCCCTTTCCCTCAACCGATCTTCACCAAAAACAATAGGTCGCGAGAACTCTGCAAAACCGGGCTGTATGCAAAAAATTATTTGATTCTGTTTGAATTTGCGGCAGTTATCGTTTGCCATAGAAAAATATCTACAGACAGACACACAGACACACAGACACACAGACAGACAGACAGACAGACAGACAGACAGACAGACAGACACACAGACACTTTTCGGAAAACGACTTTTTTTCATGTTTTGAGTGTAGTAGAATAAGAATCTGCAATAATCTCGAACACGATTTTTTTTGCCATCACCATACTTCCATTCCTTAAGGAATATGGAAGTAAAATTACCCTTGATAAAAAACCGTTGCAGGTAAACTACCCCTTTCCCTTAACCGATCTTCACCAAAAACGACAGGTCTTGAGAACTCTACAATTTAGGGTTGTATGCAAAATATTATATGATTTTGTGTGAATTTGCGGCTGTTATCGTTTGCCATAAAAAATACCCTTGATAAAACAAAAAACTTGGCCAGTAAACTACCCCTTTCCCTTAAACGATCTTCACCAAAAACAATAGGTCTTTAGTACTCAAGAAATCAGGGCTGTATGCAAAAACGTATTTGATTCTGTTTGAATTTGCAGCTCTTATCGTTTGCCATATAAAATACCCTTAAAAACATAAAACGTTGCAGGTAAACTACCCCTTTCCCTTAACCGATCTTCACCAAAAACAAAAGGTCTTGAGAACTCTACAATTTAGGGCAGTATGCAAAACATTATTTGATTATGTTTGAATTTGCGGCTGTTATCGTTTGCCATAGTAAATACCATTGTTAAAACATAAAACGGTACAGGTAAACAACCCCTTTCCCTTAACCGATCTTTACCAAAATCAACAGATCGTGAGAACTCTACAATTCAGGCTGTATGCGATACATTATTTGATTCTGTTTGAATTTGCGGCTGTTATCGTTTGCCAAACAAACAAAATTACCCTTGATAAAAAAAAACCGTTGCAGGTAAACTACCCCTTTCCCTCAACCGATCTTCACCAAAAACAATAGTTCGCGAGTACTCTACAAATCAGGGCTGTATGCAAAAAATTATTTGTTTCTGTTCGAATTTGCGGCTGTTATCGTTTGCCATAGAAAAAAAATCTACACACACACACACACACACACACACACACACACACACACACACACACACACACACACACACACACACACACACACACACACACACACACACACACACACACACACACACACACACACACACACACACACACACACACACACACACACACACACACACACACACACACACACACACACACACACACACACACACACACACACACACACACACACACACACACACACACACACACACACACACACACACACACACACACACACACACACACACACAGACAGACAGACAGACAGACAGACAGACAGACACACACACAGACACTTTTCGGAAAACGACTTTTTTTCATGTTTTGAGTGTAGTAGAATCAGAATCTCGAACACGATTTTTTTTGCCATCACCATACTTCCATTCCTTAAGGAATATGGAAGTAATAAAAGTCATTTTTCGAAAAGTGTCTGTGTGTCTGTAGATTTGTTTTCTATGGCAAACGATAACAGCCGCAAATTCAAACAGAATCAAATAATTTTTTGTATACATCCCTGATTTGTAGAGTACTGAAGACCTATTGTTTTTGGTAAAGATAGGTTTAGATAAAGTGGTAGTTTACCTGCAACAGTTTTTTTAAAATCAAGGGTAATTTTTTGTATGGCAAACGATAACAGCCGCAAATTCAAACAGAATCAAATACTCTTTTGCATACAGCCCAGAATGGTAGAGTTCTCAAAACCTATTTTTTTTGGTGAAGATCGGTTAAGAGAAAGCAGTAGTTTACCTGCAACGTTTTATGTTTTAACAAGGGTATTTTCTATGGCAAACGATAACAGCCGCAAATTCAAACAGAATCAAATGATTATTTGCATACAGTCCTAAATTGTAGAGTACTCAAGAACTATTGTTTTTAGTGAAGATCGGTTAAGGGAAAGGGGTAGTTTACCTGCAACGGTTTTTTATCAAGGGTAATTTTTTTCTATGGTAAACGATAATAGCCGCAAATTCAAACAGAATCAAATAATGTTTTGCATACAGCCCTGAATTGTAGAGTTCTCAAGACCTGTTTGTTTTGGTGAAGATCGGTTAAGGGAATAGGGTAGTATACCTTCAACATTTTATGTTTTAACAAGGGTAATTTTTTTATGATGAACGATAACTGCTGTATTTTAAAACAGAATCAATTACTCTTGTGCATACCTTTTTGAATTATACAGAACTGAAGGTCTGTTGTTTTTGTTGATGATCGGTTAAGGGAAAATGGTAGTTTACCTGCAACGTTTTATGTATTTAACAAGGGAATTTTCTATGGCAAATGATAACAGCCGCAAATTCAAACAGAATCAAATGATTATTTGCATACAGCCCTAAATTGTAGAGTTCTCAAGACCTACTGTTTTTGGTGAAGATCGGTTAAGGGAAAAGGGTAGTTTACATGCAACGGTTTTTTATCAAGGGTAATTTTTTTCTATGGCAAACGATAACAGCCGCAAATTTAAATAGAAACAAATAATTTTTTGCATACAGCCCTGAATTGTAGAGTTCTCAAGAGATGTTGTTTTTGGTGAAGATCGGTTTAGGGAAAGGGGTAGTTAATCAGCAACGTTTTATGTTTTAAAAATGGTAATGTTTTTTTTTTACGAACGATAACTGCCAAAAATTCAAAGACAATCAAATAATTTTTTGCACACTTTCCTGATTTGTAGAGAACTCAAGGTCTGTTGATTTTGGTGAAGATCGGTTTAGGGGAAGGGGTAGTTTACCTGCAACATTTTATGTTGTAACAAGAGAAATGTTTCCATGACGAACGATAACTGCCGCACATTAAAACAGAATCAAATATTTTTTTGCATTCATCCCTGAATTGTAGAGGACTGAAGGTCTATTGATTTTGGAGAAGATCGGTTAAGTGAAAGGGGTAGTTTACCTGAAACATTTTATGATTTAACAAGAGTAAAGTACTTAATTTTTATAAATAAGGCATCCTGATAAGAAGCTCATAATAATCCACTGTAGAAACGTAGATGAAATATCTATAAATGAAGAGGTTAGGTGAACGAGGTGGGGTAATTTTTTATTATTAAAAATTATAGTTTAAGTTGGAGGGGAATCATTTTTTATATGTGTACTACGTTATCGGTAACAAAGATGTAGTTTTTTGTTAAAATTGCTTCCCGGGCTGTTTAGCCGTAGTCCAATGTTTTCTGCAAAACCAGACTTTTCGGCAGTGCCATCGACTGCCATCATCAGTGAAAATCGAGTGCGATAACGTGTGTTGGTATAGGTTAGTGACCATAGTACTGTTGTTAAGGCTGAAGCAATAAGTGGAAAGAAGTAGTTTCTATGGAAACATTTCATTTCGTAAATGATTTTAAATATAAATCTTAGAACATGGAAGTCATGTATGGTTCTCCATACCAATATTTTTTAAAGATATCCTATGATTTTCTTTGTATGTAAAAAGTCTGGCTAGTAGCTTTACATCTAGGTTGAGTTGTGATCACCAGTAGTTGCTTTACAACGGCTCCAACATTTTAAAGTTGGAAGCCCAAGGGTGGGCCATTCTGTAACATTTTTTGCATTGATACAGGTTTATAAACTAAATTAAAGGCTGCATCTTATGTTTTTGCAACTATAATGTGTCATCCATGCTGTAATTACTCACAGTATATTATTATACTGCATTTACTCCATATATCGTTTTGGTACTCTTATGCTTTTAGTCTTGTCAAGTATGGATGTCAGCAGCAAAAATATCATAATAGTACAAACTTATAGTATTAAACCACATTAAAAGATAAAGTATTTACACTCGTGTTTAATAAAATCAGTTTGATTAAAACAGATTTACTTCTGCTGTTATTATGGCTGACAGCAATATTATGTGCTATACTAGTCTGGTGACTTTTTGGCCAGTTTCATTTCAACTGTTCTCATATCAAGACAGGCTGTTGAGCCATTCATGATACACGTGTTCTTAAATTCGTTTTTGATCTTTTGAAGCACAGAGATGCTTCTCACAGGATGCAGTTGATACAGGAACAGTAATGACAGCTTGTAGACAACGTGTACATTTTTCTTTTGAATAGCTAAAGAAGATCAGATAAATTTTGAATTACTATTTTACTTGTCATACCTCTGAATCATATTCTTCAAGACTTTAATTTCTACATCCAAGGAATCAGTATCACACACATAGTGAACTGCTAATTGCTTCAATAAATCTGCCATTTTCAGTTTCAGTGAGTGGATCTAGATAGTACAGTTGAAAACGTTCAATAGAAAATGGTCAACATGAACTATCAGTTGTAACAGTTAATAAATAATAAATTAAATTCAAATGCTGCGTATATGCCTCATATTTGAAGCACCACTTATGTAATATTAAACAAAGTCAATAGAATTAAAATGGTCTATTGCGTTTGTTATTCTGTGTTATCACACGTCGTTGGGTCAATTATTTAATAATCAAATAAATTAAATGCTGTATTGGGTTATTTTCGAGTTGTGAGCACCAAACATGTAATTCAAAAATAAAAAATAAAAAGTTGATAAATGTTTAAATTCAATGTTGTAATAGGTAGTGTATTTAAATTCTTCCTATAACCTCTCTTGTTGTAAGCACTAATTTTCGTAACGTTCGAATTTATTTACGTTTTTTAATTTACCTTTAATTAGGCCTACTTTATTTTATTTTTCAATATAAAAATAATTCATCAAGTATTTGTTTGTAGACTGTATGATTACTTTAGTAATTGATTGAAATAAGATAATAATTTAAAATCTGATAATTATCGGGGCTCACTTGGTACCCTTGACCACTACCAGACTTCTCTTCCAATTCTGTCTGTAGAAGCACTCGTATTTTAATATTTTATTAATAATTCCAAATAATTACAACTCTGAACTTGTGTACTTCAGTGTTCTTTATTATAGAATAAATAAATACTCTTTGAAAGTTATTAGTTAATTACCTGAACTGTACAATTACTCGCTCATAGGTTGGCAGTATCGAAAATTCTCAGGGTCTAGGTTAATTTTTGTTAATAATTCAACTTAAATATGTTACTGGGTTCTTCTGACTACAATAATTTACTTGAAAAATGCCCTTAGTGAAGTACAAAACATCACAAATCTTCGATCTATTACTTAAATAATTACTTGTAGTTAATTAATAAACAGTTTTCGGCAGTGTGAATTAGTAGTGTTCAGTGTCTTTCTAGGTTAATAACGAATTCACTTCTTAATTCTGAGTGCACAAAAATAAATATCTTACAATTAATAATTACAAAAGTGTTAGTGTTCAGTGATTCAGTGATTGTCAAATAATAAAAATAGTGTATAATCAGTGTTACACTTAGGTTATATAGAAATAATGAGCTGGGTTGATATCACCAATTCTTATAGACTTTTTAAACTCTGGTAGGTTGTTTTTACAATTAAATATTGGTAAATCACTCTTCACAATTCATGGATTAGGTTATTCACTGAATTTCATAACTCACAAATATATCTTGGTCACCTAACCTGTCTAGTGTTCGATACTCATTAATAATTTCCTGGACACAAGTAACACAGACAGCTTGTTCTGTACTCTTCGAGGTGTAACAATCAACCAACTGGCATGGGTTAATTTTTCTGGCTTCTTGGACCAAAACTTGCAAAATTCTGATTGGTCGAAGCCCTAGACATTGTCATTTGATGGCGTCGGTTTTTTCTAGTTCCAATATACCACCAAATAATTATTTTGAAACTCCCACTTTACACTAAATATAATTTTAATGAGCTGGTCATTAATGAATTCCCCATTATTCACTGATTAATTAGACATCTTACAAGATAGGTTTCTGTTCAGTATCTTAGAAGTTACAATTTTTGATTTTTTATCTAAATTTGTGTTTTATTCATAAAAGTGCCCTTTCTGTATCCTTAATGTTCTAACATAGTTCCTATTCACCTTAAATGTGATAATAACAGTTAAATACATTAATATTAGTAATGGTTATGACAAATTTTAACAATTATCTTATGCATACTTTAACTTCCTTAATTTCCTAATATACATTGCTTATTTAGGGAATACAATCATATTATGTATTACATTATACTTTTTACCTTACTACAGTTCTTTTGAAACTTATTCTAATATAAACACAAATTTTATACAACATTTTTAGGCCATTTCTTAATTTATGTAATATACCCTTCAACATACTAATCATAATGACCTGTTCCTTTTTGTAACAGTTTATACCTGATTCTTACTAATATTAACACAAATTATAAACCATAACATTTAAATAAACAGCTTTCTTTCTTTAGCATAATAATCATCATGATCTGTTTACTTGCAACAGTTTGTTCATGATGTTTACTAATATTAATACACATTAGATACTGTAACATTTAACTAAACAGTTTTTCTTCACTTAACATAGTAATCATCATGATCTGTTTCCTTGTAACAGTTTTTTCATGATGTTTACTAATAATAATACAAATTACATGACGCAACTTTTAAATAAACAGTTTTCCTTCCTTAATATCCTAATCATCAAGATCTGTTTCCTTGTAACAGTTTATTCATGATGTTTACTAATAATAATACAAATTATATAACATAATATTTGAATAAACAGCTTTCTTTCTTGAACATAATAATCATCATGATCTGTCCCTTATATAACAGTTTATTCATGACATTTACTAATATTAACACAAATTATATACTATAATTCAACCAACTATATTAGTAACTCTTTAAACATTTTAATTGTCCTCCTGACAAGTTCTATAATAGGGTAATTAGTTCAGGATTCCTTATTAATAATCACTCAATTTAATGTCACAGATGTTAGCTACAATATTTTGATATGGTTTTCTTTACTCTTTACAATATAATATTAATTATTTATGCCTAATGTGACATGAGTCTGACCTATTTTTAAGGCATTATGACGTACAGCATTTAACAGAAATAAGTATTACAATGCTGTGACATTCCCTATATACTTTACTTGACTATGGTATATCATTTTTATAAACTAAAACAAACATTTTACAACATATAACTTTCAACATAAACTTAGTACAGTGAAACTTCGATTAACTGTCACTCTTTTAACCGTCAGTTTCTGTTAACTGTCACTCCGTACTCAATGTACAGTAACCAGATTGCCACGAAAAATCATCCTCGCTTTACTGCTGAGCGGCGGAGGCGCCGGAGTGGCGCATTATTGTTCTATTGATGAGTCATGTTCTTGTACCCGCCGCCTAGCTATCGCACACGTGGTCAGTTTCAGTTGTGGCTGAGAAGCTGTTGTGCTCGATGCTGTACGTTATTTGTTGCTTAGTGGCTTAATTGTTTCGGCATACGATAGTGACATTCACACCAGTAAGTTTTTGTTGTTAAGGTTTCTTTTCTTTTTTGTTTTTGTGCAACAGCTAAAAAATGGCTGAAAAGCGTAAACGGGTCGTGTTAGATCTCAACCAGAAAATTGAGATTATTAAACGTTTTAAAAAAGGTGAAACTCCCACTAGTATTTCTCTCATTTACAGCGTTGGAATAACAACAGTGAATGACATTAAACGCGATGCTGAAAAAATAGAACAACTTGTTTCAAAAATGCAAAACATCGAACCATAAGACTCGTAAAACCATGAAATCAGCAAAATATGACCAACTGGACACTGTTATGTATCAATGGTTTATACAAGCACGGAGTCAAGGAGTCCCACTTTCAGGCCCCGTAATAATGGCCAAGGCGGTTGAAATGAACAAAAAACTTGACGGAGATCTTAATTTTAAAGCAAGCATAGGATGGCTCGATAAGTTTAAGTGTCGCCATGGCATTCGGAAACTAGACATTAGTGGTGAAAACTTAGTGCAAATAGCACAGTTATTGCCGAGTACAGAGAACAATTTAAAGAGAAAGTGGCCAAATTAAACCTCGTTAGGGAACAAGTGTACAATTGTGACAAAACCGGGCTCAGTTGGAAAGCTTTACCACAAAAGACATTGGCATCACTTTCGGAGACATCAGCCCCGGGTTTTAAAGTCCAAAAAGATTGGATCACTTTAATGGTTTGTGCAAATGCCACCGGCAATCACAGGTTACCCCTGCTTGTGATTGGAAAAGCAAAAACACCTCGTGCATTCAAAAATTTTAATTTGAACGCATTGCCTGCTACCTATTACGCTCAAAAGAGTGCTTGGATATCTCAAGATATTTTTTCCGATTGGTTCCACAAAGTGTTTCTGCCACAAGTTAGAGCTCACTTGGCTGAAATTCAGTTACCACAGGAAGCATTGCTGCTAATGGACAATGCTACAGCACATCCCACTTGCTTAATTAAAAGTGATGATGGCAAAATAACATGCCTCTTCCTTCCGGCAAACACAACACCACTAATCCAGCCTATGGACCAGGGCATAATCAAAAACATGAAACGTCGTTATAGGAAAGCTTTTATTGGAAGTTTGATTTCATCTGATGATGAAATGTCTGTAAAAGAGTTTTGGAAAACGTACAACATAAAAGATGCAATTTTCAATGTTGCTGCTGCATGGGATGATCTTCAAGTGTCAAATCTTAAAAATGGGTGGAATAAACTCTGGCCTGAAGCTAATGATGGCGAACCTAAGGAAACTGGGAATGTTAGTGTTGATGAAATTGTCCAACTGTGCAATAATGTACCGAATGCTGAAGACATAACGCCAGCAGAAGTAACAGAGTGGTTGGGATGTGACAAATTGGACGGAGGCTTTGACATTTTGAACGACGATGAAATTGTTTCTAGTGTGATTGACAACGAAGAAGAAGAAATTGATGAAGACGAGTGTTATATTTTGAATGAAAAAACTACGTTAAGCCATACAGAAGCAGAAACAATGTTATCAAAATGCATTGAGTGGTTTGAGGGGCAAGAAGAGGTAAACGCAACGCAGATACTTCTCCTACATAAAGTACGGAACATTGCCGCTCAGAAAGCACGAGCCTCGAAGAAACAAAAGAAAATGACAGACTATTTTAAAATTTGAATATGTATGTACGTTTAGAGCGTAAGTTCATGTAACAATATGTACAGTACATATGTTGTACTACATATACTGTACTTAATGTAAATTGTATATTGTTTGTTTCTGTAAAATAAAATACAGAAACAGTACAGTGCATTTCCAGTTCGTAAACGTGCATTTTTTATCATTCGTTCATATGCAATGGATGGGGGTGGGTTGTTGTTTAAGGTTTTTCTGTTATCCGTCTATTCGATTAACCGTTGTGGTCCCAGTCCCGACACTGATGGTTAATCGAAGTTGTACTGTACTTAACTATTGTTTTGTACTTCAATTGATTTTAATAATTAGGTTGGGTTATGCACTTTGGCATATTTCTCCTCTTTAACATATATAAGTTTGATATTTATTTTGGGAGAACCGTCACTTTACAATATATAAGTTTAATATTTATTTTGAGGGAACCGTCACGTTACACAGTTAACAAGAAATATAACTCAGGTCCTGATTGCTGCTTACATTTTACAATTACAGTTTGTACGGCCAACACGAAAGTTTAACCTACAAAATATAGGTTAACACGAAAAAAGTTTGTTAAAATAATTTTTTTTCCTGGTTTTCAATAGCTGTATAATAATTAAATCCATACATGCATGCCCTAAAACATGTTTTCAGTATAAAGGAAACCATTGCTTCCTCTCTAAAAAAGAAAGTGTAGGTAGTAAACAGTTACGCTGCTTGGTATGTTATGTGTGTACCTCCTGTAGTATACAGTACCAAGTTCAGTTTATATGAGAGTTGTTTATGGCCTTTACCTTTGTACCAAACGTGTTGTTCATTGGTCCCAAATAAACTGAAATTCCCTTACATTACAGTATGCGGTAGTTGTTGAGAAGTTAGTGAGTTCAGTTCACTTATTCTGTGGGTGTACAGTAGTGATGGTGTTTGCAGTATGGTAGTGGTGGTGTTCACACTACGGTACAAATAATGTTTTGTTGTGAAAAATTTACTCAGCTCTAATATTTAACAGCTGTTTATGTACAACCTTTTTACTGTACAACCTTCTTAGTCCTTTACAGTCTATTGTATGCAGTGTTAAGTGACATTTTGCCTACGTGTATGTGGTAACAGAAGTTAACGGTTTTGTATATTTTGGTTTTGCAGTCCCAAAGTAAAAATAGAGAAGAAAGCGAGTAAACAAAATTCCCTGTCTTTAAAAATAAAAACTAAACTCATCCAACCTAGCTATTAATGAGGGTATTTTATTTAAGATAGAGACCTGTAAAAAATTTGGTATACCAAACTTGATGTTAACTATCATAATAAAAACAAACATAAAATTGTAGAAGTGTATGAGTCCAGCAAGTTTGAACCACGGAAACTGTTTCCATAAGGCTAACCACAAAAACTTAGAACCTGTTTGGTTTAAGAAAGTAAGATCACAAGGTGCACCTATTTCTGGACCAGTAATGAAGAAAGCAAGCAGTTTTGCTGAATGGATGAATTTGGATTTCACTGAAAGTGGTGGCTGGTTGCTGAAGAAAGATTTAAAAAATGAAACGGTGAACATATGAAAACATCTGTGGTGAGTCAAGATAGGTATCACAAGAAATAACATCATCTTGGTAGCAGTCCATGCTACCTGCAGTTTTAAAAGACTATCCATGAAAAGATATTTTCAGTGTGGATGAAACAGGATGATTTTTCCGTTGGCTGCCCGACAAAACACTTTCATTCAAAGACGAAGAGTGCTCTGACAGTAAAAGTCCAAAGAGAGAGAGAGTTACAGTGATGGTTGATTGCAATGCGGATGGGTCAGAAAACTTCCGTTACTTGTTATAGGTAAAATTTTAAAGTGTCGCTGTTTAAAAAATGTTAAAAAGTTACCAGTAGAATATAAAGCTAACAAACGAGAATGGGTGACAATATTTACCAAATAGCTAGTTTCGTTAGAAAAACATTTTGCTTCTGAGAAGAGAAAGGTTATGTTAATTGTTGATAACTGTACTGGCCACTCAAGTGACATAAAACTGAGACAATTAAACTTATGTTTCTACCACTGAATACCACTAGTGTCCTACAACCATGCAACCAAGATATTATTGAAAACCTAAAATTGCAGTATAGGAAATTTCTTATGTGAAAATACTTGGCCGCTATAGAGGCAAAAAACGATTTCTCTGTAAATGTTCTGGACACTTGTAATTTGTTACAAACAGCATGGAACTTCATGACACGTACAATGATTGAAATCTGTTTCACTCATGCTTGATTCGTTTTGAATTCAGAGATTGAACAGATGGAATGCTAGGAAAATGAAATTGTGTCTATGATGTCTGAAATGTTTAATCACGTATCGTCAGTATTGAATGTTGCAGTTTCTCTAAATAAGTACGTGTCCGTCAGTGAGAATGTGTCACTACAGCTCTACTGAAAAGTGGTGATGGGGATTATTCTCTAGCTGTCTTGAGTAGCATAGTAGCATATGCATTGATATAAAACATACAGTATTTACTAAAAACTGATCTCACCGAAAGCAAGCTATTTCACACTCAAAATTAAATTAAAATTTGCATTTTCTAAATTGAATTTACTATATATTTAAATTGAAAACGAAGGATTAAATTAATATTTTATTAAGTAACTAAATAATCAAAATAGGAAAATAATTGTAGATATCACATTTCTTACTGTAAATAGCATTTAAAGTAAGAATTCAGATATTGTGTAGCAGTAAAATAGTGGAGGGGGTATGTGAATGAACAGGTGATGGGGGAACCTCCACAGACAAACTTCAGGCAAGCTTGATTTGTCTGTTGTATACTTATAACGTTACTCATGAATCCATAGGCTTTGTGTGTTGGTAAGCACACTTCAATTTGACTACTGAAATAACTTTTTACTTTTTCATACTAAGACTGTAGGACAGTCTTATCTTACTACAGAAGAACATTCTATGAATATTTTAAGTGTGTGTGTGTGTGTGTGTGTACTTTAATAACATTTGTTTTATCTTTCAGAGATTTAAGCAGAAATCGTATTAATCACATTGAAAATGCTGCATTTGCCAACATGACTGCTCTTAGACGATTGTAAGTATTAGTAAACTGTTATATGGCAGAATTTATTATTTACTTTTAAATAGTATACACCAGCAGCATGTATTAATGACATGCCCTATTGCACATTGGTGATAAGGAATGCCATTTCAAAATATGTACAGAATGCTAAGTGAGTTAAGGAAGTAATTAGTGGGAAAGACTGTTAATTAGTACTAAAAGTCTATTAAAAGTAAGAATACCTAACGTAACACTGATCTATTATAAAAATATTTTAATACCTTATCATATGAGAAAATTTATGATCCTTTCAAAACTTAAACAGATGGAAACTGATTTAAATTAGATTGATTTAATTAAAATAGATTTTCATGTTTTGGTTATCAAGTTAAAAAATAATCACAGGCCCTTGATGAAAACAGTATTTACTAATAACAGTTAATACATTCTGTTTAAGAACATTTCTTGTGCTTGTAAACTAGTAAATTTCAAATTTAATAATTTTTCCTGAATATTGCAAAAACAAATTAATTTAATTACATATTAATTATATATTTAATTAATTTTATTTATGACACTATGCAAAAATCATAATAAGTTTTAAATATTAGATCATTAAACACTGTTTCAGTTCCTGAAATATGGTACTAAACTTGTTTTATTTAATGAAACCTACATTCAGCAGATATGAATATCTATCCATCTCTGTAGATAGAGTATAATATAATTTTCTGATAATATTAATGTTATTTGCTTATAAAAATCTAGTGATTTCTTTAAAGTATTTTTTTTTTCAGGGACATATCAAATAATAAACTTCGCCAGCTGAACAGAGAGATGTTTGATGGTCTGAACAGTTTAGAAAGACTGTAAGTAGCAATGTGCAGCCATTGATGTGACTTTGAAATGATAGGTCACATTGAATTTGTGTATTTGTTGGCTTTCTTGTGTGACATGTTATTTTATAAATTTTTAATGTCATCTTGCATATAAATGTGTAAGGTTTTCAGTATTAATAAAACACTAGTTTTTGTTTTAACACATTTAATTTTCGTAGTAATATTGCATGGCAATCTCTTGGGAGCTGATTCTATCGCTAAAAATAAGATACAACATTCATATAAACATAGGTCCGAAGAACGTTCGTTAGCAATTTACAGCTTGCAAAACATTTTGCCCTGATTTCTACTCCCCTGGTAAATGAAACCATACTGAAATTCTTGGGATAAAAAGTGAAGGGTAAATTTGGTTACCCTTATGTTTTTTGATCTGAAAAATTGAATTTAAGAGGACCCAGAACTCTATCTTGATTAGTTTCTAAGAACAACTGTGTAAAACACAAAAAATAGTAGAAAAACAAACTTTTTTAGATTTGGGATAAAATAATGCGTTAATTTGCCAATAAATAAAAAAAAATTTCCAACCAAATTTGTTAGAAACAAATTAATAACTTAATTCTGAGAAAATTATGTGTATAAAGTGTATTAAAAATAAATACAAATTTGAGAAATTTGACTTAATTAAAAATAAAACAGACCAAAATGCCCCAGAAAACACAGTTTGTAATATAGTATAGTTAAATTACAATAAAATGTTGTCTTTGATTGTTCATCTCTTCTTTCACAGCACTATCACTTTACTAAAAATGAACTTTATCTTGTGAAAAAAGGCGGATACTTAAGCCGAAACGCGTCCGACGAAAAAGTAAGTTTTTTCACAAGATAAAGTTCATTTTTAGTAAAGTAATAAAATGTTATTGTTTTATACATATACAATTGTGATTTATGTTTTCATATATAATTAATTTCTGTTGTTAATGTTGTAAATTAATGTGAGTTGTTTGGATACAATGTCTTTCCTACATTCATTTATATAGTAATATATTATGACCTATATAACAGATATGGTGACCTTACTTTATAAATAGGGTTAGCATTAGACGTTGCACTAAGTCTCAGATAAGCCATTAAGGATGCTCATCAAGCCATAGAATGGGTAAAGTGTTGATCTGCCCAAGAACAAAGAAAGTGGTGTATGCATGACTCCAGGTAGTAAACATTAGTCCGTCTCCAATAGAATGCAATAAGAAATAAAGAGTATTCTAACAGCAAAACTTAAATATTCATATTAAGTTCTCTTGGTGCTGTATGTCAGTAGATTTTGTTTTTACATGTGTGGTAATGTTGTCCATAAAATCCCTGCTTATGTTCTTATCAACCAATCACTAACAAAAAAGAGAAGGGAAGGAATTTAGGAATTGTTAAGTATAAGGCACAGAAGAATTACAAGGAAGTTTCAAGATTGGAGAGAGAAGGAAATGTGCAGTAGTTATCATAGAAAAAATACACAAGAGTTGGCAAATAACTTTTTTGGATAAGGGAATGTTGAATGTGCGCGTTATCATTAAGAAGGATTGTACAAAATGGATTAAAATAATTTGCTCCAGGAATTCTGCTTGCTCCTTGGCACAACAAATCGTATTTGGCCACATTGCAATAGTTCAAATTTGCATTGGGTGCATCAGGTGGGCTGCCATATTTATCTTGAAGGAAACTTGTCCCCTGGCAGTCAGATTATAGTTAAGAACTACTGATAGATCAATCTCATCGATGTTGAATGAAGAATGTATTTAAGTATCCTGATTTGTCTTGTAGACATTATAGGCAGCTTTCCTTCTTAATCTGAAGAGAAAGGAGGAGATCTTGAATGCCAGGGGTGTCCCAAATATATTTTTTTGACATGTTTCTCATACAATGATAAAATGAGAATTCTCATTAATGTTGAATTTTTGAGATTCCATATGGCGTGCATGAGGAAGCTTCATTGTAGTTGGGTAAGTTTTAATAATTTTTAATAAGTTTTTAATAATTTTTAATAACAGTATACAGTAATTAATTACAGATGAAATGAAACACTAGACAAATAGAGTAAGGATACTCTAAATGGTCAGAGTTACATGATACAAATGTACACCATCCAAAAATAAAAAGAAACTTTATACAAACAATAAAGTAAGAGTCTGTTGTAATGAATTCTATTTGTCTTTCTGTTAGTCTTTGTTTGAAGATTCAGATATAATAAATACAATATTTTGTATTAATAACAAATTTTTAATTTATGTTGAAAAACTTAATTACTATGAACAAATAAGAAAACTTTTAAAAATTTGTCAAATGTATTATATTAAATACAGAAAAAAACAGATAATAAATTCAAGTAACTCACTTTAAAACATAACCTGATTTGCAGTTCCAAAGAATTACTGGTACTCTGTGAGAATGCCTTACATACAATACAAATTATATAATTTTATGAAATAAGGTAGAAGAATTAATTAACACTAGTCTATTGAGTCAGTAAAACAAGTTCAACTCTTATTTTAACGATCTGTCTTAGTTAGAATTCTTTAAAAACAATAGTTTATGAACAAACTGTAATAATGTATGGTTCATGTTATCCGGGCTGTTTGGCCGTGGTCCATGGTTTATTACCAAACCAAACATTTCTGCAGCTCCAATGGCTGCCATCATCAGAACTGTAATAATATTCTCTTTGTTTTCTTCTTCTTTTTCATTGGCGCAACAGACGCATGTAGTTGCCCATGGCCTGTTCAACCACTGTCGTCTATCCATACCAGTCCTGAGCAAGGGAGATGTTTATCCTCATCTACTTGAGATTACTCAGAAAATTGTCTCTCCATTCCTAGTCCATCCTCTATGTCACATTCCACCAGGAGCACCCTTGTACAGCTTTTTGACTGTCTTGATATCTCCAATTTTCAGGACATGGCCTGCCAATTCAATCTTTGTATTTTAGTGGAGGAGATAATACTGAGATCATCATACGTTGTATACATTTCTCAGTTTTTCTCCACTGCTATATTCCACTTTCACATATTGGGCCTGCATCCTCCTATGTAGTTTTGTTTTGAATATGTCCATCTGATCTGTTAAGGGTTTAGTTTCACTGCCATAAGCCATGACTGGTCTAATTAAGGTCTTGTACAACCTGAACTTTATTAATTGGCTTACTATCCTGATCCTCAAGATTTTTTCCAAGACAAAGTATGCTCTGTTCCTGGCTGCAACTAATTCTTGTCTTTATTTCATTGTTTCCATCAAGATCTTCACTGACAATAGAACCAAGGTATTGGAAACTAGAGACTGCTTCAAAACAGTAATCACCAAATACATAATGCTGCTGGTGTTGGCTCCTTTCTACTGATATAAGACCTCCTTTTTCAGCAGAGATATCTCCTATCTGATGGCTGAGGCAATTTCAGTTTCATACTTGTAGCAATGGCGGCTGGTGGTTCCAAATTTTGGTGGCTGCAGTAGTTGGTTGAATTGATGGGGGAGTGGTTAAAGACGTTAAACTATCATTATTACAGTTATACAAGAATGATTAATATAATTTTATAACTTCAAACAACGGATAACGTTTATCTTGAACTAACGTAAACACTAAACCTGACACAACTTACAAATCAAGAAGGCTCTGCTGATTTCATGACACAACTAAGGATGTGCTACAACGCTACTAGTGTAGCACAAGCTTTGCAACCACCAAGCTCACATGTGGAACATTGGGAAACTGTGAAGTGTAACGCACGTTCTCCCATATGTTTATGTAGTCAGCTCTGCCATTTACTTGTTGAAGTTGCAAGCAGCCTTACAACCACCAGCCTGTGTGCCATACTTGAATTGTACATGAACATTGCCACATAGAATCTAGTACGCTCTCTGTTAAAATGTATGACACTTTTAACTGCTTAATGTTCTTGTACGAGGCGTGTCTGGAAAGTAAAGATACAAAGGTTGTAATTGGTCTAAAAATATTTATTTACAAATCATTAACTGACAATTACGTAAATACATATATCTTTATTTCGCTACATAATTACCGCCATTATCCAAACACCTATTAAGTCTGGGAACCAGCTTTTGTATCCCCGTGTCATAGAAGTCTGCCCCCAACCCTTTGAACCATGTCATGACCTCTTCTTTTACCTCGTCATCGTCATCGAACTTTTTTCCGGCCAGATATTGTTTCAGGTGAAGGAACAAGTGAAAATCACTGGGCGCGAGGTCCGGGCTATGCGGCGGGTGATCCAAAACATCCCATTTCCAACTGCCGAGCAGCGCAGAGGTCACGCGTGCAGTATGCATGCAGTTGGAAATGGGATGTTTTGGATCACCCGCCGCATAGCCCGGACCTCGCGCCCAGTGATTTTCACTTGTTCCTTCACCTGAAACAATATCTGGTCGGAAAAAAGTTCGATGATGATGACGAGGTAAAAGAAAAGGTCATGACATGGTTCAAAGGGTTGGGGGCAGACTTCTATGACACGGGGATACAAAAGCTGGTGCCCAGACTTAATAGGTGCTTGGATAATGGTGGTAATTATGTAGAGAAATAAAGATATATGTATTTACGTAATTGTCAGTTAATGATTTGTAAATAAATATTTTTAGACCAATTACGACCTTTGTATCTTTACTTTCCGGACACGCCTCGTATATTATTGTATAGTTTAGTTGTTCTATATTGGTGGTTGTGCAACACTGCAACCATAACACCAGCCGCCACTGACTTGTAGGATGACTTGAAACAATGATTATTCTAATATTATTCATTTATTAAAATAAAAATACTACTTGTACATTATAGTCCCATGTTTATTGACGTGCTATTTTAAATATGATGCGCTTTATTTACTGTAGCAAGATTTTTTTGTATTGCTTAACACATCAAGTTTAGTCAGTCAGAAGTCAAATGTGCCCTACTGTCAAAAGTGTGATTGTTAAATAAAACAAAAATTAGAAATATTGGCAATTAAGAATCTACAGAACTAGTAATATTTAAAATCTAATATGTAATATTTGTAATTGTATACTTGCTTTTAGTACAGTCTTAGTACAGTAAGACTGAGACTTACCTCTTTTATACTCATTGTAGTTTTATTTAGTGTGGTGGCAATTACTATAAGCTGTGTGTCATGAATACATAACTGTCTGTGTGCAGCGTACCCCTATGATTTATCATAAAGTGATGTGAAACCAGAAACTTCTAGTATAGCAACATGTAGTTTCCGTATCTTTTAGAAAGATACTAAACAAGTCTTTGTGTATAAAAACATATTAATTTATTTTTTATTATTTATTAATAATAATGTTTCATATTTCGTACTTACCATTTTTTCGTCACACTAGGGTCCCAGAGTTCGTTCATAAGCGAGTTCAGAAACAGTGTGGGGTTACGAAATAAACAGTCTAACGACATATATATATATATATATATATATATATATGGTAAATAAATCTTTTGTTTAATTTTTTCTAAATTAAAGTTACTCACATTGAGACCCACATAGTTACATGCACTTCGCCGTGAGGCGTAGTTATGCAATCAAATTCAAATCGTTTTTTCATTTATAATTTTACAAACATACTCCCACAAAATAAACATAATTAATTAGTTCTTTCCATATTTTTAAAAAATGGGTACTAATCATTTCCTTGATTATTGACGATAATCAAGTACATCGATTTCATAACATCAAAATATACTTACAAACTAACATAAAACATCTTATATTTACGAAGGCCGCCCAGCCTGCTCTCACTCGCATTCATACTAATTGGAAAACCCCCTTTAAATAGAAATACACCCCATTATGATTGAAATTAATACATATACCCTTTGCTGGCACGTGGCGTCTCCTCGACTTTGTGATGCATCACTTATTAAAACTCGACCAGTATTTCCGAAACTAATTTAGGATGTCATTCTTCGAAAACTGTATGCACTTCTGTAATTTTACAAAACGGCACACTTTTTATTTAATGTTTAAGATGTCATTGTTGAGCCCCCATGAGGCAGTTACCTGGCCAGGTACGCTTCAGTGAGAGAACTGCGGTTAGTTTCTCTACGTCCCCACTACTAGATTTTTGGTTGTAGAAGACGGAAAGCAATGCCTTCTATTTGGTAGTCACTGCTGTGGCACATTCAACACATGTGTTTTGTGTGTTGGAGACGTGGATGATATTTGGTGAGCACTGGCCGACGTCACAAAAGAGGCTGGACTTAGTTTTATTTCCACCAGCTTGTACCACGAGGCGAACAGAAATATTGTCTTCAAGCCATGTTGCTTTACTACCGCGGCGTCGTCTGCGCACATGCTGGTGTAGTGCGTTTGGGCGTAGATGTCACACAGCCGCAAAGTTCTAAGAATTGACGACTGGCACATTCCTTTGCAAATGTTTCAACACAGTTCCGTGGTCAGAAACTACGCTTTAGATTCAAACACGTGGTCGTATACACAGATGGAAAATGAATTTAGAATTTAATAAAATGAAACCCCAAAAATTAATAAAAATAAAAAATCCTTTTATTTGACCCGTTACAATACCCCCCCAATGAGAGGTCTTCTGTCGAAACAGAAGAAATCTCATTGCTAAAATCCCTAAGAGGACCGGTGAGGATATGGTGCCAACAACCCCCCCATTTGTTTTTATACATCATGGGTAAACAACCCCCCTGGCTCGGCGACTATGGCCACATCTGAACGAGATCACTGGACTTCTCTATACGAGATACCAACACCATAAAATCGCACAGACATGCACCACAACGCACCTCACCTTCTATCATGCCACCCCCAAGATCCAAATCCCTGGTCTTATATCATGCCAGATCCTCAACCGATATGTTCCCCCTTATCATGCACACTGGGCTGCCTTTAGCAGTTACTGGGCTCGTACATACACTTATAACGACATCCTAGCCAAAATTTCCTTCTTACCTTCAAAAATTTATTTAAGTTAAAATCAAACAGCTATTTTCTTCAAAATCAAAAATAAAAATCTTTTATCTTAATTGATTAATTCTCTTCTTTACTATTGATAATTAGAAAACAAATAAATGGAACATTTAATTAAAATATGAACTTCCTTATCCTAACATTTGCTTATACCTCTATCCTAAACAATATAAATCAATAACACTATTAATACACACAAACAATAATATAATCAAAATCTAAAAACATCAAATAGATGGCAGGCACAAAATCAAAAATTTTTTTTTTCAAAAAAATTTAAAATTAATAAAATATATTTTGCTCAATATTAAAATTATTTAAACCAATCAAGAAATCAAATTGGCATCACTTCATTGCCAAAACGGGTTTAGTATATAACATCACCCATCAGCTGATCAAACTGGGTCAAGTCAAGAACCTTGACCTATATAAGTTATACCTAAGTTACATGAGAAAATACATTGATCATCTTTAAAATTTTGTATCTTTGAACACAACAAAACATAATAAAATAAGACATTTAAAATTACCATAGTATTATTACAATTACCAATAAAATTTACATTTAAATTACTCAAAATTACACATTTTACAACCTTACTTTACTCTCAAATTCTATTAAAGTTTGTTACTTGTTTCAATTAAAATTCTATATTTTTTACTATGAATCTCTTTCTTTAATATTCTCTTTCTCCCTTACTTTGGGTGATTTAATTTAATTATTCATAATAACTTAACTTGCCACTTGGCCTGTATCCATTTATAATTAACATTGCGATTATTACATTAAAATAACCAAATCACATTTAACTTTGGTCAACATCTACACACCCTACATCTTTTAAATTTGCGTATAACAATTATAAACATTTTACATTTTAATTAATTGAACTTTTATTAATTAACCATCAATTATTTATCATTTGATTCTATAAAATTCTATATAATTATTAACATTCACTTTACATTATCTTTCATCTCTTATTACCTTTCTACTATGAATTTTCTATTTAACCCTTCACATTTTGATCATTGATTAGTCTGGGTGACACCTGTATTTCTATGCTTTCAATTGAATAGACATTTTTAATCTTACTCCCTTTCTTCCTACTAACAACCACTATTAACAAATTATGACACCCCATCTCTCAATTATAAACACCTTCACTAATTCCACTTACCTCTGGCACCGCTCATCTTTGTATTAGGATGTGTGTTCCCAACCTGGCTATATACATACCTAACCCTTTGCCCCTTCAAAATATCGGCAAACACTCCCTTAAACTACTCTATCACTTGCCACAACGCCGCACGCTGGTCTCTCGCCACGCCGCACGCTGATCACACCCTTACCACCTCATCCTTACTACAAAATATCATCATCAACAAATATATTTACCATTCATTTTACTCACCTCTCTATATATAATCGCTAACCACTGTGTCTCTAATTATCTAACACTATTTTTGTGTTTTACCTGTATTTCAAAATTCTTATTCTCTCTAACTCCCATTAACTTTAATTCTGCTTAACTCACCTGCCTTATTTCATTATCACCCAAACCCTTTTTACAACATTTCACCTTGATATAACACTAGAAAATTCATCACTTCTCCCCTTATAATACTATACCTCAATTTGAACCTACTATCTGTTTAATCTACTAATCATTATAGAATCTTAATTTCATAAAATCATTTAACTTCATTATCAAACTTTCTTTTGTACAACCTTAATTAAGTAATTAATTTTCAATTATTTGATTCAATTATTTAAAAGTTCACAATTACTTTCATCGCTTATTTAGTCTGTAAAATTTTATAATTATTATTAATTTATACTAATTAATTGAAAATTTAAATCAATATTCAAACCAGAAAGCGCCAAATACCTTAAACAAATAAAACCTAAGCCCCCTAAACTAAATGCATTACCAAAAATACATAAACCTAACATTCCCATCAGACCATTAATAAACAACACACAGGCACCCTACCACAAAATCGCAAAACAGCTAGACAAAATAATCAGAGAAAATATTAATCTCAGTAACAACACATCTATCAAAAACAACATAGACCTAGTCAGGAAAACTGAACACATTCACATCCCACATAACTCAACTCTGGCATCTTTTGATATAACCAATCTATACACTAATGTCCCCATCAAAGAAACCATCCAAACACTAGAACAACTACTCAGACAAAACAACACACCTGAAACACACATACAAGAAATCATCACACTTACCAAACTAATAACTGAACAAAATTACTTTACATACAATAACAAGATATACACACAAACAGAAGGTCTCCCGATGGGTTCCCCCATATCAGGAATACTAGCAGAAATATATATTTACAACATAGAACAGAACCACATAATAAACAACAACAAATACACTAACAAAATTATGTACTGGCACAGGTATGTGGATGATATATTACTTTTATTCAAAGGCAACACAAGACAAGTTGAAAACTTCCACAAATACATAAACACTATACACCACAAATTAAAATTTACACTGGAAATTGAACAAAACAATAGTATAAATTTTCTAGACCTAACAATTAACAAAACTAACAATACACACACGTACAAAATATACAGGAAACCAACCACAACTGACATGGTTATACACAACACATCAAACCACCCAACACAACATAAACATGCGGCCTTCAACCATATGCTCCATAGACTAACTAAAATACCCTTAAATAAACAAGATTACACCGACAAACTCAACACAATAAAATACATAGCAATCAAAAACGGTTACAACCCTAATTTAATAAACACACTACACAAACGCATCAAAAACAAAAACAACAAAACACAAAATACCATCAACACACAACACAATAAATACATCACACTCACATACCACAACTCCTACACACACAAAATCGCCAACACATTCAGAAAACACAAATACAAAATAGCATACAGAACAACCAATACCATTACAAAACACATCAATAATACAAACACAGACATAGACAAATATAACAAAACAGGTGTTTACAAATTAAATTGTAATGACTGCAATAGTTTCTACATCGGCCAGACAGGAAGATCTTTTTCATCTCGTTATTCTGAACACTTAAAAGCTCTAACCAACAACAATATACACTCCGCATTTGCCACACACATACACACAGAAAGCCACAGTTACACCAACATAGACACTAATCTCGAAATTTTACATTACTTACCTAAAGGTCGAAAACTCAACACAACTGAACAATACGAAATATATAAACACCACACAACACAACCAAACAACATACTCAACGATCAATTACAATATAAATCACATAGACTTTTGACACAATTTTACAAAAAACAAACATCAAGTTGAATCCCTGCACCAATCCCCTTCCTCCACACACCACCCCCACTACACCTTCCACACAAAAACCGTTACGAAAGGATGGCAGTCTGACTAAAAGCTGAAGCAGGCGGATACGTACGCCGAAACGCGTCCGACGAAAAAAGTAAGTTTTCACAAGATAAAGTTCATTTTTAGTAAAGTGATAATTAATGTTATCACTTTCTACTACATATACACATTGTTTACATAACACATCGTACACCATAATGTAGTACACAAATACATTTAACATAATGACATCAACACCTAAAAGAATATACAGTCCAACTTATTATTTGTTATCATCAACCACAAATCGTTTCATAAAACAGTCCATTTCAAAACCACACTATTCTTATAATTAAATGTTCATAAACAATAAACAATTACCCTTTATCGTCGAACAACAGTCTAATCTTATGATTATTCCATTCATTTACTATTGAATACATTATCTCATGATTATCAACATAATGATTATCTATATTGTCATATTCTTCCACAATGTCATTTGAATTAATATG
This sequence comes from Magicicada septendecula, assembly GCA_034769895.1. Taxonomy (NCBI): domain Eukaryota; kingdom Metazoa; phylum Arthropoda; class Insecta; order Hemiptera; family Cicadidae; genus Magicicada; species Magicicada septendecula. Next base: position 750,671,382 of record CM068367.1, on the reverse strand, counting down.
ATTATTCCATATTATTCTATCATGTACCTGGTCACGCTCGAGTATAGTTGTGTCGCCTTTATTATATTCTGTTAAAATCAGGTAAGTTATATTATCATCTTTAACATCATCTACTGCTATCTCAATTTCACTATACGATAAGTACTCATTATTATTATTACTTCTCTCTCCGCCTAACCTTTCTATAAATTCTTCATAATTTCTCTTTACTTTAAATATCTCTATTTCTCTCTCTCTCAACATATTTCTCACCATCATGCCAAGCTACACTCTCTCTCTCTCTCAAAATATGCAGGGGACACTAACTCATCATTACGGCACCACCTATGAAGTGTACAAAAAGCCCAGGGAAATTTATTTGTAGACATATCGTCTTCCAAATACTCACGTGAAGCCATTTCTTCACCCCTTACTACAACATTACGGGAAAAATCTACCCCCTGCATCCACTCTACCTGTAAATCCTTTCTACTCTCTCTCTCTGATTCATCACACACAAACATCTCATTATCAACTTCTACTCTCTCTACAATTTCGTTATCACTATCAACATCTACACAATCATTTTCTAACACCATATTTTTACTTCTATTATCGTTGTTATTACTTGTAAACCCATTATTTAAATTATCATTATTACTCACCATGTTACCCTTATTTTTCGTCATATTGTCACCGCTACTTACCTTATTATTCCTTATCTGACTTAATCTCTCGTCTAACCTTTTATTCCTTTCGTCAAATTGTTTATCGAAATTATCATTTCGTTTTTTGATCTCATTTTTTACTTCATCAAATTTTACGTTAAAATTATTTTGGACTTCTCTAATTTCACGTTTCTGTTAGTTAAAAAGTGTTTGCATCATTTTCATTATTTCATTATCTTCAGCCCTGTTAGTCGGGACTGGCGTTGAGTGAATAATTCCTTCTCTCATGATTTTTGACTCAGTTCCACTTAATTCAATATTCACTTGACTTTCGTTTTCAATGTCAGTTAAGCTGACATTCTCGTTATTATCTGCCATTTTTTTTAAAAATTTGTTTAAATATTTCTTTCAAAATTTTATCGTGTAATAAATATTACACAACCTTATTATATATAAAAAATATTCTATTTGAACTATTTACTCTACCACATGTAGTCACAACATAACCTTATTTTTACGTCTTATATACTCTTTCGATACCCACTCTGTTTCTGATTTCTGGCTTATTTTATATAAAAATTTTATATAACGTCCCTGTTCGGGCGCCATTTGTATAAAAACATATTAATTTATTTTTTATTATTTATTAATAATAATGTTTCATATTTCGTACTTACCATTTTTTCGTCACACTAGGGTCCCAGAGTTCGTTCATAAGCGAGTTCAGAAACAGTGTGGGGTTATGAAATAAACAGTCTAACGACATATATATATATTATAACTCTACCTCTACTATGCGTTATTGTAATGTAATGTTGTGTGTGAGTACCCACCTGCTGTCTGATCTTGCAGATTCTTCCGACTAGGGCGTGTGGATTTTGGATTTGAAGTTCGCAAGCTAGTAATCTCAAATTATTACAACAACACACAAAATGGGTTACTTTAAAGGGGGAGAGTTTTGTGAGACTGGTAGGCTTTATCGTACAACAATAAAACACTGTTATATGGGGTAATAAAACGTTGTTTATTACACCAACAACACACAAGAATAGAATGGTTATAATCTTATGAATTTTCTTATAGTCTATACACTGAATCGATGTTTTTCGATTGATTAATAGTGGAAAGAAACTGAACTCGTTCTTTGCGAGTTAATTGCAATTTAAATTTGACTTTATGAATTGATTTGAATTTAATTAAATTTATTTAATTAATTTGAATCTAAGTGTTCATGAAACAAAATATAAAACTCTAAAATTAATTAGAATAATTAATTAAAATAAATTAGACGTGACAGTCTAGTTCACGTTATTTCATTTCTAGTGATTCTATTTCTGATCTACTGCAGTATGATCTAAGATTAGATAGTCAGTTAAGATTTGTATAGCGCTTTTCTACTACTTCTATTTCTTAACTATAACTTACTAAAGCCTTAAACTGCTATACAGATTATCACAATGAATTTACTTTTTAATTACTAGAGTCTCTGCTTTTTGTTTGGCACCTGAATTATTTGAATTACAATGTTTTACTTGAAAAATAGAAAATTTGATCTGAAAAATAAATAAGTGGATTTTGCTTCCCTGTTACTGAAGAGGATGTCGTCCCGATTTGTCCCTCGTCGATTCGAGTCCTTGGTTAGAGAAAGTAATCTGCTTAGAACTGCTGGATTCGGTCGTGGAGTTCAAAATTCGGCAACACTCTGCTTCCTTGCTGTTTGTGAATATTTTAACGTCTGCTGTTGTCTGCTGGAAGTGCTTGCTGTCCCTCGTCGATTCACACGTTGCACGTCAGCGTGTGTGTGTGTGCTTCGTTCGGGCGGTCGCTCTGCTCGTCAGCTGTTAACCAATGATTTAGACGGCCTCTCTGCTGTATTCTTGAAGTCTGGTCTTGAAGTCGGGTGGATCTCTTGCGTGCTTATGACTAACTGGTAGTACACAATAAGCTTGGTTGATGTCTTGAAGAGTATCTCGCCTTTACGCAACAATTACGAGCTATACAGATGATCTGTACTTAGTGTGTTCGTAATTGCGTGTGTGTTGACCACGTAGAGTCTTCTTGTTGATCTTCACCACTTTGGTTACTAGACGATCGAAGGACTACGTCTTAACTTCGTGAGTACTGACAGAAGAGTGATTTTTCCACCAGAAAACACCGCACTGGCCGGGGCTGCACGAAATGATTTCATTGGTCGAAACACTCTCCCTACCACATAAAATTTAGAATTCCCTTAGTCCGTGAGAATGAAGTCTGGTTCCCACAGACGGAGAATAGAATTATTATCTAATATATAATTATCCGGCGGAACCACTTTGTCGCTAAGGATATCCTGTACTTATTTAATTTTGCAATAACTTGGTTGCAAATCAAGTTGTGTGAAATCTAAAATATACAATCTGTCACAAATTATTATCTTTATAACATACTAAAATCTCATTACTGTAACTCTATTTTAACAGAAGTTATTCAATTATTTTAATTAACTCTTACATTTGTTAATTATATTGCATCAAATTTGCACACGTCATTATTAATATCTCGGCAAACATTTTGGCTATGTTAGATTTCGCCTTTATTTATTAGTTTCCGAGATATTAATAATTAACAGTTTGGGTGTGGTCGCTTCCTTGTACAGCGAACTGATTACATAACGACCACGTGTGCGTTGCTTTACACAGCATTATTTTCAATGCGCTACATTCAAATGGAGTTTTAACTGTTAATTTTTATTTAAATATGGTTTCAGCATGCGGTAAACATATAACCCCAAATAGTTAATATTTGGTTCCGTTATATATTCCCACACCCGCTTTAAAAAAAAAATGAATGTAATAATTACAGTTATTTTTTTTTTCTTAATCATTACACACATATTCTGTAATCATTATTCTTATTAACTATACATTGTATTACTTATTCTGAAGACACGTACACAAGTGTTAATGTTATTGCATTATATACAATCTAACTCTAAATACATGTATTAAACTATCATATTTGCAACTTATTGCGTATAATGTTTTTAAAACGAGTAGTAGCCTTTATTTGTAAACAATGGCACGCGTACTAAGGAATTTTGCTGACAGTATTTAGAACCGTTATCGCCCGTCGCGCGGCTAATTGCTTGACCTAGTTTCAAATGTGGGTCAGGTAGTCGTTATCGCGTGACGTAACTGTTTCCTGCCGCGAGCTCGTTCACTCTATACGCTTATTATTTACCGCTATAGAAAAACATTATTATTAGTACACAAGTTACCTATAATTATTATTAATAATATTATAAAACACAAATTACTTATTTTAATTTTAATTATTATAATACAATTATTATTAACTCTAAATACTATTTATCTTTTTAAAGTCTTTTTATTTCGTCGCGACGCGCTTTGGAACGCCATGCTACTCAAAGTATTTTCTCAAAGAGCTCGCATGGAATTTACCGATCGTTTTCGTTCGGTCCAGCGTCGTAACGATAAACGTGTGAGGTGCGAGTTGTTGAGCCAACAGATAGGGTCCATTATATAAACGAAAGAACTTTGCAGCCACATTTATGTCTCGTCGGCCTACAGGATTCGCCTTGAGCAATACTTTCTCGCCTACTACAAAGTTCGTTAGTTTATGCGTCGTATTAAATTTGTCTGCCCTTTTTCACCCTTTTTCAACTATTCTTTCCCTCACAAGTTGATTTTTACATTGCACCGGCAGAGGTAGATTATAAGTCTTTGGCTTACTTAAATAATTATCCCAAAACCTCTCTGGCGTGGTTCCAGAGTCTAATTCTGCTGGTGTGTATTCCGTGGTATCATGATAACTCTCATTTATTGCCTTTTCGAAGAATGGTAAGAACTCGGGCCATTTACTTTGTTCCTTATAGCAATAGATACGGAACATTTTACCGATTTCCCGATTCACCCTTTCGGCAAGGTTTCCCTGTAGTCGTCGGATCGAGGTTAGGTCTGCTTTGATACCGTTACGTTCCAGGGTGGCTGCCCAGTGTTTGTTTTGGAACTGCTTTCCCTGGTCACTAAGTACGTTCCTTATTGGTCCATGTTGTGGGATAAACTTATTAAGTATAATATTTAAAACAGACTTCGTGGTGGGCCTAGGGATCGCATAAAGGCCAACTTTTTTAGTAAACACATCGACGCAAACTACCATGTGTTTTAGATTTCTGGTAGCCTTGGGTAATGGTCCCAGAAAGTCGATGGCGATCATCTGTCCCTTACCTTCCGTTATCACATTGGCCATGGGCACGTAAGTGTGTACGTTTGGTACTTTCGCTGTCTGGCATGGATAACATGTTTTTAGCAATTTCTTTACCCTACGGTACATGTTGGTTATTGTAAAATCCTCCTGCAATATTTTGACACATTTTACAGGAGATGCGTGCGCCATTTTTATATGTAAAGATTGTGTTATACACGCAAGCATCGCTGGAGACAATACCACTTTCCATTCGCCCTGTAACAATTTATACAATATATTGTCTTGTATAAGATAGTGAGGATTTGGGTGAGCTGCTAACATTAGCTTTTTAGCAAGGAGTGCGAGGTTATCGTCCTGCTCGCGTCCTAAGTTCTGTAGCATATTAGTAGCTTCAGGCGCGACAGTGTATTGCATGTTTAACACTCTCAACTCGTCGTCAGCTGCTTCATATACTTCCTCCTTTTCTACAGGCGGATATCTACTTAAGAGTGTCTGCGGTGGTATTCTCTGATCCTTTGCAATATTTAATCGTGAATGAGTACTCCTGAATAGCTAACACCCATCGTGTTAGTCGGGAATTTGCTAATCGACATTTTAATATAAACGATAACGCCTGATTATCAGTGTGAATCTCGAAATGGGTACCGTATAGGTAGTGTCTGAATTTTCTGAGTGCGTTTATTATGGCGAGTATTTCTTTCTCGGAAGTACAATAGTGCAACTCAGCGCCTTTGAGCGTCCTATTGGCGTATGCTACAACATGAAGACTACCTTGTTCGTCTTCTTGATGCAACACGGCGCCGATAGCGTACTCGCTAGCGTCAGTGTACATTACATACTTCCTACCCTGCTGTGGATGGAACAATTGTAAATTAGATTGGAACAGGCACTTAACCCTCTCAAACGCATCGTTCTGTTCAGAACCCCATTTCCACTTTATATTTTTGCGTACCAGCTGTAGCAACGGGACTGTATATTCTGCGTATTTGCTGGTAAATTTCCTGTAATATCCCGTGAGTCCAAGGAATGCTCGCAGTGCTTTGAGGTTCTTGGGCACCGGGAATTCCATAATACTCCTGAGCTTCTCTGGGTCCGTACTGATACCTGTAGCTGAGATTATATGTCCCAGGAACTTCATTCGGGACTTTACAAACTCGCACTTGTGTAGTTTGAGCTTGATGTTTGCTAACCTCAGCTTCTGGAAGACGCTCCGCAGATGCTCGAAGTGTTCCTCCAACGTGCGGGATATCACGAGGATGTCATCCACGAATATTACCGTGTATGGGTCTACCTCAGGTCCTAGAGCTCTCTCGAGGCATCTTACAATCGCAGCGAGACTCGTGCTAAGGCCAAAAGGTACCACCTTGTGTTGATAGCATTTGTTATTAAATATAAATGCTGTATACTTACGATCTTGCTCACACAGCGGGACCTGCCAGAAGCTTGCTGTTAGATCTAGCTTCGTGAGGTACCTGGCTCCTTCACATTTAATGAAGAGGTCCTCCGCTGTCGGTGCGCAGTCAAACTCTTTCTCTACGAGACTGTTTAAGTTCCTCATATCCAGGCAGAGTCGGATCTCTCCAGTCTTCTTGCGGACGACCAGCAGTGGGTTGAGGAAGCTGCTATTAGATCTTTCAATAATATCTTCTTCCAACATCCGCTGTATCTCCTGCTGGACCTCGGCCTGGTATTTTATAGGGACCTGGTAGATTCTCCTTATGAACTTCTCTGGCTCTGTGAGGTGGATTCTGTGTTCATACACTGACGAGATTGAATGTTCTTCACTGAAGATATCGCTGAATTCTTCTTGCAGCGACGACAATCTCCGTTCAGTTCGGGAATCTAAGGTGGTCTCCCCCTCTTCACATTCTTTATAGTGAATTACTTGTTTTGGTGGCCGTGTGATTTTAATTGGGTCACCATGGTTTTGTGTGTGTGTATGTGTGTTCAATTTAAAAGTGTAACTAATATTGTCTATGGTACATTTTAATAAGTGTTCACTGGTGTTAATTTCCGCACGTATTTGTTCCAATACATCTACCCCCAATAACATATCACATATTAAATTGTTTATAGCCACTACACACACTTCAAATTGCACTTCTAGCATGATAGTTAGATAGTATTGAGTGTCAATTTTTTCTTTTGTATCGGTAGCGGTTCGTATATAAAATTGATTGATTGGGAGTGATGGGGCCGTACGAAAATATTTTTTATTGGTACGCAGGAACCTTTCACTGACGCCGGATACAACACTACCGGTATCCAACAGAATTCTCGTGGGAACGCTATTGACAAAGGCGTGTAACACCGGACACGCCGCGCTCACGGGCCTTTGTCGCGTGGGACCGGATTCTAGCAACGGATCCCTGACATCCGGTGGGAACACATTATTAACGGGCACACAAGTTACATAATTAAAAGTACACATTTCACACAATATATAATCCTTATAATTAACATGCTTATATTTACACAATTTTGCCGAATTTATAGCGCGTCCTTGCTGGATGCGCATTTTGGCACGTTTTTTGTAGCTTGGTAACTTTTCGATTTATTGTTCGAATTTTTATTGCCTTGGGAATCGCTGTCTTTTTCAGTTGTATCTGCTTTGGCTAATTCGACCGTTTGAATCGCTCTAATTTGTGCCCCGTCGTTACCCTTACCCTGCCCCTTTGGTCTACCAAAATTTTGTTTTCCCTTGTACTCAAAGGTTTTATTTGGCTGTTTTGACGGTGTTTGGGGTGGAGTAGAACTGGTACTCGGTTTTTGATCCGTTTGCTGATGGTACTGTAGTCGCGTATTCTGCCCTTCATTATTTCGGCGAAAATCGGGATTATAACGCCACCCACCAAAATCAAAAACCGTCTCACTTTGGGACACTAGAATGAGGAGTTCGTCTACCGTGCGAATACCCTGGGTAAATACAGCTACTCTAATGTTATGATTAAAATGGTAGGCAAGCTTGGTGACTATGTCAATCTCCGCAAATGCTGGGGTTAAATGCTTCGCGCGTTCGACCTGCTGGATTATATAATTTTCGGCGGTAATACCCATTTTCTTGTCAAAACGGCCATATTCCAGTTCATTGCGCAGAAGTCGTTGGGTATGCGAGTTCCAGTATCGGCTTTCAAATTTTTGTTTGAACTCCGCGTATGTGGACACTCTATCGCGTACAATGTTATACCACTTACGCGCCGAATCACGCATCGCGTTAACCACCCACTTGTATTTTGTCTTGATCTTCTAGTCGGGAACCTACTCTAGCCATTTCACTCTCACACGCTAATAAAAATTCAATGGGGTTTTCGTTATTTTCCCCCGTAAAATACACGCGATTTTTCTCGTCGACAGGGCCTTGTACCAAAATATTTGGAGCAGACCTCCTTCGTACCTCCTGTCGTACTTTCAGAATCTCGTCGCTTAACGTTTGTAAAACACTCTCCTTATTAGAGTCAATGTTAGATCGCGTCTCTACAATTGAAGCGTCTAATTTATCTACTCGTCGTTGCGTTTCGGTCACGTCCGCGTGAATTTTTACCTCTAGGGATTCCACCTTTTTGGAAACCTCTAGTGTTTGCTTTTCACAACGGCTTATGTGTTCCTTAAACCGGCCCTCCATACGTGTTACTTGTTCAATGAACGATTTTTGCATAGTGGTCTCAAAAACCTTAAACCGTTCATTGATTTTAGTATCGACCGTATTTACTTTTTCGGCGATTTCCGCGACTTTCACCGTTAACTCGGTTACGCTTTCGTCTATTTTCACAGTTAATTCTTTACTACTTTCTTTATTACTTTGCTTAATCTCGGCGTTTATGTCAGCATTACTTTGTTCTAATGCTTCGGTTAGACTAACTTTTTGCGCTTCGATTTTAGAAGTTAATTCCGCTATACTGAGCTCAGCTTTGGCTGCACTCTGTTCAAATTTCGCGTCTATTTTAGCGGTCAACTCCGCGTTAGCTTGTTTCATTTCCGCGTTCGCTTGTTCCGCTTTAGCCGCGTTTTGTTTCATTTCTTGTAATAACTGTTTAAGCATTTTATCAGTTTCCATTTTAAATACACAGCAATCTCAAATATACACAATTTAAAATACACAGAACAGTTTCAAATACACACAATAACTTTACTGTTGTACACACACCAGTCACAAAACTCTTTGGGGATTGTTTAGTTGGACGCCAGCTGTTTTACTAATTAAAACAGCAAAGTTTGTTTTAAAGTGAAAATTAAATTTAAATTGAATTTAATTAATTTAATTTAATTTGATCGTGCCCCACGTTCTGGGCAAGCCATTTATAACTCTTGTTCGGAACGTGAATTCAATTTGACGTACGATTGTCGGGCCCCACGTTGGCCGACATTTATAACTCTACCTCTACTATGCGTTATTGTAATGTAATGTTGTGTGTGAGTACCCACCTGCTGTCTGATCTTGCAGATTCTTCCGACTAGGGCATGTGGATTTTGGATTTGAAGTTCGCAAGCTAGTAATCTCAAATTATTACAACAACACACAAAATGGGTTACTTTAAAGGGGGAGAGTTTTGTGAGACTGGTAGGCTTTATCGTACAACAATAAAACACTGTTATATGGGGTAATAAAACGTTGTTTATTACACCAACAACACACAAGAATAGAATGGTTATAATCTTATGAATTTTCTTATAGTCTATACACTGAATCGATGTTTTTCGATTGATTAATAGTGGAAAGAAACTGAACTCGTTCTTTGCGAGTTAATTGCAATTTAAATTTGACTTTATGAATTGATTTGAATTTAATTAAATTTATTTAATTAATTTGAATCTAAGTGTTCATGAAACAAAATATAAAACTCTAAAATTAATTAGAATAATTAATTAAAATAAATTAGACGTGACAGTCTAGTTCACGTTATTTCATTTCTAGTGATTCTATTTCTGATCTACTGCAGTATGATCTAAGATTAGATAGTCAGTTAAGATTTGTATAGCGCTTTTCTACTACTTCTATTTCTTAACTATAACTTACTAAAGCCTTAAACTGCTATACAGATTATCACAACGAATTTACTTTTTAATTACTAGAGTCTCTGCTTTTTGTTTGGCACCTGAATTATTTGAATTACAATGTTTTACTTGAAAAATAGAAAATTTGATCTGAAAAATAAATAAGTGGATTTTGCTTCCCTGTTACTGAAGAGGATGTCGTCCCGATTTGTCCCTCGTCGATTCGAGTCCTTGGTTAGAGAAAGTAATCTGCTTAGAACTGCTGGATTCGGTCGTGGAGTTCAAAATTCGGCAACACTCTGCTTCCTTGCTGTTTGTGAATATTTTAACGTCTGCTGTTGTCTGCTGGAAGTGCTTGCTGTCCCTCATCGATTCGCACGTTGCACGTCAGCGTGTGTGTGTGTGCTTCGTTCGGGCGGTCGCTCTGCTCGTCAGCTGTTAACCAATGATTTAGACGGCCTCTCTGCTGTATTCTTGAAGTCTGGTCTTGAAGTCGGGTGGATCTCTTGCGTGCTTATGACTAACTGGTAGTACACAATAAGCTTGGTTGATGTCTTGAAGAGTATCTCGCCTTTACGCAACAATTACGAGCTATACAGATGATCTGTACTTAGTGTGTTCGTAATTGCGTGTGTGTTGACCACGTAGAGTCTTCTTGTTGATCTTCACCACTTTGGTTACTAGACGATCGAAGGACTACGTCTTAACTTCGTGAGTACTGACAGAAGAGTGATTTTTCCACCAGAAAACACCGCACTGGCCGGGGCTGCACGAAATGATTTCATTGGTCGAAACACTCTCCCTACCACATAAAATTTAGAATTCCCTTAGTCCGTGAGAATGAAGTCTGGTTCCCACAGACGGAGAATAGAATTATTATCTAATATATAATTATCCGGTGGAACCACTTTGTCGCTAAGGATATCCTGTACTTATTTAATTTTGCAATAACTTGGTTGCAAATCAAGTTGTGTGAAATCTAAAATATACAATCTGTCACAAATTATTATCTTTATAACATACTAAAATCTCATTACTGTAACTCTATTTTAACAGAAGTTATTCAATTATTTTAATTAACTCTTACATTTGTTAATTATATTGCATCAAATTTGCACACGTCATTATTAATATCTCGGCAAACATTTTGGCTATGTTAGATTTCGCCTTTATTTATTAGTTTCCGAGATATTAATAATTAACAGTTTGGGTGTGGTCGCTTCCTTGTACAGCGAACTGATTACATAACGACCACGTGTGCGTTGCTTTACACAGCATTATTTTCAATGCGCTACATTCAAATGGAGTTTTAACTGTTAATTTTTATTTAAATATGGTTTCAGCATGCAGTAAACATATAACCCCAAATAGTTAATATTTGGTTCCGTTATAATATATATATATATATATGGTAAATAAATCTTTTGTTATTTTTTTCTAAATTAAAGTTACTCACATTGAGACCCACATAGTTACATGCACTTCGCCATGAGGCGTAGTTATGCAATCAAATTTAAATCGTTTTTTCATTTATAATTTTACAAACATACTCCCACAAAATAAACATAATTAATTAGTTCTTTCCATATTTTTTAAAAATGGGTACAAATCATTTCCTTGATTATTGACGATAGTCAAGTACATCGATTTCATAACATCAAAATATACTTACAAACTAACATAAAACATCTTATATTTATGAAGGCCGCCCAGCCTGCTCTCACTCGCATTCATACTAATTGGAAAACCCCCTTTAAATAGAAATACACCCCATTATGATTGAAATTAATACATATACCCTTTGCCGGCACGTGGCGTCTCCTCGACTTTTTGATGCATCACTTATTAAAACTCGACCAGTATTTCCGAAACTAATTTAGGATGTCATTCTTTGAAAACTGTATGCACTTCCATAATTTTACAAAACGGCACACTTTTTATTTAATGTTTAAGATGTCATTGTTGAGCCCCCATGAGGCAGTTACCTGGCCAGGTACGCTTCGGTGAGAGAACTGCGGTTAGTTTCTCTACGTCCCCACTACTAGATTTTTGGTTGTAGAAGACGGAAAGCAATGCCTTCTATTTGGTAGTCACTGCTGTGACACATTCAACACATGTGTTTTGTGTGTTGGAGACGTGGATGATATTTGGTGAGCACTGGCCGACGTCACAAAAGAGGCTGGACTTAGTTTTATTTCCACCAGCTTGTACCACGAGGCGAACAGAAATATTGTCTTCAAGCCATGTTGCTTTACTACCGCGGCGTCGTCTGCGCACATGCTGGTGTAGTGCGTTTGGGCGTAGATGTCACACAGCCACAAAGTTCTAAGAATTGACGACTGGCACATTCCTTTGCAAATGTTTCAACACAGTTCCGTGGTCAGAAACTACGCTTTAGATTTAAACACGTGGCCATATACACAGATGGAAAATGAATTTAGAATTTTATAAAATGAAACCCCAAAAATTAATAAAAATAAAAAATCCTTTTATTTGACCCGTTACAGTATGCTATTGTTAACAATGACTTTGCGGTTGTTTATTTGTTATACTGATTGGGTTGTGAATTCTAATTTTCCAACTGAGTTAATGATATTACCTATATGTACAGGATATTGCATACTTGTAATGGGACAAACCAGGTGGTTTATGTTAATTTCATAATAATTGTAATAATCTGTAGTCACCCGCTGAGCAACATTTTTGATCACGAAAGCTTGACTTTTTTGAACACCTTGTAGTCAGTGCGGTACCAAGCAGTACAAGGCACAAAAGCTATTAGCACCTTGGAATGTGTACGAGCGCGTGAGTGTGCCGCCTTTTCATAACGTGAAAGTCACGTACAGGAGTTCCTTACCGCCTTCTACGAGATGACGAGAAAGTGCGAGACGCTCACCGGCCAATCACGTAGCAAGTTACCGGCCGCAGAGAGACGCTTAGCCATTTTGGAACGCCAGGAGTCGACGAAAAACTACAGAACCGCGTGGGTCAGTAAAAGAGCGCGCGGTTCCATATATCAGTGTTCACTAGCAAATATTAAGTCAGCTGACTACTAAAAAACTTTATTAATTAGTATTTAAACATGTGAGTGGAGACTCGATATAGCAGTGACAAATTTTAAAAGCAGTTAAGTTTCGGACGTTAAGTGGATATTTAAAAATGAACATACAGTAGTGACGCAACAATGGGGAGAGACAGGAAAAAGGGATGAGTACCTTTCAGACTATCTTACACCTTTTAAGCAAATTAAACAGTTGCCTACTAAATTTATAAACAAAAAGTCTAAAAGAGCTCTATTAATTAAAATGGGGATGCTAAAGATATGATGAGTGTGTGCGTGGGTGAAAATTATGTAAAGAATAAAAGCACTGGTTTGCGTTAATTATATTTAAGATATAACAAATTTAATTTGTATTTTCCTTGTGTTTTTTTCTTTTTACTATGTTGAATTGATATAGCTTCTTATAAAAGAAGGGTAACTTTCTAATTAACCAATATATTGTATTATAGCTAAATAGTAACACGTGTAGAAGAAGGAGAAGAATATTTTGTTTAAAATGCAAAGTAAATCAATATATGTGATTTAGATATCAATTTATTTTGAATGTGACAAATAAAATTAAGTTCATTTGAATACAAGTAGACTCAAAGTATTTATTTCAGATAACTAATTTCTGTTCTCCAAATAAACGCTTACACGAACTCTGGGTTGACCTTGGTGTATAAAAAATGGTAAGTAATTAAAAGGAAAATAGTAGAGAAGATTACATACTAACCTTCTGGATAATATAAGTAGAATGAGTGTAATACAGTTGTAATTATATTTTAGGTGGGTTCTATTGATCCACTTTTCTGCATTTCATTCCACTGTTTAAGATCACAATCTATGCTACCTTCCTAATATTGTATTTTTGGTATAATGTGGACTCTTGATCAACATTTATTATGGTTGCTTAATATTATAATAAGTTCTAATATTATTCTTCAAACTGAAGGGCTCAGTTTATATCACTTTATTGTGACCTGATAGGATGACTACTTTTTTGCTATTTTGAAATTTGTGTTAAGTTAGTACTCCAACATTGATAGGCATTATAGGTTATAGAAATGTAAGTTACGTAGGTTGTATTCTAGACATCTTAAGACTAGTGTAGCTGAAAATCTAAGACAAATCAGACAATTATTATTGAAGTGCCTACATGGTAGGTAAACTTCATCGGGTAAAACCTTGTGCCAGACTACCTCCATTGTTGTAATTTCTGGTTATTTTCAGAAGTTAACAGTGGCAGTTAAAAGACTTTGTGTGGTGTTTCAGTAAGGTCCTTCGGCAGGATGTTTTACCAAGTCATAGAGGTTGACAGCCTCTGTCTTCACAGCCTTTGTATTCATAAATGCCTGTATCTTTTTTATTAAGCTTCATTCCAACAGCGACAGTCACTTAATGAAGCATTTAATGGTTAACAGAAGAATCCTAAAATTTAATAAAGTACAGGTCACAAGAGGAGGTGGTATATTGTATTTCATGTTTGAAGTTTACTAAATAATTTCAGACGTAACATTCATAAAATCAAAGCATTAACAGTACATGACTTCTTGAAAAAGAAATGGTGTTTTTCAACTAATAACGTTTATCAACTAATGATTTTTTATCTTAATGTTTTTGCTAAACTTTTATTTCTTTCAAAAAACTGAATAAGTTGTTAGATTTTCTTCATGCTAACTTCAATATTTTAATTATGTTTTAGGAAGTTAAGCCAGAATTTAATTAGTCATATCAAGGAAGGAACTTTTGAAGACTTAATCTCATTAAAGCAACTGTAAGTTATTCATTTAGATTTACATATAAAAAATAATTTGTAGAACTCTATATATATCCATTCTTTGTAATGAGCACATTAAGTAAGCTCTGGAACTTATTTTGTTTCACTATATTTATATTACATGATTGAGTAAATCTGTCATTACGCTATTGCTAAAAATAAACCTTGAAATCTTATTTTATATTTCATGTATTCATTCTCTGTATTACTCTGCTAAAATGTGTTGAGGAATATATATGAGTGTACATAATTTATAAATGATGTAAATATTAAATTTTTTACGTTTATAGGGACATATCAGGAAATCCACTAGTTTGTGACTGCTCTCTCTGGTGGATTTTGGAATGGGTTCATAATACATCTGTGAAACTTTCTCCTTTACCAAAGTGTAGTGCTCCACCATCTTTAAGAGGTCAACCCATTAGGAAAATTAAAGTGTCTAGTTCATATGTAGGAGTTCAGTGCAATTGGCCTGATGAGACAGGATTTGGTGTGGAAATATATCCTAACAAAAACCAGGTATGCCTTAAAAATTATGCATGGCAATGTTGCGTGATAAAAATGGATGGTGTACATTTATCACTCAAAGAATGCGTCTGTGTCTGAATGATATTAATATATAGTGCACTGTTTCTGACTGCAGAACACTAATTTTATTACATTTTAATGTAATTTTTTATATTTACCAGAGCTAGCTTTTACTTATTGCAATAAGGCAGCAGCTCTGAGTTGTCAGTTTGTAAGGTTAGGTTCAAAACAACAATACCTCCAACACCTTACTGCAATCTTGGCAGGGTTGCCATTTGTAAGGTTAGCACATTTGTAAGGCCCCAGCACATACTGTACAACCAAAAAACCCCTGGGTAGTTTTAAAGTCGGTATATGGAGAACACTTCACTATTCCAGTTAAACAACACATAAACTTTTATGACAATAATTTCCCTTAAAAGAACCTTCCTCCCAGGTTATTTAGGCGAACCCGTTGAACAAAGATTAGGTTATGGTAAGGTGACGTTTGAAGTAACTTAACTCGTACACATATAAACAAACATTTCATTTGAAGACATAAAAAAATTCAAATTTCTTTCAATTCTCAAAATTCAAATTTAAACTTGTTATTTAATAAATACCAATGACTTTTCAAAAATATGTCATAACGTATTATGCCATTACATAACTCAGTTATTCAGTTTGAAGTATTATGCTATTAAATATTGTAACACCCTTCTTTTCTTTAACTGTAGCTGGATGTAATATAACCTTACTACCGTAGGTTATTAAGCTGATATTTTTTCACTAGAATAGTTCAATAAATGGGCGCCAATTTGTAATATCAAATGATTACAAATAATATTTATTATTAATGGAGATATTATTGGTTTGGGTTAATTGTTTTATTTATTTCTTATTTTAATTTCTCTTTGCTTTATTAGAGTTCACTGACCTGGTTCGATTATTTAAATAGCACGGTTTGTTCCAAAATAAATAATGCCAACTTAATCTTCTTGAGTTGAAGTAACCTCTAATAATTGTGTAGTGCGAAAATATCATTAATTATAAAAATAATTACTCGTACATTAGTATTTTTCTTCCATATTTCTTTATTTTCTTATTTGTTTTTAATTCTTTTTCTTTGATATAAAAATGAAATAATATTTTTTGTAATACAAATTAGTTAACCAGGCTTGTTACATTGATAGCTCCATAGTTGGTAGCATGAGTTTTCGTCATCTCAGAGATGCAGGCTATGTTTACGTTTTGGACATATAACCCATATGAGTTCTTTTGACTACAAAAATGTCTTTTTTGAAGAACAAAACATTACAATAATCAGTTATATATGATATGATAAAACAATAACTTAAAATCTAAAGTGACGAACAGTTTGTAATTCGGACAGTGTCCGTTGTTGTTGTTAACCTAGTTTGGGTAAGTTATTTAGTGAAACTTTGAATATAATAACGAAATACAATTGTTAAACATGAAATAATATTAATAGTGGTAGTGTTTATATACAGTGATAACATAAACATAAGTTAACAAGTGTCTATTACAAGTTACTATGGGATCGTGATCATTATTAAGATTCTTATAAATTCTCAAAATAAACAGTATACTTTCCTTTTCTTTACATTCTCTTTATAATTCACTTTATTTAATTATTCACTCTATTGTCCTTTAATTATTAAAACACAATGCACAACACTTGCGATTCACTTTAAGGCTACGTTCACATTTGAAGGTTAGATGTCGTTTGTTTACATTCACCTAACCTCACTCGGTTTGAAAATATTTACACTTTGGGTTGGAGATTAATTATGTTTTAAGCGTTACAGAGGAGGTGTTCTTTATTGCTTGATGACCGTTGGAAGATTTGACTCGTTTGCGGTGCATTATGGGTAAATTCACCTGACAATTGAACGATTCTGATTGTTTGAATTAAATATTCCGTTTTTAATTACTAAAATTTTTGTTTTCTGGTTGATGCTCATCAACAGACACCGAGTTGAGCGTCCCTTTTTTGATCAAAATTATTAAAAAATCTTAAAACTGACATAACTTCCTTATGCTACTAACAATTAAAAATATTTTACTACCATTAATCAGCATTTTTTATGCTGATCATTTTGATACCTTTCAAGGCATGGTTCTGTTCAGTAATAATAAAATAACAATATTCACAGATTGATTTAGTCTAGTATTCTCTATAAAATATTAATTACTCTGTTCCATCATTTAATTCTTAGTTGTTGAATTGGTTTTACTTTAACATTATATGGTTTAATAATAGTAATAATAATTATAAACATCCATTTATTATAAAAACCTAGTATTGTAACGGGACAGAATTGTAATGCAACGAAAGGGAGTTACCCACACGGGGCCTCAGTTTTAACCATCGACATTCACTTTCGGAACGCCCTATTGCACATTTGTTCGGTCGGAATGGGTTCACGCTATATTTCCAGGTGCTGAGGAATGTGAACGAGTGCGCGTATGTCTGCCCGCACAGATGAATCGGCACTAACTTTTTGCGAGCCCCAAAACTCAGGTTTATGATACACAAACTCGCACCCCAGAAGATATCACGTGATGCCTGATCCGCCTATCAGAAGCAAGTAGCCACACTCAAGAAGGAGCTTTAGCCATCTTGAAAAAGTTACTCATCGTCAACTAGTAGAACCGCGCGGTTCAAAATACAGGCTCGCGAGCCGAAAACTAGCAAAAAATGTGAGCTAAACTAAAATTCAAAGTGGTAAAAAACGGTGAGACATATAAATTAAACTGGGAGAACTAATTTTTGACAAATCAGTGACTGAAAATATACGGAGTGCGACGGGGTCGGCGATGACAGCATCAGCTAAGTAACAGTGGGACTCAAAATTAATTATAAAAATGTTATAAAAGAAAGCGCTTTAAACGTAAAGGGAAAAAATGTGAGTGTGAAAGAAAGAAAGAATGAGCAAAACGGGGTTGCCTTATATAGTATATTTAAACTAATCAGAATAAGTAAATAACATGTTGTTATAATTACATAAGTTGTATTTCCAAATATGTTCAAATAACGTTCGTAGTAAGGCTAAAAAGTAAAGAAATAGAAGTATGTAGAGTAAAGAGGGGAGGGTAAATTATGTAACAGAGTATAACAAATAATGTAACACTACAGCATAATAAAATCATATTTTATTTCAACTTGCTATATGTGTGTTAGAATAATCATTTCAACCACCTAACTTCATTTTCTGTGCTGGTAAATTCGCTATACGAAAAAGGGTTTCCACCACTAGATGATCTGGCCAAGCAAGTAAATAAGTTCAAGGTAAGTGGGAGTGTGTTGGTATTTAAGATATAGATAAAAATAGAAAGTTACAGTATTGCCATCTAGGCCTACTCATGTCCATGCTCATTGGCACCTTAATTCCTTTCTCAAACTGAAATTACTTAATTCTGCTACAAAGTAACAATTCTTAATTATCACTTATGATCTACTTGAACTTTTACAATACATTTTATACTTCACTACAAGCTTTTTCCTTGTACTGTCCATTATAAACATCCACATTAGCTGTATGAAGGGTTGGTCAAAGTTGACAACTTATCATTTACATTATCCCTGGTCTATTATTGACATTTATTATTACTACCTTCTTACTCTACTAACATACATTATTTTATAATCTATACTATATGATTTAACAGGTTTTATTTACATAAATTGTTAACATTTTTCGTATCCAGTACCTGTAGGCTTCTGTCTCATCAGTTTCTTACTATTTACATTATTACTTAGTTACTAAACATCAATGGTTAATTATACTTGTCTGATTTATATTCTGTTTGTTGTTCATACTTTTTATCATGAAACTATTTATCTTGCTTCCTTCTTTATTTCTTTGTCTTGCTTTAACATAGACATATGGTGCATAACCTAACTTACATCATTACACTTTTAAATACAATTAAAACTGTTATTATTCACTTATTTTATAATTATCATTCTATGAATGGTTTTAGTGACTTGATTCACACTAAGGTATGATTATTCTCTGACTCTTATTTCTTTTACTTCAAATTTTATCTAATTTATAAATTTTCCTGATTGGTAAACCATTTAAGTTCTGCTGTATATGCTTTCACCTATTTTTGACAACATTACTTCTGCAGTTTACTAGAGTTATTTATTATTAAGTTCCATATAATCATATTTGGTATTTTGGTCTTATTATTTGATTTACTTTTATCTTAGGCTACATCTACTATGTAACATATATTTTACATTATACAGGTTCTTTACTTAATTATTATTCTGTTCTTCATTATTAGGATAAGATAATTAGTTAGGTTATGTACATCACGTTACATAATGCCCCCCTCCCTTAAAACCTGGTTATTTCAGTAAATTTTTATAAGTTACTGAAATAAACTGCTTTTCAAAAAATCTTTCTTTAATTCTCATAATACTTTTTTATTTCGGTTTGATTATACTGTATACTCCTTTGACTTGATTTGTGTCTGGGGTAGATAATTCATAAGTATTATTACCTTTGTCTTGGGTAATTCTATTGGTCCTGTATACAACAGTAATAATTTCTTTGCGATTCCTTCCACAGAACTAGGCAGTTGCCTATTTTTGAGTAATACCTTTTCTCCTATGTTGTACTTTAAGATCTTCGTTCGGTGTTTTTCTTCTCTTTTTCTGCATAATTCTGCCTTATGAAGGACTCTGTTATGTAGTTCGGTAATCGCCAATAGTTCGGTAATCGCCAATTCTTTCTTCTCCATCAGAGGAAATTCTATTAATGAAGTTATTTCTCTGGGTGGTGGTTGGTTAAACATTACTTGATACGGACTGGCTCCTATAGTCTCATGATAGACCAGGTTTAGGAATGTTTCTGTTGCTTCCATGTATTTGCTCCAGTCATGGTGTTCTTCATGGCAATACGTCCTCAGGATCCTTCCTACTTCTCGGAGGACACGTTCTGCTGGGTTACTGCTGGGGTGATATACTGATGTCTTATACGTTTTGATTCCCACAGACAGTAATTCTGTTCTCCATCTCTTGCCCTTGAATTGTGTACCGTGGTCTGTCACAATCATTTCTGGTTTCCCCACCTCAGGAATGTATTTATTCATTATTATTTCAAGGATCATACTGGTCGTGGCCTTACTTATTGGGTACAGTTTTGTAAATTTTGAAAAATGGTCAAATATAATCACGATATACTTGAATCTGCTTCTTCCTCCACTTCTGGGGAATGGACCACATATTTCAATAAAGAGCTTCTCCAGATTATGGTTTGAAGTGACGGTGATCATGGCGCCTTCCTTCCGTTCATTGTTTACCTTGACCACCTAGCAAAACTTGCAATTTCTGATCGTCTGTCGCACATTCTTGTTGATGCCCTTTATATACACATGTTCAGCTAAAGCTTTTACTACCTTGAGGGGTCCCATATGCCCATACCTTACATGATATTCTAATATAACAGATGACTCTGCAGTTCTTGGGATAAATAATTTCCAAACCTGGTCTCGGGGTGTGGGACGTGTGAATATTGTAACAATCTAATGGATCGTGTATTATATTTGCCACACGTTGGTAGTGTCAAATCTATAACAATTTAAAAAGGTCCCGTAATGATAATAACTATTACTGTGGAACTCACCTTTTTTCCGCCGTTCATTTCAAAAATTCTGTTGAAATCGGCGTTGCCAACTCTTCTTCGTAACTCAAAATAGGTTATGTTTATTATATCAAAATCAGTTATATTTTTAAAACTATCGGAAACCAAACATACAGTATTACAGATAATAATGGTTTAATTATCCATTTCTCAAACCCTTTAGTTACACAATAATGTTCCAGATTATTTAAGTCAAATTGCCTGGCTTACTTTATTTATTGCCGGTTGGCTATTCTGTTTATCAACCGGTGACAGTAGTAAAACGATGGTCGATTTCGTTTAATCTCAGGGCGTGTAAATGTCCTTTTGGCTACAGAAAAAAGTATTGAAACACACAAATAAAAGTACTAGCTTTACAATAAATATACAAATATTATATATTTGAAAAAAATATGGACGACTATGGTCACAAACTACGTTCGAAAGAATTAGTGTTTCTAGGTTAAGTTGGTTAATACAGTATTGAATTAATTTACAGTTTTCGCACAAGAAATAACTAGAATAGTGGTTTTAGTGTTAGTTTTAATTGTTCATTATCAAAATAAGTCCACAATTTTAATTAGTGAGTGTGAAATCAGTGTTATTAGTGTAATTCACTTTGTCTGTCTTCGTTACGTGATAATTAAATAATAGTGTATACTTAGCGACTGTTTCCTCATCTCAGGTCCAGTTAAAATGTCTTGAGTATAGTTGGTTTTCCTTTTAGTGATTTATCCACTTCTGTGGTCCGCTTGGAACTGCTTTTTGGATTATTATTAATAATCTTTTATGCTAAATTCAGATTGTTATTAGTTTGTTCGTTTTCTATTACTTTTTTTTTCATCTCAAGCTCTGTAATTTCTTCAGTCTTTACTCATTAATGGTTACTAAAGAACTTCCCAGATTATTTACCTAAATTTGTTGTTGCCAGGGTTAAAATACGAAATTTGATTGGTGGACATGATGAGATATTGTCATTGAAATACATTGTCTTTGTGTACAAAATTGGTCAAATATCTTTAAATTGGTCTAATTCCCTTATACTAACTGTGAATCTAAATCTAATAACATCATTGTCTTTTGCTTTTAACTTGTACATCAATTTGAAACCGAACAAGGTTACTTTTAGTTAACAAATAATGATTTTACATTTTTACCACCAAATTTTCTTAATAATTAATTTTAAACTACTTATTTCGAATACATTTTTGTTGTGCAGACTAATATCATTAAACCTATTCATATTACATTCATTATTTCACTAAACCTTGCTGTTATACCTTAAAATTTACAATTTTCTAGTTTTTTATATAGGCCTAGCAGCTAACATGTCTGAAATCCTATACCTACACTTATTCTAACAAATGATATTTATGCTGTTACTTTAAAACATCTTCTACATAAACAAACTAACATAATTACTTAAAATACAACATTTGTTTGTTTCTAAACCTTATAAAACAATATAATCCTTTACTTATAGACAAAATACATAATTTCCTTGGTCTAACTTTAGTACAACAGATTATGTATTGTCTATTAGTCCTAAAACTTTACACATAACTTCATGAACATAAATAATTAAATATTACAATATATCTTAGCAGTTTTAAACAGTAATAATGAACGTAATACTTATAAATGACCTATGATTATTTTAAAATCATCACATAATAATGCAACTTAATATTTTACATTCATCAGTATTCTCCCCTTGACCTACAGATAATAAACATTTTATCTTTATTTATTTGTGACTTTATCACTTCTCACTATTTTAATTCACTTGTAATAATGTTTTTGGGTTCCACATTAATTATATATTTATGATTATTACCATCACTTTAAATCAATTGTACAGTAATAGTGTTTTTGGTTTTACAGTAAATATACTCTAATTTTATTATTATTATACTGGTTCATTTACACTTTCTATATCATTTCATATTACATGTTTACTTACTACTTATTATACAATTCCATACTCATTAGTTTGTACTTTTAGATGGTCATTACAAATTATAATTTACTTGGAATAGGGTACTTGGCCTCGAATATTCCTTAATCGTTCATTTTATGTTGCATTTATCTTTCCCCATCACCTTACCTAAATATTTGGGTATTGTCTAAATAGACAATTTGTAAATGACAATTTGTTTGTATAAATAGAGTCTGTCAAATATAGTCATTAGTGTTATGCTATCATTCTTTTATTTATTACTTTTTTTTTTATTGTACAGCTTCTCATTCGTTTACTCTTGCAAATCTTACATGGTTTTATGTCATACCATTTGTCATGTTACATAATGCCTCGCCACCAAAATTGATTATTTAATAAAATAATGTAATTGTTTTGTTGAAATCATCAATTGAATCATCTCCCATGTTATTTCTTGTTATTCAGTTATTCATCATTCTTGATCTGATATACTTGATTCCTTCTATAATCGTTCTATCCCTGGAACATTTTACCTCCCTAACTAAATTCTTTTAATCATATTAATTGGAACTGGTCGGATGGGCAACTTTGGCTCCACTTACCCGCCGTCCATACATAATCTCTGAGTTCAGCGGGACCTACTGTCTGCTCAGTAAAAATGATTACTGGAACTATCTCTACAGTCAATCACATTCAATAATAAATAGTCTATTCACGACTAAATCAAATAAAATAATACAATAAAATACACATGGGATTATTCACTCTGTTAACTTTCAGATCTACCGTAATTATCTTTCCTTTTTTATTGATTTATTCAGATGTTCAGCTTTCTTTGGGGCAACATTGTTAATATATATTCTAATCGGTAAAATTTCATCTTCTTCTTTGCGATAAATGTTTGACATATCTATTCTTCCTTCAACATGTTTAATTTACAAAATTCTAACTTGTAGCTGTATCAATGGTACTATATTAATTCTTTTCATTATAATGATAGTTGTTAAGTCATTCATGGTCATTTTTATTTTACGGTCTCATCTGATTATTTCACTGTCAATTGTCTTGTTTGTTTCTTCTTATTTACATCACAATATTTTGTTTATCAATTCATCTAAAACTCTGTCATTTAGATTTTTATTCGCCCTATTCTTACTTTTTCTTGGATTCCATTGTTTATCTCCGTTTCTAATTATTTTTATTATTATTTCCTTCAATATTAAATTATTCAAATCTTTTGTGTAATCTACCCTTACTTCTTCTTGGATTTTGATAACTATTTTATTCTTTTATTATTTTGTTCAAAATAATGTTAC
Source organism: Magicicada septendecula (assembly GCA_034769895.1). Lineage (NCBI taxonomy): Eukaryota > Metazoa > Arthropoda > Insecta > Hemiptera > Cicadidae > Magicicada > Magicicada septendecula. The sequence goes on along the minus strand of CM068367.1, from coordinate 750,647,298 downwards.
TAAAATATTCTGGGTAAGTTGTTGACCTTACTTCTTTTTTGAATTTTGACAACTATTTTATTCTTTTATTATTTTGTTCAAAATAATGTTACTAAAATATTCTGGGTAAGTTGTTGACCTTACTTCTTTTTTGAATTTTGCCTTTTATTTTTTATTTATGGTCTTACTTAGCCTCATAATATCTCTTTAATGAAGCCTGGTTGTACGTGCCCTTAATCCTTTTTGTAGTTGCATCACTAATTATGTAAGTGGTGTTATTATTGTTTTTGGTGATTATATATGGTCCATTATAAAGCAGTAATAGCTTTTTGGTTATCCCTTCCCTAGATCTGGGCAATTCACAGTTTTTAAATAATATTTTATCTCCGACCTGGTATTGGATTACCTTCTGTTGAACCATCTTATATTTCTTCCTCCTCTTCTCTACTTGTTCCGCCAATCTGCAGTAGAATCTCGTGTTATCGAACTGGTAATCAGGATTATTTGGGAAGTTAATCAACTCAGTAATTTCTCGTGGTGTCGCAGCCTATCAGTAGGTTGAATGGTAGACCATTGCTATTAGAAAGATCATGGGTATCGTTATATTGTTACTGGTTACTTCTAATGATACTTGTCTTTTTATTGTTTTGTTTTGCCTTCTGTGGCTCCAATTAGAATTATATTATTGATAAGGTTGAGTTGGTAAGATGACCTTACTCAGTTTTTGAATTTTGTGGTATTCATTACTGTCGATTAATGACACATTAGCGCCAGTATCTATCATAAATTTCGTGGCTATCCCATTTACTTGAGCTATGATGTAAGCAATCTCATTATTTGAGTTATTGTCTTTAGTATATTCTTCGTCAAGTAACTCTCGAATATTTTTTAAATAGTGGTTGTGTACAATGGTAATGTTATTGTCATTTGTCTGGTCTCGTCTCAGTATATACCCAAAATGCCAGTTCAGTGATGGGACTCGATGGTTTTTCACTGCCGCTGTTCGTTTAAATGCTGACCGGTTTCTTTGGCCCTGCCATCCTGCCGACTGGATCTATTTCTATCCGGTAGTTCCTGGATCTCGACTTGGTTATTGTTGAATGTCACCGTATTTCTATTTCCTCTATCATCCTCACTGCTCCTGCTTCATCTATGATCATCCCTATAATCCTGGTTAGTCTCTTCTTGGAAATTCCTATCCCTATTTCCATTGAAACTTCCTCGTCCTTGGTAATGATGCCTTCCAAAATTCCTATCCTCTGTCCTTACATAATTTACACGTCGCCTGTATGTTTGGTTTTGACTATTATTATTGTTTTGATTATTTTGTCTATACTGGTTATAGACATAACTAGCTATCATAGTTATTAGAGTTATTGTTATAAAATCGGTTATCTCTGTAATTATTATTCGTGTTATATACGCCGGTAGCTGTTGTTGTTATTCATTGGAGAGTTACGGTAATAGTTGTTGTTGTTATTGTTATTATTATTGTTATGGGGACCATTACCATTGGCATTATATCGGTTATCTCGGTGACCATCATTCCTATTACTACCATTGTTCCTCTGCCTGTTCTGAAGGTAAATTCCTTTCCCGTTTGATCTCTTCCAATAATTCGGTCATGTCCTGTATGGTTTTAATTCGTCCATTTATTCGGCCCTTCGTGACTTCTCCATCATAATGTGTCACCAAACATTCTTCGGGAATCTTGGGCTCCAGGTGCCTTGCAACACTAATCTTGCCCAAAAAATATGTGTTCGGAGATTGTCCGGAGCGTGGGTCATATCGGCCATGACCTAGGTTGCTCCTTATCATATGTTGGGTGGCCTCTGACCATTATTTCGACTTAAACTGGTTTTTAAATTCCTGGAAACTTTGAATGTCCGGTCGCATCGCCGTCCACCAGTTGTTATAAACATCCTTAAACGTCTCGTCCAACATATTTCTAATTACCGTCCATCTGGTCTCCCTGGTTCTCAATAGATTTTCCTCTACCCGCTTAAGGAATTCCGTGGGATTGCGTTTATAATTCCGGAAGCTGATGACCTCTCTGTTTTCATTGCATGATATATGGGAGCTAAGACATTGTCTATCTCTCCATGAATTAATTTCTTCTTGGAGATATAGTCGGAATCCTTCTAGTTTTTCTTCATGGGTAGTTGTTTGACCTTTTATTTGATTACTGTTGGTATCCATGCTTCCAACCTTTTTCCCATCTCTGCTTGTACTCTCGTAATGTTCCCTTGGTTTATTTGTACAGCTTCGATTTGTACATTAGTGTCTTCCTGGACTCTCTGTATCTCCTGATTCATCCGTTCACATTTTCCTTCGGTCTCAGACATTACCCTCCTAATTTCGGTCCCTCCATCTTCCTGCTGTTCTCCTTGAACTCTTCTTTTAATTGTTGATTGTCACTTTTTAATTCTTCCATTTTCTTACTGTTCTCTTTGAACTCTTGTTTTACAGCTTAATTAGTCCCTTCTACTATCTTCTGGCTTAATTCTTCCTTCAATATTTCTAAGTTCTGATTATTATTCTCATTTAATTCTTCCATTTTCTTACTGTTCTCATCCGTTTTCTTATTTAAATCTTCATGACTCTGTTTTAAGTATTCCATAATGCTCTTCATGTCAACACTCTCTGTGACTCTGTTCGGTTCTGGTTTGTCTCCTTGGGCCATCCTTAATATTGCTTCCACTTCCTCAACTGGTGTTGCTTCCTTTTATTCCATATTTAATTAGCTTTATTTCTCGGTCTCTGCCACCCGTTCGCGTGAAAGTTCTCTTTTCTTCATTTTCGCCTATTCTCTGTAGCCACTATTAGAAATTAGTTAGTCCAATAATGTAGTTTCTTCTGCTAATTAAGGCCCTACTACGTTGGTGCGCCAATTTTGTAACAATCTAATGCATAATGTAATCTAATCTAATTTTGTAATCTAATGCATAATGTAATTTTGTAATATAATGTGGCGTATTATATTTGCCACACGTTGGTAGCGTCAAATCTATACAATTTAAAAAGGTCCCGTAATGATAATAACTATTACTGTGGAACTCACCTTTTTTCCGCCGTTCATTTCAAAAATTCTGCTGAAATCGGCGTTGCCAACTCTTCTTCGTAACTCGAAATAGGTTATGTTTATTATATCATAATCAATTCTATTTTTAAAACTATCGGAAACCAAACATACAGTATTACAGATAATCATGGTTTAATTATCCATTTCTCAAACCCTTTAGTTACACAATAATGTTCCAGATTATTTAAGTCAAATTGCCTGGCTTACTTTATTTATTGCCGGTTGGCTATTCTGTTTATCAACCGGTGACAGTAGTAAAACGATGGTCGATTTCGTTTAATCTCAGGGCGTGTAAATATCCTTTTGGCTACAGAAAAAAGTATTGAAACACACAAATAAAAGTACTAGCTTTACAATAAATATACAAATATTATATATTTGAAAAAAATATGGACGACTATGGTCACAAACTACGTTCGAAAGAATTAATGTTTCTAGGTTAAGTTGGTTAATACAGTATTGAATTAATTTACAGTTTTCGCACAAGAAATAACTAGAATAGTGGTTTTAGTGTTAGTTTTAATTGTTCATTATCAAAATAAGTTCACAATTTTAATTAGTCAGTGTGAAATCAGTGTTATTAGTGTAATTCACTTTGTCTGTCTTCGTTACATGATAATTAAAAAATAGTGTATACTTAGCGACTGTTTCTTCATCTCAGGTCCAGTTAAAATGTCTTGGGTATAGTTGGTTTTCCTTTTAGTGATTTATCCACTTCTGTGGTCCGCTTGGAACTGCTTTTTGGATTATTGTTAATAATCTCTTATGCTATATTCAGATTTTTATTAGTTTGTTCGTTTTCTATTACTTTTTTTTTCATCTCAAGCTCTGTAATTTCTTCAGTCTTTACTCATTAATGGTTACTAAAGAACTCCCCAGATTATTTACCTAAATTTGCTGTTGGTAGGGTTAAAATACGATATTTGATTGGTGGACATGATGAGATATTGTCATTGAAATACATTGTCTTTGTGTACAAAATTGGTCAAATATCTTTAAATTGGTCTAATTCCCTTATACTAACTGTGAATCTAAATCTAATAACATCATTGTCTTTTGCTTTTAACTTGTACATCAATTTGAAACGAAACAAGGTTACTTTTAGTTAACAAATAATGATTTTACATTTTTACCACCAAATTTTCTTAATAATTAATTTTAAACTACTTATTTCGAATACATTTTTGTTGTGCAGACTAATATCATTAAACCTATTCATATTACATTCATTATTTTACTAAACCTTGCTGTTATACCTTAAAATTTACAATTTTCTAGTTTTTTATATAGGCCTAGCAGCTAACATGTCTGAAATCCTATACCTACACTTATTCTAACAAATGATATTTATGCTGTTACTTTAAAACATCTTCTACATAAACAAACTAACATAATTACTTAAAATACAACATTTGTTGGGTTCTAAACCTTATAAAACAATATAATCCTTTACTTATAGATAGGAATCCCATATTTTTATAATGAAAAACCGGGACACTTACACACACAAAATTATTATTGAGCGCGGGGGGGGGGTCTCATACAAAACAAAATACCATTATTCAGAATACTTTATTTCAATATAAAAATCAGAAAAATTTAAAAACTTAAAAAAAAAGTTTAAATAATAATGTGATGTCAAATAATGTTTTTTTCTCACTAAACTGTGTTCTGTTACTTCTATATTAATTACTTGAGCTTGTTGATGTTGATGCTGATGGCTCTTCTGCTTGAATTTGTTTTTTTCTTTGATGTCCTGCACACTGATAGCACAGTACTTGGCAGATGAATGAATTTTTTCTAGGAGCTTTTGGTCTCCAGAGATCATTTCATAGAACCCTTTGCAAGACACATGTTTATAATGTGTCTTAATGGTTAAAATTGACTGGACTGTGTCTAGCTGGAGCCGGTTTCTCTCGTGTGTCCACAGCGAATTCATTAAAGAAAAAATTCTCTCAACTGACGCATTAGAGCCTGGCAAAGTTAGACTAAAACTTACAAGTAGTACTAACTCTCTGCATGCAATGTTTTCCTTCTTAAAATGTGCAGAGAGTTCTCTCCACCTTTCTTCAATCTTGCAGCAAGAATTATTCCACTCATTAATCTTATGTTCATCAGCATACATCTTGACATGGGTGTAATCATCAAACAGAATTTCATCGTTGATTTGAAGGTTTGGCAGATTTTTTTAATTTCTTCTGCACATCCGGATATTTTTTCCCATGTGAAGGAGGAAATATTCAAGGAAACCCATTCAATTTTAGTGAACACACTGAATTGATCACTGGACCACTCCTTAATATATTCTATTGCAGTAGTATAAAAATCACCGATGTATTTCTTGAATAAATCTTCAGTGATCAGATCCTCTTCAAGAAGAGTTTTCAGTTCTTCTTTCACATCTCCAGTGAGAAAAAATTCTTTTTCTCGCATATTGAGTTTCATGATCAGTACATCAATTTCTTTTTTAACTTCAAAACCAGTGGCTTCTTCTCGCTCAATTCTTAAAATTGCATCCGAAAACATTTTCAACTGAGCTTTTAGAAACAGGAAGAAGACAAAATGTTTTCTGTTATTAAAAAATTTATACAAAACATGTGGACATTTGTCCTGGCTCAAAAAATATGACTTAAGTCCTTCATACATATCAACGAAATGATTAAGAGCAGGTTGAAGTGATAGTCATCTGGTGTTGCTGGCTCGTAGAACAGTTTTGTATTCAATGTCCACAAAATCACAAAACAATTTAAGATGTTCCACACGTACTGTGACTAGTGGAAGTACTGAAACACCTTTCTAATAATTCCCTGAATATCTACTGGTAAGACATCTGCAGCAGTTTGAACTGCATTATGGACTATATGAGCTGCACAGCCTACACCAATTACTTTTCGATTCAATATTTTTTCAAGCTTGTAAAGAACATTATTTTTTCCTTTCCTTTTCATCCCTCCAAAATTTGTATTTGTATTGTCTGCTGACATACCAATTATTTTATCAACAATACCACACTTTTCTGCAGCCTGAAAAATATGATCAACCAGAAGATCTGAAGTTTCTCCAGAAAGATTGGAAAATTCCAAAATTTCTGTACATATTCCTCCTCTCTCAGGAATGAAATATCTCACTATTATAGGCACTATCTTCAGACCAATATGATTTGAAGCGTCTATAGATATGCAAGCAAAGTTAGTTTTTTTCAGGTCTTCCAATATTTTATTTCTTGCATGGGGATATAAAACATTCACAGTTATGGCCTTGGACTTACTTTGAGCACAGCTAAACTTTTTATTCATAAATTGTTTTAAAATTCTTGAAGTACAGTCCATAGATTGAAAGCTGTGATTATGTTTAACAGAATGGTAAACAAATGTTGCCTCTTTTGCAGCCAGATCCATTTCTTCAGCTAACATATTTTTGTTTCTAAAAAACGAGGTTATCTGTTGGGTAGAACATTTTGCAGTCACGGCAGTCATGGAGTTTTTTGTACTAACGTGATCAACAATATCCGATTTACCTCCATGGCTCACACTAAATACCGCATGGCAGATATCACATTCCACTTTGTCTTTGGGACAGTCAGCAGTTTCTTTTATAAATGGGAACTGCGCCTTTTAATTTTCACTGAAAACACACTTTCTCCTTGGCATTTTGTTGATTTTTTTATTAAACTTCACTAAATAGTTTGAACATTAAACTGCCTGCAATTATTTTGAATACGAACAACGATAACCTATAACACTCAACACTAAACATGCGAACGAAAATGAATGACGCAAACGAACGAACTAACGAATCGTAGTCAGGTTGACCAACAGTTCATCGGGAAATTCAAAATAACCGTACATGTTAACAGAAAATATCAAAATTATTTTTGTATTTGTAAAAAACCGGGACATTTTAGCATCCCGAAATGATTTGTCAGGACACCGGGACAAAGGTTAAAAATCCGTGACTGTCCTGGGAAAACCGGGACGTATGGGATCCCTATTGTAGACAAAATACATAATTTCCTTGGTCTAACATTAGTACAACAGATTATGTATTGTCTATTAGTCTTAAAACTTTACACATAACTTCATGAACATAAATAATTAAATATTACAATATATCTTAGCAGTTTTAAACAATAATAATGAACCTAATACTTATAAATGACCAATGATTATTTTAAAATCATCACATAATAATGCAACTTAATATTTTACATTCATCAGTATTCTCCCCTTGACCTACTGATAATAAACATTTTTCTTTATTTATTTATCACTTTATCACTTCTCACTATTTTAATTCACTTGTAATAATGTTTTTTGGTTCCACATTAATTATACATTTATGATTATTACCATCACTTTAAATCAATTGTACAGCAATAGTGTTTTTGGTTTTACAATAAATATACTCTTATTTTATTATTATTACAGTATACTGGTTCATTTACACTTTCTATATCATTTGTAGGAGGACGAGATGTCGTCTCGTAGAATTTTGTTATAAAGTATTATTTTGTATTAGTATTTATTATTAGTTTTTTGTTTTAGTGATTTATTCAATCCAATTCAACTTTTTTTTGTGTTGAATCCAATATAAATAAATCTGTTCACTTACTCTTGAAGTTGTTTATTAAATATGTTTAGATTTTTTTTTTTTATAATTTTTGTTCAATGTCTTGAGTTCGTATTTGAATAGTTTGCGTTGACTTTTCTGCCATTAGCTGAGGTGATTCGATCGTTGCCTTCCTGTACTGAAATTAACATAAGCACAACATTTATATAATACTTACTAGCAGTAGTAGTATGCTAATGATATGAGATAATATTGCTGGCGAGAATCATTAGATTTAAATTCTCGCTCTGGCTCCTGGTACCAATCGTCTCTTGTTGCTCACCTAAGCTGTAATTCTATTCCTTTCAATAAATGTCAACACTTTAATTTGTTCGTGAAATAATAGATATTTATTTAACTCAAGTTGAAAGATTGTTGTTACAATTCTATTATTTATTTTCTTAAAAAAATAAAGTTGAGTATGGACTCTTAAAATTATTAAACTCTCAGGGTAGTAAGACTGCATTTTGAAAATCGATATGTCTGTTTGTAAATAATTTGGTTATTATGCTTTATAAAATTAGCAGGTTCTTTGAGTCTGCAAAATACACTTCAACAATAAAATGCACTACTGTGATAATGAGTAGGCGTAGAATAAAGATATTAATTGTTGTTTTAACGTAACATAAAATATGAACGATTGTCCATTGTTTACAATTGAGGTTAACTGCGGTTCATTGTAACCTTACTTATTTGAAATTAATTAATGGATGCTTCTTTAAAGGCATTACTTATTTTGTACATCATTATTACGTATTCAGTGTTATTTTTCTGAATGATCCCCAAAATTGGTTATAAACAAAACAGGTAATTCAAATTAATTCACTACTACTAGGGTTCACTCATGTGTAACCTTGAGTTAATGTACTACAATTAAATACAATAATATCTTAAAATTATTAATTGTTAGGGTTCATTGTTCCCTCATTGATTATTCAACGTCTCTTCTTAAACTATTACAATTAATTTCAGTCTAGAAAGTTAAAATTGTCATTAGCAAAATCTTTCATTTGATTATTGTTTATGTTATTTTTCAAAGTCCCCTTCCTTGTGGAAATCGCGTTATTTGTTATTTAATTTAAACAAATTAAATCCGCTATTGGCGTTCTTTAATTGATTAATGATTTATTATACAATATAATGATCATTTGCACTGATACTTGCGTATTCTGTTGAGTCAAAGAATTAACACTTTTTAATTTTTAATAATTAATTAATATTTTAATTAATTTTTATTAATTCACATAACACACTGCCTATACGCATGAACTCCGTTATAGAACACTTTGAAAATAGACTTCACTGTCCTTTCGGTCCGACCTAACATCAACTCAAAGTTTTGAGGTTAGTTGTGCATTATCAGCTGTCGGCTGTCAATTCAATGTTATGATGGCCGCTCTGCTAACGTGGAGTATCTCTCGATTGCCGGTGATGAACTGATTGATGTTACCTGGTCGGGATTCGGCACTTCGTACATTTTAATGAGCTCTGATTGGCTAATTGTCTTTACGTCGTGTACTCTCGGTGAGGTTCGTCAAAATAGAAGCTTAAACTAGCGTCAGTGGCTGGGTCCAAGGCTATGATTTACTGGTTACACAGCCACACGCACAGGTTTATAATTTATTAATTTTTCTTATAAGTCAAATATCTTATCTATAATTACACTGACAATATTTTTATAACTCCCATCGTTTCTATCTTTTGATTACGAGTAATTTGCATACCCTCATCATATAGTCCTGATCTGGGGTTGATAAAACCGCACTTGGTACAAATTAATAATACTTCTTAAGTTACCTAATACATTAAATATATTGTTTTTATCCCGTGTGTTCATGGTGATAACATATTATTACTGTATTATGCACTTTTTACGCCTAGTCATGTACTAATAGTTATAAAATATCCATTTTCCTAGGTTCAAATTCTAGGCTTATTATCACATACATTGTTTATTAATAATATTACAATAATAGTTGTTGATAATACCATTTTATTATGGCCTATGCATAATGCATTGGTCATTATCACTTCTGATAGTGTCCTTTTTATTTATCACTGGGTTTTATTACCTTAATTATAGTCTTTTAGGTGAGTTTTCAATACTCTTGAAAGTTACATTTTTTCGTGAGTTGTAATTCTTTCACATTAATCTCATTATTGTTTTATTATCTATTATCAGTGTTCTGATAACACTGTTAGTACTGTGCAGTAGTTAATTCTGCATTTACATTGACAATTACTTTGGTTTGAAGTTACTCTGACTACTTGCATCTAGCTGTTACTAGGGTTTACTTATTATTTGTGTTATTATTGTTAATTAGGTGGATATAATCCTTGAATTTACTTATTTAAACGTTATTCTGCCTTATTCAGTGTTATTGGTTAAGTTCCTACTCTTTTATTACAAGTTTACTATATAATTTTGCTGTCTCATGCAACCATTCTATGTGATGCATATGGGTTTATTAAATTACATCAATTCAGCCTTTATGTTTCCTTAACACATTATCTGTTGTACATTAAATGTTCTTTGTATTATCTATTTATGTTATACTACAACACATTTTAGTTCAACATTGCTTTAATCTTATTTTTCTATGGTTTTGTTGAAAACTAGTTGGCCAGATTAGGTTATGTTATAATTTAGTTATTCAACAATGGTTGATTGTCAGTTTTGAATTCTACATTACACCTGATTTATTTAACTTTATATAGCACTGGTATATTATTGTTTATCACTAGATTTTAATTTGTTTATTTTCACAGTCTTTATCATTGATAATTAGTGGTTATTTACAATTTCAATTCCACTTTACAATCTGTTATTAGTGTTTTGGACATAGTCCTTTTTGTAATGTTTACACATCATTTAGCTATGAAATTATCATACTGTTACTCTTTCTCTTTATTAACTTCTGTTTTCAGTAATTAACTTTTATTGAGTTCCGTTTGTATTGTATTGTTAAGGAAGGTATTTGATTAATAAGTTTAGGTCAGTGTCAATTTACAGCTTAGGGATTTTAAATCGTGTTGTTTGTCTCACTTATACTTTCTTTTTCTATAATAATACTTTTATTTGCATATGTTAATCCATTCTAATTTATATTATCTCCCTGTGGTGTTTGACCTGATTATGTTTTCTTCTTATCTGCACTGATTCCTTCCTTACTCTTAATAAGTTTCTTCTTGATGATGTTGCCACTAGTTTCTTTCTCACTGTTTGATCTATTGGGTAATTAGGTATGTTGTCTCATCGTTAGTCTTGTTTTATTTTCTTCAGTTGTACATTTACTGGTAATTCATTATTTATTTTATTCCCCTATTTTGGCTTATAATACTTCCTTTATTCATGATTGTAGGTTCAACTTTGTAGATAATTTTATTTGTGGTGGCTTTCAATTCATTTGTGATACGTTGGTGTTGGATGTGTTATATGTACCATTACACATTTCATAACATGTTTACTTACTACTTATTATATAATTCCTTACTCATTAGTTTGTACTTTTAGATGGTCATTACAAATTATAATTTACTTGGAATAGGGTATTTGGCCTCGAATATTCCTTCATCATTCATTTTATGTTGCGTTTATCTTTCCCCATCACCTTACCTAAACATTTGGGTATAATCAGTCATAGATAGAGTCTGTCAAATATAGTCATTAGTGTTATGCTATCATTCTTTTATTTATTACTTGTTTTTTTATTTTTTTTTTATTGTACAGTTTCTCATTCGTTTACTCTTGCAAATCTTACATGGTTTTATGTCATACCATTTGTCATGTTACATAATGCCTCGCCACCAAAATTGATTATTTAATAAAATAATGTAATTGTTTTGTTGAAATCATCAATTGAATCATCTCCCATGTTATTTCTTGTTATTCAATTATTCATCATTCTTGATCTGATATACTTGTTTCCTTCTATAATCGTTCTATCCCTGGAACATTTTACCTCCCTAACTAAATTCTTTGAATCATATTAATTGGAACTGGTCGGATGGGCAACTTTGGCTCCACTTACCCGCCGTCCATACATAATCTCTGAGTTCAGCGGGACCTACTGTCTGCTCAGTAAAAATGATTGCTGGAACTATCTCTACAGTCAGTCACATTCAATAATAAATAGTCAATTCACGACTAAATCAAATAAAATAATAAAATAAAATACTCGTGGGATTATTCACTCTGTTAACTTTCAGATCTAATTATCTTTCCTTTTTCATTGATTTATTCAGATGTTCAGCTTTCTTTGGGGCAACATTGTTAACATATATTCTAATCGGTAACATTTCATCTTCTTCTTTGCGATAAATGTTTGACATATCTATTCTCCCTTCAACATGTTTAATTTACAAAATTCTAACTTGTAGCTGTATCAATGGTTACTATATTAATTCTTTTCATTATAATGATAGTTGTTAAGTCATTCATGGTCATTTTTATTTTACGGTCTCATCTGATTATTTCACTGTCAATTGTCTTGTTTGTTTCTTCTTATTTACATCACAATATTTTGTTTATCAATTCATCTAAAACTCTGTCATTTAGATTTTTATTCGCCCTATTCTTACTTTTTCTTGGATTCCATTGTTTATCTCTGTTTCTAATTATTTTTATTATTATTTCCTTCAAAATTAAATTATTCAAATCCTTTGTGTAATCTATATATTTGTATGTATAGATATAGATGTATACATGTTGTAGTGAAATCTCTCTACGTGTATTAATACGAAAAGTCCCACTGTTGTTGGTATAAATTCTGTAAAGTTTTTTGGTAGTACTCGCTTAGTGGTGATGATCGCGAACGCGCTAATAAACCGTACTGAATCTTGTTGTTGTCATATAGTCCTTACCTGTCCTTACTCGTTAGTTTTTCTTCCCGGTAGGCGCCAAATTGTTTTCAAAACAAAACAAAAGTTTGCTCGGTGTTGTTCTCCTGTGCGATGTTGACTAATTCAAATTACCCACGCGGACTGGCGGGAACTCGAATCTTGCTTGCCGTTCGTCGTGTTGCCAACATAAATTTTTGGCAATGAATCCTGTTGACCGCTAATGTACACAAACTATATAATAAATTTCAAATAAATACAAAGCACAATTATTAATGATTCGTACTTGTTTATTAGTGTTTGAAAATTCGCTAATTGTTGATTACTCAGGTACAATAGAAATTATTATAACAAAAGTTTCGCTCCAGCAACAAATTAATTTTCACTCAGCGGAAAGCAGCGGTGGCAGTAGTCGTGTGATGCCGTAATGGCCGCTAGTGTTTCTTATTTACACAAGTTATTCTGCCAATGAGTTCTTTAGATTACGAAAAAAGTTAATTATCAAGATGTCAATAAAGTACACTACCTTACATTAATGGTACTTAATTACGAAAAAGGTTTACATAAAATTCAACTCTTGGTGTTCAAAAGTGTGTGTCAATATTATAGGCTTGTACATAGGTTATTTTACAGTTACATGCAGTTTGAATAAATATGATCTATTAATCCTTGAAAGAATTTAGTGTTCGGAGTTCAGAGTGAGAGTTATTGTTTGTGAAAAAAGTTAATCAGTTTTAGTTCGTAATTATTGGTAATTTAATTTATACTTAACAAACCCGTGTTGTTTTTGTTATGGGCCATCAGTATTTCTCCCAGGTTGTGTTAGTGCTTTTGTTAATCTTCAATGGTACGGTTTCCCTTCTTCATCTGGCGTCTGTTTCTTATTATTCAAGTTTCATCTATTTTTATTGTTAAAATTTTGTTTATGGTTATCATTTGGTTTACTGGAACTATGTTCGACTTCTGGTATTCCTTTTCCTTTCATTTGGATCTTCTTTTCTTCTTTATTAGACTTTTATAGATATGAATTCAGTATAGCGTCTGTCCCGCTGGAGCTAATAATGGAACTATCGTTTTATAACGGTCAAAAATATAATAATGTTTTGTTGTTATGGCAACCGCTTCCACTCTTATTGGTTAAACACATTTGAACCTATTGTTATAAATCCTGGGTTTCTGTTCAAAATGAATAAATATTTTATAATGGCTATTGTTCCTTGGTGACATTACCAATGTATGAAATATTAACATAGATGTCCCTATGTTCTTTCAAAGATCAATTTGACATCTCACAAGGCTGGTCTAGGTCATGTATTAATGTTTTTAGACAAAATTACTACTGATATGTTATTACATATTTCACTTATTTATACTGTTTATTACATTTCTGACATATTATTATTGTTAGTTAATGGTAATCAAATAATTTACTTGGTCTTACTGTTCATTTATAATAGTTAATTGTTTACAAATGGTTTTCTGAAGTTAGACAGTTAGGTATTTTATAGGCCTAAGCTGTAACAGTCTAGAATTTCTTTATTTTGCTCTATTTAAACATTATTTATTAAATCCATACGTTCTACTTATTGTCATTGGCTTTTGAATTACTTTTGAAGCTGTTTTACAATCTATTAGTGTTATTATACTTTTACAAAATCATTTCTTATTTGACATTTTTTCTTTTCTATTTATATAATAATGATTAATCTTGTGCTGGTTAAGTTTATATTATTGCTAGCTTATGCCTACTCCCATCTCTTATACACTTCTTTAATACTTAATTCTACTAACAAAACATAACATAAAAATGAGTTTATGGTCTGTCTATTGTTCAGCCATATTCCTTCTTATTAATTACAATTGTTCTATTGTATGTTATTATATGAAATTAACATACTCATCATCTCTTTATAATATCATCACATAAAGAAAAAATACAAACATATTAACTTAAGGTCATGCCTTCTTTAACACTAAACAAATAGATTGACTTTCATAAAACTAACAAAACTGTTTAACATACATTAATATCATTTTTCTCAGTTCAGTCTCTTCAACACAATTTAACTTAATTCTTCCTGACTGAATAAGTAATGTACATTATTGTTACTGATGTCTCTTAGAATCAACATTAATTGTTACAAATATATAGGGAGCTTCTGTAACTAATAACAAAACTGGTAATCCTTCTACTCATTTAAAAGTATAATTGGGAATTATTATGATTATTATCCCCACATTGTTTTTTTTTACTCTTTTTCTGTTGTGTACACTTATGTTTGCACTAAAAGGAGTCATTGTTCTACACAGTCCTGTCTCTGTTTGATTAATTACTATTATTTTTCACTTATCCCTTCACTTTTACCATTAAATATTGTTTGCTGTTATTTCTTATAGACTACAGTACATTAGTTTTTAAGAAATACTGTATTGTACTTCTGGGTTTAACATAGGGGTTTTATCCCTTTCATTTTATGGGTTTGTTTTATTGTTACTAATGTTTACTATTTTTTCTCCTTAAGATTATCAATTGTTTATCTTACTTTCTACTCATCACTTCACTGTTAATGGTTATCACTCCCTACCTATCTCTCACTCTTGGATCGGGTTTTAAAACATAGTTTTATAGTCATTTTCTACATTTTATGTTCTACCTTTTATCTCACTATAGGGTTATTGATAATACACATATTCAATTAACAAATGTTTTCCCTTAATTACTATGGGTAGTGTACTTTTTGTTTACATATTTTATATAATGCTTGTCACTATTTTTTGCTTTATTATTTGTGTTTTGGTATTGTTTTATACCTTTGATTATTTCATTTGTCTTTATATGTCCTATCACTGGGATTGAGGTTCGTTTCTACCTACTCACTTACCATATCTATTGGGTTATTTTGGTTAAACCGCATTGTACTGTTCTTTTCAAGTTTTACTTCGTTGCTTGCTACATTTCTCTTATCAGAGGTTACTTTTATTATTACCTTTATATGTTTGATCGTATAATTATGTTAACTACCCATTTCTTTATCTCTGACTCATCCCTTTTAATTTATTGTGTTAATCATTTAGTATTTTATTCTTATCATGTTGCTTCACAAATGTATGTTGAAGATATGTACCCTTACATATTGCCCTGCCACTAAAATTGATTATTTCAGCAAATATCGTTCAGGTGTTTGGGTGAAATTATCAATCATTTATTTAATTTATTTCAGTAATCACTTGTTAGTTTTGAGCTATCGGTTCTTAATGCTTTACATAGTATCAGTATTCTCCTTGATTTCCTGTATTATATTCTTGTTTAATGTTTTTATCCCTATAATATCTAATCCCCTAACATTTCTTCCCTAAAATTATATTGATTCGGACCGGAGGAGGGTACTTTTGACTCCTTTGCTCCGCCGTCAATTATATCATCTGGGTACAGAGGAACATATCATGTGATTGCTGGATTATCTACAGTCAATCATTAACAAAATTATATAAGTAGTCTAAGTACGACTATAAATAAATATCATAATGGGATTCTTCACATTATTGTTATTTAGATTATACAATACATTATTTCAAATTATCTTTTTTTTTCTTGACTCATACTCTTTAGCTCTTAGTGATACGATATTACTGATGGGTATGATGCACATGAGATTATTATTATTAGTTTTTTATTAATTTTCTTTCAACACTGATTGTTTATTAATCGGGTTCAGGATGCTTTTCTTGCATGTAATAATATTTTTTCATTGAAGGTTGGTTATATGTTCCCTTTCTTCTTTGTGTGTTTGGGTCTACGATCTCATATGTATTATTTTGATTATCCTTACTCACTATATAAGGTCCGGTGTAAAGTAGCAATAGCTTCTTGGCTATCCCTTCCATGGTACTTGGTAACTCTCTGTTTTTAAGTAATACTTGCTCTCCAATCTGATATTGTAGGGGTTTTGGTTGCAATTGCTTATATCTTTGTCGTATTTTGTCCGTCTTCTCGATTATTTTGTTATGAAATTGCACGTTATTGAACTGGTATTCTGCTCCACTGGGAAATTGGATTAATGAGGTAATTTCTCTGGGTGGTGGTCTTTGGAACATTGCGGTGTATGGTGTTGTTTCAATAAACTGATGGTGCGATAAATTTATAAAGTCTTCGGCTGCTGGTATGTACTCAGTCCACTTACAATGCTGATCGTAACAGTATGTACGGAGGATTCTCCCCACTTCTCTCAGGACTCGTTCTGCAGGGTTGCTGCTTGGATGGTACACTGAGGTCTTGTATGTTTTTATTCCGTGGTTTAGCAAAGTGTTCTTCCATTTATTCCCCTTAAATTGCGTTCCATGGTCAGTGATGATGCATTTGGGTGTCCCCACTTCACTAATGTATGGTAATAGTATTAGGTTTAAAATTTTCTGGGTAGTGGCGCGATTGATGGGGTAGAGCTTTGTGAACCTGGTGTAGTGGTCGAACACAATAACAAGGTATTTATATTGATGCCTCCCTCCACTACGCGGAAATGGTCCGCAGATGTCAACGAAAACTTTCTCCAATTTACAAGAGGTGGTGATAGGTATCATCGTGCCCTCCTTTCTGTTGTTACTGACCGTCGGTGTCACTAGTTGGCATATGTGACATTGTTTTATGCATTTCCGTACCTTTCTGTTGGCGTCTTTTATGTATACGTGTTCTTGTAATGACTTTACTACCTTTTAACGCGCCCATGTGTCCATGTCTCTCATGATAATCTAGAATCAGGTCTTTCTCTGTGGCTCGTGGTATGGCTATTTTCCAGGTGTTGAATTTATATCGGGTTTTAATGAAAAGTATTCCTTGGTGATTGCAGTAATATTGGGATACATGGTCGTCTTTGTCTGTTAACCGCTGTCGAATTCTATTCAGCTTGGGATCTTGTTCTTGTTGTTGTTCCAGTTCTTTCATGATGTTGGCCAAGTCAGTTCTGCTCTTAATAATATGGTATATTTTAATGACAGTCTCCTTTTCTCCTTCGTAAGTCTGGTCTTTAATGTTTACTCTGGACAGGGTATCGGCTACAACATTTTTCTTGCCCGGGATGTATTCCCATTTTAAATTATATTCCTGTAATACTAAACTCCACCTAGTCAGTCTTCCATGATTTAATTTAAAATTTCTCAGGAATGATATGGACTTGTGGTCAGTCCTTACGGTAATCGGGTATCCCAAGATGTATGTCCTAAATTTTCCACAGGAAAACACAACGCTTAGCAATTCCTTCTCCGTGACATTGTAATTTCTCTCGCTGCTGTTCAATACTCTACTTGCAAAACTGATTACACAATGATTGCCCTCTTCATCCTCCTGGTACAAAACAGATCCGAGGCTAACATCACTGGCGTCGCAATGTACGTAGAATGGCTTGGTGAAATTGGGATGACGTAACATTACTGACTCGATGAATTTGTCTTTAATAAGTTGGAGTGTTATGTCTTGTTCGACTCCCCACGTCCACTTGTCCTTGGATGACAATTGATGTGAAAACTTGGCTGTCATTTCCGAGTAATTCCTTTGAAACTCTCGGTAATAGTTGCATAGACCGAGGAATGACTGGAGTTGTTTCTTGTTTTTTGGTGTCGGAAACTTCTGTATGCATTCAATTTTTTCTTGTGATGGGGTTGTCCCGTGTCCAGACAAGTTGAACCCTAAAAATTTTACTTCGTCAGCCAAAAACTTGGATTTTTCCAGTTTGAGAGTTATATGGTTGTTTGATAGTTTTTCTAATACGTGTTCTACCCGGCGACCATGTTCATCCCACTTATCTGATGTTATTAAGAGATCATCTACGTAGACTGTCGTAAACTGTAGGGCATCCGGTCCAAGTATCTGGTCCATAATTTTTACGAATACTGCTACCAAATTCACCAATCCGAAGGGTAATCTTTTAAATTGGTAGTTCCGTCCTTCAAATATGAATGCCATGTACCTTCTACTGGATGGGTGTAACTCGACCTGCCAATTCTACTGGATGGGTTTAACTTGACCTGCCAATAGCCGCAGACAGTATCCCATATACTGATGAATTTGGTCCCGTAGAACTTTTTCAGGATTTCTTCAATTTCCCCTGAGGACGTACGATCATTTACAATGTTTTTATTAATCTCATGGGCGTCTAGACATATTCTCACCTTCCCGTGTTTTTTTGGAACTGCTAGGATAGGGCTGGTGTAGAGTGAGTAGCTTGGTTCAATTATGTCTTCTTCTATTAATCGTTGATTTCTGTTCTCACCGCTTCCATCAATGAAAATGCGATCGGGTAAGATTTTTTATTAAAGTTGACAGGCTCTCTTAATTTAATTTCGCACTGATAATCTGTGACCTTCTCAGGTGTATCTGAAAATACGTGTCGGTATCTATTTTACACGTCTATAAGTTGTTCAGCTTGTTGAACGGTTAACTGTGCGTTCGTCTTCTCTCTCTGAAAAGTTCGGATCTCGTCGATTTTCTCATGCCATAGCTGTTCATTGTCGGTCTCGTCGTAAATTCCATTGTTCGGTGTTTGTTCCCTAGTGTCTCAGAAATTCTGGATATGGTACATGGTTTTGTTCGACTGTGTTTCGTCACTACTGATTAAATCTGTTGTCCATTGCAAGTCACCCTTCTTCATGAATAGTTTGGATTTACTTAAGTCAATTATAGCTGAGTATTGGCGCAGCATATCGCAACCAATTAGCATCTGGAATGGTAATCCGCTGGCTACTAAGAATGTCATCGTTATGATTTGTCCGTCGCTTGTCAGTTCTAGTTGTACCTGTTTTCGAACGGTTCTATTCTGTCGTCCGGTCGCTCCTACAAGGACAATGTTGCTGATGGGTAATGTAAGTATTGCCGTCGTACTCTTTTCTTGTATTTTATGAAGTTCGATGGTGTCAATTAATGAAATGTTGGATCCCGTGTCAATCATTATCCGCGTTGGCACTCCGTTAACTTTAGTAGTGATATAAGCAATTTCGCCATTGTGGTAGTTATCAGATTGGTTGTCTTTTTCTTCGAGCAATTCTTCCCTTATATTCTTTAAATAATTTGCGTGTACAATTGTAATTATTCATTCATTGTGAGTTTGATGAATTGTGCGATTTAACCCAATAGATTGGTTTCAGTGAGGGTGTTGTTTTTTTACTGCCGCGTTTAGTTTAAAGTCGGTTCGGGCTGTTCGTCCCGCCAGTCTTGCTGACTCGTAGGCTGATTTCCGCATACTGACGGTCGGGGTTCAGGCTGGTTACGGTCCTCTTCATATCGATCACGCTGGTATACCTCCTGACTGCAACTTCTGCCTCCATTAGCACTGGTATCACGTCCGTTGTTGTTATGGCTGTATCGGTGTCCGTATGCATTACGGTCGAGACTTCGGCGTCTTTGGTAGTATGATCTGCCTCTACCGTCATCTTCGGCTCGCACATAATTCACTCAGCGATAGTTCCGATTCTGCTCATTCTGGTTCTGGTTATTAAAATTGGTGTTGTAGTTCGGGTTGTTCGGCCGGTTGAATTGATTTAGTGGATTGGTAGGCCGATTATTGTTACTGTTATTATTGTTCACGTGGTTGGCCGAATTATTTTTATTCTGTCTATTGTAGACCTCGGCGTTATTAGTGTTGTTATTACCGCGATTATAAAATTTGGTCGGTAATTGTTGTTATTGTTATTGTGGTTACTGTTCTGGGAGTTTCTGTTATCATGTTGGTCGTTTCGTTGCCGACTTCTCCGATAGTAACTCTCCCATTCGTAGTCTTCCAGCAGGGCTGCCATTGATTGGACTGTCTTTATTTGTCCGCCAAGTTGCGCTCTGGAATCTCCTTCCTCGTAGTGGTATGCGAGTTTGGTAACCAGGCTTTCCTCTGGAATCTTCGGCTCCAGATTCCTCGCTAAGCAGACCTTCCCCAAGAAGTAGGCTGTGAGCGTCGTCCCTCTGTTGGTCTCATATTTACCGTGATATATGTTATCACGGACGATGTTTTGGGTGGCCTCCGACCTGTATCTCCCTTTGAACATTGCTTTAAACTCTTCATAGTTAGTGAGGTCGTGGCTAGTTGCCATCCACCAGTTGTCGTTAATGTCTCGGAAGTATTCGTCCAGATGTCCCCGTATGACTGTGTAACGTGACAAATACAGGGGATTTCATTTTATTAAATTTTTGGGGGATTTATAGAAAATATTTGTAAATTTAATTTCCAATTGTGACCAGGCCACGTGTTGTATGGTAATAACAGTGTTCTAACAAAGGCACAATACGTCTCAACAATTGTGCAATCGCTAACAAGGAATGCACCCAGCACCAGTTTCTAAGAACTTTGCAAGTGTGTGACAGTGCGCCCGACCGCACCCGACCAGCAGGTGCGCGGACCGACACTGAACGGTGAAACAAAAAATGGCTAAGAGCAGAATTTCTGTTCACTTCGTTTACCATGCTGGCGGATGCGAGCTTAAGCCAAACCCTTTTGTGACGTCAGCCAGTGCTGCAAAAATATCTTATACGAACCGCACACAAACACTTACATGGGTTAAATAGGACGGAGCTGTGGCAACGAACCATGAGGCTTTGGTTTCCACCAAGAAAGACGAAATCGAGTTAGCGGTGAACTCTATGCTGCTCTTGGCAGTCTGATTGTAGACCGGGCCTGGCCAGGTACAGAACCAAAGGGCTCTTCAACAAATTTTAATAATTTAATAGTAAACCGTGAGTTAACGGAACAGTGATGTGGCAGTGAAGTGCATAGTCAACTAAAGAACATCACCAGTTAATTCGGACACACTACCAAATCCAAAAAATGAGGATTTAAGAGCTCGAGCGATAACCACGTGCCGGCAGGGAGGGGTATTTCCAAAAATGTTAAGGGTTTTTTTAATATAGTGTGTGTGTGTGTGTGTGTATAAAAAATGCAGACTGGGCGGTCTGATATATATAGAATAAGGTAAGCCAGTAAAATAAGGTAGAATAGAAATTATAGTCCTGGTACGAACAACAAGAATAAGGAAGTATTAAGATGCTATTT
The DNA here is from genome assembly GCA_034769895.1 of Magicicada septendecula. NCBI lineage: Eukaryota > Metazoa > Arthropoda > Insecta > Hemiptera > Cicadidae > Magicicada > Magicicada septendecula. Next base: position 750,625,767 of record CM068367.1, on the reverse strand, counting down.
CATCTGCGAAAGCATGTATAAGATCTGTTAAAGTTTGTCAATATTTAAAAAATTAAAAAAGGTCATGAATTCTCTTCATTCAAAATGAGTTATGTCAATTATTACAGTAACCCATAAAGCGCGCTTGTATCCTAACGTTCGTATGACGACCCTGGACTAGAAAACACATTCTGAAGGTAAGTGGAAGTTGATAAATTTATGTATTTGTAATTGGTAATTAAATAGAATGGTACAATCGACGCCCGAACAGGTACAATTGGCGCCTCGACAGGAACGAATTTGATTAATTAAAAGTAAAATTCCATACCTACAAATAAGATACAAGCGTGGTTTTAGGGTTAGAGTAAAGAAGTAGAAGTGCGTCATTCACGCACAATTGGCATAGTATCGAAATTATATTATAATAAATCCTTAAATAATAAGAAATGGCAGATAATAACGAGATTGTAGTTGAAATGAGCGAGTCGGCTGGTGTGGGGGAACCAGAGGTTCATTCAACCCCAGTAAATCGATCAAAAGAATTCAGCCTAACTGAATCAGCTATAGACGACTCGGGCACGCTATCAACTCCAACCTCAAAGAAATGTAATAGCCAATTCGACAATGATATAATGAATTTTTTACAAAAACAATTTCAAGTAATAAACAGTCGTTTTGATGTAAACGATATTAACATGAATGAACAGAAGAATGAAATCAAAGAAATTAAGAGTAGTTTCAGTGAGAAATTAGATGAACAAATTAAATTAAGCAATGATTTTGACACCAAATTAGAAGTACAAAATAATAAAATTGATGAATTGAAAAAACAAAATGACGAATTAAAAAATGATATACAAGAAATGAGTAAACGTTTTGAAAATACTAATGAAATAATAAGAACTAGTTTGAAAAAATTAGAACAGAGTATTGAGAGAATGGGAGTGGGTGTGATGAATACAAACAAGAGTAATACAAATGAAAATTATAATGATATGTATAAAAATGTGGTACTAGATAAAGAGTTGACAAATGATGATGATGTCAAAAATGATAAAAATAATATTGAGAATAGTAATGTAACTGAAAAGGTAGTATCAGAGAGTGATACATTGAAAATAAATAGTGAGAGTACTGATGAAGTTGTGGAATGTAATAATGAAATGTTAATGTGTGTTTATGAGTTAGAGAGAGAGTGGAAAGATAGTATAGTGGTAGAATGGGGGCAGAGGGTAAAGTTTCCCTTTATTTATGATGATTCAATGTGTTCACAAGTGTTGTTTTTGAAGGGCAAGAGTCCCGTGTTAGTAGAAGATTTGAGTTGTTTATTTTTTTTGTATAAGTTTGTACCCTCTGTCTGGAGTAGTATTGAAGGTATGAGATGGTGTTATGATGAGAGAGAGTTAGATAGAGAATTGTGTGTTGAGAGGGAGATAGAATTATATGAATTAAAGAGAGATTATGGTGAGTTGAAAGAAATGTTAGAAGTGTATTTAAACAAGAATAATTTAATTGATGAGAAAGTAACTGACCCGATAAGGAATATAATTACTACTGGAGACTTGACAGAAATACAGTGGAACTTGGTTATAACGTCACTGAAGGGACCAAAAAAATAATGACGTTATGTCCGAGTGACGTTATAAAAGAGTCGTTATAAAAGACCCTTTTTAATCACTAGTAAGGAAGGAGAAATAAAAAAAAAGATCTTTGCATTATTAACATTATTCGTGATATTTATTCTAAAGTTTACAAACTGCATTTCATTTATACAAACAGCATGAAGAATATTTTAAAAGATCAAAAAGAAAGTACATGTAACTTACATTTAGGCTTACTGTCAAAAGTAATCCGTAATTTTCTTTTGAACGCTCCTTTCTGAAAAATAAATTCTTTCTGTTGTGCTGTGGAGATGCTGCCCTGCATTGAACGTGTCGTCAGACGTCTCTCTAAAGCAGTAAAATCGTGAAAGAGTTTCGGCGGCTCTCATTGCTTCCTGTACTGTTGGACAAACGATGTCGGCATCCTCCTCTTGCTCAGCATCTTCTTCAACACTATCTTCTTCTTCTATGTTTTTTACTTCCGCGATAATTTCTGTGTCACTCAACACTTGGAATGTTTCTACTTGGTCATCTACTGATGCATAGGAATCAAGTTCATTTCCAAATTAATTTACGTCGAATTTCTTAATCCACTCCGAGAGCGGCAAGTCGTCGTCTTCGTCATCATCGGGTAAATTTTCATGTACGAGTTGTGCTTTACTAAAGCATTTTGCTATCGTCTTCTGTGTTACACTCTTCCAAGAGTCGTCTAGGAATTGTATTGCATCTAAGAGTGAAATTGTGGCAGGTTGCGCCGTGTCCATACAGAAAATAATTTTTTTTTAAAGTTGCTTGCGGTAGTGACACTTTAGGCTTCTAATGACGCCTTGGTCCATAGGTTGCAGGACACTCGTACAGTTGGCCGGTAAGAAGACCAGATTAATGTTTGTCAAATTTAACTTTGGATGGGCTGCACAGTTGTCAACTAGAAGTAGAATTTTTCTGTTTTTCGATGACAGTTCTTTATCCCACTTTCTTAGTTCATCTTCAAAAATACTAGAAGTCATCCACGCTTTTTTGTTGGCAGTGTAACTTACAGGAAGTTTTTTGATGTTTGTAAAACATCTAGGATGCAAACTTTTCCCGATAACTAAAAGTTTCCTTTTTTTGGTTCCCGTCATGTTTGCACAAACAAAAACTGTAACTCTTTGTTTAGAGAGCTTCCCACCAACGCACTTTTGATTTTTAAATTTGAAAGTCTTATCTGGAGTTAATTTATAAAAAATTCCGGCTTCATCTCCATTAAAGATGTCTTCATCTTTATATGATCGTCTAATTTCTGGCCAAGTGTTATGCACCCAATCACCTGTAACGTTCAGATCTATGCATTTTGCCTCACCACAAATTTTTGCAAAGGAAATCGAGTGTCGGGCCTTAAATCGATCTAGCCATCCGTTGGAGCACGTAAAATCAATACCAAACAATTTTCCGAATTCTGTAGCTTTCTCTTTCAGAATTGGTCCACTCACAGGAATATCTGAACATCGACACTGTTTGAACCATTTCAATAATGCTGCATCCACATCACCATGTTCGCATTTCCTAATTTTTTTAATTTTTTCTCCATCTTCCTCAAATTTTTTTAAAATTTTGTCCTTGTTTTTTAAACAAGTCAGTCGCCAGACACCGGCTGGCGCCGGCGGTCCTGTTACAGTGCTTATCGCTTGCATACAATGTATGTCTGTAGCCATGGGCGTAGCGCGCGCACATATATACGTTTATATGAAATTTAGAGTAAAATATCTGAGAAATTTTTGACGCTATAACAAGTAGTACAATATTTAGTGACGTTAAAACTGGGAATTTTTATAATGTTAAAGATATCAGTTTGACCGGACTTATGACAAAATAACGCTACACCCGAGTTGATTTAACAGCCGAGGCCGTAATAACCAAGTTCCACTGTACATAATGTTGACTTGGTTCAGGATTATTATGATATAACGAGTGAATTTGAATTTTATGGTTATGACACACAAAATAGCAATATGTGTGTCAATAAAATTGAAAAGTGTTATTTGAGACAAAGATTAATTTTTGACGATGGAGGGTAGACTATAAAACAATTAATGGACAATTTTAAATGCTTTGTTTTGTGGTTTTGACCTCGCAACCTTGGGCATTGAAGTGTGATATAACTGAGTAATCAATGATGAAGAATTGTAAATAAATGTAGTGAATTTAATTGTGTGTGTTGTAGGATGTCAGGTAAACAATGTGTATATGTAGTAGGTAATTGTTGTAATAATAATATTAATATTTTGCAATTTAAATAAATAACAAAATTAATTTTGGAGACAGTAATTAGCGAATTGTAATTGTTTTGATAGCAATTGAACTTGTATTTTCAATAATTAATTTAATTAAAATAATCTGAGATGTTTTAAATATTTTAATTGATTTGAATGTTATATAATTGAAATTTTTCTAATGAGTCTAAATTATTTTACGAGATGTGAATTTGGTAATTAATTGTTAAATTGTTTGATTTGAAATAACACTGTGATTAAATGTTTCAGAGGCTACTTGGAGATATTGGTGTGTATGGTGTATATATTTTGTGTATGTCAGTATGTGAATAATGGACTGTAAGTATAAAATTTATCATACTAATTAAATGGAATAAAATGTTTACAGATGTTTAATTCAAATGAAAGAATGTTAACTTCAATAATGAAAACAACTTGAGATAATAATTTAACAAATAATAATAACTGAAAGATAATATAAAAGAAATATTAATAATAAATTTGAAGAGTTTAAGTAATCTAATGGTAGAAAGTTTTAATTTTTTATTATGTAGTTATTAATGTGCTATTGCTGGGGTGGCCTGTGCCCCAGTAGATAGTGGAATGGGTTGGGGGTAACAGTGAGTGTTACCTCCATCGGAGGCCGAAATGGCGAAAATGTACGGCACACCTTTTTGTACAATTTTAATTGTACCATGATAGACTGTCGTGCTGTACATAATAATGATGAATAGAACAGGCATTAAAGTAAAGTTTGATTTCCCCAACTTTTCGGGCGATTACTGCCTTACCAGCACTAATCGTGGTTTTGGCTAGCGGTCAGCTATGGCCATAATCAAGTCCCTTGACCATAGCTGGCTTGAAATTGGTTGATACTAGAAATTAATAGGGGGTGAAACTAGGGGAAATCCCCGGAACTATGGAACAGCGGCTGCCACTCTGTCCGAGGAGTGACAGCATAACCAGGTGGTAGACCCGTTTTAAGGGCTTATAACTATAAAACGAAGGTATGTCGATGCCTAAAAATTTTAAAATGTAAAGCCGAAGCAAGGACAAGGAGATGTTCAATTCCTCCAACTATGCAGTCCTTGTGAACGCACATGGGCGTCACAGTACAACATAAGATACAATATTGTGTGTGGATTGGGGTTTGCTCAGATGAGCCACGAATTTAAATTTCATAACGTAAAGAATGATAACTCAATTTTGCTCTAATAAAATGCTTGTATTACGCTTTGATAAATAGGTGTTCATACGTTCAGTATAATGTGTTCATTCTGTATTTTATAAATGTATTATTTTATTGTGTTAGAGGTAAGAATTGATAAAAAATATGTTTTATATAATTTGTGTAATTTTGAAATGAGTATAACAAAGTAAATAACTAGACCGACCGGCAGGCGGTTTACACAATAGTACCAGAGTCAGAAAGAGGGGAAACAATGATGTGTAGTATGGTAGATGTAAGGATTGATAACCATATGTATTTCATAGAATGTGTATAATTTTGAAATGTGTTTTCACTTTGCTAGGAATGTCAGCTGATCAGTAGTAAAATGTCACTGTTAAATTGTTTGTAAATGTCCAAGGTAATTAATGTTAAATATAATGTTTTAATGTGTTAAAGATGCTACTTCAAGTGATGAGGAAAGTAATTTGATAAAGTCAAGATTTTAAATGATTTGTAAGAGATAATAAAAGATAGATGTTGGGTGATTAATATTTTGTGTGACATATAGATCAGTCCAAGTTAAAGTTAAAGTGGTAGTAGAGAGAATAATATTGTTTTGAATTAATGTAATGTTATTGTGAATTAATGTAATAGAATTTGAGAAGTATTGATGTTGACACAGTAGTTATGGGGAATATATGTAGAGTATTGATTGATATATTGATGTTTATAGATGATGATGTTATTTTGTAGTTGAAGTGAGGTAATAAGAATGAGATTTGGGGATGGTAATTTTGTAAGAGGGGATAGTGTAATGGAGGAGTCCGCAACAAAAGGGTTGGGACGGGAAGGGACCGTTTGGCGCCGGAAAGGGTTACCTTAGGTAGAATCCAGGAACCAACATAAGGAAATGAGCTTTTTTTGGGGGGGGGAACACTTATCCTGAGTACAAAGGGTTAGAGAGAAATTTTTTATATATATCGAGAGAATGTGGTGAATTGAGTTTAATAGTAAGTTGGGTTTAGAGATTGTTTGATAGATGTTTTGATAGAGATGGGTGTCAGGTTAGTTAAAGTTGTTAGTGGTATCAGAGTCAGAGTGAGGAAGATTATATATGTATAAATGCCAAGTGGCAGATCAAGCTAGTATAAATAATTAAATCACCCAAATTAATGGAGAATGAGATGATTAAATAAAGAGATTTATAGTAAAAAGGTAAAATTTTGATTGCACCCAGTGACAATTTTTGATGGAGTTTGAAAGTAATGTAAAGTGTTTATTTGAATAAGTTAAATATCAATTTGATTGTTAATTATAATAATATTTTGTTAATTTTAAATGTTTTATTTTATTATGTTTTGTGTTGAAAGACAGAATTTTACAGATGTTCAATGTATTTTCAGATGTAACTTGTGTATAATTTATGTAGGTCAAGGTTCTTGACTTGACCCAGTTTTGATCAGCTGATAGGTGATGTCCTATACTAGACACGTTTAGCAAGGAAGTAAAGCCAATTTTGCTTTTAATTCATTTGAATAATTTTAAATAATTTCAAGATTGAAAAAAGAAAATATTTTAATAAATTTAAAATTTTGAATTTAAAATATTTTTTGAAAAAAAAAAAAAAAAAAAAAAAAAATTTTTTTGATTTCCCGCCTGCCATCTAATTGATGTTTTTGAACTTTGATGATGTTATTGTTTGTGTATTATTAGTGTTTTTAATGGATTGTATTGTTAGGGCATATGTATAATCACATGTTAGGTTAAGGATGTTCCTATTTTAAGAAATGTTCAATTTGTTTATTTTATAATAGCAAAAAACTAGTGAAGAGAATTAGTCAATGTAGGTAAAGGATTTGTGTTCTGATTTAAAGAAAATAGCTATTGATTTTGACTTAAACAAAATTTTAAAACTAAAGATGTTTCAATGTTTATATGATGTAGTATAAGTGTGTGTGTGAGCCCTGTAACTGCTAAAGGCAGCCCAGTTTGCATGTAATGTGGAACATATCGGTTGAGGATCTGGCATGATATAAGCCAGGGATTTGGATTTTTTGGGGAAACATGTTAGAAGGTGAGGTGCGCTGTGGTGCGTATCTGTTCGATTTTTCGGTGTTGGGATCTCGCACAGAGAAGTCCAGTGATCTTGTTCAGATGCGTCCATAGTCGCCGAGCCAGGGGGGTCGTTTACCCATGAGGTGTAAGAGCAAAAGGGGGTTGTTGGCACCAGTTCCTCACCGGTCCTCTTAGCGGTTTTAGCAATGAGATTTCTTCTGTTTCGGCAGAAGATCTCTCATTGGGGGGGTATTGTAACGTGACAAATACAGGGGATTTCATTTTATTAAATTTTTGGGGGATTTATAGAAAATATTTGTAAATTTAATTTCCAATTGTGACGAGGCCACGTGTTGTATGGTAATAACAGTGTTCTAACAAAGGCACAATACGTCTCAACAATTGTGCAATCGCTAACAAGGAATGCACCCAGCATCAGTTTCTAAGAACTTTGCAAGTGTGTGACAGTGCACCCGACCAGCAGGTGTGCGGACCAACGCTGAACGGTGAAACAAAAAATGGCTAAGAGCAGAATTTCTGTTCACTTCGTTTACCATGCTGGCGGATGCGAGCTTAAGCCAAACCCTTTTGTGACGTCAGCCAGTGCTGCAAAAATATCTTATACGAACCGCACACAAACACTTACATGGGTTAAATAGGACGGAGCTGTGGCAACGAACCATGAGGCTTTGGTTTCCACCAAGAAAGACGAAATCGAGTTAGCGGTGAACTCTATGCCGCTCTTGGCAGTCTGATTGTAGACCGGGCCTGGCCAGGTACAGAACCAAAGGGCTCTTCAACAAATTTTAATAATTTAACAGTAAACCGTGAGTTAACGGAACAGTGATGTGGCAGTGAAGTGCATAGTCAACTAAAGAACATCACCAGTTAATTCGGACACACTACCAAATCCAAAAAATGAGGAGTTAAGAGCTCGAGCGATAACCACGTGCCGGCAGGGAGGGGTATTTCCAAAAATGTTAAGGGTTTTTTTTAAATATAGTGTGTGTGTGTGTGTGTGTGTGTGTGTGTAAAAAATGCAGACTGGGCGGTCTGATATATATAGAATAAGGTAAGCCAGTAAAATAAGGTAGAATAGAAATTATAGTCCTGGTACGAACAACAAGAATAAGGAAGTATTAAGATACTATTTCATCTGCGAAAGCATGTATAAGATCTGTTAAAATTTGTCAATATTTAAAAAATTAAAAAAGGTCATGAATTCTCTTCATTCAAAATGAGTTATGTCAATTATTACAGCAACCCATAAAGCACGCTTGTATCCTAACGTTCGTATGACGACCCTGGACTAGAAAACACATTCTGAAGGTAAGTGGAAGTTGATAAATTTATGTATTTGTAATTGGTAATTAAATAGAATGGTACAACTGGCCAGCGATTCTCCCGAGTCTTCACCAATTGTTCCCCGACTCTTTCTAGGAATTCCATCGGGTTACGTTTATATGAATTGAAATTGATGGTCTCCCGGTTGTCCATATGTTGGAATTGTGAAATTATGGGTGGTCGGTTGTTGATAATTTCCAATTCTTCTCGGATATTCGTTATTTCCCTGTTCTGTATTTTTTCGATCTTCTCTCGGTTATGTTGGCCTTGTCTGCGTACCTCATTGACTGCGGTGTCGATGTCCCGGCATTTCTCTCCAAAGTCCGTTCGTACTTGTTGGAGGCCCTCTGCGGTCGTCGTTCGCATAGCCTCTATTTGGGTATGGCTGACCTCCTCAAATTTTGTCATTCTTGTAACGAAGTCCGTCTTTACCTGTCGTACTTCTTGGTTGGCGTTTTCCAATCTGCCTTGAACTTCCAAAATTTCTTGACGAACTCCTGCCATCTCCTCCTCGATTTTCTTATTCATTTTTTCGTTGTTCTCTGCCATCTTCTCGTTTAAGATCTCCATATTTCTCTGGCTGTCTTGCTTCTGTTCGTCCATTTTTTTCTGCCATCTGCTGGCTGAGTTTTTGGTTGTCTTCTTTTAATTTCTCCTTATTTTTGTTCAATTCTCCCTTGATGTTATCGAATTTTTCGTTCATTTCTTCCTTCTGTTTCCTAGAGTCTTCTTTAATCAATTCCCATAGTTGTTGTAAATCCAGTCCTCCTCTGGCTTCCTCCCTTACTACCGTTTCCACATCCTCAACCAATGTTACTTCCTTTTCTTCCACTCTGACTTCTTTTTCGGCCTCCTTCGTCCGTCTCAGTGATGACGCCCTCTTATGCATCTCGTTCTCCTTTTCGTAATCGCCGCTAGACACAATTCTTCCTGTAAATCTAGCCTCACTAGTTGGTCGCCAATTTGTAGTGAAATCTCTGTATGTGTATTAATATGAAAAGTCCCACTGTTGTTGGTATAAATTCTGTAAAGTTTTTTGGTAGTACTCGCTTAGTGGTGATAATCGCGAACGCGCTAATAAACCGTACCGAATCTTGTCGTTGTCAGATAGTCCTTACTCGTTAGTTTTTCTTCCCGGTAGGCGCCAAATTGTTTTCAAAACAAAACAATTAAAAGTTTGCTCGGTGTCGTTCTCCCATGCGATGTTGACTAATTCAAATTACCCACGCGGACTGGTGGGAACTCGAATCTTGCTTGCCGTTCGTCGTGTTGCCAACATAAATTTTTGGCAATGAATCCTGTTCACCGCTAATGTACACAAACTATATAATAAATTTCAAATAAATACAAAACACAATTATTAATGATTCGTACTTGTTTATTAGTGTTTGAAAATTCGCTAATTGTTGATTACTCAGGTACAATAGAAATTATTATAACAAAAGTTTCACTCCAGCAACAAATTAATTTTCACTCAGCGGAAAGCAGCAGTGGCAGTAGTCGTGTGACGCCGTAATGGCCGCTAGTGTTTCTTATTTACACAAGTTATTCTGCCAACGAGTTCTTGAGATTACAAAAAAAGTTAATTAACAAGATGTCAATAAAGTACACCACCTTACATTAATGGTACTTAATTACAAAAAAGGTTTACATAAAATTCAGCTCTTGGTGTTCAACAGTGTGTGTCAATATTATAGGCTTGTACATAGGTTATTTTACAGTTACATGCAGTTTGAATAAATATGATCTATTAATCCTTGAAAGAATCTAGTGTTCGGAGTTCAGAGTGAGTTATTGTTTGTGAAAATGTTAATCAGTTTTAGTTCGTAATTATTGGTAATTTAATTTATACTTAACAAACCCGTGTTGTTTTTGTTATGGGCCATCAGGATTTCTCCCAGGTTGTGTTAGTGCTTTTGTTAATCTTCAATGGTACGGTTTCCCTTCTTCATCTGGCGTCTGTTTCTTATTATTCAAGTTTCATCTATTTTTATTGTTAAAATTTTGTTTATGGTTATCATTTGGTTTACTGGAGCTATGTTCGACTTCTGGTATTCCTTTTCCTTTCATTTGGATCTTCTTTTCTTCTTTATTAGACTTTTATAGATACGAATTCAGTATAGTGTCTGTCCCGCTGGAGCTAATAATGGAACTATCGTTTTATAACGGTCAAAAATATAATAATGTTTTGTTGTTATGGCAACCGCTTCCACTCTTATTGGTTAAACACATTTGAACCTATTGTTATAAATCCTGGGTTTCTGTTCAAAATGAATAAATATTTTATAATGGCTATTGTTCCTTGGTGACATTACCAATGTATGAAATATTAACATAGATGTCCCTATTTTCTTTCAAAGATCAATTTGACATCTCACAAGGCTGGTCTAGGTCATGTATTAATGTTTTTAGACGAAATTGCTACTGCTATGTTATTACATATTTCACTTATTTATACTGTTTATTACATTTCTGACATATTATTATTGTTAGTTAATGGTAATCAAATAATTTACTTGGTCTTACTGTTCATTTATAATAGTTAATTGTTTACAAATGGTTTTCTGAAGTTAGACAGTTAGGTATTTTATAGGCCTAAGCTGTAACAGTCTAGAATTTCTTTATTTTGCTCTATTTAAACATTATTTATTAAATCCATACGTTCTGCTTATTGTCATTTGGTACTTATTGGCTTTTGAATTACTTTTGAAGCTGTTTTACAATCTATTAGTGTTATTATACTTTTACAAAATCATTTCTTATTTGACATTTTTTCTTTTCTATTTATATAATAATGATTAATCTTGTGCTGGTTAAGTTTATATTATTGCTAGCTTATGCCTACTCCCATCTCTTATACACTTCTTTAATACTTAATTCTACTAACAAAACATAACATAAAAATGAGTTTATGGTCTGTCTATTGTTCAGCCATATTCCTTCTTATTAATTACAATTGTTCTATTGTATGTTATTATATGAAATTAACATACTCATCATCTCTTTATAATATCATCACATAAATAAAAAATACAAACATATTAACTTAAGGTCATGCCTTCTTGGCTGATACTCTAATAAACACTAAACAAATAGATTGACTTTCATAAAACTAACAAAACTGTTTAACATACATTAATATCATTTTTCTCAGTTCAGTCTCTTCAACACAATTTAACTTAATTCTTCCTGACTGAATAAGTAATGTACATTATTGTTAGTGATGTCTCTTAGAATCAACATTAATTGTTACAAAGACATAGGGAGCTTCTGTAACTAATAACAAAACTGGTAATCCTTCTACTCATTAAAAAGTATAATTGGAAATTATTATGATTATTATCCCCACATTGTTTTTTTTTACTCTTTTTCTGTTGTGTACACTTATGTTTGCACTAAAAGGACTCATTTTTCTACACAGTCCTGTCTCTGTTTGATTAATTACTATTATTTTTCACTTATCCCTTCACTTTTACCATTAAATATTGTTTGCTGTTATTTCTTATAGACTACAGTACATTAGTTTTTAAGAAAGACTGTATTGTACTTCTGGGTTTAACATAGGGGTTTCATCCCTTTCATTTTGTGGGTTTGTTTTATTGTTACTAATGTTTACTATTTTTTCTCCTTAAGATTATCAATTGTTTATCTTACTTTCTACTCATCACTTCACTGTTAATGGTTATCACTCCCTACCTATCTCTCACTCTTGGATCGGGTTTTAAAACATAGTTTTATAGTCATTTTCTACATTTTATGTTCTACCTTTTATCTCACTATAGGGTTATTGATAATACACATATTCAATTAACAAATGTTTTCCCTTAATTACTATGGGTAGTGTACTTTTTGTTTACATATTTTATATAATGCTTGTTACTATTTTTTGGTTTATTATTTGTGTTTTGGTAATACCTTTGATTATTTCATTTGTCTTTATATGTCCTATCACTGGGATTGAGGTTCATTTCTACCTACTCACTTACCATATCTATTGGGTTATTTTGGTTAAATCGCATTGTACTGTTCTTTTCAAGTTTTACTTCGTTGCTTGCTACATTTCTCTTATCAGAGGTTACTTTTATTATTACCTTTATATGTTTGATCGTATAATTATGTTAACTACCCATTTCTTTATCTCTGACTCATCCCTTTTAATTTATAGTGTTAATCATTTAGTATTTTATTCTTATCATGTTGCTTCACAAATGTATGTTGAAGATATGTACCCTTACATATTGCCCTGCCACTAAAATTGATTATTTCAGCAAATATCGTTCAGGTGTTTGGGTGAAATTATCAATCATTTATTTAATTTATTTCAGTAATCACTTGTTAGTTTTGAGCTATCGGTTCTTAATGCTTTACGTAGTATCAGTATTCTCCTTGATTTCCTGTATTATATTCTTGTTTAATGTTTTTATCCCTATAATATCTAATCCCCTAACATTTCTTCCCTAAAATTATATTGATTCGGACCGGAGGAGGGTACTTTTGACTCCTTTGCTCCGCCGTCAATTATATCATCTGGGTACAGAGGAACGTATCATCTGCCCAGGCATATGATTGCTGGATTATCTACAGTCAATCATTAACAAAATTATATAAGTAGTCTAAGTACGACTATAAATAAATATCATAATGGGATTCTTCACATTATTGTTATTTAGATTATACAATACATTATTTCAAATTATCTTTTTTTTTCTTGACTTATACTCTTTAGCTCTTAGTGATACGATATTACTGACGGGTATGATGCACATGAGATTATTATTATTAGTTTTTTATTACTTTTCTTTCAACACTGATTGTTTATTAATCGGGTTCAGGATGCTTTTCTTGCATGTAATAATATTTTTTCATTGAAGGTTGGTTATATGTTCCCTTTCTTCTTTGTGTAGTTGGGTCTATGATCTCATATGTATTATTTTGATTATCCTTACTCACTATATAAGGTCCGGTGTAAAGTAGCAATAGCTTCTTGGCTATCCCTTCCATGGTACTTGGTAACTCTCTGTTTTTAAGTAATACTTGCTCTCCAATCTGATATTGTAGGGGTTTTGGTTGCAATTGCTTATATCTTTGTCGTATTTTGTCCGTCTTCTCGATTATTTTGTTATGAAATTGCACGTTATTGAACTGGTATTCTGCTCCACTGGGAAATTGGATTAATGAGGTAATTTCTCTGGGTGGTGGTCTTTGGAACATTGCGGTGTATGGTGTTGTTTCAATAAACTGATGGTGCGATAAATTTATAAAGTCTTCGGCTGCTGGTATGTACTCAGTCCACTTACAATGCTGATCGTAACAGTATGTACGGAGGATTCTCCCCACTTCTCTCAGGACTCGTTCTGCAGGGTTGCTGCTTGGATGGTACACTGAGGTCTTGTATGTTTTTATTCCGTGGTTTAGCAAAGTGTTCTTCCATTTATTCCCCTTAAATTGCGTTCCATGGTCAGTGATGATGCATTTGGGTATCCCCACTTCACTAATGTATGGTAATAGTATTAGGTTTAAAATTTTCTGGGTAGTGGCGCGATTGATGGGGTAGAGCTTTGTGAACCTGGTGTAGTGGTCGAACACAATAACGAGGTATTTGTATTGATGCCTCCCTCCACTACGCGGAAATGGTCCGCAGATGTCAACGAAAACTTTCTCCAATTTACAAGAGGTGGTGATAGGTATCATCGTGCCCTCCTTTCTGTCGTTACTGACCGTCGGTGTCACTAGTTGGCATATGTGACATTGTTTTATGCATTTCCGTACCTTTCTGTTGGCGTCTTTTATGTATACGTGTTCTTGTAATGACTTTACTACCTTTTAACGCGCCCATGTGTCCATGTCTCTCATGATAATCTAGAATCAGGTCTTTCTCTGTGGCTCGTGGTATGGCTATTTTCCAGGTGTTGAATTTATATCGGGTTTTAATGAAAAGTATTCCTTGGTGATTGCAGTAATATTGGGATACATGGTCGTCTTTGTCTGTTAACCGCTGTCGAATTCTATTCAGCTTGGGATCTTGTTCTTGTTGTCGTTCCAGTTCTTTCATGATGTTGGCCAAGTCAGTTCTGCTCTTAATAATATGGTATATTTTAATGACAGTCTCCTTTTCTCCTTCGTAAGTCTGGTCTTTAATGTTTACTCTGGACAGGGTATCGGCTACAACATTTTTCTTGCCCGGGATGTATTCCCATTTTAAATTATATTCCTGTAATACTAAACTCCACCTAGTCAGTCTTCCATGATTTAATTTAAAATTTCTCAGGAATGATATGGACTTGTGGTCAGTCCTTACGGTAATCGGGTATCCCAAGATGTATGTCCTAAATTTTCCACAGGAAAACACAACACTTAGCAATTCCTTCTCCGTGACATTTTAATTTCTCTCGCTGCTGTTCAATACTCTACTTGCAAAACTGATTACACAATGATTGCCGTCTTCATCCTCCTGGTACAAAACAGATCCAAGGCTAACATCACTGGCGTCGCAATGTACGTAGAATGGCTTGGTGAAATTGGGATGACGTAACATTACTGACTCGATGAATTTGTCTTTAATAAGTTGGAGTGTTATGTCTTGTTCGACTCCCCACGTCCACTTGTCCTTGGATGACAATTGATGTGAAAACTTGGCTGTCATTTCCGAGTAATTCCTTCGAAACTCTCGGTAATAGTTGCATAGACCGAGGAATGACTGGAGTTGTTTCTTGTTTTTTGGTGTCGGAAACTTCTGTATGCATTCAATTTTTTCTTGTGATGGGGTTGTCCCATGTCCAGACAAGTTGAACCCTAAAAATTGTACTTCGTCAGCCAAAAACTTGAATTTTTCCAGTTTGAGAGTTATATGGTTGTTTGATAGTTTTTCTAATACGTGTTCTACCCGGCGACAATGTTCATCCCACTTATCTGATGTTATTAAGAGATCATCTACGTAGACTGTCATAAACTGTAGGGCATCCGGTCCAAGTATCTGGTCCATAATTTTTACGAATACTGCTACCGAATTCACCAATCCGAAGGGTAATCTTTTAAATTGGTAGTTCCGTCCTTCAAATATGAATGCCATGTACCTTCTACTGGATGGGTGTAACTTGACCTGCCAATAGCCGCAGACAGTGTCCCATATACTGATGAATTTGGTCCCGTAAAACTTTTTCAGGATTTCTTCTATTTCCCCTGGGGACGTACGATCATTTACAATGTTTTTATTAATCTCATAGGCGTCTAGACATATTCTCACCTTCCCGTGTTTCTTTGGAACTGCTAGGATAGGGCTGGTGTAGAGTGAGTAGCTTGGTTCAATTATGTCTTCTTCTATTAATCGTTGATTTCTGTTCTCACCGCTTCCATCAATGAAAATGCGATCGGGTAAGATTTTTTATTAAAGATATGGACTTGTGGTCAGTCCTTACGGTAATCGGGTATCCCAAGATGTATGTCCTAAATTTTCCACAGGAAAACACAACGCTTAGCAATTCCTTCTCCGTGACATTGTATTTTCTCTCGCTGCTGTTCAATACTCTACTTGCAAAACTGATTACACAATGATTGCCCTCTTCATCCTCCTGGTACAAAACAGATCCGAGGCTAACATCACTGGCGTCGCAATGTACGTAGAATGGCTTGGTGAAATTGGGATGACGTAACATTACTGACTCGATGAATTTGTCTTTAATAAGTTGGAGTGTTATGTCTTGTTCGACTCCCCACGTCCACTTGTCCTTGGATGACAATTGATGTGAAAACTTGGCTGTCATTTCCGAGTAATTCCTTCGAAACTCTCGGTAATAGTTGCATAGACTGAGGAATGACTGGAGTTGTTTCTTGTTTTTTGGTGTCGGAAACTTCTGTATGCATTCAATTTTTTCTTGTGATGGGGTTGTCCCATGTCCAGACAAGTTGAACCCTAAAAATTGTACTTCGTCAGCCAAAAACTTGGATTTTTCCAGTTTGAGAGTTATATGGTTGTTTGATAGTTTTTCTAATACGTGTTCTACCCGGCGACAATGTTCATCCCACTTATCTGATGTTATTAAGAGATCGTCTACGTAGACTGTCGTAAACTGTAGGGCATCCGGTCCAAGTATCTGGTCCATAATTTTTACGAATACTGCTACCGAATTCACCAATCCGATGGGTAATCTTTTAAATTGGTAGTTCCGTCCTTCAAATATGAATGCCATGTACCTTCTACTGGATGGGTGTAACTCGACCTGCCAATTCTACTGGATGGGTGTAACTCGACCTGCCAATAGCCGCAGACAGTGTCCCATATACTGATGAATTTGGTCCCGTAGAACTTTTTCAGGATTTCTTCTATTTCCCCTGGGGACGTACGATCATTTACAATGTTTTTATTAATCTCATGGGCGTCTAGACATATTCTCACCTTCCCGTGTTTCTTTGGAACTGCTAGGATAGGGCTGGTGTAGAGTGAGTAGCTTGGTTCAATTATGTCTTCTTCTATTAATCGTTGATTTCTGTTCTCACCGCTTCCATCAATGAAAATGCGATCGGGTAAGATTTTTTATTAAAGTTGACAGGCTCTCTTAATTTAATTTCGCACTGATAATCTCTGACCTTCTCAGGTGTATCTGAAAATACGTGTCGGTATCTATTGTACACGTCTATAAGTTGTTCAGCTTGTTGAACGGTTAACTGTGTGTTCGTCTTCTCTCTCTGGAAAGTTCGGATCTCGTCGATTTTCTCGTGCCATAGCTGTTCATTGTCGGTCTCGTCGTAAATTCCATTGTTCGGTGTTTGTTCTCTAGTGTCTCAGAAATTCTGGATATGGTACATGGTTTTGTTCGACTGTGTTTCGTCACTACTGATTAAATCTGTTGTCCATTGCAAGTCACCCTTCTTCATGAATAGTTTGGATTTACTTAAGTCAATTATAGCTGAGTACTGGCGCAGCATATCGCAACCAATTAGCATCTGGAATGGTAATCCGCTGGCTACTAAGAATGTCATCGTTATGATTTGTCCGTCGCTTGTCAGTTCTAGTTGTACCTGTTTTCGAACGGTTCTATTCTGTCGTCCGGTCGCTCCTACAAGGACAATGTTGCTGATGGGTAATGTAAGTATTGCCGTCGTACTCTTTTCTTGTATTTTATGAAGTTCGATGGTGTCAATTAATGAAATGTTGGATCCCGTGTCAATCATTATCCGCGTTGGCACTCCGTTAACTTTAGTAGTGATATAAGCAATTTCGCCATTGTGGTAGTTATCAGATTGGTTGTCTTTTTCTTCGAGCAATTCTTCCCTTATATTCTTTAAATAATTTGCATGTACAATTGTAATTATTCATTCATTGTGAGTTTGATGAATTGTGCGATTTAACCCAATAGATTGGTTTCAGTGAGGGTGTTGTTTTTTTACTGCCGTGTTTAGTTTAAAGCCGGTTCGGGCTGTTCGTCCCGCCAGTGTTGCTGACTCGTAGGCTGATTTCCGCTTACTGACGGTCGGGGTTCAGGCTGGTTACAGTCCTCTTCGCATCGATCGCGCCGGTATACCTCCTGACTCTGACTTCTGCCTCCGTTAGCACTGGTATCATGTCCGTTGTTGTTATGGCTGTATCGGTGTCTGTATGCATTACGGTCGAGACTTCGGCGTCTTTGGTAGTATGATCTGCCTCTACCGTCATCTTCGGCTCGCACATAATTTACTCAGCGATAGTTCCGATTCTGCTCATTCTGGTTCCGGTTATTAAAATTAGTGTTGTAGTTCGGGTTGTTCGGCCGGTTGAATTGATTTAGTGGATTGGTAGGCCGATTATTGTTACTGTTATTATTGTTCACGTGGTTGGCCGAATTATTTTTATTCTGTCTATTGTAGACCTCGGCGTTATTAGTGTTGTTATTACCGCGATTATAAAATTGGTCGGTAATTGGTGTTATTGTTATTGTGGTTACTGTTCTGGGAGTTTCTGTTATCATGTTGGTCGTTTCGTTGCCGACTTCTCCGATAGTAACTCTCCCATTCGTAGTCTTCCAGCAGGGCTGCCATTGATTGGACTGTCTTTATTTGTCCGCCAAGTTGCGCTCTGGAATCTCCTTCTTCGTAGTGGTATGCGAGTTTGGTAACCAGGCTCTCCTCTGGAATCTTCGGCTCCAGATTTCTCGCTAAGCAGACCTTCCCCAAGAAATAGGCTGTGAGCATTGTCCCTCTGTTGGTCTCATATTGACCGTGGTATATGTTACCACGGACGATGTTTTGGGTGGCCTCCGACCTGTATCTCCCTTTGAACATTGCTTTAAACTCTTCATAGTTAGTGAGGTCGTGCCTAGTTGCCATCCACCAGTTGTCGTTAATGTCTCGGAAGTATTCGTCCAGATGTCCCCGCATGACTGGCCAGCGATTCTCCCGAGTCTTCGCCAATTGTTCCCCGACTCTTTCTAGGAATTCCATCGGGTTATGTTTATATGAATTGAAATTGATGGTCTCCCGGTTGTCCATATGTTGGAATTATGAAATTATGGGTGGTCGGTTGTTGATAATTTCCAATTGTTCTCGGATATTCGTTATTTCCCTGTTCTGTATTTTTTCGATCTTCTCTCGGTTATGTTGGCCTTGTCTGCGTACCTCATTGACTGCGGTGTCGATGTCCCGGCATTTCTCTCCAAAGTCCGTTCGTACTTGTTGCAGGCCCTCTGCGGTCGTCGTTCGCATAGCCTCTATTTGGGTATGGCTGACCTCGAATTTTGTCATTCTTGTAACGAAGTCCGTCTTTACCTGTCGTACTTCTTGGTTGGCGTTTTCCAATCTGCCTTGAACTTCCAAAATTTCTTGACCAACTCCTGCCATCTCCTCCTCGATTTTCTTATTCATTTTTTCGTTGTTCTCTGCCATCTTCTCGTTTAAGATCTCCATATTTCTCTGGCTGTCTTGCTTCTGTTCGTCCATTTTTTCTGCCATCTGCTGGCTGAGTTTTTGGTTGTCTTCTTTTAATTCCTCCTTATTTTTGTTCAATTCTCCCTTGATGTTATCGAATTTTTTGTTCATTTCTTCCTTCTGTTTCCTAGAGTCTTCTTTAATCAATTCCCATAGTTGTAAATCCAGTCCTCCTCTGGCTTCCTCCCTTACTACCGTTTCCACATCCTCAACCAATGTTACTTCCTTTTCTTCCACTCTGACTTCTTTTTCGGCCTCCTTCGTCCGTCTCAGTGATGACGCCCTCTTATGCATCTCGTTCTCCTTTTCGTAATCGCCGCTAGACACAATTCTTCCTGTAAATCTAGCCTCACTAGTTGGTCGCCAATTTGTAGTGAAATCTCTGTACGTGTATTAATATGAAAAGTCCCACTGTTGTTGGTATAAATTCTGTAGAGTTTTTTGGTAGTATTCGCTTAGTGGTGATAATCGCGAATGCGCTAATAAACCGTACCGAATCTTGTCGTTGTCAGATAGTCCTTACTCGTTAGTTTTTCTTCCCGGTAGGCGCCAAATTGTTTTCAAAACAAAACAATTAAAAGTTTGCTCGGTGTCGTTCTCCCATGTGATGTTGACTAATTCAAATTAACCACGCGGACCGGTGGGAACTCGAATCTTGCTTGCCGTTCGTCGTGTTGCCAACATAAATTTTTGGCAATGAATCCTGTTCACCACTAATGTACACAAACTATATAATAAATTTCAAATAAATACAAAGCACAATTATTAATGATTCGTACTTGTTTATTAGTGTTTGAAAATTCGCTAATTGTTGATTACTCAGGTACAATAGAAATTATTATAACAAAAGTTTCACTCCAGCAACAAATTAATTTTCACTCAGCGGAAAGCAGCAGTGGCAGTAGTCGTGTGACGCTGTAATGGCCGCTAGTGTTTCTTATTTACACAAGTTATTCTGCCAATGAGTTCTTGAGATTACAAAAAAAGTTAATTAACAAGATGTCAATAAAGTACACCACCTTACATTAATGGTACGGTACTTAATTACAAAAAAGGGTTACATAAAATTCAACTCTTGGTGTTCAAAAGTGTGTGTCAATATTATAGGTTTGTACATAGGTTATTTTACAGTTACATGCAGTTTAAATAAATATGATCTATTAATCCTTGAAAGAATCTAGTGTTCGGAGTTCAGAGTGAGAGTTATTGTTTGTGAAAAAAGTTAATCAGTTTTAGTTCGTAATTATTGGTAATTTAATTTATACTTAACAAACCCGTGTTGTTTTTGTTATGGGCCATCAGGATTTCTCCCAGGTTGTGTTAGTGCTTTTGTTAATCTTCAATGGTACGGTTCCCTTCTCATCTGGCGTCTGTTTCTTATTATTCAAGTTTCATCTATTTTTATTGTTAAAATTTTGTTTATGGTTATCATTTGGTTTACTGGAGCTATGTTCGACTTCTGGTATTCCTTTTCCTTTCATTTGGATCTTCTTTTCTTCTTTATTAGACTTTTATAGATACGAATTCAGTATAGCGTCTGTCCCGCTGGAGCTAATAATGGAACTATCGTTTTATAACGGTCAAAAATATAATAATGTTTTGTTGTTATGGCAACCGCTTCCACTCTTATTGGTTAAACACATTTGAACCTATTGTTATAAATCCTGGGTTTCTGTTCAAAATGAATAAATATTTTATAATGGCTATTGTTCCTTGGTGACATTACCAATGTATGAAATATTAACATAGATGTCCCTATGTTCTTTCAAAGATCAATTTGACATCTCACAAGGCTGGTCTAGGTAGTGTATTAATGTTTTTAGACAAAATTGCTACTGCTATGTTATTACATATTTCACTTATTTATACTGTTTATTACATTTCTGACATGTTATTAATGTTAGTTAATGGTAATCAAATAATTTACTTGGTCTTACTGTTTAATTATAATAGTTAATTGTTTACAAATGGTTTTCTGAAGTTAGACAGTTAGGTATTTTATAGGCCTAAGCTGTAACAGTCTAGAATTTCTTTATTTTACTCTATTTAAACATTATTTATTAAATCCATACGTTCTGCTTATTGTCATTTGGTACTTATTGGCTTTTGAATTACTTTTGAAGCTGTTTTACAATCTATTAGTGTTATTATACTTTTACAAAATCATTTCTTATCTGACATTTTTTCTTTTCTATTTATATAATAATGATTAATCTTGTGCTGGTTAAGTTTATATTATTGCTAGCTTATGCCTACTCCCATCTCTTATACACTTCTTTAATACTTAATTCTACTAACAAAACATAACATAAAAATGAGTTTATGGTCTGTCTATTGTTCAGCCATATTCCTTCTTATTAATTACAATTGTTCTATTGTATGTTATTATATGAAATTAACATACTCATCATCTCTTTATAATATCATCACATAAATAAAAAATACAAACATTGTAACTTGTCCAATTTTTGGTTATTCTATTTTTTACGGTATGTGGGATTTACATTTTTATTTAGTTCATGTTTGTGTGGGATTTATAAAATTATTGTGCAACGTTATTTCATTACAAGAGAACACATGGCATATGGAACAGTGTTTGGAACAAAGGCGAGAAGCAATTAATGTTGTGTAACTCGTCAAAAGAATTCGCACCTCCACGAAATTCTAAGAACTTTGTAGATGTGTGTCGACGCCCGTACGTCACCTAGCCGGGCGGAGCGCTGTTAGTGACGCTTTGAAAACTCAACCGAAGCTGTGAAACATGGCGCTGGAGCAAACAGTTTGTCGCAGCTACCAGCTAAATACAGGAAATGCCGTTAAATCCCGCCCACTGCTAGTGACGTCAATATAGCAGATGCAAATATTGTCCTCTGGTATCACGCATATAACTCTTGTATCCCCTGTATAAAGTGAATATGCCACAACAACTGAAGCATGGACGGTGACGAAAACCTGGTGGCAGTGAGTACGCATTTCCTCCCGCAAAAAGACACACACTGGGCAGTTCCACTATCGTAGCCGGCCGGCTCGGAGCGAAGTAGGCTCCATATAAAAATCTTTTATTATTTTACTAGTAAAAAGTCAAATATCAGTGAAAAAAGTTTGGGACCGCAATCAATCCAACCTGTGGAAGTAAATTAAGTATCTTTCGGACACATAGAAATCCAACATTTATACAAAACGATGAGTGCACGTACGAACCACGTGCCAACGGTTCATGTGTAAGGGCTGGGGTGGGCTTGTTATAAAATGATAAGGGTTTTATAAAGTTCAGTATGAATGCGAGTGTGAGCAAAGCTGGGCTGTTTGTATTTGTGTTTGTGTTTTGTATAATTATAAATGATACAAGGTAAGCTATAGTTCGTAAGTTCTATTATGCAAGAGTTGCACAACTTCTGAAACATGTATTTAAGGAATCTTCCTAATTTTACAACAGTTCAAAAGTAAAAGATTAAATAGTAATTCTCTTCAAAAACGAGTTGTGTCAGTGATTTGCTTAACCCATGAAACACATGTTTGTATCTAGCGTTCGTACGAAAGAATCGTGGCCCAAAACAAAATGAACTTTCAAGGTAGGTGGAAGTTAATATAAAAATATATTTATAATTATTTTAAAGAGTAATAAACGTCTCAATGGCTTCCGTTAACAGGGACAGTTTTTATTAATTAGAATAGTAAAGACCGTACCTACAGAAAAGATACAAACATGTTTTTGGGGTTAGCGGAACAAAACAAAAGTTCGTTATTAACGCAAAATTGGTTATATAATACATTATATTGATTCTATTATATTTACACAAGTATCAAGTATAAAATAAGAAATGGCAGATAACAATGAATTATCTGACAGTCAGACCGAGAGTCAAGTAACAAGTAAAGCGAAAGGGTTGTCAGTGGACGATCTATTTAATTTCATGAGAACCATGTCTAGTGACATGAGAACCATGTCTAGTGACATGAGAACCATGTCTAGTGACATGAGAACTATGTCTAATGATATTAACGTAAAATTTGACATGCAGAATGATAAGTTTGATGCAATTGACAAAAAATTTGAGAGCCGTTTTAACTCTAGTGACGAGAAATTTGATAAAATAGACCGTCGTTTTGACGCTCAAATTAACAATTTTAATATCAAATTCGAACAACAAAATATTCAGTTTCAGCAGAATATAAATGTAAAATTTGATGAGTTAATAAATGATATACAAGAAAAGAATAAATGTCTTGAAAATGCCAATGAAAAGATAAGAAAGAATTTGAATAAAGTAGAACAGAGTAAGAGTAATACAAATGAAAGTTGTAATGGCAACGTTGTATTAGATAAAGAATTAATAAATAATAATGATGTTGTTGAAAACAATGAGAATAATAATGTAATTGCAAATGTAATATCAGAGAGTACTGATGAGTTTGTAGAATGTGATTATGAGATGTTGATGTGTGTTAATGAGTTAGAGAGAGAGTGGAAAGAGAGTTATATTATGGGTATGAAACAGAGGGTAAATTTTTTACGAGGTAGAATGGGGGGTGAAGGAAGACCTTCATGGATATATTGTGTAGACAAGTGTGCTACAAATAATTGTTTTTTGAAGTTTTTTGTTTTTCCTGGAGAAGTCAGGAAAGGTTTAATTGAATTTGTACCCTCTGTTTCTAATAATGATGTTGAAGGTATGATTTGGTATTGTGATGAGAGAGAGTTAAACGGAGAATGGTATGTTAATAAAGTAACAGAATTGTATAATTTGAGTAGAAAGTATGGTGAATGGAAGGAAAGTTTAAAAGTATATTTGAGTAACAATGATTACAATGATTTGGTAAAAATAATTAACCCGATAGTGAATGAATTTAACGACGGAGACGTAACAAAAATACCCAATGTAGACCGGTTTAATGAGTATTTGAATAAGCTGAATGAATTTAGTTTGTATGGTTACAACACACAAAACAGTCATTTGTGTGGTGATAAAATAGAAAGGTGTTACACAAAACCAAGACTTATTTGGGACGATGGAGGATAAACTATTAAAACAATAAAAGACAGTGTAAACATCATGTTTTATGGGTTTCTGACATGACAGATTTGGACAATGAAGTGCAGAAAAAACTGAACAGTTAATAACAAGAGTTTGTAAATAAAAATATAGTGAATTTATTGGTGTGCATTGTGGAATGTTAAGTAAATAATGTGTGTACGTAAGATGATTGTTGTAATAATAATATTGAAACATTTGCAAGTTAAATAAATATCAGAATTAATTGTGAAAACAGTAATTGATTAATGGTAATTGTTTCGATAACTATATAATATTTTTTGGTAATTAATGTAATTAAAACAATTCGATACATGTTAAATATTTTGATTGACTATTTGAATGTTAATTAATTAAATTTTTTTAATGAATTTAATTTATTTTATGAGATGGAAATTCGGTATGAATGATAAATTATTTGTTGTAAACTAATTTTTGTGTAAAATGTTACAGAGGTGAGGTGAAAAGTATTGTGATATGGTGATTATGTTTTGGGTGTATATCATGTTAAATGGATTGTAAGTAGAAAAATTTTATAATCATGTGTAATAAAATGTGTACAGGTGTGATTGAGATGTTAATTCAATGGGGAGAGTATTTGAAAGAATTGTGTTCAATAAAAAATGATAATTAAAAAATTTTAATAATAACTGAAAGATATATAATAATTATTAATAATAAATTTTGAAAATTTTAAGAAAGTCAAAGGGTAGAAAGTTATGAATGGGTTAAATGATTATTGAAAATATTATATTATAATGTATATAAAATTTTTTAATTAGTTAGCTATTAAGTTGCTATTGCGGGGATGGCCTGTGCCCCCGTAGATAGTGAAATGGGTTGGGGGTAACAGAGAGTGTTACCTCCATCGGAGGCCAAAATGGCGAAAGTGTGCGGCACACCTTTTCGTGTAAAATAAGATTTACACACTGATAGACGACCGTGTCGCACATACTAGTGATGAATGTAACAGGCAGTGAAATGCAAGTTAGATTTCCCCGACTTTTCGGGCGATTACTGCCTTACCAGCACTAATCGTGGACTTGGCTAGCGGTTAGCTATGGTCATATCAAGTCCCTTGACCATAGCTGACTTGAAATTGGTATATATTAGAAATTCAATGGGGGGAGACAATTAGGGGAAATCTCCCGGAACTATGAAACAGCGGCTACCACTCTGCCCGCTTGGGGGTAGCAAAGACCGGTGGTAGACCCGCAGTAAGGGTATGTAATTATAGAGCAGAACATGTTGATGTTCAATACTTTTAAAATGTAATAGCGGAAGCAAAGACACGGAGAGGTAAGACCTGCTCCAAAATATACAGTCTTTGTCGAAGCGAGGGGGCGCCACAGCCTTACATAACTTGAAATAGTGTGTGTGGACGGGAGGTGACTCAAAGGAGCCACGAATTTAAATGTTACAACATAAAAAATTTTTTTGCTAATTTGAATTTTGATCCAATAAAACTGCTTGTGCTCTGTTAAATAACTAGTGCTCAGACACTCAATACAAGGTGTTCATGCTATAATTTTAAGTGTATTATTTTATCGTTGTACATTAGATATAAGGTTGATGATAATATGTGTTTTCATCATGTGTATACATTTTAAACTAAGCCAATAATTAAACTGTCTGGCAGGCGGTCAACATAAATGATCAGAATCAGAGAGAGAGGAAACAAGGAGGTGAGAAGTAATGATAAACAAATATATAAATATAGTTCATGTAATTTGTTCAAATATGAGATGTGTTGTAATTGTGTTAGGAAGATCAGCTGATCAGCAATAACAGGTCACTGGTAAAATGGTTTATAAATGTTCTAAGTAATTAGTGTTCAATGTAATGTTTTTAATGTATTACAGATATTTTAAAGTAATGAGGAAAATAATTTGATAAAATGAGAAATAAAGTAATAATTTATGCAAGTTAACAAGAGATAGTTTTGGGTGGTAAATATTTTATGGGACAAGTAGATCTGTCCAAGTTGAAGTTAAAGAGATGGTAGAGATGATATAATGTAATATTGTTTTGAAGTTATGTAATGTTATAGAATTTTGTGAAGTATTGATGTTGACACAGGAGTAATGGAGAATAATTGTAGAATTTTGAGTGATATATTGTTGTTTATAGTTAATGATGTTATTTTGTTATATTTGTAGTGGGGTAATGAGATTGAGATTTTGGGGATGGCAATTTTGTAGTAGGGGATAGTGTAATGTAGGAGTCCGCAACAAGGCTTGGGACGGGATAGGACCAATTATTGGGGACGGGGTCGCCTTAGGTAGACTCCAGGGGCCAAATAAGGGATTTGAGTTTTTGGGGGGGGGGAAACACATATCCTATGTACAAAGGGTTAGAGAATATTTTTTTTATATATTGAGAGAAGGTAGCGATTTGAGTTTAATGATAAGTTGGGGTTAGAGAGTGTTTAGGGAGATGTTTTAATAGAGATGGGTGTCATGTTACTAAAAGTTGTAGGTGTTAGAGTCAGAGAAATAAAGAGTATATGTGTATACAGATCAAGTAGTAAAATAAATGGAGATGAGTAATTCTATCACCCACAGTAATAGGGAACAAGATTGCAAAATGAAGAAAGTTGTAGTTGAATATATAAAATTTTCATTTTTCGAAACCAGTGACAGAATTTTTATAGAATTTGGTAATGTAAAATTAAGAATTGTTTATTTTGAATAATGTAAATGGCAATTTGCTTATTGTTTATATTAATATTTTGTTAATGTTAAATATTTTATTTTATCAGGTTTTGTATTTCAAGTTAGATTGTTACAGATGTTGAATGTATTTTCAGATAGAAAGTCTACATAACATATGTAGGTCAAGGGTTTTGGACTTGACCTAGTTTCGATCAGCTGATGAGGTCATATGCATACTAAGCTTGTGTAGTATGAAGTCAATTGAATTTGTTTATTTAATCAATTTAAACCAAATTTTAAATAATTTATGCATATAAAGGAAACCTTTAAATAAAATTAAAATTTTTCTTGAATTTTAAATTTTTTTGGAAATTTCAATTTTTGAAAAAAAAAAAAAAAAATCTTGATTTTTCGCCTGCCAGCGAATGAATAGTTTAAGTATTGATTATTTTATTATTTGTATGTTAACCATGTTCATTTTATTGATTTCTTGTATTGTATTGTATTGTATTGTTAGACTAAGTATTCACATGTTAGATTAAGGATATGTTTTGATTAGGAGAAATGTCTAAATGAAGTCAGGTAAAAAAAAAAAAAAAAAAAACAAGGAAGAGAATTTTTTTATATACAATATTTTATTTGGAATTCTGAATTTTGTTTCTTAAAGGAAATGATAAATTTTAAAAGAACTTTTTAATTTTACAATGTGTTATGTCAACATGTAAGGTGAGTGTGTGTGAGCCCAGTATCTGCAAAAGGCAGCCCAGCTTGCATACAAGGGGAAACATATCGGTGGAGGATCTGGCATAATTTGAGCCAGGGATTGAGGATTTTTGGGGGTAGCATGTTAAAAGGAGAGGTGTGCGGTGGTACTTAGCTGTTCGATTTCTCGGTGTTGGGATCTCTTACGGAGAAGTCCAGTGATCTCGTTCAGATGAGTCCATAGTCGCTGAGCCAGGGGGGTCATGTACCCATGCGGATTAAGAACAAGAGGGGGTTGTTGGCACCAGTTCCTCACCGGTCCTCTTCGGGGTTTATCGATGAGATTTCTTCTGTTGTGGACAGCAGAATTCTCATCGAGGGGGTATTGTAACGTGTCAATTTTGGGTCATGTTTATTTTTTACAATATGGGGTATTTACATTTTTGTTTATTTCGTTTTTGTGTGGGATTTATAAAATGATTGTGCAACGTTATTTCATTACAAGAGAACTCATGGTAAGCTGAACAGTTTGGAACAAAGGCGAGACGCAAGTAATGTTGTGTAACTCGTCAAAAGAATTCGCACCTCCACGAAATTCTAAGAACTTTGTATATGTGTGTCGACGCCCGTACGTAACCTAGCCGGGCGGAGCGCTGTTAGTAACGCTTTGAAAACTCAACCGAAGTTGTGAAACATGGCGCCGGAGCAAACAGTTTGTCGCAGCTACCAGCCAAATACAGGAAATGCCGTTAAACCCCGCCCACTGCTAGTGACGTCAATATAGCAGATGCAAATATTGTCCTCTGGTATCACGCATATAACTCTTGTATTCCCTGTATAAAGTGATTATGCCACAACAACTGAAGCATGGACGGTGACGAAAACCTGGTGGCAGTGAGTACGCATTTCCTCCCGCAAAAAGACACACACTGGGCAGTTCCACTATCGTAGCCGGCCGGCTCGGAGCGAAGTAGGCTCCATAAAAAAATCTTTTATTATTTTACTAATATAAAGTCAAATATCAGTGAAAAAAGTCTGGGACCGCAATCAATCCAACCTGCGGAAGTAAATTAAGTATCTTTCGGACACATAGAAATCCAATATTTATACAAAACGATGAGTGCGCGTACGAACCACGGGCCAACGGTTCATGTGTAAGGGCTGGGGTGGGCTTGTTATAAAATGATAAGGGTTTTATAAAGTTCAGTATGAATGCGAGTGTGAGCAAAGCTGGTCTGTTTGTATTTGTGTTTGTGTTTTGTATAATTATAAATGATACAAGGTAAGCTATAGTTCGTAAGTTCTATTATGCAAGAGTTGCACAACTTCTGAAACATGTATTTAAGGAATCTTCCTAATTTTACAACAGTTCAAAAGTAAAAGATTAAATAGTAATTCTCTTCAAAAACGAGTTGTGTCAGTGATTTGCTTAACCCATGAAACACATGTTTGTATCTAGCGTTCGTACGAAAGAATCGTGGCCCAAAACAAAATGAACTTTCAAGGTAGGTGGAAGTTGATATAAAAATATATTTATAATTATTTTAAAGAGTAATAAACGTCTCAACATATTAACTTAAGGTCATGCCTTCTTGGCTGATACTCTAATAAACACTAAACAAATAGATTGACTTTCATAAAACTAACAAAACTGTTTAACATACATTAATATCATTTTTCTCAGTTCAGTCTCTTCAACACAATTTAACTTAATTCTTCCTGACTGAATAAGTAATGTACATTATTGTTATTGATGTCTCTTTGAATCAACATTAATTGTTACAAAGACATAGGGAGCTTCTGTAACTAATAACAAAACTGGTAACCCTTCTACTCATTTAAAAGTATAATTGGGAATTATTATGATTATTATCCCCACATTGTTTTTTTTTTACTCTTTTTCTGTTGTATACACTTATGTTTGCACTAAAAGGACTCATTGTTCTACACAGTCCTGTCTCTGTTTGATTAATTACTATTATTTTTCACTTATCCCTTCACTTTTACCATTAAATATTGTTTGCTGTTATTTCTTATAGACTACAGTACATTAGTTTTTAAGAAAGACTGTATTGTACTTCTGGGTTTAACATAGGGGTTTTATCCCTTTCATTTTATGGGTTTGTTTTATTGTTACTAATGTTTACTATTTTTTCTCCTTAAGATTATCAATTGTTTATCTTACTTTCTACTCATCACTTCACTGTTTATGGTTATCACTCCCTACCTATCTCACACTCTTGGATCGGGTTTTAAAACATAGTTTTATAGTCATTTTTCTACATTTTATGTTCTACCTTTTATCTCACTATAGGGTTATTGATAATACACATATTCTATTAACAAATGTTTTCCCTTAATTACTATGGGTAGTGTACTTTTTGTTTACATATTTTATATAATGCTTGTTACTATTTTTTGATTTATTATTTGTGTTTTGGTATTGTTTGTCTACCTTTGATTATTTCATTTGTCTTTATATGTCCTATCACTGGGATTGAGGTTCGTTTCTACCTACTCACTTACCATATCTATTGGGTTATTTTGGTTAAATCGCATTGTACTGTTGTTTTCAAGTTTTGCTTCGTTGCTTGCTACATTTCTCTTATCAGAGGTTACTTTTATTATTACCTTTATATGTTTGATCGTATAATTATGTTAACTGCCCATTTCTTTATCTGTGACTCATCCCTTTTAATTTATAGTGTTAATCATTTAGTATTTTATTCTTATCATGTTGCTTCACAAATGTATGTTGAAGATATGTACCCTTACAATGTATATATATATTGTAACACCACAAAATGTTACATAACCAAAACACACACCAGAAAGGTAAATTATGACACTAAAGTTATAAAGTGAATCATTTGTAATGAATGTAACCAAGAAGAGAAGGGACCAGCATAGAAGAAAGAAGAGGAAGGATCCCAAGAAGCAGTGATGAATACACTGCATGACACTACAACAAACACAATGACTGACTTTAACTAATGGACATGCAAAGGTCACAATAAGCTGTCAAGCGAACCAGTTCATGACATTAATGTGTAGAGTCATGTAAATAGAAACTAAATAACAAATGACTGCAATAAAGTAATAACAATAACAGCATTTGGCTGAAAATAGTAAAACTATGATACAAATAACAAAGACTATTACTATACTAGCTGTAGCCACAAAGCTACAAAAAGACTAGCTTTACCAACCAAGATGTAACAACATAGAATTAAGATAATTATAAAAGGAAGTCTTATGTGTATAAGCAACTTCCTAATTAAACGAAGTGTAGTTGGAAGTAATAATTAACAGGTAATAAACCTGATACCATAAATGTATCTAGACCATGCATAAACGAATTTATGTCAGTAAGTTAATAGGGAAATAGGACCCCTAATGAACATTAAATTTACTGAACAATAAATATGACAAATAAGGTGTGAAATACCACCACTCAATTAATATTGTATGACTTTAAATTGAGTAGGCCAAGTAAAATGTATTTAGAGAATAAGGAATTTTCATATTAACTTATTGTCATAATTAGACTAAGATTTTATATTGTTCCGCTGTAAATAGCTTTTAATTGTAGTAATGTGTGTAATTATATTCATGTAATAACGTTCCAAAAGAGAACATAGTGTAAATAACAAAATGTAAAAAGATAGGGAAATAGTCGTATTGTGCATTAGTAGCAGACGACAATAAGAAACCATGTTTCAAAACACTATTTTTATGTATTGTCAGTGAAAGCTAGGTGCAAACCAGCATTATGCTACATCAAAATAAAGAGCAGACAATAAGCTTTAATTTGATGATGATAATTTAAAGATTGAAAGTGTAATAAGTTAATAGTGAGTGTTAGCATCATTTCTTAAACAGATTTAAGAAATTATCAGTGAAAACCAACAACAATGACAGTCGGGTACGGAGAGAGCGCCGTGGCGGTTAAATAAAACAATACGTCGCTGTAACGGTTATCTGTACCAATCAAAAAAGAGTTTACTCAGCGACTTTTGTCCTTAACGGCGATCTAAGACCAGGGGTATATAATCAGTGAGACGCTGAGAAATTCGCATTCTCTTCCTTCATCATGAGCTAAGCAGTTGCGGCTCGACGTCGTTTTGTAGTTTATTAATTTACTACAACATAGTAGTAGTAAATACTCTAAATTTCATTAAAATAATTATTAGAACAACGATTCATCATACAAAAGTGCATCAACAAGTAATAGTGAAACTTTTAGACAGTGCACGTATTCAGAACGAGAAAATTGAAATTAACCTGTAAGGTAAACAACCCAGTTTCATTAAGAAGAGGTTATATTCCTCGTTCCAGGTGCGAATAAAGTGCAGTTATATAGTGGTCAATATAATCCGACCGCTAAAGTGTTTAATTTTTAATCTATAAGATTAAAAAAGCAAGGTAGTACAGTGACCAATTTTATCGTTTATCTGTCTTCCACTGATCGTTACTATCACACGATTGTACTGATGCAAAACAATCAAACCATTAATAACAACACTGTATTCATTTATTTAGAGGATTTTAATAATCCGAAGTAAGAATTTATGTGTTAGATTTAGTTTTTATAATATTAATTAGGATCTGATCAGACGAAATTATCGTTAACCTCAAATATAATTGCGAGTTTTTAAAGAGACCAGAAATGCATTACTATCATAGTAGTATCTATCAAAGCAATTAATAACGTTCTATTTTGTATTTACAAGAACCTACCTTGAGGTATCTAGTTAAATAATGTTAAATTTTGTGAATAAACATAAGAGTTTTTATATTGTTCTAATCTGAGCTAGACCAGTCAGTAGACGGATACATTGAAATCCAACTGTATTATTGTAACTGTATTTTTTATTCAATTTGATTTTTGAGGGTATAATAAACCCCTAATGTTATACAGCATAACCTTGGTGTTCAGTTATTTCAATTTAGATAAGTAAACCTCAGTATAACATACACTGAGGTTCATTTGAAACAGTAATTTTTTCAATACACTATTTAAATTATTTTAAGTGCCATCAGCATTTAGATAACAGAAAAGGTGAATACATACAATTTTAAATTTATAAATTTGTTTTTTATGGGAACTTTTCAAAAGAAAACCCATATGGCGCCCATATAACCTTCACGGTGATACATAACCTTGATTATAAAATTCAAACTGGTCAAATTAACCTTGACAGTTTATTTAGTGGCGGTGAACGTCTGAACATCTAGTACGACAATCAGGTACGTGAAAAGTGTTCTTTATATTAATTTATTTGTCCAGACAACACTTGACTTTACTTACACAGACGACATTTTTCCAGAAGAGGAGTTCGACTTCAAGTTCGACGCTACCGTTACATTCATTAACAAACCAGCAAATTAATAATTTATCCCTAATAGATTATCATACGATAATTACTTAAACATATTTATCAATTATCATAAAAGATAATTGCTGCAAAAAACACACGAGAACCCATTAAACAACATCGATATTTAAATTAAATTATAAATTTTTATAGAGGGGGATTTCGATTTATTACAATATGTATAGTCAGTCATAGTTAGAGTCTGTCAAATATAGTCATTAGTGTTATGCTATCATTCTTTTATTTATTACTTTTTTTATTGTACAGCTTCTCATTCATTTACTCTTGCAAATCTTACATGGTTTTATGTCATACCATTTGTCACGTTACAATATTAAATTATTATGCACACCGTAGAACGGTATGATGGTCGGATTATTATTTTCTAATCTTTCTCGAATTGTTTTTAGTTTGGGGTCGGTGGTTTGATGTTCCTTTACCTGATTTAAAACTCCTTCCAAGTCTTCTCTGGATTTCAGTATATGATAGACCTTTCCGATGTGTTCTTGATCTATGTCATTTGTTCCTTTTTCTATGTTTATCCTTGATAGCCCGTCAGCCACTATGTTTTGTTTTCCGGGCACGTACTCCCAGTTTATGTTGTAATCTTGCAGGATGAGAATCCACCTTGTTAGTCGGCCATGGTTGAGTTTACATTTTTTTAAGAAAGGATATTGATTTATGATCCGACCTTACGGTTAACGGATATCCCAAAATGTATGTATGAAATTTTAAACAGGGGAAGACTGCACTGAGGAGTTCTTTCTCGGTTACTGTATAGTTCCTCTCACAGGTGCTCAAAACTCGGCTGGCGAAACTAATCACTAGATGATTGTCTTCTTCGTCTTCTTGATATAATTCAGCACCCAGGCTGACGTTGCTAGTATCACAATTTAAGTAGAATCCTTTTTTAAAATCAGGGTGGTGTAGTATAATACTGTTCAGGAATTTAGTTTTAATTAAGTTAAAGTCCATCTTCGGTCTTTATTGAAAGTAGATACTGAAATTTAGCGGTCAGCTCCGAATAATTTTGCTGAAATTTTCTATAGTAATTACAGATCCCTAAAAATGATTGTAAATGTCTAATGTTTTTAGGTGTTGGAAAAATTTGAATAACTTCCACCTTCTCAGGTGATGGCGTGATCCCAGTTTCTGAGAGTATAAATCCGAGAAATTGTAGATCCTGTGTTATGAATTTGTTTTATTTTGCTGGAGTTTCCTCAGTACTAACTCAATTCTACTGCAGTGTTCATTCCATGTTGTAGAAGTGATCAGTATGTCGTCCACATACACTGTTGCAAACTCTTAACACTTCCTTTCCTAAAATTTGGTCCATGCATTATATGAAGATAGCTACTGAATTTACTAATCCGAAAGGCAAACGTTTGAATTGGTAGTTTCTTCCTTCGAAGATGAATGCGACGTACTGGCGACTGTTCGGGTGCAATTCTATCTGCCAGTATCCGCAGACAGCATCCCATGTACTCATGAATTTGCATCCATTGGACTTTTTCATTATTTCTTCTATCTCTCCTGGAGATGTACGGTCGTTTATTATCATTTTGTTTATCTCACGTGTGTCGAGGCATAAACGCACATGTCCGTCCTTCTTGTGTATGCTACAATGTGGCTGGTATATGGCGAACTACTTTTTTCTATAATATTTTCTTCAGTCATTCTTAATATTTCTTTCCTTACAGCTTCCTTTAATGACTGTGCGATAGGATATGACTTCTTGTTGAAATTCATGGAGTCCTGGAACTTTAATTTGCATACAAAATACTTCGCTTTTCCAGGTGAGTTGGAGAATACGTTGCGGTAGTTGTTGTAAATGTCCACTAACCTCTTCTTTTGTTCCACACTGATTATCTCTGTATGTCCTCTTCCTTGGACTGACATGATTTCTTGCAGTTTTTCCTACCATAATTCTGATTCTGTTATGATTTCTTTGTTTCCTATGGGTGTCCTAACATCTTCCCTAACGTGGTATGAACGCCTGTACTGAGGGGCACTTGTGCTTCCAATTATCTCAGCAGTCCATTCATAGCCGTCTGAGCGCAGTGTCACTTTCCCACTGGCCAGATCAATAATCGCAGAGTGTCACTGTATCATATCACACCCTATTAACACCTTAAAGGGTAGCCCCTGGGCTACTAAAAACACCATAGGAATTCCTATTCCTTCGCTCGTAACATCCAGGCTTACTTGTTGCTTTATAGTTTTATTTTGTTTACCAGTAGCTCCTATAATCGTATTATTGATGGGCAGTGTGGCTATTTTCTCCGTGTTAAGACTCCTGTATCCTGTTCAATTCTGTTTTGTCTATTAAGGAAATGTTCGCTCCAGTGTCGATCATTACTGCTGTCAGCAGCGCTTGTAGTTCTACTCTGACATACACTATGTTGCCGTTTGGTTTTGCCTCTTCCATTGTTCTCTCTTCTAATAAATCCATTTATATATTTTTTAGGTAATAGTTCCATATAACTGTTATTGATTCTTCATCTCGGTTGGATGGGTTTATTTTTCTCATCGGCCCTGGGTCCACTTGCATTGACGGGCGGTCCGTTGTTCTTACTGCGGACTCTCGTTTCCCCTACCTTCGTCACTGTTGATATGTCATTCCTGGTCATTCCTTTGTTGGTTTCCTGAGGTACGTTCCTTCTTCTGTCCCAGCTTCTTGATCTTTGATTTTCTTCACTGCGGCTTCTTTGAGGTCGCCTGTTGTCGCCGTCTCTTCGATATTGGTTATTGTAGGTCCGTTCGTTGTTAAAGCTCCGACGCCGTCCTCGAAATCGATTGTTGGGTGGACTTCTATTGCTGTTATTTGCTCTCACGTGGTTTACCCGTTGTCGGTTGTCACGTTGTTGTTCATTGGGCCTCTCATTTGAATTCTCTGGCCTTCGTCGATTCCTTCGATAATAAGCCTCCTGCTCATAACTTTCTAAGAGGGCCTCCATCCCTCCAAGCGTTTTCACTTGTCCACACAGGCGAGCGCGTACAATCCCTTCCTCAAAATGGTACGATAATTTTGTTATTAGACACTCTTCTGGGATCTTGGGTTCTAGATGTCGGGCTACACAAATTTTACCAAGAAAGTAGGCTGTTGGTGCTTGTCCTCTTGTTGCATCGTACTTGCCATTGCACAAATTATCCCTGACATTGTTTCGTATGGACTCCGACCAATATTTTGTCTTGAAAATTTGTTTAAATTCGGTATAACTTTTGACCTCGTTTCTTATCACGGTCCACCATAATGACTTCTGTAATGTTTTTGAAACTTTCGTCGAGACAATTTTTTACCATGTGCCACCAGTTTCTTTGTTTCTGTTCAACAATTCTTCTAGTCTGTCCAGGAATTCTAGAGGGTTTCTGCGATATTCTTTAAAACGATTATATCTCTATTCTCTCCCAGTGGTATATGTGTGTAATTGATGGGTCTATTTCGCAGCATTTCTAATTCTTCTCGTATGTTGATTAGTTCTCTCCTCTGGATTTCTTCTATTCTCTTTGTTGTTGTTCACTTGACATTGTACTTGTCCTAAATTGTTTTCTAGTTGATCGTTTTGTTCCTCTAACTTATTCTGTAATTTTTCAAATTTTTCTTGGGTCTCTTGTTGAAGTATTTCTACCCTAATTTTACTGTTATCTTTAACATTAATTATTTGATTTATAATTTCTTCACGGAATTGTACTAATGTTTCATTAGTTTTTCAATCTTCTCATAGGTTTCAGTGATTCTGTGTGTTATTTCTTCTCTGTATGCTTCTAACTGTTATTTCATCGTCTCATTATTCTGTTTTATCGTTTCGTTGTTGTTCAATTTTCTTGTTGAGTGTTTCCTGTCAGTTTTCTTGTCCATTTTTTCACTGTCTTCCTTCATCTGTTTTTTTTAATGATTCATGGTTCTGTTTTGACGTTTCATTGTTTTCTTTTATCTGTTGTTTTAGTGCTTCCGTGTTTCGTTCTTGTGTTTTGTTATTATTCCTTTCCATTTTCTTAAACTCCTCCTGTATGAATGCCATTAGGCTATTCGCTTCGACACTCTCAGTGGTTTTGTCCGTCTCTTTTGTTGGTAATAGCATTTCAATGTCTTCGACAGGTGTCGCCTCTTTATCTTGCATGTCTAGTTCTGCTGCAGCCTCTGCTGTCCATTTTGCTGAAGTTGATCTTCGTGGCATTTTCGTTGCTTGTTGTAGCCACCGCTAGAGTACAAATTATGAAAAAAATATACTGAAATACTATATCATATAATACTTCTAGCCTCACTAGTTGGTGCGCCAAATCTGTAACACCCTTCTTTTCTTTAACTGTAGCTGGATGTAATATAACCTTACTACCATGGGTTATTAAGCTGATATTTTTTTACTAGAATAGTTCAATAAATGGGCGCCAATTTGTAATATCAAATGATTACAAATAATATTTATTATTAATGGAGATATTATTGGTATGGGTTAATTGTTTTATTTATTTCTTATTTTAATTTCTCTTTGATTTATTAGAGTTCACTGACCTGGTTGGATTATTTAAATAGCACGGTTTGTTCCAAAATAAATACTGCCAATTAATCTTCTTAAGTTGAAGTAACCTCTAATAATTGTGTAGTGCAAAAATATCGTTAATTATAAAAATAATTACTCGTACACTAGTATTTTTCTTCCATATTCCTTTATTTTCTTATTTGGTTTTAATTCTTTTTCTTTGATATAAAAATGAAATAATATTTTTCATAATACAAATTAGTTAACCAGGCTTGTTACATTGATAGCTCAATAGTTGGTAGGATGAGTTTTCGTCATCTCAGAGATGCAGGCTATGTTTACGTTTTGGGCATATAACCCTTATGAGTTCTTTTGACTACAACAATTAACAAAAAATGTCTTTTTTGAAGAACAAAACATTACAATAATCAATTATATATGATATGATAAAACAACTTAAAATCTAAAGTGACGAACAGTTTGTAATTCGGACAGTGCCCGGTGTTGGTGTTAACCTAGGTTGGCTATGTTGTTTAGTTAAACTTTGAATATAATAACGAAATACAATTGTTAAACATGAAATAATATTAATAGTGGTAGTATTTATATACAGTGATAACATAAACATAAGTTAACAAGTGTCTATTACAAGTTACTATGGGATTGTGATCATTAATTATTAAGATTCTTATAAATTCTCAAAATAAACAGTATACTTTCCTTTTCTTTAGATTCTCTTTATAATTCACTTTATTTAATTATTCACTCTATTGTCCTTTAATTATTAAAACACAATGCACAACACTTGTGATTCACTTTAAGGCTATGTTCACGTTCGAAGGTTAGATGCCGTTTGTTTACATTCACCTAACCTCACTCGGTTTGAAAATATTTACACTTTGGGTTGGAGATTAATTATGTTTTAAGCGTTACAGAGGAGGTGTTCTTTACTGCTTGATGACCGTTGGAAGACTGACTTGTTTGCGGTGCGTTATGGGTAAATTCACCTGACAATTGAACGATTGTGATTGGTTGAATTATTAAATATTCCGTTTTTAATTACTAAAATTTTTGTTTTCCGGTTGATGCTCATCAACAGACGCCGAGTTAAGTGTCTCTTTTTTGATCAAAATTATTAAAATATCTTAAAACTTACATAACTTCCTTATGCTACTAGCAATTAAAAATATTTTACTACCATTAATCAGCATTTTTTATGCTGATCATTTTGATACCTTTCAAGGCATGGTTCTGTTCAGTAATAATAAAATAATATTCACAGATTGATTTAGACTAGTATTCTCTATAAAATATTAATTTTTCTGTTCCATCATTTAATTCTTAGTTGTTGAATTGGTTTTACTTTAACATTATATGGTTTAATAATAGTAATATTAATTATAAACATCCATTTATTATAAAAACCTAGTATTGCCATCTAGGCCTACTCATGTCCATGCTCATTGGCACCGTAATTCCTTTCTCAAACTAAAATTACTTAATTCTACTACAAAGTAACAATTCTTAATTATCACTTATGATCTACTTGAACTTTTAAAATACATTTTATACTTCACTACAAGCTTTTTTCCTTGTACTGTCCATAATAAACATCCACATTAGCTGTATGAAGGGTTGGTCAAAGTTGACAACTTATCATTTACATTATTCGTGGTCTATTATTGACATTTCTTATTATTAACTTCTTACTTTACTAAAATACATTATTTTATAATCTATACTATATGATTTAACAGGTTTTATTTACATAAATTGTTAACATTTTTCGTATCCAGTACCTGTAGGCTTCTGTCTCATCAGTTTCTTACTATTTACATTATTACTTAGTTAATAAACATCAATGGTTAATTATACTTGTCTTATTTATTATTCTGTTTGTTGTTCATACTTTTTATCATGAAACAATTTATCTTACTTCTTTCTTTATTTCTTTGTCTTGCTTTAACATAGACATATGGTGCATAACCTAACTTACATCATTACACTTTTAAATACAATTAAAACTGTTATTTTCACTTATTTTATAATAATCATTCTATGAATGGTTTTAGTGACTTGATTCACACTAAGGTATGATTATTCTCTGACTCTGTGATGTTATACTATTCTACCACATTTAAATTATTAATAAACCCTGATCAACTTACCTTACCAGCCCAGGTCCGTCACACGAACTGTGAAGTACAAGCGTGATTCAAGGTTGTGTATATCAATAATTACACTCATTGACCATATTAATTAGCTGTTTATTAATCAATTGTAATATGTAGTTAAATTTACTTTTTATTCCTTTCATATATCAAAGGTATTACTGTCCATGTGAATCATCTTTTATTAGAAAATTTTACAAAATAAACCTTTAAGCCACTTGA
Organism: Magicicada septendecula; assembly: GCA_034769895.1. Taxonomy (NCBI): domain Eukaryota; kingdom Metazoa; phylum Arthropoda; class Insecta; order Hemiptera; family Cicadidae; genus Magicicada; species Magicicada septendecula. Next base: position 750,585,831 of record CM068367.1, on the reverse strand, counting down.
ACGTTGTCGTTCTCTTGTATATCTAATTAATATTCATTTTCTTCTTTGAAACAAAATATACAAACAATCATTTGGGTTGTTTAACATGATAGATATTCTAACTTAACATAACATTTACGTATATTATATATCTATAAAAGCAACCCTGTATATGCACACTCTCCCATTGACACATTTTACCACCCCATGATTTAATTAAGAGATCTCTTTATAATTTATATATATATATTTTTTTATTATTATTAGAAATGGTAGTTTTACTTTCCTGTTATTATAGCAGAGCACGTGTTGCAGTCAGTCCATTTTATGCACTTGTTATCCGGATAATTGTCACTGTTGAATTTTTTAAACGTCTGTCTTGATTGTCTCTGTTCACTTGTTTTTTCTGCACTGTTATACTTTGTTAGATTTACATTTTTTCACTTAACAAAAATTTCTGTCGGAGCGTGAGCCCATTGTCAGCCGGCCAGCTTCAGGGATGGTAAAACACAACGCAGTTCTCTTGGCGTCTATAGGAAATCCCCGCCTTCTTGATATATGGGAACTTGGTACGCGATTCATTATCCAGCATCACATGATATGTTAATGGGTGGTCACGTGTTATTACTAGTGAAACGTGTCTACATTTATTCCTTTGTCTCTTGTGGCTCGCTACAAACTTTTTGCTTTTCCCCAACGGAAAACGCAAGCATGGGCGCACAGGTTCACATTCCAGCGCTTTATCTCATCGCGTACCTGCCTCTGCTTGTTACCGAGTTGCACATAGGGTGTTACATGAATCAAGTTTCTTGGCAATACATGGTGCCCAAACAGATTGGCCCCAAAATTATTATTAAATTGAAAAATAGATATTCCCCTTCAAATGCCCCTGTTGCATGCTTAACACTCTCAAAATCATCTTGAGTTAGTTTTGCAAGCTTAAGGAAGCTGGTAGGAAGTCAGAAAGTGTTTTACATTAATTAGTGGACTGTAAATTATGATTAAGTAACGTTTATTGAAATCATTCAGAAGCGCAGGCCCACGCAGTTACGTCTTAGCTCATAGCCAAAATATAAGATGAATGTAAGGCTACGTAATGTGTAGCATTGAAACTAGATCAGAAATAAGAAGAACATAGAAAATTTAGTTTGCTGCGGCTTGGCTAGAAAATAAGGGTGCAAACGCACTGTTCAAGGATTGAGTGTAGACTGATTAGTCGCAGCGGGGTGACCACGTGGAACACCGCCACGGTGACGTAAGTGCGCTAGGCAGATTGCGCGTAAGCAAGTACAATGTACAATGTATTAACATACTGCCCACCTCAAAATCGCCGATTTTGACATAGTTTGCAGTAAAAAAAAAGAACAAATTATTTAGCGCATACAAGTATACATGAATACTGGCAAACATACAAATATAATATAAACGAGTACATCATTAATATAATTAAATACATCATTAATCAATGCTCCATAGGTAATATGTAACAATAATCCAAAGGCTTGAATATGCGATAAACCATAAACAATAATAACAATAATACATGGCAATAAGGACATCGTGGGTGGCTTTGCACAAACATTAAAGAAATACAACCAATTTAAAAAATAAGAGCGTGACACTTAGCGTGTAATAAACAGTATTGCGCAGCAATACAAGGTAATATATCTGGAAAATTCACTATGACAATATACAGTAGAAGTATGCCACAAATATTGATAATAATGTACAATAAAAATCCCCAAAAAATTTAGTATAATAATATAATGAAAATACCCAAAAATTTAGTATAATAATATACACTGCACCACACCGTTCACCATAATTGACATCACACTAAAAAAAAGAAAAACGTTTAAATGTTCACCAATGCACCGCTACATGGCGTCCATTAATGATACAATACATACAAGTGCATAAATGGTATACCTTACATAAGTTACATGATATAAGTTACATAAACAACATTGTAGTCAATAAAATGTGTATGGTAGAGCATGTGCTAGACCGGCAATGTCCCGGGCATGAAACACCGAGGCGCAATCAGTCTGATGCCACTGGAAGTGGGCACAGCTTATGAATAGGTCTACGCAGAATGCCGTTAGCAGTACGGACGTCCGCGACACGTACCAATGAATCCTGCCCAAGATATGTCTGAGTGACAATGCCGCGCTTCCAAAACAATGGTGGGGCATTGTCATCCAGAATAAGGACCAATTGTCCTACCGATAAATTTTTCGACTGCTTTTTCCACTTGTTTCGCTGCTGCAACTGGTGCAGATAGTCTCTGGACCAACTCTTCCAAATGGAACGAGTAAACCTTTGCAAAAGCTGCCATCTCCCCAAGCGACCCAAATTTGTATCCGAATAATCGGGTTCCGGAAGAGCGGTAAGGGGGGAGCCAACCAAAAAGTGAGCTGGAGTCAGCGGCTCAGGATCCCCGGCGTCATTTGAAATGGAAAACAAGGGACGCGAGTTCAAACAGGCTTCAACTTGGGTTAAGACAGTGGAGAACTCTTCGAAGTTCAGGATCGTATTGCCTATGACGCGCCGCAAATGGAACTTAACACTCTTGACACCACTCTCCCACAGACCACTGAAGTGGGGGGCTGAGGGAGGTATGAACGACCACTTAATTCCGCGTGGACTAGTGAAATCCTGAGCGGCCCTTTGAAATTCGTCCCGCTGGAAGAGCTTGTATAGCTGGTGTAATATAGTGCCAGCCCGGCGGAAATTAGTACCGTTATCGGAGAATATTTATTCGGGGATGCCCCTCCGGGATATGAAACGTTTCAAGGCGGCCAAAAAGGCGTCTGCCGACAAATCTGAAACCAATTCAAGGTGAATAGCAGATGAACAGAGAAATATAGGCCTTAGTAAAGGATTTGGACCTCTGCCCGCCCTGGCGTAACAACATAGGACCGGCGTAGTCCACGGCGCACTGTGAGAATGGCTTGGAAGGGGTGACCCTAGGCGCGGGTAATTGACCTAACAGTTAGCTGGAACCAGACGCGCGAAAGCGAAAACAAGTGATACATTTGTGAATGACCGAGCGTATGTACTACTTGTCGTTTATAATTCAATACTTTTGGCGCAGCGAATATTGCGTAAGTTGTACTCCACCGTGGAGTAATCGAATGTGTTCATATTCAATAATTAATCGAGTAAGATGAGCCTGCGGATGTAGTATGATTTGATGCTTGTTACTGTAACTTAGCTGAGACTGCTGAAGGCGACCGCCAACACGCAATGTACCAGCGTTATCAAGAAAAGGATTAAGTGAGAATCTTTTACTATCAGTGGGTGTAGGGCGATGTGCCTGTAATTCCTTAATTTCAACATTGAAATGCGAAAACTGGGCTTGGCGAATAAAAACCAAGAGCACGCTGTTTAACTCATGCGCAGATAAAAAGGAGGTGCTTCTACTGGAAGCGGGAGACTTAGCGTTATGAATAAAACGCAGGCAGTAAGCAAAAACGTGTAGAAGCCTAGTGAGAGAAGAGTAATTTTCAACATAGTTTGAGAAGTGTGAAGCGGTAGCCAACGCGAGCAGGGCCTGTTTACGTACTTCCTTGTCCAACTCTGGATGAGCGTAAGCGGAATTGGGATCGAAGGGACGGGTAGGCCAGTCCGAAGGCTTTTTTAGTAGCCAATAAGGACCATGCCACCATTGCAGGTGGTTGTGTAACAAACGGGGTAAACAACCGCGGGATAGAATGTCCGCGGGATTATCATGAGACGAGACATGATACCAATTGCCCAAACTAGTGAGCTGCTGAATTTCAGAAACACGGTTCGCTACGAATACCTTCCACCTGGACGGCGTTTGATGAATCCAGTGAAGGGCAATCGTCGAATCAGAGTAAAAATATAATTCGCTGAACTTGTAGGCCACGGCATGGACGACCTTAGAAACCAACTGCGATAATAACAAACAGGCGCACAGCTCGAGACGAGGTAAGGAAATTTGCCTTAAAAGGGCAACTCTTGATTTAGAGCACAATAAATGAGACGAAATACTATTATCGGAATATACCGTGTGCGCATAGATACAGCATGCGTAACCTTTTACAGACGCGTCAGCGAACCCGTGTAATTGGAATGAGATGATTGACGAACTACCTGAATCTTTTACAGCCCTCGGGATCCTAAAATGAGTGTCTGAAATTAGTTGAGCGTAGAGCTCAGTCCATTTAATAGATAAGGAATCAGAAATCGGATCGTCCCAGTTTGTACCTGAAGACCAAAGTGTTTGCATAAAGTACTTGCACCAAAACGTGATAGGCCCAATTAAACCCAATGGATCATAAATACCAGCGATGACAGATAACACCTTTCTTTTATTGAAATGATCAATTTTAAAATTTCTTTGTATATTGTATACGAAGCTGTCCGCTATAACGTCCCACTGAATGCCCAAAGTGCGGACTGTTTTGTCCTTGTTAAAGTCCAGGGACGAGTTAGTGTACGAAGATGTTATATTCCGGTCGTTAGACGACCATTTGTGAAGAGTGAAGCCGTAGCGGCTTAGCAACTCAGAAATGTCGGTATTCAATTGGATTAGAACGGGTGAGCTATTGAAACCGGTGAGGAGGTCATCGACGTAAAAGTCGTTAGCAACTACTGAACAGGCCAGGGGGTACTGAGTACTATTCTCCTGGGCGATTTGTTTTAAACATCTCGTTGCAAGAAATGATGCACTGGCAGTCCCGTACGTGACTGTTCTTAAAGCATAATGTTTAAGTTCCTTGTGGGGAGAGTCACGCCAAACAATTCTTTGTAAATTGGAATCACGCGGGGAGACCAAAATTTGGCGATACATTTTTTCTATGTCTGCGATGAAAGCGTAACGATGGGTTCTAAATCTGGTCATAATGGCGAAAAGATCCTGCTGGATCGTGGGGCCGACCATAAGGGTGTCGTTTAACGACAAATCGTTGGACGCCTTGGCCGAACCATCAAAAACAACGTGAAGTTTAGTTGTGGTGCTCGTAGTCTTAAAGACGGCATGGTGAGGTAGATAAAAAAATGTTTGATTTGTCAACTGACAAGTCATATGAATCAAGCGGAGACATATGGCCGAGATTTAAATATTCTTGCATAAAGTTAACATAATCCTTGTGTAAAGACTGGTTTTGCCTAAACTTGAGTTCAAGGGTTTGAAACCTACGAACTGCTCCGGTGAGGGAATCTCTGAGGCATTCTGTAGTGCGGGGTAGTGACACAACGAACCTACCACTATCATTACGATAGGTGTTTGCGATGAAGTGATTTTCACACTCCGATTCCGCATCTGAAGGAGTATGGTGCGAAACATCCTCTAACTGCCAGAAGGCCTTGAGTTGCGATGAGATAGCATTATTATCGTCGAGGGCAGTGAATGAAGAGACGGGTTTGGTCATATCCATGTTGAAGGGTAGATTCCCAGCGAGTATAAACCCTAGTTTAGTTCTTGGATTGTTAGAAAATGTGGACTTCGAACGAATTTAGTTGGCTCAATTAATTGCAAAAAGTATTGTGCCCCAAGTAATATGTCAATTTGGGACGAATTATTAAATTGCGGGTCAGCTAAAAATATCCCTCTAGGAATTTTCAAGGAAGCGATGTCAAAGGATTCGGTTGGAAGATTGTTTGTGATTCGGGGCAGAACAGCGCAGTGGACATTCAAGTTGAAGTCCCTATAACGTGAGTTTAAGCGCACGCGCGTGCTAAAATTGGCCTGACATGATGAGTTATTTATACCTGCGATAGGCAGCTCGGATTTGTTTAGCCTTAGGCCCATGCGGCGGGCGAAACGCATAGTACAAAAATTAGCTTGGGACCCTGAATCCAACAGGATTCTCACTGGGCGTCTTTTACCGTGATGATCGATAGTAGTGCATACGGCGGTGGATAATAAAATTGACTTATTCGTCTGTAGCTTCAGGGAACATTGCTTATTGTTCCTGTTGCTAGACTGATTTATCGAAGCATGGAGCATAGTGTGGTGCCTTTTCGCGCATGCCTTGCATGAAAATTTGGAAGGACAACATGAGCTGTTATGGCTCGAGCGAGTACAATTCAGGCAAAGTTTATTATGTATCAACACTTCTTTACGTTGTATAGGCGGTAGGGCGATAAATTGCGGGCATTCAAGCAGTTTGTGACTACCACGACACAGCTGACAAGATTTATTGTTTGGTGGAGTGTGCACTAGTGACCCAGTGAACTCCGCGCGCTTAGTTGATTTGTGATAAGAATCATTATCGCTAACCTGTCTAAAGCCAGACGAACCGGTCGGTGCATTTATGTTTTGTAACAGCTGACGTCTTGAATTTAAAAACTTAATGAAATATCATAAATAGGAAGTTGTTTTTCGCCTAAGGTTTCCTTCCACAACCTGCACGTATGCTCGTCAAGTTTTTGGGATAGAAAATGCACAAAAATAAGCTCGAACGTATTAACAGAAAGTTTTAATGAGTTCAGCGCATTTATGTTGGCGGTGAGCTCATCTATGAATTTAGAAATGCTGAGCACGGACTTTAGGGCATAAATAAGATGTCAAATATATAAACTATAAAAATAAACTAGAGATATCATATATGTTAAATGAAAAGCAAAGAGACATGAAGTTCTAAATGTAAGATAGGAAGCTAGAAATAAATAATACCCTAGTAAATAATAAACTAGTCAAAAACAAGTAAGTTATGATTGAGCTGAATAAAAACAATAAATAATATCAAAAGTGACCTATGTGGAATGAAAATAAAACAAATATTAATTACAAATAACCACACCGTGATACAAAACTAAATAAACAAACAATATGTGAAATATCAAGTGAAAGTGATGATAAATAAAGAAACCTCATATGTAAGGAAAAGTGCAGTGTAGATGCATGTAGTGTACAAGATAATAAGAAGCAGACTATAGTAATATAGCGAAACAATCTTTAATAGAATATTATATAAAAGGTATGGAACTAATTGTACCATTATTAATTTAAGTGATAGTAAGTAAGAATTACAAAAATAAGGTAACAGTTAAGTTATTAGAGTGGAAGATATGAGAAGCAGACACTATATTTTAGTGAAGGAATTTGTAAGTGAGTGATAATGTGTAAGGTACTGTTAAAAATTATTATTATAAGAGCTCGTTATTGTAAAAAACTATAGACTTAATTAACTTAGAAGATGGGGGAGATAGTAATAAGAAACAAAAAATAGTTAGAAGTTTAATTACAGGATTGAACCTGGTTAGAAATATTTTAATAATAAAAGGTGTGTTGTTAAGAGCACCAATGTTTTTTGTTTATCTGTTTCTATAAAAAAATGTTCAATGAACCAATAAATAAAGTTTATGGATTATAAGGAATGTTGAATGGGAGTATTGTGAAACCTATGCTTTAGGCCTAGCATGAAGGAGAGAATTTTATAAGTTTAAAAAGAAAACAATAACCAAGGGTCAATTAGAGTATAGGAAATAGTTAAGTAAGTAAGTAAGTGTATTAGATATAAAAATGTATAAATATTATTCAGTTTAAAAATAATTACAAAAGAAATATCAATAATAAAATAATAAAAATGTTATTATAAAAATGTTGTTTGGCAAAATAAAAATGTTATTAACTAATCAAAAGTAACCATGAGGGGTATCAAAATAATCTTTAGTAAAAAAGCAGAACAATGATGTTAGTATAATTAATAGTCATACTAGCATAAGGAAGTTATCATAATTTAAAGGATTTTCACATATTTGAACATAAATAAAACGTTAGAGTATAACAATGTTTATAAGAGGTTGACCAATGAGAACTAGTATAATTTGAAGGGTTACTATGGCAACTGATGCTTGTTACATAGAGTGACTGTTGAATTTTAGTTACTTCATTATTGACCAGCATAGAGGGTGGATGTATGAAGCCCTCGGATCCAAATTAATTTTTAAAAAACTTTAAATTGTCCAAATTTCGAAAGAAGAAGTGTAAGAAGACTATGTTAAACAACCATTGATGAGATGACCAGCAATTAAAACATTTATAACAAATATTCTGGCCAAACTTGGAAGGAAGTAAATCTAATTAATACCTGACCAATTCTGGAGGAAGAACTGAAGGGACCTAACGCGACCTGGAGAAGAAGACCATCTACAAGGACTGATGAAAGCTGAATATTGGATTTCAGCCATTTGAACAGGAATCTCAGCTAATCCAAAGAAAACAGGACTCTTAGACGTGTTCCAGAAGAAGAAGAGGATCGCAAGAGAAGCTACGACCAGGAATCGATGAGTATAAATTAAATACTTCACCCCAAAAAATAAACTTTCAATTACCCATAGTAAACGAACTATAATATTTTCACTTCACAGATCACCAAATTAACTTTTGAACTGAACTTGATTATAAAATCACTTTTGATAAAATATATCAATCACTGAATTTTGATCTTATACTAAATTAATTTAAAAAAAACATAACTTGCTAACAAGAATTTAACCAAGCGTACACTATTTCTCATTGCCAATAAACTTACTTTTCATGTTTTAAAATATCAACTATTGTGTATTAGATATAAGGAATATTATAATTTTGTCCATTTATTAGTCTGTAATCCAACTTCTGTAGTCCAAAGGACTTATTCCCTGAGAAAAATTATTATTTTGTTTAAACGTTAACCTGTACGCCATGATAGCCTTTTGCGTATGAACTGAGCTAACCAGATGCTGCCAACCGAGCAATTTGTAAACGCCGGAATTATAAAAAAAAATATATATTTCATTTTAACTGTAATTGACCTGATGATTCAAAGAAAGTATGAATAAACCTTCGTACCGATAAAATCGTTGTATGTTTGATTATTTTAGCAAAGGTAACATAAGAATTTGAAAAATAAAAAATAAAAATACTGTAGTGAACGAAGTCAACTCGGCCAAACAGCGAGAGCCAATCAGGTGGCGAGGCAGAAAAATTTGAAACGAGCGACGAGAAATACGGTCGACTAGTAAGTATTGAGACAAGGTATAAAACGGGTCGCTACACACTATTAAATACTTTAACATCAATAATAATTAAATACACCAGATAAACGTCTTTATACAAAGTGACGATCCTAACAGTGGGGCTTTTCGTTTCTGTTATAAAGACGCATCCAACGAGTGACATATATAACTCGTTTCAAACTAAAAGATATTATACAGTATTAAGGTCGTTGTTTCTTAAAATTATTACATTTTGTAACATAAATTATTTATTTCACTGCTTGGCCCCTCGTCTACCTTGTTTGAAGATATAAATACTTATGCCAGTTGAGGTTATTATATAGAAGTGTCCTCTTTGTGGTCTGCGCAGACGGTATTCAGACATCTGCCATCACTGAGCGATCGCTGTAAATTCGTCAACAGCTGATGTCATGGATGATGTCCAAGTGTTGTGATTCTATGACCTTTACAGAATTTTTTAAATTTAGAAAGTATTCTTCACCAGAAGTTGTTTTTATTTATGATTTTATTTACAGTTTTGATGTTTTAAAATTGATTAATCACTTCAAAACAGTCAGCACTTATAAGAATGATTTGTTTGCCACTACACAGTTACCAAAAAAATAGTTCCGAATAAACTCAGTTTTTTCCAAAATGTTTTACAACATTTTCTTTTATTATTTTTTGGTCTTTCTAATTTACTCACTCCAAAAAATTAAAACCATTTATGATATCAAAAAATTACATAGTTCTGAGTTCATAGACACAGACCCTTTAAGTACTGCGCAGTTCGGATGTGGCAGCCAATACTTTCAACACACATTTTAGCTAATTAATTTTCTCATTACAGTTAAATTTATATCACTTTCAGTTTTCAAAACACCATTCTTGACCACACACATGCATTCGAATCACAAGTTTTGTTGTACATATTTAAAAACGACACTTACTCCAGCACAGTTGACTGGAGATGTGCTTAGTTCAGCGGTAGACACCTAATTGACTGGGACTAGTTCCTTGTTCTGAATCGTGAATATCACTATGCCAGTGCCTGCCTTGCCTTTTGTATCAGCAATGTTCAACTTCTTAATCACATATATGAAATTTTCACTTCTACCATTTTTCCACTGACATTTTGCTAAACAAATTTTTTACATACCTTTGAGGGATTTTTACACATACACTAAACAAAAAGTTTACAGTACCTCTCTTTAATATTTATACTACCATTTTGCATAACCTCAATTTACATACGGTGTATCGATACACGAGCATGCACACTTTTTGATTAGTACTCTGTTTTGATGTAAATATGTAAAACAGTTAAATTCAAAGAATTACTCAAAAAAATTGACACACTGTATAGTTGTATAATACATACAACCAAATTTACCTAATTCTGACTCTTTTTTTTATCTTCACATTGTTAATCATTATTCTAGTCCCCTTTATTTCATACAACCCCCATTTATTTCATTCTTTCCACTTCATAATTGACAGATATTTGTTTTAGTTTATTTTTCGTTTGTCACACCAATCTGTATGTTACTACTATTAGTTTATTTCGGTACTTATTGGTAGTTATCTATATACTGTATTAGTTGCCACAAGACTTTCAGAATGTAATTGTTGTCCAGAGACGTAGATGTTGTGCACAAAAACAAACCAACATGACTGCCTGTATGATCGAAGTGCTGTCTTTTGCATGTGTTTTGTCTGGTGGTCCAAAAGCACCTGCTGGACCGCGGCATATCATCTCTTTCTTGGACCTCACACTAAGCTGAGTTTTTTCTGGTTTTCTGTGGAAACTGTCTACCCCTGTGGATCCTATTCATCTGATGTAAATGTAAACTCCAGAGTGCGAATTTACGTCTCGGGCATGTGCATGTGCAAAGTAAAATACATAAATTCGAACTTCAAGTCACATGATAAAATTCTGTGCAGTCCAAGATTTACATTTCGCATGCGAAAATAGTATTTTGAATTACATTGCATTCAGAGATATGACAACCATTTCAAACTATCTAAAAATTAGTGTCAACAGTCTGAATAGAACATTTCAAGTAATAATTTTCAAATACTTTCCTATGTATATCATGCTAGAGGTGAATCATTGTTTTCAGTTTTTGTTTAGCATTTTCTTTTTTTTGTGGAAGGCTTTATCCTATGTTATAAATTAGTGCATAAGAATGAACACTAACAGTTCACAAGATTTAGTAAAAATTAAATTACTTTTTGATTATAGTTTCTCCACATAAGTACCATTCTTTTCTTTTTAGTGAAACTACTTGGATAACAAATACATAGTCTTTAGTATTAATAATTGTAGCATTATAAAGCAAACTAAAATCAGATACAAAATTTCAAAATTTTGGTAGATCAGTGTTTGGTTTAGTGTCACTGTTACTTTGTGTGTGAGTGTATGCTCACTTTATGTCTTCACTTAAATGAGTTTTGTTTAAAAATAATAACCTGTTTTTTAATATTGACTAACTTTGATATAAATTGTAAATTATTTTAATAATTAAATAAATTCTTTAGTAGTTACAAATAAATGATTTAATATACAAGGTACTACTAAGAAGAGTACCTGAAATTGTAAAGAATCTCTGTTTATAAGGAAATGTTTATTATGTTATTGTAGATGCGACCTACTGCAACTCAATATTAATAAAAAAGTTTATTTTATTTTATCATAGCTGCAACTCTTATGTTGAACACAGTCCTGTGTTGATCAATTAATAAGTGTTTTACCATAGAATAACTCTATATTACAGGTATTTTAGTTAATAATCCGGTAATTCTCTCCAACCCTAGTCGGTCCGTGTTATTTAAATTAATTCAAATGTGGCGAAAGGAATACGTTCGTTCGGCACTCTCTCGTTCCACCAGCTGTCTACAGCAAGCGCTGCTATTCGTAATTGACTTATTTTTATAGGTTAGTTAGTTTCACTTGATAGTTTAACCAACTTCTTTATCTGTAACTTACTTCGCCATCAAAATATAATACCTATTCTACAATAACACAGAACATCATTACATACAAGAAGGATTCTTTATTTATATTACTTTTTAACTTCCAACAGTATTCTTCACAGTTTATTTGATCGTAATATCGATCGTACAGTGCTGAATCGATTTGTTGATGGACTAGTTCTGTATAATACAATTTAAATATAATTTTTGTTTATCTCTTATCCCAGGGTACGTGTGATTCTTTAAACGATTAGTAAGGCCAGGTAATGCAAAATTAAGGTTACTAAGTATTACAAATTGTTATTAATTCTTAATGTATAAAATTAAATATAAGTTGATGTTACCATACAATGCGATTCTCAAGATAGCCGTGGCTGTTTACAACTGCATGAAGACGTTCTGATGAGGTTACTTTTCACTAGAAAATGTGTCCAGATTATCAATAAAGGTTGAAAGTTGATGTCCCGGAGTGTAACAGGAATTCTTCCGTTCTTCGTTCTTCTTCGCAAACCTCGTGGTTGTCGGTCCCAGTGGAATTGGTGTAATATTACAATTTCTTCGATCTCGTGGAAGTGAGATTTATTTCTTCAATACCAAAGGTTCTTGTGTATATTTGGTTTATAATTGTATTAATTTTGATTGCTTGTTCATTCAATAAGTATCTTGGTTCAGTGGTAAATCGGGTTCATCATTATTTCTAATGGAATTAGTTTGAAGAAGAAATTAGTAATTCCGCTATCTTTGGGATGTGTATAATTATATTTCCCGAACTCTAGTAATTATTCATCAGTTTTGGTTTGAATGGATTGGCTTTAAGATATTAGATTTATTAAGGTTTATTCCTTTTTATATTATTTTATGTTTAAATTCGTCTACTGAACTGTTTTCAAAAGCATATAACAATCGAATGTTAGGTTTTTTTAAATTCTCTTCTGGATTCGTATTAATTTAACTTCACCCATTAGCATATAACAATCGAATGTTGAAATCAACAAGATCTCTTGCATTTTAGTTACCCTAACAACCATTACTTTCTGTCATTGGATAATATTTGATATCCTAGAGCCAGAATTAGAAAATATTACTACTCTTTTTAAATAAAATACTCCATGCTTGGAATTACACCAAATCACATAAAACTCTCACTTAATCTGCCTTATTAAACCATATATATTTTTCTATAGTTTCATCTGACTGGACGTATTAAAAAGGTATTAATTTCCTTTTACAAATATTAAATTTAGGCCTATTGGTTTTCTTACACCTGTTATAATTTAGTTTTGTTTTTAACTTAATTTTTCTTTACCTGACCTACTGTACAAATAGTCATTGGCTTATGGCCACTTACATCAATTTTAATTTCCTGGTTTCAATTCATTATATTATTTAGTTCATCATTGAACCCTTCATTATTTTTTAACATAACTATAAGAACTACTTACCAACTTATTAACACTTATTGCCTTCCTGGCCAAGTTTACAAACATTATTCTAAACATCTTCATTAATCAATTAAAGTAAATACATTTAACATAATATCATAACTAATAAATGTACTTATACTTAATTATTTAAATACAATTTTAACATAAATAAATTGAATACCTAGGACTTAGTACTTCCTTAAAGCAACAGCTCCACACTTACTATCCACAAACATAAAATAAATATCCTGTAAACACTATATCATGCTACAGTACAACACCAAGTACATTTTATAACACATTAAATATTAATTGAACAGTATATTATACTCAACTCCTACACATTAAACTCCTCCCATTAGACACAATGTTTATGTTTTACATCTCATATTATTCATTACATATTTTAGATTTAGGTACACTTTTGATGTTTTAATTACTTAGTAACCTTACTATGTACCTCTAATGCATTCTTCAGGTGAGATGGGCCCTCTTGTATTTGATTATAACAGGCTTTGGGCATTGTTTTAAATCATATTTACATATCTTTTTATGTAACGTCGGGGACCTCAACTCTGTTACGTTACAAAATTCATTTATGAAAAATCATACTCTTACAAAAAACTGACTTAATGTCTTCTAAAGTAATAGCCTGTTGGTTGATTATTTTAATACTTGGAAACACTGCTGGAAGTCATTTTCCATCACCTTCTTCAGCATGTCCTGCAATACCTTTTGAATCTCATTTACTATGTCATATTGTTTCCCCGTGAGCTCAGTTTTAATTTTTGGGAATGAAAGAGTCACAGAGGACTAAGTCAGGTAAATAAGGTAATGGGAATGGTAGTCATGATAGGAGAAGTTAACAACTGATGCACAGTGAATGATGAGTGAGCTGGAGCATTGCCATGATTCAACACCACGTCTCTGAATGTTTTCATCAAAATTGTTCTCAAAATCACCTCAAAGTAGAATTGCTTATTTACCATCTGGGCCTGTGAAACATATTGTTTGTGGTTAACACCTTTGGCAAAAAAAAAAAAACAAATCATCATTGATTTCATGGTGGTCTGCATATGATGCATTTTTTTCTCTTGGTGAACTTTTGGTGACTTCAAATTAGATTTTGGTGACTCTCTTATTTCTGGGTCATACCCATGTTTCATCACTAGGAGTGATCTGTGAAACAAAATTTGGGTCATATTTTCACAATTTTCTTGAGCTGCTTGTACACATTATTTTTCCAACAAAATTTGCTGGGAAGTTCTGTGTGCTGAATCTACAGTTTTACAAATGTCACAAAATGTTTACCAACAATCTTCATGAATTATTTTAAAACTTTGGTGACGTTTATGTTGGTGATGCCAGTTGAAGGGTGTGCAGAACAGTCATCTTCAATGGAATGGTGTTTTTTGAAATGCTTAAACCACTCGTTGGTTTGAGTCTGGTCCATAGCTTCAGTGCCAAAAGCATGTTTCAACATTTGGCATATTTCTGCTTCCATCTTACCAAGTTTAAAACAAAATTTAACACAAAGCTCATTCAGGTCAGTCTTGTTGGCAGTTGTGAAACACCACAAACTTAACCTCACAAAAACACACAATGTAACAAACACAACTTTTTATGATAACAGTAAACACAAGACTGATTCTTTAGTGATACTAGTGTATCAATATATACTAGTAATGATACTAGAAGCGCAATTTGATACCACACTCTTTTTAAGTGGGACATTACAATTTCAGGAACTTTTGAAAAGCGCCTTATAAATATATAAATATTAAATTGTAATTTTGTTATATAAATTGTTTGTTCCAGGTCGTGTTTGAAGGAGATTCTTTAAGACTGCAGTGCCGTACTATTGACACCAACAGTGGTATAGATACTAACAGTATGGTTGTTTGGAATTGGTCTGGTGTTGATCCAATGGATATGTTTCAACAGAGTATTCATGTGGAAAATACTCATTTTAAGGAAAGTGGCCTTATTGAGAGGTACACATTTTTAATTACTATATGAACTTAAGTTTTAATAATTGATTACTTATTACTTTTAATATAGTACTGTGTTAGAGTCAGTTGTCTCTCATAGTTAAAAGCTACATTGAGATTTGATATTTGGTTACATAATGGGTTTTATAGTATCTATAACATATTGTTATTATATATATTGCAATGGACATTCTAATTGCATGTGGCATATAGCAGGCATCCTTCTGTATGCCATATCATAGCATATATAGAAGGTATATGAATAAGTAGAGATTGCAGGTTTGAAGATTGTATAATAGTCGATAAGGAACGTTGTGATAAATGTTAGTTTTAAGTGTTTCTAAGCTTGTAAAGTAACTTTAGGTGCATTGAAATGGTGTGTAAGGATATTAAGTGAGCTTCTACAAGAGTATGTAATTATTTTATTGGATATTCTTAAAAAAACACGTTAATTTAATTAACTGTCAAAATATGGGAAATTTTGAGATGGGACTTATCAGAGTACTTATAATAAAAAGACCTACCTGATGACATTAGTTGTTTTAAAAATTAGTAACTTAATGTATGCATTTTTTGAGAAAAAAATGGATTTATAGCCCATAAAATCGGGCATAAAATATTTCAGAATTTTTGAACATGAATGCTCTGTTTCTAAGCATTCTGTGCAGGAAAATCTGTTATCTTTAAGAGTATCATGAGAAGGGGTTACCAAAGAACCAGTCATATTACAAGAAATTCAGTTTCAAAAATAAAACTGTGGCATACAGTCAGTCTCTCTTCGGAATCAATAACTAGTAAATCCTGCCGTGGTACACGATGTTTAGTCTGTTATAAGTTATAATAAACACACGTTATAAAATCCTGTAGAGTTACTGCGATGGATATAATTGTATGCTACCTGCAATATCAAGATAGTCTGTTTAGAAGTATATAAGCACTTCAAGCTAACTGGAAAGGTGTAAGCGTAAGACACCAGTTTAAGCAGTAACAGTATCGGTTCACGGTGTGAAATTGTGTGTGACCATGCGTGCGAGAACTGTTTACACACCTTGAGACTGGACAGAGTAAAGTGACCCATTTATTCATCTAGGTAATATCAACCTGTCATCTGAAGGATCTGTAGTCCACATTGGAGGGAAGTGAACATGTATTACTTCATGTATGCTTGTAAAAATGTATTTAAAAGAAAGACTCTAGTACAAGTTACATCAGTAAAGACTTAGATTCATGAGTGACATAGTTTAGATAAGACGAAGAGAATTTTCTAAATATCAATTTATTTAATTGTATAAAAATTTAAGTTTTAGTTTGTGTTACAAAGGTCAACAGAGACAAAGATTTTTTTTGTAAGTTGTATTAAAGGCATAGTAGATTGTCAGAAAAATTAATAGCATCATTAATAAATCTGTTTCGTTCCAATAACATCTATCTGGACTACTTATTCTATGAGACCCTTATACATTGCATAGAATTTGGTGCTGCAACATGTTTGGGCTCAATTAATAAAAAAAAATTAAATGAATTAAATTAAATAAATTGTAAAAATTGAAAATAAAATAAATAAGTAGTGTTATCAAGTGGTGTCAATCAGCTGTTTTGAAATCTCGATATTGTAATGAAAGATTGTTACTGATAGCTTAATGCACTGATATCATCATCGTTCATTTGCTGTGTATCAGGTATTAGAACAAGTACTTCACCAATACAGTTACAGCTACAGTAATTGTAATCCCAGAATTCTTCAGTAACCATTAGCTTTATATTTACAGGCAAACCAGCAAATAGCAACAAAGTATCAACCCATTTTTCAATAATATCCATATCTATTTCAGGATTCTGGAATACGTAGTGTTGAAACTATTTTATCAACATAATTTTTCACAGAATTGCAACTTGTAATTTAGTCGTGATCAACGTTTTTAATAAACTGACTGTACATATTAAACCAGAATGCTTAAATGCTCTATCCAGGTTGTTCCAAACGTAATTGACTGTTTTTGCAACTTTAACATGAACAAATGTGTAAGTTCAAATCAGTAAAACTGACTTTGGTTTTGTTATCTTTTTAGTGTCCTTTTCTTCACCTGTAATACAATCTCACAATTTTTCATTTTACTTTTTAGCTCTTTCTTACCTTTTAACTTCTCTCTGAGAAGAAGACAAAAATTATAAAGCATTTGTATTAAATAACAATAGGGACTAAGTCATTAGTCACATGTTTCAGTACATTAACATTCAAAACAGTGAATAATACACAAAAGTAACAGAATCACTTCACTAGTTGGTTTTACCTCCATTCTCCCTTACAGTGTGGACCACCACGATTTGTCAGATGTTGAAGAGTAAAGACAGAATTTGTTTAAAATGTTCTCTGACTGGGCTTAAATAATATGAAGTTGTATGAAATAAAATGATTCTAATTAAACCAAGTATTTAATTTATTAAGTTTTAAATTGAACTGTAATCTTTCAGACTGTAAGTTATATGCTTTGTGTAAGTTATAACTTTCTTCACTGCATGTTATTAAATGAGACTAATCCTGTTTACTATCCACCTTTCGGTCTTTTTTGTAGCCTACTCCTGTTTCTGTCCTTATTTATTGGATACAAATTTCTCCCACATCCCTATTATTTACTAATCTCTCTCATTGTTGGCCTTTTCAGTATTTTCCTTGGTAAACTAGGTTATAGAGCCTTTCTTAGTAATCCTTTGTTAACCTTGATACAGATACAGTACCTTACTTTTATGAAATTACTGTTAACCGTTTTGCAGTAAATTTCTTTAAAAGGGAGATTTTGATTACTTACTGGGCTCTTGTTTAACTATTCACAACAAGTATATATGTGCCAGGATGAACAGTTATTTTGTCAAAAGATGCTTTAATTATAGAGATAGTTAAAGAAAGGAGTAGGCCTAAACAAAGGAGGTAGTTCTTTAAAAGAAGTTTTTGTTAACATTATTACCAGCTGTTGTAGGTTTGTGTTCCATACTCTTCCATACCCCATACACTTTTGTTTTTCCATCATACATCGTGGCACTTCTGTGCCTCTCTCCCTATGATTCTAACATCACAGTCTACAGTTTGCACACTTTGTGACGTTGACCCTGATATCTAATAGTTCATAGCATAGTTCTAATAATAACTTGCATAATGGTGTAGGTGCTGCTTTTTATTTATTTACTCGTATCTTACAATGTTGCCCTAGTGAGGATTATTTGTGATATTAATACAAATGAAACACTACTTTCAAAGTACTTGTGTGATGTGATCAGCACTTTGAAGACTCCTGGTGCAAACAACAACTATTTTAATTACAGCTTTGCAGTATAGTTTTCAGTTTACATAAAGTAACTCATCAGAAGAATACACATATTGTGTGTCTGTGTGTGTGTGCCAGGGGGGTGCTGCGCATGAGTTCATGCATGTTTCATTAAAATGTTATATGAGCAAATCAATATGTTCAAGAGTTGTGTTTTAGTGTACTGTCAATAGACGAACTGCAGACAAATCATAGTGGACAGTGGAACTGCATGTTGTTTTCCAGCCATGGTAATCATTCAGTCAGTATATCTGTGATTGTCCTGTCTGATGCAACTGAGTACTGTGCATTTACAGGTAATAATGCTGGCTTTGCAAAAAAATTATTAATGTTCATTTTATTTAAGATATAAGCAGGTTTATTTTAAAACAATGAATTTAGTTGACCAGTTTACTTTAGATCATATAGTATAATTCAAAATCTATGAACAACATAAGTTGTGTGTACATATCTCACTGTTTCTACTAAATATGACTGCAATCAGATATCTGTTACAATTTATAGGAACAGAAAGTGATTCCCATAAAACTAGATAAAAATGCCGGACAAAAATATAGCGAGTAGTACGGTCCACAATATGAACCAAAGAAGTTAATTTTCTTTGAGTCTGGATGTGGTTGCTATCTGATATAATTTATTTAATGTACCTCTAATCTCTGGTTTGTCTGATGTTCTTTTCTTGTTTGTATACCCTTGCTTCTTTATTCTAGGTGAGAGTATAATTCTAGATACAAATTTTAACATTCATGAGAAACAAGAATATTTTTTAAGTTCAGTTACTTCCAGATCTGTGTAAAAATTATAAATGATGGGTGTTAACACAAACTGTGTTTTGTGACAGAAAGAAACTATCTCTTAGAAATTGTGTATGTACTTAAAGAGTATGCAAAAAGAATATTTCATATAAAAATTCATACTTGTATGAAGAAGGTCAATATGTAGCAGATACATTATATTTTTATACAGTTACTTCTTGTTTTTGGCAGTCAGTTATATTTGAATTACTGAATTCTTTTATACAACATGTATTAAAAATAAGTCAGTAATAGTATTGATAAAAATTTAAAGTAATTTTTAAATAGAAGAAACAGATCAAATATAAAGATGTTCAGTAATATGTGAAAAGACTGTTAATTTGTGTCTTCAGTCATATATGTACTGTAATCGTGTATATAAACATAATAAACAATAGGCCTACATACTTTTTGTATTTTAATTCTCATGCATTTGATTAATGTAATTGTAATGTTCAGTGACAACAGACAATAAGGGTGTATATATGTGGCCAAAAACTGTTGTTGGCAATAGAGTTGAGTTACCCTGTGCTGTAGAGGGAGAAACTGGAACTACAAAAGCTGTCAATGTTTGTTCCATGGAAGGCAAATGGCAGGATTTGGACACTTCAGCTTGCCCATACATCAGTGAAACAACTAGATTATTACAACAATTTGCACAGGTTAGAGTTAAACTTCATTATTGCATGTTTGTTGAAGTAAGCTTTGATGCATGTATAAGTATATTTGTTGTGCATGTTTGATGATTTTTAAGTTACTATACAAATCATAATAATTTATTAATGTAGTTATAACCAGTATACTGTAGTTGTGTATGATTTTTAATACATATTTTAAAAATCTGAATATGTTGAGTCATACAGGAGGAAACAATTTATCTGAAAAATATAACGATTCCTATATTTTTTACTTGACCAGCGCTACAGATTGTTGAATGTGACAACTTTTACTCACAAAGCAGATTTATTTATGCTATATTGCTTGTGAATGTAATTTATTAAAATAAGATTAGTAACACAACATATAGCAGTGCAGTAATTAAACTTGCTGCTCCAGTTCAATAGATAACAAGTTGCATTTTAACAAGCAACAATTGATTACATTTAACTATTATTCAATGTTAAAAATTTTAGGAAAGTAAAATTGATAATATTATGGCAAAGTATATAATGAGATAACACCAATCAAACATTTTTTGGATTCTAAGCTATATTAATATATCCTACACCAACCTGTCAGACTTGTGCAGTTAGATATGATGGTGCAACAAAAAAAAGGGTAGACACTTGAAAGCAATAGTTAGATTTAAAGTAAAAAGTGCCAGATATTTTCTACTATAATGCAATTCATCATATATCATAATGTTTTATCATTAATCAGCAATTCAGTCTTATATCATAATGTAAATCTTATAACATATAAGTGTGTAAATTAATTTTAAATATAATACAAATTAGCTTAGTGATTGAATAAAGTATAATTCCAACTTAGATACTTATTAAAAATCAACTGTTCATTGAACGTCTTAATAATGTTTCATGGATAACATTTGTTACAGATGAATCTGAGTGCAACAAGAGGAAGTGTGATAGAAAGTGCTCGGAGCTTTCAGAATTATACATATTATCAGTCAGATAAAATTGTTGACAAAATGGACATAGTTTATATTGCAAAAACTGTTGAAAATTATGTTGATTTTGTACCAAAAGAGAAAGAGGTAACTACAAATAAACATAGTTATGAGAAGTTTTTTTTTTTACAGAATGCACTGGAACACCGTTCTGGCGCCTTGTTTTATAATAGTTTTTCATACGCATTAGAAGAAAATGACAGTTATACTGTAATTTAATTACAAAACTGATGAAAACAATTACCAAAAAATTCATGCTAAGTTATTCTAGCCCACTGGGGGAGGGGATCACATGGCTTTTTTATACTAAAGTATGTAGTGGCAGTAGTGGTACTCATGAAAACAAATACTTGTTAGTCAGTAAAAGTAATTCTCTTGTTTTTTGGATTTATTAACCTTTAATGTCAGTGTAAATAATACATCTCATTATTTTTTATATGTACAGTATAAATGAATCTGTTGTTGTTTATTTCATTAGTTATCAACATTTAATGGTAGTATAGTTAGTATGTGATGTTATTTTTTTACATATGTCGGTGTATTTTATCATTATAATTGATTCTGTTCTCTTGTTGTTTATTTAATTATTTATTAACATTTATGCCACTGTAGTTTGTAGACCTGTGTCAGATTATTTTTGTATTTTATACGAATAAGCTACAACTGCGTAATAAACAAAATAACATCATACTTCACTGCTCATCAAAGGAAAAAGCATGTGTTCATTAGGTTACTTGTATCTTCATCTTTATTGCAGCTGACATGTGAACCACAACACCTTTCAGAGATTTCAGCTGTGGTTTAGCCTGATTTATAATTGACAGTATTACCTGTACTTGATACTAAGTACACAGTTGTAGACTAATGTGAATCAAGCTGGCCTGCTGCTGGACTGGCTGTGTTTTAAAGAAGGAAAGTTGCCCTGCTCAGTCTGCAAGAAAGTGGGTAGTCCTGGGGTTGAGAAAGAAATAAAATAAGAATTGCAAGAGAGTGTGTTAACATTGAAGTTTCTCCTTATAGTGAAAACAGAAAACCGCACTACTCATTATGAAAAAAAAGAACAGTAGGTCAGTGCTGGCTATAAGGCTGCAGTGAAAATTGAAAATGAGTAAAAAAAAAACTTGAAGGAATGTGTTTAACATCAATGGATAAAGAAAAAGAAACTACCTGTAAAATGTTTCACACAGATTATACAGTTACAAAAAAATCAGTCATTCAGTGGTTTTGAAGACGAGCTCAATTTACAAGAACTTAATGGTTTAGATGTGGGGGAGAATTCTCCATTCAGAACCCACTAGTATTAACATGGTTAACCATGCAGGAGAGGAAATTGGAAAATTACTGATCAAGGAAATTATTGAGTCAGAAAATTGATTCTCAGTCATTATTGATGAATTAATAGCAGTCAGCCAAAAGTCTGTGCTAATTGTATGTTTCCATATTTTTCATAAGTATATATAAAATGTCCAATTGAATATTTTTGTAGACCTGATTGAACTGAACAGTGTCAGTGCCAGTGGAATTCATGTGTCTGATGTCTCACGTTAAGAATTTTCGAAAGATTATGTGATATTGGTAACTTGTGATGGAGCTGCTGAAATGGTGATTTTTGAGGGGATGTTGCTGCTCTCTAAAAAAATTTCCTGACAATTATTTGACACCATGCCACCCATAGAACTCTCAGTCAGTGAGGTGCAGTCAGGGATATTGGGGTAGTGAATAGTTTTAAATCCTCCATGGATAAACTGTATGTCATCTATCATTCTTCACCAAAAAACAGGGGAACTGTGCGTGTGTGCGCGCGCGCACACACGCTTCCTTTCTGGAAACTCAGCTGTAGAGAATCGGTAGTTTTGACTGTTAGATGCGTGTCGTCAAACAGCATCAGTCATAAATTAAAAATTACCATGCACAACAGACATTACCCTCATCCTCCTCCACATTTCAGCCATGAGTTTCACCACAAAAAGGCACGGGTTGTGAGTTTTGCTCAGTAACTAATATTTTGTGCAGGTAAGAACAACAGTATAAAAAAATCCATTATGATGTGTTGTGTTGTATTATACTTTAACAATGTAGTTTATTCAGATTTGCACTCATAAACATCTAAAAACATTCAAGAATAATCATTGTGATGCGAAAATGAATAATAATTGTCTTTGCTGTGTCATATGGAAGGTTGTAGAAAACTGTTGTTAAACATGTTGAAAATTATTAGTTACCCAACTCTCTAGTTATTGCAAGAGCTGTACCAGTTCCTTTTGAAGTCTCAAAAATACTTTTCAAATTATTATTCCTGTAATGAATATTTCCATTGATTCCAACCTCTTAATTGAGGTAATTAGGTTGTGTAAATCAGCTCAGATTTGGAAATCTTGGATAACAGAGACTTTTATTTACACCACAGTAGTCTTTTCTAAAATTAGCAAGTACTGTATGTTAAATTAATGGGTATCACATAAAAACAAGCTAATTGTGATGGATGTTTGATAAAAATGCTTATAAATTTAGTTTAGTAATAAAAAAAAACTTAGAACTGAATACTAGAAATAGTTATTCATATGCTCATTACACATTAACAAAACAACAAATAATATAATACTGTTCAGTTACAAATATTACACAAAGAGAAATTGGTCAGTATAAACACTTCATTGAATTTTGGTTGAAATGTGTAATATTCTGTAATACACATCGAATTATATATATTAAAATTATTGTATTCTGCAATAGTCATAATTTTATTACAATATGCTGTGTCTGTCAGAAGCCTGTGGGTGTCTGTTGCTGACCTCATCTGGTCTATATGTAATCTGTTTCTCCCACGCCCAGTCTAGATATCAAAAACTGTATGTTGTTGCTGTATGTAAATCTTAGGCTTAAGTTAAAGAAAACAGAATACTGTGTACACTCACATCATAGTTTACATAATTTAGTTGTACTCAACGAATGTGTGAAAACCCCCAGTTGATGTAATGTAATGTCAATTACACTCTGAATGAGTTCTAAGATTTGGCAGGTTGGTTAAAGTAGACCTTGATTGATAGAGCTTTGATTAAGAGAAGTTGTCCTGTAATTATAAAATACTTTACCACATACACTTAATTCAGACATTAATTTCCCCAAAATAAAGTATATAATTTTTTCAGTTGTATTTTAAAATGTAATGTGTAACTATATTTCTTTAATACAAAGAAAAACTTTTTATTCAGTTTTGTATGTAATTTCTGTACAGGCATGCACTGTTTCAGTGCTGTGTCTAGAATTTGGCCTGAGAAGGGGTTCGGGATCTGGTTGAGTCGGATTCATACAAAAGAAAAAACAAGTTGAGACTACTAAACATTACTATCTTTAAAGTGGATGAAAAACATGTGATAACACCATAAACTCAATCCCATTAAAGTAAATGGTAATAACACAGTAAAAATATGCATTACTCAAACATCGTTTAGAAGATACTGACTGAATTGATTTTCCTATATTTCACATTTCAAACGTATATATGCAAATGCTGTATAATAAACCTGTTCGTACATTTAAAAAAGAGTTACTAGTTGGAAAACACATCTGAAAAAGTAATAAGAGAGCCTAAAAATTAAGAGATTCATAAAATTCGTCAACTTTTAGTGACCTTCAGGGGGGTCAGGCCTGTTCACCCCCCCCCCATAAATATGCCATTTAACTGTTTGTATTAAAGTCATTCTTGTTTTCATTTCACAGTAAGAAACAGTATTTTCTAGTGAAACACCCTTTATTAACAGTGATCTGTTTTTATTTATTAATTCTTACAATTAATTTAATTAAAATATATAGGTGATACGTTGTAGAGTATACAAATTAATTTTATTGGCCTTTATTCCATAATTATGATTAGTGACATGTATACAAGGTATCTATTATATATATTGCGATGTACAAGGTCACATCGAATAAGTAGTCGATAATTAGATAATGGAATGCTTCAGTTTTTATTAAAGGTTTTCCTTAATTTTTTAAATTGCACAATATTTTACTAATGTTTATGATAACACAAAACAAAAATTAATTGACTGTTTCTGATACAAATTAAATGAATTAATCGTTCTGTTAAAATAAAATTAATTACTACTTCTGTTGCAAAATAAAATTAATTAGCTGTTTCTTCTGCAAAATAAAATGAATTAACAGTTTCTGTTTACCTCTTCTTTACACTTAAAATAATTGTTTCCTACACTCTAATTACATAAATCTTAATTCCTACAAGTTTCCTGTGTCTTTTAGTTTATAATTGTTTTAATTGAGTTTATATAAATGATTTCACTTCCCTTGTTTGATGATTGATACAGTGTTGCTCCTCTTTTTCTGATAAGTGTCGACAGATGTTTCTTTCAGATAGACGTCAGGATGCTGTTGTTCCTTCAGGATCTTCTTCTGGTCCCAGCGTTCAGGGTCGTTTTCTGGGTTGTGTACTTCAACACACAGTAGTGAATTACTACTTATTAATGATTTGTATGGTGTATTTTGCAATACACTATTCTGGCTAACTTGGCGTGTTCAAGCGGAAGCGTGTTAAATGCTTAAGCGGACAATCTTGAACTGTACGGTACTAGCACTCGAGATTATTTCAGTCGCGAACTTTACTATATGTACTCATCACTCTTGATAGCTAGACTTCCTTTTATCCCATCAAGGATCAAATCAACTAGTGTATTCGCCAATTTCATTGGTCAAAACGTTCCCTCACCCTTACAGCTACAGTCTAGATAACATTCTACAAGTAACATATTGTCTATTAAAATTCAAAAAGTGCAAATAAAACCTGTATTGCAAATGCTTTTAATTTTATTGCTTTTCTTTTAGGTCATAAAACCTTTTTTATGAAAAAACTCATATTTTGTTCTTTAAATTATTAACAAATATTACTATCAGATAAGTCTTTATTTTATACACATTCTGGTGTAGGTCTTATGTCGGATATTTGATTTACACAAAAGTTATTTAATTTAATCCGTTTTTTATTGTCATTTTGTAACACAGTTATTCACACGCGCACTCGCCATATGCCTATGCATATGTTCGCACTACTTCCCAATACTCATTATTTTTTATACAGTCAAAAATCAACTTAATCTAACAAGTTTGACATGAATCTTACTATCTATATGACAATGTCTCAACATGCAATCTTTACTTCAACCAATTCTCAAATTCTCATTGTAACATGGTATCATATGCCAAGAGTGAAATTATTATTGTATATGCAAATCTCACCTGTTGCAACACACACACACTCTCTCTCTCTCTCTCTCTCTCTCTCTCTCTCTCTCTCTCTCTCTCTCTCTCTCTCTCTCTCTCTCTCTCTCTCTCTCTCTCTCACACACACACACACACACACACACACACACACACACACACACACACACACACACACACACACACACACACACACACTCACTCAATCACTCAATCACTAGCTCGCTCGCTCGCTCTGTATTGAAAGTAGCTCTCAATTTTTTCAACATGACCACCACATAAGATTCATCTCTTAATAATTATTAACTGTATCTGTTAATTGTTTCAGCTTGGGGGCTTACTATTAGACATTGTGAACAGTATGATGAAACAGCCTAAAGCATTGTTGGCTGCTGCACAGGAACATGCTAACTCTTGCACTAGACTGGTTACTGCAGTTGAAAATATAGCACAGTTCATTCCATCAAATCAGTCACAGAAGGTATTCAAACATTCAAATAAAAGTTCAATAAGTATCTCAAACTTATTGTTTGTATACAGTAAATAAATCTGTAATAACTTAAACTTGTAAGATTTCTTTTTATATGTTGTGTAACAGTTTACTAAATAGTACATGTTTTCCCAGTCCAAAAAATCAGATAAAAAAATTGATGTGACAGTTACTCATCACAGGGGTCCTTAACCAAGTTTAAATCGAAGGTCAAAGCACCTCGGATTTTTTTCTTTTGTTTGATTTCTGGATGTATTTATTGTAACTTAAGGCTATTTTTAAAAAAAATCCCCCAAGCCGTTTTTTCAAAACGTTAATTTTAACAGTTAAAAATAAGTTTTTTACATATTTAAAAAAAAAAATTATAAATTTGTATAACATTTCTCGCAACAGGCACTAAAAATCTTGAAACTAGTTTCACTCACAATCAAAAGTTATTGTGTGTACTGTTTAATAACAAAAAAATATATATGTATGACAAATTTTTTTTTGTTTGGACTGTATGAGTTTCATTACTTTAACTGATTGAAATAAATAATATTTCCAGAGCAAAGTATATACAGTTTTATTAGGCATGTAAATTGACATTACAAGTACAGTGTAAATAATGTTTTTAGCTATATCCTTAAATTCGTAGTGACCGTCAATCAATGAATTTTTCAGTGGAGGGTTAGTGAGGATCGGTCAAAAATCACACAAATTTTTAAGTTATTTGTGTCGACGTTTCGACAGTGTTTATTGTCATCATCAGGACAGTTGTTGCTGACTATGCCAAACTCACAACACACAACTGTGATTGTGTGTTTTTAGCTAAAACGTTTTTAGCTATAATAAATTAAATTGTACAAATATTATAATATATAGAAGAGGTCGCTATTGTTCATTCGTATAGTATACCTCTGTAAAATACAACAGTGTGTCTGAGTGTGAAAGTGTGTCTGTGTTTCTTACCACTTTGTCCTCGCACGGCGATGTACTTCACGATATTTGGGCCCGTAGCGAACGTACTGGGGACCAGGTATCGTGGTTCCCGATTTGAGGTTCAAACGTAGTGGATAATCTCCAGGTGGCGCCAAATTGTTTATAGAAAACAATTAAAATGGTTTACTTATCAGTGTTCTATTTGAACGAGGCGACGAATTCAATCCGTCCCGCCTTTTCTCAATTTCGTGTCAATCGAGATAGCAGTTGCGGGATTCGCTACTCCACTACTTGAGCGCTAGACGTCGCCTTGGAAACCTTCACTATACATTATATTTTTAAACATACACTTTGCTAATAGAAATAAGACACGATTTAACACACACAGTACAAATTTATTATTAAATTGAAGTTAATATTTTATAGACACAAGTTGTAATTAATGTTTCATATATAATTCTGCACCAGATAATTCTTTATAAGACTCTTACTCAAGGTTAAACGATCGACTTTTGAATACAAATAAACAGTAATGGCGTTATATTTCGCCGATCAACAAATATTTTGGTCGATGTTTGTGGGTTGTTTGGATCACGTTAAAAGGTTCAGATGCAGTTACAACATTAAAAATACACAACCTTACAATGTTTTTTCCTTATGTAGGATAATGTGTAGTGGTAATTGTTTTGTTTAAGTGTCATACAAGATGTTTATAATTCGTACATAAATATGAGGTTAGTTCTATAGTTAACAAGTTTTTCAGTGATATAAATTTATGGATCAATCCTTGTAAGAGAATAAAAATGATTTAGTGGTATTCAACATACATTGAGAAATGGTTAAAGTGCGTTTATTTTTTGGAAGTTGAAATAATTTAACTGATACTTAACAGCATTGCAGTACGTTATTATTCGGGATGAAGAGAAGGAAAGATTATGGCATCAATATTGTTCAGCGTTCTTTATTCAGGCTTCGGCATCTTTTTCAAAGTGGTTTGGACTTATTTGGATATTTCATATTGATTTAAACGTCTTCTCCCTCTGGAAATGGTATTCTGCATCTATCAGTCTTCTGTACTATCGATTTCTACACTTTGTTTTACTTCCAATATGTTTTAAACATTAAAAGGTGTTGTACAGACACTTCGCATCTGGCTTGCGATAGCGTCACTTTTCAAGTAATAATATTTAACGGTAATTACCTTGTTAAACGGCTGTTTCCATGGTTACGTGTTTACTCTTATTGGGTGATCTCAACATGAACACATTGTTATCAATTTTCGAATTTCTTTCAAATCTTCCCATATCTTCGGACCTTCTTCCTCCTCTTATCTTCCTTCGGGGTTATTATCTAAATGCACTGTCATTTATATTTTCTCACAAAGATTATTTTGGTACCCCTTCAATATTGGGTTTTATAAAGTTTTCCAAGTTTAAAATTAATTTCATACTTACTAATTACATTTCTTTATTTATATAATTCCTTAATTTAATATTTGGTTTTTAATAATAACTATTATTCATCCTTGATGGATTAGTCACCTCGGATTTGTCCATTACATGGTGATTTTTGTACAATCAGTAATTGTTTATGTCTGACCGTTAGGCCTGTTTCACATTTAAGTAGCCATTACTGGGTTTTTGTGGCTTCATACACAACATATTTCATTTAGTCCCAAATTGTTATTTTGCATTTGTAATTATGTTTAATGTATCTGGATGTGTTTTAATTAGTAACAACGGTGTTATTCAACCTTACTTACTAATTATTTGCTATTCATTTCCAATATAAAATAAAACATCTAGGCCTATGGTCTGTATAACTCTTACAGCCATATCCATTTCATAACTAACAGTTTATATAATTCATTATTTCTTATTTGTTGTTCTGGTGCTAAACAATCTCACCTCTATTGAACTTTTTCCATTAAACTCCCCTTATAACATGGGTATTGAATTAATGTTGATACAAACTTATTTTCTAATGCTTTTTTCTCTCCCTTCCATATTAACACCATCTAATTACTTTTCTTTGTGAAACACACCTTTAGACTTTTACAATACATTTTTAAGTTATAACAATACTATCTACTAGTCATCACAGTGAATATCACTACTTAGTGTTCATTATTTACTGAATAAATGTTCTATCCTAAATACTATTCATTGTAACTTGTTAAATGTTATTGTTCACTCTTAAAACTAAAACATATTGTTCACTCTTAAAACTAAAACATAAGTAATTTTACTAAGTCTTTAACTTAGCCTACTCTCCTCTTACTATTTATATGATAGACAATATTTGTATTTATTGTTCACTAGCACTTTCTTAAATTGTTTAGTGTTCATTACACTTTATTTAGTGTTTCTTTAGTATTATATCACTCTAGTATAAATCACTTTCACTAATTCAACTTCCATTTATTTCTCATCATTTTATTCTCTTTCTCTACACACTATCTATATAACATTATTAATATTGTGTCTTTCTTAGTTAACAAATTACATATATCCCTAACTCTTTTGGTTAGTGTATTTTTATACATTGTTTCATATTACTGACGGTTCATAATGGTCATTTTATCAATACTAACATTCATTAATAGTTTTGGTTCTTAACCGAATTTCATTGTCTTTATTATTTTGGGTTACATTATTTCTCCCTTATCTATTTTTTATTACTTGTCTAGTTTTCTTGATGCGTTTCATCTTGTTTTCTTCCTCATGGGTTTGTTCTCTCTTGGTTTTCATTCTTCTTCTCCTTCCTCCGTCTTGTTTTCTTTATTTTGATTTCTTAACTGGTTTCTCAACTGGCCAATCTCTGGGATTGGGTTAATGTCGTTTGTCTGTCAGTCTATTATTTGAGTTTCTTTATTAATCACTTTCAGTTTATTACACCTCCTCCTTCCATGTTAATTACCTTTTATTTATTTTTTACTATCCACATAATTTATTTATTCAAACATAATATTATTTAGCATTTTTTATACATACTTATTGTTATCAAAATTTATCTGAATTTGGTGATGTTATATAATGCTCTCCCACCAAAATTGATCATTTTATAAAACGTTATTCTAAGTTTGATGAAATTATCAATGGTATTGTATCATTTTCTTCTTAAACTCTCCTGCTTCTCACTCGATTTTTATGCTTAATTCTGTATCTTTTAATTCCTATCTTCTGATTCTTTTCTTCATTATTTTTCTTATTACGAACTGGCTTATTGATTTTTTTATTATAAATTATTCCCTATAAATCTTATTTTCCCTAACTAACTTTACTTTGTAGTTGCAATCGATTCGGATGGGCTCTATTGGCTTACCTAACTCCGTCGTTCAAAACTACTCTTATTCTGAGATCAGGGGAACATCATCCCTGCTCAGTAAAATGATTGCTGGACTTATTCAACAGTCAATCTCAATTAATGAATCTTAAATATAGTCATCTCGTGACTCAACATAATAATAATAATCATAACATTTGTTGGGAATCTTTTACCTTTGTACTTCATTATTGCTCAGTTCGGGTCATATATTTTTTCATCTTTCTTTGTAGATACTACTTGATAATACTTGAAGCATTGCTTTTTATTGATACAATTCACATTTTTATTCATTTTTAATTACTTTTTGTTTCATCTCAATTCATATTACAACTTTTAGAATGTTTATTTTATTTATTTCGTTTTTTGATCATTGGTTTTCTTAATCTTACTTCCATTTCTTTCTAAATAGTATTGGAAGTTGGTCATTTTGGTTGATATTATTATTTTTTTTTTTTCATAACTTTTTAAATATCATAGTAAGTTAGTGTTTCTTACTAGTTAGGAATGTTTTTAGCTCATTCCATTATAGTATGTTTTGCTTTTTTGTGCCTCACATTTTGGCTAAAGATTATTGTAACTTAATCTTATTTTGTTAGGAATGTTTTGTAACTTCAGTCCATTATTATTAATTTTTATTCAAAGATTATAGTAAGTTAGTGTTTCTTACTTTATGTGGATTCTTGGTAATTGTATTTCTCCATTTTTATGATTGGTCTATACTATTCTCGAAATATTTGCGTAAGCTGTCCTTACATAACTTTTTGAATTTTGAAATTCATTTTTTTTTCTATATTTTTTCATTATTATTTATCAGTAAACTCACTTGCTGAGATTATTATTTTCTTTTTATTTTAAATTACTTAGGTAGGTTATCATGAAATCAGTCCCCTTTCAGTGTTTTTCTATGCATTCCATCTGTCTGGGTAGGGTATTTCATCCTGGTCCTCTGCTAAAATATGGTTTATCCGATATACTCGAGGTTGTCCATCGTTACTCGCTCGATTATGCGGTAATGCAACACCAGAATTCTCATTGTTATTACTGTTTTGGTTAGCGTTCGGCTCCTGTCGATTATTCCGGTCATCCACGCTGTTCCTGTGATCTTCTTCGAATGGGTGACTTCTTGTATCGGGTACCTGGTTAGAGTACGTTCGCCGATAGTTAGGTGAGGGATAGTTTCTTCTTGGACTTTGTTGTCTTTGTCCCCTCATGTAATTTACCTGTGGCCGGTATCCTGGATTATTGTGATGATTATTGTTGTTGTTTCCAGGGTGATAATTGTTGTTGTAACCATTCGATGGAAAGTTACCCCTGCAGTTGTTCCTGAAGTTGTTATTATTATTTTTTCCACTTCTGTTAAAATTTCTGGGCGCGTTATTGCCCCGTGTGTTCCCTTGGTAATTGTTAGGGTTGTTTACCGGTGGCTTATTATCTCCCTGTTGATTCGGTGATAATTGTCCCTCATTGGTTCTATTATTCCTGAAACTGTACCCTCTATTTTTCCTGTACTGCCACTCGTGTTCATGGCTTTCCAATAAGCTAGCCATATCTTGGATGGTTTTTACCTGGCTGTACATCCGTGCCTTTTGGATGGCGTCGTCGTAGTGGTAAGATAACTGTATTACCAGACACTCTTCGGGTATACATGGTTCCAAATTCCTGGCCATGCAGATTTTTCCCAAGAAGTAGGAGGTAAGGGATTGTCCATTTTGGTTTTCATACCTTCCATTGCTCAGGTTATTGCGGACCATGTTCTGAGTTGATTCAGACCAGTATTTAGCCTTGAACTAAGTCTTAAATTCTTGAATGTTTTGGATGTCTGGTCGGGTGGCAGTCCACCAGTTGTCATAGGTCTCCTTGAACATTTCGTCCAGCATTCCTCTTATTACTGTCCACCGGGTCTCTCGATTTTTGATGATTAGCTCTTCTACCCTTTTCAAGAACTCAATAGGGTTCCTTTTATAATTACGGAAGTTAATAGTATCTCTGTTGTCCGTGTTCATAACATGATTATTGTTACATGGTCGGTCACGCCAGGCGTCCACTTCTTCCCGTAATGACTCTTCTATTCTGCGCATTTCGTCAATCCTTTGTTGGTTTTTGTCGACTTTGCTGTCTATTTTATTTAAGTTGCTGTAAACTCCTTCCATTCGTTCTCCCAAATCTGTTCGTACAGCTGCTACCTCTTTCTGGTTTTCTTCCCGGACTTGGTGTATGTCCTGGTCTATCTGGGTACATCTTCTGACTGTTTCTTCATGGTCTTCCTCAATTCTTCTTTTATTCTCTCCTTCGAGACGGTTAATTTTATTGAGTACTTCCTCGCGGACTCCGGAAACATTTTCGTTGGTCTTCTCTAGCTTCTCCGTCTCCTCTAATTTTTCATTGATTTCCGTTACCTGCTGTTTTGCTTCTTCTCGGTACTCCATTAATTGGTGTGCCATCTGCAGCTTCATTTCTTCTTTATTTTTCTCGTGGTCCTTCTTCAGCTGTTCCCTCAATTCTTCGTTTCTTTGCTGAATTTCCTCCATCAATCGTTGTTGTAATGTTTCATTATTCTTGTTAATGGTTTGTCTCAATTCTTCCTTTTGTTTCTGAAAATTGTCCTCCTGCTTTTTAAAATTTTCGTTTTTTCTTTCTTTATTCCGTCAAATATATTGGTCATCTCCTTCAAACTCTCTTCATTCTTGTCGAATTTATTGTTCATATTATTCATCATTTCCATTAATTTTAGTATGTTTGGGTCTCCTCTAAATTCTCCCGTGTCGCCCGCCTGTAATTCCATTTCTTCGTCTTGGGTTGGTTCTGTTGTGGTTATTGCTGTCTCCACTTCTTCAATCGGTGTTCCTTCCTCCTCTTCCCCTCTATTTTCTTCCATCTCCTTCTCCTTCGCCAATTTTTTCCATAAACCTCTTGTGTGCATCCTGATCTCCTTTCATGACCGCCGCTAGAACTTCGTATCTTCCTTTTTTCAAGCTCCACCGGTTGGTCGCCAATTTATAACCTAATGATGTGGTCGCTATTGTTCATTCGTATAGTATACCTCTGTAAAATACAACAGTGTGTCTGAGTGTGAAAGTGTGTCTGTGTTTCTTACCACTGCGTCCTCGCACGGCGATGTACTTCACGATATTTGGGCCCGTAGCGAACGTACTGGGGACCAGGTATCGTGGTTCCCGATTTGAGGTTCAAACGTAGTGGATAATCTCCGGGTGGCGCCAAATTGTTTATAGAAAACAATTAAAATGGTTTACTTATCAGTGTTCTATTTGAACGAGGCGACGAATTCAATCCGTCCCGCCTTTTCTCAATTTCGTGTCAATCGAGATAGCAGTTGCGGGATTCGCTACTCCACTACTTGAGCGCTAGACGTCGCCTTGGAAACCTTCACTATACATTATATTTTTAAACATACACTTTGCTAATAGAAATAAGACACGATTTAACACACACAGTACAAATTTATTATTAAATTGAAGTTAATATTTTATAGACACAAGTTGTAATTAATGTTTCATATATAATTCTGCACCGGATAATTCTTTATAAGACTCTTACTCAAGGTTAAACGATCGACTTTTGAATACAAATAAACAGTAATGGCGTTATATTTCGCCGATCAACAAATATTTTGGTCGATGTTTGTGGGTTGTTTGGATCACGTTAAAAGGTTCAGATGCAGTTACAACATTAAAAATACACAACCTTACAATGTTTTTTCCTTATGTAGGATAATGTGTAGTGGTAACTGTTTTGTTTAAGTGTCATACAAGATGTTTATAATTCGTACATAAATATGAGGTTAGTTCTATAGTTAACAAGTTTTTCAGTGATATAAATTTATGGATCAATCCTTGTAAGAGAATAAAAATGATTTAGTGGTATTCAACATACATTGAGAAATGGTTAAAGTGCGTTTATTTTTTGGAAGTTGAAATAATTTAACTGATACTTAACAGCATTGCAGTACGTTATTATTCGGGATGAAGAGAAGGAAAGATTATGGCATCAATATTGTTCAGCGTTCTTTATTCAGGCTTCGGCATCTTTTTCAAAGTGGTTTGGACTTATTTGGATATTTCATATTGATTTAAACATCTTCTCCCTCTGGAAATGGTATTCTGCATCTATCAGTCTTCTGTACTATCGATTTCTACACTTTGTTTTACTTCCAATATGTTTTAAACATTAAAAGGTGTTGTACAGACACTTCGCATCTGGCTTGCGATAGCGTCACTTTTCAAGTAATAATATTTAACGGTATTTACCTCGTTAAACGGCTGTTTCCATGGTTACGTGTTTACTCTTATTGGGTGATCTCAACATGAACACATTGTTATCAATTTTCGAATTTCTTTCAAATCTTCCCATATCTTCGGACCTTCTTCCTCCTCTTATCTTCCTTCGGGGTTATTATCTAAATGCACTGTCATTTATATTTTCTCACAAAGATTATTTTGGTACCCCTTCAATATTGGGTTTTATAAAGTTTTCTAAGTTTAAAATTAATTTCATACTTACTAATTACATTTCTTTATTTATATAATTCCTTAATTTAATATTTGGTTTTTAATAATAACTATTATTCATCCTTGATGGATTAGTCACCTCGGATTTGTCCATTACATGGTGATTTTTGTACAATCAGTAATTGTTTATGTTTGACCGTTAGGCCTGTTTCACATTTAAGTAGCCATTACTGGGTTTTTGTGGCTTCATACACAACATATTTCATTTAGTCCCAAATTGTTATTTTGCATTTGTAATTATGTTTAATGTATCTGGATGTGTTTTAATTAATAACAACGATGTTATTCAACCTTACTTACTAATTATTTGCTATTCATTTCCAATATAAAATAAAACATCTAGGCCTATGGTCTGTATAACTCTTACAGCCATATCCATTTCATAACTAACAGTTTATATAATTCATTATTTCTTATTTGTTGTTCTGGTGCTAAACAATCTCACCTCTATTGAACTTTTTCCATTAAACTCCCCTTATAACATGGGTATTGAATTAATGTTGATACAAACTTATTTTCTAATGCTTTTTTCTCTCCCTTCCATATTAACACCATCTAATTACTTTTCTTTGTGAAACACACCTTTAGACTTTTACAATACATTTTTAAGTTATAACAATACTATCTACTAGTCATCACAGTGAATATCACTACTTAGTGTTCATTATTTACTGAATAAATGTTCTATCCTAAATACTATTCATTGTAACTTGTTAAATGTTATTGTTCACTCTTAAAACTAAAACATATTGTTCACTCTTAAAACTAAAACATAAGTAATTTTACTAAGTCTTTAACTTAGCCTACTCTCCTCTTACTATTTATATGATAGACAATATTTGTATTTATTGTTCACTAGCACTTTCTTAAATTGTTTAGTGTTCATTACACTTTATTTAGTGTTTCTTTAGTATTATATCACTCTAGTATAAATCACTTTCACTAATTCAACTTCCATTTATTTCTCATCATTTTATTCTCTTTCTCTACACACTATCTATATAACATTATTAATATTGTGTCTTTCTTAGTTAACAAATTACATATATCCCTAACTCTTTTGGTTAGTGTATTTTTATACATTGTTTCATATTACTGACGGTTCATAATGGTCATTTTATCAATACTAACATTCATTAATAGTTTTGGTTCTTAACCGAATTTCATTGTCTTTATTATTTTGGGTTACATTATTTCTCCCTTATCTATTTTTTATTACTTGTCTAGTTTTCTTGATGCGTTTCATCTTGTTTTCTTCCTCATGGGTTTGTTCTCTCTTGGTTTTCATTCTTCTTCTCCTTCCTCCGTCTTGTTTTCTTTATTTTGATTTCTTAACTGGTTTCTCAACTGGCCAATCTCTGGGGTTGGGTTAATGTCGTTTGTCTGTCAGTCTATTATTTGAGTTTCTTTATTAATCACTTTCAGTTTATTACACCTCCTCCTTCCATGTTAATTACCTTTTATTTATTTTTTACTATCCACATAATTTATTTATTCAAACATAATATTATTTAGCATTTTTTATACATACTTATTGTTATCAAAATTTATCTGAATTTGGTGATGTTATAATATTAATGTGTAGAAAACATTAAA
The DNA here is from genome assembly GCA_034769895.1 of Magicicada septendecula. Classification (NCBI taxonomy): domain Eukaryota; kingdom Metazoa; phylum Arthropoda; class Insecta; order Hemiptera; family Cicadidae; genus Magicicada; species Magicicada septendecula. The sequence goes on along the minus strand of CM068367.1, from coordinate 750,548,670 downwards.
TATGACAACAATTGTACTCGAGCATGGCTTTCAGCAATTTATCCGCATACTCTGGGTTGATACTTCTAACTTTGTATTTAGCCCATGTTTTTTGAAAATCAGAGTGCACAGATACCATGGCCTGTTCACTATAGAAGCCAAGTCCTCTATGCATTTTTGAACAGAAATAGGCAACATGAAAAAACACTGCATGAACTTTTGGAGTAATATTAATTTTCAAATCGACGTAACTCTTACGGAATTGAATTATGTAATCTTCAAACTTTGGATTGAGAACTGTAGCAAAACAAGAATTATCAGTTATTTTCTCTATGTTAGCAGTCTTCATAACAACTTTGTCGAATTTTGTTGCTTCTCTGCTATATACACTTTTCCCTCGAACGAGGCCTTTTGGTTTTGCAACCATTATCAAATTCTTCCTACAACCTCAAGAACTTGTAGAACTGTAGAACAAGTTCTTGAGGTTGTAGGAAGAACTTGATAATGGTTGCGAAACCGAAAGGCCTCGTTCGAGGGAAAAGTGTATATAGCAGAGAAGCAACAAAATTCGACAAAGTTGTTAAAACAAGAATTAACATCTTGAAAATCCTTTAAACACTTGACATATTTCAAACAACCAATATTGCAATTTGCGCGCATCGTGTCCACTTTATCCAAGAGGATTTTGAAAGAACTGCCTGCAAAAGCAGGAGTTCCGTGAGTTATCTCTTGTGCCTCACAGCATGTCTTGGCGCAAGTCAAACTATCTTCCTCAAATTCGATTAACATGTGTTTAAATATAATATTAACTACACCAATCATTAAGTGTAGTTCCTTATGATTATTATGAATATAATATAATGCCACTATTATGTCAATTATTTCAGTGTTTTCATTACCTGAAATAATCGGATGATGTATGCAGTTCTTATAGTTTTTAGCGTTTCCTTTATTACTTCCTGCTTTTTCTCAGGTGTCATCATTTTCTAAACAGTCCCCAATTGTTCTATATGCACCACATACATTTAATTTTGTCTTTTAATGCATGTTCGAAAATTTTGTGATTCTGTGTAGCAATGCAAATAGCAGAAGAAATCCCACGAATCATTTTAGAGGAAAGAGAAAAATTGGTTTTTATTTTTTACATATCTGGTAGTAATTTGCTGTCGCCTTAAATTCGTTGGTTGTTGTGATTTAACAGAAACCGTCAGTTGCTTACCATGCACTTGAGATAAAGTTATTTTCTCAACATCTCTCTGTGTATTATTAGATTTTTTAATAGAAATATGTTTTATCAGTTCACATACTAAGTGTTCTTTCACTGTAGGTGGTAATGAATTTTGTATGTGTTCTTTCAAGTTGTTATAGTGGTTTGAAGAATTACAAATATGTTGTTTTCCTCTTGAAAGTTCTAAAAGACACTTTGTGCATTTTTTCTTTGTCAGTTTTTTAGTTTTTTACCAGATACCTGAATGCTTTTTAAAAAATTAGGATGTCCTGGTTTCCTCACTAACTCACACAAACTACACTCGCAAAGTTTTGCAGATTTCGATATCGTATTTTAGTGTATAGATCGGAAATGTGAATAGTCTGGTAACTTTATACTTGTTTTATTGTTAATGTTATTAACACATCTATAAACATTTATTTTACAGCCACTACATACAACTGATGGAAGACGATTATCTTCATGATCATATTCTATAACATTTTCAATTTTTTTCTAAGAGTGCCATCTATTTTTATAATTTTTCCTTGTTTCTTGAGACAGAATAAACAAATCGAAAAATAAACTTCTGATGTGTTTCAGTGAAATGTGCATGAGGTATTGAAACAACAAAAGTGTAATACTTGCAGAATACACTACTTGCAGAAGAAACTATATTGAATAATATCATAAAATTATATTTGTATTGTTACGACGGTCTAACTGATTGTTGTCAGTGGAAAACAAAATACAAGACGCCAATGAAGTCACTAAAAACCAGCTTTAATTATCACAATTCAGAGTTTTTAATCAACAAGTTATTCAACATGATTATATTCATACAATAATTCAAGTTAATCTGTCCACATAAATAATAATGCCAGCTATAAAGAATTCCGCACTATAATCACTAATACACCATTTGAGATGCACCGTCTAAATCGCCTGACATAAAACTGAAAAAGTGAAGGGCAGGTATGGGCAATTTATAGTCTGCAGGGTTCCATAATATGCGTCCTTAACAAACACTTGAAAATTCTAGAGGATACTTAAGCACGACCTTGGAAGCATGACCTTGGTAGAAACATGCACCGTTGGGCTAGTTGAGAAGCTTGTCGAACAACACTATCGACGAGCATGTTCCGTGTTATGTAACACTGCCTCACATGTTAAGTGTCACGTACGCACACAAACATTACACCTGGGATAGCCAAGAAACATGTAGAACATTCTGTAATGGCGTAACAGTATGTTTAATTGCCTAATCCTTGTAGGAGTAGCAGTTATTTTAAGAAACTAATTTTCTCCTTATTTTTTTAGAATCTATTTCTAGGAAGATTAGAAAATGTTTTTATTACAGCTTGCACAGAAAGCTTGATAAATTGCTTCATTATGGTACTTTAATTGTGTTGTATTTCGATTAAATATTTTCATTAATATTATCCGTTATTGACATTCCATATTTTATAGCACATGTGAAATACAATTTCTGGAACAAAGGTAGCAGTTGTCGTTAACAATTGCAGTACGGTACTCAAGACATTAGTAAATATTTGTATAGGTGCAAATATTTATTATATAGGTTTTAACATTCAGTTTCTAAATTTAAAGTATTTAAGTGATGCTTGCAATGACTTGTAATTGAAGAGTATTTTTGGTTTTAGTCAAATGTTGCTGTTGGTGAATTTCGTGTGACACAAGACAGTTTTGTAGGTCTCACTTGTACATGGTATGATCATGGAATTGCTGGTCATCTTTTTGTGTGTTCAACATCTAATAACACTTTGGGATCAAAAGAAAAGGTACTATTTTGTTTTCCATATGGAAATGTAATGAAGCTAGCTGTAAATGAAACTGTAATTGTTATGAAATTGTTTAGAATAATGAATTTTTAATTCAAAATCAGATGATTCAAATTCATTCACTCAATTTTCCTTCACCCTTTTATTCTCATTAGTATACGTTTATCATGATTTTTGTTTAAATTTACTCTTTAAACAGTAATAATTACTATTTATTACAGTACCAGAATAATTTCTTATTTTTGTACTGCACCGTGCATATAATGTCTTGATTGGATTTTAATTATGGCATTAAGTGATGGTTGTGTGTGTTTTTATTATATTGATATGTGGGAGACCAAGCTTTGAACAGAAAGGGAGCGTGAATGCAGTAAACTTTCTGTTAACATAAAATGATTCGGTTTAGTGGGGTTCTTCTCCAGGTTTTTTTTTGTAGCTGTTCAGCATATTAAAGCCCTTTATGTTATTAGGTAACTACTACTGCTTTCTTCATATTTGAATTCTGTAAGCATTTCATCTGGATTATCTTCCACAGTGTTAACATTTCTTTCCATTCAACATTAGAAGAACGATGTAGACTTTCTGATGTTCAGACTGCTTCACATTTTCATTAGGAAAGATGAATCCCATACAGAAACCTCTGCATTAAGACAGTGACAACAAACTTGAAGTTTTGGCTTCTGGCTTTGTGCACAGTCATAGCCAAGTGTGCCAAAAATGGTGGTGTGACAGCGTTTGGTTGGCCATCGCATTATAATTCCAGATTGACTTTGCTTGAGTTGAATGTTGTTCACAGAATCAGTACTTGTGATTCTGACTGTTGTTTATTGATGGTTTTTGCCTTAATTATATGGTTCCAGAATTTAGTTTGATCAGGCTTATTCTATATTGCAGAGCCCTTCTGAATCAGGTTGTGCACCAGGTAGATTGTATTCATCAGCTCATGTGGTGGCAAGTACCCAATGTCAGTGGAGTTTAGGAATTTACACAAGGAATTTGTGAGATCCTTGTGGTTGGTCCTTAACTGATGCGTAACTTGATAGGCTTTGTAGTCTCCAGATATCTGCTCAATGCTAATTGATCTTACTGACTTCCTTGTCCAGTGTTGTGAATTTAGTTTAATCCTTCATCCCTAGTTTTCAGTGAGGATGCAATTCCTAATACGTCATTTTCAAAATTGCCTTTAGAAAGATATCGTCTGATAGTTTGATTCATTCACTGGCATTTCTCAATTCAGAAGATACTTTTGAATCCTTTTGTTCTGGGTCACTGCACACATTCTTCTTCAGGGAAAAATAATTGAATTGTCACTAAAGTTCACTTATTTTTATCAATATGTTTAGTAGTGTACTTCATTTAATTTGGACTAAACAGGCAGACACTGATAGACAGGGACAAATTCATTTTTCTATATGCCACAGACTTCCAAGGGTGTGTAACATCTGACCCATGTTATTCAGTCCATATTTTCGTAGTGTGGATGATTCCACGATTAAAAGTTGTTCCAAGTTGCCTGTCAACAGCATCATCAAAAATTTTAAATTGTCACGTGTCTAGGAAGTAGGCTACATTTGGCCATGGTGTGACCATTCGAGTTCACCTTATATGGTGTGCATTGAATAGGCTCCATTTCATCTTGTGATGGGCCAGTTTTCATTTTTATAGACCAAAGGATGTGTTCAGGTGTTGGTACCTCTTGTGGAATTCTTTAGTGAGCGGATGTTATAAAAATAAGGAAAAACAGGAGAATCAATTCATGTGGATAGTGCAATTGTTCCAGCTTGATTTTGTCATGCAAGCATCAGTCTTCAAAGGAGTCGCAGGTACTTCAGTTAGATACACGTTCTTTAGAAAATGCACATCTCTGTAGTGACTGAGTGACTGTACATGACTTTGAGAGGTACTAAATGTTTGGTAGTTTATGCTGCAATTAACAGTGCACTTGCAGATGAGTAATGACTTTATTCTGAGGTTCTTCAGGTCTTGCATCATAATGATGTCCTTCCAAGCACAGACCATGTTGTTTATTGGTTTGTCAGTTAGGTATTGAGTTGCATATTGTTGTTTACCTTCCAGTTGCTGTGCACATTCTCTAGTAGTTTCAGTTATGTTTTGCTATGATGTTTGGTGTTGTGGTTTTCAAAGAACTGTTAAGTTCTTTAAGTTCTGTTAGAAGTTATGTTCTTCAAGTGATTCAGCTGTTCCTTGTTATTTATTTGGAGCATTTGAGTCAAATTTTCTTTAGATTGAGATTAATTGAGGTTCATAATAAGAAAGTCTCACCTTAGCTGCTCAGATTGGTCTTACAGACATTGTAGGCTGATCTTCATGCAAAGGAAAACTAATTAAAATTATAACTCACTAAATTTCAAATTACTGTAAAAACCAGTACCTCTTGAATACCGAGGATGTTGCATATTTATTTCTTTGGCTTGTTCCTCTTCCAACAGTATTATTAAAATCAAAATCTGAACCATTTCATGGGATGTGTATTAAGCATACTTCTTGCAATCGGATATGTTTTAATACTTCTATAATAGTTAAGTAACTTATATTACTCTTAATAAGTTTTAAACATTATTTATCATCAAAAGCTACAATGGCCCTGGTTCAACCATCCCATATAAATAATGGAACTTCTAAGCCTCTCCAATTGAGCAACAATTTTTACAAAGATTTGCTTATGGACAATAGCCATTCTGACTCTGAATAGTTAATTAAAGGATTACTTTCTGTTTATTTGTATTCATTACGCTCACTTCAAATGTACTTTTTAGAATATTTTTAATGTTATAAAGTTTTTTTGAAAGAATATTTTTTTATGTCCTATACATTTTTGAAATACAATTTTGTATATTTACAGTATATATTCATAAATATGGTTATATTTTTAAATATTTTATTATTATGAGTGAATTAGTAAAAAGCAGTTTTTTGTTATTGTAAATGTTCTAGTATTGATTGCGATTTCTTTGGACTGAACTTATGTTCATACTTAATATAACTTGACTCACAAGTTGGTAAAACATATGTCCTTAAAAATCTTGTGGTTCAAATGAAAAAAACAAGCTTTTCAGTAGTGAAGTGAGGGGGGGGGGTTAAAATGAGGAAATGTAAGAAATTAAAAAAGTACGTGCTTTTAAAAAGATAGTGATATAAGTCAAGTTATGTAATTAGGGTAATTTATTATGCGAGTATGAACCTTTTTGATTGTGGCACTTTATAACTGTCTTTTGAGTATGAAATCGCTTTGTGTAAATATTGCTGGTTGCCTGGCAGTTGAAAGACTGTAATTTTTATCCTATTTTTTCAAATTTGTATCTTAGTTTTAGAGGTTTTATCCAACTAACGCAAGTAGCAAAGAGGTAGCCGTTTGTTATAGAATACTTCAAATATTCGTAAAAACCAGTAAAATTAGGCCAATAGGCATTCCTGATTTGTGGATTAAGTGAAAACTTTATTTTTATCCTCCTGAAAAACTGAGCTTTTGGGCCTATGAAGTTCTGACTTTGCACCATAGATATGCCATTTATTTTCACCTTTCAACAGTTATATTATAGAAAAAACGTAGTTACATTATGCTGTTATAAAGAGTAATTACATGTACAGATAAAAAAGCAGTCACTTATTAGCCACAGTATGTGTTGTATGCCTGATTTTTTAGAATCCGTGCACATTATAGATTCAGAAAGTAAGCAGTCAGAAAATGGCAAGTCACTGTCTCCAAAGTTATACACATGAAATGACTCTTTGTAAACAAACCATAAATACAACATTTTTTATCCACTGTCAGTCAGGAAATCATTTTTATCCATTGTCAACACCAGCATAAGAAATCATTCAAAATGGCAAGCCACTGTCTCCAAAGTTATACACATGAAATGACTCTTTGTACTACATGGCTCCGTTAACACAGAATCTGGAGAGGGGAAGCGTAGCAGCACTGGCACTGCCAGTTGCGCGGGGGTTCAGTACGTTCCCCTACGCTGCTTGACGTTTGTACAGTCAAAGTAAAACTCATATCCGACAAGAAAATTTACACGTCCAAAAATTAAAGTTAGAGCATTATAATACTTAAACTGTACGTGTATGGTGTCAAAATTGTTATTCTACACCGTTTCAAAAATTATTAAATTACTTTGACCATAAACATAAACAATATAAGCAATAACTCCACAATTTCAATTAGATGTTGATCTGTAAAACATAACGGAGTTGTCTCCGTTGTTGATCAACATAAATGGATTATTGTTACTTCAGTTTCGAGCTTAATATGTCAATAAGCCTATTCAGTGTTTAATTTTTTTGTACTCTTCATAAATGTATAAAGTTATGTTACTGTTGCTCATGATTTTTTCGAATTACAACATGAAACGTTAGCTGGTAGAGAAAGATTTTGCTATTACAAATAGTAGTTCTATAAACGAGTGAAATTATGAGGAACAAGTAAATTTAATTTCTATTCAATTAACAAGTTTCTAACGTGATATTGTGTATACCACGTTATAAACACGATATCACATTATAAACGGACTTGGGAAACCTCATAATAATTGTTAACTGATCAAAGTTAAAGTTACTGTCCAAACAAACTAACTAAGTTAAAGTTGTAGTTAATAGTTACAAAAACTAACTGATTAAAGATAAATAAAATTAACTGATTAAAAGTTAAACCATTTTTTGTTTGGTGTTTTTTGTTTTATTTTTATTGAGTAAAGTGCTCAGTTTTCTACCAGTCGATTTTGACACTTTTACCTCTTTCCGTATCTTACTAATTGTGGTTTCTGACTTTCCTGTTGCAGCTGCTGCTCGTTTTATCGCGTTGTTTATTGGGTACTTATAGAGTTATAACAACCACTGTTATTTTCTTCATCAAAAAATTCAATAACTCACTCAACTATTTGGCGTGCTTGACTGCGAATTGTAGGCCTTTCTTTGTTACTTGTTATCTTTCAATTCTACAGTTAATTAATTTTAATTTCGGAGTTGATTATAAACTATTATTTAACTCTTGTATTGTCACGTTCTACGCTGTTCTAAATTTTATATGTCGAGTGTGGTGTTAAAAGTCTGGAAATTACACTATATAAAAAGCTCAAGTTTAAATACTTCTATCGGTTTACATGCACAAATATTAATTACAGGCCTAATGCAAATTGACGCTTACAATACTCATAGTTAATAAACATAAATTCAAGTGACAAACTCTGTAGGCCTAACACGAACACACACAAATATTAATTATACCGCAGATCAACGCTACGGTACTCACAGTTAGCAAATATAAATTAAAATAACAAACTCTGTAACATGAACACACACAAATATTAGCCTAGTACTTGTAATGCAAATCGACGCTCACGATATTCATAGCTGGAAAACATACATTCAAATGACAGACTTTTGTGTATGACTGAAAACTGCTTGGTGGGGTGAGACGCGCTTGTGCGTTTGTCTTTGAATTCTCTTAGTACACATTTTTCCTGCATGTTTTGTTGATGTTGTCAGGTAGTAAACAAACCGTAAATACAACATTTTTTATCCAGTGTCAGTCAGGAAATCAGATGTAAACAGTAGCCCTGTGAATACAAAAATCTGTTAATAAAAAAAATCCAAAAAAGCAAGTTTACTATACAGAATAATAGGTGTTTATATTTGGTAAATATAAATTTAAGTTGGTATTTATATCTTTCAATAAAAAGGTATTTATATGTTCTTTAGCTCTATCTTTTTCTTTGGACGTGCAGTCACTTTTATTTCTGAAAATATAGAATTTATAATCATCTGAAATTTATAAAATAGAGCACTTTAGAGTAAATTGAATGTAAACTATATTTTCTTTCATTCCTTAAAAAAGATACAGTTTATTTTAAATATGTGTAAGCCTTATTTAATATATTTAACTTATGTCTTAAACATTTATTTAGTTAAATGTCTTCACCTCATGTGTTTGTGTGTGCAAATTACAGTTAGAATAGGTTGTGTAGTTTCATCTATTACCTGTTTTATGGGCGTTTGTGTAAATGGACATTTTTTATAACAGGTGGTAGAAGCATTGGTTCAGGTCCCTCCATCTTTGTTTTACCAGTTAGAAATGCAGGACGTTCCCGCAGCAACAAGTAGACAATTGATGGTTGCTATGTATAGCAATGGTCATTTGTTTCCTCATATTTCATCAGCTAATGATAGCAGAGAAGTTATGTCATGTGTTATAGGTGTAAAGTTAGGTAGGTAAAATGGACTAATCTATGTATATATACTCTTAGATTGATAGTGTTATTTGGATTGTATCAAAATTTGTTTAAACTTATATAATATTTAGTGTTTGTGCATGTTAGAGATCTCTACACCTTGTGGTTGCAGAGGATTGGAATAAGAAGAAGAAGCATGTTAGGGTATAAAACTAATTTTAAAATGGGTGAAATAACAAAGTAAAAATTAACGTATACTGTACACCTAGTTTTATTACTACCGTACTTTTGAAGGTCTTTTTTTTGTTTTACTGTCATTAAGAAATCATTGAGACATGCTAAATTCAGTAAACACCAATTTATTAATAAGACCTATTAAACAAACAATAATGTTTTAAAGTGAGGGCCACTGTGAGTCCAGACCCTGTCATTATACAATGACTACTTCAAAAGTTATATTGTGAACATTGAACAGGTACAGACTTATATATTTCATCTGTATGTAACTTGAAGACCTTACACAATGAAAAGATGGAGAGAGGCATACTTTGGAAAATATTTGACAAAAGGGATAGCTTATGTAGGAAGTTACAGTGATCAGAATGCAAGACACAAAAAATTCGTATTAAAAGATAGAGGCTGCCTTGAGTCCACTTTTTACATTGATGGTATGTTTAATAAGAGAAAACTAGATTAACCTTCAACTTATATGAAATAAACTAAAGAAAGTACTTACTGATTAAAACAGAACTTACTAATGTTCATAATTGACTAATGGATGTAGTATTCTTTATTACTAAAAAGCAAAATCACTATTCTCACATCAATATTGATTTAAGCCAAATAGCAAAGGAGTTGCATTTAGGAATCCAGTTGAAAAAATTAAGGTACTGGTTTTAAAAATTTGGAGTCAGTACAGTATCCAGAACATAGATGAAATAATGGCACTACCAGACTTTGTGTTCAGTAAGGGAACATAAAGACCACTCTGACAAATGAGGTCACTAAAAACAAATTCCTTAAGAGGGAGGCTGAATGTACTAGGTTTGTTGTTGGAGTATGATACACACGTCATGACATCTATTGATAAACTAATATAGACGATATAAGCTGTTTATATCATACAGTAATATTACAAGACTGCTCAAAACATTGGTTTAATAGGAAACAGGTTTAACAGGAAAGTCAAATCAGCTAATCTAAAGCTCCCCCTCCCGTGTAGTGAAATTTACAAAATATCCGTATCTTTAAATTCACATTTTCTTATGATAATCAGGTACAAAGAGAATAGGATAAAAGAATAGATAAAACTGGAAAAAGACATCAGTTAAGCAAATACATAATTAAATGTGTTTATTAATATATTTTGACCGATCCTCACAAACCATCCACTAAAACATTCACTGATTGACGGTCACTAAAAATTTAAGGATTTATTAATATAACATTTTATTATTTTGTAAGTTGCCCAAGGTACAACAACGCTTTTCCTTGGATCATTTCAGTGCCAATTAAGTTTACCACCATAATTAAACAATCATATCTCACAAAGTATTCGTCATACAAAAGTTAACCAAACTTATTTGTTAACAGAAACAACCCTGTTGCACACAACTATAGCAAAATTATTCCACTAATTGGAATAATTTTTCTATAGTGGTATGCAACAGTGTTATTTCTGTTTGTGATTATAACCACTAACACAACTTTATGAATTAAAAAAAAACTTATTTGTTAATAAGCCTTATTTAGTGTGTATTCTTTTCATTGTTAAATTCAATATTTTTCCCATTATTTTTCCTCATTAGGGAAAGTAGCAAATACTTCAGTGACATCACTAAATTATCTTGACATTCTGACTCTGTGTTTTAAATATCGGTATGGAGAACCATACATGACTTCCATATTCTAAGATTTATATTTAAAATCATTTTCACCCAAACAGCCAGGCTGTGTCTTACCTGCCTTTTTATTGCTGTATTAAATGAAAAATATTATATTACATTAAAATGAAAAAATTATAATTTTATTGCCTGGCAACAAAATTATTTTATTTTTAACAATTACCATTGTTTCAAAAAGTTTAAATAAATTTTCAAGTACTTTACTCTTGTTAAAACGTAAAAGGTTGCAGGTAAACTACCCCTTCCCCTTAACCGATCTTCACCAAAATCGAAAGTCATTGAGACCTCTACAATTCAGGGACGTATGCTAAAAATTATTTGATTCTGTTTGAATTTGCGGCTGCTATCGTTTGCCATAGAAAATACGCTTGATAAAAAAACGTTGCAGGTAAACTACCCCTTCCCCTTAACCGATCTTCACCAAAAACAATAGGTCTTGAGTACTCTACAAATCAGGGCTGTATGCAAAACATTATTTGATTCTGTTTGAATTTGCGGCTGTTATCGTTTGCCATAGAAAATACCCTTGTTAAAAAAACGTTGCAGGTAAACTACCCCTTTCCCTCAACCGATCTTCATCAAAAACAATAGGTCTTGAGAACTCTACAATTTAGGGCTGTATGCAAATAATCTTTTGATTCTGTTTGAATTTGCGGCTGTTATCATTTGCCATAGGAAATACCCTTGTTAAAACATAAAACGTTACAGGTAAACTACCCCTTTCCCTTAACCGATCTTCACCAAAAACAATAGGTCTTGAGTACTCTACAAATCAGGGCTGTACGCAAAACATTTCATTCTGTTTGAATTTGCGGCTGTTATCGTTTGCCATAGAAAATACCCTTGTTAAAAAAACGTTGCAGGTAAACTACCCCTTTCCCTCAACCGATCTTCACCAAAAACAATAGGTCTTGAGAACTCTACAATTTAGGGCTGTATGCAAATAATCTTTTGATTCTGTTTGAATTTGCGGCTGTTATCGTTTGCCATAGGAAATACCCTGGTTAAAACATAAAACGTTACAGGTAAACTACCCCTTTCCCTTAACCGATCTTCACCAAAATCAAAAGACCTTGAGAACTCTACAATTCAGGGCTGTATGCGAAACATTATTTCATTCTGTATGAATTTGCGGCTGTTATCGTTTGCCAAACAAACAAAATTACCCTTGCTAAAAAAAAACCGTTGCAGGTAAACTACCCCTTTCCCTCAACCGATCTTCACCAAAAACAATAGGTCGCGAGTTCTCTGCAAATCAGGGCTGCATGCAAAAAATTATTTGATTCTGTTTGAATTTGCGGCAGTTATCGTTTGCCATAGAAAAAAAATCTACAGACAGACAGACACACAGACAGACAGACAGACAGACAGACACACAGACACTTTTCGGAAAACGACTTTTTTTCATGTTTTGAGTGTAGTACAATCAGAATCTGCAATAATCTCGAACACGATTTTTTTTGCCATCACCATACTTCCATTCCTTAAGGAATATGGAAGTAAAAAGGGATAGTTAAAAAAAAAAAAATTAAGAGTGATCAGATTAATGTAAATTAACGATATCTGTTAAGACCTGTTAAGAAATTTTCTCAATTTTTATTTAATAACAGAATTACAGCAAGAGAATCACGAAATTCCCAAAAAAGTATGAAAGACGTAACTTTGTAATGTTTACTAATAACTTTTGTAATTTTTACTAATATTATAACAAAACAGACTTTCTTAGAAAGAACATATAAACACTTTTAATTTATGAGTACTATTTTCATTGGATGTATGGTTTTTGAGTTATTCACAGTCAAAAATTGTTGGAGGTAAAAAAATTACAAGACCATTTTTAACAGTCATAACTCGTCAAGTATTAGTCCTACTGTGATGGGAGATAAGCAGATTATCATCAAGTAATCTTTGTTTTGTATGTCTAATTTGTTTTGCTAAATTTAATATTTTTGAAATTATTTAGTATTATATATTTCCATTTGATAAAATCACTAAATCAGTATAAAATTCATAGTGTAATAGTATCAAAATGAACAGCTTGAAAAATCACAAAAAATTCTAGCATATTGAGAGTGATGTATTATTATATGCAACAGGGATTTTATAAATTTATACAGTAGCAAATTTCCAAAGCAGAAGCAGAAAGCAGAAATATTTCCAAACGTATCCGAAATAGTTAAAAATATAATTTTTTTATCATAACATTGTTTTTTTTTGTTATAAAGCAAAGTTAATTTTAAAGGTGATTTCATGGTCTTCAATTTAGGCCATAGGCACTTTTCTTCAAAGTTACTGAGTTATTGAGGGTCAAATATTGTTTTGGGTGGAAAATAAATCAAAGCACCATTTTTAAACAGTCTTCACAGTATTCAACAGTACTCAGTACTCACAGTCTAAACAGTATTCTCTCACAGTATTCAACCTACAGGAATTAAAAAGTCTCAACTTATTCCAAGCACAATGTACTTTATTTTTTGAGTCCCTATCAGTTTTTTGTAGATTCAATATTGTGTGAGCTATTTAACAAAGACTGTTGCAAGGTAATGATTTTAGGAAGTGAAACACAATTTTTAACCCCGAATAACTTGAAAACCATTGGATTCCATAAAAAAGTGAATGTCAACTTTATTTCTTAAAATTTCATAATCCATTGGTTTTAGTAATTATTATTTATATTATTTACTTTCTACCCACTGAGAGGGAATGGGAATAACCCCCTGAGGGAGAGCACCCAAAACTTTATTTTTAACTTTATCTAGACAGTATATAGAAGATATTATAAAAGGTTTCATGACAATGAAAATCTATTGCAAATAACTCCAAGGCAAAATACTTCATTGAATCGACTATAAGGCTATTTCAGATTTTAAGAAAATAAGTTCTTAGAATGAACAGTCTTTGCATCTGGATGGTGTCATACCAAGAAAACCTGTTGTGCACCATTGCTCCTGGTCATATGAATAACATACTGCACTGCATTCTTTTTCTTATACCAGTTTGGCCCAAATATAAGACACCCTCACAATATATAAAATGACCCTAGATTTTTGAAGGTGTTTTACAGGAAAACAAAGCTCCTGCATATAAGGCGATACTGGATTTTTTGAGGGGTTGTATGAGAAAGACAATTACATGGTCTAAATATCATACCTTGAAGTCACACTAAATAAATATGGCTATTTGACATTAAAGGTGAAATTATAAGTGTTAAAGTACCTTACTGTTTTTAGTTCCAGTCATCATCCTCGTTTTCTTCTTTTTCTCCAAGTTCATCTTCAGAATTGGTACTGGAATCAGATTCATAACTGGAGTCTTTTCATAAAATGTCATCCTCACTCCCATCCATGTTATTAGAAACACAACATTTTTTAAACCCCTTTACAATGGATTCACTTTTGATTTTTCCCCAGGCTGTGATTATCCACTGGGCCAGTAACTGTGTGCTTGGTTTCTTCAACTTGCCTATCGGAGTCAATGCGTGGTTTCCATTAATTAATCAGTCACTATAGTCCTTCCGTAAGTAGTCCTTAAATGGTTTATTAACAACCACATCTAAAACTTGAAGCTGAGAAGTCATTCCCCCAGGGATTATAACAAGATCAGTGTTCATTTCTGCAACCAGCTTCTTTATTTTCTCACGTGTGTCACCATGAAAAGCATCAAGAATTAACATACCTATCTACCCTAGTAAATTGCCTGGTCAACGTTCCCAAACAACCTTAAGCCAATCTGACATAAGTTTTTCAGTCATCCATCCCTTTTCCTGTGCTCTAAAAACAATTCCAGCTGGTAACTTTTCCTTTGGGAGCATTTTTCTCTTCAAAATAATGTACGGCAGAAGTTTTCTTCCATCACCAGTTCCTCCTTGCATAACAGTAATGCGTGACTTTTCGTTGCCTGTAGATTTAATTATAACTGATTTTGCACCCTTTCTGTCCACAGTAACACTTGACCGCATATCAGAAAACAGTGGTATTTGGCCAGCATTTGCCATTTGGCCAAGCAGGTAATTGTGGGCTTTCCTCAGTTTATAATATATCGCTTATAAGCGATCAATTTGTCAGTATAATCTGCAGATAGGTGTTGTGCAAGGGTAGTCTGACATCGTAAACACAAACCCGAACGCCGCGTCATGCGTTTACACCAGCCCAAGCTTGCTTTAAATTCAGTTATTGGAATTTTCAACTCCAATACAGGACTTTTTGATACATGATATGGTCAGATAAAAAGTTTCACAATATTTAAAACAATTATTACCGTGGTTGTCCATAAATGGCCACTCATGCCTATAGTGGCACCACACTATGGGGTTCATAAATACAAGAACAAATTTGGAATTGCCCAGTGAGTGAGATGATGTAATTAAAAGATATAGGATGTAACCAAGTGAGCCTTTTTGAACTCATCCCATGTAACAGTTAATGTGCTTTCAGATCTTAGTTAAAATTTATTTCTGAACTTTATGTTCAAAACTGCCCCTTTGCAGACGTGTAAGAGAACTTAGTGTAAATGAAAAGTATTCTCAAATGATAATCTGCATGTCAGTATACAGTAAAGTGAGCACAAAACCGTACCTGCAGTTTGGGCCCAAAACGGAGAGTACTTGCCTTGCCTGAAGGAGAGTTCTGACTTCCAACTATAGTGAGAGTGGTCTTACAGCAATATTTCAATCAAAATATACGATTACAGCACCTGAGAAATTTGGTGCCGTAACTTGCCATGCAAAATTAATTTGTTAGCATAGAAGTGATTTATAATGTTGTATAGGCAATATTAATTTTATAACAATTTTTAAGTAATAGAGATCTTCATTAAGCACAATTTTTTAGAATATTGAAGTGGTTGTTTTCCTTTGTAAGGAAATTTTCACATAATGCCAATTTTTTAATGTATAATATCACTTACTGTATACTCTTCAGTGCTAGTCTTTTATGACCCCTGTCTTCTGGAATGTAAATTGTGGACATTTCTCTTTTTTTGTGAATTTTATGACACTCATTTATGTTACAGGTTTCATGAAACTGGTAAAGGCATTTCCGTGACTCTTCTTTATTCCATATGTTATTGCATGCTTTATTTATTATTTATTAACTGCATGATTAATGTTTTTATTATACTTTTAATGAAATAATCATGTGAAATATTAATTTCAAGCTCCTTGTAGTAATAATCCTATATTTTTTAAATAAATTTTAATTTTTTCAGTAGTTTGTTTATATAAACACACACACACACACACACACACACACACACACACACACACACACACACACACACACACACACACACACACACACACACACACACACACACACACACACACACAATGTTTTTTTAGATTATATGGCTGTATATGATGATAGAATGTAATGTATGTTACAAGTGGATGTTGAGATTGGACAATTAAATGAGCAGCCAGTTTACATAATGTTGAGAGCTGGATCAGGTGGAATTTTTAGTGGATCTCCTCGTCCTGCATGGTGGAATTCAGCTACTAGCGAGTGGCGTCATGATGGTTGTCAGCTCTCAGATTTATTTCACGGTCTTCTTATCTTCCACTGTCACCGGCTTGGCTACTTTGCACTTCTACAAGACACCGAGCAGCTTTCATTTACTTCCACAAGGTATGTGTGCATGTGTGTGTGTGTGTTTTGTAAGATAGTTATGACAAAAATTAGAAACTCTACAGAAAATAAAAAACTCATGATCACCAGCTACACTTGTACAGAGAGGGATACAGCACTCATTCAAATTCTTCAGTGGCCTATTACCCATAAAACTTCTAGGCTGGTTAGGTGAACCCAACTAAGCAAAGAGATGTAGCAGTACAAAAAAGGAACGCCCAGGGTCGCCACCCACACTTGACAGCATCACATTCCCAACAGACAACAGAGACACTAAAAAACTACTTACCAGAAGATGGGGAGGGCCAAGTCTGTTTTAGGCGGGTCCAGGAGCACAGGTTAGGGTAGGGTTGACAACTGTCATCATATTGATTTTGTATTTACAACTTATCAACATACAGAACATATCAGTTTGATTCCAATAATTCACAATGTTAGCTAACTTCAGAACTTCAATAAGAAAATGAATTTACATTACTTTGTCAAACCTAACAAATCGAACCAAAATGTATGAATGTTACTACATATTTATATACAGAGTATAAAGTGTGATGTTATTACTGAATCTTTTAACATGATAATGTTTTTAGGCTGGGGGGTCATTCCACAAAATACGTGATGCAAAATGTGTAATGTCATCGAAAAAAGTAACGCTCCAGGTGATGTTAACACTATATTTTTTCCACACTTTCGATTCCCCACAGTCTAGAAATCTTTGGTCTCTGTCGTTTTTAACATGATAATGTTTGTTATATAGTAAATTTATTTGTTATATAGTAAATATTTGTTATATAGTTATATAGAAAACATGATAATGTTTTCCACAAAATGTGTAACGTCATCGAAAAATGTAACGCTCCAGGTGATGTTAGTAATAAATAAATTTGGTCACAGTGAAATAAGATGCATATCAGTGTATATTGTTCAGTGTTAGTCGTGATGTCTTCCACTGAACGTGCGCGATGCCTGCGTCAACGACAACGCGAAGACAGGGATCATGAAGAATTAAATTAATTCTTGATGAATACTACGTTCTCATAAAATACAACTGAAGATGAGAAAATTTGCGCCTTTCAAAACAAAAAACGAGAAGAAAAGAAACGAAAGAATGCTGCGATAGCCAAGCAATATCGGCAGAACAAGAGATTGAAAACTAAACAAACAGGCGATATGGAACAGAAGAAATTAAACGTTGAGCGAATTAAACAATATTGTCTTCGTAAAAAAAATGAGATGGGACTCAAGAAAAATGAAATCGATGAGCTTGAAAAGAAGAAATTAAATGCTGAACGAAATAAACAATATCGTCTTCATAAAAAAAATGAAATGGAACAAAAACGAACTCTCGTTACGGAGGAACTTGAATCCAATGAAGAACCGATATGTAAACGCATCAAGACAGAAATAATCACTGCTGACATTGAGTTTAGCAAACGTTTTAGTGAGAATAAATTTGGTTTTACATGCTCTGTTTGAGAGTCTGCAGTTTATGCACATTATACGTTTCAAAAGCCTAAAAACATTATCATGCTTCGTTGTTTTGGTTTAGTCGAAATTCTTCTTTTTTTTTAAAATAAAACGTATCGAATAAGTAGGGTACTTCTGATTTAAATAACGTATGTTATTTGCAGAAATGACATGAGCTTTCACAAAGTCACGGTATTTCCTGTCATTTTTTCTATAATTGCTTTCTCTAAATACAAATAGTTACCAAAAATGGCCATAAAATATTTTTTTCCTTCAAAATTAAACACTTTCTTTATAAAAATTACATTAAGTACACATTGCATACGCATTTCATTTTCTGCCCAAAGCTCCCAGACCAGTTACCAATACTTTATGGGCACAGTCCTTACTCTCTACCATCAGCTCTCTCTCTCTCTCTCTCTCTCTCACACACACACACACACACACACACACACACACACACACGCGCGCGCGCGCGCGCGCGTTTTGAGATGGCAATTTCTTGTTACAATTAATGTCCAGAAAATTTGGAGTCTTTTGTAAGTTTATTTACTTGTGGCGATGGCGTATAGCATATAGTATCCTTACAACTGGCATCACCAGCTAAAGATGACGTCATCTATTAAAATATCTTCCACTATTGAAGTTTATTCCCCCGAACTTCATGTTTCTCGCACATTATTGAACCTTTTTTTAATTACTTTTATGTTTAAGTTTGAAGTCCGAAACATTCACCAACAGATATGTCTTGCACTCACAATGAGTTAACTGACACCACGTGCTCAGTTCATTGTCTGCATTAAACCTTTCTAACACTTTGAACCTTGCAATGCTTCTCCTTTTTGCAATTTTGTCCCAGTCACTATTTTAGGGGTTGAGACTAAACATACACATGCTGACACATGTTTGAGTACTTTCACGAACTTTAACTTTGTTCTACTGCATAAAAATGTCAACACTCTCTCATGCCATGTCTCATGCAGGTGAAAATTAGATGAAGAAACTATTCTGCTACCATACTTGTTGTTTGCTTCAGTACAGCATTTATTCCATCCATTATCTTGTAATTAGTCAAAATAATTAGCATAAATAAAGAGAAGAAATGAAGCCCCAATTTATACTTAGCTTCAGAAGATTCCAAAAAAAAAAGAAAAACATTAAGTCCCCAGGAAGACGAATCTCCCACCCAAACACCAATTTTGCTGGAGTCATGCTGGTTGTGTCGTGTACTGATGATCTATACGCCATGAGGAATAGTGGTATACGTTGGTCCCAGTCTGTTTGGTTCTCGTCAACAACCTTCGAAAGATGCTACTCAAGTGTCCTATTGAATCTCTCAACCATCCTGTCCGACTGAGGATGAAGAAGCGTTGTCCTGGTCTTTCGAATTCCGAGTAGACGGCATAATTCTTTAAACACTCCTGATTCGAAATTTCTCCCTTGATCCATATGGATTTCCATAGGGGCTCCATAACGGCAACAGAAGTTGTGAACTAACTGGTTTGCCACAGTGGTAACCTCCTGATTTGGAATTGCGTAGGCTTCCATTCCACCCACTTAGTGAAGTAGTCACCTACCACCATGATGTACCGGTTTCCATCGTCAGTAACTGGGAATGGTCTAGCAATGTCTATGGCAATTCTCTCGAAAGGTAGTCCAACATTATACTGTCTTATTTTACCCCTGCTTATGGTTTGTGGGCCCTTGCTCGCAGCACATATTTCACACGTCCGAACCCATTCCTCTACGTTGTGGCGAAGATGAAGCCAATAGAATCGCTTCCGTATTTTGTCAAGGGTTTTGTTAATGCCAAGATGGGCTCCAGATGTTCCATTATGCATATCCTTCAAAACAGACTGCACTTTACTTCGGGGAACTATCAACTGCATGACCACGTCTCGTCCATCTGCACTTTCCCAAGCCCTTTTCAGCAATCCGTTTTCTAAGGTGAAAGATTCCCATGTGCCCAGTAGCCCTTCAGCATTTCAGAACCATGGCAGATATCTTGCCAATCCGGGCGGCGACCTTCCTCTTTTGCTGTTAAGATCGGTCCAATGTCTTCATCAGTCATCTGTTCTTGTCGACAGTCTTGTGTTGTCCAGCTGTCTGCCAGGAAATCTACCGTGATGGCTTGAACATGTTCGCTTGAGTTTTGTTCTTCCTTTCTGTGGCAATGTCGGCAGTCTTCCGGGCACGGTCTTTGTGATAAGCTATCTGCATTACCATGCAGGCCCCCCCCCCCGCCGATGTTGTACCTTGAAGTTGTACTCTTGCAGACGTTCAAGCCATCTTGCCAACTGTCCTTCCAGATTTTAAAATCTCAAGAGCCATGCAAGCGCGGCATGGTCGGTACGTAGTGAAAACTCTCTTCCATAGAGGTATTTATGGAAGTGCTCCAACGCTTGGACGATTGCCAGCAACTCTCTCCTTGTAACGCAATAATTTCTCTTCAGTTTAGAAAGTGTCTTGCTGTAATACGCTATTACTCGTTCTTCACCGTTTTGCACTTGAGACAAAACTGCTCCTAGACCAGTATTGCTCGCGTCTGTATCCACAATGTACTTCCCTTCGGTAGCTGGGAAAGCGAGAATTGGCTGCGAACGTAATGCAATTTTCAAAGTCCTAAATGCTTTATCACACTCCCTCGACCACTGGAAGTTTCATTTATTTTCCGTTAGCTCATGTAGTGGTTTAGCAATAGTAGTGAAGCCCTTCACAAAACGTCTGTAATATGAGCATAACCCCAGGAAACTCCTAACTTCGTGTTTACTCTTCAGCACTGGACAGTCTCTTACGGTGTCTACTTTATTAGGATCCATGCTAATACCCGCTGCCGAAACCAGATGGCCCAGATACTGTACTTCCTTTTGGAATAGAGAACACTTCTTCGGGCTCAGCTTCAGTTGGGCACCGTGAATTCTAGTTTGAACCTCCTTGAGGTTTTCCAAATGGTCTTTGAAAGTCTTCCCGATGTCATAGTCATCGTCTAAATAAACAAGGCAAGTTTTCCATGTCAGGCCTCGGAGTACCAGGTCCATCAATCTTTCAAATGTTGCCGGTGCATTACAGAGTCCAAATGGCATGACGTTAAATTGGAATAAGCCACTTGGGGTCGAGAAAGCGGTCTTTTCCTTGTCTTCTTGATGAAGATCCACTTGCCAATATCCACTCTTCAGGTCCAATATGGAAAACCACTTTGCTCTGGACAACGTGTCGAGTGTATCGTCAACACGAGGTAATGGATAACAGTCTTTCTTTGTAATGTCATTTAACGTCTGGTAGTCCACACAGAAACATAATCCACCATTCTTCTTCGCTACCAGCACTACAGGAGAAGACCAAGCACTTGACGAAGGTTTGATTACTCCCTCTGTCAACATGTCCTGTGCTAACCGAGACATTTCCTCTTGCTTAGATAATGGAGGCCTTCGAGGAGGTTGGCGTATCGGCGTTGTGTCCCCGGTATTGATGCGGTGTTGCACAAGAGAGGTTCTTCCCAGTGACTGTCCCCGAACTGGAAAACAATCTTTGAATGCGTGTAAAAACTGTCTGAGTTCTTTTACCTCAGCACTTGAGAGGTCGTTAGAAGATCTGTTCAATAATTCTTACAGTTCCTCTGGTAATTTGGAATTATCTGAAGCCCTGGATCTTCGTTGCGTCATTCCGGCTACCCAGGCCACAGGAGTCAATTTGCCTAGGAGCGTATTGCTTTGTAAAGTGATAGCTTGATCCAAAATATTCGCCACTCTAATAGGTACATTTCCGGTTTCATCAGGTTTTACTAAACTTCTGGCAATTAGTATGCCCGGTGTGCTGACTACCTGGGATTCGAATATAGAGCACTGGTTACCCCTAGTATCTACCTCGGTTCTAACCATGATGATCTTATCGGAGTTTGGCGGAACAGTTACGGCCACTTGGTTTATGATGTCCATCGATTTTTCTGCTGTCGTCATTGTTGATAGCATTACCTCTTCGCCCCCGATTCTCAAGACATTGTTTTTGAAGTCGACTATAAGTCCATATGCGTTCATAACGTCCACACCAAGAATTGCTTCATCCACAATGTCTGCAACCAGTACTTGATGATTAAACTCAAGTCGACCGAGGCGTAGGTGTATCTCCACTTTTCCAAACACTTTTACAGGCCGTCCAGTAGCTGTCCGCAAGCTGCAAGAGCACCAGATTGGCTTGAGATCTTTCAGCACGTTAGGGCGCACAATAGAAACTGTTGCGCCTTTGTCAACTGTAATCGAGGTTGGCCTCTCTTGAACAAATCCGGTAACTACCAAGCTCCCGCTGTTTTTCTGAAGTGTAGAAATCGCGTATTGTCTAGGGGCTTCGTTCCTCCAGTTAGTCAGCACACGCCCTATTGTACCGACTATTGCTCGTTTCTCTGCTGCTGAATTCTAACCCGACAATCTCGATGTAAATGTCCAGGTTTCCCACATCTATAACACTTCGGTCTTCCATCCTTTCTTATTTTATTCTGTGGCGCCGACCGTCGAGTCTCTGTTCCTTGTTCTTCTACCTCCTCATCGTCTGTGCCATCACGATCTTTTAGCGCGCGCACTTTATGACTTGTCCAACCAGACGCTGATTTGGCGGCCTCAAATTGCAAAGCATGTACCAGAGCATCTGCAATGTTCTGGTGTCTTGCCATTCGAAAACGCTTCAGTATAGGCCAGTCTAATTAGTCTGTCGATACTTGCTTCAAACTCTTGAAGGTTCTCCCTGGAATGCTGTCGCCTTGCTCTCATCTGGGTGCAGTACACATCTCGCAAATGTTTATCACCATACCATAATTCTAGAGCTTTTATCAACTCGGCATAGATGTTCTGGCTGTCAGGTGGCACTTTCTGTAGTAGTTCTGCCGCGGGTCCTTTTAGTGCGAGAACGAGTGAGACTGTCTTGTCTTTCTCTGTCCAATTATTTGCGCATGCAGCAGTTTCAAATTGGCGGAGGTACGTTGCCCAGTGACTGCTTCCGTCAAAGGTTGCAGCTTTGACATGAACTGTCCCTACTGCAGGCAAAGTGACTTTCTCTATTAACTTATTTTCTGCGTCTTTTTGTTTTTATCATTGGTACAGTCTGTTCACAAAGTTGTTTTGGTTGTAACTTCAGGCACTGCTTGACTTCATTTTTAATCTGCTCTTTTATATTTGTAATAGAGTCTTCTATTTTTGTTGACATAGCTTTTTCCACACTCGTGACTGACTTGTCTACTTCAGCTATTTTATTAGACATCGATTCTGCAACACTCGAGACAGATTTTTCTACTTCAGCTTTTTGATTCTTTGATTCTTGTACCTCTGATATTTTAGTAACTTGTTTATTAAGCTCACCTCGTAGGAGACCCAATTCTGCGGTACTGTGTTCTTGCAACTGTTTCTGCATAGCTTCAAAGAGAGCTTCCGTTTTATCTTTTGTCTTTCTTCTGTTTCTAGAATTAATGCTTTCTGACGTTCCTCAGCCTCTTCTCTTTCCTGCCTGCGTTTCTCATCCTGTCGTTTTTCTGCTTCTTCCGCCTCCTGTCTGCGTTTCTCATTCTGTCGTTTTTCTGCTTCTTCCTGTGTCTGCCGCAGCATTGTTTGTAAAGCTTCCATCATCTGACTGGGATCCATGTTTACCGATTAATTACGAATCACACTCGTCTTGTACAAAGTGTCCACTGTTTCCACTGTTAACCGTTTTATCCCACTTCTGACATCACTGTTACTACGGTCTACTCGATCGTCGTAGGTACAGTGGAAAACAAATTACAAGAGACCAATTAAAAATTATAATCACACCTTTTTTACAGTTAAACAGTTCCGTAATTAACAACTCTGTCTTTTACAACAAATCAAATGAAAATTGTTCACACACAAT
Organism: Magicicada septendecula; assembly: GCA_034769895.1. Lineage (NCBI taxonomy): Eukaryota > Metazoa > Arthropoda > Insecta > Hemiptera > Cicadidae > Magicicada > Magicicada septendecula. The sequence continues at coordinate 750,524,625 of CM068367.1, read as the reverse complement.
AAAATGTCCTCTAAAATTAAACACAATTGTATTACAATGATACCGCCCGATTATAAAACACCACCCTTAACTAATAACCACTTGGAACGCGTGTTGAATAAACATTAAGTGTATCAGTTAAAAGTTATGTTTATGAAATATAATTATGATTCGAATATTATATACTTTGTGATTATCTAAATGAAGTTATAAATTCACTTGTGCCAACTTATAAAACGTAAGATTTAACTAGGTCATTGTTGTTGGTGCGTGTGTACTCTGTGAATGCATAGCTTATACGTTTGTTAATTTCTAATAAATCTAATTTATATTTAACTATCGTTCAGTTAATTGTCTACCACTGCATATATTATTAACAGGTTATGGGCCCAGGTTCGCACAAAGGGCAATATTTATGTGAAATTGAGCAGTAATAGTCCAAAACGTGTTTACGTGCAAAAAAAAGGTTATTCTGACTGCATGGTAAAAGTGAAAATTAACCTCAATGCAATAAATATGGAAAGTGAATTACTACATATTAACAAGTTGCAAGGTAGCGAGAACTGGAATGTATGGAAATTTCAGATTACAGTTATATCGAAATCCTACAACTTATGGAATGTAGTCAAAGGTGTACAAGTTATGCCCACTATATTAGATAATAATGCGTCTGTAGCCGAGAAAACAGAATATGGAAAGAAGAAATCTGATTTCGAAAAGGCAGACGGGACAGCTCAGAGAGTAATTGTGACAACTCTGAAAAAACCATGATTCATCTTGTGAATCTAGAAAATGCCAAAGAAATGTGGGAAAAACTTGTGTCTGTGTATGAGCAAAAATGCGAAGCATCTCTGCACATTCTTCAGCAGCAGTGGCACTCATTTGTCAAGGATTTAGCTGATGATATGGCTACACACATTTCAAAGATTGAAGATTTACCCTATCGACGTAAAACCATGGGTGAAACTGTTGATGACAAGATGATAGTGTCGAAAATTCTGCTTACGTTGCCAAAGAGTTTTAGTCATTTTCTGTGTGCATGGGAGTCGACAGCTGAGGCTGATCATACAAAAATGAACCTCATTAATAGATTAAGAGTTGAAGAAATGCGAGTGAATGATACTGAAAAGACTGAAAGCAAAGCTTTTGCGTCAAAATCTCAATATAAAGGCAAAACAGGGTATGAATAAAAACAATTCTAATAATATGTCAAAACCAAAAGGCGATTATTTTGTTTGTGGCAAGCCAGGCCATTGGGCTCGAAATTGTAGATTCAGAAAATGCATTAATAAAAGTGATAAAAATACACAAGCAAAGAACGTGATACAACACAGGGAACTGCACTTATAAGTGAGGCCTTAGCATCTATTTTACAAGGCTCTAAAAAGGTCGACATGTGGTATAAAGATTCAGGTACAACTGACCACATGACACATCATCGAGATTGGTTTGTAGATTATAAACCATTAAATCAAGAAATCTTGGTGCATATTGGAAACGGTGATTTTCTAAAAGCTTATGGAAAAGGCAATATAAACGTAAATACATTTGATGATGAAAAATGGAATAAAAATCATTTAGCAGATGTATTATGCATTCCAGATCTCAGTTACAACCTTTTATCGAGTGGTGTTGCTTTAGACAAAGGTCTAAAACAAACTGCAGATAATAAAGTGTGCAAATTTTTGAAAAAGTGGTCACGTCGTAGCTATGGGGTTACGTAAAATACATAGTTTATTCGAGATGCAATTTGAAATTGAGCCTCCGAGCAAAAAACATGAAGAATTGAACACTAACTGTGCTAATATTGCAGATACTTTGGAAACATGGCATCAAAAACTATTGCATCAAAACTATCCTAGAGTTAAAAAGGTACTTGAAATTTTGGTGTTAAAGTTAAAAACAACGACATATGTTTTTGTAATGCATGTGCAATTGGAAAAGCTCATCGCCTACCCTTTCCAACGAGTACTTCCGAAACCAGTGCTATTGGTGAGATCTTTCATGCAGATTTGTGTGGTCCAATGTCACAAAATTCTTTAGGTGGATCGAGATACTTTCTCCTCCTAAAAGATGATTTTTCTCATTATAGACATGTGTATTTTATTAATGCAAAGTCTGAAGCTCTTGCTTGCATGACTGACTTTGTTAAAAAAAAAACAGAAAAACACTGTTCTAATGGGATAAAAATCATGAGAACTGACAACAGACTGGAATTTGACTGTGAAAATGTTTCCAAGTTGCTCAGTAACCATGGAATCACGCATCAGCGTTCAGTGGCATATACACCAGAACAAAATGGATCAGCCGAGAGGGAGAACAGAACAGTAGTTGAAGTAGCACATACTATTCTGCACGCAAGAAAGTTCAAACAGACTTTTTGGGCTGAAGCGGTCAATACAGTGGTGTATGTATTAAATCACACAAGCACAAGTTAAGTAAAGGATTTCACTCCTTATGAACTTTGGCATGGCCGTAAACCAAATTTAAAAGATCTACATATATTTGGAGAAAAAGTGTATTCACACATTCCCAAGATCAAAAGGAAGAAGTGGGATGCTAAATCAGAAAAGGGGTATTTTATTGGATATGAAGAGAATATCAAAGGATTTTGAGTTTGGTTTCTTCACAGAAAACAAGTAAATTTAGTACGTAACGTCATTTTCATGAATACATTTGAAAGTGAAGAAGAAAATGACGAAAACAGGGAAGAATACACATCATTATACTTACCTGATGAAAAGAAAGATAAAGTTCCTGAAGTCGTTCAAAATAACATTTTTGTTGAAGATCATGATATCGTTCAAAATGATATAACTTCTGAGGATCAAGTGCAATCTGAAGAATCTGATATAGCTGGTACTGAAAATAACCAGACTACAAACTACAGAAGCAGACTGCGCCAATCATCGACAATCAAACCTCCAGCGAGATATGCTGATTATGTTAACATCTAGGATTGTTTTATTGCAGAAGGTACTGAACCTCTCAATTATCAAGGAGCTGTAAACAGTGATGATGCTGAAAACTGGAGTATTGCTATGAATGAAGAAATGGAATCTCTTCTTAAAAATCAAGTATGGGATCTAGTTGAACCACCACTTGGGGCCAATGTCATGGGAAATCACTGGGTCTTCAAGATTAAAAAGGATCCAAATGGAAATATTCAAAGTTACAAGGCAAGACTAGTTGCCAAAGGCTTTGATCAAAAGGCTGGAATTGATTTCAAGGAAACTTTCAGTCCCATAGTAAGATTTGATTCAATTCGAATGATTTTATCTATTGCAGCAAAAGAAAAACTCAAACTGAAGGAGTTTTATATCAAAACTGCTTTTCTAAATGGTGAGATTGAAGAGAATGTATATATGAAGCAACCAGAAGGTTTTTCAAATGGAACAAATCAAGTCGGCAAGCTGCTTCGGAACATATACGGACTCAAACAATCCTCCAGATGTTGGAACCAGAGGTTTACCAAATTTCTAACGAAGTACGGACTTGAAGTATGGATACCAAGGCAGATCCATGTATCTTCACTAGCATGAATAAAGATCGAAGGTTGATTTTAGCCATCTATATTGATGATGGACTAATTGCGGCTAAAAAACAAGATGATATCAACAATCTCATCCATGGGTTAAAAAATGAATTTGAGGTTACTGATGATCAGGCAAATATGTTTCTTGGGCTGCAGATTGAAAGACACCAGGATGGATCAATATTCCTCCATCAAACTGCGTATGCAAAAAAGGTAATCGAAAGATGTAGGATGCAGAATGCAAATCCAGTGACAATCCCGGCAGATCCTCATGAAGAGACATGCACTGATGCTTATAAAAATCTGAACACTGGAATAGTCAACGCGCCTTATGCAGAAGCTGTTGGAAGCTTGCTTTACCTATCAAATGGTACCAGGCCAGATTTGTTTTTTGCTGTTAATAAGGCAAGTCGCTATCTTCAAAAACCTACCAAGCTTCATTGGAATGCTGTGAAACGAATCCTCAAATACCTAAAGGGAACTCTGGACTACGGTCTAAAGTTCGAAGCAGATATTAATTCTCATTTGCAAGGCTATAGTGATGCAGACTTTGCTAGAGAAATTGAAACTCGCAAGTCTACTTCTGGATATTTAATCAAACTAGGATCGAGTGTACTTACCTGGAGTTCTCAACGACAAGCCAGAACAGCATTGTCTACAACCGATGCTGAATATATGGCAGCGTGCCGAGCTGTTAAAGACGTAATAGCTGTTAAAGACATAATGTGGCTAAGGAAACTCATGAACGACTTATGCATCTTGAAAAGCACAAAAACAACTCTGTACATGGACAATAAAAGTGCAATTCAACTGATCAAGAATCCAGTCTTTCACAAAAGGACTAAGCACATTGATGTCCAATACCATTATATAAGAGAAAAGTTTGAAGAGAAGGTCTTCAATCTAGAGTATGTCAGCACCAAGGATCCGACAGCAGATATCCTCACCAAGCCACTTCCACGTCCGGTTTTTGAGTTACATCGGTCAATCATTTGTAAAAGTCTTAAATAATTTTTATGCAGAGACTTTTTATATACAGTAGAGTCTCGGTTATCCGCCCTTCGATTATCCGCCGTTCCGTGTTATCCGTCACCCAAGTGGCATAAAAAAACGTAAACGTAAAAAATATTTTCTTTAATTACTGCAACGAAAATAGTGTGCCAATAGTTTGCGGGCGTAAGTGTACGTGTTCTCTTTGTGATTGCTCCTGACTGTACCGCAGGAATGTGGCCTACTGCCCATCGCCTATTATAGCCTAGCTGTGACTCGTGTCATTCACCCCACCCCACCCCCAACATCCAACGCTATCGCTCACATGCTCATCGCTTAGTAGACTGCAGTTTCTTGAAGTGTGCTGTAGTGAGCAGTGAGGCTATTTTTACGCAGTGTGTCCGTGAGTGACTAGTGCAGTTTTGGTGAAAGTGTCGTAGTATAGTCTTGTTAATAGTGTTGCGATTATGGCTACGAAAAGGAAGAAAATTGTTTTATCAATAAAAGACAAGCTTGAGGCATTAAAAAGACTGGATAAAGGGGAAACGCTGCAGAAGGTGGCTGACCACTACGGCGTCGGTCATCGCACAGTTGGAGATTGGAAGAAGAGACGATTAGAATTAGAAAAACGGTGTTCCTCACGAGTTACTGAGTCTGCTTTTAAAGATAGAAAAACTATGAAAAATAGTGATTATGAAAAAGTTAGCGAAGCGTTGTACATTTGGTTTACACAGTTCAGGGAGAAAGGGGTGCCTATTTCGGGACCTATGTTAAAAGAAAAGGCGTTGCAGTTTCAAAAAGAATTTAACAAAGGTGATGCAGATTTTACAGCAAGCGTTGGCTGGCTTGATAGATGGAAGAAGCGTTATGGAATCCGTCAGTTGAATATTTGCGGCAAGAAACTGTCATCAAACTTTCAAGAAATGGAGCAGTTTAAGAAAAAATTTCAAGACTTTGTTGAAACTGAAAGCTTAACAGGAGATCAAGTATTTAATTGTGATGAAACAGGCCTTAATTTCAAAATGTTACCGAGTAAGAGCCTTGCAGCTAGAACTGAAGCTGCAGCCCCTGGCTATAAATGTAGTAAAGAGAGAGTGACTATTTTAGCATGCAGTAATGCCACAGCAAACCATAAAATGGACCTGGCAATGATTGGAAAGTCCAAAAACCCTAGGGCTTTTAAAACCATTTCAAAACATGCTCTTCCAGTAAAATATTTCAATCAAAAAAGTGCATGGATGACTAGTGAAATTTTTAAGGAATGGTTTTTTAAAGAGTTTGTTCCTTCTACAGAGAAGTTTTTAAAAGACAACAACCTACCCAGAAAAGCAGTTTTACTGCTAGACAATGCCCCAACTCACCCTGATCCAGACGAACTTAGAGATGGGGTCATAAAGGCTATGTTTTTGCCACCAAATGTGACTGCCATTTGTCAGCCTATGGACCAGGGTGTTTTGGAAACACTTAAACGAAACTATCGAAGAAAGCTTCTGTCAACAGTCATACAAGAAATTGAAGATGGGCAAAACTTGATTAAGAAGTTGAAAAGTATAAATTTGAAGGATGTCGCTTATTGGGTCGCAAGGGCCTGGGCCGACATCGGGGCACAAACAATTGCAAAGTCATGGCATAAGCTGTTGGGCGAGGACGAAAATATGGCTGAAAGCATGCTGGATGAACTTCATGAAAGTATTTTGCCCTTGGTGCAACGTATCCCTGGATGTGAGGATGCATCGTTGGATGAAATAAGGAATTGGCTTTCAGGAGACGACCAATATGAAATAACTGACGAAGAAATTGTAACACTTGTTAATAGCGATGATGTTGTTGAAGATCAAGACTCTGAAACTGTTGAGCCCCAAAAGATCACACACAAAGAAGGGGTTAAAGCTCTTGAAGCAGCCATTCAGTACATTGAGCAGCAAGAGGAAGCCAGGGTTGTCGACATAATGATGCTCCAAAGATGGCGAGACTTGGCAGCAAAGAAGCGGGAATCATCAGGGAGGCAGTCGAAGATCACTAATTTTTTTCACTCATCATGAACTGAACTCTCACTTCCAACATTTCTGACAGTGTAAGTCAATTTTATTACGTACACATTAGTCTGATTCTATATTTATTTTTAGTAAATTTTTCTTGTTAAAATTTACTGAATTCTTAAACTTGAAGCGTGAAGTACTAAAGTAGGCGTAATTGTTTACTCTTTTTTTGTAAGTGTATAACTTTAATATTGTTGCTTGTTCTCTAAAATGTTTTACTATAATTTTGTAATATAATTGTACAGTACTGTATTGTTTTCTCTATTGATTTGTTGTAAAACATGATGTTTATTAATTACATTTACAAAATTACAACATAATTTTATGATAAATTTGCGTTTTATTTAATTCTCCCTATTATCCGCCATTCCAGCTTATCCGCCCTTCCGCCAGCCCGTTTATGGCGGATAACCGGGACTCTACTGTATATATATTACATAAACAAGGGAAGTGTTGAATAAACATTAAGTGTATCAGTTAAAAGTTATGTTTATGAAATATAATTATGATTCGAATATTATATACTTTGTGATTATCTAAATGAAGTTATAAATTCACTAGTGCCAACTTATAAAACGTAAGATTTAACTAGGTCATTGTTGTTGGTGCGTATGTACTCTGTGAGAGCATAGCTTATACGTTTGTTAATTTCTAATACAGTGGAAATCGGTTAACACGAAATGACGGGGACCAGTTATTTTTTTCGTGTAAACCGAATTTCGCGTTAAGCGAACAAAAAGTGAAACAAAATGAGGAAGTGAACAAATAGTGTACTGTAGATTATTTATTGTACTGTCTAGTAAAATGCAACAAATACAACCTTTTATTTATCCTCATGGTTTATTATTGTTAATTTTTCTTAAAATTATTATTAGCTGTTCTAAATTTAGTCCTATGATTTAGGTTTTCTTATAGACTACTGTATGTCTTTCAACTTTACCGTAGTTTTCGTGTTTATCTTTATTTAATCCGTTATTTTCTTTTGCACACAATTTTGCACTATTTTATTTTCAACAAATGGTTCTAATTTATCAACGTGTTCAAACATTTCACCTTCCGAGTTGGCTTCAAAATATCGACGAACACGGGTCAGCAACGAAAGCATATCGGTAGTGGTAGGAACATTTTCACTATCATTTTCCGTGTCAAGTTCGTCGTCACTATCATCACCTTCACAGTTGTCAACTTGCACTGTTTCCACGATATCGGTATCTGTTAATACGGGAGCCGTAGTTACGGTCTCGTCGACAGTCACGTACTCATTTAGAGAAATTGAAACATTTAATACAGATGACACACGATTAAACATTTCAGATTGTGTAAGATCAATTTCATTTTCTTCGGGTTGTTCAGTTTCTGAATTTAAAATGAATCGAGCATGAGCGAAACAATTTTGAATTGTTGTAGGCGTCACGAGGTTCCACGCTGTTCTTAACAAGTTACAAGCATCTAGAACATTTACACAGAAATCTTTTTCCCCTTCAATAGTGGCCAAGTATTTCCGCAGAAGTAACTTTCTGTACTGAAATTTTAAATTTTGAATAATACCTTGATCACAAGGTTGTAGGACACTAGTCGTGTTCGGTGGTAGAAAAACAAGTTTAATTGTCATCAATTTTAGGTCACATGGGTGGGCAGGACAGTTGTCAATAATTAACACAGTTTTCCTCTTCTGAGAAGTGAAATGTTTTTCTAATGAAACCAGCCATTCAGTAAAAATTTTAGACGTCATCCACGCTCGTTTGTTAGCTCTATATTCTACTGGCAACTTTTTAACATTTTTAAAACAGCGCGGCTTTAAACTTTTTCCTATAACAAGTAACGGAAGTTTTTCTGACCCATCAGCATTGCAACCTACCATCACTGTCACTCTCTCTTTGGACTTTTTGCCACCAGAGCACTGCTCCCCTTTGAATGAAAGTGTTTTATCGGGCATACAACGGAAAAATAGTCCTGTTTCATCGGCGTTGAAAATATCCTTACGTGGATAGTCTTTTAAAATTGCAGGCAGCGTAGATTGCAACCACGATGATGTCATTTCTTGTGACACCTGTCTTGATTCGCCACAGATGTTTTTAAAGGTTATGCCATTTCATTTTTTAAACCTTTCTAGCCAGCCAGGATTTTAAGTGAAATTTAAGTTCATCTGTTCAGCAAAAACGTTTGCTTTCTCCATTAGTAGTGGTCCAGAAATAGGAGCATCTTGTGATCTTGCTTGCTTAAACCAAACAAGAAGAGCAACCTCTAAGTTTTCGTGGCTTGCCTTACGGAAACGTTTTCTGCCTGGTTCAAACTTGCCCGACTCATACAGTTCTAAAGTTTTATCTCTATTTTTTATAATCGTGGATAACGTCGAGTTTGGTATACCGAATGTTTTACAGATTTCTGTTTTAGTTCGAATACCCTCATTAACAGCTTGGAGGAGTTCAACTTTTTTTTCTAAAGAGAGGGCACTTTGTTTATGCACTTTCTTCTCCATTTTACTTCCGGACTGCAAAAACGAAATTTATGAAAGCGTAACTTCACTTAACACGTACATGTCACACGCTTAACGTCACTTAACTGGCTGTAAAAGACTAAGAAGTTTGTACAGTAAAAAAGTAAACAGTTAATCCTCACAACTGAGTAAATTTTTTACAATAAAATGTTATCGGTACCGTACCGCAAACTTTACCACCGCTGTACACGCACAGAATACAACTGAACTGAACTCACCACACCCTATAGAGTAGGTAGTTAATGTAAGCGATAACGGTTTATTTGCGGTCAATGAACAACACATTTGGTGCTGAAGGATAGGCTATGGTTTCTCGTAAACAACGGTACACTGTATACAGTACGTACTGTAAATAGAACTTGGTACTGAAGACAAAACAAAACAGGTAGACAAAACAAACTATGGTCACTACCTGCTCTTTCTCTTTTGGAGATGAAGAATGGATTCCTTTACATCAAAAACAAGCTTTTGGGCGTACTTGTGTGGCTTTATTTTGTATGCAGTTACTTAAAAGCCAGCCAAAAAAAATTATTTTTAACAAAAATTTTTCATGTTAACCGATATTTTTCAGGTAAACCTTTCGTGTTAACCGTACAAATAATACACTGTACATAACAAACGGCGATCGGTACCCGAGTGGTATTTCGTGTTAACCGATATTTTGTGGTAACCGTTTTCGCGTTAAACGATTTCCACTGTAAATCTAATTTATATTTAACTATCGTTCAGTTATATGTCTACCACTGCATATATTATTAACAACGCGCACAGTAATATCGCTACTATAACTCTCGAACCGCATTGTCAATATATCGCACTAATACTGACTGAACATAGTTGAGTAGTGGTATTTATACCGCCCTAAATTACTAGATTATTCCATAATGCGCGATAGCTAGTTACGATGTAATTTCTCGTGGCCTTGACACAGTCCGTGCACCCGAGCGAAGTCTGGCACAGTCTAGAAAATGCATTAACAAGCACGTACGTCTCACACGTTAATTCCGGATCACTCTGGAACATTCGATAAACATGTAGATTGTTCTGTGATGTTGTAACAGTATATATATATTACCCTTGCATAGCAAGAAAACAAAACAAAACAAAACTAACATAGCTAATAAATCAAATATTATATACAATGTATTTCAGCCTAAAACGTCCAACTAGTACATCAAAATATCAAATTACCCAATAAAATCACTATAAAACCATTGCACCTACCACAACCTACCTCAGTGCCCAAGTAGGCCTAACTCATTAAATAATTTTAATAAGCATCCTGGCAGGGTTGCCACTATAATTAGTCAAAATAATTAGCATAAATAAAAAGAAGAAATGAAGCCCGATACTACTTTTTACTTACTATAACGTTCCGGGCTACGTTATAAATCCAGGGAACCCGTGATAATTGACGCTAGCCAATTATACAGGCTGCCTACGTTGTAACAAACTGAAAATCAACACAACACTTAGAACAATAATAATTACTCTAATTATAGGACACAAGGGAAGGTACTTTAACTGATTTATGCACTCACTTCATTTTGTAACAAGATGACATCTCTTTATTAACAAATGATATATATATATATATATAGATCCCATTACATAAAAACTTTTCTTTTACTGAAATATTTAGAAGGGGTTTTCTGTCAAACAAACGATCAAACAGATCATGTATTTTTACCTCGGATCCGAGTCTCTTTAAATCTAGTAAAGACGTCTGGTATTTACTTTACTTATCAAGAAGGTAGCATTGTTACATGAACACCATTTGAAGAATGGTATTATTAAGGGATTAAAACTTATATCTCAAGATTAATGTTACAACGTATGAATTTAGAAATTACTGGTTACATTTTTCTGAAACTTAATGCTTAGAGATGATTATTGTCTTTTCAAAAGTCTTTGGCATGTATGACTTCTTATATTTTAAATGTACATAATTCTCGGTAGACGAGCTACCGAGTCACCTCTTAGATACGCTTTTGCTGTCCGTGTCCTGGGGCGTGAATCTTCGGTACTCTGTTAGTCGGGGTAGTCATCTGGGTAGTGTTTCCGGTGAAAGTCCTCTGGGTGTCTTAACGAGGAGATGGATGTTATGCTGCGTGAGTTCGTGCTGATCCTCGGCGGTTATGGTAAGTGTTGTTTAGGTGGTAGTCGTCCCTATCTGCAGTTGTGCACGTCACATATTTACTGGCAGCGTAGTACTGAAGTTCGCATCTTCTTTTTACATTAATATCTGAATTACATTACTCGAACAATATTCGAGAGTTCGTTTTTTAATTAACTTGAGACATCACCTTATATACGAGTTCTTTTTACATTATCACACTTTCTAACAAATTCCTCACTACATCTTCAATATATTACTAGCTCTCCACGCTTTTAGTGGAAGCTAACACTCAATTAAAAATCAAAAAGAATAACAAAACATTTTATGAAGAGCCCTCGCTTGGAGGTGTTTACAGTCTGAAAGCCGCATCGTTACTCTTGCATTGTTACAACAGGTAGATTGCAACGACGCGGAGTGAGTACTCCGCCATAATATAGTTCCAACTCTTTATTTATAATACATTCGTATAGTAAGACAAAATAAACTATCTAGACTTATCTTGTTTACAGGGATTATTATTACTACTACTTGTGATTTTAAATTATTAATTATTTACATTACGAATTACAGATATTCCTAATTTACTGCTGCCGGTTCGGTATGCACGTTGTGTCCGCTATAGGCAGGTCAACGCATGATAAATTTCCAAAGGGTTAACTGTATTATTCTTAACTTTAACATTCAGATTTTAATTACTTATTTAGTTAGATTTTCTTAATTTAATTTTCATTACTATTATGAGTTAGTTCAGGGGTAGTTGGTTTAATCGTGCGATTTAAAGTACTTACTTGCTTTCCGTTTTTTTTTTATATTTTTATTATTAAATTTTTTTATATTTATTTACCATTTAAATCGTCACATAACCAAGCAGAATGATCACTGTTGCACACCACTATATAAAATTATCCCAATTAGCGCTTTCAAGCTTCACAGCTCATCGTCAGATCGGAATTGAAACAAATCACCTGAAAACAAACCCTTCACTCCATCTCACCCCACCCTGCTCACACACAACAAGCTATAATTCAAATGTCCCTTCCCCACCCCCTGAGCCCTGTCCCTCCATCTGGACAGTTACATATTTTTCTAGCAAATTCCTTGTGTTTCAGTGTTGTGTGTGTGTGTGTGTGTGTGTGTACATTCCTTTTAAACCTACCCGTCTTTCTCTCCACACACATGGGTCAGTCACACACCCTTATTTTAAAACATCCAATTAGTACTATGTAATTTAATTCTTAATTTTATCTATCAGTCCTCTATCATTTACTTCTTAATTATGTTATAAAATATTTCTTCATTATCAAATTTAATTTTAGTATTAATTAAATTGTCTAACCCTTTTTCTCTTTCTTTCAATATTTCTAACTCCATATTGAAAAAAAGAGAAAAAGGGTTAGACAATTTAATTAATACTAAAATTAAATTTGATAATGAAGAAATATTTTATAACATAATTAAGAAGTAAATGATAGAGGACAGATAGATAAGATTAAGAATTAAATTACATAATACTAATTGGATGTTTTAAAATAAGGGTGTGTGACTGACCCATGTGTGTGGAGAGAAAGACGGGTAGGTTTAAAAAGAATGCACACACACACACACACACACACACACACACACACACACACACACACACACACACACACACACACACACACACACACACACACACACACACACACACACACACACACACACACACACACACACACACACACACACACACACACACACACACACACACACACACACACACACACACAACACTGAAACACAGGGAATTTGCTAGAAAAATATGTAACTGTCCAGATGGAGGGACAGGGCTCTGGGGGTGTGGAAGGGACATTTGAATTATAGCTTGTTGTGTGTGAGCAGGGTGGGGTGAAGGGTTTGTTTTCAGGTGATTTGTTTCAATTCCGATCTGACAATGAGCTGTGAAGCTTGAAAGCGCTAATCAGGATAATTTTTATATAGTGGTGTGCAACAGTGATCATTCTGCTTGTGATTTCAACCACTAACACAACTTTCTTCATTAAATTTTTACTTACCTAAAGTAAAAAAAAAAAAACAAAAGCCCCAGGGTTACCACCACATTTTTAAAGGAAGAAATGTGGAAACCATATCTACTTTCCCCGTGAAAAACAATTAAAAAAAAAAAAACTTACCCTCACAGAAGATTCTAGGCCCATTAGACGAACTTTTGAACACAGAGGTTATGGTAAGATGGCGTAAAAAATAGCTTCACGCATGGTAATAGACATTCTTATCAGTTTTATTATTTTATAAAATATTATTGAAAATAAAAACTTGTTGAATAAAAAACATTATATAAATGTGTGTGTGTGTTTTACTTTGTCTTTCTTTCTGTTATATTTTATTATCATGGTATTTTGTTCCATGAAATATTTATACAGGATGTTGTGCTCAACAAAGAGTATTATTTGGGTATTTTGTGTCATTTACATGAAGCTATTCAGAGGAAACAGCCATATTTATGGAAAGACAGTTTGTAGAACCTACATCACAATAATGTAGCTAACCAGCGAATACATCATTGCTTGATCAAGAATTTTTGGCAAAAATAACACTTTAAACATTATTGATTATGGTCCAAGTCACGTTATTGATAATAAATTACCTTATTTCAAATCCGTCCTGTGACTTCGTTGCGTTGTTTTTGTTGTTACGCGTTTCGGGAACAACGCAATGAAGTCACAGGACGGATTTGAAATAAGATAATTTATTAAAAATAACACTGTAACGATACTGCAAACTTTGTATTCGCCAGATAACTTCAGAACTCCAGTAACTTCAGAAGATTAAAGAAAGGTTTATTTAAAAAATATGAAAGAACCATTTCATAACCATTGGAGATTTAAAATAAGGTCATTCAGTGAGTTCAAGGCTATACTGTAGTGTGAATTCCATAAATGTTTTGAAAACTGGAAAAAAATTGGTATAGGGGTAGTTAGTATACATGACAGAGATTACTTTGAAGGGTTAACATAAATAAAGAAGAATAGTCATAATTTTTTTAATAAACAGAAATTACATTAACTTTTTATCTACTTTGTATCCAACTTTGAGCACGGCTTATTCTAAGGTTTAGTGTGTGCTGCTCTAAGGTTATAATTTAGTGTGTTTAGTCTTTAATTGAAATGTTACAAATTAAAACTTTCTAAATCTGTGTACTTGTTACAGAATACCTCAAGCTAACTCTCGTTTATCACATCCAGCAGTTTGTATAGGCACATTTATTGGGACTACTTGCATGATAGTGGCAGCTTTTACATACATTGCATGCTACAACAGTATAATTACATCAAACAAAGCAAAGCATTCTCTGATCAATACGTGGATGTCAATTTCTTTTCTCTGCCTCGTTTTTAGGTAATATATATTTATATTATATGTAAGTCACATGTGTGTAACCTTTATACAAATTTAAATTTACAGTATACATAAATTGACTTTGACGTGTACATAAAAGAACAGTACTGAACTAAAATTCATTACAAAGGACACAATTTTTTACCTATGTTTTTGGAAGGCATAGTAGTAAGGTTAAAACTTATCAAAAAGGCCAAAAGCTTATTTTAGTATTTAAATTATTTCCTTAGATTTTTTAAAAAACAATCCAGCAGTTTCTTGTTAAAGGGAAGTCTTTGTAGAACCAAGTACTTGTCTGTCAGTGCAAGTCTTCTCTTACAAGATTTCTTTATTTTACTGTCAGTACATCCACTGGCTGTTAATTTTACTTCTAAGTCTTTCATGAGTAGCCCACTTCTTTTAGCTTATGTAACTTTTTTATATAACATTTCCTAGGTTTATGGATAATCTCTATAGGTTGTTAGCATCAAGGCAGTTTCTCTATTGAATCCGTGTCAGTTTTCTGCAGCTGTTGTCTTTTGAAGGCTCATCAAACAATACGTCCTAACATGGTGCTTAGCTCTAATAGATGGAACTATTAGACTTTGCAAGATTATCTTGGAGCTGTTGTTTTGGGCCAGGCTCCCTTACATAGCTAATGCCTTCTGAACATCTGTAGCTTGTCTCACGTCATTATAGCTCTCTGCTTTTCTATATCAAGGCCAGAGAGTGTATGGAACCATGGCCTGAAGCACTTGGCAATTATGTAGACTCTACTAGACTGTTTCTAGGCCCAGAATGTCAAAAGACTGCCTTACAAAAGCTGTTGGACATGGTCGTGGCATGGCACTAAATACAAGTGGCACGTTTCATGTAACTGTGATCTGTTCCATCCAAGCACAATGGTTTATGGTTTCTCATGTTGAGGCACAAGCTATAATCTCAATTGTAGAGGTTTAAGGGTACACTGAATAAATTTGAATACATTCAGTAATCCTCATTTACTCTGTGTTTTACTGCATGTCAGTTTGTGACTGAGACTTGCCTTCTAGACTTGCTTGGATGTCCAGGAGCACCTCTTATCCCTCATCTGACACCCTAGAAACACACAGTTTTTGGAATTCTGTATGTCAAGAATAGTCCCAGATCATTTACAAATTTTTAAAAATTATTATTTTTTTTAATTTATGATACTTTCACTTGTGAAATTTACTTGTTGATATTCCCTCAAACGCCGTTTCGGAGTTGTACTCTCCTTCTTCAGTGAGGTTTGAATACGGAATGTGTCAAGTAGTCGGTAATTTGTAACGGTTTTTTTAGGTGACTGGTTCTGTGTGGGGGTGTGGAGATGGAAGGGGGTTGTCTCGGGATTCTGAATTGTATGCGTTGTGTATTATTGTGTCGAATAGTGTGTTTGATTTAAATTGTAAATGGTCATTGAGTATGTTGTTTTGTTGTGTTTGTATATTTCGTATTGTTCTGCGGTGTTGAGTTTGCGACTTTTGGGTAGGTAGTGTAAAATTTCAAGATTGTTATTTATATTGGTGTAACTGTGGTTTTCTGTCTGGATGTGTGTGGCAAATGTGGATCGTATGTTGTTATTGGATAATGCTTTTGTGTATTCAGAAAATTGGAGGAAAAAGATCTTCCTGTCTGGCCTATATAGAATTTATTGCAGTCGTTACAGTTTAATTTATATACGCCTGTTTTGTTGTATATATGTCTATGTTTTTGTTTGTGCCGTTAATGTGTCTTTTGATGGTATTGTTGGTTCTGTATGCTATTTTGTATTTGTGTTTTCTGAATGTGTTGGCAATTCTGTGTGTTAGAGTTGTAGTATGTGAGTGTGGTGTATTTGTTTTGTTGTGTGTTATTTGTATTTTTTGTTGTTTTTGTATAGGATTTGTCTGTGTAATTTGTTTATTAAATCAGGGTTGTACCCGTTTATTAGTGCTATGTATTTTATTGTGTTAAGTTCTTCATTATAATCTTGCTTATTTAGCGGTATTTTTGTGAGTCTTTGTAGCATATGGTTGAAGGCTGCGTGTTTATGTTGTGTTGGATGATTTGATGTGTTGTGGATGATCATGTCAGTTGTGGTTGGTTTTCTGTAGATTTTATATGTGTCTGTTTTTTTTGTTCTGATTTTATTGTTTGTTTTGTTGATTGTTAGGTCTAGAAAGTTTATACTATTGTTTTTTTCTATTTATATGGCGAATTTGAGTTTGGGATGTATCGTGTTTATGTATTTGTAGAAATTTTCTACTTGTCTTGTATTACCATTGTATAATAATAATATGTCGTCTACGTATCTGTGCCAATATATGTGATTTAGTTGGTATATTTGTTGTTATGTGTTATATGTTCTTGTTCTATGTGGTGTATAAATATTTCAGCTAGTATACCCGATATGGGGGAGCCCATGGGGAGTCCGTCTGTTTGAGTGTATATCTTGTTATTGTAAGTGAAGTAATTTTGATCTGTGATTATTTTAGTGCGTGTGATGATTTCTTATATGTGTGTTTCAGGTGTGTTGTTTTGTCTGAGTAAATGTTCAAGTGTTTGTATGGTGTCTTTGACGGGTACATTGGTGTATAAATTCGTTATGTCAAATGATGCTAATGTTGAGTTGTGTGGTATATGGACGTGTTCTAATTTTTTGACAAGTTCTATGTTGTTTTTAACAGAAGTGTTGTTGGTTAGATTTATGTGTTTTCTGATTAGTTTATCTAGGTGTTTGGCGATTTTGTGGGATGGTGCTTGTGTGTTATTTATCAAAGGTCTAATGGGTATATTGGGTTTGTGTATTTCGGTAATGCGTTTAGTTTTGGGGGGTTTTATTAGTTTAGGTGTAATTTGTTTTAGGTATTTTATGTTTTCTTTTTGGATTATGTATTTTGCATTATTTATGAATTTTTTAATTTGTTTTTGATATTTTATTGTGGGATCTTTGGTTATTTGTGTTATATTGCTTTCGGAGAAGAATTTCTCAGTTTTATTGTTTATTTCTTGTTTGTGCATTATGACTGTTATGTTACCTTTGTCAGCTTTTAATATCGTTAGGTTATGTTCATTTATTTTTGTTGTATATTTTTTAGCGTTTTATTTTCGTTATTATGTTCTTTTGGTTGTTGTTTTAGTATGTGTTTTAATCTTCGTTTTATGTCATGGCGTATGGGTTCTTGGTCATTGTTGTGTGTGTTTTGTACGGCTGTTTCAGTGTCTATGATTACGATTTTTAAAAGTGTAATTTTCCTGAAATCAATTTTTTCAGTAGTATGTACTTGTCAGATCAGTTTGTTTTGATGATTTCAGAATAAGTGTTTGAGAGAAACAGTTATGCCTAGACAGTAGTGGTATTTAAGAAATCTTGAAAATATAATTACATGTTTTGAATCATTATGAGTGAAAGTACACCTTAATTTTTCTTTTTACTTGTAACTTACAGTTGTAGTAGCTAAAATTAGTATCAAATCTTTATCTTTTGTCTACACATATCAGCCCCAGCCACCAAGAAACCACTTGTTCAACTATTCATGCATGTTTGACTTAATGAACGCAGTCATGATATTTTAGCCAAACAACCATATTACTGAATAGTCTTTACAACAGAAGTCGTGACCAGTTACTAAAAGTGATTAAAGCTATTTTTTTTGTGAGATGTGGTAGTTAAAGTGACTTTTTTTTTGGAGAAAAACAGTAGATTACGTAGTAATTTTTATTAAAGTAAGTTAAATTTTGATTGCAATTTTTTATCGTTTTTTGTTACTGTATTCTTTTTAAAGAAATGTGTTTAGTGGCATACCTATTTACATTTTATTCCTACTACCCATAGAATATCAATGTGGAAAACTTAATATTTTTTAAGTTATAAAGTTGTATTTCTGTTGGATGCCATATTACATAAACCTTTGTAATACTCAATCAAAGAGTGGTACACTCGTTTCACGCTGCTGCGTTCTTAGCTTCTGACTTTAGATGGTCATTCCTCCTTCTTACTTTATTTTTGATTCATGCTGATTCGAAGAATCACGTTTATATCGTTAATAATCCCTGCTTCTTTCAACCACACCAATTTATAATAATATTCATATAAGAACATAAATTCATAAAATTTTAACTTGCATAGAATTATTAATAAAATTGAGTTTCCTCAAATACTGTATTATTGGGAAAAAATTATTGTAATTTGTATCAGTTGAAAAGTTAGACTTGTTCTGATTCTAAGTTATGCTTGAATATTAATTTGCATTATAGTGAGCCCATAGTTATAGTTATTAATGTTAAATTAGATTGTATAATAAATTAAAATTATTAGATAAATGACTAGATGCTTTGTGAATAAGGATAATGAAGATTATTTCTGTCCTCCAAATCTGTATTTTCAGATATACATGACGGCACATACATATATTGTATTTAAGATATTTTAAGTAGATGAAATTAAATAACAGATTAAGTGTTTTCTAAAGGAAATGCATGATAAACAAAAACAATTAAAGAAAAATAGTTTTAACAATGATAAAGTGTAAATTACATGGAGAAGTAGGTTTAGGCAAAGTAACAAGAACATTTAATGAGATATCATTATGTGCAAATGAGTAAGTGCATTCTCTGTACGTCTATACATAATTGTCTATATGAGGAACTAAACAGCTAAATAAAGGTGTTTAATAAATATTAAAGGATATAGTATTTGGTTCTTTCAAAATATGTAGAAACTTCTTTCTTAGCTTATGCTCAGACTAATGGTTTTAATGCTTATTACAGTACTGAAACAAACACATATTGTATATTGTGATAATTTTCTGTGTTACAGCTTAGGAATATACCAAACAGAAGAACTAGTGATTTGCCAAATTATAGGGCTAATGTTGCATTATTTTACACTGAGTTCTTTATTTTGGATGGCTGTGTCACTGAAGTAAGTAAGATAGGAATAAATATGTTGTTAGTGTGTATTCTTTACTTTACAGGAACTGTTTCATAAACTACACATACCATATATATTGTAACGTAATGAAAATATGGTCCCCTACGTTACATAAAAAATTTATAATTCTCAAACTAAAAAATAAAAAAATAATAATTGTCCGTAGTAATAAAAGGTCAGAAAAATAAACCATTGTTAAATGAATAAATAATCCCCAAATAAGAATACAAGGTAAAAGAAAAAATAAGAATGTTTATAAATACAAACTATTAAGTGTTCAGTGAAAAGGGTAAATGATAAACATAGTGACAAGTATTGAAACATAACATAGACAGTTTTAGAACAATTAATGAATTAACTGAGAGGAAACTAATTAATTAGTGCATAATTTATTTTATAAAAATGTGCATGTTATTATGTTTTATTATTGTTAATAAGAAGAATGATCCGTCACGTGAGGACCAAAAATGTTATGTTGAGATTCGGTCCAAGTGGACCAAATAAAAATGTGTTGAATGTCGGCACGTGTGCTCTAAGATTTTTCCATCAGAAAGAATGAAGCTTGGTGTGTTATCGCCAGGATGCAGAATGATAAAGATAGTGGACTGTATTAATACATTTATTAAGTTTCCTTTTTTACACTCAACTCATAGTACTAAGATTGGCTAATTCTGAAGATTAAATTTGAAGAAACCGATTTGTAAATGAAGCTACATTTTGATGAGGCACAAATGTGTGCCACTCAGCTACATTGAAAAACGTTGAGGCCTAAGGCCTAAATAATTGTCGCGACAACAAGAAAATGAAAAAGACAGAATCAGGCAGCAAACGTAATGACGTCCGCTGTCAGCCAAGGCTCGTGGAACTGTATCGTTGTAAAAACATGATAAGAACGATTTGAAAGCGTACAGATTAGCCAACCTATGAATGCGAAAATTACCACACTACTGTCCATAACTGCCCGCAAAAAATCAAAAGATTTGTTAATACATTTTAATAACTTATTGTAGAAAAATACAGAGTTCTTAATAATAAAGGTCAATCTCAGTAGGCTGCATTGAACCTTGAGTTGTAATCTTAGATAACAGTTATGACATTAACTGCTTAGCGATAAGCTTGAGTGATGATAAGAGTTAAGCAGGCCAAGGTTGGTGTGCAACTTGATTTGAGCATGAGTATAAATGCAAGAGTTAGCAATGTATTGCCAATATATATTGTATGTATACAATATTGAACGATATAAGACATGAAAATACATAATTTGACAATGTTTAATGATGAATAATCGGTGACTCATCACATGATGGGCCCGATAAATTGTAACATTTATGCAAGTCATAGTGGTTAGCTTGAACCAGTTAAGGCCAGTAGACCTATACAAGTATTGAATACATGCACAAACAAAATTATTATAAAATTATACATGTAAAGACATAAATTAAGCATGACGCCATATAGTCTGCACGATGCCTGGAGTTTCAGGAATATACAATAAATTGTTATGTGACAACAAGCTATACATAGTTGCAAGCACAAATTGTTATGATATGTATGTCATAATTAAAGCATGAATAATAATTGTGCAATGCGTGATCACAAAATGCAAAATACAATATAAACTACAATATAAAAATAAAAATATAGGCGTGGCGTGGTTATAGACAGTAGATGCGAAAAACAATGTGTTTTACATAAATACAAGTTATATAATAAATACAATAAAATCAGTTTAGTTAATTACAAATATGAATAAGGCACAATAGCATAAGTGACAAGTACAACAATGTGGTTATACAAATGTAATAAATGAGTTGAACAATTGCGAGAAATACATTCATAGAATAATAAATATCACACATATTGACAAATGTGCAAGAAAATGCATACATGGTTTGTATAACTGCAGACCATGCGAATATTATGTAACAAATTTTTATATAAAACAATACCACCAATGACATGACACATACCCAATACCAATATCAAAATGTAAATGTGTAGGACATAGTATGCCTCACAAATTATTAACATATAAATACAAAAATAGCAAAGTATACCACCATGAAACTATGATAAGTATAGACATAATAGCACAGTGCATGGTTGTGAAATTACAAGTCACATGCAAATTTAGTATAAAAACACGCAATGATGCAAATTAACATTAAAATGTTGTGATGATACATATCACAATTAAGTTGACCAAATGGTCATACAATAAAGTAATGAAAGCCAGTGGCCAAGTAAAATAGCATTGTGCTAAATAATTATAGTAACCTTTTGTCTAAGTCTCGTCCCGCGCTGGCAACAAACATAGCTTATGAACTGGTCTCCGTAAAATACCAGTAGGCGTGCGAATGTCTACAACTCTAATTAAGTTGTCTGGGCCGGGAAATGTGGCGGTAATTACACCAAATTTCCATGCTAATGGAGGTAAGTTATCCTCAATCAGTAAAACCAGGTCACCAATGGAAACATTATCCTTGGCGAATTTCCATTTGTGACGTTGTTGTAATTGATGTAAATAATCGCGAGACCAAGCCTTCCAAATGACTTGGACAAACTTCTGGAGAAGTTGCCCAACGTCCAAGACGAGAGATGGGAACGTGAGATAAGTCTGGGTTAGGTATCGCCGTTAATGGTGCGCAAATCAAAAAATGGCCAGGTGTAAGTGGCACCGGATCATTTATGTCCGATGAAATGGCAAATAATGGGCGTGAGTTTAGACATGCCTCTATCTGAGACAAAACTGTCGTAAACTCCTCGAAGGTGAGTATAGACTTGCCTACCACGCGGCGCAAATGATACTTTAAACTCTTTATACCGCTCTCCCAAAGACCACCAAAATGGGGTGATGAGGGCGGAATAAATGACCAGGAAATACCCTGAGAGGTCGTAAAGGATTTGATTGATAAGGTGGCATCCTTATTATGCCAAAGATTGTAAAGGTCATGTAAAACATTGCGGGCCTTCCTAAAGTTCGTGCCATTATCAGAATATAACCGGCAGGGTATGCCCCTACGGGACATAAACTGACGTAAGGCAGCTATAAACGCGTTGGCTGTAAGGTCGGAAACCAATTCCAAATGAATGGCCCTGGTTGCTAAGCAGATGAACAAAGACACGTACGATTTTGACAGAGTCCTAGATTTCTGCCCGCCATGACGAATCATGAAGGGACCACCATAATCAACTGCGCAGAATAGAAACGGCCGCGAAGGAGTGACTCTAGGAGATGGTAGAATACCAAGCCTCTGAACCTGTTGGTTGGCACTAAACCTGAGGGACTTGAGGCATCCACGAATGATGGAGCGAATGACTGTCTTGGCGTTAATAATCCACCAACGTTGAAGAAGTGAGTGATGCACGAGTTGAGCACCAGCGTGAAGTAGACGAATGTGTTTGCGTTCAATAATAAGGCGAGTAATATGAGCCGATGGATGCAAGACAATAGGATGTTTATTGTCATAAGGTAGTTGCGACTGCTGTAAGCGCCCGCCGACGCGTATTACGCCAGACTCAAGAAACGGGTCCAGAGAAGACAACTTACTCCTAATAGAGACAGAAGACCCATTACGAAGACAATTAATCTCGGCAGCGAAGTGGATCGACAGATTGTTTTATGAAGAAATTAAGAATGTAATGAATTTCAACGGGGGTAAGAGCGCCTGAAATTTTCTCAGCACTGGAGAGTCTAATATTTTTGATGAATCGAAAGCAGTAAGCGTATACGCGTGTCAGACGGTGCAACGAAGAAAAGTCCTTTGAAAGATCAATAGCCAGGGTAGACATTAGAGAAAGTTTGGGGGTTTGTTTTTCCTCCGCAGTGAATTCAGAAGACGACAGATTAGAAGGTAAAAAGGGTGGAAAAAGATTGGACTCGGAAGATTGAGACAAACAGGCGGGACCATGCCACCAAAGCGAACAATCGCGCAAAACGTCGGGGTGACATCCCCTAGAAATAATATCAGCAGGATTATGTCGAGAATTGATGTGATGCCATGTGTAGGCTTGGGTAAGACGCTGAATCTCGGCAACACGATTAGCGACGTAGGTTTTCCACCTCGAAGACTGGGCATGAATCCAGTAAAGGGATACCATAGGGTCAGAATATAGATGAACACTATTAATAAAGGAATGAAGAGCAGGGATGACCTTGAATACGAGTCGCGACAACAACAAGCAAGCGCAGAGTTCAATGCGAGGTAATTACACCTGTCGTAGGGGGGCCACGCGAGATTTAGAACACAGAAGGTGACAAGAGGCCGATGAATCTTGATAAATGACTCTAATGTAAACACAACACCCATAACCCCTTTCAGAAGCATCCGAAAACCCATGTAATTCAACTATCCTTGCCTTAGACTTGCAACGAATAGAACGTGGGACAATAATTTTACTGATCAGACATAATTTATCATATAATGAATGCCAATGCAAGCGTAATTGCCCGGAGATTGGCTCATCCCAACCGAGATTGCACAGCCAGAGTTGCTGCATAAACTGTTTGTACAGGAAAACAATGGGACCGACGAGTCCGAGCGGATCATATATGCCTGCGATAATCGATAGGATTTTCCTCTTGGAGATGCTTGATTCAACGGGGAATGATTTGATGTCAAACAAAAATGAATCGGTAGTGTTATTCCAGAGAATGCCCAAGGTACGCACATTACCCTGTTTGTTTAAAGGGAGTGTTAAATTGTCATGATTCGCGACCACCTGGGGTTCATTTGATGCCCATTTATGCAGCGTGAGACCGTATTGACTCAACAACGTACCTAAGTCAGATTTAAACTTGGTCAGATCAGGAATGGTGTCTGCACCAGTTAGCAAATCGTCGACATAGAAATCATTGGTTATAGCTGACGCTGCATCAGGAAAAGAAGCTTCATGATCCTTACCAATTTGATTAAGACAGCGAGTAGCCAAAAACGAAGCACTAGCAGTGCCGTAGGTTACAGTTCGCAATACAAAGTGTTTAAACTGTTCGAGGGGAGAGTCATGCCACAGAATACATTGATAATGATAATCCTTCTCAGCTACCAGAATTTGTCGATACATCTTCTCGATGTCGGCGATGAGAACATAGTTATGCATACGAAATCGCAAAAGAATAGAAAAAAGGTCTTGTTGGACGTTCGGGCCTACCAACAAGATGTCATTGAGAGAAAGGCCATTGGTAGTTTTGGACGAACCGTCAAAAACGACGTGAAGTTTTGTCGTAGAACTAGAATGCTTAAAGACGGCATGGTGTGGCAGATAGTAGGTATTTGAAACCCCAGAATTGATAGAGCAATTGTCGATAAGCGTCATGTGGCCAAGATCCTTATACTCGTGAATAAAGTTTGCGTATTCGCGCGCAAGCTTAGAATCACGCATGAACCGGCGTTCTAAACTCAAGAATCTTGCTTCAGCGCTGGCATAGGACTCACCCAATTGGAGATGGTCAGACTTAAATGGTAGCGAAACAACGAACCTACCCTCTTGATTGTGATGAGTAGACCTAACGAAATGCTCCTCACAAGCTGACTCGTTATTAATAGGTGCATTATCAGGGATAGTGTCGGTCTCCCAAAATTTTTCGAGAGACTCCAAAATTTGACCGTCGTTGTTCCTAGCTAGGAACGAAAGAGCAGGACCCTTATAACGGCAGTGTTTGGGCAGATTGCCTGCAAGAATGTAGCCTAACCTTGTTTCCTGTATAACAGGAAAATGAGAACCGCGTACGTATTTGTTAGCTAAGATTAAATCTAGGTAGAATTGCGCTCCTAAAAGTATGTCGATGTCAGCTGATATGTTGAAATTTGGATCAGCAAGGAAAACGTTATCTGGAATGTTAAATTGATTTATGTCAAAAGATTGTGCTGGCAGTTTATGGGTTAATGCAGATAAGACCGCACATTTTGCCTTGAAGCTAAATCTTTGATAGCGGGAAATAATGCGTATAGATTAGTGGCACAACACGCGGTATTATTTATACCTGTAATCGGTATGTTAGATTTAGTCAAGTTAAGCCGTAATTTCTTGGCAAATGATTCCGTGCAAAAATTCATTTGTGAACCCGCATCCAAAAGAACTCTTGCTAGTTGTCTGTTGCCAGCCTGGTCAATGACAAACACAATTGCTGTTGATAAAAGAATATTATTTGTAGATTGTAATTTGAGTGAACAATAATTACTGCTACTGGCAGAAACTGGCTTCGACACATTGTTTATGTGCAACAATGTATGGTGTCGTTTTGAGCAGATCTTACATGATTGTTTAATCTTACAATTAGATGAGAAATGATCTGGTCTTAGACAATTGGTGCAGCATTTATGATTTAATATAAATTGTCCTCGTTCTGATGTGCTTAGTGCACGAAATTTGTCACACATGTAAATTGGATGATTAGATTTACAGCATAAGCATGAATAATTATTTGACGCTGAGTGATAACTTTTAAATGCAGTGCTGCCAGCAGTGTTTCGTGATTTATGTTTGTCAGATTTATTGTTGAATCTTAAACTTAGCTTGTTGAGTTGCTGTCCGGCATCGATAGGCAGTGTATTTTCTAACAACTGTTTACGTGCGTTTAAAAACTGAGTAAGACCTTGAAAGTTAGGAAGATTATCGGGGTCTATAGACTCCTTCCATAATTTAAACGTAGTATGGTCGAGTTTTGCTGACAATAATTGTACAGTGATAAGCTCGAATGAATCCACTGACAGTTGCATGGCCGCCAGTGAATTAACGGAAGACGTTATCGTATTTATGAATTCTGCCAAACTTTGGACAGAGTCTTTAATTGTTGACTTTACTTCAAGTAAATTTTGAATATAGTACTTAGCTAGTATGAATTTGTTGTCATATCTAGCGGACAGCAAACTCAATGCTATCGAGTAGTTTTCGTTACAAATAGGTAATGACTTAATTAAATCTAGCGGCTCATTTTTCAGAGACGAATACAAATAGTGTAATTTCTGTACTGACGTTAGATCAGATCTGGCATGCACCAAGTCCAGAAATATTGATTAGAAATGCTGCCATTCTAAGATATTGCCTGTGAAGCAGGGCAAACTTATCGGTTTTAGTTGCATATTGCTTGTTAATACGGGAGATACAGTCTGAACGTTAAAGGTTTCTATCAATTGTAAGATATTGGCTTCTGTTGAATATAACAGCTCTTCGACCTCAACTCGGTCTTCTTGAGCAGCGTTTATGTCTTTAGAAATAAGTTCAATTTCGGACTGTACCTCATCGTATTTTGTTGCCAAGCTTTTTAGACTTTCAAGTCTAACTGTTAAAAAATGTTTGGTGTTAGTGTTTTTGTCAAAGTTACTGATAGCCGAATTAATACGCACTATGGCAGACTTTAAGCCACCTCTCTTTCTGACCAACACTTTGAGGCCTTCTTCAGCCATTGTACGCACCTGATAATGATGTGGTACCTGGTATGCGATGTCCTGAAGCGTCGAGGCCGTGGAGAAGATGGCAAACACACAGACTGGAGAGATGACTGCTTACACTGAAGTACTGACGCTAGCACATGGATGGTCTTGCAGTGATGTCGTCAGGAGGCTCAAAGGCGACGAAAGAAATGCTGGTTAAGTCACGACACGGTCGGATCAGCGAATATGCTGAGTCGCCCATGATGGCCAGAAATTGGGGCAGAAAAATAATGAAAAGGTGAATGACGAATCCAGGCACGGAGCGACCAAAAAAAATGTTAATAAGAAGAATGATCCGTCACGTGAGGACCAAAAATGTTATGTTGAGATTCGGTCCAAGTGGACCAAATAAAAATGTGTTGAATGTCGGCACGTGTGCTCTAAGATTTTTCCATCAGAAAAAATGAAGCTTGGTGTGTTATCGCCAGGATGCAGAATGATAAAGATAGTGGACTGTATTAATACATTTATTAAGTTTCCTTTTTTACACTCAACTCATAGTACTAAGATTGGCTAATTCTGAAGATTAAATTTGAAGAAACCGATTTGTAAATGAAGCTACATTTTGATGAGGCACAAATGTGTGCCACTCAGCTACATTGAAAAACGTTGAGGCCTAAGGCCTAAATAATTGTCGCGACAACAAGAAAATGAAAAAGACAGAATCAGGCAGCAAACATAATGACGTCCACTGCCAGCCAAGGCTCGTGGAACTGTATCGTTGTAAAAACATGATAAGAACGATTTGAAAGCGTACAGATTAGCCAACCTATGAATGCGAAAATTACCACACTACTGTCCAATCATGTTGTTTTATTATCATGGTATTTATGTTGTTTTTTGTATGTAGCAGGTGAAGCAATTGTTTTAAGAGAATATCAATTAACTGATGTTAATTTCATTTTTATGTTAACAAATATATCACCATAGAACTGGTGTTAAACTTTCTAAGATTAAATATTTTGTATACATGTATGTATTTAGTATGTGGATTATAATTGTAAACTTGGCCAGAAAGGCAATAATTGTTAATAAGATACCAAAGGGTTTATTGTAATTATGTTATAAACAAATGAAGGGTTCTATACTAATATAGGTAATAATAAATTAAAATCAGAATGAGATAAAAATGTAATGATAGGCCATAAACCAGTGACATTGTATAGGAAGTCAGGTCAGAAGAGTTAGGTAACAAAATTTGTAAAAACACTAAGTATAATGTAATAAGTTAGGAGAAATCAATAGTAGTTATTGATAGCAGATAAGTAACTTCAATTAAAATAAAATCTTAAAATGTAATAGAACAATTATGCCTAAAATTAATATTTTGTAATGAGAAAATAGTACTTGTTAGACTAAGTAGATTAAGAGGAAACGATAGCAAAATGTATATAATTTAATAACAAAACATATTATAACATCGCCAAATTCAGATCATTTTTGATATCTATAAGTATGTAAGAAATGCAAAAAAGTAATATATTTTAATAAATAAATAATGAAGAGAATAAAAATATAAAATGTAATTAAGAAAGAGGGAGGAAGAATAGTAAACCAAAAGTGATTTTTAAATAAAATTACTGACTAGACTGACAGACAAATAACTTTGACCCAACCCCAGAGATTGGCCAGATAAAAACCAAAATAAAGTGAAACAAGATGGAAGTGAAGGAGAAGAAAAATGAAAATAAAAATGGAACAAACCAACTATAAAGGAAATAAAGTGAAACAAGATGATAAAACACAGACATATAGTATAGAAAAGGGAAGGGATGAATGATACAATCAAATATCATAAAGGAAACGAAATCAGTAAATAACCAATGTCAAAAATAGACATTAGTATTGACTAAGTGACAAATGTAATTCATAATTAATAAAACCCTGATAAATAAGAATACACTAACCCAAGAATTAGGAGTATATGTAAGTAAGAAATCTAGAAAGACATGAACTTATTATATATAAATAATATTTGTAAAGAAAGAGAGAGATAGTGAGATAGTGAGAAATAAACTGAAAGTAACTAAGTGACAAAGAAAAATAATAATAGGGATTACCCACTAATAAACACTTAAAATGAAAAGTTTAAGAAGTGCCAATAGTGAAAGTGTAAAAACCCCAAAATAATGAGTGAATCAGTGATAAACACTAATTAGTTAAAAGTGATAGTGATGAATAAAAAAGGATATTGTAAATGATAGTATGATAAAAAATAGTAATAGATAAGAAAACACTTAGTAAATCAATGATAAAACACTAAATGATTTAATAGTGAACTTATAAGAATTATATAGTTAATGGTAATTAAAAATTGTATTTAGATTAGATATAAACGAAGGATACGATGTTATTCAGGGGGGAAAGCCCATGTAAGGTAAACAGTTTGTGTTACCATGGATTGGAGAAAGAGATTAGTAAAGAAATAAGAAATTAAGAATGCAATCAATAAACACCCTATGTTATAAGGGATAATAGATTAAGTAAGTTTAAAAGGAGTGATGATGTTTCTCACCCAAAATAATAGTAAAGGAATGAAATGTATGTTAAACCAACAGTACCTAATAACTGGTAAAGAATTGTTCATTTAAATTTATGAATAGGATATGGCTGAAGGAAGCATACAGTCCATAGGCCTAGTTGTTATATTTTATGTAATAAAGAATAGTAAATAATAGCCATATTGTTGACGATGGCAAGTTAAATAAATAAGCAAATAAATCAATTCAGAAATAATAAACACTAGAAAATCAGTTAGGAAATAATTGACAAGCCAAGATATAGAAAATAATCTTGACACATAATCAGTACACAAACAAATTCAAGACACAATAACCAATAAACGAATCAATTATAACAACAAAACAAAACACTTTGTAGTAAAAGGAAATATAATTTGTATAAAATAGGTAAGAATAATCAATGGCTACTTAGGCCTAGGAAATGCATAACTGTCAATAACAATTAACTGCAAATTGTATGAAATCAACTAGGAAATTAATAAATTCAAGGCGAGTAAATAGCCAAGAATAATTTGTAAATCATTTGAAAAGAGAAATGTTGGAATAAGGACTTAAATTAAAGGAGAAATGTAATTACCAAATATTAACATAAATGTACAAACATTAATATTTTGAAGAACCTGACCTTAAGGGATATCAAAATAGTCTTTGAAAGGAAATAATAACAGTAGTGATAATATTTAATATGTAGGGAAGAAGACAGAAGAACATAAGCAATTAGAAGAGATACAGCTACTTTGAATAAAAATTCAAATTTGATAACAATGGTTATAAGTCAAAATTAACCAATCAGATTAATTGGTAACCATGACGACAGACGTTTGGTTACGAATTTTCCGTTAGCTTTCTTTACTCGTAATGTGACGCTCTTGCTGAATAGACGCCAAATCTTGAACGATCAAAATTCTAATTTAAAACATCAAAATAGTAGACGAAATTACCACCACTGAACAAGAAGGAAGCAGACGATGACTGAAACCATTTAACCGATGTTGAAAACCAATCAAATGGAAAAGAAATGAATAAATTGCTCCGATTAATTTGAAAAAGATGCCAGACACCCTAGACAATTGAAAATTAAATATGATTGCAGCCTAATTCCTTATTACCAGATCAACTGTGTACTCCCAGTCTACTGATGTGTTAAGTATCATTTAAATTACCCAGATTTCTGAATAAACTCACTTTAAAGATTTCTCACAGTAATCTGAACTCTCACGAAACTGCACATAATTTCTTTCAAAGATTAAAATAAAAAACTAAGACACTGAAAATTTGTAACTTGTAAAGTTAACCTGTTGTTTGTTTATGAAATTTTGAAACACTTTTACTACACTCCAAGAACAAGTTATAACTACCCAGTATATTATTTAAGTATAACTGATGTAAGGTAGTGTATTTTTATTGTTGTAATCATTAATAATCCTTTTATCGTAATCACAAGAATCCAAGACGTTTGAACGAAAATATTTGTATACTACTTCGACAGACGCCATACTTGAATGTCTGTTACGTTCAAAGATCGATTTGTCAAACCCAGAGAAAGTGTCTCATATAAATTACCGGTGCAAATGTATTACAAAAGAAAACATAATTTGTATTAACCTGAATAATTAGTAATCAACAAATAATAAACAAGTTCTGAGTGTAACCACTGTGTTGTAATTTCATTAGGATGGTGTATTATAATTTGTGTACATTTTAGAGAACAGTTAGTATTGACGGCAAGCTCTCATATAGCCAACGCAACGAACTACTGGCCCGATTCAGACGGCTAAGTCGAGGCGGGAACAAATTGAATTCTCCACACCGCCTGTGCTGCGCTTGTCATACCATCATAAAATTTTTTTATTGTTTTAATTAAACAATTTGGTGCCACCCGGGATTTTCACACCTCTTGTGAACAACAGGTAAGGACTGGTTATTCGTACGTTCGCGACGAACACAATCAGCGTAAGTTACGTTCCAAAGCGATGACGGATAGATAAGACACGTTATACCCATTACACTTATACACGTTTACGATACAGACGGAGAGCGGTTCGTAACAATATGTAATGGTTTAATATGATATAACGTAACTTTAGTAAGGGAGTATTTTATTAAGTGCAAGAACATTGTTTAATTATGGTTCTAGGATTATAAATATTATCCAATAAGAGAACAAAGACTGGTTGTCAAGGACGACAAAATGGAATAAATTTTGTTTATTCGATTATTGAATTGTTATCCATGAATGAGGACAGTTTAGTTTTTATGAACCTAAAAAAAATGAGAAAATTATATAGAATAAATTAATGAGTCAACAAAACTAAATAATAACTAACAAAAGGAGTGCTCGCTGACTTTTGACGGTCATATATAAAAGAGTACACTTAAGCCTATCAATTAAAATTGACGAAAGTCTAAAGGAAGAACTTTACCAATTAAACCCAGTAAAAAGAGTAATCATTAAATTTAAATAATAGACAAATGAAGATAAGTAACTACCTGAATGAATTAAAGTAATCCAGTATTCTAAAGGACGAAAGAAGAAATTAAAATTGTACTTGAACCTCACTTTTCATGACTCGATAGAGAAAACATATTCCGACACAAAATACAGTGGAACCTGTAACCACAAGAACTGGACATTGACGAAGAGTAAGGATTGGCATTTCTGCATCATCCCAGGACCAAGACACAAAACTTTATTTTGAAACTGGAGTGAAGACTGGCGAGGATTTATACATCTGTATCTTGGCGTTGATCAACCATCTCGAAGCACAAGGTTATCTGGGCACGGCCATTACAAGTAACTGTGTCATCGGACGGTAAACTCTACTTATTTTAAATATTAATTAATAAGTATTTAGTAATAGGTTGTAATACCTTGTAGTCCTATTTTTGCATTTTCTGACCTTACTAATAGTCAAAAGAACCTTCATACCCTGTGTTTAAGAAAAACAATAATAAATAAAAGTAATATATAAACCTGAATTCGATAATTAATCGATTCATTCCAGTACGATCGATTTTTGTATTTTAGTGAAGGAAGAACATTTGTTTTCAAAGAAAAAATATAAAATAAAGAATCATTCTTGAAATTGGTGATTTCTTATTATTTGTGTAATATTTAGTGCATGTTGAATGAGTTGTAATTTATAGAGAGAGTAACGTGAGAAGTACAGTAAGCGGAACAA
The DNA here is from genome assembly GCA_034769895.1 of Magicicada septendecula. Taxonomy (NCBI): domain Eukaryota; kingdom Metazoa; phylum Arthropoda; class Insecta; order Hemiptera; family Cicadidae; genus Magicicada; species Magicicada septendecula. Next base: position 750,492,024 of record CM068367.1, on the reverse strand, counting down.
CTAACCTACAATAACCAGCTGACTGTGAACCACAGCGCTAGCTCGCGGACAGCTGTTGAATTCCAAGAGAAGAGAAACTTATTTAAGGATTTTACTCTCCTCTCTCAACACTTGATGCAGACTAGGCCTGAATAATAACCATAGAATTACCCAATAAATCAACTGGTGTTGAACGTTATTATTGCAGACTGTACTAAATTATTATATAATATTGAGATATTCGTAATATTTGATTAATATCACCAATTAGAAAATATTATTTCTTCACAAGTAACCTGACATTGCGGTGCTTAAGAGAGACCACTTATCACTTCATAAATATTAAATAAACACAAGACGATCAATTTAAAAAAAAAAAAATTATTTACAAATTGGCTCACAACAGTGGAGTTTAAGATATAATTATATATAAGGTATATGATAAGATCGGAACTCGGAGAAAGGTTTAGTAACAATATGTAGTATATGTTGATTCCTGTACCACTAGTTGAAACATATACTGTATTTTATTGACCTTTGTGGTTCGTCATAACATTTTCGTATTAAGTGTTGTGAGAAGTCGTTGGTCACTAGTGTTTTTCTCTCAGGTTAGAGGTGTAGTGTTTATAGAACTTCACTTTTATAGGGCACTGGTAGTAATAATAGCAGGTGATACTAGAAATACTGACAAACACAATTTTTGTAAAAACAGGATAAGAATATTTACATCCATCCTAGTAGATTAAATTTTGTTTGTAACAAGAATAATTGTATTATCAATATAAACCATTTTCAATTTTGTTCAAGGTGATGGCAGAACCATTTTAAAAATGGTGTTACAGACAGGATTTTGTTATACATTAATAGTACATCTGAGTACTTTTAGTTAATAATAGTAGACCACAATATATGTCAAAGAAAAAAAATAAAAATATTAAATTTGTAACTGTATAAAAAATGACAATATTTATAAGCATTTTATAAATAGGATACAGCATATACATTGAATGTCTTATATTTGGTCATTTGACTCAAAAATTATTAATTGGAGTTAACTGAGCAACACTTCAAATGTTTAGACAAGTAATTCTTGCTTTTAACTGTGGTGTATACATTCACAGATAAGCTTAGCTAACTTTGTGAAGTTCGTGTGCCATTGGGAGTTAATGGAAACAATCGAATGTGACACTGTCTGGCTGAACACTTACTCTTGTTTATGTTTTGTGTTGATTGTGATTGTTGAGATATTTTTATTCTAGGCATGTGATATTACTCAAAGTCACTGTGAGGGCGGCATTTGTGATATTACTCACTTTGCATTATAATCTATTTTTATTTATACAAATAAATAGTACCATAATATGGCACGTGTGTACTTACCAACTTTAATTATTGCCGGGCTCATACTCTTCTTATGCAATATGCTTTTATACCTAAGGGGTGCCAGGAGTTCGTTACAGCGAGATTCTTGAGTCAAAGAAGGTGACACGAATGATAACACTGTTTAGAGTGAAAGTACTATCAAATTTTAATCGTCAACATAAATGCATTATAAAAACCATGTGCTTAAAATGGCGTCGTACAAAGTTGCAACAAAAGAAAATGGTGGCTATTTAGTCAGCCCTGTCAGTATTCATATTTCTGGTGGTCTCTAATCAAAATCGTTAAAATGTTATATTTGTACAGCAGTTCTAATTACTTATTAATTCATATTTGCTATATACACAAACCAATGCCCTTGACATATACATATATACTCATGGCCATGCGCTCACTCTCACACCCTCACATACATTCATCTAATTATGGGTACATGATTTTAATTAGTTGTCTTCACTTAATGAGCTCATTAGATTAAAATAGAAAATGACAAAAGGTTGACTTCTCTTAACGGTGATAAGCGTAGATCCCTCGCTGCTGTTGGTTGAGTGTTCCCGGCATGGCTGGTGTTCGTCTCAAGTCTATTTGGTTTTAATTACATAGTTATCACTGATTCTACATGTTTTTTAGATTGAACTGTTAATACATTTGAGCGACTAACGCTCCACCATCACATTTGAAAGTTAGCTTTGATTGATTTTAAATTTTTATAGTAAATCTGAACAGACAGCGATACATCGCTGCTGCACCCTTGAAGAACTACGTTGGATTGAGACGGAGGCAAGTGTAAAATTGCGTTTGTGTGCGTACATTTTTACGTCACCACTCTTTTTTCACACAGGACTAAGACTGGTTACATGCGTTGTCGTCAGTGCGTCATTGCTTTTGTTATGACGGATCAGTGTTATTGTCCAATTGGAATTCGTATTGTAGTCTTTTCGTCACAAACACCGCCATGGTAGATTTTGAGTTTAGCACGTCCATCGGCGACCTTGGTGTCTTACTCTGGCCGAAATTGCGTTGTTCCTTTTTCCAGAGGGACAATGTACCTAACCATTCTGTATGCTTAAAAATACATAATAAAACATTGAAAACACCTACATAACCCATAATTCCGGTATTGGGCCAGTATGTACTGTTACAAACCCCCTCAAGGAAAATTTTTGTGTCGAAACCCAAAAAATTTCCTTGACTCATTCACACTTTCCTAAAAGGATCAGTCTAGATACGTCACCACAACCCCCTATAACGTTACGAAAAAAATTTTATCATCACTTACCCTTGGTCCCATGATGTTGGTCGCACCCTCTGACCTTACTGGACTTCTCCTGAGAGATCCCTACACCATAAAGCCATGAGGCACTCTCCACTCCTGTTCTGACGCTCCAGCCAGCCCAGGACTGCGGTCACAACACCACAAAACTCTGAAACATTGCATACAAAAATTTAAAATAGTGGTCTGATACACTTACGCATCTACAACTGATATGCTCCCCTTTAGATGCATTGGTTTGTGTTTGGGGCATTGGTTTGTTTCTAATTCAAAAGTGTCACTTAACCACAACAAGACTTAAAATACATTGATTTTTTACCACCACCAAATTCGAATACTTCATTGTAAGAAAATAAACAACATATATATGTAACTAAATATAACACAATATATCAACAATTCTTTATCCTACCCCAAAATACCTTCACCTAATTATTTCTATAAATTCAGCTTACAACTATCATGACAGACACTTTTTCTTTAAACTTTGTTGCTCAACTTATAATCATTTATCTATTTTGTAAATGGCAGCTTACTAGAATATTTTATTTAACTTCATTTTTAACTTTAAACTTCCAACTTTAAAATCTACTATATCTTAAAACTTGTTATCGTCATTACCCCTGTATTGACCTCCTAACCACACACTCTATTGCCATCAACATAATAAAACATCATAAAACATTGTACATTACATATTAACATTGTTACATCTACCTTACATTAAACAGTTTAAATTTACATGATTTGTACCAAACTTTATCACATTACTACTTCAGCAATTCTCTATTAACTTTTAATTATTTGACATTCATTAGATTCTATACAACAATTTCAAATTTGTCCTTACCTTTCTGTTACAATTACCTTCCTTTGTTACCTCACCTTCCTACCATGAATTCTCCTTTTCTAACCCTTCTATCCTTACTCGTTTGGGTGACTCTCTATTACTCACTATTTTCTCTGTCTTATTTTGGCATCTGTCAACCTAACCTTACTCCCCTCTTTTTCTACACTAGCCGCTTCTAACCATTAATATATTTTGACACCAATATCTCTATAATAAACCCCCTTCACAAATCCCATTTAAAACCTCTGGCACCGCGCCTTTTTGTACTAGTATGTGTGTATTCCCTCTAACCAACTCATTCCCTTATCGGTTTGTGACCCTTTCAGATAACCCTTTCCGGCACACAACGATCCACTCCCGTCTCAACATCTCTCGTTGGACTCCTACACCAATACCCTTATTACAAAATATCACCATCAACAACAAATATAGTTACCATGCACATCACTCAACTCTACATATAATTACTAACCACTGTGTCCCTAAAATATCTAACACCTCTTTATACATTATCAGCATCTCAACACTTTATTTTTCCTAACTCCCATTAACTCTAACTAACTAACTCCAATGCCTCTATTTTATCCTTACTACCCAAACTCTTTATAACATTTCAACATTAATATACCATTAGAAATTCATCACTTATCTGCTAACAACACCTTTCATATCCAAATACATAATCATCTACTAACCATTAGAATCTGAATTCTCATAATATCCTTTAAAATCATTATTAACTTCCTCCAATTATTCAAAATCGTACAATACATGTTTACATAAAAATTACATAAAATACACAACAGTAAAAATACACAAATACATAGACATCAATACACAAAAATATACAATTCACATAATCATGAAATCATTTGCCATAATCAGTCCTAATCAGTCCATTTTTTAAAAACACTGTCCACACAATTAAATGTTCATAACACAATAAACAATTACCCCATATCGTCGAACAATAGTCTTATCTTATATCTATATACATTGCTTATTATTGAATCTCTTATATTAACATCATAAATGCATATACCATTCAAATTTTCATTATTTTCCACAAACTCATTGAATCTGTCATGATTGGTCATTGTCCTGTCACCTCCAGTATAATTCGTCACAATCAGATAAGTTACTAAGTCATTATTTTCATTATCATCTCCTACGAATACTATATCAGCTTCATTACAAGGTAGGTACTTATTATTTTTATTATATATCATCTCTACACCTAACCTTTTCCTAAACTCTTCATAATTTTTCTTTACTTTATATATCTCAGTTTCTCTCTTTCTCTCTCTCTCAAAACATTTCTCACCATCATACCAAGCTACACACTCTTTCTCCATATATGCAGGGGACTCTACTACTTTATCACTGCACCACCTGTGAAGTGCACAAAAAAAACCAGGGACCACTTTATTCGTAGACCTTCTGTCTTCCAAATACGCATTGAAGGCACTCTCGTCCTTCCTAAACACACGTGAAGTCTTTACTTCACCCCCTACTACAACATTACGGGAAAAATTTACCCCCTGCAACCCCTTTATCTGTAAATTCTCTCTATACTTTCTCTCTAATTCATCAACACTTTTTATCACTTCATTATCAAATTCTACTCCCATTATACTTTTATCACCACTCTCAATACTCACACAATTATTTTCTAACACCATATTTGTAATTCTATTATAATTCTCACCACTACTTACCTTGTCTTTATTTCTATCTGATTTGTCTACCTTGTCATTGATTTGTTTGACTTTATCATCTAAATTACTTATCTTAGTTTTAATTTGCTCGTCTACAATTTCTGTGTGCTTTTTAATATCATTACATTGTGTTTCTATTATATTAATTTTCTCATTAACATTGGAATTTTGTTTATGTATTTCGTTTTCAACTTTTTTAAGTTTCTCGTCTAATTGGTTCAATTTTACGTCTTGCACATTATTTTGTTTTTTCAATTCATTTTCGAGGCTATCAAACTTCTCGTCAATCTCTTTTAACACACTATTTTGTGTTTTAATCAATGCGAACAGGTCTTCTAATGATATTTTATTTTCGACTACTTTAGGTGTTGAGCTAATGTGTCTTTCCAGTAAAATAGATTCTGTCTCTGACTTTTCTATTTCTATGCTACTATTATTATCTGCCATTTTTATTTTAAATGTTGGAATTACTATTTCACTCTACTTGTAACAAAATTACACAATTACTATTTACTTTGGTTGTTAACATAACCTCCATAACCTCTCTTGTTATGTTCTGGATATCATCTCGTCACCCTCTATGTCTCTGACTCTGGCTTATTTATATAAAATAATTTTATATAAAGTCAACTGTTCGGGGCCATTTGTGATATTACTCATAAAGTCACTGTGAGGGCGGCATTTGTGATATTACTCACTTTGCATTATAATCTATTTTTATTTATACAAATAAATAGTACCATAATATGGCACGTGTGTACTTACCAACTTTAATTATTGCCGGGCTCATACTCTTCTTATGCAATATGCTTTTATACCTAAGGGGTGCCAGGAGTTCGTTACAGCGAGATTCTTGAGTCAAAGAAGGTGACACGAATGATAACACTGTTTAGAGTGAAAGTACTATCAAATTTTAATCGTCAACATAAATGCATTATAAAAACCATGTGCTTAAAATGGCGTCGTACAAAGTTGCAACAAAAGAAAATGGTGGCTATTTAGTCAGCCCTGTCAGTATTCATATTTCTGGTGGTCTCTAATCAAAATCGTTAAAATGTTATATTTGTACAGCAGTTCTAATTACTTATTAATTCATATTTGCTATATACACAAACCAATGCCCTTGACATATACATATATACTCATGGCCATGCGCTCACTCTCACACCCTCACATACATTCATCTAATTATGGGTACATGATTTTAATTAGTTGTCTTCACTTAATGAGCTCATTAGATTAAAATAGAAAATGACAAAAGGTTGACTTCTCTTAACGGTGATAGGCGTAGATCCCTCGCTGCTGTTGGTTGAGTGTTCCCGGCATGGCTGGTGTTCGTCTCAAGTCTATTTGGTTTTAATTACATAGTTATCACTGATTCTACATGTTTTTTAGATTGAACTGTTAATACATTTGAGCGACTAACGCTCCACCATCACATTTGAAAGTTAGCTTTGATTGATTTTAAATTTTTATAGTAAATCTGAACAGACAGCGATACATCGCTGCTGCACCCTTGAAGAACTACGTTGGATTGAGACGGAGGCAAGTGTAAAATTGCGTTTGTGTGCGTACATTTTTACGTCACCACTCTTTTTTCACACAGGACTAAGACTGGTTACATGCGTTGTCGTCAGTGCGTCATTGCTTTTGTTATGACGGATCAGTGTTATTGTCCAATTGGAATTCGTATTGTAGTCTTTTCGTCACAAACACCGCCATGGTAGATTTTGAGTTTAGCACGTCCATCGGCGACCTTGGTGTCTTACTCTGGCCGAAATTGCGTTGTTCCTTTTTCCAGAGGGACAATGTACCTAACCATTCTGTATGCTTAAAAATACATAATAAAACATTGAAAACACCTACATAACCCATAATTCCGGTATTGGGCCAGTATGTACTGTTACAGGCAAATATTTTATTTTTAGTTTTTACTTAACATATTTATATGTTTTTCCTATATTAGTGAGCATAGAGTGAAGTTTAAATATCTGTAAGATAAGTGACATTGTTAAATGTTTTAAAATGCTGGATTTTCTCAATTACTGTTACATAAAAAATCAAAATACAAAAGGTCATCATTCTTCAATCATCTCTTAAGGAAATAATATCAAAGGGTGCAATTTGAATTATCTTTTTGTGGACACAGTGAGAAAATTTGTGTGAAAATCTGAAAATAAGGTTAATAAAATGTATTGCAATTTCTGATCAACTGTTGATTGGAAAGCATTCACATAGCAATTCACTGTTGAAAGGGACATCAGATACTTTACAACATTAATTTTTACAATGCATGTTAGAAGACTGTCAGCATTACGTAGCATCAGAAGTTATAGAAACATTATGTTTGGGAGGCATGTTAGATGGTTCAACAGCATCTGAGCATGAATACAGTTTTTTTGTCATTATAAACTTTGTGAAATACTGTGGGAACAATTTTTCAAAATTTTGTCGTATAGAAAACGCAGCAGCAGATTGTCTGTTTTTACTTAACAAAATAAACAACAGTTCAAAATGATTCAGATAAGTTAATAGTCCACACATTTGATGAAGCTGACATTGTGTTTTGGCGAAACATTAAACGTATAGAAATTGTAGTAATGATTCAAATGATCAAAGCAGAACTGAAACAGTTGAAATTGTAGGCCAATTTGAGTAATAGTATGAACCAAGAATGGTGACAGCACTGTGTATGATTTTAATTGAAAATAATAATACAGGTATAAATTCAAAATGTTGATGAAAGATAATCGAAAAAATTGACAAGGCAAATATACGAGGGCAATTGGAAAAGATTGTGGCCTACCATAGAAAAAAATGTGTGGTGTTTCTGTTTTTTACTGCATCGTGGCCCGACGTTCACACCACAAACAGCTGTGAGGCATCAAGTCATTGTTGCGGAGAAACAGCTCCATAAAGAAGGTTTTCTCACAGCAACTCTGAAAATGGAGAAAATGGAACATCTTTGCAGTGATAAAATTTTTGTTAAGAAAGGTTTAACGCCAACAGAAATTTTTAATGAGATGAAGAATGTGTTGGGGGGTGATACTGGACCTTCATTTACTACAGTGAAAAAATGGGCTGCTGAATTTAAACATGGTCATGGAAGTTTGGAAGATGACACGCGTACTGGGCGTCTGAAAAGTGCCACTACACCAGAAATCATCAATAAAGTGCACAATATTGTTTTGGAAGATCGCTGCTTGAAGGTGTTTGAAATTGCTAAGACTGTGGGCACTCAGATGAAAGGGTACATCACATTCTTACTGAGGAATCAGGTATGAAAAAGCGGTCTGCAAGATGGGTGCCATGTTTGTTGACAACTGACCAAAAACTCATGCGAATGCAAGCTTCTCAGGAATGTGTGGATTGTTTTAAGAAAAATCCGAAAGATTTTATTCATAGATTTGTAACAACTAATGTAACATGGGTCCATTACTTCACTCCAGAAACAAAACAACAGTCGAAACAATGGGTGCATAGTGATTTGCCACTTCTAAAAAACGCAAAATATATTTTCTCGGCTGGAAAGTGTATGGCTTCAATTTTCTGAGATGGTAAGGGAATACTGTTAATAGACTACCATGAAAAGGGACAAACGATACATGTAGAGTATTACACTAACCTTTTGGGCCAATTAAATGAAAAAAATTAGAGAAAATAGACCAGGTCAAGAAAAGAAGATCATTTTCCCTCAGGATAATGCACGCCCTCACACATGCGTTGTGTCTATAGCAAAAATCGCCGGGTTGAAATACGATCTGTTGCATTCGCCATTCGCCTGATTTAGTGCCATCTGACTTTCATCTATTCCCAAACCTCAAAAAATTTCTCGGAGGAAGCGATTTTCCTCAGGTGACGAGCTGAAAGTGGCAATAAAAGTGTTGTGTGTGTGTGTGTGTGTGTGTGTGTGTGTGTGTGTGTGTGTGTGTGTGTGTGTGTGTGAGAGAGAGAGAGAGAGAGAGATTCTGGTAAACAGTGCAATTGTGTTTGTTGCAGATCTGATAATAGTTATTATTTTGTAAAAAGAAATTTTATTGCTTGCTATAAGATACACATATAATGGTAATGCATCTGTCATACATAATGGTTACTTTAAAGCTATCATAACCATGACCCTTTGATACAAACCAGCAACAAAAGAAATATGTCTGATAATTTACAACAACTTATCCTTTGTATATCCTAATGTTTTATATTTTTTTGACTACCAATTGTGTAGTTAAAATGAAACGAGGGTTGTAGAAAGTGAAATACAGTAGGACACGGATTGATTACCTGAAATGTCCAATTGTCTGATTTGTACAGCTAGATTAGGGTTGCTTATATAATACTTTGGCTTTCCCTGTAGTGCTATATGGTATTGAAATGTGGATGCCAGCAAAGCCAAAGGAACAAAGATTCCAAACATTGAAGATGAAATTACTCAAAAGAATTAAAGGTCATATGATAGATGATGGGATAAGAAATCCGACTATGAGGAATGAGTTGAATGTGGAACCACTAAAAGAGAAAGTGCAGAGACATAAGAGAATCAGCAAGACCAGACCAGAATGAGTATGGACTGCACTCCATGAAGTTATATCATTGAAACACTGGTGAAGTAGAACAAGTCCAGTGACCTAAGCTGGAAAAGGGCATGGCAACAATGGTAATGTAATGTTTGAAACATATGCCTTTGTCTCTGACAAGTAAAAAAAATTGTACCTTCTAAATGACTCACAAATTACTTTATTGGGAGTAATATGGGACTACAGATAAAAGTTATTCTCTTTGTGTTGATTAATGGAAATTTGTGTCACCTGTTCTTAAAGTCTGTTACAAATCTAATTGTTATGTTATGTTATTTTTGGGCAATATCATACTCCTGATATTTATAATGTGTTCCTTTGAAGCCTGTTTAGCCATGTGTCCTCAGCCGGAATAATTCCTTTTTTTTATCTAATGTATTAATAAATGTGTTAACAATTCCAGAACTTTTAAACTGTAATGTATTTTAACTATTTAAAAATTTAAATTTCTGTTGTATTGTATTTATTGTTCATAGCCTAAAGGTACCATACATACGATTTGCAATAAAATTTATTATTACTCACATTATTAAAAACGATCGATTTCGGTCACAGACCATCGTCAGGTCATACACAGCACACTTGTGGTCACAATATATTAAACAGTCACTATTTACAAAAACGAATTCGTAGACATTGATTAATGAACTTGATACGTACGTCGTTGTCCAAAGTTTCCTGAGAACTGATCTTGTTACAGAGTGTTCATGAAGTGAATCAGTTCTCGGGAAACTTTGGACAATGACGTACGTATCAAGTTCATTAATCAATGTCTACGAATTCGTTTTTGTAAATAGTGACGGTTTTAATATATTGTGACCGCAAGTATGCTGTGTATGACCTGACGATAGTCTGTGACCGAAATCGATCGTTTTTAATAATGTGAGTAATAATAAATTTTATTGCAAATCGTATGTATGGTACCTTTAGGCTATGAACAATAAATACAATACGATAGAAAATTAAGATTATAGGTACCATTAGTAAACAATAAGTGTGTGTATATTATAAATACATCACATTATCATTATTTAAAAATTGTTTTATTATTGAATGAAGTGAGTGTTTTTTTAATGTTGCCTTCATTTTAACACTTTTATGAGAAATCTGTGTAAAGAAATTACAGATGAAACAATAACTTCTGTAGCTAAAACAGTTTAGTACAAAAATTAATTTCTCATATTTTAACAAGTTGCTAGCTTATAGCCAAGTTGTGTAATAATATAATGACAGTTTGCAATTAAGGGTAACTAATTTACCAATGTTAAGATTTTTTTGACAAAAGTCAGCATTAATGTTTCCCCATATGTTCATTCCGTGACATATTATTATTATTATTATGACATAATTATGCACTTAAAAATTGTTTGTACACTTTATGGTGGGTGGGAGTAGTGTGATTGTAAAGTGTATTACAGCATAAAATTTAACAATTGTAATTTAAGAAAATAAATTTTAATTGTTTAAATTTCATAAAACAGGACAGATTCTTTTTTATTTCAGTGCCATGTATAAACAAGTGAACAAAACAGAAGTTGTATCAACAAATTCTGAAGATGTTGGAGGAGAAGCAGTGGTTACAGGCCAGCCTCTTGTAGGCTTGTATTTAGTTGGTTGGGGTATAGCCTTACTTGTTTGTGGTTTAAGTGGAGCAGTCAACTTACCAGGATATGCTCATCATAACCATTGCAGTTTAGGTCCTGGGCCTGGTATTAGTGCAGTACTGGTACCAGCTGGTTCATTGATTTTATATCTCCTATTGAAATCACTGATGGTTCGATGTGCAACTAGAAATTTAGATTCAAATGTCCAGTTATCAGAGGGAACTCAGGCAACTGATTTAGAACTGCTGGATAATCCTGTCATTCCAGAAAGAAGCAGTCTCCATAGTGTCATTACACCCTCTAGTCAAGTTGAAGATGCTGAGCATCCACCTTCAACTCAGTTAAAAGCATTTCTGATTGTCCTCTTTTTTTACATTGCTTTATGGATCTCTGCAGTTTTTAGTACAGTTAAGCCATTCAATATCCCTTATGAAGAGGTGGTATTTAGCTGTATGTATTCATTTTTTATTGTTAATCTTGGTGTCTTTATTATATTTTTTCATTGTTTTGCACGCAGTGATGTAAGATCTGTGTGGTTTTCTGTAAAACCATGTTGTCGGTCTCGAAATATTTCTGATTCTAAACCAGAACCATTACCAGTTGTTTCGTCAACAGACAGTGTGGATTCAAGTTCAGGATTAAAATCAGCAGCAGTTAATATGAATCCAGTCCCGAATCCAGCAAACAATACAGTTAATAGTAATTTAAACTTTGTTGTGTTGCACAGACAGCAGTATCGCACAGCTAGAAATGTACCTGTAGGTAGTGAAGTTGATGTGTTTTATAATCCACATCAAAGTGGTGTTGCTAGGAAATTCTTTAAAAAACAGAGGCGAAAACAAAACAACTTGGGTACACGAAGATGTGGGGATGGAAGAGGTTCACCTGTACCACAGGGCTTTTTTACGGCAGGTTCTAAAGTTAATAATACCAACTTTCATGTTGAATTCCCTAATAATCAAGTGTCATCTAATCCAAACATGTTACACAGTAATGAAACACCTATTGAGCGACTTGTTATTGGCGCAGAAGTACCTGAACCACTACTTAATAATGGTAGTAGTCTGCGCCCTGGGTATTCAACTGAAGATCAGGTAAGTGATTTCATTTTTACTGTGTACTTGATTCTTAGAAACAACGTTTTGTTCAATGTGTGACAAATCTGTAAGTGTTTAAAAATAAATAATATTTGTGTCACCTGTACTCACCTTAATTAATTTTTCTAATAATCACTAAGATCAAATTAGAGTGAGCATAGCGTAAAAAAGTTCAGATAAAAATCTAGATGAACAAATGAAACGTAGTTGTAGGTTAGAGAGCAAAAATGAATCATATGGAAATTACATAACAGTTGTCCAATTTATTAACTTGGAAATTAAATACAGTATATTTGTTTTACGCGCGTGTGCACACACGCATATGCAGTGGACATTACAATTGCAGATGGAATGTAGCAGACAATATTGCCATATCATAGTATATAAAGAAGGTATATGAATAAGTAAAGGTTGCAGGGTTAAACATTGTAAAGTAGTTTATAAGGAACATTGTGAAAAATGTTAGTTTTAAGTATTTTTAGACTTGTAAACCAACTTTAAGTGCAGTGAAATGTGCGTAACGATACTTAGCCATGCGTGAAGAGTACATGTTCTACATAATTGTGGGTACATGTGAAGAGTACATGTGGGAGGGTACTTAATTATTTTATGGGATATTATTAAAAAGCATGTTAATTTGAATGACTATCAAAATATGGGAAAATATGAGATTGGGCTTATATCAGAATACTCGTAATAAAAAGACTTACCTGATGGTAGTAGTTGTTTTAAAAATTAATAACTGAAGGTTTTATAGCCCATAAAATTGGTTATAAAATATTTCAGGTTTTTTTAATTTGATTTGTTCTGTTCTGCAACCTTCTCATACAGCAAAATCTGTAAGAGTATCAAGAGAAGGTGTTACCGAGGAACCAATCAAATTACAAGAAATTCAGTTTAAGAAAAATACTATGAACATGTAGGTCAGTCTCTCTTTGGAATTGATAACAAGTAAATGCTGTGCTGGGACATTGCATTTGGTCTGCCAGGTATAATAAACACAAGTTATAAAATCCCGTAAGGTTATTGTAATTGTGTGCTATATTCCACGCATGGAAAGTACAAGAGAGTCTATTTAGGAGTAGATAGACACTTCAAGCTAACTGGAAAGGTGTAAGCCTAATACACTAGTTAAGCACTGTGAAATTGTATTTAACCATGCTGGAAGAAATATCTACATGTCCGGAAGCGACCCTGAGGCTGGACAGAATAACTTGAGCCGCATAGTCATCCAGATAATATCAACATGTCATCTGAAGGATCTGCAGTTGACAGTACAGGGAAGTGAACTTATTTATGTACACTTTTAAAAACTTATTTAATACAGGTTACATCAGTATAGACTTTATAGTTTAGATAAGACAAAAAGAACTTTTTTTTTTAAATATTAATTTTTTCCATTGTACAGAAATTAAAATTTAGTTTGTGTTACTTAGGTTAACAGAGACAAATCAATTATTTTTTGTAAACTGTATTAAAAGCGTAGTAAATTGTCAGAAAAATTAATAGTATCATCAATAAATCTGTTTCATTCTAATAACATAAATCTCAATGGGTTATTCTACATGACCCTTATACATTGCACAGAATTTGGTGATACTATACAGGTCGAGTTGAGTAAATCAACTGTTTTGAAATTTCAGTATTGTAATGAAATATTGTTACTGATAGATTAATACACTGATATCTTTATAAACCCTGTGCCATACTGTTGACGTATGAATAGCTAGTGATAAAAGCTGGATTACTTATACACACTATGATACAAATAAACAAACATATCAGCCTCACTGACCACAGATCTTGGTAGTTTACCTCATAGTATAACTAATCATTTAGAAAATGGCCCAGAAAGAAATGTTAGCTGCCATAGAAGCAATGTATAACTAAACATTTAGAAAATGGCCCAGAAAGAAATGTTAGCTGCCATAGAAACAATGATGGCCAAACAACTAGACGAGCCCGACAAGAAACAAGAAGAATGTGATACAAAGTTAGAAGAAATTAATAAGAAACTGAAAGAACATGACAGGAAACAAGAGGAATTAAAAAAACTAGGGGTTTGGAAAAAATTAACAGCAGAAGATAAAACACTCTTGGACACGTTTCAAACGCAGAAGAACATGCTTCAAATAAAACTAGAAAATTACACAGCACATGAACAAACACTAAGGAACATGATACTAAACTGACAGAAATTGACCAGACTGTCCAAGAATATGAATTAAAAACACAAAATGAGAAAGCAAATTGACAATTTAGAATTGTGTGGTACTGGACTGGGTAATCGAGTCACGTGGAACTGTGTCACACGGGTATACCATAACATGGAAGATTTGACTCAGTATCCAAAATTCCACGTTGATGAAAATGATAACCCAGTAGAATTGCTGAGGCAATGTGAGAGGCAGAGACTGTCGAAATGTGAGAAAATATGAGATCGGGCTTATATCAGAATACTCGTAATAAAAAGACTTACCTGATGATAGTAGTTGTTTTAAAAATCAATAATGGTGTGGAACTTAAACTGACTGACCAGGATTAAATAAACTTCACTACGAGATATTGTAAAGGGTCAGCTGCCCAGTGGTATACAATTATCTGAGACCAGGTCATAATATATGAGGACTTCATGCATGCTTTTAAAGCCGATACTGGTATCAAGATGTCCAATGTAAGGTACTTGATCGCCTAGAGTTCGTTAAGTACGGGAATGGGCAGCAAACAAAAGAGCAATATGTTACAACAGGTGGTAAAGATAAAACATCCAGTGAAGCTGAACTTGTGCATAAATTGGTGTATCATTTCGACCAGAACATCAGAGTTGCGGTGATGACATGAGGTGTAAGCAGATTGGAAGATCTTCTGGTATTGTTATCTCAGTGGGAAGACCTCATCACCAAAGTCCAGGCCCCAGTATGACATATGAAGCCACTCACTAATACGCCCAATCATACTGTAAATAAACCAAGGTGGGAGAACAAAAATAAAAAGTAAATAAATAAACTGGGAAAACCTACTGTATCCACCATTAAAGAAAACGTAATCACAGGCAATCCAGAAATGGGGTAATGAACACAGACGGCAACTGTGTATAACTTAAATTCCTGACTATACGAAGACTAAATACAACAAAGTTGAACACACTATGAACACAGTGATTCGAAGCAATAACGATAGTCATAAGAAACTTAGTTTTAGAAATGACGACATTCATAAGATGTACCCAGCTGAGATGAGAGTGGCACTATTAAGCAGTGATAATAGTGATAATGAGAATAATAACACTCCTATATATAAAGCTAAAATAATTGCTAGAATGAATGGCAGTTATACTGAAATACTAATAGATACTGGTGCAAAGTTATCGGTCTTAAATCACAAGTTTATATCTAAACACAACAGTTTAAGCAGTCTCCAGTATTACCTATTAATAATATACAATTATAAACTGCAGTAAATACTAAAGAAAAAAATAAACAAATGTAACCAAATATGAATGGGACTGGGATATTCCTTTTGTTGTTGTGGATAACCTAATTTATGACATTATTGGAATTGACCAACTACATTGTATCCAAGCTAAAATCAATTTGTTTGAACAAATAATGGAGTGCAAGCTAAAAAATAAAAAATATGAAATTAAACGAGACCATGGACAAAAATTCTATAGATACAGACAAGTTTTTTTTTCAGTAATAAGACCCAATATAAATATCAAGTATGCAGACTGTGAAAGTAATAATAATGTGAGTAATAATAACATAACTGACCATCAGCAGTCGGCATTAGACAAATTATTGCACAAACTTGGTGATGTATTTAGTGAAACACCATCTGTCACTAATGTTTATGAACATAAGATTATCGTCCAAGATGAGCCGAAGTTTGTTCAGGTCCCATTGCATTTTCATCAATGTGTTAATCATGAAATACACAAGATGCATGAAAATAATATAATGGAGTTCTCCAAGTACAATTTCATCAATCCATTAGTAGTTGTCAAGAAAGAAAAAATGATATAAGATTGTGTTTAAATCTGAAAAATTTAAATAGTGTTACACAGAAGAATTTTGATTGTGCACCTATGGCTGATAGTCTATTTTAGAAGGTGTCAAGGAATGAAATATATGTTACATCGAGATTTAGAGAGTAGCTTTTGGCAAATAGGGCTACACAAAGATAGTAGAAAATATGCGGCATATGTGTACAAAAACAAATGATACCAGTTTAAAGTTGTTCTGTTTGGTTTAGTATCAAGTGTAGCTGCTATAGTTAAATGTTTAGAATTAGTTTTAGGTCGTTAGGCAGAGGACTTTGTAAGTGTATTTATGATGATATATTAAATATGTCTAGCTCATTTGATGAACACTTAACAACAGTTAGATATAGTGTTTAATAAAGTAAGAAAAGCCAGTTTTGTAGTTAATAAAGAGAAGTTGAATTCGTGAGATCTAAGATCAAGTTTTTAGGCCATGTTATACCAGACAAGGCGTACATACGGATTCTGAAAAATTCAAAGAATCGCTAATTTCCCAATGCCTAGGAAGATGAAGGATATTAGAGCTTTCCTGTGATTAACGGGTTATTATAAGCATTTCTCACCATATAGGAATAAGATGAAAGAAATTATTTCACCTCTGAAAAGGAAATTTTAGCAATTGTATATGCCTTGAATAAATTTCACTGTTACCACATTTACTAGAATATAGCACACACCTGATATTTTAAAGTGCTGAAAAGAAAAAAATAAACAAAATTAAAACTTAACAATTTATTTTTACACGTTGAAAATTTTCACAGCTTTGAAAAATGCACTAGTTCACATTTTACAGACTGTTGACTTCTGTATTTTAACTGAAATGTAAAAAAGTACTTGCAGTCTTCTCTGTTGTTGGCTTCGTCATTATCGTCACTGTCAGAACTAGTGTTTAAATTTTCGTCCCAAAGTTTGTCATCTTCTGAGCTATCAAGGGCATATGAAATCCCACATTTTTGGAAGCTTTTGGGGGAAACCAGCTCTGGTGAAATCAGTGCCCATTTCATTTTCTTTTTATCAGAGAAGACGTGTCAGTGTTTGGAAACTGAAACTGAAACAACACACTGGTAGGGTATCACATCAGAAGGAATACCACATTATTTGTGAAGAATTCCAGTATGCATTGCTAGCAGCAGAATAGTGAATATCAATACATCGTTGCACTGGTACCAAAATTGGTTTCTTTTTGTGCAACCATGTATATAATGTTCATTAAATTACCTCTCTTATAGGTTTCCTTTTACAAAATTTTAACAAATGTGGTTTCCCACTGTGTATTTTTTTTTACCTTTCGAACTCTTACTTGAAATAATGAATTACAAATAATATTATGAGGTATTGAGCTGTCTTAATATACAAGGGAGGTCAAATAAAATTAACATGTGGGTGCTAAAACAGTTGATACATATCATAAAGAAGTGTTTTATTAAATTGCTACATTTTTAAACTGATTTAATTTAAGTGATATTACTAATTCAGGTTTATAATCAATACTATGTTGGGATACTAAGTACAAAAATTTTTACAGGTCACTAGTGTTGTAAGTGATGGCTGTGGTAGTTGTGAAGCTGAGTCACACATTGATTCGGAATTGGCAAATGATTGTGGTCGAGACATCTCAGGAAAACAAAGCTGTGGGTCATCACACATGGCAGTATCAGATCAATCAGATGGAAGTCATTTATATGCAACAATTGATCCTCCATCTCCTAAACAGAAAAGGCCAGGAAAAACTGCTAACTTAGCAACTGCAACTGCAACTAATTCACAGAAGTCTGAATTAGCTTGTTTTAATGTGAGTGGTTATAGGTATCCATTTGCAAGGAGGAAATCACACAGTGATATTGATCAGAAATCTACTGATGGTTCAAATACAGATAAGAAAGAAACAAGTGTCTGATGTGAACAGTCATTGTTGCATAATTCATGCAACAAGACTGTAAGTTCCAGACTGTAACATCTGATCTTGTGGACAGAGTGGTTATCTGCTATCCAACTGTATCAGAGCTAGACGATACTGTGCTACAGTGTTTATAGTTACCTAGAAAAATCTATCCTAAATGAAACTTCAAACATCTGTAAACTTACCTGCTGTTTGCTACAGTAATTTAACATTATTCTTAATACTGTGTGTACAATTTACATACAAACACATACACGTGAACACTAATAAATTCATTTTATGTGTTCATATTAAAGAGTAGTGTCTTGAATAAGGCAGAAGTAGCTTGCAGCCAATTTTTGTGAAAAAGTAAGTTGGCGGGAAAGAATGATCGTGTAATAACTATTAATCCAGCTTTTCATTAAAAGTAACTCTTGGAGTGTTTTGAGTTCCCTTCAGTAATTGTATCTAATCTGTAGATAAAACAAATTATATCTGCGAAACATATGTCAGGTGCACATATAGTGATAACAAATAAAAAATACACTTCCAGAAGAAATTATTTGCTAATATAAAAATACAATGGTTGCCATTTGTTGTAGTGCCAATGGGATACTACGGTTTTTGATAACAATAACTGAATGATAACAGTAACCAAAAGTGATGCCAGTGTTACAGGCATATCAGTTACACACATGGTCTTACAGTGTTTTATGTATGTATTCAGCTAACACTGTAAGTACTGTAGGTTGTTGTTGTTCTGTTGTAGAGAATCATACTGTCTCTGAACCATTAAATAACATTGATTATATAAAGTTTTGGCTATTTCTCTTACTTTTGAGTAGTTCCTTTTTTTATAAGGACTACAAAATTTAAAAAAAAATATTGCATATAGCCGATACACTATGTATTGTAGTACTTTTGTGAGAGATTGATGAGCATGAAAAGTGTATCATACATAAAAATAAAATATGTAACCATATTCATGTACAGTTGTTACCAAAATGTCATACGGAACTTGTTGTTGAAAGGTCATGCTCATGCAGCTGCATATCGTAGGCTCATTTGTAGCAACTTACCAAAATGTTCTAGAATGTCCAGTTTTTTCTTTCATGTTTAAAGCATGCTGTTTCCTGTGGGATTCCCCCATTGCCCTGCCAAGAAAATATTACTGAATTAAAAAAGTAAGTCACTACATAAGAATTAAAATTCGGTACACAAACCCAATTAAGTGCGATCACAAAACAAATTGGTTAAATTTATGGTTCATATTATGACACAAAACTGACTATACATTTGCAATAAAGGAACTGCAGTTAGGATGTTTACATAGATCATTAAAAGACAGACAATAGACTTTGTATAGAATAGGTGTATTGAGTCATATGCAGTATACAGTACAGCATTTATTGATAAAAGTGACAGAAAATAGAAAACAAATAAGTTGGTTCAGTTAAAATTTCAAAAGAAACCACATACCCCAACTGTGAGACATGTTACAGATAAAGACAGCGTTTTTAGCATGTAGAGGAGGTTTTGAGATAAAGCTTGAATATACACCATGTAAAGAGTAGTTTTTGGTTAATTTACACTGTGTTGAGTTCTTGGTTAAATTTATTATAAATAAAGTACTTTTCGAAACTGAAAAATAGTTTGTACAGCCATCAAAATAACACTAGCTGAAGCTGTGATTCCAATAAATAGCATATTTTCAGGCCAATTTATACATCTGTTTGGAACTCCTGAAAAAATGATAAAATTCTTGATATAGTAAATGGCAACCACTGTAACTATTAATGTATAACCACGAGGACTCTAGAAATTATTGTTTGTTTTATTAAAGAAGAATATAATAGAGCACTGTCCAGATATTGAAGTTCAGATATCGAAGTGTTTTTTATTTTTTTATTTAAGGAGGTATTTAAAAAACATCACACACACACACACACACACACACACAACCTGTGAATGCCATGTTCTGCTCATTCCCATATCAGTTAATTCAAAATCGACTTGCTTGTAAAAATTCATAAGTCATATAAGAAGTGATAGTTATGAAGACATTTACATTGTCATAAAATGGATTGAAACATTTTACTATAAACAAGCTTCAAATTAAATACAGAATTAGTAAGTAGAACCTCACCAATAGGTCAAATATACTTTTGTATAAAGTTTCTTCATAGTTTTTGGTAAAATTGTGGTCTCTGTACCTATATATAACTGTAAAACACAAAATGCTTTTACACTCATATTTTTTCTACATTTGAAACATTGTTTATATTATCACTAGATTTGCATCACATATTAAATGTAATTATTGTATTTACAAATGATTCAATTAAATATGATTTGTGATGTCAAGAACGGCTGATAATTGATAATATGTGTTTACAGTCCGTGTGATCTACATCCGCAATAGTCATGTGCTAGAAAACTGGGTCTCATTGCATCTTTCAGATGTTATATTATTTAATTGTGTGTGCACAGACTTGTATCATAAGCTGTGTTTGATGTTTATGACTAAATATAATGCAGCGTGATGTAATGTATTAATTATAATTACCAAATAGAATGAAGTATTTAACATGATTAGGCATGTGTAAGAGACAACTATGTAGTAAATGGACTCTTTATTATTGAAAGAATTTATTTATGAGTTACTAAATGCAATGACTGTAAATGCATCTTGTTTGTAGTACAAACGTATGTAAATATTATCACTTGTGCGCCAAGTACATATGTGTATTAGTAAGATTTTATTTATTTTGATATGTGATCTAATAGATAGTTTTAAAGACAGTAGTGTCCATGTTTCTCTCCTACATTTTATAATGCTTGTCAAAATGAAATACTCTTTTTACAACAGTTTTCATTATTTACGTATAAGTTTTTCGGTTGCAAGCTTGTATTTTTATTTTCTACTTAATTCTGAAAAATGGTAATAAATATTTTAAATGTTAAAGAAAGTTCATATAAAAACAAAAATATATCCTTGCAACTGAAATAATATGTTATAAAGAATAAAAATGTACACAAGAAAACTGAATCTTTATATTATTTATATACAGTAGAGTCGCGATTATTCGACCTTCAATTATTCGACATTCTGAATTATCCGACACCATCCTTACTTAAAAAATTAAAATTTATGGAACGGTCAGTTATCATTTTACACGTGCTACCGAGAAGAATTCTTAGAATTCTCAAGGTAGTACAGTACACAGTCAGCTGGAAAGTTTCATTTTTGAGTGTCGTCAGTCACCCGTGACTAATAGGATTAGTAAGTGAATGACCGCTGAGTCACATGACGCGCCTTTCACCATGAGTCATCAGGCCTAACCTGTAAACAACCCATCAGTGTCAATAGTGATTGTGTACCGATCAGTTCGTTTCTCATCTGTCTTAACTTGTTTCGCTCGTTTCATTTATTCAAAGTCGTGTGGTACAGTGTCTGTAGTGATGGCTTCGAAAAGGAAAAAGGTTGTCATTGCTATGGAGGAGAAACTAAAGGCTTTAAAAAGAACAGACAAAGGTGAAACATTAAAAGTGGTGCAAGACTGTGGTGTTGGGCATGTTACTGTTGGCGACTGGAAGAGGAACCGAGCGCAAATTGAGAAATGGTGTTCTGAAAGAGTGACTGACAAAGCATTGCAAGGAAGAAAAAGTATGAAAAAGTGTGAATACGAAAAGGTTAGTGAAGCGTTATATCTTTGGTTCATGCAAAAAAGAGGCGATGGTGTGCCAATATCTGGACCAATGTTGCATCAAAAGGCATTGAAGTTTCGTGAAGAATTTAAGGAAGGAGACCCTAATTTCATAACAAGTGTTGGATGGCTCGATTGGTGGAAGAAGAGGTATGGAGTTCACCAGCTTAATATTTGCGGTGTGAAACTATCTCCTGATTGTGACAGTTTAGAATTCTTTAAGCAAAGGTTACACTCATGGGTTGATGCAGAAGGATTGACTGGTGATCAAATCTTTAATTGCGACGAAACTGGCCTTAATTATAAGCTTCTTCCAAGCAAAACTCTTGCAGCTAAGGCAGAAACAGCAGCCCCTGGTCATAAACGAAGTAAGGAACGTGTCACAATTCTTGCTTGTAGCCAATCTAAAGATGAAACTTCTATTGATTGGGAAACAGGTTTCAAACAGGTTTCTAAAAATGCATTGCCAGTAAAATATTCAAACCAAAAGAGTGCATGGATGAGCTCAGATATTTTTAAGAACTGGTTTTTTAGTGAATTTGTACCAAAGGTGGAAAAATTCTTGGAAAAAAAGCAGTTACCAAGAAAAGCCATTTTGTTATTGAACAACAAACACAAGCCCCCACTCATCCAAGTGAAGACGAACTTAGAGATGTTACATCCATTTGTCAGCCAATGGACCAAGGTGTACTGGAAACTATAAAAAGAAACTACCGCAGGCAGCTTTTGTCTTCTATGATTGACTCAATTGACCAAGGAGAGAACATGATTGAGAAATTGAGCAAGATAAATCTTTCTCAATTTCAAAATAAGACGTAGCTTATTTTGTTGCACAATTCTGGAAAGTGTTGGTGCAGAAACAATTGCTAAATCGTGGAATGTTTTATTGGGTGAGAAACCTCATAGTGAAGAATCCGCCTCGGAAGGTAATGAAAGTGTGTTGCCTTTGTTAAAACAAATTCCTGGATGCGAAGATGCGACAGTTGAAGACGTCAACAAATGGTTTACCCTAGATCAAGAGTATGAAGTGACTGATGAAGATATCATCTACATTGTCAACGGCACTGATAACAACGCAGAAGAAGACGAAAATAGCAACAATGAATCTGAAACTAAGATTACCCACAACAAAGGATTTCAAGCCCTTCAAACAGCATTGAATACGTGGAGCAACAAAGAGGTTCGACAAGCACTGACGTCCTGCTACTTCAGCGGCGAGAAGACGTAATTCGGCAGGCAAGCAAACAAATATCACCAGTTTTTTTAAACATACGTAATCTGTTATGTATTAACTTATTATCTTGCAACTTTATTGTATGTGTTGTAAATACTAATATATTGGTATAAAAATACATTGTGTCAGTAAATATTAGTATTTTATTTCTTTATTATTATATATATAAACTTTCACTTATGAACTTACTTTGGTTATCACTTCCCCAAACGTTTCAACATGATGTATGTCTTCTTCAGTGGGAGTTAATACTTCAGTGAAGAGTTAACTCCCACTGAAGAAGACATACATCATGTTGAAACGTTTGGGGAAGTGATAACCAAAGTAAGTTCATAAGTGAAAGTTTATATATATATATAATAATATTTAAAAAGTGAACGAAGAGGATGAACCAACAAGATAATTTATTTCTTTCCTTATTATTCGACCTTTTTGCTTATCTGACTTTCGGCTGGGCCGTTTAGGTCGGATAATCGCACTCTACTGTAATAACATGTGCGCTTGCGCACGCGTGCACACACACACACACACACACACACACACATTATACATAAATTTTGTATTAAATAATTAATATTTCGAGAAATATGTATGAACTGTAAATAATTTATACCGGAATGTATGAATTAAATATAATAATTTGCTTTAATAGGTATGTAAATATGTGTAAAACCTGTCACCCCATCACAATATAATTAAGTGTACCTATAGTTGTTTCCTATTTATTTAATTTCTGTGGCCAAAGTCAGATGTGAATTGTTTTTAGAAAAGAAACATCTTCAAGTAATCTTGTGCTTTAAGTTTGTTCAGTGTAGCAATTTTTTTCAGTTTGCTTGTATTCCTACTTTTGTTTAGTTGTGTAATATTTTTAACCTGATTTATGTACATACTAAGTATAATTGATGAACAGTTCTAGGATCTTTTCACTTAGTGTAGAAGTGAATATTACATTTTACTCACATTACTAGTAGTCGTTATTTATTTTTTATATAAACAAGATTATTAAAGAAAAGTAGAAACATTTGACTTCTTCAGAAGAATTGTTTGACTACTCCTGTCAAGATCTGTATTATTCAGTATTTATACTATTTTTATAACACTGTTTAGTCAACAGTACAAGAAATTCATATATTTTAAATGAATTCAGACGTCTGTAGCTGAAACATACGGCCTAAAGTGCAATCTGATGAAAGTATTATACATGTGTGAAGTGTGCTTGATTAAAAGTATTATGCATTTGTAAATTTGTTTTTTCAGGCCCATTAATTGTTGTGACATAATAATGCAGTCAATTCTCAATTATATAGAAAACATATGGTACTGAAGCTATGGGAATGACAATCTATTGTTTCTTTCCTTCAGTTTAACTTGTAACTGATTAGAACTCTTCATAATAATACACTACTCTATTGAAAAAGTCATAAAATATTAGGATAAGATGCATATACTATCTTAAAGAAGGCTGAGGATGGGAACAATAAGTTTCCCGAAACATGTTCCACATAAAGGAAAAAACGTCTTGAGGTAAAGTAATTAACAACAATATATATATATATATTATATATTGTAACGTCCCGCTGGTATCTCACGAAAGTATCTTATTATTAGTTAAGCTTTCCTAATTAAGCCCCACGTTAGTACGTCATTCTGTAACGTTCCGCTATAAAATTAATTTATTAATTTCCCCAGGGTTAAGGGTAAGTTCTTTGTGTTATGAGACGGTCAGAAATGAATAATTATATACTACGCTTTACAAGAGAAAAATAATAAATTTTGAATTTTTGGTTTTTTCGTAGTATGTAGTTCTGGATTTGTCCGCTAGAGTACAGATTATGTCTTTATTATACACATGAAATCATTTACGAAATATTGGAACTGCACAAAGATTCGACATGAGGATTTCTTGGTTAACAATTATTAATAAAGTTTATTTTACCTCTTTTCTCGAAGTGTTTACTTGGATGGTGCTGTTTCTAGTGTTGGAGTTATAGTTGTTTTGTAATTTCGTTGAATGTCCATAAGATACAATCTCACCAAAATCTTGAAGTGCTGTTCAACTAGGCCTGATCTGGTAATTGGTTATTTCAATTTTTTATCGAGTAAAGGACGTTAAAGTTGATATCTGAAGGAGTTCTAACATAAGGTGGCAACTACTAGTTAATTTTTATTCAATTTGGCACTGTTTCCGAAAGTTTTTATAGGGTTTTATTAAATTTTTGATGGCATTCCACTTTTTTTCAAACGAACGGTTTTCAATCGTTTTAACAATTAAGTCATATCTTGTTAGGTGGTTACTGTTAGTAACCAATAATTTTTATATAATTTTTTATTGGTGCATCTATATACTTTTGAGTATATAGGCTGTTTTTAATAATTATAAATTTATTTATTATTTATAGAAAAATAATCCTTTTTAAATTTGATTTATTATCCAATTTGATTTATTTGAGGTTTTTCCTTTTATTTTCTCTTAACCTTAGATATAGGTCTTTAATATTTTTATTTCCTTTAATTGTATTTATATATTATTTATTAATTTCTTATAGTATCCTTGCACTGAACTATTTTCTTCTACCATTTTACTCATACAGTATTATTTTATTTTTATTATTATTTTATATTTAACCCTTTTATATTTAACCCTGGGTTATCTTATATTCAAACATAATTATTCTATTAAATATAAAATTAAACCTAGGTACAAAATCTTAGTTGCCTACACAATACAAATTATACAATATTCCAACAAAACACATAATTGGTCAGTAGCATATAGTCTACTATTATAATCAATTGTTTCTCCATCTACAGCATAAGTCTGTGAGATGCTCCTTTTAAAATCACTTATTTTTTCACTGGGTACACTATAACTCACTTTGTACACTTTATATCAATTAAGTATAGTTTATAATGTTTTGTGATATAAAGTAATCTAGAGCTAGGTATATTATACCCATTTCTGACCTTTATGGTGGGGTGATTAAGTTATCATTTTTGGGACTGGTTTATGTAACGTTACATAAAGCCCCCCCACTAGAACAAATTTATTTTCGTTTTACTTGTTTCCAAAATAAATTGTTGATTTCTTCAATTTTCATATCTGGTTTTATTCTTCGTGATATCGTTTCATTTCAGACTGGTTATATACTCCTTTTATTCGGTCATTGTTAATTGTTTTGATTTCATATGTATTATTCCCCTTCACCTGGGTTATGATGTAAGTTCCGGTATAAAGTAAAAATAACTTCCTCGCAATACCCTCTATAGAACTGGGTAGTTGTCTGTTTTTTATTAATACCTTATCTCCCATTTGGTATGTATCTAACCTTTTCCTTTTCTCTTGATCCCTTTTTTTTGTTGAAGTTCCACTTTATGCAACAATCTGTTGTGCATTTCGACTTTATTGAATTCCACTCTCTCTCGTGGAGGAAAATTTATTAATGATGTAATTTCTCTTGGTGGTGGTTTATCAAACATTAACTGACAAGGGCTGGTTCCGATAGTGTCATGGTATGACCAATTAAGGAAAGTCTCTGCTGGTTCAATGTACTGGCTCCATTTTTTATGTTCTTGGTGACAGTATGTACGTAGAATTCTACCAACTTCCCTTAATACGCATTCGGCAGGATTACTACTAGGGTGGTATACTGATGTTTTGTATGTCCTTATTTGCCATTTCCTCAATTCTTCTTTCCACCTTTTACCTCTAAATTGCGTTCCATGATCTGTTATTATGGTTTCGGGGTTTTCCCACTTCAGGTAAGTATTTTTGAATGATTACTTCTAAAATTTTCTTCGCAGTGGCTCTACTGATAGCGTAGAGTTTCGTATATTTGGTATAATGATCAAATATAATTATTATATATTTAAATTTATGTCTCCCTCCACTTCTGGGAAAAGGTCCACATATATCTAAGAAGGTCTTTTCAAGTTTACTGTTAGATTTGATTATAATCATGGCTCCCGTTCTCTTCTCATTATTTATTTTTACTAGCTGGCATATGTTGCAGTTTTTTACTATTAATCTTACTCTCTTATTTATTGCTTTTACATAACAGTGTTCAGATAAAGCTTTAATAACTTTGAGTGGTCCCATGTGACCATATCTTTCATGGTAGTCCTTTATCAGGGCTACTTCTGTTGCTTCTGGTACATACATTTTCCACACATGATCCTTAATAGTTGGACAGATAAAAAGGATTTCTTCATAAACACAGAAAAATTTAGTTATTATAGGATCCCTTTGTAATATCCGGTCTTTAATTTTTGTTAATTTAGTGTCCATTTGCTGATCTGTTTTTATTTTACTAATTATATCTTGTAACTCCTTTTTCACTTTGATAATGTAATATATCTTTCCAATACTCTCTGGTTCTATTTCACAAGTTCCTTTTTCTAGGTTAATCCGTGACAATCGGTCTGCTATTACATTCTTCTTACCCGGGATATATTCCCAGTCTAAATTATACTGTTGAAGTATTAAGTATTACCCATCTTGTGAGTCTACCGTGGTTAAGTTTACAATTTTTTAAAAATGAAATTGATCTATGATCGGTTCTTATGGTTACTGGGTATCCCAATATAAATGTTCGAAATTTTATACATGAGAACACAACACTCAGCAGTTCTTTTTCAGTTACAGTATAATTCCTCTCACAACTACTCAGTACTCTGCTTGCAAAACTGATGACCCAATGATTTCATTCCTCATCTTCCTGATATAGCTCACTTCCAAGGCTAATGTTGCTAGCATCACAATTTATGAAAAAACGTTTATTGAAATTTGGGTGGTGTAGCATGATGCTGTCCAGAAATTTATTTTTTATTATCTTAAAATTATTATCTTCACTTTCTTCCCATTTCCACTTGTTTTTCTTTGAAAGTAAATATTGGAATTTGGCTGTTACTTCTGAATAATTCTGTTGAAATTTCCTATAATAGTTGCAGATCCCCAGAAAGGATTGTAGTTGTTTTAAGTTTTTTGGTTTAGGGAAATCTTGAATAGCCTTTACCTTCTCAGGAGATGGTTTAATTCCAGTAGCGGACAGAATGAATCCTAAAAATGGTAATTCATGTGTGATAAATTTAGATTTATCTAGTTTCAAAGTTATATTATATTGTAACAGTTTATTTAACACTGTTTCCACTCTATTACAATGTTCCTCCCATGTACAAGACGTAATTAATATGTCATCAACATATAGTGTAGTAAAATCTAAAACTTCCATACCCAAAATTTGATCCATGCATTGGATGAACACGGCCACAGAATTTACCAGTCCGAAAGGCAAACGTTTAAAATGATAATTTCGTCCTTCGAATATGAAAGCAATATATTGTCTGCTGTTAGGGTGCAACTCTATTTGCCAATATCCACAGACTGCATCCCAAGTACTCATGTACTTATATCCATAGAATTTTTTCATTATTTCTTCAATCTCACCTGGAGACGTGCGATCGTTAATGAGCATTTTATTACTTCCATGTTCCTTAAGGAAATGGAAGTATGGTGATGGCAAAAAAAATCGTGTTCGAGATTATTGCAGAATATGATTGTACTACACTCAAAACATGAAAAAAAGTCATTTTTCGAAAAGTGTCTGTGTGTCTGTGTGTGTGTCTGTAGATTTTTTTCTATGGCAAACGATAACAGCCGCAAATTCAAACAGAATCAAATAATTTTTTGCATACAGCCCTGATTTGTTGATTACTCGCGACCTATTGTTTTTGGTGAAGATCGGTTGAGGGAAAAGGGTAGTTTACCGGCAACGTTTTTTTTTTATCAAGGGTAATTTTGTTTGTTTGGCAAACGATAACAGCCGCAAATTCAAACAGAATCAAATAATGTTTCGCATACAGCCCTGAATTGTAGGGTTCTCAAGATCTGTTGATTTTGGTAAAGATCGGTTAAGGGAAAGGGGTAGTTTACCTGAAACGTTTTATGTTTTAACAAGGGTATTTTCTATGGCAAACGATAACAGCCGCAAATTCAAACATAATCAAATACGTTTTTGCATACAGCCCTGATTTATTGAGTACTAAAGACCTATTGTTTTTGGTGAAGATCGTTTAAGGGAAAAGGGTAGTTTACCGGCCACGTTTTTTGTTTTATCAAGAGTATTTTGTATGGCAAACGATAACAGCCGCAAATTAAAACAAAATCATATAATATTTTGCATACAGCCCTGAATTGCAGAGTTCTCAAGACCTGTCGTTTTTGGTGAAGATCGGTTAAGGGAAAGGGGTAGTTCACCTGCAACGGTTTTTTATCAAGGGTAATTTTTACTTTTACTTCCATATTCCTTAAGGAATGGAAGTATGGTGATGGCAAAAAAAATCGTGTTCGAGATTATTGCAGATTCTGATTCTACTACACTCAAAACATGAAAAAAAGTCGTTTTCCGAAAAGTGTCTGTGTGTGTGTCTGTCTGTCTGTCTGTGTGTCTGTGTGTCTGTAGATTTTTTTTCTATGGCAAACGATAACTGCCGCAAATTCAAACAGAATCAAATAATTTTTTGCATACAGCCCTGATTTGTAGAGTACTCACGACCTATTGTTTTTGGTGATGATTGGTTGAGGGAAAGGGGTAGTTTACCTGCAACGGTTTTTTTTTATCAAGGGAAATTTTTTTTTTTGCCATACGAAAACAGCCGCAAATTCAAACAGAATCAAATAATGTTTCGCATACAGCCCTGAATTGTAGAGTTCTCAAGATCTGTTGATTTTGGTGAAGATCGGTTAAGGGAAAGGGGTAGTTTACCTGTAACGTTTTCTGTTTTAACAAGGGTATTTCCTATGGCAAACGATAACAGCCGTAAATTCAAACAGAATCAAAAGATTATTTGCATACAGCCCTAAATTGTAGAGTTCTCAAGATCTGTTGATTTTGGTGAAGATCGGTTGAGGGAAAGGGGTAGTTTACCTGCAACGTTTTTTTAACAAGGGTATTTTTACTTCCATATTCCTTAAGGAATGGAAGTATGGTGATGGCAAAAAAAATCGTGTTCGAGATTATTGCAGATTCTGATTCTACTACACTCAAAACATGAAAAAAAGTCGTTTTCCGAAAAGTGTCTGTGTGTCTGTCTGTGTGTCTGTGTGTCTGTCTGTCTGTCTGTCTGTCTGTCTGTCTGTCTGTAGATTTTTTTTCTATGGCAAACGATAACTGCCGCAAATTCAAACAGAATCAAATAATTTTTTGCATGCAGCCCGGTTTTGCAGAGTTCTCGCGACCTATTGTTTTTGGTGAAGATCGGTTGAGGGAAAGGGGTAGTTTACCTGCAACGGTTTTTTTTTAGCAAGGGAAATTTTGTTTGTTTGGCAAACGATAACAGCCGCAAATTCAAACAGAATCAAATAATGTTTCGCATACAGCCCTGAATTGTAGAGTTCTCAAGACCTATTGTTTTTGGTGAAGATCGGTTAAGGGAAAGGGGTAGTTTACCTGTAACGTTTTATGTTTTAACAAGGGTATTTCCTATGGGAAACGATAACAGCCGCAAATTCAAACAGAATGAAAAGATTATTTGCATACAGCCCTAAATTGTAGAGTTCTCAATACCTTTTGTTTTTGGTGAAGATCGGTTAAGGGAAAGGGGTAGTTTACCTACAACGTTTTTTTAACAAGGGTATTTTCTATGGCAAACGATAACAGCCGCAAATTCAAACAGAATCAAATAATTTTCTGCATACAGCCCTGATTTGTAGAGTACTCAAGACCTATTGTTTTTGGTGAAGATCGGTTGAGGGGAAGGGGTAGTTTACCAGCAACGTTTTTTATCATGCGTATTTTCTATGGCAAACGACAACTGCCGCAAATTCAAACAGAATCAAATAATTTTTTGCATACAGCCCTGATTTGTAGAGTACTCGCGACCTATTGTTTTTGGTGAAGATCGGTTGAGGGGAAGGGGTAGTTTACCTGCAACGGTTTTTTTTATCAAGGGAAATTTTTTTTTTTTTTGGCAAACGATAACAGCCGCAAATTCAAACAGAATCAAATAATGTTTCGCATACAGCCCTGAATTGTAGATTTCTCAAGACCTATTGTTTTTGGTGAAGATCGGTTGAGGGAAAGGGGTAGTTTACCTGCAACGTTTTTTTAACAAGGGTATTTTATATGGCAAACGATAACAGCCGCAAATTCAAACAGAATCAAATAATGTTTTGCATGCAGTCCTGATTTGTAGAGTACTCAAGACCTATTGTTTTTGGTGAAGATCGGTTAAGGGGAAGGGGTAGTTTACCTGTAACGTTTTATGTTCTAACAAGGGTATTTCCTATGGCAAACGATAACAGCCGCAAATTCAAACACAATCAAAAGATTATTTGCATACAGCCCTAAATTGTAGAGGTCTGAAGACCTATTGTTTTTGGTTAAGATCGGTTAAGGGAAAGGGGTAGTTTACCAACAACGTTTTTTTAACAAGGTTATTTTCTATGGCAAACGATAACAGCCGCAAATTCAAACATAATCAAATAATTTTCTGCATACAGCTCTGGTTTATAGAGTACTCAAGACCTGTTGTTTTTGGTGAAGATCGGTTGAGGGGAAGGGGTAGTTTACCTGTAACGTTTTATGTTCTAACAAGGGTATTTCCTATGGCAAACGATAACAGCCGCAAATTCAAACACAATCAAAAGATTATTTGCATACAGCCCTAAATTGTAGAGGTCTGAAGACCTATTGTTTTTGGTTAAGATCGGTTAAGGGAAAGGGGTAGTTTACCAACAACGTTTTTTTAACAAGGTTATTTTCTATGGCAAACGATAACAGCCGCAAATTCAAACATAATCAAATAATTTTCTGCATACAGCTCTGGTTTATAGAGTACTCAAGATGTACTGTTTCTGGTTAAGATCGGTTAAGGGAAAGGGGTAGTTTACCTACAACGTTTTTTTAACAAGTTTATTTTCCATGGCAAACGATAACAGCCGCAAATTCAAACATAATCAAATAATTTTCTGCATACAGCCCTGGCTTGGTGATTACTCAAGACCTGTTGTTTTTGGTGAAGATCGGTTGAGGGGAAGGGGTAGTTTACCTGCAACGTTTGTTATAAAGCGTATTTTCCATGGCAAACGATAACTGCCGCAAATTCAAACAGAATCAAATAATTTTTTGCATACATAAGTGAATTGTAGAGGACTCAAGGCCATTAGATTTTGGTGAAGATCGGTTAATGGGAAGGGGTAGTTTACCAGCAACATTTTACGTTTTAACAAGAGTAAAGTACTTGAAAATTCATTTAAACTTTTTCAAACAATGGTAATTGTTAAAAATAAAATAATTTTGTTGCCAGGCAATAAAATTATAATTTTTTCATTTTAATGTAAATTATGTATATATTACAAAATATATCGTGCTTGGCAGGCAAGCATATTTCAGATTATAAGTCTTAGAATATGGAAGTCATGTATGGTTCTCCATACCGATATTTTTCTATGGCAAACGATAACTGCCGCAAATTCAAACAGAATCAAATAACTTTTTGCATACAGCCCTGATTTGTAGAGTACTCACGACCTATTGTTTTTGGTGAAGATTGGTTGAGGGAAAGGGGTAGTTTACCTGCAATGGTTTTTTTTTATCAAGGGAAATTTTTTTTTTTTGCCATACGATAACAGCCGCAAATTCAAACAGAATCAAATAATGTTTCGCATACAGCCCTGAATTGTAGAGTTCTCAAGATCTGTTGATTTTGGTGAAGATCGGTTAAGGGAAAGGGGTAGTTTACCTGTAACGTTTTTTGTTTTAACAAGGGTATTTCCTATGGCAAACGATAACAGCCGTAAATTCAAACAGAATCAAAAGATTATTTGCATACAGCCCTAAATTGTAGAGTTCTCAAGATCTGTTGATTTTGGTGAAGATCGGTTAAGGGAAAGGGGTAGTTTACCTGTAACGTTTTATGTTTTAACAAGGGTATTTCCTATGGCAAACGATAACAGCCGCAAATTCAAACAGAATCAAAAGATTATTTGCATACAGCCTAAATTGTAGAGTTCTCAAGACCTATTGTTTTTGGTGAAGATCGGTTAAGGGAAAGGGGTAGTTTACCTACAACGTTTTTTTAACAAG
This sequence comes from Magicicada septendecula, assembly GCA_034769895.1. Lineage (NCBI taxonomy): Eukaryota > Metazoa > Arthropoda > Insecta > Hemiptera > Cicadidae > Magicicada > Magicicada septendecula. The sequence goes on along the minus strand of CM068367.1, from coordinate 750,458,608 downwards.
GTTATTTTCTATGGCAAACGATAACAGCCGCAAATTCAAACATAATCAAATAATTTTGTGCATACAGCCCTGGTTTGTAGAGTACTCAAGACCTTTTGTTTTTGGTGAAGATCGGTTGAGGGGAAGGGGTAGTTTACCTGACACGTTTTTTGTTTTATCAAGGGTATTTTCTATGGCAAACGATAACAGTCGCAAATTCAAACAGAATCAAATAATTTTCTGCATACAGCCCTGATTTGTAGAGTACTCAAGACCTATTGTTTTTGGTGAAGATCGGTTGAGGGGAAGGGGTAGTTTACCTGCAACGTTTGTTATAAAGCGTATTTTCTATGGCAAACGATAACTGCCGGAAATTCAAACAGAATCAAATAATTTTTTGCATACATAAGTGAATTGTAGAGGACTCAAGGCCATTAGATTTTGGTGAAGATCGGTTAAGGGGAAGGGGTAGTTTACCTGCAACCTTTTACGTTTTAACAAGAGTAAAGTACTTGAAAATTCATTTAAACTTTTTCAAACAATGGTAATTGATAAAAATAAAATAATTTTGTTGCCAGGCAATAAAATTATAATTTTTTTCATTTTAATGTAAATTATGTATATATTAGAAAATATATCGTGCTTGGCAGGCAAGCATATTTCAGATTATAAGTCTTAGAATATGGAAATCATGTATGGTTCTCCATACCGATATTTTACTTTTTCTATGGTAAACGATAACAGCCGCAAATTCAAACAGAATCAAATGATGTTTTGCATACAGCCCTGTATTGTAGAGTTCTCAATACCTATTGGTGTTGGTGAAGATCGGTTAAGGGAAAGGGGTAGTTTACCTGCAACGTTTTATGTTTTAAAAGGGTATTTTCTATGGCAAACGATAAGAGCCGCAAATTCAAACAGAATCAAATACGTTTTTGCATACAGCCCTGTTTTGTTGAGTACTAAAGACCTATTGTTTTTGGTGAAGATCGGTTAAGGGAAAGGGGTAGTTTACCAGCAACGTTTTATGTTTTAACGAGGGTATTTTTTCTGTGACGAACGATAACTGCCGTAAATTCAAAGAGAATCAACTAATGTTTTGCATACGTCCCTGAACCTGAATTGTTGAGTTCTCAAGACCTATTGTTATTGGTGAAGATCGGTTAATGGAATAGGGTAGTTTACCAGCAACGTTTTATGTTTTATCAAGGGTGTTTTCTATGGCAAACGATAACAGCCGCAAATTCAAACAGAATCAAATAATTGTTTGCATACAAGCCTGAATTGTAGAGTACCCAAGACCTGTCGTTTTTGGTGAAGATCGGTTAAGGGAAAGGGGTAGTTTACCAGCAACGGTTTTTTTTCAAGGGTAATTTTTTCCATAGTAAACGATAACAGCCGCAAATTCAAACAGAATCAAATGATGTTTTGCATACAGCTTTGTATTGTAGAGTTCTCAATACCTATTGGTGTTGGTGAAGATCGGTTAAGGGAAAGGGGTAGTTTACCAGCAACATTTTATGTTTTAACAAGGGTAATTTTTTATATGACGAACGATAACTGCCATAAATTGAAACAGAATCAACTAGGTTTTTGCATACCTTTTTGAACTAAAGAGAACTCAAGGTCTGTTGATTTTGTTGAAGATCGGTTAAGGGAAGGGGTAGTTTATCAGCAACGTTTTATGTTTTAAAAAGGGTAATTTTTTTTATGACGAACGATATCTGCCGAAAATTCAATGAGAATCAAATAATTGTTTGCACTCTTTCCTGAGTTGCAGAGTGCTCAAGGTCTATTGATTTTGGTGAAGATCAGTTAAGGGAAAGGGGTAGTTTACCTGCAACATTTTATGTTGTAACAAGAGAAATGTTTCCATGACGAACGATAACTGCCGCACATTCAAACAGAATCAAATATTTTTTTGCATGCTTCCCTGAATTTTAGAGGACGGAAGGTCTGTTGATTTTGGAGAAGATCGGTTAAGAGAAAGGGGTAGTTTACCTGAAACATTTTATGATTTAACAAGAGTAAAGTACTTAATTTTTATAAATAAAGTATTCTGATAAGAAGCTCGTAGTAATCTACTGTAGAAACATAGATGAAATATCTATAAATGAAGAGGTTAGGTGAACGGGGTGGGGGTAATTTTCTATTATTAAAAATTATAGTTGAAGGTGGAGGGCAGAATTTTTTATATGTGTACTACGTTATCGGCAACAAAGAAGTAGATTTTTGTTAAAATTGCTTCCCGGGCTCTTTAGCCGTAGTTCAATGTTTTCTGCAAAACCAGACTTTTCGGCAGTGCCATCGACTGCCATCATCGGTAAAAATCGAGTGCGAAAACGTGAGGTGGTATACGTTAGTGACCACAGTACTGTGGTTAATGCTGAAGCAATTAGTAGAAAGACGTATTTTCTATGGAAATATTTCATTTCGAATATGATTTTAAATATAAATCTTAGAACATGGAAGTCATGTATGGTTCTCCATACCGATATTTCAACTCCCGAGCATCAAGGCATAGTCTTACTTGACCATCTTTCTTCGGTATAGCTACCAATGGGCTAGTATACGGAGAACTACTTCTTTCAATTATATCTTCCAATATCATACTTTGAATTTCTTTTCTTGCTGCTTCTTTCAAAGCTTGAGCAATGGGATATCACCGTTTATTAAAATTTACATTTTCTTTGAACTTTAGTTCACACAGGAAGTTTTTTGCTTTTCCTGGTGACTCTGAGAATACTGATTTATATTTATTATAAATTTTTATAAGCTGTTGTTTTTGTTCTACATTAATTATTTCCTGGGTCTGCCTATTTTGAAACTCGATTATCTCTTCTATCTTCTCTTGCCAAATCTTTGATTCTGTTACTTCTGTATTTTTACCTAGGGTTAATCTATTATCCTCCCTAATAAAAAATGAGCTCGGACACTGAGGGACACTTTGGCTACCAATTATCTCAGCCGCTAACTCACCTTCTTCTGTGCTCAGGGTTACTATACCCCTGGCCAGATTTATAACTGCAGTGTGTCGCCATAGCATATCACACCCTATTAACACCCTAAAAGGTAGCCCTTTAGCTACTAAACATCCCATAGGTATTCCTATCCCACTAGTAGTAACATTCAAAGACACTTGTTTTCTGATTGTTTTATTTTGCTTCCCGGTGGCACCAATAATTGTTAAATTATTAATTGGTAAAGTAGGTATTCTCTCAGTAGTTAGTTCAGTAATCCGGTCAAGTTCTAATTGATCAATAATTGAAACATTTGCTCCTGTATCAATCATGGCCTCTGCTAACACTCCATTTAATTTTATTTGTATATAGACTATATCATTGTTTGGTGATGATTCTTTAATTGCTCTTTCTTCCATTAACTCCGCTTGTATATTTTTTAAATAATGATTTCTGATAATTGTTATTGATTTGTTTAATGTATTATTATGATTAGGTCTGTGGTAAATTCTGTGCCCGGTTGTTTCTAGCAGTGACGGGCAGTCACATCTCACTGCTGGTACCCGTTTCCCCGATATCCATCATTATTATTATTTCGTTCAACATTTTCATTATGTTGAATATTGTTTACTGGTCTTCTTTCTTCATCACTATCTCTGAATCTAGGTTGTTCTTCACTCCTACTTCTTTGTGGACCTTCTTCTCTCTGATAAGAATCATTTCTGTAATTTCGATTGTTATAATTTTGCCATCTTCCTCGATACCTGTTATTAAAATAATTGTTATTGGCACGTACATAATTTACTCTAGGTCGATTATCTCTAGGTGGTTCATTTTTCCGCTCCTCGGTATTCCCTGACCTCCATCTACTCCTCCTGTAATAAGATTCTTGCTCATAATTCTCTAGTAGCGTATCCATGCCTCCAATAGTTTTTATTTGTCTGCTTAATCGAGCACTTATAATCTTTTCCTCGAAATGATACGCAATCTTGGTCACCAAACACTCTTCAGGGATCTTTGGGTCTAAATATTTTGCCACACACACCTTCCCCAAAAATAAGCAGTAGGTGTTTGTCCTATATTGCGGTCATACCTACCATGACAGATATCGTCTCTAATAATGTTTTGCACTGACTCCGACCAGTACTTAAGTTTGAACATTGTTTTGAAACTCCCATAATCACACACCTCGTTCCTGATTACAGTCTACCAATTATCGTTAATATTTTTGAAAGATTCATCTAATATTCCTTTGATCTATTCAAAATTTCATCTACTCCCTAAAAATTTGAGTGGGTTTCTTCGATAATCCCGAAAGTTTACACTTTCCCTACTATCTGGGATAGCATGTTGAGTATTGCATGTAGATCTGGAACCTATTCTATCTACATCCCCTTGTAAGTTTGTTTGTATTTGTTGCAAATTATCTAATTTCTCTACTTGACTATGGAACTGATTCTTGACATTCTCTACCGTTTCGTGAAAATTTGTGACAGTTTAGACTGCTTTTTATACTATCTAACTGGTCATTGTTTTCTTGGCGTATGGCCATTATACGAACTTGATTACTTTGTTCCTCCCGGTCCATTCGGGCATCTATTCCTGTTTTAATTTGTTCCATCTTCTCTTCAGTTTTATCTAATCTTTGATTGGTTTCTATTAATTTCTTTTCTGCCTCTTCCTTATACTCATCTATTCTTTGGCTAAGTGTATTGCTGACCCTTTCAATTTTACTCCCGAGATTTTCTCTTAATTCCTTATTGAAATTCTCCATTTTACTCTCAAATTGTTTTAAATTGTCTTCGTTTATTTTCTCAATTTGTTTTAAACTGTCCCTCAAGGTTTCATTTTGCTTCCTTGAGTTCTCCTCCTGTTTCTTAAAGTTTTCCTCTATTTTATCAAATTTCTCGCTCAAGGTTTCATTTTGTTTCCTTGAGTTTTCATCTATTTTATCAAATTTCTCGGCTATAAATCTCATCATGTCTTGCCAATTTGGTTCTCTTCTGGCTTCCGCTTTGTCTAGTTGGTCCCCTTGGGCATCCTCTTCAACTATTTCCTTTTCCGTGTTCATAATTGCTTCAGTTTCTTCTTTATCACCCATTGGTTGTTCCATTTCACTGTCCGTAAATATTTCTATCTCTCGTTCCTGTCCACCTTCTTCCTTCTCCTTTTCTTCTGCCCTCTTCTTCGATCTGCCTCTGGTATTATGCATTTCTTGTTTTCTCATAACTGCCGACGATAATTAGATTTTTTGTTATATTATTTTGTTAAATATCTCAAAATTCTTGTCTAATTACAGCCCTTTTACGTTGAGCGCCATTTATGTAACGTCCCGCTGGTATCTCGCGAAAGTATCTTATTATTAGTTAAGCTTTCCTAATTAAGCCCCACGTTAGTACGTCATTCTGTAACGTTCCGTTATATGAGGTATAGATTTATATTATATGCCCCACGTTGTATGCGTCATTCTTTAACGTATGCTCTTGTGAGGTATTATCGTGAAAGTCTAGGAGCAGTCAAGAGTACCTTTTGCGATCGTCACTTATGATTACTTATTGTTTATATTTACTAATGTTCAAAGCAGTTGAATTTGATGTTTACCAAATAAAAACTGAAATCGAGTGTGTGATTTGGGAGAGATTAATGAAGTTGTTTAATCTGAGTTAGGAGAGAGAGTAGGAACAATGATATTACCCCCGGAGTATACAATTACTTTTTAAAAATATTCGCTGTTCATAAGACCAGCTGATTTTGACAGCTGCCTCAAAATGTTAGGTTAAACAAACACCACTGTTCGGTGATACTCCCCGGTGGTTCGTCCTCTTCTTGGCTTCCTGAAAATCTGTAACAACTACCCTCTACAATAAAGAATACACGTTTTATTATTTATCATAAAATATTCAGAGTATTTATTTATATAATACACTGATTTTCTCTTCTCCCAGTACACAAGTATTATAATCGATTTTTTCTGTCAACAATACATTGGATCGATTTAATTAGGTAAACATTGGAATTATAACAAATTATTTTTTTTTTATCCTTGATTAGACAGTAAACAATAAATAAATAATTTCCCCAGGGTTAAGGGTAAGTTCTTTGTGTTATGAGATGGTCAGAAATGAATAATTATATACTACGCTTTACAAGAGAAAAATAATAAATTTCGAATTTTTGGTTTTTTCGTAGTATGTAGTTCCGGATTTGTCCGCTAGAGTACAGATTATGTCTTTATTATACACATGAAATCATTTACGAAATATTGGAATTGCACAAAGATTCGACATGAGGATTTCTTGGTTAACAATTATTAATAAAGTTTATTTTACCTCTTTTCTCGAAGTGTTTACTTGGATGGTGCTGTTTCTAGTGTTGGAGTTATAGTTGTTTTGTAATTTCGTTGAATGTCCATAAGATACAATCTCACCAAAATCTCGAAGTGCTGTTCAACTAGGCCTCATCTGGTAATTGGTTATTTCAATTTTTCATCGAGTAAAGGACGTTAAAGTTGATATCTGAAGGAGTTCTAACATAAGGTGGCAACTACTAGTTAATTTTTATTCAATTTGGCACTGTTTCCGAAAGTTTTTATAGGGTTTTATTAAATTTTTGATGGCATTCCACTTTTTTTCAAATGAACGGTTTTCAATCGTTTTAACAATTAAGTCATATCTTGTTAGGTGGTTACTGTTAGTAACCAATAATTTTTATATAATTTTTTATTGGTGCATCTATATACTTTTGAGTATATAGGCTGTTTTTAATAATTATAAATTTATTTCTTATTTATAGAAAAATAATCCTTTTTAAATTTGATTTATTATCCAATTTGATTTATTTGAGGTTTTTCCTTTTATTTTCTCTTAACCTTAGATATAGGTCTTTAATATTTTTATTTCCTTTAATTGTTTTTATATATTATTTATTAATTTCTTATAGTATCCTTGCACTGAACTATTTTCTTCTACCATTTTACTCATACAGTATTATTTTATTTTTATTATTATTTTATATTTAACCCTTTTATATTTAACCCTTTTATATTTAACCCTTTTATATTTAACCCTGGGTTATCTTATATTCAAACATAATTATTCTATTAAATATAAAATTAAACCTAGGTACAAAATCTTAGTTGCCTACACAATACAAATTATACAATATTCCAACAAAACACATAATTGGTCAGTAGCATATAGTCTACTATTATAATCAATTGTTTCTCCATCTACAGCATAAGTCTGTGAGATGCTCCTTTTAAAATCACTTATTTTTTCACTGGGTACACTATAACTCACTTTGTACACTTTATATCAATTAAGTATAGTTTATAATGTTTTGTGATATAAAGTAATCTAGAGCTAGGTATATTATACCCATTTCTGACCTTTATGGTGGGGTGATTAAGTTATCATTTTTGGGACTGGTTTATGTAACGTTACAATATATATATATATTGTTACCAATTCGATCTGTTTATCAATTGTGTTACTTATTTAATTACTGTTGCGGGTTTATAGTTAATTTAAAAATTTAAATTAACAAATTCAATCTATTTATAAGGAAAAATATTTATTATGTTGTGGATATTATTCGGTTGTTGATTATAGACCTGTGTTAATTAGTTATCAAGTGTTTTACCAGGGAAAAACGCTATATTACGGTTATTATAATGAATAATTCAGTATTTTTTTCCAGCCCTAGTCACTATGTATTATCTAAATTGAAAAGAGCGGAGTGTGAAGAGAGTAAGTTAGTTCTCTAGTCTCCCGTATTCACCAGCTGTCTGCAATCGAGCGCTGTCATTAGCGAATGACCCGTTCTTATAGGTTAAGTTGTTCCACTTGACGCTTTTATCACTTTCTTTCCCTGTAAATTACACCCTATTCGAAATACAATAACTATTCTACAATAACACAGACTCGTCAAATACAAGAAGGATTCTTTATTTTATATTATTTTAAATTTCCAACAGTTGCTTTCTTCGGTTATTAAAGCATCATATCGATCATACAATACCGAATCGATTTGTTATTGAACTCGTGGTTTATGTTACAATTTAATTATAATTTTCAGTTTATCTCTTATCTCAGGGTACATGTAATTCTTTTAACTATTAGTAAGGCCAGGTAATGCAAATTCAGGTTACTAGGTATTACAATTTAAATTAAAATCTTATTATATAAAGTATTAACATAAGCAGGTTTTTACCAAGCGTTTACAAGATACTCATTCAGGCCGTGTTCCACTAATGATGTCAGATCTACAGGTGATGAAGAATGGCTCGAATATTTCCAACTCCAGCTTCTCAATAAAAGTTGTTGTTAGCGTCCCGGGATGTAATGGAAAGTTCAGTTCTTGATCTTCGCTGATTTTTTCATTTCTGGTGGTCACAGGTCCCGATGGAATTAGTGTAGTATTAAGTTCTTGCTCTGCAGTCAAAAGTGAGGTTCAATAGGTAAATTTAATTCTCTTTAATTTTTGTTGTATGGTATTTATTCAATTCAACTTCTCCTGGTCTGGATTATCTGCATTTATTTATGGTTTCTTTTATAACTCATTTGGTGGTAAGTTTAGTTCATTTTTCTTAAGGTTTTTGATTTGAATTTTGTAGATAGGTAGTTAATATTCTCAAAGTGATAGTTTAGGAAGCCGTCCAATCCGTCTTTTTAATTAGTGATTATATTTTAATGTTGATTTGTAGTAATTTTATTCATGAGGTTTTGTGGTTTTCTGGCGATTTTTAATGACTGAACTGTCCTCGTTTATATATAACAATTGCATGTCTAAATCAACAAGATATCCTGCATTTTGTTGCCCTAACAACCATTGCTTCTTCTGTCATTGGATAATATTTGTTATCCTAGAGCCAGAATTAGGAAATATTCTTACACTTATTTAATAAAATACAGTAGAACCTCGTTTATCCGGAATAAAGGGGGCGGCGGTGTTCCGGATAATCAATTTTTCCGGTTAACCAATGCTACCTTATATACATTGGATTCCGGGTAGAATTAAACTGCAGTACAAAGAAATAAATGTTCTTAATAATGAAACTACCGACTTACGACCTATGCGACTTACGACCGGCCGCACTTACGACCACAAAAACATGAAACACGCCCACTTGTAACGGGTCGAATTCTAGCCATCCAACAAATCGATATTATTGGCCATTAAATCAGTAAACACGAGTGCAAGAGTAAAATTTGTAATAGTCTTGGACGTTTGTCATTGTGAAACGACAATTCACATACACTGTAGAAAGATTGTTAAGTGTTCTCATCGACAGGATGTACGGACTTGTCAAGCTGTTTTTAGCACAGTGAAGCACCCATATGCAGTTAAGAACACTAAACAATCACGATAACCACGTACTCGACAGTTTTGAAAACAGTTGACTAGGAAACAAAAAATGTCGAGGGCTCTCAAAATTAGGCAGGTGTGCTATACACACACTAACGCATGAAAGACAGTGTCGGTAACACTACCACAAATCAATAGCCTATACAGTATTTACATTCATAAAAATTGTTGTTTACTAACTAAATACAGTACAGTATTAAATTTATATACAGTACGGTACTACAATTCAAACATTTTTTTTAAACTTATTTCTTGAAAAAGTCCTGAATTTTTCTTTGTGTTTTTTCGTTACATCGTTTTTGAGCAGCTTTGTACCTCCACCGTTTTATTAGCAGCACGTCAGCAGGTGTTGCGTCAAGTGACTGTTCCACAAATTGAAGAGCAACCTGAAACAACATGTGCTCTGTAACTGCTGCCTTTTACATTAAACATTAAGATGAATTGGGCCGTGCGCGATTTTAGTAACAATGTCTTACCTCAAATGCTTTGAATGCGTCGTCTGCTTTGACTAGGCTGACAGAAGGTTCGTTGTCGGTGTCGTCTGCTTCACGAGGCTCTGGCTCCTGGATCATTTCGACGATCTCTTCTTTGGTCAGCTCAAGCTCAATGTCGTCTGCTTGTACCCATTGTAATGCTTCTTCTTCTTCAATATCCTCACAACCTGGCACTTTTTTTATTTTATTAAGGCTGACAGGTTTTCAAAATCTTCCTCTTCATAGTCATCTATGGATGTTATTCCATCTGTAATTTTATTCCAAGCTTTTCTCAAAGTTGTTGATTTGACTTTTTCCCAAGATTGTGCACACCAATACACGACGTCCTTCATTGTCACTAGTTTCAAAGCTTCCGTTAGTGTCAAGTTGTTATTCGCACTTTCATGCAAAATATGTTGTAGCAAAACACCTCGATAGTGACGTTTAAATGTTTCAATCACTCCTTGGTCCATAGGTTGAACTAAACTTGTGACATTTGGTGGCAATAATTCGACTTTTATTTCACCATCTTTCAAAGTTCCAGGGTAAGTAGATGCATTGTCGACAAACAAAATGGTTTTCATAGGTAAATCATTGTCTTTTAAAAATTTCTTGACCTTTGGAACAAACTGTTTATGAAACCACAATTCAAAAAGCTCTGATGACATCCATGCATTCTTTTGTGCCTTGTAGTAAACTGGTAGGGCGTTAGGTGTGATGTTTTTTAAAGCTCTTGGCTTATGAGACTTCCCGATACACATTAGTGGGAGCCTAAACGAACCCGATGCGTTCGCTGCTGTAAGGACTGTAATTCTTTCCTTTTGCATTTTGTGTCCTGGTGCCGAAATCTCACTAACACAAGCCAAAGACTTTTTTGGTAGCATCTTAAAATTTAACCCGGTTTCGTCGGCATTAAATAACTGATCCATTGTGTACCCTTCTACCATCTCTTCGAATTCCGTTTTAAAGACGTCGACAGCGTCCTGGTCAGCAGACATTTTTTCCCCACATAAACTAAGCTGACGAATACCATAACGATTTTTAAACCTGTCAAGCCATCCTTTGCTTGCCAAAATGTTTTCACCTTCTCCTAGCATTCCAGCTAGCATTCTGGCTTTTCCCTGGAGTACAGGGCCAGAAATAGGCACGCCCTTTACTCTCTGCTGCGTAAACCACAAGAATAATGCTTCATTCACCTTTTCAAAGTCAGAAGTTTTCATTGTTTTACGGTTGGGAATTTTTGAAGACTGTTTCAAAAGTTTGTCTGTTTTTTATCCAATCCCCAACTGTTGAAACTCCCACATTAAAGTTTGCTGCAACACACCGTAATAATGCACCACTCTCCACTTGTCGTATAGCTTCTAGCTTGTCCTTTATTTCAACAACATTCCGTTTCCTTTTCCCAGACATTGCAGACTAAAAATTACTGTACACACAACGACAGCTTATACGCTTTTTGAAATTGTCAGTGAAAGACACTAAAAATGTTTATTTACGCACTAATTTACACTTTAAAACACTCTATCTACAGTAGGCCTAACGTGAAAACACTAACAATAAATCGCTAATAAGACACTAAATAAAAATTAATTTGCAAAACTCAAAACATCACTGCCGCGAAACGCATCAAACTAAAGCTGTAAAGACACTGCCTGGCGAGGGGTAGACAGACAGGCTGGCAGACAATGAATGGTGAAAGTGGCACGGCGTGTCACTGACTCTAGTAACAATGCCTCCATCCAGTCGGCCATTCCACCCGCTGCTCCAAGATCCTAGACTGTGCGGCTTTTCTCGTACTATTAACTGATTTAGATGATGTTTTTTATTTTTTTTATATGAAAATCGTTGTGGTTAACCCGGGAAAATCATTGCGGTTAACCCGGGTTCCGGTTAAGTAAACCCCGGATAAACGGGGTCCTACTGTATTCCCTGCTTGGAATTACATTAAATCACATAAAACTTTCACTTAATCTGCCTTATTAAACCGTATACATTTTCTTCTTAATCCACTTATTTTAACAGGTATTAATTTCCTTTTACAAAATACTAATTTTAGGCCTATTAGTTTTATTACAGGTGTTATAATTTTTTTTTTTTAATTTAATTTTTCTTACCTGACCTACTGTACAAAGAGTCACTGGCTTATGGCCCATTATTTCAATTTTAATTTCATGATTTCAATTCATTATTTTTATTTAGTTCATCATTGAACCCTTCATTGGTTTTTAACATAATTATAATGACCACTTGACAACTTATCGACACTTATTGTCTTCCTGGCCAAGTTTACAAATATTATTTTAAAACATCTTCATTAATTATTTAAAGTAAATACACTTAACATAATACCATACATAATAAATATACTTGTATTTAATTACTTAAATACAAGTTTAACATGAATGAAATGAGTACCCATTACTTAGTACTTCCTTAAAGCAATGGCTCCACACCTGCTACATACAAAACACAAAATAAATACACGTAAACACAATATTATGATAAAGTACAACAACAAGTACATTTTATAAAACATGAAATATTAATTGAACAGTCTGTTATATTCAAACTCATCCACAGTAAACTCATCCCATTAGACACAGTGTTTATAGTTTACATCTTACACTGCTCATTACATATTTTATATTTAGGTACACTTTCAATATTTTATTACCTAGTAACCTTACTAGGTATCATCGATACATTTTTTTTTAGGTGAGATTGGCCCTCTTGTACTTAATTATGGCATACCTTGGGCATTGTTTCAGTTATTTTGACAAAGTTTTTTATGTAACGTCGGGAACCTTAACTTTGTTACGTTACATAATACTCCCCCTCCGAAAGAAGTTTATTTTGGCTGAATAAAGTTTAGTTGAAATAAACTTATAATTCGTCTATGAGAATGTTTTCTTATTACTCGTAGTATTTTTTTATTTCTGTTTGGTTATAAGTACCCTTCACCTTATTACTTATTGGGTCAGACACCACGTATGTGTTGTTTTGATTGTCCTGGCTTATTACAAAAGGTCCAACATATAACAATAATTTTTTAGCTATTCCTTCCGAACTGCTCGGTTGTTGACGGTTTCTTATTAAAATTTTTTCGCCGACGGTGTATTTGATGATATTTTTCCGGGTTGCATTCTGTTTTTTCCTTCTAGTTTCCAACTTGTGGAGTAATCTATTATATACATGGGTAAGGTCAAAGTTCTTCTTCGGGTCCTTCAGGGAATTGTATCGATTTAGTAATTTCTCGAGGTGGTAGTTTTGAAAACATCATTTAGTATGGTGTAACACCAATAGTTTCGTGATGAAAAAGGTTTCTGTTTCATTTATGAATTCACTCCATTTTTTATGATTGTCATAACAATAAGTATGGAGGACTCGCCCTACCTCTCTGAGTACCCTCTCCGCCAGATTACTGCTAGGATGGTAAATAGAAGTTTTGTAGGTTTTGATTCCTCGTTTTGCCATTTCTAATTTCCATTTTCGACCTTTGAACTGGGTTCCATGATCCGTTATTATAGAATATGGAGTTCCCACATCTATGAGGTACCTTTCTGCGATCACCTTAATAATAACATTGGTGGATGCTTTACTGATAGGATACAGTTTAGTGTAACGTGTGAAATGGTCTAGGATGATTACAATATACTTATATCGGTGCCTGCCTCCACTGCGTGGGAAAGGCCCGCAAATGTCAAGAAATGTTTTTTCTAATTTCCTCTCTGAAGTAATTGTTATTAAAGCCCCTTCCTTTCGCTCATTGTTTACCTTGACCCATTGACATATTGCACATCTTTTATTAATTCCCTTACCTTCTGGTTTAAAACCTTAATATACACATGCTCCTCCAGTGCCTTTACTACTTTGATGGGACCCATGTGTCCATACATTTGATGATAGTTATTTATTATTAACGACTCTGTTGATTTGGGAATATACAATTTCCACTTATTTTTCACAACAGGGGATTTTATGAAAATTAAACTGTTATAGTTTTGATAATATTGCACAATTGTAGCATCGTTATTGATGAAGTGTTCCCGTATGGTGGATAATCTCTGATCCCTTGACTGTTCTTCCCGAATTTTGTTTAATACTCCTACTAGTTCTTCTCTGGCTATTATTGCATGATATATTCTTCCAACATCCTCCCTTTCAATTTCAAAAGTACCATTCTCCAGGTTCACTCTAGATAGAGCATCAGCTACAGTGTTTTGTTTACCTGGTACGTATTCCCATGTTATGTTATACTCTTGGAGAGCCAATATCCAACGAGTTAGTCTACCATGGCTTAATTTACACCTTTGTATGAATGATATGGACTTATGGTCGGACCGTACTGTTAAGGGATAACCTAATATGTACGTGCGGAATTTACCGCATGCAAATACCACACTCAATAATTCCTTTTCCGTGACATTGTAATTTCTTTCACACTGATTTAATACCCTGCTGGCAAAACTTATTACTTGGTGATCTCCTTCTTGATCTTCCTGGTACAGTTCAGCACCAAGACTCACATCACTGGCGTCACAATTTATAAAAAATGTCTTATCAAAATCAGGATGATGTAGAATGATGTTCTGTAAAAATTTTTCTTTAATTAAGATGAATGTCTCATCATCTTCCTCCTTCCACTTCCATTTATGTTTGGATGACAATAGGTGTTTAAACCTTGTTGTTAATTGGGAATAATTCCTTTGGAATTTTCGATAGTAGTTGCACACTCCTAGAAATGATTGCAACAGTCGAATGTTTTTTGGTCTGGGGAAGTTTTGAATAGCTTCAACCTTTTCAGGGGATGTGGATATTCCATTTTCAGAGAGTATGAAACCGAGGAATTGTAATTGATTGGTTAATAATTTTGACTTATTCAATTTCAGAGTAATGTTGCTTCTTTCTAATTTGCTTAATACCATTTCCACACGTTGGCAATGTTCCTCCCATGTGGTTGAAGTTACTAATATATCATCTACGTACACTGTTGTGAAGGCTAACACTTCTCTACCTAGGACCTGGTCCATGCATTTAATAAAAACCGCCACAGAGTTTACTAGTCCAAAAGGAAGACGTTTAAAATGGTAATTTCTACCCTCAAATATAAAGGCGACGTAATTTCTACTGTTGGGATGCAACTCCACCTGCCAGTATCCACAAACGGCATCCCAAATGCTCATATACTTGCAATCCTTAAATTTCTTCATTAACTCCTCAATTTCCCCTGGTGAGGTTCTATCATTTATTATATTTTTATTTATCTCCCTGGCATCTAAACATAAGCGTACGGTACCGTCCTTTTTCTTTATAGCTACTATAGGGCTGGTGTATGGTGATGAGCTATACTCAGTTATGTCCTGTTCTATCATACTCTGTATTTCCCTTCTCACTGCTGGTTTTAGGGATTGGGGTATAGGATATGATTTCCTGTTAAAATTGATGGGTTGTTTAAATGACAATTCACAAATAAAATTCTTAGCCTTTCCTGGCAAATCCGAAAATACGTTTTTATATCTGTTATAGATTTTTATTAACTGATTTTTTTGTTCAGGTGTCACTCCATTAGTATTGGCAGTTTTAAACAAATAAATTTCTTGTAATTTTTCTTTCCATTCATCCTCCTTAACACAGGCTAATTCCTCAAAAGGTGTTCTATATTCCGTTCCGTCATCACGCATTAGAGTAAAAGAATGTCGGTGGTGAGTGGCATTTTTATGATCCACTATTTCACTTGACCATTCTCCATTTTCATGGTACAGGGTTATTTTTCCTCTGCCCGTATCAATAATAGCTGAGTGGCACCGCAGCGTATCACACCCTAGCATTGCTTTAAATGGTAATCCTTGAGCTACCATAAACACCATAGGAATAGTTTTACCTTCACTAGATACTTCCATCATTACTTGTTGCCGTATTGTTTTATTTGGTCTGCCAGTAGCACCTATTATTACCATGTTATTGACTGGTAATGTTGGTATATTTTTCGTATACATCTCCCTTATTCGGTTATATTCTACTTTGTCCAGAAGTGACACGTTCACTCTGGTGTCAATCACCATATCTGTCGTAACTCCTTGCAATTCTGCCATTATATATATAATTTGATTGTCAGTTTTATTCTCTGACGGAAACCCTTCTTCAGTTAAATCCTTTCGTATATCCTTTAAATAATTGTTTTCCGTAATGGTTATAATTTTGTTGTTGTCCTTTTGGGTTCGTATATACCCTTTCAATCCCAGCAGTGAGGGGTTACTTGATGCTTCCACTGCTGTATTTGGTTTTCCACCCTATCCTGCGGACGATCGTCTCTAGCAGTGTTTCCTGGGTTGCCATCATCTGGTCTGAATTCTCTATGATTTTCTTGGTTCCTAGGTAGGTCCTCCTCTCGACTTCTATTACTGGTTTGATTTCGTTGGTCGTTGTTCACTCGGTTATTATTCCAATAGTCTCTCCCGTTATCAAAATTCCTGCGGCCTGCGCTGTATCGGTTATTATTAGAGTTATTATAATGATTGTTTTGGTAATGATTATTGCGGTAGCGATTATTCATAAAATGGTCATTAACCCTTCGGTTATAATTATTGTTGTTATATCTATTCATTCCCTGACGTGACTCTTGATTTGGCTCCTCTCTCCTATTATTTGAATAGTCCCTTTGCCTTCGAGACCTTTGATAATAGTCTTCCATTTCATAGCTGGCCAACAAGGTTTCCATTGCTCCCACTGTCTTCACTTGTCCACTGCGTCTGGCATGAACTATTTCTTCTTCGAAATGGTAAGATAGTTTATTCACTAAACATTCCTCTGGTATTCGCGGTTCCAAATGACGCGCCAAACACACCTTTCCCAAAAAGTAGGTAGTTGGGGACTGCTCTTGATTAATGTTGAATCTACCGTTGGTAATGTTGTCCCTAATCATGTTCTGTACGGAATCCGACCAGTATTTCGACCTAAATGCCTTCTTAAACTCTTCATAATTACTCGTTTCATTCCGGACCGCTGACCACCAATTATCATTTATGCTTTTAAAACAATCATCCAACAAATTTTTGATTATGTTCCATCGGGTCACTTTAATTCTACTAAAACATTCATCTATTCTCTCTAAAAATTCTATGGGGTTTCCTCTATAAATTTTGAAATTAATATTTTCCTTTTGATCAGGGGCTATGTGATGTGCCAGGTACATTGGTCGATTTTGTAAAATTTCTATTGACTCCTTTATATTAATCAATTCCTGATTCTGTATATTTTCAACGGTCCCTTTATTTTGATCCACTTGGGTTTTTATTTGCGTTATTTCATTGTTAACTATCTCAATTTTTCCAGCTATGTTAATTTGCACCTCGTCTAACTTTCCTTGGGTTTCCGCTTGTACCTCCATTACACTAATTTTGTTATTGGTTTCCATGTTATTTATTCGGGTAGTCAACTCTTCCTTGAACCCTATAAGTTCCTCTTTTGTCTGGTCGACTCTTTGGCTGATTGTTTCGTTAATATTCTTTATTTTCTCATCGGTATTATCGTTAATTTTGTCTATCCTATCGTTTATATTTTCACTCATACGATTTATTTTCTCATGTATTTCTCTAAACTCTTCTTTAGTCCTTTCATTGGAACTGTCGATTTTCTCATTTATTTGTCTAAAATCGGCCTTCAATTGTTCATTATTTTCATTTATAATTTGTCTTAATGTTTCACTAGTACTTTCTTTAATACTGTCTATTTTTTCATTGATTAGTCGGTTGTTCTCATTTTTTTTCCTAAAATTTTCATTAGTTTCCTCTTTATTCTGGTCAAATCTTTCCTCCATTTGTTTTATTAAATTTTCGCTTAAAGCCTCGTGTTTTTTCCTTGAGTTTTCCTCCATTCGTTTAAAAATTTCATTATTGGCTTCCTTCTGTTTCTTGGAATCTTCTTTAATTAATTCCCATAGTTTTAGTAAATCCATATCACCTCTGGCTTCCTCTTTATCGCCCGCCTGTTGTTCCTTTTCAACGTCTGTAACTATTTCTGCTTCTTCCTCCCGTCTATCTTCTTCTGTTTCTTGGTCTTTCGCCATCCTTTCAGAAACACCTCTTGTATGCATTCCTGTGCCTCTAATAGTTGCGTGCTCCAGTTAAGTAATAGCGATATAGTCGATTTTTTACTTAACTAAAGCCCCACGTTGGGCGCCAATTTGTTACCAATTCAATCTGTTTATCAATTGTGTTACTTATTTAATTACTGTTGCGGGTTTATAGTTAATTTAAAAATTTTAATTAACAAATTCAATCTATTTATAAGGAAAAATATTTATTATGTTGTGGATATTATTCGGTTGTTGATTATAGACCTGTGTTAATTAGTTATCAAGTGTTTTACCAGGGAAAAACGCTATATTACGGTTATTATAATGAATAATTCAGTGTTTTTCTCCAACCCTAGTCACTATGTATTATCTAAATTGAAAAGAGTGGAGTGTGAAAAGAGTAAGTTAGTTCTCTAGTCTCCCGTATTCACCAGCTGTCTGCAATCGAGTGCTGTCATTATCAAATGACCCGTTCTTATAGGTTAAGTTGTTCCACTTGACGCTTTTATCACTTTCTTTCCCTGTAAATTACACCCTATTCGAAATACAATAACTATTCTACAATAACACAGACTCGTCAAATACAAGAAGGATTCTTTATTTTATATTATTTTAAATTTCCAACAGTTGCTTTCTTCGGTTATTAAAGCATCATATCGATCATACAATACCGAATCGATTTGTTATTGAACTCGTGGTTTATGTTACAATTTAATTATAATTTTCAGTTTATCTCTTATCTCAGGGTACATGTAATTCTTTTAACTATTAGTAAGGCCAGGTAATGCAAATTCAGGTTACTAGGTATTACAATTTAAATTAAAATCTTATTATATAAAGTATTAACATAAGCAGGTTTTTACCAAGCGTTTACAAGATACTCATTCAGGCCGTGTTCCACTAATGATGTCAGATCTACGGGTGATGAAGAATGGCTCGAATATTTCCAACTCCAGCTTCTCAATAAAAGTTGTTAGCGTCTCGGGATGTAATGGAAAGTTCAGTTCTTGATCTTCGCTGATTTTTTTGTTTCTGGTGGTCACAGGTCCCGATGGAATTAGTGTAGTATTAAGTTCTTGCTCTGCAGTCAAAAGTGAGGTTCAATAGGTAAATTTAATTCTCTTTAATTTTTGTTGTATGGTATTTATTCAATTCAACTTCTCCCGGTCTGGATTATCTGCATTTATTTATGGTTTCTTTTATAACTCATTTGGTGGTAAGTTTAGTTCATTTTTCTTAAGGTTTTTGATTTGAATTTTGTAGATAGGTAGTTTATATTCTCAAAGTGATAGTTTAGGAAGCCGTCCAATCCGTCTTTTTAATTAGTGATTATATTTTAATGTTGATTTGTAATAATTTTATTCATGAGGTTTTGTGGTTTTCTGGCGATTTTTAATGACTGAACTGTCCTCATTTATATATAACAATTGAATGTCTAAATCAACAAGATATCCTGCATTTTGTTGCCCTAACAACCATTGCTTCTTCTGTCATTGGATAATATTTGTTATCCTAGAGCCAGAATTAGGAAATATTCTTACACTTATTTAATAAAATACTCCCTGCTTGGAATTACATTAAATCACATACAACTTTCACTTAATCTGCCTTATTAAACCTTATACATTTTACTACATTTTCTTCTTAATCCACTTATTTTAACAGGTATTAATTTGCTTTTACAAAATACTAATTTTCAGGCCTATCAGTTTTATTACAGGTGTTATAATTTTTATTTTTTATTTAATTTTTCTTACCTGACCTACTGTACAAAGAGTCACTGGCTTATGGCCCATTATTTCAATTTTAATTTCATGATTTCAGTTCATTATTTTTATTTAGTTCATCATTGAACCCTTCATTGGTTTTTAACATAATTATAATGACCACTTGACAACTTATCAACACTTATTGTCTTCCTGGCCAAGTTTACAAATATTATTTTAAAACATCTTCATTAATTATTTAAAGTAAATACACTTAACATAATACCATACATAATAAATATACTTGTATTTAATTACTTAAATACAAGTTTAACATGAATGAAATGAGTACACATTACTTAGTACTTCCTTAAAGCAATGGCTCCACACCTGCTACATACAAAACACAAAATAAATATCATGTAAACATAATATTATGATAAATTACAACAACAAGTACATTTTATAAAACATTAAATATTAATTGAACAGTCTATTATATTCAAACTCATCCCATTAGACACAGTGTTTATAGTTTACATCTTACACTGCTCATTACATATTTTATATTTAGGTACACTTTCAATATTTTATTACCTAGTAACCTTACTAGGTATCATCAATACATTTTTTTAGGTGACATTGGCCCTCTTGTACTTAATTATGGCATACCTTGGGCATTGTTTCAGTTATTTTGACAAAGTTTTTTATGTAACGTCGGAAACCTTAACTTTGTTACATTACTATATATATATATATATATATATATATATATATATATATATATATATATTTGTATCGTGACCGGTGTGTACTGTTTATGTCACACTGTTGAGTTTGTCGATTTATTATATTTCTCTCGTGTGTACCTCTCTTTGATTATTTTAATATTTTTTCAATTTCTTATATATCTGGGTTTGCTAGATATAGTAATATCGTTAATTATGATTATCTTATCTCTCTATTTAATATACAAGTGTTAGTGTGAAGGTAACTTATGTATGTAGGGTGTTATTCTAAAATTCCGCTCAGACCTAGTCTGCCTTGCAGAGAATTATCGAAATTTCGTGTATAACTCTCTTCTCTTTGGTATCGGAGAATTCCGCAACAAGCGCTGCAGTTCCGAAACAAACGAAATTTATAGGTTAACCCACCGTGTACGGTGACTAGTTATTATACACTTAGTCTGTTTAATTCTTATTCCCAATTCATTAAATAATACCCAAATAATAAGATCCTGAAATTATACAAGGTTTCTTTATTAATTCAACTTGTTATCATTCAATAAGATTGGTTTTACTTGATATACGAAAGGCTATACGTTGCGTTAATCGATTATTGTTCGGTCCAATATTTTATTTTAAATTCAGTTATATATTTTTTTTTTATAATTAATTTAGTTCAGGGTGTGAAGGTTCTTTCAACTGCGGGGAAGATTAAAAATACATAGATAAGAATGCAAGATATTACAAATTTAAAGTGTTGTTGTGTTTAATATTATTTATACAATTGAAAATTACCATACGGATTACGAAACGACTCTGGAAGGCAGTTGTTTTTAACCTCGTGAGTTGATGCCCCGTGTCAGTCAGAAAGGAGATGATTTTCTTTATTCTTGTCTTCAAGTGGTAATAAAGTGGATTCCTTGGTCCTGGTTGATCTAGAAATACCGCTCCCTTTGTTCATCAACGGCCACACTAGTGATTACGTTCTTCGGCAAACTCTGGATCCAAATACGTTTTCTATCGTATGATGTAAACTGCGATGTCCAATGTGATGTTAAGGTTATTATTTTTCGTTTGGTTTGTAAGATTAACTCTTTTCACAGGTAGTTCTTTACACAGTATTATTATTTCATTAAATTATCATTGGTTCTTGATCTGATGTTGGACAATCCAGGTCATTCCTTTTTGGAATTCAATTACTTATTATCGATTGTCTGATACCATTATACAATTGGTTTAATGGTCGCTGGCCTAATTATGACAATTAATTATTCATATATGGTGACTTGTTACTGTATTCAAATAATTTAGAATATGTTAGTTTTATTAACCATTTCTCTGGGTTTTAATCTCATCACGTTCAGATCATAAATTGCAATAATACAAATCAACAAATTATATTAATTTTTGTAGTCCCTAGCAACAAATTTTTTTATTCTTTTTCAATGTTTTGTTATATAGTGATAATTTCATATATTATTCTTCCACTCATCAAAATAATTCCTTATTAAACTTCCATTATATCGGAATATAACATTATTTACAGCTGTTTACTAATTTCTATATATATTCTGCTGGTTTTTCAATCTTAGTCTGTTTCTTTTCATAATTATTATTTTTCCGATATCAAACGTTATCAATCGATATCATTGCACTATGGCATTATCATAATTTGTTTATATTGAGTTGGTTTATTATTAATTATCATAGGTTTTTTTCTAACTCCTTGAACTATACCCATTAATTATTATTAACTTCTTTACCTAACCTTTATATTCTGAGTTGTTATATAGTGTTATTGGCTGTTAGGCCTTTTATTATATTTGGATCTACTTTTGCTTATAACTGGTTAACAACTATAGCCTTTTTATAAGAAAAATTGAGATCAATTAATACTAATTAACTGATTTCCTTCACCTTTCTACAACAGCAAACAAATAACACATATTGCTTTATTACTTTATATTACATCAAGTAAGCTTCATAAGCTAACAAACTTTAACATAACATTTATTGTAACAACATAACATTATTCAATTCAGAATCATTACTTTCGATTAACTAGTAATGTATATTATTGACTCATTTTTATCTATTTTCACCGTCATTTACTTTAACATTTTCGATACTGGTTTCTTTCTTATAATTCTTATCAGTATTTTTGATTTATTTACTTTCCACTGAACATTGATTTCTTACTATTGTCTATATTACAGGTTTATTTTTTATTGCTATTACTACCTTGCATCCTTATTCATTTTTACACAATGATAAAGGTATTTATTTGACCTTTGTATTAGTATGGGATTTAAATATTTATTTACCTATTATGTTTCTAATATTTCTATTTATGTAACATCGAGGACCGCATTTCTGTTGCGTTACATATGCTCCCCCTCCTAAAGAAGTTTAATTTACCTGAATGTAATTTAGGTCAAGTAAACTGGTATTTTTTTTTTTTTACATGCCTTTTCTTCATATCAATTTTAATGATTAACGATGGGATTCTCAATGTAACTTTGTTAGACTAGTATTGACAATTCTTTATTTAATGACATTTCATTACTCCTATTAACATTCTTGGTTATATACAATTTTTCTTTAAACAGTGTTTGTCGATAGTTGGTTACAATATTCAATGATACTTTAGGTTCCCTTCTCTTCTACTTCTAGGTACTGCAATCACTGTATTTCTCCATTATTCTTCTGTCAGCTATTTTCCTTCTGTTTTCTTCGTCATTCTTTTCTGGAATTTGATGTCATTCTTCGCAACGATTCTAATATTCCTTAAATATTTAATTTCCCTAACAATCCCTAATATGTGCATGGGTACAGTTCAGAGAGGCACTGTTTGGCTTCATACTCTGCTGTCCACACTACACTTCAATATAGTACTGCTGTAATTCATCTACAGTCAGCTATAAAATATAATAATATCATAATAATCTTTTTAATTAATTATTAATAAACATTTGGGGAATTCTTTACATTGTCGCGTTTTATATGTAATTATTCCTATTTTTTATACTTCGTGATTCCATTTTATTTTCCTTAATCATTCTCTGATAACACTTCTGACAGTCATTATCTGTA
This sequence comes from Magicicada septendecula, assembly GCA_034769895.1. Taxonomy (NCBI): domain Eukaryota; kingdom Metazoa; phylum Arthropoda; class Insecta; order Hemiptera; family Cicadidae; genus Magicicada; species Magicicada septendecula. The sequence continues at coordinate 750,435,232 of CM068367.1, read as the reverse complement.
ATTAGTTTTGATCTTCTTTCTTGATGTGACAGTAACTCTAAGTATCATTTCTTCATTTGTTCTTATTCCAAGAATTTCTAAATTGTAATTGTTTTGATTATTATTATTACTTAATTTCAATGTAATTACAGTCATTAACTCAACCATTGTTCTTCTTATCTTATTTCATTACCTTGTCTGGTTACATTACAATGAATTATGTTGATAAACATTTTTTCTTGTTCCCTTTGATATTATACTGGTCATATTCAATCGTTTATTTTGGTTGTTCATTTCACTTGGCAATGCGGTATGTATTTTAGGTCATATTATTTTGCTTTTACTATTTTGCATAGGTACTTTTTAATATAAAAAATTTTTATCTTGGGGTTTCATTATTCCTTATTTATAATATTTCTTCGTAGACATATAGTAATATTTCTGGTTTTCTTCTGTAATCTTGGGGTGTTATTAACTCTTCTTAATACCTTCTTCATAACTATATAGTAAGTCGTACTTACTTCCTTTTGAATGCAGTGTTCTCTTATTTAGATAATATTGTTCAAAAAATTCTGTAGTAAGTTGTGCTTACATCCCTTTTGGATTTAGTGGTCTTTCTCAAAATTCAAACTCTTTTTAATTCCAAGTGTTTTCTCTTCAAAATTGGTAATAAGTTGTTCTTATTTTAATTTAGGATTTATTGGATTTATTAAATATTTCCGTTCGTCTTGTTAGTATTTTATGATGGGTGATGATGTTTCTTCATAATATTTTTTTATAGACTCCTGATTATATGTTCCCTTAATCTTTTTCGTGATAGGGTTCATTATTTCATAGGTATTATTATTATTATTTTTTGTTATCACATAGGGTCCAGTATATAATAATAATAATTTTTTCGTTATTCCTTCTAGTGTGCTGGGTAACTCCCTGTTTCTTATTAATATTTTCTCGCCAATTTGGTACTTTATGGGTTTTGGATTATTCCTTTCATATTTATTTTTCTTTATTTCTGCCTTTTCCATTATCCGGTTATAAAATTTAACGTTTTCAAATTGATATTCTGGGTTTGTTGGAAAATTGATGATATCCTGGATTTCCCTAGGTGGAAGCCTTTCAAACATAACAGTATAGGGGGTATTTTCGATGGATTGATGGTAAGATATATTGAGAAACTCTTCGGTAATTGACAAGTATTCGTACCACCTCCTCTGTTGGTCATGACAGTAAGTTCGGAGTATTCTGCCAACTTCCCTCAATACACGTTCTGCAGGATTGCTGCTGGGGTGGTATACTGAAGTCTTATATGTTCTAATGTTGTGTTTTAGAAGACTATTTCTCCATTTGCTTCCCTTGAACTGCGTACCATGATCGGTGATAATGGATGACGGTTTACCAATCTCTATTATGTAATGTCCAATGACTATCTCCAGAATTTTCTTGGTCGTGGCTCTGCTGATAGCGTAAAGTTTAGTATATTTAGAAAAATGATCAAAAATAATAATGATAAATTTATATCTATGGTTCCCTCCACTGCATGGGAACGGTCCACATATATCCAGGAATACTTTCTCCAGCTTATGTTTGGATGTAATAGGGATCATTACTCCCTCCTTCTTCTCATTGTTATGTTTAACCATCTGGCAGATGTGACATGCTTGGATTGATTTTTGCACCTTTCTGTTTATATTTTTTATGTACACTTGTTCTTCCAGGGCTTTGACGATTTTTATGGCTCCCATGTGTCCATATTTTTCATGGTAATCCAAGATTAATTTGTTTTCCACAGCTGTGGGAATTACTAATTTCCAGTTTATTTGATTAGGGGTAACTTTAATAAATAATCTATCATCATGTATACAGTAATATTTTGTAATACTTTCATCAGCATTTTGCACCTTCTGGCGTATGTTTACCAATTTGGGATCCAATTTTTGATGTTGATTAATTTCGTTTGTTATTATTTCTAAATCCTTCCTACTCGTAATAATATTGTACACTTTGGCAATTTGTTCCTTTTCTCCCTCGAACGATTGGTCTTGTATGTTTATTCGGGACAAGATATAGGCTGCTATGTTCTTCCTTCCAGGTATATATTCCCAATCAATGCGATATTCTTGAAGTGCAAGGACCCATGTAGTTAGCCGACCATGACTGAGCTTACATCGTTTTAGGAATGAAATTGATTTGTGGTCACTCCTTACGGTCACTGGGTATCCAAGTATATAAGTTCTGAACTTATTGGATGCGTAAACTACACTTAGCAGCTCCTTTTCGGTAACATTATAGTTGTGTTCGCAGCTGTTTAGCACTCTGCTGGCGAAACTAATTACCATGTGATGTCCTTCTTCATCTTCTTGATATAGAGTGGCTCCTAAACTAACATTGCTTGCATCACAATTTAGATAAAAGCGTTTGTTAAAGTCAGGGTGGTACAACATAACAGTCTCTAGAAATTTTTCCTTGATTAATTGTAGAACTTTATCTTGTTCTGGTCCCCATGCCCATTTGTCCTTGGATGATAGTTGTTTTTGGAATTTAGCAGTTATTTCCGAATAATTATCTTGGAATTTGCGGTAATAGTTACAAATTCCAAGGAAGGATTGTAACTGTTTTCTATTTTTTGGAGTAGGGAACTGTTGAATTGCTTCTACTTTCTCTGTTGAAGGTGTGATACCCTCCTCAGACAAATTAAAACCTAAGAACTTTACTTGGTTAGCGATAAATTTAGATTTGTTTAACTTGAGTGTTATATTATTTTCGGACAACTTTCTCAGTACCTGTTCCACCCTCTCGCAATGTTCATCCCAATGTGAAGAAGTTATTAGTAAGTCATCTACGTAGACTGTAGTGAATTGTAGTGTTTCTTGTCCCAATATCTGGTCCATGCATTTTACAAATATAGCAACAGAATTAATTAATCCGAAAGGTAGCCTTTTAAATTGATAGTTCCTTCTGTCAAAAAGGAACACCATATATTTTCTACTATCTGGGTGCAACTCAACCTGCCAGTATCCGCATACCGTATCCGAAGTACTAATGTATTTGATGCCATGGAATTTTTTTAAGATTTCTTCGATCTCGCCCGGGGAAGTCCTATCGTTGATGATCATTTTATTTATTTCCCTAGCGTCCAGGCAAATTCTCACCTTTCCGTTCTTTTTCGGGATTGCCACTATGGGACTGGTATAGGGTGATTGACTGTATTCTATTATGTCATCCTTAATCATACGATTAATTTCTTCCCGAACTTCGTTTTTTATTGAATATGCTATTGGGTAGGATTTTCTACGAAAGTCCACCAGTTCTTTAAAATTTATCTCACACTGGTAGCCTTTTACTTTACCTGGAGCGTTGGAGAATATGTGTTTGTATCTAGTATATATTTTAATTAAATTTTCGGCGTGTACCTTACTTATTTGTTGACAAGTTTTTTCTCTTTGGAATTCTCGTATCTCTTCCAACTTACTCTGCCATAATTCGGGATCGTCGTCCTCATATTGGATGACTTCTTGTATTTTATTGTTCTTACAAAAATAACTTTTTATGACCTGACATTTGTCGTTAACTGGAACGGTTCTATTAGCATCTACCAATTCGGCTGTCCATAATCCTTCTTCGGATGTTAATGATACCATTCCTTTATGTAAGTCAATTACTGCTGAATGCTGTCGCAATATATCGCATCCAATCAATACATTGAACGGTAATCCTGTTGCGACCAAGAATCCTATTGGTATGGTTATATTATTATTGGTAAGATCGAGCGATACTTGTTTTTTAACTGTTTTATTTTGCCGTCCAGTGGCTCCAATGATTATCACATTATTAACAGGTAAGGTAGGTATAGGCAACTGGCCTTCTCGCTGTATTTTTTCCAGTTCAGTACTATCTATCGAGATGTTGGATCCAGTATGTATCATTATTGTGGATTGTATTCCATTTAATTTAGCTATTACATATATAATTTCATTATTACTATTACTGTATACATGATTATTATCCTCTTCCAATAAATCTTCTCTAATATTTTTTAAATAATGGTTAGTGATTATAGTTATGGTATTATCATTCGTAGGTTTATTTACAAGTCGTTGTTCCCCAAGATTACGGTTCAGTGAAGGGTATTCTTTATTTTTCACTGCCTCTATTAGTTTAAATGAGGGCTTCCCCCATCTTCTCTATTTTCCGGTGTGTTCGGAGGTTGATTTTGTATAGGTTCGGGACGGTCCTCTGTATTATGTTCCGCTGTCCTATAATTTCTTTCATGTTGATAATTGTCTTCACGCCGGGATTGATTATAATAATTGTTATATTGGTGATTCCTTGGGTAATACCGTCGCTGATTGTTTTGAGGTCTGGAATAAATATAATTAACATTGTGTCTATAATTATTGGGTCGGTTGTCCCCATCTCCTCTATTATTACGACTGTCGCGGTAATTATAATGATTATTGCCACGATAATTATAATTCCTGGTATTATTATTCGAGTGATCGTTCTGTGTTCTATTCGCGTTAACATTCTGAGTTGGTCGATTGTGATCATTATTATGGGAATTTGTTTGTTGATCGTTACTATTATACTTATGGTATTTATAATTTAGTACTGTGTTTCTTTGATACTGAGTTTCGTGCTCATAATTCTCAAGGAATTTGGCCATGGCTGGAATTGTTTTAATTTGGCTACACATACGTGCGTTCTTTATTCCTTCCTCATAATGGTAGGATAGCTGTATCACTAAACATTCCTCGGGAATTCTGGGCTCTAAATTCCGTGCCATGCATACTTTTCCGAGGAAGTATGATGTAGGAGACTGTCCTACGTTCGTTTCGTATCGACCGTTGCTCAAATTTTTTCTAACCATGTTCTGGGTCGACTCCGACCAATATTTTTCTTTAAATTGCTTTTTGAATTCGGTCATGTTCTGTATATCCGGACGCACCGCCGTCCACCAATTATCATACGTATCCTTAAATGTCTCATCAATCATACCGCGTATCATACTCCAACGGTTCTCTATTTCGTGTGATCAACTCTTCCAACCTCTTTAAAAATTCCATCGGATTACGCTTGTAATTTTGAAAATTAATCGACTCCCGGTTATCGTGGTTAGTTGTATGATTATGCTGGCATGTCCTATCCCGCCATGAATCTACTTCTTCTTGTAACTGTAGTTTACGTCTACTAATTTCCTCTATTTTATTTTTACTTGTATTAATTTGACCTTCCATATTGTTTAAATTGCCATATACTCTTTCGAGTCGCTCACCCATGTCTGTCTGTATTTGCGTAATCCCTTCCTTATTCTCCTCCCGTATCTGATGTACTTCTTGTTTAATTTTCTCATATTTTCCGACAGTCTCCTGTTGGATTCCTTCGACCATTGTTTTACTCTCATTTTGTATGTCATTAATTTTATTTTGTAATTCCTCACGAACCTGTATTACTATTTCGTTAGTTTTTTCTAACTTTTCATTTGTTTCGTTGGCTATTTCTAATTTCCTTTCCTCATTATTTTGGTCCATTTTTTGGTTAATTGTCACATGGATATTCTCAATTCGTTCGTTAATCTTCCTTAAATTTTCTTCATTTAGTTGTAGGATATCTTCCTTCATTTGTCTTAAACCCTCATCATTCCTGTCAAATCTTTCGTTAATTTGGCTCAAACCTTCATTCATTAGTTTTGAGGTTTCCTTATTTTCCTCATTTGTTTTATCGAATTTTTCCTCCAGTCTCTTTCAGTTTTCCTCCTGCTTCTTTGAGTTTTCCAATAGTATTCTCAATATTTCCTGCATGTTCTAGTTTCCTTTTTGTTGGATTTATCTGGTTGGTCCCCTTGGGCATCTTCTTCAATTACTTCCTTTTCCTTGTCCGTAATTATTTCAGTTTCCGTTATTTCGTCTGTCTGTTGTTCCATTTCACTATCTGTGATTACTTCTATTTCTTGTCCTTGTTCACCTTCTTCCTTTTCCGTATCTTCTGCCCACATCTTTGATCTACTTCTGGTATTATGCATTTTTATTCTCCCACAGTTGCCTGCTCTGGTTAAGTAATATTAATATAATTATAGTTACTTAACTTAAGCCCTACACTAGTTGAGCGCCAATTTGTATCGTGACCGGTGTGTACTGTTTATGTCACACTGTTGAGTTTGTCGATTTATTATATTTCTCTCGTGTGTACCTCTCTTTGATTATTTTAATATTTTTTTCAATTTCTTATATATCTGGGTTTGCTAGATATAGTAATATCGTTAATTATGATTATCTTATCTCTCTATTTAATATACAAGTGTTAGTGTGAAGGTAACTTATGTATGTAGGGTGTTATTCTAAAATTCCGCTCAGACCTAGTCTGCCTTGCAGAGAATTATCGAAATTTCGTGTATAACTCTCTTCTCTTTGGTATCGGAGAATTCCGCAACAAGCACTGCAGTTCCGAAACAAACGAAATTTATAGGTTAACCCACCGTGTACGGTGACTAGTTATTATACACTTAGTCTGTTTAATTCTTATTCCCAATTCATTAAATAATACCCAAATAATAAGATCCTGAAATTATACAAGGTTTCTTTATTAATTCAACTTGTTAACATTCAATAAGATTGGTTTTACTTGATATACGAAAGGCTATACGTTGCGTTAATCGATTATTGTTCGGTCCAATATTTTATTTTAAATTCAGTTATATATTTTTTTTTTATAATTAATTTAGTTCAGGGTGTGAAGGTTCTTTCAACTGCGGGGAAGATTAAAAATACATAGATAAGAATGCAAGATATTACAAATTTAAAGTGTTGTTGTGTTTAATATTATTTATACAATTGAAAATTACCATACGGATTACGAAGCGACTCTGGAAGGCAGTTGTTTTTAACCTCGTGAGTTGATGCCCCGTGTCAGTCAGAAAGGAGATGATTTTCTTTATTCTTGTCTTCAAGTGGTAATAAAGTGGATTCCTTGGTCCTGGTTGATCTAGAAATACCGCTCCCTTTGTTCATCAATGGCCACACTAGTGATTACGTTCTTCGGCAAACTCTGGATCCAAATACGTTTTCTATCGTATGATGTAAACTGCGATGTCCAATGTGATGTTAAGGTTATTATTTTCGTTTGGTTTGTAAGATTAACTCTTTTCACAGGTAGTTCTTTACACAGTATTATTATTTCATTAAATTATCATTGGTTCTTGATCTGATGTTGGACAATCCAGGTCATTCCTTTTTGGAATTCAATTACTTATTATCGATTGTCTGATACCATTATACAATTGGTTTAATGGTCGCTGGCCTAATTATGACAATTAATTATTCATATATGGTGACTTGTTACTGTATTCAAATAATTTAGAATATGTTAGTTTTATTAACCATTTCTCTGGGTTTTAATCTCATCACGTTCAGATCATAAATTGCAATAATACAAATCAACAAATTATATTAATTTTTGTAGTCCCTAGCAACAAATTTTTTTATTCTTTTTCAATGTTTTGTTATATAGTGATAATTTCATATATTATTCTTCCACTCATCAAAATAATTCCTTATTAAACTTCCATTATATCGGAATATAACATTATTTACAGCTGTTTACTAATTTCTATATATATTCTGCTGGTTTTTCAATCTTAGTCTGTTTCTTTTCATAATTATTATTTTTCCGATATCAAACGTTATCAATCGATATCATTGCACTATGGCATTATCATAATTTGTTTATATTGAGTTGGTTTATTATTAATTATCATAGGTTTTTTTCTAACTCCTTGAACTATACTCATTAATTATTATTAACTTCTTTACCTAACCTTTATATTCTGAGTTGTTATATAGTGTTATTGGCTGTTAGGCCTTTTATTATATTTGGATCTACTTTTGCTTATAACTGGTTAACAACTATAGCCTTTTTATATAAGTTTACAAACATAATCAAACCTTAACTATGTACATGTACACAAATAATTATTCTTATTATATCTAACAACAACTTTATCTTGACCTATGGATCACTTATAAGAAAAATTGAGATCAATTAATACTAATTAACTGATTTCCTTCACCTTTCTACAACAGCAAACAAATAACACATATTGCTTTATTACTTGATATTACATCAAGTAAGCTTCATAAGCTAACACAAACTTTAACATAACATTTATTGTAACAACATAACATTATTCAATTCAGAATCATTACTTTCGATTAACTAGTAATGTATATTATTGACTCATTTTTATCTATTTTCACCGTCATTTACTTTAACATTTTCGATACTGGTTTCTTTCTTATAATTCTTATCAGTATTTTTGATTTATTTACTTTTCACTGAACATTGATTTCTTACTATTGTCTATATTACAGGTTTATTTTTTATTGCTATTACTACCTTGCATCCTTATTCATTTTTACACAATGATAAAGGTATTTATTTGACCTTTGTATTAGTATGGGATTTAAATATTTATTTACCTATTATATTTCTCATACAACATAGTTCCTTTCATCAAAATTGATTTTATACTACTAATCACTTACAATTAAAAAATATTGTTTTACCCTTTTACGGGGTACAATTTGAATGACAAGACACTGTCTATTATCAGTTTGACCTTTGTCATCCCCCTTTGTTTTTTACTTGACATACATTAAAATTTAAGCAAATACTTACAGTGAATCTGCTGGAGTTCAACAGTGAATCTGCTGGAGTTCAACACTGACTCTACTACACTTCACTGATTAATTTATTTTCACAACTTGGGTATTTTACTCTTTTCACTCACGATCACTGTCACTGTCACTGGGTGATGATTACAATATATATTTTTATTTTACTTTTACAAAAATTGTGTTGTACTTTTACGCATTTAAACTGGCTTTGTTTACATGAAAAATGGGTTTTTTCATCATCAGTTTCATTGTTTGCTGATGGAATCAATGTTTATATTTTAATACATTAGGGAATGGGAAGGGGCTTAATTCCGTCGCATTACAATATATACACACTGTGTGACTTGCTAAATGATTGCTAAAAGAAGTACAACAAAATAATTCAGTTATCACAGAAACAAATTTTTATTTACAATAATTAATTAGTACTAAATAATGAACATGGTACTAAAAAAATAAATAAACAAAATAGTAATGTCTTTGTTCATGATAATTCTTCCTCACAAATAGACTAATACAAACTGTCACAAACAGAACAATAATTGGTGTGTATATTGTTTTATATACATACTTGGCACAGTTTGTTTAGCATATCAGTAGACAGTATACTTATAAATAATGAAATCTACTTTATTGGCACTGCTTAAGCAGACAGTGTATGCAATGCATCTTTTTTCAGATGCCTATAATACATGTATCTTATTGTAAAACATAAAGAGTTTCCTTTATAAGCTCTTCTTTCATCTATGCTGTGTTTGATAATGGGTACCAAATGAAAGGAAATTTTGTCAGCTTTTAACTCTGCATAAATTGTATAGTTTAGGGTAGGGGCTATAAATTCTTATTATTTGCGGTAAAGAAACCCCCTAAAAATTTTGGGTTTTGCAACTTTGGTAATATAATTTCAATTCTTGCTAATTTTTTTCTTTTGATAATTAACTTTTTAAATAATAATTTTAAAATGTACAATTTTAATAAAATGTAATACTGTTTAGAAAGGTATTGAAATACATGATAAATTAAACATTTGTGAATCCTGGTTACAAATGTCAAGCATGCTGTTGACATGTTAATGTCAGGAGAGAGAGGTGGTATGATTACCACATAACTAGCAGAATAATCAAATCATGAAAACATGCAATACATGTGTAAATGTTAATTTACTAATAATTTTACTGCAAACTTACCGAAACATGTGAAAATAAGTTCTGCTCTGCGAGTTTTTGTGAAAAGCTTTTCAATTACTTGATCATAAAAACTTGGCTCCAGCTTCTCTTTTAATAGCAATGATTTCTCAATGGAAATAAGAGCAAGTGACACCAGGTCTTTCTTGGATCTGCATTGACCTGTAGTATATCATTAGCCATTTGAGTGCACAAAATGAGTGCTCTGGTGAAGATGTAGCAGGAATGGGTACAATCAGTCTTACAAGTTTAAAACTTCAGACATGCCCAGGTGCAGTTTATTAACGTACATTAACTGTACCAGTTCAGTCTTCAGTCGTATTATGTCAAAAAAGGCCCATATATTTTTCCAGAGTTTTTAAATCACTATGTGGGGAACTTTTGCTGTGATTTTCAAATAGATCATGGAGGTAGAAAAGGATTTGAAGTTTCATTTCAATAGATATGATGCAGTCACTTATTTGAATGAGGATACTGTCTAAAGTTTCACTACAATTCAGGTTATCTGAATCATTGTCACAAATTTGAAGTCTCTTAGTAGCTTGTCCCTCAGCATAAACATTTTTCTTGTTCAACGTTATCATATATATTGTACTGCTGTTAAAATGCAACACAGTACATAAGAGAAAAATAATAAATTTTAAAAGAAAAAATATACAAATTAATACTAATTCGAACATATGTTTTAAAATGTAAACAAAAACATTGGGACTATCGACTCACCCAGTCAACATAGAGGTAGATTCCTATATGAGATAAAACAGTATTAAGTTATATGTTCTGAAAAGAATATATGAAATTTGGAATGAATGTTATAATAATAGTAAATAGTAAGAACATTATAATTTAATAAATACCAACTAGAATTACGAATATTAGAGATAAAATAAATATATTTAATAAGGAGTAGAAAAGTTATATATGTTTTTAATAGGTATATGATAAAAAGATGTAATGAAAGTAGGGAATTATCAATGTGGAAAATTTGTAAATTGTTAGAGATTGTATTGTATAGAAATGAAAAGGAAATGTATTAGTCTTGAAATATATGGAATAAGAGTAGCATGAAGAGTTTAAATTCATAAAATAAAATTTGTACATCATCAAGTTTAATGTTATATGTAAATGAAGAAACAGTAAAGGAATTTAATTTGTTTTACCAGAGTTTTTAATTATCAATTTAAAAAAGTAAACAATCAGGAGGAGAGATTCAACATTAATATTGAGTTTAATAAAATAAAATAATACTGAATAAATAAATAATATTAAAAGAAATCTAAACATATCCTGAATAGAACGCCAATAGAAGAGGGAAATCCTGTACTGAAGAATAGTTTGAGTGGCCATAAAATATAATTAAATATTCCGAGGAGATATCTGTTTTGCAGTCGTCATAGAAAACAACATTCAGCTGTAAAACCAATAAGAAATTCGCGTGGAGGATCGCCAAGCCTGATATTGCTTTTGAAAATAATAAACATCAACCAGAAGTGAACCCGTGGCAGCTGGAAGAATTCAGAATCAGTCAAGTTACGTTTGTAGGGTAGATATTTTTTACATAGTTATTTATCAAAATATTACATACTAACTTTATTTGGTTTGGTTTAAAGAAAAGAAGATATTATAAACAATCGTAAATACGATCAAACAGCTTAATAATCATTAACCCTGAGAGAGAGTTTCTTTTCATGTGCTGATAAACAAAAAACATAATAACGGTAGGTACATTTCTTAATTATATTATACTATTAAATAATTACAAGACTTATAAATAACAACAGCACATTAATGGCTGTCCCAACGTGGAACATATCGTAATTACATAATTACAATACCTGTAATATAATCTCAGTACATTAATGATGTCACCAACGTGGTGCATATAATAAATATTATACTACTAGAAAATAATCTCAGTACATAAATGGCTGTCCCAACGTGGAACATATCTTAAAGACATTATCTAGAAAATAATAACAGCACAATATACTTGTGAAGTTCTCATTCCTTTTTCTCTTAATATTTTTTAGGGAGTTCAACTTTTATAGCACAGTAATTTATGTCTAACCCTTCTGTTTGCAAAATGTTGTAGATAACATCAGAAAGCAAGAAATTTTTATAAAACACTATCAGTAGCAATCAAGTGTTGAACTCTTCTAAGAATACAAAAAACTCTTTTGCTTTTAAAACTGTGTCATTTTCACTAAGGTATCTAGAATATGACAGAGGAAGCTTAATATTTTTCATGGTATTCCTTCACTGTGGTCACCAGCTGTAAAAGTTCCATCTTGTTGGTGCTGTTGGAGGTAATTTTTTGTGAACAAAATCCTGAAGAACATCTGCCCTCATTGCAGACTTAGAAAAATAGCTGTAAGACCTTGACATAGTTTGGAAAAACACTACATTCCTTTATATTGGAAGAAGATTGTTGAAGTGTTTAATTCAGTAAGTGGATGTAACAGTGGTTAGATTTCTTGGAATTGCGTGTTCAACCCATTTTCTTTCCCATCCATGACACAGCAACGTCATAAGTCTGAGCCACTAGCTTTTTCTCGCAGCTTGTTTTCTTGAACAAATTCTTTAAGAATTTTGTTTACATATTTGAACAGGGCTGAAACAGTATGATCTTGACTCACGTGATAAGAAATCTTTCTTGAGCTTCATTATTTTTATGAATATAATGAAGGAGAGTTGTAAGTTGTGTCTTAATAGTATAATATATTTTGTCTATATTAAGAGCTACAAAGTGTATTTGTTCAATTTTGTTTATCCTCTCCATAAGTAATTGAACTGATTGGAGCAATCAGGACATTTTGAATCACTGAAAGCGTACCTCGGGAAATTGTGATTTCTCTAAAATTGTCGCCAAAAGAGGATCCATGTAGGATAATAATTTGACTTTATAAGTAAGAAGTTGTATATAATCCCCTCTGTTAACAGAAGTCCGAGACTCGTAGTATCCACAAAATTGTAGCTCTTGCTTAGCTAAATAGCACACAACATCTGCAAGGCGTTTAAGAATTTCATGACGTTTCACTCTTTTCATTGTGCAGCGAATTACTGATTCATTTCTGCTCATTTAGTTTGTGGTCAATCCATATTGTTCAGAATGTATTCAATTGAAGAAAAGATCTTGTATGGTTTGCAGAGTTTCCGTGTCTTGTAATAGCTAAGGATAGTGTATTTAAATTGTTAAAACCACTTTTAGAACACACACTGTTGTCATTAGAAAATAACAAACACTGCCGCCAAATTAGCTTGTTCATTACTTTTGATGCCATCAACTAGTGAGCATTGTTGTATTGAGAAACACTAAATATACACACATATTATCCATTTTTATCCTTGTGTTGACTTCTTAATTTTTGACAGTATGGGACACAGTCTACTGTTTTAAACAATGTTTGTCTTCCCTTTAATACTCTTTTGATAAAAAGGATTTGTCAAAAGGCTTTGAATAATAATACTGATATGTCACTGTTCATTGCGATAACAGTATAACACTTAAACAATAATTAACTCTAGCAAGCTCTCTGTTCAGAGTTTCACACCTGACATATATTCAGTGTTAAAGCAGTGGGATTGCTGAAAAAGATGAATATGCATGCACACTGATTCCTCGTGAGAAATGAAACTACCCAGATAGGTTTGTTAGGCCTAGTATTCATTTATGAGGATCTGCCTGAGAGCAAACGAGCAATTGCATGTTGGTTGCCTGTCAAGTGCATGCGAGCAGCTCATGAGCTGCTTATGAGTGTGGGAGTGAGCTACTGACAAACAGAATGGCATGCACAATTGTTTTCTGACTGGAATGGAAAACAACAGCATTTGCTTGTAAATGAGTACACTTCGAAGAGCAGATGCACATGTTGTCAGACAAGTTTGCCATCAGTCATAGCAATAGTAGGTCTCGGAGGGAAATAGATTTTTAACATTACAAAAATTATTTTTTTTTATTGTCGACTTTTTATTATGAGTTATTAAGTAATTTAGGGCAAAGATATCTTCCATTTTCTTTGTAGACACTGGATTGTTGGTTTTATTTTATCTATTTACCCTAAGTTTCACTACTGTTAAAAGTGTTTGTTCTTTACTATATACTGTTAGACATGTAAAGGTGCGAGTGGCTTTAATAAGAATAATAGCACCAGATTAAATTTGTGCTATGTTTTTCATAGTTAATTCATAATTAAACATTTATTCACACTGAAAATGGTATTTAACTAGGCTCTTGTAATACTACATCTTATATTTTAGGATAAAGAGGTAATTTTTCTTATCTTTACATAGCCTCTGAGTGCAATTACAATGGATTCACATGATTGGCACAATTACAGAGTTAACTTGCTTTGAAATTTTAAACGTGTACTGAGGTTATTATATGCTTCACCTGATACTAAGAATCTAAGGCCAATTTCTAAAACCGGCTGCATACTCAAACAAAAGTTCTTTAAACAAATTCTCTGCATGAGTACCACTATTTTTAAATAACTGCTTAGTCCAAAACCTTTTAGGCCATTCGCGATTTGCCTGAATAATTACGTACGTACATTCCAGTGAGAGCCATGCGATCCATGATAGGTCGAGATTAAACTTAAACTCTGTTTGGACGTTACTGTTTCACTAGCTGCTACAAAATGGTATAAAGTGGTGGGAATGTGATGTCAGCGAACAAGTGCACGTCAAAGTGTAGATGTGTAGCAGAGACATACAGCAAGCAGAAGTTGGTTGCTACAAGCATTTGTGTACAAGCTATTGCTCACAAGCAGATGCTCATAAATGAATAGTAGGCCTTAGGAGAGCAACCCGTGGCTTGTAAAAAAGTATAGTTGTAAGATTTTCTATTGCAAGCGGTGCATTTTCCGTTTTTTTTGCCCCACACCTGCCTTCATAAAATAAGTATTTTCATAATCACTTTTCAAATAATCACTGTCTAGGTACAAATGGAGTTTATTTATTTTGTAAAATTATTATGCATGCCTTGAGAATTCACCACTGAACCTAACAATATGGTAGACATGTTTAGTGTTTTTGTAACAAATTAGAAAAAATGTATTGTGCATTTTGAGGTTAACAGATTTTTTTAAAAAGATGAATGCCAAGGACTATTTGTTGAAAGAACTATTAAAAAGAACTTACTCATTTTCCTAATTACATGTGCTCTAAACAAGTTAATTAACAATATTGTTATTTTTTCTCTGACCCTAACTTTTATTGTAAAGCAAAATTACTGATCTCAAATGGAAGAGAAGTAAATGAGTTTTTGTCTTATTATGATAAGTGGTTATGTACAATTTCCAGTTGTGATTAAATTACAAAAAGAACCCATTGTTTCTTTTTAAAAGATGAAAACAACCGTCTCCAAAAATTCTGTTTTAGTCAATATCTATTAATAACACATTGACAAAACTGTTAATTCAAGATTACTTTAAAAGGTAATAATTTTAATCCCCTTTCTCTTTAGCCATTAACTAGGGTGGTTCAATTAATAATGTATTTTAAATGTTAAGTGTGAAGAAATCATTCCTATCAAACAATTCCTTTTTAAAATATAATTTGCCTGTGTTAATTTTGTTTCCGCTAAGAAAGTCATTTTGCTTATTAATGGTGTAAAACAATAGAAAATTGATTAAAATGCTGCAAAAAATTACTGAATTTGAATTCAATAAAAAATTAAGTTAATTTATATTTTTGTTGATTTTTAGAGTATATACAAAACATCTTAGTTTTTTTCTTGGTCTGTATTCTATTGTCCTGGCCTTTAAGAACCAACATTTGTTCTACAGTAGATAAGCCATAATAGGTCAGTATGGATACAGTTCCCAAGAAAACAATCACAAATTTAATTAATCTTTTTTTTAACATGGTTCCTTAATTTTGTGGTACATTCATCAGCAATATATATTATTCTACTTACCTTCTGCTTTGATACTGATTATGCCATTATAAACACATATTTAACCATCCATATGTAAAGCATTGTTCTGTCAGTGCAGGCTTAAGTATTCAAGAAACTGCTTAGAATTTTGAGTGTAGATACAGCAAGACTGATGTACCAGTAGACTTTTTCAGAATTAACCATTTACTCACTCAATTGTGGGATATGTTTAAATAACACTGGTCTAAAAAATAAACTTTTTTTGTGTAACATCGATGAAATTACCTATTTCTAATTAATGTCCCAGTGGGAAGTTCAAAAATAACTTCAGAAAATGTATAACATAGTTTTTTGTTTTAACCACTATTATACAAAAATCACAAAAAATAGTAATCGGAACATTCGTTTTATTAAGTATCTTTGTTACTTATCATGAACTAACATTTCATTTGACTGTTTAAGCATCTCTTAGGTGACCCTAATGTCCTGGTGGAATCTCCTTGTTCATCACTAACCGTGCCAAGATTTTCTGGAAAGAAATCGGTATGTGAATGTTTTTGTGACATTTGACATCCCATGGCTTGGTAAGACTTAAGCTCTTCTACTATGGTTTTGTAGTTTTCATCTTTTTTTTCTTGCCAATACCCTCCTTTGTTTTGGCTTCACTTAATTGTGGACAAAGTTCTCTTAAATGTTTGAAGCCTTCACCTTCCTTATCCATGGCCTTTAAAAAGATGTTTATCAATCCCAACTGGTTGTGAAGCAGCACAAGACTCTTCGAGATCAACAAGAGGGGCATAGAAGACATTATGACTACCTCGTCTAAAAGTTCTCTTGAGCCAGTCTTAAAATGCTTATGTGTTGCCCTGCTATCCTATAAACGTAAAAAAACAATATTTTATGAACCCACTTTGAAGGTCCATTAATATAGCTATGACCTTCAAATTCCCACAGTTTGTACATGCCAGTTAAACTGTTTGTACTTAATTGCATTCAAAATGGCTCCCATGTTATCATGTTTCTTTCGTTAAAACTGAATAAGCAGCTGGTATAGATACCATTGTGGAGTACACCTGCTTTTAAGCTATGTGTAGACAAATCAATCAAAGGCACCATTCTGAAGGTCTGAATATCCTAGTTCAGACATAATCCACCGATGTCAAAACATATGTGAAAAGACCCCTCCATTTTATAAAACACTGAAAAAGCAGCATTTTTTTTTTTTAAAGGTAATGCTTGTTTCATGTGCCAATCCATTTGTACAATACATTCATGTAGATTCCATTTGTACAATCTAGAACTGAGAAGTTCAGCCTGTTGTGACTATAAATGGAATCAGATGATCTACATTTTCATATTCTGTGTATCATCACTGTCACTAAGGTCTGAAATATTAGTATCATTCCAATTCAATGGAGGAGTCGGTATTTTGGTAAGCCTTCTCTATGAAAAACTGGATCTAAGAGCAGATGGCACATTTGGATATCCCAACTTTGTCGTGTTTACTTGCTGAACTGCTCTTGTCATGTTCTGGATGAGGCCTTTCAGTGTTTCTACCATTTTCAAGTCCTAACCCACAACCCTGAAATGGTGGAAACACTGAAAGGGCTCGTCCGGAACATGACAAGTAGTAGTTCATCAAGTAAACACAACAAAGTTGGAATTACAGAGACTGCTAATTCAAATAACAAGATGAATTTGGATATTCAGTTTTTTTTAAAGAGCCTGTGTTCATAAGACAAATTGTGGGTGGTAATGAACTCCATCACAATGATTGCTAGGCTCAGTCACACCATAGGATCAAATGGCATAGAGGTTCTCTTGCCTTTCGTCCACTGGAGTCACATTATTAGTTTACACAGAAAAACAAGAAACCCAATTTTTCCCTGATCACCAGTTTTACAACAAAAATACAGAAAATATGCTTTTCATTTCTTTTGTTATGGATCTACCTTGTGAATTTTTACAAGATCTGCAGTGAAAACCTAACATTTTAAAAGTAAACTGTACTTAAAAAAGACAATATAATTGACAACCCTCACCACTTATCATCACTCATCACTTATAAATTATGATAGAGGGTGGCAATGAAAAATAAGGTATAATAATAATGTGAGGGTCTGGGATACTGTCATTTTTAAATTGCAAGCAAAATGAATAATAAAAATGATAACTTGGTTAGTGTTACCAATACACTGTTGTCCAGCATAATTACTAAACATAGTTTTCACTTTCTTACAATCTGCAGTAATTTGTCCATTATAATTGAGAATTGACTGCTTTCATTCAGATAATATCAGTGATAATGGAAATACTGTATAGAGAAACATTAAGGCTTTATGGTAATATGTATCAGGTAGTTAAAATATAAGTAATGGCAGTTTGAATAAAAAATTGTTTCATCATAATGAAGAAATTCAATCTCATTGCAGCATCCAATTACTCATTGATTTGTGCCAAAACTAAATGCAATTAATGTAATTTTCTATATATATAATATATAGTGAATTTTTAATTGTCAGTGTAATGTTAAATAAAACTATATTTCAAACTATATTAATTAGTATGTTTATTCCCATCATAACGTCACCATACGGACTGTTTATAATTGGCAGAATCTTCTCAAACCTGATACAGTATATGTCCTAAAACAACTATTTAAGGCAGACTATTAGGTTTTTGTTGGAATCGACAAGACTTCTCATTTTATTACTACAGAAATGACAAAAATACTTGGAACAAATGTACAGGCCGTGAGGCGAGTGATGAAACTGTCTTGGTGGTGCGCAGTGGCAAAGAGAAAGAATGCGCATGCACGGGACAGCGGCTAGGGACAACAACCCATCAGTTGGCTTAGGTCTCCGTGAGAGGAAGTGTCTCCCCAACCTGCTACCTCCCCTACTACGCCCATAGACAGTTTCATCACTCGCCTCACGGCCTGTACATCAGAATTAATGTTCATCATTAATGTAATGTGGCATCATTAAATATTTAAATGTTGTGACAAAATGTTAGTTTTGTACTTCTGATTTTCAGTACAGAAAACATTTTCAGTTCAATCTCAGAGGTCAGCAGACAGTAGTCATAATTTGAAGATTGGCATTAAATTGTAGTAACAGTTCTGATGACACATAACTTGGCACAGTGCACTTATTATTATTTATTACAGTTGTATTCAAATTATATGTATTTATATGGTACAATAGCATATTCTTTATTAGATTCATGAATAAGTAAAATTAGAAGAAGGAAAAAATCATCATAAATTAAGTTTTCATCATAAACATATACATGGGAGGTTGGGAAACCCAATGATTTTTAAAATACAAGAGGTCAGTACACTGGCATTTAGATGAAAGCATATTATAAACATTCAGATGATGGACACACTGAGTGCTTATAATATGACTGACACTGATACAGGATAGTGACTTATAATGAATACCATTTTAGTGACAATGGAGCATTGAGCTGCTGCAGGGGCATATATAGAAAAAAATTTGGGGGGGCTGGCTATCCTGGAAAATTGTGAGTATTCTCAGGGGATTGTCACCACAAAATACCCAGAAATATCAACCAATATCTTAGCTTTTATGCCCTAAGAGCATATAACTTTGTGTAATTATTTTAGATAAGAGTTAATTGCAAAATTCTAAGTTTATGTAGCCTACAGTTAGTGGCAATACAAACAAAGCTGTAAAATACAACACATAAATAAAATTTTATACTTAATGAATTTTTCTATTATAGCCTATGGAGTATGAATGGCAAATATCTAAATACTTGTCAATTTATTAAGCAGAAAGGTAAACAGTTAAATTTTTTACAAATTTACAGTTTATTTCTCAAAAGTACAGTGGAATACAGTGTATTTTGTACCTGAGTATACTACATAATAAAATATTATTATTATTATTATTATTATATATACTGTATATATATTATTTAGTGTCCTGTTAAACCAAGTCCAAATTAGATGGATACACAACTTAACATATTCAAAAAACTTGCGTTATAGATTAAAACAACTAAAGAACAAAATCAAGTTTTTTGGAAGGCTTGCAAATTTGTCTATAACTTTTTCATCGCTAATATAAATGTCACGATGAATGGAAAGTAGTGCCAGACCATTTAATCTGTTTTCTGTAGTATTTCTCAAATATGTCTTTAATCTTCTAAGGCTGGAGAAACTTCTTTCTGCAGAGCAACGGAAACAGGCAATACAGCTAAAATCTTTAAAAGAATGTACAAGTTAGGAAAAAAGTCTTTGTCGCATTTTACAAGAGCACAAACTGCTGTTTAGGTAGATCCTCACTTTTTTGACTCCATTTATTTTTCCAAAGAGCATACTCACTCTTTACAACTTCTTTGTATGATAAATCTGCTTCATAAAAGTGAAAAGCTGGTTCTAAAGACTCAAAATCATTTAAGACACAAAACTCGGGCACGACACATTGTAATGATGCACCTGTGTCTTGGTGTGATTCAAACCGCTCTTTGAGGGAGGAGGAAAAATCATCTAAGTATGGCACGTAGATAGAACATCGGTAATACTCTTCTGCGGAGGAGTAAGTTATATTAGAATGGCCTACCTGCAGTTTACATGTTCTAGGGACGTCTTCAGGAACTTTTATTTTATCGGAAAATATTTTTGCCTCTTTGTATATTTCAGCAAAATGTTCATTGGCACTACTTCTCTTTAAAGAAACATTTTCTAAAATAGCAGAACTCTTCTTAACAGCTTTTGAAAGATCAATTTCTTTCTTTTGTAGTGTCTCCGATAAATTTAGAGTTATAGATAGCATATCGCTCAACACGAACAAACTGACAATAAATTGGAATTGGCATATCGAATTACTCAAACCATGAGCCTTTGCAGCTGCTTCCCTCGAAAAAGATTCATTCTCATTATCCAAAAGGGCCAAGATAATTGGTTCTAGAATCTCTTTAAACATTAAAACTGAATCATGGCGTTGCACCCATCGGGTTTCACACAAAGTTTTCTCTTCTTATAATCACTTTGGCAACATGCTGCTATTTTACATTTTAAAATTTCTGTTCTTTTGGCTGACATGTGGAAAAATGCATTCACTTCTTTAATCATCCCCATACAATTTCTAACAAATGAGACTTTTTGACATCAGACAGGCATAGATTGAGAGAGTGTGAGGCACAATGAGGGTAGACAGCTGAAGGCACTTTTTCTTGAACATAAGCCTGTACTCCACTGAATTCGCCGCTCATAGTAGACGCATCATCATACCCTTGTCCTCTCAAATTAGCCAAGTCCAAACCCAAGGCTGTTAGGTTTTCCATTAAAGTATGCGGCAAACCAGCACCAGTGACATCAAATACGGGTACAAAGCAGAGAAAATCTTCCCTCATACTGATGGTTTCTGTGTCTATATATCTTACACTTAGCGAAAACTGTTCAATTTGACTGATGTCAGTAGTTTCGTCTGCTAATACTGAATAAAAGATAGATTTTCTAACTTTGGTAACGATTTCTTTCTGAATTAATTCACCAAACACGTTTATTATTTCATTTTGTATAACTGAGCTGGTATACATGCTTTTTCCGCCACTTGTTAACAAGTGATCTCTTAAATGTAAATCTCCACTGTTTGCCCTATACCTTAGCAAGGCACGGAAATTTTCATCATTACTAATCAGTTCATCAAGGTCAATTTTCCCAGAATCACGTTTACCTCACATAGGTAACTGTTGGCGGCCACAAAGTCTAACTGTTCGAATGATAGGAATGAGTTTGTTTCTATTTTTTTCACACTCTTTTTTTCTTTGCTCATCGATTTGATTAATAACGGTGTCAGTTTTTTTTTTTTTTACTAGTAATCTCAAATGATCAAAAGTCAAAACAGCTTCTCTGTGGTACTTTGAGTTTTGATGTTCACTGAAACCTCTGTGGCTTTTTTTTAAGTTTTTGAATGGTTTAGTGACTAGAGCACCCAAAGCCTGGTGACTCCCTTTTCCTCCAACATCTTTACTAGTTAAAACACAAAACTTACAATAAGAGCCCTCTTTTTCTTCTGAGTACGCCAACCAATTAAAATCATTCAACCATTTTAACTGGAAAGATCTGTAAAATTTGTTAGCTTGATCACGTACTTTAGGGAATACATAATTAGAACTTGGAATCCAGACATTGTCAATGAATGAAACACGCTCCTCATTACTAAAGTTTTTTACTCCGTCCAAAGTTAGATGTCCAATATCATTAGGCCTGAGTTGATTTAAAGTTGGTACCGGTATGCTTATGCTACACTTACTTGTACCAGTTGTACCACTACTGCCTTCGTACGATGAATGACCAAGGGGAAGGGGCTGAACAGAACTAGCGTCAAAACAAAACATTTCCCTCTGATGACATTGTTGCAATGGAATCATCACGCACTTCACTGCATTGAACTGTGGTGTTTGTAGAAGATGAACACGTCTTTTTAGAAAAAAAACTTTCAATAGAAGCCTGTCGCTTCATAATTACCTATTAAAGTAACCACTAACAACCCTGATTTAATAAAATGTGTTAACACTTAAGCACTGTTGTTGCTCACGTGGAGTCACGATGAGACAGGAGGAGGGAGAACTGGAAGGCAAGACAGTGAGCGAGACGCGCAGCGTGGACGGACGCTTCCTTCCACCTCCCCCCCTTGACTGACGACCACGGCACGAGCTCCGCTCAAGGAATGCAATTGTTCTGCCTTCTGAATGCAAACTGTCGGCACTAAACAAAACATATACACGAAATGTGTTTGCGCCGGGCGCTACAAAATATTTCGTGTTTATGTTCAGTGCCGACAGCTGAATTCACCGAAAAAATCGGTGATAGCACTAGAAACGTCGCCGACACGTTCCTTGTTTCTTACCGCGAGAGGGCTCACTTGTATTTACAGTGATCCGGGTTTTCCGTGTACTATTCTATTACGAAATTCAGCAATAACGAAGAAATCATTTGTTTTGTTTTGATTAAAGCAATGCCTTCATTGTAATGTGAAACCATTTCAATTTTAATATGGTTTATAACTTGGCCAATAAGATAAGATTATGGTACAACCAAATTTACAATTATTGTATGCTTTTACCAAAACAACACTTTTTTAATTTTTTTTATTGGCTTATTTATTTGGGAGGGGGCTGAAGCCTGCTCCTTCCTTCTTTCTCTTGTCCGTGCTGGCGCTCGACGACAGACTAGAGGGGGGTCTGCGCTCGCCCTAGGTGTGCTTAGTGCCGCCTCTGGTGGACGCTGCCTCCTCCTACGCTCTCTCCCGTGCGCCGACATTGCCGCTTGGCAGCCCTCGGCGACTTTTCCTGAGCGGTTAGGGGCGCCCTACCCGTTGTGGGAGGGTAATTCCTGCTTCTGAAGCGAAAAGTCTTCGAGGTCTCCCCCATTCTGCCGTCACGGGTCTCTTCGAGGTCCCAGGGTCCAAGAAAAATCGTAACATCCTGTCCCTCCAAAATAAAATTGATGGAGGCTCCATTCCTTTGAAAGCGCGAGATCGCTAGCCAAGGTAACAAGCAGGCAACATGCAGTCATCGGGTATCACCCGGACTAGAGGTGGGCTAAACTGTTATTTTAAAATACTAGGTATGAAAATACCTTTCCAAAAAAATAACAGGTACAAATACCTGTTATTATATACAATATATACATAACCTATATTATCCTTTGTAAGTAACTCGTTTTGAGTTTCCTGCAGGTCTCCTATGTATATCTTCAAATAAATACACTGTAAGTAGGTTTATTTTCACCTAGATAAACCTATTAATATATTAATAAACCTACTTGCTGTGTATTTATTTGAAGATATTATATAACCTATACTATATAATTTGTTATAAGAAATAAATTGAAACTAAAAGTATTAACAGTGTTACTTTACACTGTGACTTTATTAAACTATTACTGTTTAAATGGAAATAAGAAACAAGAGAATTTATAGGCCTATCTCCCTTTGGGAATACCAATTTAAGTTTTCACTAGTAGTAAACAAACTAACATTGGTTAGACAAATCAGTTGCGAAACTCGGGGCAATTAAATAATTTAGAGTAGGCCTACACGTAATACCACAAAAAATAATGTGAAAAACATCAGAAACGTATAATAAAAACATAACAGTAAGCCACAAGAGTGAATGAGAATAAACAAAATTTTACAAATAAAAATAAAAAAACAAATTGTAATAAAATAAATATAAATACATAAATAAAAACTTATAAATAATAAGCAACAACAAAAGTAAATTAAATGCATTACAGATATTTAAGGAACAGGACTAGATAAAGTGCATAAATGTCCATTACAACAATCTCATCATTTACGTGAGATGTGTAGTGAAGTTAAAATCACATTAATAAAAAGTTTAATATAGCTTATCAACATCAGCCACTCTATAGGTGATAACGGTTATAACTCAATATAATTAAATACAACGATTTCACTAACTACTCGGAACATAAAGTTTTTTTGAGTAAAAACAAAGTTTTACCAACCGATTTTAGTTACAAGTTGGTGACTAGTATAATATATAATTTATTAGCATATAATCTGTATTCTATATCTGCATATCACACGAGAATAAATGTAACAGCAGGATGAATTATTTCCTTTATTAAAAACAGCTTCGTCTCTTTGCGCAGAATGAAGTATACAGGACGAAAAAGTGGCTCGTACTATATACTTATATTTCCTACTCGAAATATGCTTGATGCTACCTGTTCCTAAAATACTAGGTGTTCCTAAAATATTAGGTGTTACTAAAATACTACTGTTACTCTGGAACGCGTTGTTCCTTGTGTATCGGTGATACCACTAGTATTTGAAATACCTAGTATTTTAAATAACGCGTTACTGGCTGTTCCTTGCGTTCCAGCGATATTTTTGTACGCCTAGTATTTGGCCTTGGTTTACGTGATCTTGTGTACTTTTTGTGTGTGTGTGTCTGTGTAGGTGCGTAGGGGGTGTGCCTTGACTCGGAACAGCGAGGGCGGCGTGTCTCGACTCGGAACAGCGTCGCCGCGAATAACAGGTATTTAAACTTTTCAGTCACTGTTACATCCGTTCCACAAAAATATCGTTCCAAAATACCTATTACAGGTATATCGGCCCACCTCTAACCCGGACACTGCAGTCTACCTAGAGCTGTTGCCCGGGTAGGCTGCGTCACTTTGTATGGCAATTTTGCAAGTGAATTTTACCGTTGTTTATATACCTATCAAAGTTATTTCTTCACCACATCATCACCAGTGTTCATCATCATCACTGTGCTACAATTTACCAGTGTATTGTGTCGTGCGCGTGTGTTTTTGTGATTCGTGTGCAGTGCGCGTCTGGTGTTCGTGTTCTCTGTCTGTCAGTGTAGTGATTCAGTGCTGGTGAAAGTCACTCTTTCCTAGCCCTTTTTGCGTCTTCGACGTTCATTTCGGTTAATCCCGAGATGGCGTCGAACGCAACGCCCGTTCATTTGCCGGCACCGCTGGTAACCTTAATGGAAACCTGCGGTACTGGTCCTCAATCTACCCCGCTACCTTCCCATACAATCAGTGAAAGTGAATGTGAAAGTGATGATTGTGCGTCGATGTGTAGTGTGGGGACGGAGGACGGTGAATTTTCGCTTGTGGAGGGCAAGTCTGCCAAACGCAAGCGAAAATTAGTCGCCAGCCCGCCACCGGCCGCTCCTACGCATCGGGTATCTAGTCCTGGTAACAGCGCCAGCCAACCTACTCAGCCAAACTCCAAATCTGTCCCCAACCAAAAATTCCGCCGATTGTTATTCCAGACAATCGTAATTACAGGGAAATTCTCCGTTCCCTGCAGACTCTGCTTCCTTCGGTCAAACTCGAGGCCAGGTGCCAAGGCGCCTCGCTTCGAATTGCGGCCACAACAGTCCCGGACTTCCGATCGGTCCAACAGTTTCTCACCGATCGGAAGATCTCCTTTCATACTTTCGCGCTTGCTTCAGAGCGCGAATTTAAAGTAGTTCTTTCTGGACTTCCTTCCTGGACCTCCCCCGATACCATCAGGCAGGAGCTTGTCGCTTTAGGCTATTCGCCGGCGGGGGTAAGTGTACTGCATGCTGGCAAGGGGGAAGATCGCCGTCCTGTGAATAGTTTTCTAGTGAAACTACTCAAAGTAGGCCAGTTCGAGGTCTATGGCCTCCAAAACTTCCCGCACCTTCGGGTGCAAGTTCGTACTTTTGACCCGCGGCCAGGCCCCTCGCAGTGTTTTAACTGTCAGAGGTTTGGCCACTCCAGCTTATTCTGTAACCACCCTCCGCGTTGCCTGCGATGTACTGAGCCTCATCGTGGGTGTGATAAGCCCAAGACGGGGTTCACGGCCATTTGCTGCAACTGCGGCGGGGACCATCCGGCTAGTTATAGAGGATGTAAAGAATTTATATCAGCCATGAAGCTGCAGCGGACTCCTGCTCGCCCTGGCGCGCAGGCAGGCCGTGTTGCAGGTCCCCTCCCTAACCGAAGAGAGGCCTTCCCACCTCTCTCCGGAGCATCATCTCAGGCCCCGGCAGCAGTTCCAGCTGCTCCCAGGGCCCCAGTTCCGCCTGCAGTCGACGTTTCGGCGCCGCCTGCAGTCCCTTCTGTCCCGGCGCCTGCCGGAGCGCCCGGTCCCTCATACGCGGCTGTGGCCGCTACATCAGTCCCGCCTTCCGCTCCTCGGAGCTCTAAACCGAAGCGCACTCGTCGCCGTCAGCGACAAGTTCCACAGGCATTGCCTGTAAAACCTCAGCGGGCCCCGCCCGCCCCCAGACATCAACCTAAGCTCCCAACTGAGCAGACCTCACGTCCGTCCCCGAGCCCTGCGCCATCTGCAACACCGGCCGAGGCCAGCCAGGTCCGTCTTCCGGAATCTCGGGAATCTTCCCGGGCCCCGGTGGACCCCCTGACTGCCTGGGCTGAAACTTTGATAAACAACATCAGGTCTGCTCCAGATACAACCACGGTTCTTGCCCTGGTGTTTCAATCACTGTCTACCCTCTTTCCTCTTCTTCCTTTGAATGGCTAGGAGTCTTAGGATCGTTGCGTGGAATGCCCATGGGGTAGTCCCTCGACGATCTGAACTGATGACTTTCGTAACGGAGTACGACGCTGATGTCGTCCTCCTTTACGAGACTCATCTGGCTCGCTACCATACCTTCAACCTGCCATCTTACATCTGTTTTCGTCAGGATCGTCCCCAGCGGCCTGGCTGTCGCCCCTCGGGGGGGGGCAGCCGTCTTAGTCCACAGGCGGATATCCCACAGGCCACTACCCCCTTTAGATACATCTCTTGTTGAAGGTTGTGCGGTGGCGATAGACGCTGGCGGATCGGAGTTGCGCGTTGTTGCGGCGTATCTCCGGCCCGGCCTGCGGCTACCTCCACCGCCCGAGGAGTGGGACGCTCTCCTCGATCATCCCCTACCAACCATTGTAGCCGGCGACTTAAATGCCAAGCATCCCTCCTGGAACAGCAGAGTAGCCAACGCCTACGGAAAATCTCTGTATCGGTTCGTCTCCGACGACCCGGTACTTCAAGTCATCGGCCCAGAAGACCCTACTCACTTCCCCTTTTCCGGTCATCGACCGGACGTCCTTGACATTGTCATAGCCAAGGACGTGACCCATCACATCCAGGTCTCGTCAGTGTCGGATCTTTCATCCGATCACAATCCCCTTTTTATAACTGCCCGTGAGCTGTCGGCCTCACCCCGACCTCCCGCTCAGATTGTTAGGAGAGTCAACTGGCGCTCCTACCATGATGATCTCTTGGCGGTTACCATCACTCCCCGCGGACCCAATCGTCACTTGTGACGATTTGGATCTCCGAGCCACTCATCTTCAGGAGTTGGTCCAAGGTGTCATGGATCGACACACATATGCTCTCGAGGTGAATCATCGTAAATCGGCCTTACCTGCGGAAGTACTCCACGCCATCTGGCTACGGCGCAATCTCCGCCGCAGATGGCAAAGAACCCGTGATCTCGGCGTCAAAAGGCGCTTTCAGGCCCAGTCTCTTTACGTTCAGCAGCTACTGCGGGACGTAAACTCTGATCGATGGGACTCATACCTTGAGTCTCTTGAAGTCGACCACGCCTCCGTCTGGAGAGCGGCGAGTAGACTGACCAGCGAGAAGAGAACTCGCAACCCACTTGAAACTCCGAACGGGGTTGTATCTTCATCGGAAGGCAAGGCCGAGGTCTTCGCCGACTGCATGGAGGTGCAATTTACTGTTCACCAAGGCGTCTCGGACCCTGCCCACTCGGCAGAAGTCCGTGACTTCCTATCTGGACATTTTTCACGCCCTCCCGAAGTCCCAGCCCTCCCGTTCGACAGAGATGAACTAGTTTCATCTATCTGCCGACTAAATCGCCGTCGCGCCCCCGGTCCTGACCGGATCGGGGCCGCTGCTCTACAAAATCTCCCGGCCTCAGGCGTTGACCTCGTTCTTGAGCTGTTTAACTCCTGTCTCCGGCTACAGTACTTTCCCTGCCTGTGGAAATCAGCCAACATCGTAATGATTCCGAAGTCTCGCAAGCCCGCATGCTTCCTGAAAGCTATCGACCAATCTCTCTCTTGCCAGTCATCTCGAAGGTGTTCGAGCGTCTCCTGCTGGCTCGCATCTCGCCGCTGCTAGATGGTTTCATCCGCAGGGAACAGTTCGGGTTTCGCAGAGAGCACTCGACCACGCTTCAATTGGTCCGCGTTGTTACGCACTTGTCAGACGGCACCAACAGGCGAGCGGCTACGGCCGCCGTACTGTTGGACGTGAGCAAGGCCTTCGATAAAGTCTGGCACGAAGGCTTCTCTTCAAACTTGCCAATTCCCCTTTACCACCGCCCATAGTGTTTTTCCTCCTGTCGTATCTCAGCGACCGAACCTTCAGGGTGAGCGTCGACGGGTCCTGTTCTACAGTTCGACCCGTCGCCGCCGGCGTACCTCAGGGATCTGTCCTCGGCCCCGTTCTGTACCTTGTGTACACGAACGACCTGCCTGTCTTGCCCGGAGTCACGTTGTCTTTGTTCGCTGACGATGCTATGTATCACTGCAGCTCCCTGTCCCCGCGATTTGCGAGTACAAAGCTGCAGCGTCAGTTGAACCAGCTTCCGGACTGGCTACGGAAATGGCGGGTGACGATCAACACGGAGAAATCCGAGGCGATCTGCTTCACCCGTAAGTCCATCTCCCGATGCCAGCCCCTCTCCCTAGCAGGGAGGCCAATCGCCTACAAAGAATCGGTGAAGTATTTAGGCGTTCGGCTCGATCGTCGCCTTTGCTTCAACGCCCACGTGACGGAAACCCTTGCCAAGGCTCGCGGCGTCCGAGCCAAATTATCTCCTTTCCTCTCGTGTCGCAGCCGCCTGGCCATGCGCACGAAACTCACACTCTATCTACTATTTCTCAGGTCTGTATTGTCCTATGCGGCACCCGCCTGGTGGTCTCTTTTATCCACCACCAACAGATGTAGGCTGGAAGCTTTCCAGTCCCGAACACTCCGATCCTTGACGGGGTCCCCTTGGTTTGTAAGGAACGACGTGATTCGAAGGGGTCTCCGTGTTCCTCCCTTGACTTCCTTTGTCCGGTCGCTGGCTCTAACTCTCTTTGCTAAAGCCTCGACCTCCACCTTCCCGTACCTACGAACCATCAGTGCATCAGAACCACCACCGCCCATTCGGGTCAAGCGCCCACGGGCGCTTCTTGACGATCCGCCATAACGCCATCCTCTTTAACTTAAATAAAAACAAATTGTAATCATCAGCCCTAGACCAGAGTATTTCACCTAAACTGTCCTTCTCTCCTTCCTGTCTCCCTCCTAGCACGCTGAGCCGGCTGCTTGTCGCTGTCATCAATCACTGGCACGGAGGCTCTCCGCCTCGCAGGGAGTGACCGACGCCCTCAGGACGTCTGCTGACTGGACTTGAAACGGGCAACATTTGTTGCTCGAATCGGTACCAGCGGCAGTGCACCAACCAAAGTGCACCAAATAAAGTTAACTTCACAGTTAACTGGTTGGCGGTTTCCTTTTCTAGTTTTAGGTAACCAGTCGACATTGTACCAGCACTATGTTTACTTCTGGCAGCCATTGGACACGTTCCAGATGCTGCAAACAAGCCACGGGTGCAAAGACACCCCGCATCCATAATGCAATGCCGGACACTGCGACCACCAGAGCACGACTAGCTGCTGCTCCGTACAACTCTGGACTCTGGAAAATCGTCGTGCCTCAGTTCATTCTGCTCCAGCGATTGAAAGGATCAACAACAAAGAAACCGAACCTCAAAATCCTCTCCTGACTAGCCAGTTGGCTAAATTAGTCGGAACAGTTCGAGTGGGCCAGAATTCGGCCAGTTCGCGATGTCGTGTGCGGGCTATTGTTCTTACTTTGTGCGTGGTGTTCTGTGCCGAAGTTTGGTGAGCGCCAGTGACAAAGTGCCAGTGCAGTTCGGAACGGGAGTTTGCTCTCTCCCCCGCCCAAGAACGTACCCGACACCCGTTGGCGACGGAGATGTCGGGACGAGACCAAGGGGAGCCCCTGTCCGCGGAAAGTTGTGGTCCTAATAAGGGCCATAATAAATCCGATGGCAGGGTAGCCCCCTTGCTGAAGCCATCTGTGCTGCGAAGCGTAACGCTAAGCTCCACAAACGGCCCAATGGTAAGAATCCCGACCAAATCAAAACCTGAAATTGCTGCAGTCCGCGGCGATGGTCCTTTTAAGGACCACCCAGCATCTGTTGAAGTTTCGCGGGTCCAGCCTTCTACTGGTCCTGCTACAAAACCCGACACTGACCCTGTCCGCGGCGAAGGTCCTTCTGAGGCCCGCCCAGCATCTGGTAATTCTTCGCGGGACCAACCTTCAGTTGGTCCTGCTAAGGACCACCAACCAACTACAGCTACCTTGCAGGTCCGGCATAATGCCGATCCTGCAGAGCCACAATGCATCTGACCATCCCGTGGGGGACCAGCCTTGTGCTGGTCCTTCTAAGGGTCGCCAATCGTCTGTTCCTTCGCAGGTCCAGCCTTCTGCTGTATGCTAAGGAGCATGAAACATCTGACCGTCCCGTGAGGGACCAGCCTTGTGTTGGTCCTTCTCAGGACCCACTATCCATTGCTTATGCCGCAGCCCTCGGCGCTACGTTGTCGTCGGAATCTGAGATGGAGACGGAGGACGGCTTCCAGCCCGTGCCTAGCCGGAAACGGCGAGGTAGCGGTGGAAGCAGGCCGACTTCCCCAAAACGGACTGTCCCGGCGAAACGAGGCGTGGCTTTTGCATTTGCATTGGATAGTGGGGCGTCTTTGCACCCATGGCTTATTACAGCTTCCGGGACGTGCCCGATGGCTGCCAGAAGAAAACAGTGCTGGACTTTCAAAAGTAGGTTTCCTAATTTTTCGGGAGGGACACGCCAACCAGTTAACTGAGAAGGCGGCGGAAACACAACTGGGGGTTGCGCGGGTCGCGAGTAGTGCAGTGTCCCGAGTCTCAGAAAGGACTCCTGCCACTGGGTCTGTTTGAGTTCATTTTATATTTTTTATCTACTTATGGGGGGGGTCTGGAAGCGACCTGCGGTTGGTGGGTTATACCACCGGGACTAGCAAACGAGGTCGCTTCCAGGACTCACCTGGTCGCGGGGTGTATTTACCAAGTCCGGCAATGAGGGAATTGTGGGTCACTCTGTCGGAACGAACATAGAATCTACGCGCCAGGCGTCCCACGGTGTCATCAAAAGAGCGGACACCGAGTCCTCTCCTCAAAAGACGAGAAGAGTACCTCCGGGGGACTTTGCACGCGAGCTTCAGTCCCCGGTCGAGTACGCGCTGGAGCGTTGTTCTATGACCACGAGCCAGGTATCCCCAAACAGGACAGGCGTAGGTAATCACGGGCAACACGTACGTGTTGACTATGAGCTTACCTAGCCGGAGGGTCATTGCCGGATTAGATAGAACGGGCCAGAGTCTACTGAGTTGCGCCGAAGCGCGTTGTCGGATGTACTGTACATGGGTTCGCCAGGTGAGTCGGGGATCCACGTGGAGCCCGAGGTACTTGACGCTATTGGTCCAGGGCACCTCAACGGGGCCTACTTTAAGCGGCCGAGGCCGCTTACGTTTTCGCGAGAATATTACCGCGGCGCTCTTGGAAGCGTTGACGGCAACTCTCCAGTCATCGGTCCACCCGACATACGCGTCGAGTTGGCGCTGGAGCTTAACTGCCGCATAACTCGCGTTCGGCTCTGAGGCAAAAGCTGCAGTGTCGTCCGCGAACAGCGACAATTTCACTCCAGGAACTCGGGGCGTGTCGTTGACAAACAACGAGAACAGGAGAGGCCCAAGGACACTTCTCTGAGGGACGCCAGCGGTAATACGCCTCTCCGAAGAGAGAGCGTGGTCTACTCTCACTCGGAAGCTACGGTCTCTCAGAAAGCTGCCGATCAAGTGAACGTAGCAGTCTGGGAGAAGGACCTCCGTGAGTTTGTACAGGACACCCTCGTGCCACACGCGGTCAAAGGCTTTCTCTACGTCTAGGAAGATCGCAGTCGTCTGTTTGCCCTGGCAGCCAGCCTCGGTAATGCATTCCACGAGTCTCATCAGCTGATGAGTCGAGGAGTGCAGCTCACGAAAGCCGAACTGTTCGGGGATCAGCACGTCTAGTCTTTCTAGATGGTCGCGGATCCTACGCTGGATCAGACGCTCAAAAACCTTGGACGTAGCGGACAAGAGGCTGATGGGCCTAAGGTTTTCCACGCGAGAAGAATTCTTTCACGGCTTGGGTATCACTATGACAGTAGCCGTTTTCCATTTCACCGGAAAATAGGCCAGTCTGAGGCATGAATTGAACAGGTCAGTGAGGAACTGGGTTCCTCGCTCCGGAAGGCGATGGAGGGCGGAATTCATGACTCCGTCCGGGCCAGGCGCCTTCCGGGGCTTGAGCTGAGCAATTCTCTCAGAGACCTCCTCCGGGGAAATGGGCTCCGGTTGGACTGTGATATCGGCCGATAGAAAGCGCTCTACCTCGCGGCAGATTTGCTCAGTGAAAGCCGGGTTCTTGGATGGGTTGGGAGCGAATTGACGCTCTAAACTGTCAGCCAAGAACTCTGCCTTTTCGAGGGGGCGGCCAAGGGGTTGACCGCCGGGTCCGGCCAGTGCGGGGAGATGCGCGCGTTTGCGCTTTCCCGTTAGGGCAGTGGGAATCCGCCAGACATTACGGTCCTCGGCAGGGCCGTCCATCTGTGTCACAGCTAGCTCCCAGTTGCGTCTACGGAACGCCAGCATGTCGCGACGCAACTTGCCGGACGCTCTGTTGAATGCAGCCTTGTCAGCCGGGTCACGAGTCCTCTGCCAGCGTCTCCGGAGGCGTTTCCTCTCGCAAGCGAGCTGAGACACCTCTTCGGGGATCCGCTGATAGTCGGGCGTGAGCCCCGGCTTCATCCGGGAGGACACGTCCACCGACGAGAGTACGGCTGTGTTGAATAAGGCAACTGCCTCGTAGATATGCTGGGTAGTGTCGAGCGGGATATGCTCTGGTAGGCGGCGACTGAACGCCGGGCCAAAGCGGTCCAACTCGATTACCCGCCGCTCGTCGCGGACGGTGGCGTGCTGGGTAGCTATATGCACACTGATAGGGCAATGGTCCGAGGACAGTTCCGAAATGACGGAGACGTGGACCGGGCAATAAACGCCCCTGACCGCGGCAATGTCCAGTACGTCAGGGTGGGAGTTAGCCCTCGAGGGATAGTACGTAGGCCCGGTAAGACCCATGACTGTGACCCGAGCCGCATCAGCATACCTGCGTAAGCGGGTCCCGTTTGGGTTCACCAAGCGGCTCTCCCAATCAGCGTGCTTACAGTTCCGGTCGCCCGCCAGGACTACCCTCCTGTTTGCTCCAAAGACGGCCTCCAGATCGTTCGACAGGAGCTCCGTTTGTGGAGGCTTTTAAGCGGAAACCACGAGTAGACCGCCGAGAGCACCATGGAGCTCGACCGCGGTGCACTCGAGGTTCCGCCGCTGAGGCAGGACAACGCGGTGATGGCGAAAACTCGCCTTCACCGCGATGGCTGTGCCCCCTCCTGCGCGACCCGAGCGGTCGTCCCGATGGCACACGTAGTTTAGTAGTCGGAAACGACGATGCGCGGTCAGGTGCGTCTCGCCAAGAAGAAGCACGTCGGGCTTGTGACGTGCAACGAACTCTAAGTGCTCAGAATGCCGGGAAGCGAGGCCGTTGGCGTTCCACGCCACGAGCTCGAGGTCTCGCTTGAGGGATTGCCGTGGTTGTCCGTTCATAACAGACCTGTAACACGGCAGGCTTCCACCAAGAGGAGGAACTTTTCTTGGGGCGAGGCTGTTGCCAAGCGTTCCTTGATTTTTTAGGAATGCTTGGGCTAATTTCTGCAAGTCGAAGCTTGCCAGAAAATCTGATACAACGGCGAGATCATCGGAAGATGAGGCCTGTGGAGAACGCTTGGCGGAAATTTTTTCAATGTTATATTGATATAGGTACCGTTTCATGGTAACACTGCCGCCGGTCGTGGGGCAAACGGCAGATGCCGCACGCGCCCGGCCCGGCATGCAGGCGCCTTGTAGCGCCGGTCGTTCCCCGCGAGGCAGGGAACCGCCGTGTCTGTGGCATCGGTAACAGCGCCAAGCAGTTTGCAAACCAACATACTTGGGGAAGGTATCTGACTATATAGGAAGGTAACAAGGAGATTGAATCGCTCGGGAACCTAAGTTACAGCATACAGAAATACGGGGGGTCGTCTAAGTTCGCCCGAGGCCGTTTGACACGTATAGCGGGAGGTGGTTCAGACGTGCTGATAGAACAGAGATAAGGAAAGGACGAGGTCGCTGCAGAAGCAAAGAGAGTTTCGGCAAGCGACCGGACAAAATCAGCAAGGGTAGGAACTCGAAGGCCTCCACGAATAACATTATTTCTCACAAACCATGGAGACCCCGACAAGGATCTGAGGTTACGGGCCTGGAAAGCTTCCAGCCTACACTTGTTAGTGGTCGACACAAGCGACCACCATGCGGGAGCAGCATAGGTCAATACTGACCGGAGAAACAAAAGATAGATGGTGACTTTAGTGCGCAAAGCCAGGCGGTTGCGGCACGAGAGCATGGGAAATATTTTGGCTCGGACGCCTCGAGCTTTGTTGAGGGTATCAGTCACGTGGACGTTGAAGCTAAGGCTCTGGTCTAGCGGAACGCCCAAATACTTCACCGACTTATGCCAGGCGATAGGCCTCCCTTCGAGGGAGAGGGGCTGGCACCGGGAAGTGGACTTACTGGTGAAGCAGATCGCCTCGGATTTCTCCGCGTTGATCATCACCCGCCACTTCCGTAGCCAGGCCGGAAGCAGATTCAACTGACGCTGCAGCTTTGAACACGCTATTCGCGGGGACAGGGAGCTGCAGTAATACATTGCGTCGTCAGCGAATAGAGATAACGTGACTCCAGGGATAACAGGCAGGTCGTTCGTGTACACTAGGTACAGAACGGGGCCGAGGACAGATCCCTGCGGAACGCCAGCGGCGACGGGTCGAACTGATGAACAGGACCCTTCGACGCTAACCCTGAAGGTACGATCACTGAGGTATGACCGCAAAAAATGCACAATGGACGGTGGGATGGAGGAGTGAGCGAGTTTGAAGAGAAGACCTTCGTGCCAGACTTTGTCGAAGGCCTTACTCACGTCCAACAAGACAGCGCCCGTAGACTCTTTCTTGTTGGCGGCGTCGGACAATGCTGTGACAACTCGGACGGGTTGTAAAGTTGTCGAGTGCTCTCTACGGAACCCGAACTGTTCGCTCCGAATAAAAGTATCCAGCAGCGGCCAGATGCGGGCGAGTAGGAGACGCTCAAACACCTATGAGAGTACTGGCAACAACGATATGGGACGATAGCTGCCTGCAAGCATTCTAGGTTTGCCGGGCTTCGGTATCATACAGATGTTGGCATTTTTCCACCGGCGGGGGAAGTATTGCAGCCGGAGACTGGAGTTGAACAGATCCAGGACCAATTCAACGCCCGAGGCCGGGAGATGTTGCAAAGCATCGGCCCCGATCCGATCAGGACCAGGGGCGCGACGTCGGTTCGGTCGACAGATAGACGAAACTAGTTCGTCCCTGTCGAAGAGAGCGGGAGGGTCAGGTGGAGTGCGGGAAAAATATCCAGATAGGAAGTCTCGAACCACTACCGAGTAGGCAGGGTCCGAGTCGCCTCCATGAACGGTGAATTGAGTCTCCATGCAGTGGGCGAAGACCTCAGCCTTGCCTTCCGATGAAGAAACAATGCCGTTCGGGGTATTCAACGGGTTGCGAGTACGCTTCTCGCGAGTAAGGCGACTCGTCGCTCTCCAGACGGAGGCTTGGTCGACTTCAAGGGACTCGAGAGGCGTGGCTGCAGAGTCGGCAGGTCGCATATCACCTTCCCCTGGAAACATAGTACCAGAACCAGAAACACCACCTAAGCAACCTAAGATACCGCCAATCGTCGTAAGTCTTCGCCGACTGTATTGAGGAACAGTTCACCGTCCATAGAGGCATCTCTGACCCGGCTCATTTGGTCGTCGTCAGGGATTTCCTATCTGGATACTTTTCTGCTCCCCCATTTATCCTCCTATTTCGGTCGACGAGGATGACCTAGGGTCTGTCCTAAGCCGACTGAAGAAGAGAAAGGCCCCTGGCCCCCATCGCATCGGCGCCGCTGCGTTGCAGAATCTCCCGCCTTCGGCAGTTGACGTTCTTCTTGAGCTGTTCAACTCCTGTCTCCGGCTGAGTTACTTCCCTCGCCTGTGGAAAACTGCAAACGTCATCATGATCCAGAAATCTAAAAAGCCGCCCACGCTATCTGGAAGCTACCGCCCGATATCACTATTGCCAGTAATCTCGAAGGTATTCGAGCGTCTTCTCCTGGCCCGTATTCGGCCCCTGGTGGATGGTTTCATCCGCGAGGAGCAGTTTGCGCAGGTATGCTGATGCGGCTCGGGTCACAGTCATGGGTCCTACCGGGCCTACGTACTATCCCTCGAGGGCTAACTCCCGCCCTGACATACTGGATATTGCCGCGGTCAGGGGCGTTTATTACCCGGTCCACGTCTCTGTCATTTCGGAACTGTCCTCGGACCATTGCCCTATCTGTGTGCATATAGCTACCCAGCACGCCACCGTCCGCGACGAGCGGCGGGTAATCGAGTGGGACCGCTTTGGCCCGGCGTTCAGTCGCCGCCTACCCGAGCGTATCCCTCTCGACACTACCCAGCATGTCGACGAGGCAGTTGCCTTATTCGACACAGCCGTAGTCTCGGCGGTAAACGTGTCCTCCCGGAAGAAGCCGGGGCTCACGCCCGACTATCAGCGTATCCCAGAAGAGGTGTCTCAGCTCGCTTGCGAAAGGAATCGCCTCCGGAGATGCTGGCAGAGGACTCGTGACCTCGCTGACAAGGCTGCGTTCAACAGAGCGTCCGGCAAGTTGCGTCGCTACATGCTGGCGTTCCGTAGACGCAGCTGGGAGCTAGCTGTGACACAGATGGATGGCCCTGCCGAGGACCGTAATGTCTGGCGGATTCCCAGTGCCCTAACAGGAAAGCGCAAACGCGCGCCTCTCCCCGCACTGGCCGGACCCGGCGGTCAACCCTTTGGCCGCCCCCTCGAAAAGGCAGAGTTCTTGCCGCGAGGTAGAGCGCGTTCTATCGGCCGGTATCACAGTCCAACCGGAGCCCATCTCCCCGGAGGAGGTCTCTGAGAGGATTGTTCAGCTCAAGCCCCGGAAGGCGCCTGGCCCGGACGGAGTCATGAATTCTGCCCTCCGTCTTCCGGTGCGAGGAACCCAGTTCCTCTCTGACCTGTTCAATTCATGCCTCCGACTAGCCTATTTTCCGGTGAAATGGAAAACGGCTACCGTCATAGTGATACCCAAGCCGGGAAAGAATTCTTCTCGCGTGGAAAACCTCAGGCCCATCAGCCTCTTGTCCGCGACGTCCAAGGTTTTCGAGCGTCTGATCCAGCGTAGGATCCGCGACCATCTAGAAAGACTAGACGTGCTGATCCCCGAACAGTTCGGCTTTCGTGAGCTGCACTCCTCGACTCATCAGCTGATGAGACTCGTGGAATGCATTACCGAGGCTGGCTGCCAGGGCAAACAGACGACTGCGATCTTCCTAGACGTAGAGAAAGCCTTTGACCGCGTGTGGCACGAGGGTGTCCTATACAAACTGACGGAAGTCCTTCTCCCAGACTGCTACGTTCACTTGATCGGCAGCTTTCTGAGAGACCGTAGCTTCCGAGTGAGAGTAGACCACGCTCTCTCTTCGGAGAGGCGTATTACCGCTGGCGTCCCTCAGGGAAGTGTACTTGGGCCTCCCCTGTTCTCGCTGTTTGTCAACGACACACCCCGAATTCCTGGAGTAAAATTGTCGCTGTTCGCGGACGACACTGCGGCTTTTGCCTCAGAGCCGAACGCGAGTTATGCGGCAGTTAAGCTCCAGCGCCAACTCGACGCGTATGTCGGGTGGACCGATGACTGGAGAGTTGCCGTTAACGCTTCCAAGAGCGCCGCGGTAATATTCTCGTGCAAACGCAAGCGGCCTCGGCCGCTTAAAGTAGACCCCGTCGAGGTGCCCTGGACCAATAGCGTCAAGTACCTCGGGCTCCACGTGGATTCCCGACTCACCTGGCGAACCCATGTACAGTACATCCGACAACGCGCTTCGGCGCAACTCAGTAGACTCTGGCCCGTTCTATCTAATCCGGCAATGACCCCCCGGCTAGGTAAGCTCATAGTCAACACGTACGTGTTGCCCGTGATTACCTACGCCTGTCCTGTTTGGGGATACCTGGCTCGTGGTCATAGAACAACGCTCCAGCGCGTACTCAACCGGGGACTGAAGCTCGCGTGCAAAGTCCCCCGGAGGTAGTCTTCTCGTCTTTTGAGGAGAGGACTCGGTGTCCGCTCTCTTGATGACACCGTGAGACGCCTGGCGCGTAGATTCTATGTTCGTTCCGACAGTGACCCACAATTCCCTCATTGCCGGACTTGGTAAATACACCCCGCGACCAGGTGAGTCCTGGAAGCGACCTCGTTTGCTAGTCCCGGTGGTATAATCCACCAATCGCAAGTCGCTTCAGACCCCCCCATAAGTAGATAAAAAGTATATATAGAAATCCAACAGACCCAGTAGCAGGAGTCCTTTCTGAGACTCGGGACTCTGCACCACTCGCGACCCGCGCTTCCTGCGGGCCGCGCAACCCCTAGTTGTGTGTGCATCAGTCAATTTGCCCGGGTAGGCTGTGACTGTTTTTGCTCTGCAAAATTTCGTTAAATTGTGCGGAAATATTGAGTTTTCATCATTTTTATTATCATCATCGTATCCAGCATCATCAACACTACAAGTTTCACCAACAGTTCAGTGCAAATCAGTTTTATTTAATCTGTGCCGGAGTGTTTTTGTTTCCGTGTGCTGTGCGGTCTGTGTCGTGTTCTATTGTTGTCTGTGGATAGTTCAGTGTCTGGTGATCCCTCTATCCTAGACTAGCGTAGACGTTCATTTCGGCTTGTCCGAAATGGCGTCGAATACGCCCCCGAATCCTCTGCCGGCGCCGCTTGTCTCCTTAATGGAAACATGTTCAACCGGCTTCCGTTCTACTCCACTTCCTCACGACAGTGAAAGTGATAGTGAAAGCGATAATAGTGCGGTAGAAATGTGCAGTGTTGGGTCGGGGGACGGATAGTTCTCGCTCGTGCAAGGCAAATCTGCCAAGCGCAAGCGAAAGCTGGCCCAAACTCCGCCGCCCGCCTCAGCTGCACATCAGCCGCCTAGTCATGGTAACAGCGGCACTCAGCGCGTGCAACGTGAGTATTCAACTACCAACCAAATTGTGTCTTCCGACACTTCTGCTCCAGCTTCGGACTGAACAGGACTGCTCTTTGGACCGCTCTCTTCAGCTCTCTTCGCTGGACGTGCTACAGCTTGCTGTTTCGGCCACCTCGTCGCTGGACGAGGCATACTACCGCCTTTCTCTTCGTGGGAAAAAGGACCAAGGTGCCAGCTGCTGCCGGTGAACTAAGTAGCTGGTGCAAGTAGCAGCTGGCAGAAGACCTTTTTAGGACCACCTTCGCCGGATACCGTCTGCTGGCGAGGAATAGAAGAGGACTGCTCTGGGCTCACCTGGTGAGTGCCGCATCAGTGCTTAAACCCTAACCTGCTCGCGACTGTTAGGTAGCGCTGCCCCGGACGATCCTTGCAAGCCCCCACCAGTGGTAAGCGAGCTAGGATATCGCCGGGGCAAAGGGGCGAGTGGACACCAGT
Organism: Magicicada septendecula; assembly: GCA_034769895.1. NCBI lineage: Eukaryota > Metazoa > Arthropoda > Insecta > Hemiptera > Cicadidae > Magicicada > Magicicada septendecula. Next base: position 750,395,220 of record CM068367.1, on the reverse strand, counting down.
CTTGGTAAGGACTGGTATTCAACGAAGCTGGTCGTTAGCCCAGCTCCTCCCGCATCGTCGTGAGCAGGGAAGACGCGCGGGTAACCCGGCTTCGGCCGGACCCGAGATCCCTGGCGTCTGGCAGTGACTGCCTAGCAGTCTCTGCCCGGCAGCCGCACCTGGCCAGCATGCCTTCTACAGGCAACGGCTCAAGTGCCGAGTCGCTCGGCTCTGCCTTGCCCCATCTGGGCGACTCGCCTGAATCGCCTCGGGCGATGGAGACGGACAATCCTCTCCCTAACCCGCTTACCCCTCTCCCGGCAGACGAGTCGGGCGAATTCGCGACCGTTGGTCGGCGTAATCGCCCGGCTAAGAAGCCTAAGAGGACCCACACACCCGGATCCACTTCCTCTCAGACCTCGGCCATGGACATCGGACCTTCTCAGGGCCAACAGGGCGCGGTTCCGACTGCTTCGGCAGCAGCTCCGGCTGCTGCCGCTGTTGGTCACGCGCCGCCCCTGTACGTCCACGGGGTGTCCAACGTCGCCGCCTTATACAGACGGCTGATCGCGGCCCACGGCCTGTCGGCCGACAAGCTTGACCTGAAGCTGCTTGGCGGTGATAAGGTCAGGATTGTCGTCCGCCAGCTCGAGTACCATCGCTTGGTCGAGGCCTTCCTGCAGGCGCACAGCCTTCAGTACCACACCTTATCTCCTAAGCGAGTCAAGCCCTTGTCTGCAATTTTGCGTGGGCTTGACGCGCACACCGATCCACAGGAGATCCTCATGGAACTCCGAGACCTCGGGTACCCGGTCCAGGCAATTTTCCGCCTGTTCACACACTCAGAAACCCGAGTACCTCTCCCGCTTGTCCGTCTCCAGCTCGAGAAGGGCGAGGCTGCAGATAAAATATTCCACCTGACGCGGCTGTTTGGCTTCCGCGTCAGGGTGGAATCCAGTCGTCCCCAGGGCAAGCTCGCGCAGTGCCACCGGTGCCAGAGGTTCGGCCATCACACCGACGTCTGCCGCAATGCCCCGGCCTGTCTATGTTGTTCTCTGGGACATTCAACTCAGGCCTGCGCTGTGGCAGACAAGACCAAGTTCCGCTGCATTAATTGTGGTGTGGCCAAGGCCATGCAGCAAGTAACGTTAACTGCCCGGTCTACAAGGCGGAGCTCCTGCGGAAGCAAAACCGCAGGGGCCCCTCCCGAAGCCAAGGCAGCCAGCTATGCAGCCTCAACCTCAGAGGCAGCCTAAAACAGTAGGGTAAGAATGAGAGTTCTAACGCGGAAGTGACGTCACATCCCCCCTTTTGGCGCGAAATTCAAAAATCCAGGTGGTGGGGGTAGAACTCCGGCGCAGCGTGTCGTCATGTGCAGAGGTTATGATGGACCGGGGGGGGTAGTGGTGTGTCCCACGTGACCTCGATGGGCGTACCGAAGTTGTCGGCCATGTTGTCGGCGTTCGGCCATGTTGTCGTCGTCGTCCATTTTGTGGGGTTACGTGTGCGTTGATTGGCGGAGGCGTGGCCGCCGTTCGCTGTTCGCCGTTCGCTGTTCGCCGTCCGGCGGGGGCTTGGCCGCGGCCTGGTCGTGGCTTGACCGCCGCCAGGAGTGGTGGGTTCGTCGTCCATTTTGTCGGCTGTGTGGTGGCCATGTTGGGAAAGCTGGGATGTTGTCGGATTGTGCGTGTGTGCTGGTTAAGTTTGGGCCACGTTGCCGCATCGTGGTGTGTTATAGTGTATGGTTTGGATATATGATTTGTTTTTCCGGAAGGTTAGCCATGTTGGAAAAGCGTCGACGTTGTCAACTTGTGCCGGCCACGTTGTCGGCTCGTGCATGTGTTATAGTGTACGGGTTTTGTATATGTTTACACTGCCACCATTGTCTGTCGACGTTGTCAACTTGTGCGCCACGTTGTCGGCTCGTGCATGTGTTATAGTGTACAGGTTTTGTATATGTTTACACTGCCACCATTGTCCGTCGACATGAAGAGGTGAATTGTGCATTGTTGCCAACTTGAGAACTGTAATAACGTAGGCGTGGTGTGTTATAGTGTATGGTTTGGATATATGCTGTGTTTTTCCGGAAGGTTAGCCATGTTGGAAAAGCGTCGACGTTGTCAAGTTGTGCGCCAAGTTGTCGGCTCGTGCATGTGTTATAGTGTACGGGTTTTGTATATGTTTACACTGCCACCATTGTCCGGATATCGTCGATGTGAAGGGGTGAATTGTATTGTTGGCCATGTTGTCGGCATTCGGCCATGTTGTCGTCGTCGCCGCCTAAAGTGGGGTTATGTGTGCGTTGATTGGCGGAGGCGTGGCCGCCGTTCGCTGTTCGCCGTTGACGTCGTCATCGTCGCTGGGCGGCGGCCTGGTCGTGGCTTGATCGTCGCCCGTCGTGGTGGGGTCGTCGTCCATTTTGTCGGCGGCGGCGGCCATGTTGGAAAAGCTGCGATGTTGTCGGGTTGTGGTAGGAGTGTGCTGGTTAAGGTACGGCCGGGTTGCCGATTCGTGCATGTGTTATAGTGTATGGGTATGTATATGTAAGGGGTTTTTCCGGAAGTTCGGCCATGTTGGAAAAGCGTCGGTGTTGCCAACTTGTGTTGGGGTTAATCGACGTTGTCGGCTCGGTGTTATAGTGTACGGGTTGAATATATGTTTACACTGCCGCCATTGTTGCCAACTCGTGCATGTGTTATAGTGTACTGGTTTCGGATATATTTACACTGCCACAATTGTCTCGATATCGTCGATGTTGTGTCTATGTGTTAAGTAATTGCATTGTTGCCAACTCAGTCAAGTAGTGTAAGAGTGTGCTGGTTAAGGTTCGGCCACGTTGGCGATTCGAGCGTGTGTTATAGTGTATGGGTTTGGATATATACTGTGTTTTCCGGAAGGGTGTCCACGTTGGAAAAGCGTCGACGTTGTCAACTTGTGCATGTGTGCTGGTTTAGCGTCGGCCACGTTGTCGGCTCGTGCATGTGTTATAGTGTACAGGTTTCAGATATATTTACACTGCCACCATTGTCCGGATATCGTCGATGTGAATAGGTGAATTGCATTGTTGCCAACTGGAGAACTGTACTGGAATCGGTCACGTTGTCGACTCATGCATGTGTTATAGTGTACGGGTTTCAGATATATTTACACTGCCACCCCATTGTCCGGATATCGTCGATGTGAAGAGGTGAATTGCATTGTTGCCAACTCGAGAACTGTACTGGCGTTGGTCACGTTGTCAACTTGTGCATGTGTTATAGTGTATGGGTTTAGATATTTACACTGCTGCCGTTCGGATTTACTACTGCGGTGCAAAATTGAATATCATTTCACTTGTAAAAATTGATTATCGTGCATTTGTGCAATTGTTCTGATTGACATTTCACTTATGAAACATGCATGATGGAAGGAAAAAAGGATAGTTGAAAATAAACAACTAAGCAAAGCAAAATTTACATATATTGTAATCAAACACACATAAAAATATACAATAAACTACACACACACACACATACACACAAACACACACACACACCACACAATAACAATATATGTAATCGTACGCGACAAATGAAGATGTCCATTCGGTCCTACTGTACAATTTCTACTATTTAAGCTCTATCCTTTTCTCCACGATAAATTAGTTGCAGTGAACACGGTACTAAATTTTTTAATTCCTCATCTTCGAAAACGCCTGCGTATCTCTTTGGTAGATATACACAATATTTTAGTTTAGGGTCTCTGTAATCTTGGAGAGTGACGAGTACAGCTTTCCCGCACTTTGCGTCTATATTCTGCATTTCTTCTATTGGATATTTTACGTCGATTATCAATTCCTTTATTTTTATACTCAATTGCGCTAATAGTTGCAAACTTTTCAGTGAATGACACCATTTTAAAATAAAGAATTTATAATTTTTCGTGCGTCTCTCAACGAATGAACGAATAACGCTCGTGCACAGCGAATAAATAGGGAGGTAGTTGTGGAGGTGGAAACCACTCACAACAAAAAAAAAGCTCCCACACACAAAGTCACGGACGCGCACTTAGGTTGGCTTGCGATCTGTTTCCCACACGCTGTGATAACAGATGGTGTCAGACAGCTTGTGTGTTCTGTTATTTAAAAAAATTTATGTACGACTACGTTCACACGCCGCGATAAACAGACGGCCAGACAGACGGAGTCGATTACATCATCATAACAACTAATGCACACTCATCAACAAAAAAAGTAACAGCTGCCACACACACACACACACACACACACACACACAGTCAAAGACGCACACTTAGCTTGGCTTGTGTTCTATTTCACACAATAATTTATGTACGTCGCTAACTTTTCGTTCACACGCAACGATAACATATTTTCTGGAAATAAGCGGTACATGAGACAGGCTTTTCCGTGTATTGAACGTAATCGAGTTTAGGACAACTGAAATCTCCTAAATTTATAATAATGAAATGTACAATACGCTTCTCCAGAAATCTTTTTTTCTGTAAACCTTTTACGAACATAAAGTTAAAAGGAAACATGTACTTTACTAATATCGCCACAAGATGTTCGAACGATGTGTTCCCGTCCGTCCACTCTAATCTATAATAACGCTCCGTTAACCAACGGTTTGTCCTTACGTGATTGTGATTCGAAACGATTGTGTTTACTAGAGGTGCAAATATCAAATGCCTGCTGGCATATGCGATGATGTCCATAATGGCTAGTTACTTGCCGAGTTCGTTTCCATCGTCGTCAACAAAACAGTGAAAGTCGTCAAGTTCATTGAAAGCTGTCAGACCAAGGTACAGCATGCCATAACCGATCGTAACGATATACCCATAACCGCAATGTCAACCTGCCTATCGTTAACGAAAACATTGCCACGTTCATTGAAAGCTGTCATACCAAGGTACTGCATGCCATGCCACGTTCAATGAAAGCTGTCAGACCAAGGTACTGCATTCCATAACTGATCGTAAAGATATACCCATAACCGCAATTCCAACATGCCTATCGTTAACGAAACCATTGCCACGTTCATTGGAAGCTGTTAGATCAAGGTACAGCATGCCATAACCGATCGTAACGATATACCAACAACCGCAATGTCAACCTGTCTATCGTTAACGAAACCATTGCCAAGATCATTGAAATATGTCAGACCAAGGAACTGCAAGCCATAACCGATCGTAAGGATATACCCATATAACCGTAATATCAACCTGCCTATCGTTAACGAAACCATTGTCAAGTTCATTGAAAGCTGTCAGACCAAGGTACTGCATACCATAACCGATCGTAACGATATACCCATAATAGCAATATCAACCTGCCTATCGTTAATGAAACCATTGCCAAGTTCATTCAAAGCTGTAAGAACAAGATACTGCATGCCATAACCGATCATAACGATATACCCATAACCGCAATATCAACCTGCCTATCGTAAACGAAACCATTGCCAAGTTCATTTAAAACTGTCAGCCCAAGGTACTGCATGACATAACTGATCGTAACGACATACCCATAACCGCAATATCAACCTGGCTTTCGTTAACGAAACCATTGCCACGTTCATTGAAAGCTGTCAGACCAAGGTACTGCATAACATAACCGATCGTAACGATATACCCATAACCACAATATCAACCTGCATATCGTTAAGGAAACCATTGTTACGTTTATTGAAATCTGTCAGACCAAGGTACTGCATGCCATAACCGATCGTAACGATATACCCATAACCGCAATGTCAACCTGTCTATCGTTAACGAAAACATTGCCAAGTTCATTGAAATCTGTCAGACTAAGGTACTGCATGGCATAACCGATCGTAACGATATACCGATAACCGCAATCTCAACCTTCCTATCGTTAACGAAATCGTTGCCAAGTTCATTGAAAGCTGTCAGACCAAAGTATTGCATACCATAAGAGATCGTAACGATATACCAATAACCGCAAAGTCAACCTGCCTATCGTTAACGAAAACATTGCCAAGTTCATTGAAAGCTGTTAGACCAAGGTACTGCATGCCATAACCGATCGTAACGATATACCCATAACCGCAATGTCAACCTGTCTATCGTTACGTAAACCTTTGCCAAGTTCATTGAAAGCTGTCAGACCAAGGTACTGCATGCCATAACCGATGGTAACTATATACCCATAACCGCAATGTCAACCTGCCTATCGTTAACGAAACATTTGCTACGTTCATTGAAAGCTGTCAAGCCAAAGTACTGCATGCCATAACCGACCGTAACGATATACCCATAACCGCAATGTCACTCTGCCTATCGTTAACGAAGCCATTGCCAAGTTCATTGAAAGCTGTCAGACCAAGTTACTGCATGTCATAACCGATCGTAATGATATACCCATAACCGCAATCTCAACCTGCCTATGGTTAACGAAACCATTGACAAGTTCATTGAAAGCTGGCAGACCAAGGTACTGCAAGCCATAACCGATCGTAACGATATACCCATAACCGCAATCTCAACTTGCCTATCGTTAACGAAACAATTGCCAAGTCGATTGAAAGCCGCCAGAACAAGCTACTGCATGCCATAACCGATTGTAACGATATAACCATAACCGCAATGACAACCTACCTATTGTTAACGAAACCATTGCCATGTTCATTGAAAGCAGTTAGACCAAGGTACTGCATGCCATAGCCGATCGTAACGATATATCCATAACCGCAATCTCAACCTGCCTATCGTTAACGAAAACATTGCCAAGTTCATTGAAAGCTGTCAGACCAAGGTACTGCATGCCATAACCGATGGTAACGATATACCCATAACCGCGATTTCAACCTGCCTATCGTTAACGGAACCATTGCCAAGTTCATTGAAAGCTGTCAGACCAAGGTACTACATGCCATAACCGATCGCAACGATATACCCATAACCGAAATTTCAACCTGCCTAACGTTAACGAAACCATTGCCAAGTTCATTGAAAGCTGTCAGACCAAGGTACTGCATGCCATAACCGATCGTATCGATATACCCATAACCGCAATCTCAACCAGCCTATCGTTAACGAAACCATTGCCACGTACATTGAAAGCTCTCAGACCAAGGTACTGCATGCCATAACCGATAGTAACGATATACCCATAACCGCAATTTCAACCTGCCTATCGTTAACGAAACCATTGCCAAGTTCATTGAAAGCTCTCAGACCAAGGTACTGCATGCCATAACCGATAGTAACGATATACCCATAAACGCAATTTCAACCTGCCTATCGTTAACGAAACCATTGCCAAGTTCATTGAAAGCTGTCAGACCAAGGTACAGCATGCCATAACAGATAGTAACGATATACCCAAAACCGAAATCTCAACCTGCCTATCGTTAACGAAACCATTGCCAAGTTCATTGAAAGCCGTCAGAACAAGGTACTGCATGTCATAACCGATCGTAATGATATACCCATAAACGCAATGTCAACCTGCTTATCGTTAACGAAACCATTGCCAGTTCATTGAAATCTGTCAGACCAAGGTACTGCATGCCATAACCGATCTTAACGATATACCCACAACCGCAATGTCAACCTGCCTTTCGTTAAAGAAACAATTGCCTCGTTCATTGAAATCTGTCAGACCAAGGTACTGCATGCCATAACCGATCTTAACGATATAACCACAACCGCAATGTCAACCTGCCTATCCGTAAAGAAACAATTGCCAAGTTAATGGAAAGCTGTCAGATCAAGGTAGTGCATGCCATAACCTATCGCAACAATATACACATAACCGCAATGTCAGCCTGCCTATCTTTAACGAAACAATTCAAGTTCTTTAATCCATTGCCAAGTTCATTGAAAGCTGTCAGACCAAGTTACTGCATTTCATAACCGATCGTAACGATATACCCATAACTGCAATGTCAACCTGCCTATCTTTACGAAACAATTGCCACGTTCATTGAAAGGTGTCAGACCAAGATATTGCATGCCATAACCGATCGTAACGATATACCCACAATCGCAATGTCAACCTGCCTATCGTTAAAGATACCATTGCCAAGTTCATTGAATGCCGCGAGAACATGTTACTGCATGCCATAACCGATCGTAACGATATACCCATAACCGCAATGTCATCCTGCCTATCGTTAACGAAACCATTGCCAAGTTCATTGAAAGCCGCCAGACCAAGTTACTGCATGACATAACCGATTGTAACGATATACCCATAACCGCAATTTCAACATTCCTATCTTTAACGAAATCATAGGCAAGTTCATTGAAAGCCGTCAGATCAAGTTACTGCATGCCGTAATCAATTGTAACGATATGCCCATAACCGCAATGTCAACCTGCCTATCATTTACGAAACCATTGCTACGTTCATTAAAAGCTGCCAGACGAAGGTACTGCATGCCATAACCGATCTTAACGATATACCCACAACCGCAATGTCAACCTGCCTATCGTTAAAGAAACAATTGCCAAGTTCATTGAAAGCTGTCAGACCAAGGTAGTACATACCATAACCGATCTTAACGATATACCCACAACCGCAATGTCAACCTGCCTATCGTTAACGAAACCATTGCCTCGTTCATTGAAATCTGTCAGACCAAGTTACTGCTTGCCATAAGCGATCGTAACGATATACCCATAACTGCAATGTCAACCTGCCTATCTTTAACGAAACAATTGCCACGTTCATTGAAAGGTGTCAGACCAAGATACTGCATGCCATAACCGATCGTAACGATATACCCATAACCGCAATTTCAACATTCCTATCTTTAACGAAATCATAGGCAAGGTCATTGAAAGCCGTCAGATCAAGTTACTGCATGCCGTAATCAATTGTAACGATATGCCCATAACCGCAATGTCAACCTGCCTATCATTTACGAAACCATTGCTACGTTCATTAAAAGCTGCCAGACGAAGGTACTGCATGCCATAACCGATCTTAACGATATACCCACAACCGCAATGTCAACCTGCCTATCGTTAAAGAAACAATTGCCAAGTTCATTGAAAGCTCTCAGACCAAGGTACTGCATGCCATAACCGATCGTAACGATATACCCATGACCGCAATGTCAACCTGCCTATCGTTAACGAAACCATAGCCATGCCATAACCGATCGTAACGATATACCCATAACCGCAATGACAACCTGCCTATCGTTAACGAACCCATTGCAAAGTTCCTTTAAAGCCGTCAGACCAAGGCACTGCATGCCATAACCGATCGTAACGATATACACATAACCGCAGTGTCAACCTGCCTTTCGTTAACGAAACCACGTCAAGTCCATTGAAATCTGTCAGACCAAGGTACTGCATGCTATTACTGACCATAACCATATACCCATAACCGCAATATCAACCTGCCTACCGTTAACGAAACCATTGCCACGTTCATTGAAAGATGTCAGACCAAGGTACTGCATGCCATATCCGATCGTAACGATATACCGATAACAGCAATGTCAACCTGCCTATCGTAAACGAAACCATTGACACGTTCATTGAAATCTGTCAGACCAAGTTATTGCATGTTATATCCGATCGTAACGATATACCCATATCCGCAATGTCTACCTGCTTATCGTTAACGAAACCATTGTCCCGTTCATTGAAAGCTGTCAGACCAAGGTACTGCATGTCATAACCGATCGAAACGATATACCAATAAACACAATCTCAGCCTACGTATCGTTAACGAAACCATTGCCAATTTCATTGAAAGCTGTCAGACCAAGGTACTACATGGCATAACCGGTCGTAACGATATACACCTAACAGCAATGTCAACCTGCCTATCGCTAATGAAACCATTGCCTCGTTCATAGAAAGTTGTCAGACCAAGGTACTGCATGTCATAATCGATCGTAACGATATACCCATAACCGCAACGTCAACCTGCCTATCGTTAACGCAACCATTGCCACGTTAATTGAATTCTGACAGACCAAGATACTGCATGTCATAACCGATCGTAATGGTATACCCATATCCGCAATGTCAACTTGCTTATCGTTAACGAAACCATTGCCACGTTCATTGAAATCTGTCAGACCGAGGTACTGCATGTCATAACCACCGGTAGTAACGATTTACAATAACCGCAATCTCAAACTACCAATCGTTAACGAAACCATTGCCAAGATCATTGAAAACTGTCAGACCAAGGTACTGCATGGCATAACCGATCGTAACGATATACACATATCCGAACGATACACCCATAACCACAATGTCAACCTGTCTATCGTTAATGAAACAATTGCCAAGTCGATTGAAATCTGTCAGACCAAGGTACTGCATGCTTCAACCGATCGTAACGATATACCCATAACCGCAATGTCAACCTGCCTATCGTTAACGAAACCATTACCAAGTTCGATGAAAGTCGCCAGTGCAAGTTACTGTAAGCTATAACCGATCGTAACGATACACCCATAACCGCAATGTCAACCTGCCTATCGTTAACGAAACCATTGCCAGTTCATGGAAAGCTGTCAGACCAAGGTATTACATGCCGTAACCGATCGTAACGTTATACCCATAACCGCAATGTAAACCTGCCTATCGTTAACGAAACCATTGCCACGTTCATAAAAATCTGTCAGACCAAGGTATTGCATGCCATATCCGATGTAATGATATACCCATAAACGCAATGTCAACCGGCCTATCTTTAACGAAACGATTGACACGTTTATTGAAACCTGTCAGACAAAGGTATTGCATGCCATAACCGATCGTAACGTTATACCCATAACCGCAATATCAACCTGCCTATCGTTAACGAAACCATTGCCAAGTTCATTGAAAGCTCTCATACCAAGGTACTGCATGTCATAACCGATCGTAACGATATACCCATAACCTCAATCTCAACCTGTCTATCGTTAACGAAACCATTGCCAATTTCATTGAAAGCCGCCAGACCAAGGTACTGCATGCACTGTCGGACCAAGGTAATTCATGCCATAACCGATCGTAACAATATACCCATAACCGCAATGTAAACCTGCCTATCGTTAACGAAACCATTGCCAAGTTCATTGAAAGCCGCCAGACCAAGGTACTGCGTGCACTGTCAGACCAAGGTACTTCATGTCATTACAGATCGTAACGATATACCCATAACAGCAATGTCAACTTGCATATCGTTAACGAAACCATTTCCACGTTCATTGAAAGCTGACAGACCAAGGTACTGCATGCCATAACCGATCGTAACGATATACCCATAACCGCAATGTCTACCTGCATATCGTTAAGGAAACCATTGCCACGTTCAATGAATTTTGACAGACCAAGATACGGCATGTCATAACCGATCGTAATGATATACCCATATCCGCAATGTCAACCTGCCGATAGACAGGTTGACATTTTGGTTATGGGTATATCGTTCGGATATGTGTATATCGTTACGATCGGTTATGCCATGCAGTACCTTGGTCTGACAGCTTTCAATGAACTTGGCAATGGTTTCGTTAACGATTGGTAGGTTGAGATTGCGGTTATGGTAAATCGTTACGATCGGTTATGACATGCAGTACCTTGGTCTGACAGATTTCAATGAATGTGGCAATGGTTTCTTTAACGATAAGAAGGTTGACATTGCGGATATGGGGATATCATTACGATCGGTTATGACATGCAGTATCTTGGTCTGTCAGAATTCAATGAACGTGGCAATGGTTTCCTTAACGATATGCAGGTAGATATTGCGGTTATACTACATCGTTGCGATCGGTTATGGCATGCAGTAACTTGGTCTGACAGCTTTCAATGAACTTGGCTATGGTTTCGTTAACGATAGGCAGGTTGACGTTGCGGTTATAGGTATATCGTTACGATCGATTATGACATGCAGCACCTTGGTCTGACAACTTTCTATGAACGAGGCAATGGTTTCATTAGCGATAGGCAGGTTGACATTGCTGTTATGTGTATATCGTTACGATCGGGTATGCCTTGTAGTACCTTGGTCTGACAGCTTCCAATGAACTGGGAAATGGTTTCGTTAACGAAAGGTAGCCTGAGATTGTGTTCATGGGTATATCGTTACGATCGGTTATGACATGCAGTACCTTGGTCTGACAGCTTTCAAAGAACGTGGCAATGGTTTCGTTAACGATAAGCAGTTTGACATTGCGGATATGGGTATATCGTTACGATCGGTTATGACATGCAATAACTTGGTCTGACAGATTTCAATGAACGTGTCAATGGTTTCGTTTACGATAGGCAGGTTGACATTGCTGTTATGGGTATTTCGTTAAGATCGGTTATGGCGTGCAGTACCTTGGTCTGACATCTTTCAATGAACGTGGCAATGGTTTCGTTAACGGTAGGCAGGTTGATATTGCGGTTATGGGTATATGGTTATGATCGGTAATGGCATGCAGTACCTTGGTCTGACAGATTTCAATGGACTTGACGTGGTTTCGTTAACGAAAAGCAGGTTGACATTGCGGTTATGTGTATATCGTTACGATCAGTTATGGCATGCAGTACCTTGGTCTGACGGCTTTAAAGGAACTTTGCAATGGTTTCGTTAACGATAGGCAGTTTGTCATTGCGGTTATGGGTATATCGTTACGATCGGTTATGGCATGGCAAATTTTTCGTTAACGATAGGCAGGTTGACATTGCGGTAAAGGTATATCGTTACGATCGGTTATGGCATGCAGTACCTTGGTCTGACAGCTTTCAATGAACTTGGTGTGGTTTTGTTAACGATAGGCAGGTTGATATTGCGATTATGGCTATATATTGTTACGATCGGCTATGGCATGCAGTACCTTGGTCTGACAAATTACAATGAATGTGGCAATGGTTTCGTTAACGATAGGCTGGTTGGCATTGCGGTTGTGGGTATATCGTTACGATCGGTTATGGCATGCAGTATCTTGGTCTGACACCTTTCAATGAACGTGGAAATTGTTTCGTTAAAGATAGGCAGTTTGACATTGCAGTTACGGGTATATCGTTACGATCGGTTATGGCATGCAGTAACTTGGTCTGACAGCTTTCAATGAACATGGCAATGTTTTCGTTAACGATAGGCAGGCTGACATTGCGGTTATGTGTATATTGTTACGATACGTTAGGGCATGCACTACCTTGGTCTGAGAGCTTTCAATGAATTTGGCAATTGTTTCTTTAAGGATAGGCAGGTAGACATTGCGGTTGTCGGTATATCGTTAAGATCGGTTACGGCTTGCAGTATCTTGGTCTGACAGATTTCAATGAACGAGGCAATGGTTTCGTTAACGTTAGGCAGGTTGACATTGCGGTTGTGGTTATATCGTTAAAATCGTTTATGTCATGCAGTACTTTGGTGTGACAGCTTTCAATGAACGTGTCAATGCTTTCGTTAACGATAGGCAGGATGACGTTGCGGTTATGTGTATATCGTTACGATCGGTTATGGCATGCACTACCTTGGTCTGACAGCTTTCAATGAACTTGGCAATTGTTTCTTTAACGATAGGCAGGTTGACATTGCGGTTGTGGGTATATCGTTACAATCGGTTACAACATGCAGTAACATGGTCTGGCGGCTTTCAATCAACTTGGCAATGGTTTCGTTAACGATAGGCAGGATGACATTGCGGTTATGGGTATATCGTTACGATCGGTTATGGCATGCAGTAACATGGTCTGGCGACATTCAATGAACTTGGCAATGGTATCTTTAAAGATAGGCAGGTTGACATTGCGGTTGTGGGTATATCGTTACAATCGGTTACAACATGCAGTAACTTGGTCTGGCGGCTTTCAATCAACGTGGCAATGGTTTCGTTAACGATAGGCAGGATGACATTGCGGTTATGGGTATATCGTTACGATCGGTTTTGGCATGCACTACCTTGGTCTGACAGCTTTCAATGAACTTGGCAATTGTTTCTTCAACGATAGGCAGGTTGACATTGCGGTTGTGGGTATATCGTTACAATCGGTTATGACATGCAGTAACATGGTCTGGCGACATTCAATGAACTTGGCAATGGTATCTTTAAAGATAGGCAGGTTGACATTGCGGTTGTGGGTATATCGTTACGATCGGTTATGGCATGCAGTACCTTCGTCTGGCAGCTTTTAATGAACGTAGCAATGGTTTCGTTAACGATAGGCAGGTTGACATTGCGGTTATGGGCATATCGTTACAATTGGTTGCGGCATGCAGTAACTTGGTCTGACGGCTTTCAATGAACTTGGCTATGATTTCGTTAAAGATAGGACTGTTGACATTGCGGTTATGGGTATATCGTTACAATCGGTTATGTCATTCAGTACCTTGGTCTGGCGGCTTTCAATGAAATTGGCAATGGTTTCGTTAACGATAGGCAGGTTGACATTGCGGTTATGGGTATATCGTTACGATCGGTTATGGCATGCATTAACTTGGTCTGTCAGATTTCAATGAACGTAGCAATGATTTCGTTAACGATAGGCAGGATGACATTGCGGTTATGGGTATATCGTTACGATCGGTTATGGCATGCAGTAACATGGTCTGGCGACATTCAATGAACTTGGCAATGGTATCTTTAAAGATAGGCAGGTTGACATTGCGGTTGTGGGTATATCGTTACAATCGGTTACAACATGCAGTAACTTGGTCTGGCGGCTTTCAATCAACGTGGCAATGGTTTCGTTAACGATAGGCAGGATGACATTGCGGTTATGGGTATATCGTTACGATCGGTTTTGGCATGCACTACCTTGGTCTGACAGCTTTCAATGAACTTGGCAATTGTTTCTTCAACGATAGGCAGGTTGACATTGCGGTTGTGGGTATATCGTTACAATCGGTTATGACATGCAGTAACATGGTCTGGCGACATTCAATGAACTTGGCAATGGTATCTTTAAAGATAGGCAGGTTGACATTGCGGTTGTGGGTATATCGTTACGATCGGTTATGGCATGCAGTACCTTCGTCTGGCAGCTTTTAATGAACGTAGCAATGGTTTCGTTAACGATAGGCAGGTTGACATTGCGGTTATGGGCATATCGTTACAATTGGTTGCGGCATGCAGTAACTTGGTCTGACGGCTTTCAATGAACTTGGCTATGATTTCGTTAAAGATAGGACTGTTGACATTGCGGTTATGGGTATATCGTTACAATCGGTTATGTCATTCAGTACCTTGGTCTGGCGGCTTTCAATGAAATTGGCAATGGTTTCGTTAACGATAGGCAGGTTGACATTGCGGTTATGGGTATATCGTTACGATCGGTTATGGCATGCATTAACTTGGTCTGTCAGATTTCAATGAACGTAGCAATGATTTCGTTAACGATAGGCAGGTTGACATTGCGGTTATGGGTATAGGTATATCGTTACGATCGGTTATGGCTTGCACTACTTTGGTCTGACAGGTTTCAATGAACGTGACAATGGTTTCGTTAACGATAGGCAGGTTGATTAGGGTATATCGTTACGATCGGTTATGGCATGCAATACCTTGGTCTGCCAGCTTTCCATGAACTTGGCAATTGTTTCTTTAAGGATAGGCAGTTTGACATTGCAGTTGTCGGTATATCGTTAAGATCGGTTATGGCATGCAGTATCTTGGTCTGACAAATTTCAATGAATGTGGCAATGGTTTCGTTAACGATAGGCAGGTTGGCATTGCGGTTGTGGGTATATCGTTACAATCGGTTATGGCATGCAGTATCTTGGTCTGACACCTTTCAATGAACGTGGCAATTGTTTCGTTAAAGATAGGCAGGTTGACATTGCAGTTATGGGTATATCGTTACGATCGGTTATGGCATGCAGTAACTTGGTCTGTCAGCTTTCAATGAACATGGCAATGTTTTCGTTAACGGTAGGCAGGCTGACATTGCGGTTATGTGTATATCTTTACGATAGGTTATGTCATGCACTATCTTGGTCTGACAGCTTTCAATGAACATGGCAATGTTTTCGTTAACGATAGGCAGGCTGACATTGCGGTTATGTGTATATTGTTACGATAGGTTAGGGCATGCACTACCTTGGTCTGACAGCTTTCAATGAGCTTGGCAATTGTTTCATTAAGGATAGGCAGGTAGACATTGCGGTTGTCGGTATATCGTTATGATCGGTTATGGCTTGCAGTACCTTGGTCTGACAGATTTCAATGAACGAGGCAATGGTTTCATTAACGTTAGGCAGGTTGACATTGCGGTTGTGGTTATATCGTTAAAATCGTTTATGTCATGCAGTACTTTGGTGTGACAGCTTTCAATGAACGTGTCAATGCTTTCGTTAACGATAGGCAGGATGACGTTGCGGTTATGTGTATATCGTTACGATCGGTTTTGGCATGCACTACCTTGGTCTGACAGCTTTCAATGAACTTGGCAATTGTTTCTTTAACGATAGGCAGGTTGACATTGCGGTTGTGGGTATATCGTTACAATCGGTTACAACATGCGGTAACTTGGTCTGGCGGCTTTCAATCAACTTGGCAATGGTTTCGTTAACGATAGGCAGGCTGACATTGCGGTTATGGGTATATCGTTACGATAGGTTATGGCATGCACTACCTTGTTCTGACAGCTTTCAATGAACTTGGCAATTGTTTCTTTAAGGATAGGCAGGTAGACATTGCGGTTGTCGGTATATCGTTAAGATCGGTTATGGCTTGCAGTACCTTGGTCTGACAGATTTCAATGGTTTCGTTAACGTTAGGCAGGTTGACATTGCGGTTGTGGTTATGTGGTTAAAATCGTTTATGTCATGCAGTACTTTGGTCTGACCGCTTTCAATGAACGTGTCAATGCTTTCGTTAACGATAGGCAGGATGACGTTGCGGTTATGTGTATATCGTTACGAGCGGTTATGGCATGCACTACCTTGGTCTGACAGCTTTCAATGAACTTGGCAATTGTTTCTTTAACGATAGGCAGGTTGACATTGCGGTTGTGGGTATATCGTTAAGATTGGTTATGGCATGCAGTAACTTGGTCTGACAGATTTCAATGAACGTGTCAATGCTTTCGTTAACGATAGGCAGGCTGAAATTGCAGATATGTGTATATCGTTACGATCGGTTATGACATGCACTACCTTGGTCTGACAGCTTTCAATGAACATGGCAATTGTTTCTTTAACGATAGGCAGGTTGACATTGCGGTTGTGGGTATATCGTTAAGATCGGTTATGGCATGCAGTACCTTCGTCTGGCAGCTTTTAATGAACGTAGCAATGGTTTCGTAGATAGGCAGGATGACGTTGCGGTTATGTGTATATCGTTACGATCGGTTATGGCATGCACTACCTTGGTCTGACAGCTTTCAATGAACTTGGCAATTGTTTCTTTAACGATAGGCAGGTTGACATTGCGGTTGTGGGTATATTGTTAAGATCGGTTATGGCATGCAGTACCTTGGCCTGACAGATTTCAATGAACGAGGCAATGGTTTCGTTAACGTTAGGCAGGTTGACATTGCGGTTGTGTTTATATCGTTAAAATCGGTTACGGCATGCAGTAACTTGCTCTGACGGCTTTCAATGATCTTGGCTATGATTTCGTTAGAGATAGGAATGTTGACATTGCGGATATGGGTATATCGTTACAATCGGTTACGACATGCAGTAACTTGGTCTGGCGGCTTTCAATCAAGTTGGCAATGGTTTCGTTAACGATAGGCAGGATGACATTGCGGTTATGGGTATATCGTTACGATCGGTAATAGCATGCATTAACATGGTCTGGCGGCATTCAATGAACTTGGCAATGGTATCTTTAACGATAGGCAGGTTGACATTGCGGTTATGGGCATATCGTTACAATTGGTTGCGGCATGCACTACCTTGGTCTGACAGCTTTCAATGAACTTGGCAATTGTTTCTTTAACGATAGGCAGGTTGACATTGCGGTTGTGGGTATATCGTTACAACCGGTTACGACATGCAGTAACTTGGTCTGGCGGCTTTCAATCAACTTGGCAATGGTTTCGTTAACGATAGGCAGGATGACATTGCGGTTATGGGTATATCGTTACAATCGGTTATGTCATGCAGTACCTTGGTCTGGCGGCTTTCAATGAAATTGGCAATGGTTTCGTTAACGATAGGCAGGTTGACATTACGGTTATGGGTATATCGTTACGATCGGTTATGGCATGCAGTAACTTGGTCTGTCAGATTTCAATGAACGTGGTAATGGTTTCGTTAACGATAGGCAGGTTGACATTGCGGTTATGGGAAAGGTATATCGTTACGATCGGTTATGGCTTGCACTACCTTGGTCTGACAGGTTTGAATGAACGTGACAATGGTTTCGTTAACGATAGGCAGGTTGATTATGGGTATATCGTTATGATCGGTTATGGCATGCAATACCTTGGTCTGGCAGCTTTCCATGAACTGGCAATGTTTTCGTTAACGATAAGTAGGTTGACATTGCGTTATGAGTATATCATTACGATCGGTTATGGCATTCAGTACCTTGTTCTGACGGCTTTCAATGAACTTGGCAATGGTTTCGTTAACGATAGGCAGGTTGAGATTTCGGTTATGGGTATATCGTTACTATCGGTTAAGGCATGCAGTACCTTGGTCTGAGAGCTTTCAATGAACGTGGCAATGGTTTCGTTAACGATATTCCGGTTGGTATTGCGGTTATGAGTATTTTGTTACGATCGGTTATGGCATGCAATACCTTGATCTGACAGCTTTCAATGAACTTGTCTATGGTTTCGTTAACGATAGGCAAGTTGAGATTGCGGTTATGGGTATATCGTTACGATCGGTTATGGCTTGCAGTTCCTTGGTCTGACATATTTCAATGATCTTGGCAATGGTTTCGTTAACGATAGACAGGTTGACATTGCGGTTGTTGGTATATCGTTACGATCGGTTATGGCATGCTGTACCTTTTGTCTAACAGCTTCCAATGAACGTGGCAATGGTTTCTTTAACGATAGGCATGTTGGAATTGTGGTTATGGGTATATCGTTACGATCAGTTATGGAATGCAGTACCTTGGTCTGACAGCTTTCAATGAACGTGGCAATGTTTTCGTTAACGATAGGCAGGTTGACATTGCGGTTATGGGTATATCGTTACGATCGGTTATGGCATGCTGTACCTTGGTCTGACAGCTTTCAATGAACTTGACGACTTTCACTGTTTTGTTGACGACGATGGAAACGAACTCGGCAAGTAACTAGCCATAATGGACATCATCGCATATGCCAGCAGGCATTTGATATTTGCACCTCTAGTAAACACAATCGTTTCGAATCACAATCACGTAAGGACAAACCGTTGGTTAACGGAGCGTTATTATAGATTAGAGTGGACGGACGGGGACACATCGTTCGAACATCTTGTGGCGATATTAGTAAAGTACACGTTTCCTTTTAACTTTTTTTTGTAAAAGGATTACAGAAAAAAAGATTTCTGGAGAAGCGTATTGTACATTTCATTATTATAAATTTAGGAGATTTCAGTTGTCCTAAACTCGATTACGTTCAATACACGGAAAAGCCTGTCTCATGTACCGCTTATTTCCAGAAAATATGTTATCGTTGCGTGTGAACGAAAAGTTAGCAACGTACATAAATTATTGTGTGAAATAGAACACAAGCCAAGCTAAGTGTGCGTCTTTGACTCTGTGTGTGTGTGTGTGTGTGTGTGTGTGTGTGTGTGTGTGGCAGCTGTTACTTTTTTTGTTGATGAGTGTGCATTAGTTGTTATGATGATGTAATCGACTCCGTCTGTCTGGCCGTCTGTTTATCGCGGCGTGTGAACGTAGTCGTACATAAATTTTTTTAAATAACAGAACACACAAGCTGTCTGACACCATCTGTTTTCACAGCGTGTGGGAAACAGAACGCAAGCCAAACTAAGTGCGCGTCCGTGACTTTGTGTGTGGGAGCTTTTTTTTTTTGTTGTTACCATCTCTTTCGTGTACATCATTGAGATGAACATCTTGTGTCGATATTAGTAAAGTACACGTTTCCTTTTAACATGTACAAATACTAGAGTACACGCTTTACGCGAGTGGGTTGTATCAGATTTTAGAATAATCAATATGTTTCTGATAAATTACTAACATTATTGTTTAGCGCTTACGTAAAAAAATAACAGTCGTCGCCTTTCTATCGATTACATCATCTGTCTAAAAATAAATTAGCGTCGACGACATGTTCAAACAAGCGCATGTGCTATCTAGTCGTATAAAAATAACCGACACCCCTCTTCCTCACCTACCCATCGAACAGTGAGAAATCAAGTCGTATCCTGTTCACACAGTTAAATACATCACCTGTCTAAAAATAAATTAGCGTCGACGACATGTTCGAACAAGCACGAGTGCTGTCTAGACGTATAAAAAATAACCGACTCCCCTCTTCCACACCTACCCATTGAACCGTGAGAAATCAGCTCGTATCCTGTTCACACGGTTAAAAATAAACGCTTACTGTGCGTTGAGTGGTTTCCACCTCCACAACTACCTCCTTATTTATTCGCTGTGCACGAGCGTTATTCGTTCATTCGTTGAGAGACGCACGAAAAATTATAAATTCTTATTTTAAAATTGTGTCATTCACTGAAAAGTTTGCAACTATTAGCGCAATTGAGTGTAAAAAAATAAAGGAATTGATAATCGACGTAAAATATCCAATAGAAGAAATGCAGAATATAGACGCAAAGTACGGGAAAGCTGTACTCGTCACTCTCCAAGATTACAGAGACCCTGAACTAAAATATTGTGTATATCTACCAAAGAGATACGCAGGCGTTTTCGAAGATGAGGAATTAAAAAATTTAGTACCGTGTTCACTGCAACTAATTTATCGTGGAGAAAAGGATAGAGCTTACATAGTAGAAATTGTACAGTAGGACCGAATGGACATCTTCATTTGTCGCGTACGATTACATATATTGTTATTGTGTGGTGTGTGTGTGTTTGTGTGTATGTGTGTGTGTGTGTGTAGTTTATTGTATATTTTTATTTGTGTTTGATTACAATATATGTAAATTTTGCTTTGCTTAGTTGTTTATTTTCAACTATCCTTTTTTCCTTCCATCATGCATGTTTCATAAGTGAAATGTCAATCAGAACAATTGCACAAATGCACGATAATCAATTTTTACAAGTGAAATGATATTCAATTTTGCACCGCAGTAGTAAATCCGAACGGCAGCAGTGTAAATATCTAAACCCATACACTATAACACATGCACAAGTTGACAACGTGACCAACGCCAGTACAGTTCTCGAGTTGGCAACAATGCAATTCACCTCTTCACATCGACGATATCCGGACAATGGGGTGGCAGTGTAAATATATCTGAAACCCGTACACTATAACACATGCATGAGTCGACAACGTGACCGATTCCAGTACAGTTCTCCAGTTGGCAACAATGCAATTCACCTATTCACATCGACGATATCCGGACAATGGTGGCAGTGTAAATATATCTGAAACCTGTACACTATAACACATGCACGAGCCGACAACGTGGCCGACGCTAAACCAGCACACATGCACAAGTTGACAACGTCGACGCTTTTCCAACGTGGACACCCTTCCGGAAAACACAGTATATATCCAAACCCATACACTATAACACACGCTCGAATCGCCAACGTGGCCGAACCTTAACCAGCACACTCTTACACTACTTGACTGAGTTGGCAACAATGCAATTACTTAACACATAGACACAACATCGACGATATCGAGACAATTGTGGCAGTGTAAATATATCCGTAACCAGTACACTATAACACATGCACGAGTTGGCAACAATGGCGGCAGTGTAAACATATATTCAACCCGTACACTATAACACCGAGCCGACAACGTCGATTAACCCCAACACAAGTTGGCAACACCGACGCTTTTCCAACATGGCCGAACTTCCGGAAAACCCCCTTACATATACATACCCATACACTATAACACATGCACGAATCGGCAACCCGGCCGTACCTTAACCAGCACACTCCTACCACAACCCGACAACATCGCAGCTTTTCCAACATGGCCGCCGCCGCCGACAAAATGGACGACGACCCCACCACGACGGGCGACGATCAAGCCACGACCAGGCCGCCGCCCAGCGACGATGACGACGTCAACGGCGAACAGCGAACGGCGGCCACGCCTCCGCCAATCAACGCACACATAACCCCACTTTAGGCGGCGACGACGACAACATGGCCGAATGCCGACAACATGGCCAACAATACAATTCACCCCTTCACATCGACGATATCCGGACAATGGTGGCAGTGTAAACATATACAAAACCCGTACACTATAACACATGCACGAGCCGACAACGTGGCCGGCACAAGTTGACAACGTCGACGCTTTTCCAACATGGCTAACCTTCCGGAAAAACAAATCATATATCCAAACCATACACTATAACACACCACGATGCGGCAACGTGGCCCAACCTTAACCAGCACACACGCACAATCCGACAACATCCCAGCTTTCCCAACATGGCCACCACACAGCCGACAAAATGGACGACGACCCCACCACTCCTGGCGGCGGTCAAGCCACGACCAGGCCGCGGCCAAGCCCCCGCCGGACGGCGAACAGCGAACGGCGGCCACGCCTCCGCCAATCAACGCACACGTAACCCCACAAAATGGACGACGACGACAACATGGCCGAACGCCGACAACATGGCCGACAACTTCGGTACGCCCATCGAGGTCACGTGGGACACACCACTACCCCCCCGGTCCATCATAACCTCTGCACATGACGACACGCTGCGCCGGAAGTCTACCCCCACCACCTGGATTTTTGAATTTCGCGCCAAAAGGGGGATGTGACGTCACTTCCGCGTTAGAACTCTCATTCTTACCCTACTTAAAACACAGGCTAGGCCGCAACCGAAGGCACAACCGGCACGGCGCGCGCCCTCTCCGGCTCCACCTCCAGCCCCTACAAAGGCACCAAAACGTACCGCGTCTCCTACAGAAGCAGAGACAAGCCCTGTAGCCGTCATCTCGGTTATGGAGCCGGAGAATCAACCCTCCACCTCCGCGGAACCTCCAACTCCCGCCTCTGAACCAGAAGTAGCCTCGCCACGACTGCCACCTCCGCGATTTCCGCGAGCAGGCATCATAAAACCCAAACACAAAGGGATAACCACACCGGATGCTCGGCCCCGAGCTCCTGCCTGCCCACAGCCCAAGAAAAGTCCTGCTTCCCGGTATAAGTCCGACAAAGCGCAACAGCGTACTTTTCCTGCCGCTGATTCAAAACCGTCTGCCCCTGGTCCTGTGGCTTCCATCACGACCCGATCTGCCGTTAAACCTGGTCGCTCTTACGCGGCCTCAGTTTCCAAGCAAACCGCCCAGTCCGTCATTTCCGATGACGCACAGTTCGTCCGCGACTTTCTGTCTGGCTACGACCTCAAGAAAGTCGCATCCACCTTCAGGTCCATCCGAGACCGCCTGGAAACTGCTGACCCAACTGAGAGATTCATGCTCTTGGTGGAAGCCTGCGAAGTCATAGGTCTTCTATGAACCGAGCCCTTAGACAAGATCTCTCTCTCATAGCCTGGAATGCTAACAACATCGGTTCCAAGCATTCCGACCTTCTAGAATTCCTGGCTCGGTTCAAACCCGACGTACTTCTCCTCTCTGAAACCCACCTGACCCCGGCGAACCGGTTTCGATTACCAAATTACGTGGTCTATCGGGATGACCGAGTTGGCCGACGAGGAGGCGGCACGGCGATCGCGGTGAGGACCTCCATAGGTCATCATCGTGTCGCTTTGCCGCAGCTTACCAACCTAGAGGCCACCTCCATTAAGGTCCACGGAGCTCTTGGCGGTGTCCTCATGGTTTCAGCATACAAGCCCCCACAAGCTGAACTCCTTGTCGGCGACCTGGACGTCATCTTCGATTCCCATCGAAGGGTAATTTTGGCAGGCGATCTGAATTGCAAGCATCGCGTTTGGAATAGTCGCCTGACTACTCCGAACGGGAGGCGCTTGCTCAGTTTTGTTGAATCGCGCCGGGCGATGGTGTTTGGTCCAGCGCAACCCACGTTCTTTCCGTCAAGGCCTAACGCGGCTCCCGATGTTCTGGATATCGCGGTGACCCAAGGAGTCATCTGTCCGGTCGAGGTATTCTCACTCACGGAGTTGACATCCGACCACAACCCTATCTTGGTCCACGTCGCTACCCAGCACGCCTATGCACGTTCTGACAAGAAGAAGGTTATCGATTGGGATCGCTACGGCCCGGCCTTGTGCCGTAGATTGCCGCCAGCGGCCCCACTCGATTCCGTTCGCCACCTAGACGAAGCAGTTGCGGGAATCGAAGAGGCAATCATCTCGGCTATAGGCGTGTCTTCACGTACGCGAGCTGGTTTCACGCCTGACTACCAACGCATCCCTGAGGAAGTCTCTCTTCTCACTCGCGAGAGGAATTACTTCCGGAAACGTTGGCAGAGGACCCGTGATCCGGCCGATAAAGCAGCATACAATCGGCTCACCGGACGACTGCGTGGCAGTCTGAAGGCGTTCCGACGTAGCTGTTGGGAACTCGATGTGGCCCGAACGGGGGATGCGGACCCGCAAAGTCACCCGTACAGAATACCTACCGCATTGACGGGACGGAGGCGCCGACCTCCACTCCCCGCCATTGTTGGACCGTTCGGTCGACTCCTGGGTCGCCCGGAGGAGAAGGCCGAGTACTTGGCTTGTGTTTCGAGCGACAGTTCGCTCCCAACCCGCCCATGGACTGGGACTTCTACGAACAAGTCGAGATGGCTGTGGAAGACTTTCTGTCTCTTCCGATCACGGCGGAGCCCGAACCCATCTCTTTGGAAGAGGTCTCAGATCGGCTCGCTGAACTTCAGCCAAGAAAAGCTCCAGGCCCGGACGGTGTTACTAACACCGCTCTACGACTTCTTCCCGAGCCTGGAGTTCAGTTCTTGACTGATTTGTTCAACGCGTGTCTTAGACTGGCCTACTTTCCCAAGAAATGGCGAAAGGCGACGGTTATCGTGATCCCGAAGCAGGGAAAGGATACCACCCGCTCGGAAAACCTCCGGCCTATGGCCTATCAGCCTACTCTCCGCTACGTCCAAGGTTTTTGAGCGCCTCGTGCAGCGTCGTGTACGAGAACATCTAACCAACTTTGACGTGCTGGTCCCCGAACATTTCGGCTTTCTTGTGGGGCATTCGACCACTCATCAACTGATGAGACTCGTGGAAAGCATCACGGAAGCCGGGTGTCGGAGAGAACGGACCGTTGGCTGTTTCTTAGATGTTGAGAAACCCTTCGACAGCGTATGGCATGATGGCCTGTTATTCAAGCTTAGGGAAGTCCAGCTCCCGGACTGCTACCTCCATCTGGTTGCTAGCTTTCTGACGGAGAGGACCTTCTGCGTGAGAGTTGGCGATTCAGTCTCTTCCGAGAGACGAGTCCCAGCCGGCGTCCCTCAAGGTAGTGTTCTAGGCCCCCTTCTGTTCTCGATCTACGTCAACGACGTGCCGAGACAGCCTGGAGTCCAGATGGCCCTCTTCGCTGACGACACGGCCGTATTTACGGGCGATCGTCATGAGGAAAGGGCCGTCCTACGGCTGCAGCGCCAGCTCGACACGCTCGTGGACTGGACTGAGAATTGGAGAGTGCAACTCAACGCCACCAAGAGTGTAGCCGTCGAATTCTCTAAGCGACGGAAGAACCCCGTTAGGCAGCTACGTATCGGCAGAACGTACTTGCGCTGGTCCAACGAGGTCAAGTACCTCGGCTTACACCTTGACCGTCGACTCACCTGGCGTACCCACGCACAGACAGTTCTTAAGCGAGCATCCACTCGCCTGTGCGCACTGTTTCCACTCCTGATCAGCTCAGCCATGACCAGGAAATTGGGTAGGATGATCGTCGGCGCGTATCTGCTGCCGGTCATTACCTACGCCTGCCCGGTCTGGGGTTACCTCGCCGCAATGCATAAGAAGAAGTTGCATAGCGTCCTCGACAGGGGTCTTCGGCTAGCGGCCAAAGTCCCCCGTCACTTTTCATCTCGCCTTCTAAGGAGAGGACTTGGCGTCCGCTCCTTAAACGACACATTCAGGCGGCTTGCACGCAAATTTTATGCACGTGCGGCGAGGCTCCCAGGCAATCCTCTAGTGACTGGGCTGGGAAGGTACCGTATACGTCCAGGTGATTCGTGGAAACGCCCTCGGTGTATACTGCGCTAGTGTAGGCTAGCACAACAGCCGAGAATCGGCCTGCTATAGAGCACACGCCCTACTTGGGCAGGGCCACGAGGCAGGAGCTCTAGAAGGCAGCTCAGAACTCAGATTACGAGCGGTTCGTCTCTGCGACGCACAACCGCAAAGCCCAGAGCGAAAAAAAAAACTGTCTTCCCCACGCATTCCACCTATTGTAATTCCTGATAACAGGAACTATTCTCAACTTTTACGTTCAATATCCCTAGCTCTCCCTTCGGTCAAGGTTGTGGCGAGGTGCCAAGGCGCCTCGCTAAAGCTGGCGACCGCTACGATGCCCGACTTCCGCTCTGTTCAGGCATTCCTGACTGAGCGCAAAATCTCCTTTCATACTTTTGCCCTCCCATCAGAGCGAGAAATCAAGGTCGTTCTGTCGGGAATACCTTCCTTCACTGAAACTGGTGCCATCAGGCAGGAACTTGTTGCGCTTGGCTATGCGCCGACTGCGGTAAGCGTCCTGCATGTTGGCAAAGGTGATGACCGCCGACCCGTTAACAGCTTTCTGGTCAAACTTCTAAAAGTAGGCCCTTTCGAGGAGATTTATAGTCTCCAGAATCTTCTGCACCTACGGGTGCAAGTCCGGACATTTGACCCGCGGCCCGGCCCCTCGCAGTGTTTTAACTGCCAGAGGTTCGGCCACAGCAGTCTTTTCTGTCATCAGCTCCCGCGTTGCGTGCGTTGTGCTGAACCTCATCGTGGCTGTGATAAGCCATTGACGGGGTTCACAGCTATATGCTGCAACTGCAAAGGAGCCCACCCGGCTAATTACCGAGGCTGCCCTAACTTTATCGCCGCCATGAAACCGCAGCGACCTCCTGTGCGCCCTGGCTGGCCGTGTAGCTGGTCCTGGCCCTAACCGTCGAGAGGCATTCCCACCTCTCACTGGTTCATCTGCCAAGGTCCCGGCAGCAACTCCGGTTGCTTCCGGTGCCGCTGTCTCGCCTGCAGTCGTCGCTTCGGCGCCGCCTGCAGCGGCCTCAACCCCGGCGCCTGCCGGAGCGCCCGCACCTTCCTACGCGGCCATGGCCGCTAAATCTGTCCCGTCTCCAGCCCGATCGGGCAAATCCAAGCGCTCTCGTCGTCGCCGGAACTCCGCCGGCCGACCTACATCATCACAGGTTCCACCTGTTCCAAATCCGCGGGCTCGACCCGCCCCCAGTCATCGTCCTCAACCTCCCAGCGAGCAGGCTACTACTCAGTCCGACAGCCCAGCGCCATCTGCTACCCCTGTCGAGGCCAGTCAGGCTTGTCCTCCTGAGTCCCGGGAATCTTCTCGGGCCTCCGCGGATCCCCTGACTGCCTGGGCAGATAATCTTGTTGCGTCTATCAGGACTGCTCGCGACACTACCACAGTGCTCGCCCTGGTCTTCCAATCATTAGCTACCCTCTTTCCTCTACTTCCCCTGAATGGCTAATAGCCTGAGGATCGTTGCGTGAAACGCCTTCGGGCTACTCCCCAGGCGATCTGAACTGATGACTTTCGTGACGGAGTATGATGTTGATATCATACTTCTTTCCGAGACTCATCTGGCTCATTACCACTCGTTTTCCCTTCCTGCCTACGCCTATTATCGTCAGGATAGTCCCCTACGGCCTCGCTGTCTCCCCTCGGGGGGCACAGCTGTCTTAGTCCACAGGCGGATATCCCACAGGTTTTTGCCTCCTCTAGATACATCTATTATTGAAGGCTGCGCGGTGGCGGTGGACGCCGGCGGATCGGAGCTGCGCGTTGTTTCTGCGTACCTCCGGCCTGGCAGGCGGACTCCGCCACCGCCCGAGGAGTGGGACGCCCTCCTCGACCACCCCCTCTCAACCATTGTAGCCGGCGACTTAAGCGCCAAACACCCTTCATGGAACAGCCGCGTTGTCAACGCCTATGGAAATTCTCTGTTCCGGTTCGTCTCTGCCGACCCGGCACTTAATGTCATCGGCCCTGAAGACCCTACCTACTTCCCCTTTCACGGCCGCCGGCCGGACGTTCTTGACATAGTAGTTGTCAAGAACGTTGCCCGCAACATCGAGGTCTCGTCTGTGTCGGACCTCTCGTCCTATCACAATCCCCTTGTTATAACTGTTCGAGAGCTGTCGGCGTCACCCCGACTTCCCGCTCAGATTGTTAGGAGAGTCAACTGGCGATCCTATCATGACGAGCTCTCTCGAAGGTTACCATCTCTCCCGGCGGACCCAATCGTCACTCGTGACGATCTGGATCTCCGCGCCACAAACCTTCAGGAACTGGTCCAAGGTGTCATGGATCGACACACCTACGCACTCGAGGTGAATCATCGTAAATCGGCCTTACCTGCGGAAGTACTCCACGCCATCTGGCTACGGCGACAGCTCCGCCGCAGATGGCAAAGGACCCGTGACCCAGTCGTTAAGCGACGATTTCAACAACAGTCCCTTTACGTTCAGCAGCTACTGCGGGACGTAAACTCTGATCGATGGGACTCATACCTTGAGTCTCTTGAAGTCGACCACGCCTCCGTCTGGAGAGCGGTGAGTAGACTGACCCGCGAGAAGAGAACTTGCAACCCGCTGGAAACCCCGAACGGGATTGTGTCTTCATCAGAAGGCAAGGCTGAGGTCTTCGCCGACTGCATGGAGTCGCAATTTACCGTTCATCGAGGCGTTTCGGACCCTGCCCACTCGGCAGAAGTACGGGACTTCCTATCTGGTTATTTTTCTCGCCCTCCCGCTGGCGCAGACCTCCCGTTCGACAGAGATGAACTCATTTCGTCTGTCTGTCGACTAAACCGCCGTCGCGCCCTCGGTCCTGACCGGATCGGGGCCGCTGCATTACAATATCTCCCGGCCTCAGGCGTTGACCTCGTTCTCGAGCTGTTGAACTCTTGTCTCCGGCCACAGTACTTTCCCCGCCTGTGGAAAACAGCCAACATCTTTATGGTTCCAAAACCCCGCAAGCCGCGCATGCTTCCTGAAAGCTATCGGCCAATATCTCTCTTGCCAGTTATCTCGAAGGTGTTCGAGCGGCTCCTGCTGGCCCGCATCTCGCCGTTGTTGGATAATTTTATCAGCAACGAACAGTTCGGTTTCGCAGAGAGCACTCGACCACGCTTCAACTAGTCCGCGTGGTAACGCAACTCTGTGACGCCACCAACAGGCGAGCGGCTACGTGCGCCGCTCTGCTGGACGTGAGCAAGGCCTTCGATAAAGTCTGGTATGAAGGTCTTCTCTTCAAACTTGCCAACTCCCCCTTACCATCGTCCATAGTGTTTTTTCTCCGGTCGTATCTCAGCGACCGAACCTTCAGGGTGAGCGTCGACGGAACCTGCTCTGCAGTTCGTCCCGTCGCCGCCGGCGTACCTCAGGGATCTGTCCTCGGCCCCGTTCTGTACCTTGTGTACACGAACGACCTGCCTGTCTTGCCCGGAGTCACGTTGTCTTTGTTCGCTGATGATGCAATGTATCATTACAGCTCTGTGTCCCCGCGTTTTGCGAGTACACAGTTGCAGCGTCAGTTGGACCAGCTTCCGGACTGGCTACGGAAATGGCGGGTGACGATCAATACGGAGAAATCCGAGGCGATCTGTTTCACTCGTAAGTCCATCTCCCGATGCCAGCCCCTCTCCCTGGAAGGGAGGCCTATCGCCTATAAAGAGTCGGTGAAGTATCTAGGCGTTCGGCTAGATCGTCGCCTTTGCTTCAACGCCCACGTGACGGAAACCCTTGCCAAGCCTCGCGGCGTCCGAGCCAAACTTTACCCATACCTCGCGTGCCGCAGCCCCCTGGCGCTGCGCACGAAAGTTACCCTCTATCTGATGTTTCTCCGGTCTGTATTGACCTATGCGGCACCTGTTTGGTGGTCACTTGCCTCCGCCACAAACAGGCGTAGGTTGGAAAGTTTCCAATCCAGAACCCTCCGTTCCTTGTCGGAATCTCCTTGGTTTGTTAGAAACAGTGTAATTCGAGGAGGTCTACCTTTTTCTGCTCTCTCAGCCTTTGTCTGGTCATTAGCTGCGACTCTCTTTGCCGCAGCTGAGACCTCTTCCTTCCCTTACCTCAGGACCATCAGCACCACGCAACCACCTCCCCCTGTCCGGGTCAAACGCCCTCGGGCGATTTTCGATGACCCACCATAAGTTTAAGTAAACTGCTTAAACCTCAATTTGCATATTCACTATCTGCCCATGCCCTAGAATTTACCTGCAAAGCTGTTTCCTTCCTCCCTTCCTAGTATGCCGACCGCGCTGAATGCCGCTGCTACGCGCTATCACTGGCACGGAGGCTCTCTGCCTCGCGGGGAGCGACCGACGCCTCACGGCGTCTGCACGCGGGACTGGGAACGGGCGACATCTGTCACCTGAACCCGTCCCTGCGGCAGTGCCCACTGATTGCTGAAATTTTTAAAATAAATAAAAATTGAAAACCTTTCTCCCCCGCCTTCTCAGTTAACTGGTTGGCGGTTGTCCATTCCTATTTTATTCTAGGTTACCTGTCGAATGAACCAGAACTACGTGTATCCACAGGCAGCCATTGGGCTCATCCCAGATGCTGCAGTCATGCACCGGGTGCAAAGACGCCCCGCTACCACAGTGCTACGTTTCAGCGACAAGTCTCGCACCAAGCACTCACCAAGCAACAGGCAGTCATCGGGCTTGCCCGGACGCTGCCGTCACTGGGGCACGCACTGAGCTGTGCCCTGCATTCATCGTGGTCGTGGTCCGGACACTGCGACCACCGGAGCACGACTAGCTGCTGCTCCGTGCAACTCTGAACTCTGGACCCGGACACTCACATTCTACTCTAGCGATTGAAAGGAAGCAGAACAAAAAAACCTAACCTCAAAATCCTCTCCTGACTAGCCAGTTGGCTAAACATATCGGATCAGTTCGAGTGGGCCAGAATTCGGCCAGTTCGCGAAAAGTCGTGTGCGGGCTATTATTCTTACTTTGTGCGCGGTGTTCTGTGCCGAAGTTTGGTGAGTGCCAGTGACAAAGTGCCAGTGCAGTTCGGAACGGGAGTTTGCTCTCTCCGCCCAAGAGCGTACCCGACACCCGTTGGCGACGGCGATGTCGGGACGAGACCAAGGGGAGCCCCTGTCCGCGGAAAGTTGTGGTCCTAATAAGGGCCATAATAAATCCAATGGCAGGGTAGCCCCCTTGCTGAAGCCAACTGTGCTGCGAAGCGTTACGCTAAGCTCCACAGATGGTCCGATGGTAAGAATCCCCACCAAATCAAAATCTGAAATTGCTGCAGTCCGCGACGATGGTCCTTTTAAGGACCACCCAGCATCTGATGAAGTTTCGCGGGTCCAGCCTTCCGCTGGTCCTGCTACTAAACCCGATACTGACCCTGTCCGCGGTGAAGGTCCTTCTAAGGCCCGCCGAGCATCTGGAAATTCTTCGCGGGACCAGCCTTCAGTTGGTCCTGCTAAGGACCACCAACCAACTACAGCTACTTTGCAGGTCCGGCATAATGCCGATCCTGCAGAGAGCCACAATGCATCTGACCATCCCGTGGGGGACCAGCCTTCTGCTGGTCCTTCTAAGGGCCGCCAATCGTCTGTTCCTTCACATGTCCAGCCTACTGCTGTTCCTGCTAAGGAGCACCAAACATCTGACCCTCCCGTGAGGGACCAGCCTTGTGTTGGTCCTTCTCAGGACCCACTATCCATTGCTTATGCCGCAGCCCTCGGCGCTACGTTGTCGTCGGACTCTGAGATGGAGACGGAGGACGGCTTCCAGCCCGTGCCTAGCCGGAAACGGCGAGGTAGCGGTGGAAGCAGGCCGACTTCCCCAAAACGGACTGTCGCGGCGAAACAAGCCGTGGCTGCAGAGTCGGCAGGTCGCATATCACCTTCCCCTGGAAACACAGTACCAGAACCAGAACCAACACCTAAGCAACCTAAGATACCGCCAATCTTCGTGCCTCAGTGCACCGATTGGCATACCCTCCTTCGGGAGCTTAAACTAGTTGTGCCGTCTGGGCGAATTGAGGCCAAAACCCAAGGTGGCCAAAAACCGCCAAAAACTCATGCGGCAGTGCCCACTGATTGCAAAACTTTTGAAAAATAAATAAAAATTACAAACCTTTCTCCCCCGCCTTCTCAGTTAACTGGTTGGCGGTTGTCCATTCCTGTTTTTAGGCACCTGTCGAATGAACCAGAACTATGTATATCCACAGGCAGCCATTGGGCTCGACCCAGATGCTGCAGTCATGCACCGGGTGCAAAGACTACTACAGTGCTACATGCTACATGCCTCAGTCATGGTGACACGAGGAAACGTCCGATTCTGCACTCAACCTTGGAAGAGATCGGACGTTGAACAGAACATCGCAGAAGAGGATCGCCTCGACCTCTACGCTACTGCCATGAAGAGGCCTTCAGGACAAGCTACTGCGGCGGCAGTAAAGAAGAAACCGCCGGATCAAGACTCGCCTCATCGCCAGCGCCACCATACAGCTGCAGCGATGGAAGTTGACCAGCCGCCTTGCCTGCAAGACGAAGACAACCAAAACACAACTGGGACCTGCCGCACAGTGCCGGTAAGTCGTTTAGGTAGCGCTGTCCAGCGGAATTCGGGGAGTCCGAGAGTAGGACTCACGAATAGAGATGCGGGTTGCGCCGCCACTGTGACGGTGTCACAGTTCGGCCCCCGGATACCCGCTGGACAAAGAGCTGAGTTAGTCAGCATTGGACCAGCTGATAGTGCTCCTGAAGCACTGTGCGGCAGCGACGTGCCCCCCGGCCGGCCACTTAAGCCAGTCGAGAACCCTACGACTCGCGCGGGAAGCCCTGCTCAACCCGCGCAAGTTTGTGAAAATAATCGGTCCTTATTAGGGCCGACCAAGCCCGCAAAAGCCGGACCTTCCTGCTGCACGGCCGCTAGTAGGTCAAGCAGTCCGCAACCTCTGCCGGAGTCTGACTCCCCAGCCATGGAGACCTCGGCTTCCACCGACTGGGTGGTAGTAGGGCACGGTGGCAAGCCGAGGAAGTCTCCCTCCCTGACCTCTTTGAGTTCGGCTACGGACTCGGCGGCATTCAAAGCCTCCGCTGAGGTTGCGCCCAGTCGCACCTCCGAAGGAAGGATCCCGCCGGTGTTCGTCACGAACGTCAAGGATATTGACTCCGTAAGGTCGTTGCGCTGGCAGATAACGCTTCGGTCAAGCTCCTAGCGAGTGAGACTGTGCGCGTTACCTGCCGCAGCGCTTCCGAGCACTTCGGAGTGATCCAGTGGCTGGAACGTGAATCGTTCCAGTTCCACACATACACTGTAAACCGCACCAAGCCTGTAGCTTTCGTCCTTCGGGGCCTGGACATACAGGCGGATCCGCAGGTCGTTCTCGACGAACTGCGCGACGCGGGTTATAAGGTTGTGGGAGCCTCTCGGCTGTACACCACTTATGGCTCGCGTCGTCCCCTCCCCCTCATCAGACTCTTGGTAGAGAAGGGCGATTCTTCTCAGCGCCTGTTAGATTTGAAAAGGCTTTTCGGGCTCTGCGTGAGCGTAGAGCCCTGCCGCCAGACCGGGCGAATCTCCTAGTGTCACAGGTGCCAGCGGTTCGGCCACAGCAGCTTCGGTTGTCGGAACGCGCCGACCTGCGTCCGCTGTGGAAATGACCACTTGACGCAGGCCTGCGCTGTTCCGAACAACCACCGGTATTGTATTAACTGTGGCGGCGCCCATGCTGCAAATAACAGGCGCTGCCTTGTCTACAAAGAGCAGCTGGACAAACTATACAAACCTGTCCAACCTAAGCCTCGTCAAGTTGTTAGTCAGACAGTCAAACCGGCCCAAGCCGCTGAACCTGTGGTCCGGAAACCAGCCCCGAGGTCTGCTCCGGTTCCAAATCCTAGTGCAGTGAGCCCGAGCACAGCTCAACAGGCCAAACCACCTACCGCGCCCCCGTAACCGGAACGCGAAGTTCCCCACTACACTCTAGTCCCGCTGCCGGAGGATAAAGAGGAACTCGATCCTCCACAGCCGTCGCCACCCAAGCCTCGATACCCCAGATCGGGCAAGAAAGGTAAGACCCAGGCCAAGAACACGGGCCAGCCAAAGCTACCTGCCACTGGACCCAAGCCCGTCCACCAAATGCCAGAGCGACCACCCGCTCCAGAACCTGTCCCCAAGGCTTCTACCGTCTCGCCCCGCCACAGCTATGCAGCTGCCGCCAAGCGTTCACCACAGGCCTCATCTTCCGATGATCTCGCCGTTGTATCCGATTTTCTGGCAAGCTACGACCTGCAGAAAGTAGCCCAAACTTTCCTCAAAATCAAGGAACGCTTGGCAATAGCCTCGCCCCAAGACAAGTTCCTCCTCTTGGTAGAAGCCTGCCGAATTATAGGTCTGTTATGAACGGACAACCACGCAATCACTCAAGCGAGACCTCGAGCTCGTGGCGTAGAACGCCAACGGCCCCGCTTGCCGGCATTCTGAGCTCTTAGAGTTCGTTGCCCGACACAAGGCCGACGTGCTTCTTCTTGGTGAGGCGCACCTGACCCCGAATCGTCGTTTCCGACTGCCCAACTACGTGTGCCACCGTGATGACCGGTCGGGTCGCGCAGGATGGGGCACAGCCATCGCGGTGAAGGCGAGTCTTCGCCATCACCGCGTTGTCCTGCCTCAGCGGCGGAACCTCGAGTGCACCGCGGTAGAGCTCCATGGTGCTCTCGGCGGTCTACTCGTGGTTTCCGCTTACAAGCCTCCACAAACGGAGCTCCTGTCGAACGATCTGGAGGTCGTCTTTGGCGCACACAGGAGGGTAGTACTGGCGGGCGACCTGTACTGTAAGCACCCTGATTGGGGGAGCCGCTTGGTGAACCCAAACGGGGCCCACTTACGCAGGTATGCTGATGCGGCTCGGGTCACAGTCATGGGTCCTACCGGGCCTACGTACTATCACTCAATGGCTAACTCCCGCCCTGACGTACTGGACATTGCCGCGGTCAGGGGCGTTTATTGCCCGGTCCACGTCTCCGTCATTTCGGAATTGTCCTCGGACCATTGCCCTATTAGTGTACATATAGCTACCCAGCACGCCACCGTCCGCGACGAGCGGCGTGTAATCGAGTGGGACCGCTTTGGCCCGGCGTTCAGTCGCCGCCTACCTGAGCATATCCCGCTCGACACTACCCAGCATGTCGACGAGGCAGTTGCCTTATTCGACACAGCCGTAGTCTCGGCGGTGGAAGTGTCCTCCCGGATGAAGCCGGGGCTCACGCCCGACTATCAGCGTATCCCCGAAGAGGTGTCTCAGCTCGCTTGCGAGAGGAATCGCTTCCGGAGACGCTGGCAGAAGACTCGTGACCCGGCTGACAAGG
Organism: Magicicada septendecula; assembly: GCA_034769895.1. Classification (NCBI taxonomy): domain Eukaryota; kingdom Metazoa; phylum Arthropoda; class Insecta; order Hemiptera; family Cicadidae; genus Magicicada; species Magicicada septendecula. Next base: position 750,359,710 of record CM068367.1, on the reverse strand, counting down.
CTGCGTTCAACAGAGCGTCCGCCAAGTTGCGTCGCGACATGCTGGCGTTCCGTAGACGCTACTGGGAGCTAGCTATGACACAGATGGACGGCCCTGCCGAGGACCGTAATGTCTGGCGGATTCCCAGTGCCCTAACGGGAAAGCGCAAACGCGCGCCTCTCCCCGCACTGACCGGACCCGGCGGTCAACCCCTTGGCCGCCCCCTCGAAAAGGCAGAGTTCTTGGCTGACAGTTTAGAGCGACATTTCGCTCCCAACCCATCCAAGAACCCGGCTTTCACTGAGCAAATCTGCCGCGAGGTAGAGCGCTTTCTATCGGCCGATATCACAGTCCAACCGGAGCCCATCTCCCCGGAGGAGGTCTCTGAGAGGATTGTTCAGCTCAAGCCCCGGAAGGCGCCTGGCCCGGACGGAGTCATGAATTCCGCCTTCCATCGCCTTCCGGAGCGAGGGACCCAGTTCCTCTCTGACCTGTTCAATTCATGCCTCAGAATGGCCTATTTTCCAGTGAAATGGAAAACGGCTACCGTCATAGTGATACCCAAGCCGGGAAAGAATTCTTCTCGCGTGGAAAACCTCAGGCCCATCAGCCTATTGTCCGCAACGTCCAAGGTTTTCGAGCGGCAGACCCAGCGTAGGATCCGCGACCATCTAGAAAGACTAGACGTGCTGATCCCTGAACAGTTCGGCTTTCGTGAGTTGCACTCCTCGACTCATCAGCTGATGAGGCTCGTGGAATGCATTACCGAGGCTGGCTGCCAGGGCAAACAGACGACTGCGATCTTCCTAGACGTAGAGAAAGCCTTTGACCGCGTGTGGCACGAGGGTGTCCTTTACAAACTGACGGAAGTCCTTCTCCCAGACTGCTACGTTCACTTGATCGGCAGCTTTCTGCGAGACCGTAGTTTCCGAGTGAGAGTAGACCACGCTCTCTCTTCGGAGAGGCGTATTACCGCTGGCGTCCCTCAGGGAAGTGTCCTTGGGCCTCTCCTGTTCTCGCTGTTTGTCAACGACACGCCCCGAGTTCCTGGAGTAAAATTGTCGCTGTTCGCGGACGACACTGCGGCTTTTCCCTCAGAGCCGAACGCGAGTTATGCGGCAGTTAAGCTCCAGCGCCAACTCGACGCGTATGTCGGGTTGACCGATGACTGGAGTGTTGCCGTTAACGCTTCCAAGAGCGCCGCGGTAATATTGTCGCGCAAACGCAAGCGGCCTCGGCCGCTTAAAGAAGGCCCCGTCGAGGTGCCCTGGACCAATAGCGTCAAGTACCTCGGGCTCCAAGTGGATTCCCGACTCACCTGGTGAACCCATACACAGTATATCAGACAACGCGCTTCGGCGCAACTCAGTAGACTCTGGCCCGTGCTATCTAATCCGGCAATGACCCCCCGGCTATGTAAACTCATAGTCAACACGTACGCGTTGCCCGTGATTACCTACGCCTGTCCTGTTTGGGGATACCTGGCTCGTGGTCATAGAACAACGGTCCAGCGCGTACTCGACCGGGGACTGAAGCTCGCGTGCAAAGTCCCGCGGATTTACTCTTCTCGTCTTTTGAGGAGAGGACTCAGTGTCCGCTCTCTTGATGACACCGTGAGACGCCTGGCGCGTAGATTCTATGTTCGTTCCGACAGAGTGACCCACAATTCCCTCTTTGCCGGACTTGGTAAATACACCCCGCGACCAGGTGAGTCCTGGAAGCGACCTCGTTTGCTAGTCCCGGTGGTATAATCCACCAATCGCAGGTCGCTTGGTAGATAAAAGTAAATATAATAAAAGTAGATAAAAGTAGACCCTCCCATAAATAGATAAAATATATATATAGAAATCCAACAGACCCAGTGGCAGGAATCCTTTCTGAGACTCGGGACACTGCACTACTCGCGACCCGCGCTTCACGCGGGCCGCGCAACCCCCAGTTGTGTGTGCCTCGGTCATTCTACTCCAGCGAATGAAAGGAAGCAGAACAAAATCCTAACCTCAAAATCCTCTCCTGACTAGCCAGTTGGCTAAATTATTCGAAACAGTTCGAGTTGGCCAGAATTCGGCCTGTTCGCGATAAGTCGTGTGCGGGCTATTGTTCTTACTTTGTGCGTGGTGTTCTGTGCCGAAGTTTGGTGAGTGCCAGTGACAAAGTGCCAGTGCAGTTCGGAACGGGAGTTTGCTCTCTCCCCCGCCCAAGAGCGTACCCGACACCCGTTGGCGACGGCGATGTCGGGACGAGACCAAGGGGAGCCCCTGTCCTCGGAAAGTTGTGGTCCTAATAAGGGCCATAATAAATCCGATGGCAGGGTAGCCCCCTTGCTGAAGCCATCAGTGCTGCGAAGCGTAACGCTAAGCTCCACAGATGGCCCAATTGTAAGAATCCCCACCAAAACAACAAAAACTGAAATTGCTGCAGTCCGCGGCGATGGTCCTTTTTGGACCACCCAGCATCTGCTGAAGTTTCGCGGATCCAGCCTTCCGCTGGTTCTGCTACAAAACCCGATACTGATCCTGTCCGCGGCGAAGGTCCTTCTAAGGCCCGCCGAGCATCTGGAAATTCTTCGCGGGACCAGCCTTCAGTTGGTCTTGCTAAGGACCACCAACCAACTACAGCTACTTTGCAGGTCCGGCATAATGCCGATCCAGCAGAGTGCCACAATGCATCTGACCATCCCGTGGGGGATTAGCCTTTTGCTGGTCCTTCTAAGGGTCGCCAATCGTCTGTTCCTTCGCAGGCCCAGCCTTCTGCTCTTCCTGCTAAGGAGCACCAAACATCTGACCCTTCCGTGAGGGACCAGGCTTATGTTGGTCCTTCTCAGGACCCACTATCCATTGCTTATGCCGCAGCCCTCGGCACTACGTTGTCGTCGGACTCTGAGATGGAGACGGAGGACGGCTTCCAGCCCGTGCCTAGCCGGAAACGGCGAGGTAGCGGTGGAAGCAGGCCGACTTCCCCAAAACGGACTGTCCCGGCGAAACGAGGCGTGGCTGCACACACACACACACACACACACACACACACACACACACACACACACACACACACACACAACTGGGGGTTGCGCGGCCCGGTGCGAGTAGTGCAGTGTCCCGAGTCTCAGAAAGGACTCCTGCTACTGGGTATGTTGGTTTTTTTTTTTTTTTTTTTGTTATTTGAGGGGACCAAACTGGTCCACTCGGGCTGTTTTGGAGCAAGCTCCCTTCAGCCATGTGGAAAAGGAAATGTGGGTAGGTAGCGTACGCCAGCAATGACCAGGCGATGAGAAGGTGTTGTTACCAGAGAAAAAGGTGGAGATTGGTGTATAGGTGTTTGTAGCCTCAAGGAGAGGGGGTAGTGGGGTAATCGGTGCCAAGCTTACGGACTGTAATGCCAGTGTCGTTTGCAGCAAATGACGCTAAAGTTAGTGAGAAGCGTCGAAGGGATGTCAAGGGCATGGGCGGGTTAAGGAACAGGTTGTGGGCTTTTTATTGGGCTACCAATGGAGGGTTTTGTTATAATTTATTTAAGGGTAGCGACGACGTTGAAGATGTAAGGAAGATGTTTTTTTTTTTTTAATTCCTTATTGCGATAGAGGAGGGCCCTAGACGGGTCCGGGGGGACCCTTCTGTTGCGTGGTTTTCTACGCAATATCCTGGGCGGGGGTTCATCTGTAAGAGTCAGGAGACGGTTTAGAAGGAAGTGTGATCGCCGGGCGTTTTGAGCTGGTCTATTAGGGGGGTGAGGAGGGTTTGTAATGTTGGTCGGGTGTTTACTGTCTTAGCGTATTTCCAGTTTATTTTATGTAGGAATGTGTCCAGGTCAGGGAAGTGTTTATTAAGGGCATATAAGGTCGTATTTGGGGTTTTGGTGATAGGAGGACGGCGGTAGATGAGGCGCAGGGCCCGCCGTTCTGTGATTCTGTATGCGTCGAGTTTGTTGGTCTCAGTCGTCAGCAGGATCGGGTGTGCATATGTTATTAGAGGCCTGATGCAAGTGGTGTAGATCCTGCTGAGGAGTTCACTGGAGCAGCGATCGTTTGTGCTAAGCGTGCGTAGTGCTCGGATTCGGACTCGCGCTTGGGCATTAATTTTCTTGATGTGTTGGCGCCAGGTCAGTGTGGTGTCAAGGGTGACTCCAAGGTATTTGCACTCACGCTTCGGAATTATATTTGAAAGGCCAACACGGACTGGATTTTGAAAAAAGTGACTCATGTTCCGTCCTGTACGGTTGAACACACAAAGTTGGGTCTTGTCCGTGTTTACGGTAATTTTCCATGTGTTGCAGTATTCAAAGAAAGTCTGCAACATATCCTGCAGGTGTGTGATGGTTCGCTGGTGACGTTGATGGGAGACCCAGTATGCAGTGTCGTCTGCATATTGGGCCAAGCCTGCTGATGGGTATGTTAGCTGTGGCGGGGGGGGCGCTGTGTCTTTGGTAAAGATGATGTATAGTAGCGGGCTAATGGCTGAGCCCTGGGGAACACCAGCGTGTAGTTGGAAAGGTGCCGAGAGATGCTGGCTAATCGGACTTGAGCTGTTCGGCCATCCAGGAACTGCGAAAGCCATTTTATGATGTTTGGGGGGAAGTGACATCCGAGGGTTTTAAATCTGAGGCCGTTATGCCAGACGGAGTCAAAGGCTTTTCGGATGTCGAGAAGGGCTATGATGGTTGGGTGTCTTAGGTAAGAGTTCTCGTGGATGGCGTTGATCACCCTGACCAGCTGGTCATATATATTGTACCCAGGGCGAAAACCTCCCTGCGTACTGGGTAGGACGTTGTGGATTTGCAGATGCAGATGGATCCTGGCGACTAGTATTTTTTCGAATAACCTGGAGATTGCGGGGGTAAGCGATATCGGTCTGTAGTTTGATGGTAGTCTGGCGGATATCGATGGTTTGGGAAACATCAGGACATGGGCATGTTTCCAAGCTTGAGGAACGTAACCGAGCTGTAAACTTGTTGTGTAAAGCTGGGATAGTGCGTCAAGTGCTGTGTCGGGGAGAGCTTTCAGTACTTTGTTTGGAATGCCGTGCTGAGTTGCGGCACTGCTGGAGTTTGTCTCTTATGTTGTCAGATGTTATTGGCTGCTCCAGTGGATGTTCATATGGTCCATTTAGTCTGTCGTCTGGTTTGAAGAGTTCTCTTTGGGTATGTATGAAAGTGTTAATTGTGTGTTCGGCGACTGCGTCAAAGTCTGGGCTAGTCGGATAGCTATGAACCGTCTGGAGAGTATCCCGGAAGGCGGCCGCCTTTTCGCTATCGCTAACGATCAGACTGTCACCCACCAAGATAGGGGTAGTTGGTTTTGGAGGATTGTGGAAGCGCTTAACTTTCTTCCAGAACTGCGCGGGGTCGTTATGGAATGTGTCTTGTACTGAGGTACAGAGGTTGTCGATACGCGTGGTCCGGTGTTCTCTGATGGCGGTTTTCACTTCGTTCGAGAGTCTTCTGTATTCCGATTGGAGCAGTTCGTTTTGCCGGTCTTTAGTTAAGAGACGGCGAAACCAACGTTTCCTACGGATCAGTACAAGTATGGGAGGGGGTAGTCTTTGTTGGGAATATTTGATGTGTTTTGTGGGGATGGCCATAGCTATCGCTGTCTTTATGGCAGTTGTGATTGTGTCGTTGAATTCGTCGGTTTCGTCTGGTGTGGAAGGGGGGCAGGGAGCGGCGAGAGCAAAGAAGCAACAGCGTGTGAAAAGAGAGGCCAATCTGCAGCGTAGTAGTCTGTGACGGCCACTTGTCGGGGTTCTAGGGACTGGTATTGAACGTGGCCGTAGGCAACTGTAAACAGAAAGGGGACGTGATCAGAACCCACGTCCGGGCCTGGGCGAATCCCGTGAATTCTCCGGGTGATGTCGGCTGAGGTTATCAGCTTATCGGGACTGGTGGGTAAATGCGCCGGGTTTGTTGGCTGGCGGGTGGGTGGGGTACGATGTAACCGCAGACCAGATGTATTCAACAGCCTGTGTAACATAGTACCTTTGGTGTTTTTCCATCTGTCTCCAAATTTATGATGATGGGCATTAAGATCGGCTGCTAAGACCAATCTGGGGTATGTGGTGGCCAGATGATTTAGGAAATCGACGTCTAGTGCGGCAGTAGGGGGGCTGTAATAAGTTGCTATGAATATGGGAGGGGAGTTGCAAAAACTGAGCTTGACCAGAAGTGTGTTGGTCGGGTTATTCGGTATGGTCTGTCGTTGCGCCCTGAGAGAGTTGCGAACAAGGATCGCAACTCCCCCAGAGTGCGGCGTGTTATCCTGCCTGAAGAGGGTATAGCCTGGAAAGTACAGGCGGTTGTTGGCAGTTAAAAATGTTTCGTTGAGGGTGGCGACGTCTGTATGCGATTCCTGTAGAAAGTTGGCGAGCTCATCCTGCCTGGACCGAAGCCCGCGGCAGTTGAGATGGAGGTGGGTTAGATAGTTTTTGTGGACTACGCTGGAGTCTCTATCCATAACTGTTTATCTTTGCGCCTTGGAATGAAGGATCGTTAGTCCTTCAGGGGTCCTATTAAACAGAGTGCGGGTGTTAAACAGTCTCTTCGTGATTTGGTTAACACTCGTTCTAAGTTTTGTATGGGAGGTCGGTTTGGTCACGTTGTAAATCACACCGATCAGTGCGTCAAAAACTGACTTCGTCATTTCCGTCATCATTTTTTGAACGTCCTCCATCATGGATTTAAACATCTGGAGAACTGTGGTGGCGTCCATGGTAGTGGTCGTCTTGGGGTCTGTGGGTGTGTCTGTTTGTGGCTCGGTATCTGAGGTTTCCTCTGTCTGTTTGTCAGTGTCATCTGTGATTTTTGTTTTAGTTATTTCAGCTGTGGCAAGCGCTTTGTTAAGGGCCGGGAAATCAGTTTTTTGAGGTTTCCACGGATTGGTTTTTGGAGGAAAGGCTGGGACAATGGGTACTACCGGGGCTTGGGAAGCTGGCACGGGGGTGTCTCTAGGGTATTTTGGGCATTTTGTCTGTCCAGTGTAGTGATCGGTGCTGCTGTTACAAGTCGCACAGAACGGCGTGCTTAAGTCGTGGTCTTTATGTGGGCATAGAGAAGTAGGTGTTTTATGTCCGCAGACCCTGCACCTAGGTTGGTAAGAACACGTGTGTGCAGTGTGGCCGTATAGGTGACAACGTGGACACGGGATGTGACGTTCCAGCTGGTGGGACTCTTCTGTCTTAAAGTGTCGTCCAGCTACGAAAGCGCCTTCTGTGTGTAGGAGGTGGACAGTGTTGGCATTGTGGGTGAAGACCCGGATCAGTCCTGTCGGACCACGATCGGACTGAATTCGCTTGCAGAAAGCGATCTGGAGGCGCTTATCCTCCTCCAGCGCTTCCTGGAAGTCGCTCACGTCTATCGAAGGTTCGACACCACGGATCACTAGGGTCTTGAGTGGATTCCTTGGGGGATCCTTGGGTTTCGGGGAGGTTTTCGTGGACTGATACGCCTTATATGCCGCGTTCGGTCCGAAAGTGGTAGCTGGAATGGCGTTACAAAAAGTCTGGAGGTCCTGTAGTGAGTCGAACTGTAACGTTGTCGTTCCTGTTTTGGGGGAGAAGTAATTGCGTGGGAGTCTGAGTTTGGGGCATTGCGTTTTTATGAGGTTGGAAAGGTAGATTGGATTGTTAGGGTTTTTGATATGCCTCTGTATTAAGAGGGTTTGTGATTTGTTGGGCGGCGTTGGGTTGGGTGCTTGAGAGGTTGATGGGGATGCTGGTGGAGGTATTTGTGTGGGAGGGATTGGATCTTTGGCTGTGGGTACTGGCGGAGATTGTTGCCGTCTCCTGGCTCTAGTAGTGGGACCTATGGTCGGTTTGTTTGTGTTGTTTATGACAGAGGCTGTGCTCGAAATTGATGAGCATGAGCTAGATGTTGATGGCGAGCGGCGAGTGTGGTTTGTTTTTGCCGCGGGGGGAGACTTAGATTTAGAACGGCGGCGTCGTCGCGGCATGGTGAATAGGTATGGCGGCGGTGAGCCGGATTTGCTGTTTGTTTGTGTATTCTGGCTGACTAGTGTAGTTCGATAAGTATTTTGTGTGTGTGTGAGAGAGAGAGAGAGAGAGAGAGAGAGAGAGAGAGAGAGAGAGAGAGAGAGAGAGAGAGAGAGAGAGAGAGAGAGAGTGAGAGAGAGAGAGAGAGAGTGAGAGAGAGAGAGTGAGAGAGAGAGAGAGAACGAGAGAGAGAGAAGTAGGGGGATCCTCTGGTGGGGCGGCTTATTAGCAGTTACGTTTTGAAATCAAAAGTGTGGAGGTGGTGTGAGTAATTAAGTGGGGGCAGTCAGTGAGTGGGGCTGGTTCAAGTGTCTGAGTAGGCGGTTGTGGCAGTAGAGAGGGGGAAGTGGCCAATAGTGTGGTAGTAGCGTTGGTAGTGGGAGTAGAGAGGTAGTGGGGTCTGGGGCTTGGTGGAAGGGAAGCACGTGTGGGTGAGGGAGACGCTTCTGTGTGGGATGTGTGTGTGTAAAATTTTTGAAAAGAACCGTTAGAAATACGTTACAAACCGCTCTAACGGTTTTTCAACTGTCTCCACGTGGTGGAAGAAAGCGTCTGTCTGGCGCCCTTTGTTCACATTATATACTTAATGTTTAAAACTATTTCTATTGTTTTTTTTAAATACAAACACTGACTTTAATTAATAAAGTTTGTGCGCTTAGGCGCTGTCTATATTTAGCTGTGAATTAAGTCTAACTATTTATTGCTGCATTACTGGCTTACTACATTTACACTATAAGTTTGGCACCGTGGAGTGAATTTCTTAGGAAGTAATCGGTATTTCTATATTAATTAGGTAATATTGAATTCTGGAAGGCTACTTTTTTGAGAGTGTTAATGTATATGGGTGTGTGTGTGTGGTAGTCACAGAACGAGGTCCCGGGGAAGCCGGAGACCGAAAGTATTGTTGGAGACTGATTAATTTATGTGGTAGTGATATATGATAGTTAACGAGCTATGTTCGTAGGCGGTGTAGAGCGAATTTCCAGACCAATCTGAGACACGCGCTCAATCAAACAACTGACAGAGCTCGGCCTGGGCAGCAAGCTGCTCAGACAAAGGGTGACAGCGTCCTTTCACACACAACACTCAGTCGTTCTTGGAAAACGTTAATTGATATGTATAAATACCTTATGGACCTCGTAACTCACAGAGAACACACACACGGATAGTGTATTGTAAGGTCGAAACCGAACAGATACACTCTACGGCACTATATTCACTCACTACACTGAGCACAAAAATAACACAAGTAGCTTCGTCGACCCGTACGGAGCGGCAGGTAGAAACGACCTTCTCGTTCGCAGGCTGATCTCAGAATGGGTATGTTGGATTTCTATATATACTATTTATCTACTTATGGGGGGTCTGAAGCGACCTGCGATTGGTGGATTACACCACCGGGACTAGCAAACGAAGTCGCTTCCAGGACTCACCTGGTCGCGGGGTGTATTTACCAAGTCCGGCAATGAGGGAATTCTGGGTCACTCTGTCGGAACGAACATAGAATCTACGCGCCAGGCGTCTCACGGTGTCATCAAGAGAGCGGACACCGAGTCCTCTCCTCAAAAGACGAGAAGAGTACCTCCGGGGGACTTTGCACGCGAGCTTCAGTCCCCGGTCGAGTACGCGCTGGAGCGTTGTTCTATGACCACGAGCCAGGTATCCCCAAACAGGACAGGCGTAGGTAATCACGGGCAACACGTACGTGTTGACTATGAGCTTACCTAGCCGGGGGGTCATTGCCGGATTAGATAGCACGGGCCAGAGTCTACTGAGTTGCGCCGAAGCGCGTTGTCGGATATAATTTGTATGGGTTCGCCAGGTGAGTCGGGAATCCACGTGGAGCCCGAGGTACTTGACGCTATTGGTCCAGGGCACCTCGACGGGGCCTTCTTTAAGCGGCCGAGGCCGCTTACGTTTGCGCGAGAATATTACCGCGGCGCTCTTGGAAGTGTTAACGGCAACTCTCCAGTTATCGGTCAACCCGACATACGCGTCAAGTTGGCGCTGGAGCTTAACTGCCGCATAACTCGCGTTCGGCTCTGAGGCAAAAGCCGCAGTGTCGTCCGCGAACAGCGACAATTTCACTCCAGGAACTCGGGGCGTGTCGTTGAAAAACAGCGAGAACAGGGGAGGCCCGAGGACACTTCCCTGAGGGACACCAGCGGTAATACGCCTCTCCGAAGAGAGAGCGTGGTCTACATTCACTCGGAAGCTACGGTATCGCAGAGAAGCTGCCGATCAAGTGAACGTAGCAGTCTGGGAGAAGGACTTCCGTCAGTTTGTAAAGGACACCCTCGTGCCACACGCGGTCAAAGGCTTTCTCTACGTCTAGGAAGATCGCAGTCGTCTGTTTGCCCTGGCAGCCAGCCTCGGTAATGCATTCCACGAGTCTCATCAGCTGATGAGTCGAGGAGTGCAGCTCACGAAAGCCGAACTGTTCGGGGATCAGCACGTCTAGTCTTTCTAGATGGTCGCGGATCTACGCTGGATCAGACGCTCAAAAACCTTGGACGTAGCGGACAAGAGGCTGATGGGCCTAAGGTTTTCCACGCGAGAAGAATTCTTTCACGGCTTGGGTATCACTATGACAGTAGCCGTTTTCCATTTCACCGGAAAATAGGCTAGTCTGAGGCATGAATTGAACAGGTCAGTGAGGAACTGGGTTCCTCGCTCCGGAAGGCGATGGAGGGCGGAATTCATGACTCCGTCCGGGCCAGGCGCCTTCCGGGGCTTGAGCTGAGCAATTCTCTCAGAGACCTCCTCCGGGGAAATGGGCTCCGGTTGGACTGTGATATCGGCCGATAGAAAGCGCTCTACCTCGCGGCAGATTTGCTCAGTGAAAGCCGGGTTCTTGGATGGGTTGGGAGCGAACTGTCGCTCTAAACTGTCAGCCAAGAACTCTGCCTTTTCGAGGGGGCGGCCAAGGGGTTGACCGCCGGGTCCGGTCAGTGCGGGGAGAGGCGCGCGTTTGCGCTTTCCCGTTAGGGCACTGGGAATCTGCCAGACATTACGGTTCTCGGCAGGGCCATCCATCTGTGTCACAGCTAGCTCCCAGTTGCGTCTACGGAACGCCAGCATGTCGCGACGCAACTTGGCGGACGCTCTGTTGAACGCAGCCTTGTCAGCCGGGTCACGAGTCCTCTGCCAGCGTCTCCGGAGGCGATTCCTCTCGCAAGCGAGCTGAGACACCTCTTCGGGGATACGCTGATAGTCGGGCGTGAGCCCCGGCTTCATCCGGGAGGACACGTTTACCGCCGAAACTACGGCTGTGTCGAATAAGGCAACTGCCTCGTCGACATGCTGGGTAGTGTCGAGCGGGATATGCTCAGGTAGGCGGCGACTGAACGCCGGGCCAAAGCGGTCCCACTCGATTACACGCCGCTCGTCGCGGACGGTGGCGTGCTGGGTAGCTATATGCACACTGATAGGGCAATGGTCCGAGGACAGTTCCGAAATGACGGAGACGTGGACCGGGCAATAAACGCCCCCGACCTCGGCAACGTCCAGTACGTCAGGGAGGGAGTTAGCCCTCGAGTGATAGTACGTAGGCCCGGTAGGACCCATGATTGTGACCCGAGCCGCATCAACATAACTGCGTAAGCGGGCCCCGTTTGGGTTCGCCAAGCGGCTCCCCCAATCAGGGTGCTTACAGTTCAGGTCGCCCGCCAGTACTACCCTCCTGTGTGCGCCAAAGACGGCCTCCAGATCGTTCGACAGGAGCTCCGTTTGTGGAGGCTTGTAAGCGGAAACCACGAGTAGCACCATGGAGCTCAACCGCGGTGCACTCGAGGTTCCGCCGCTGAGGCAGGACAACGCGGTGATGGCGAAGACTCGCCTTCACCGCGATGATTGTGCCCCCTCCTGCGCGACCCGACCGGTCGTCCCGGTGGCACACGTAGTTGGGCAGTCGGAAACGATGATGCGCGGTCAGGTGCGTCTCACCAAGAAGAAGCACGTCGGGCTTGTGTCGGGCAACGATCTCTAAGAGCTCAGAATGCCGGGAAGCGAGGCCGTTGGCGTTCCACGCCACGAGCTCGAGGTCTCGCTTGAGGGATTGCGTGGTTGTCCGTTCATAACAGACCTATAATTCGGCAGGCTTCCACCAAGAGGAGGATCTTGTCTTGGGGTGAAGCTGTTGCCAAGCGTTCCTTGATTTTGAGGAAAGTTTGGGCTACTTTCTGCAAGTCGTAGCTTGCCAGAAAGTCGGACACGACGGCGAGATCATCGGAAGATGAGGCCTGTGGTAAACGCTTGGCGGCAGCTGCATAGCTGCGGCGGGGCGAGACGGTAGAAGCCTTGGGGGCAGGTTCTGGAGCGGGTGGTCGCTCTGGCTTTTGGTGGACGAGCTTGGGTCCGGTGGCAGGTAGCTTTGGCTGGCCCGTCTTCTTGGCCTGGGTCTTACCTTTCTTGCCCAATCTGGGGTATCGAGGCTTGGGTGGCTACGGCCGTGGAGGATCGAGTTCCTCTTTATCGTCCGGCAGCGGGACTAAAGTGTAGTGGGGAAATTCACGTACCGGTTCCGGGGGCGCGGTAGGTGGTTTGGCCTGTTGAGCTATGCTCGGGCTCGCTGCACTAGGTTTTGGAATCGGAGCAGACCTAGGGGCTGGTTTCCGGACCACAGGTTCAGCGGCTTTGGCCGGTTTGACTATCTTACAAACAACTTGCCGAGGCTTAGGCTGGACAGGTTTATTGAGTTTGTCCAGCTGCTCGATATAGACTGGGCAGCGCCTGTTATTAGCAGCATGGGCGCCGCCACAGTTAATACAATACCTGTGATTGTCCGGAACGGCGCAGGCCTGCGTCAAGTGGTCATTTCCACAGTGGACGTAGGTGGGCGCGTTCCGACAACCGAAGCTGCTATGGCCGAACCGCTGACACCTGTTTCACAGGGAAAGTCGCCCGGTCTGGCGGCAGGGCTCTACGCTCACGCAGAGCCCGAAAAGCCTTTACAAATCTAAAAGGGCCTGGGAAGAGTCGCCCTTCTCTACCAGGAGTCTGATGAGGGGGAGGGGACGACGCGAGCCATAAGTAGTGTACAGCCGAGAGGCTCCCACATCCTTATAACCCGCGTCGCGCAGTTCGTCGAGAACGACCTGCGGATCCGCCTGTATGTCCAGGCCCCGAAGGACGAGGGCTACAGGCTTGGTGCGGTTCAGAGTGTATGTGTGGAACTGGAACGATTCACGTTCCAGCCACTGGATCACTCCGAAGTGCTTGGAAGCGCTGCGGCAGGTAACGCGCACAGTCTCACTCGCTAGGAGCTTGACCGAAGCGTTATCTGCCAGCGCAACGACCTTACGGAGTCGGCGACTGAAGCCGATAATATCCTTGACGTTCGTGACGAACACCGGCGGGATCCTTCCTTCGGAGGTGCGACGGGGCGCAACCTCAGCGGAGACTTTGAATGCCGCCGAGTCCGTAGCCGAACTCAAAAGGTCAGGGAGGGAGATTTCCTCGGCTTGCCACCGTGCCGTACTACCACCCAGTCGGTGGAAGCCGAGGTCTCCATGGCTGGGGAGTCAGACTCCGGCAGATGTTGCGGACTGCTTGGACTACTAGCGGCCGTGCAGCCGGAAGGTCCGGCCTTAGCGGGCTTGGTCGGACCTAATAAGGACCGATTATTTTCACGAACTTGCGCGTGTTGAGCAGGGCTTCCCGCGCGAGTCATAGGGTTCCCGACTGGCCCAAGTGGCTGGCCGGGGGCTCGTCGCTGCCGCACAGTGCTTCAGGGGCACTATCAGCTGGTCTACTGCTGACTAGCTCAGCTCTTTGTCCAGCGGGTATCCGGGAGCCGAACTGTGACACCGTCACAGTGGCGGCGCAACCCGCATCTCTATTCGTGAGTCCTACTCTCGGACTCCCCGGATTCCGCTGGACAGCGCTACCTAACCGACTTACCGGCACTGTGCGGCAGGTCCCAGTTGTGCGCTTTGTCTCCTCGTCTTGCTGGCAAGGCGGCTGGTCCACTTCCATCGCTGCAGCTTGGTGTTGTCGCTGGCGATGCTGCGAGTGTTGATCCGGCAGCTTCTTCCTAACAGCCTCCGTCAATTGTTGAGATAGCCTTGTAGCGTTTCTTTATTTCTCTTCGGAGGTCTATTTATTATTTTTTTCTTATTTGAACATTTTTTTTTTATTAATGTTATACTATAATCAATATATATTATATATTGATAATATGTGTACAACAACTGGTTTTTGTTGTACCAATTTTTATTTCTATCTAATTAACTTTAGATATTAAAGAACAATTTTTATTTCATCTTTTCTTCTACAGATCCAAAATTATCAATTCATTATTTTCAATCTCACAAAATCAGTCTCCTTGACAACGCCACCAATTTTCCATTACATCACTTATACAAATTCTGTTTTCATACATTTAGTTATACATACATAATTATTTATATTTAACATTTTATATCAATTATCATTATTACGAAACAATATAATAGTTATTAACAAACAATATCATTATTATTAACAAAAAATATTAGAACAGAACCAATAATAAATATACAATTGTGATTCGGTACCGGGAATCGAACTCGGGTCCCCCGGTATCGTTACAGCCTCTTCATAGCAGGTTCTTGAGGTCGAGGCGATCCTCTTCTGCGTTGTTCACGATGCTGTTAGCTCTTCGAATGCAGGCAGTCGAATTCGTCTGTCTGTCACTCTCGTCGATTCTGATTCTCTTCTCGATATGATTCTCGGCGTGGCTGCAGAGTCGGCAGGTCGCATATCACCTTCCCCTGGAAACATAGTACCAGAACCAGAACCAACACCTAAGCAACCTAAGATACCGCTAATCGTCGTGCCACAGTGCACCGATTGGCATACCCTCCTTCGGGAGATTAAACTAGTTGTGCCGTCTGGGCGAATTGAGGCCAAAAGCCAAGGTTCGTCGATTCGACTGCTTCCGAAGTCGATCCAGGACTTTCGGGCTTGCCAGAAATTCCTGGCCGACTCTGGTCGCGCTTTCCGTACCTTCCCCCTCCCTGAGGAGAGGGAACTCAAGATTGTGGTGTCCGGGATTCCCCATGACACACCGATCTTGTGGATCTGGGAGGATCTGGCGGAGAAGGGTTTCTTCCCTACCTCCGTTGTCCCTCTCCTATCCGGTGGTCGGAAAGGGAAAATCAATTCCTTTTACATCAGGATCCAGAAGGTTGGTTCCTTCGCTGACGTCTATAATCTTGAAACCATTCTGTGCCTCCGGGTACAGGTTAGGGCTTTTAGTAGTAAGCCTGGGCCTTCCCAGTGCTTCCAATGGCAGCGATTCGGCCACTCATCGGCTTTTGTAAGATGCCGCTGCGTTGTGTACGCTGCGGAGAGGCCCACAACGAGAATTGTCCCGTTGTGAAGCCTCAACCCGCGACGTGCTGCAACTGCGGAGGCAGTCACCCGGCTAATTTTAGGGGTTGTAACCACTTTAAGGAGGCCCTAAAGAAACAGCAGCGGGAGCAAAACCGTCAGGTTGAACCTCCTCGCCCTGCTCCTAGACCCTCGAAGCGGGCGGCAGTCCAACCACCCGCCTCAGCATCTACGGCTTTTCCTGCGGCACCTGCTGCTGGAGGAACCATAACTTACGCTGCAGCGGTCGCTACGGCACCCTCTGTGGCCCCGAGAACCTCAGCACTTGCCGGAGTGCCGTCTCCTAAAGCGGCAACGCCCGCAGTACCCCCTCACAGACCTAGCCGCCTAAGAAACGGCGCGCTAAGCGCAAGATTTGACAGCCACTAGTGGAAAAACATCTGTACCCGGAGGCTAACAACGCCCCTCCGGCTGCCCAGCATCTACCCGGCCAGGAGCCTGCTCCTGTTGCCCAGACCCCTGCGACTTCCATGGAAATCTCGCCAGCCCCCGAGCAGCCAGCTCCAAATGCCCAACCTCCCCTGGAGGCGGCATCTGCACCTTCCGCGGCCCCAGCGCCGGCTAGTCAGGCCCCTGTTGCCGGTGGTTCACCATTGGCCACTGAGGCTCAGCTGATGGCCTGGGTCAGCGGCATTGTCCCGCAAATTCTTGCTGCTCGGGATGTCCCGACAATACTCTTGGCGATCCTAACATTGCTGATCGCCCTGATTGTCCCCTCACCTAACCATGGCTAGACAGTTTCGGTTCGTCGCGTGGAATGCAGATGGTGTTCCGGCGCGTCGGGCCGAACTGGCAGCTTTCCTTGTGGAGTACGACGCAGATGTCGTACTCCTCTCTGAAACACATCTTGCCCCTAACCGTCGATTCTCCCTGCCAGCCTATGCTTGCTACAGGAAAGACAGGAATGGTCCCGATCGCCACCGCGCATCTGGCGAAGTGGCGATCTTAGTCCACAGGCGACACTCTCATAGAGAACTTCCTGCCCCTGAAACTACCCTCATCGAAGCATGTGCTGTGGCGCTGGATGTAGCCGGCCTGGAGGTGCGCTTTGTTTCTGCGTACCACCCGCCCGGCCATCGAGCTCCACCGCATGAGGAGTGGGACGCCCTCCTAGACAGCGATCTCCCAACCATCGTAGCCGGAGACCTTCACGACAAGCATCCCCTTGGAACAGCAAAACGTCAAATCCCTACGGCAATTCTCTCCGTAGGGCTGTCGAAGATGATCCCAGCGTCCTCATCATCGGCCCGTCCGAACCGACACACTTTCCCACTGCGGGTTATCCGCCGGATGTCCTTGATATTGTAATTGTCAAGGCCATCCCCTTTCATCTACAAGTCAGCGCGATGTCGGACCTGTCGTCCTATCACGACCCCCTACTTGTAACTGTCTTGCTGCCGTCGGTCTCACCCCGACTTCCCGATCATTCTGTTAGGAGAGTAAATTGGCGATCCTACCATGATGATCTGGCCAGGCAGTTGCCATCTGTCCCTCCGGACCCACTCGTCTCTTGTGACGACGTGGATCTCCGGGTACATCACCTACAGGACCTCATGAAGTCTACAATGGACAAAAACACCTATACTGTTCCGCTGAGTAATAAACGCTCCGACCTTCCTGCGTAAGTTCTCCAAGCCATCCTATTACGGCGCCAGCTTCGTCGCAGATGGCACCATACCCGTGACCCTGCCGCTAGGCGGCGCTTTCGAGCCCAGTCGGAACACGTCTCGCAGCTTCTGCTTGACGTAAACGCGAATCGATGGGACTCCTATTTGGAGTCCTTGGAAGACGACCACGGCTCCGTATGGAGAGCCGCTGGTAGACTAAAAGGCGAAAAGAGGACTCGCCATCCCTTGAATACCCCGGACGGCACTGTATACTCTGCAGAAGGCAAGGCGGAAGTCTTCGCGGACTGTATTGAGGAACAGTTCACCGTCCATAGAGGCATCTCTGACCCGGCTCATTTGGCCGTCGTCAGGGATTTCCTATCTGGATACTTTTCTGCTCCCCCAATGATCCTCCTATTTCGGTCGACGAGGATGACCTTGCGTCAGTCCTAAGCCGACTGAAGAAGAGAAAGGCCCCTGGCCCCGATCTCATCGGCGCCGCTGCGTTGCAGAATCTCCCGCCTTCGGCAGTTGACGTTCTTCTTGAGCTGTTCAACTCCTGTCTCCGGCTGAGTTACTTCCCCCGCCTGTGGAATACCGCAAACGTTATCATGATCCAGAAATCGGAAAAGCCGCCCACGCTACCTGGAAGCTACCGCCCGATATCACTATTGCCAGTAATCTCGAAGGTATTCGAGCGTCTTCTCCTGGCCCGTATTCGGCCCCTGGTGATGGTTTCATCCGCGAGGAGTAGTTTGGGTTTAGGCCGAGGCACTCGACTACTCTTCAGCTAGTACGGGTTGTCACCTGTCTAGCCGACGCCGCCAACAATCATCAGGCAACAAGCGCCGTCCTGTTGGATGTGAGCAAAGCCTTCGATAAAGTCTGGCACGAAGGCCTGCTCTACAACCTGGCGCATTCGCCAATCCCGACATCTATCGTCCACTTGCTCCGATCCTATCTGACGGATCGCACCTTCAGGATCAGCGTAGATGGGGCGTTCTCTCGGGTTCGCTCTGTCGCCGCTGGCGTCCCACAAGGATCTGTCCTCGGCCCCGTTCTGTATGTACTGTGCACGAACGATCTGCCTGTTTATCCCGGGGTCACGTTATCTCTATTTGCCGACGACGCGATGTTTCATTTCAGCTCGCTTTCGCCTTGGCGGACGAGCGTAATGTTACAACGCCAGTTGGCTATGCTTCCGGACTGGCCAAGGAAATGGCGGGTAGCGATCAATACGGAGAAATCCGAGGCGATCTGCTTTACGCATAAGTCCATTTCCCGATGCCAATCCCTCTCCTTAGAGGGGAGACCCATCAACTGGACTGAGACGGTGAAGTACCTAGGTGTTCGGCTTGATCGGCACCTAAACTTCAACGCCCACGTGACCTCAACCCTCAACTTGGCTCGTGGCGTCAGAGCCAAACTATCACCTATGCTTTCGCGGAACAGCCGCCTGGCTGTCCGTACAAAACTAACATTGTATCTACTGTTCCTCCGAACAGTACTCACTTATGCGGCACCCGCTTGGTGGCCTCTCCTGTCGGCCACCAACAGGCATAGGCTGACTACATTTCAGAACTGGACCCTACGCTACCTCAAGGGGTCCCCGTGGTATGTGCGAAATTCCGCCATACACCGGGGTCTCCGTGTTCCCACCTTAGAGGTCTTCGTCTGGTCCCTGGCAACGAATTTGTTCGCCAAGGCCGGCGAGTCCCCTTATCCGCACCTCCAAAGGCTTAACAGCATGGAGAATGCACCGCCCCCTCGCCGCGTCAGGCGCCCTAGGGCGCTGTTAGACCCCCCCAAGTTCATCACATGAACCCCCAGAAACGAACCCCCCAACCTTCTGGAAATCTGAACCGATCACCATCAATCACTACCTGCGCCTGCCGAAACTGTAGTCAATCATGCTGCGCAGATTGGAATGGATAGATTTATTGCCAGCATCGGCTTTGCCGATTCGGCAGGGCTTTGATCCGGGACACGGGCTCCCGCGAGGCTGTGCAAATGCCTTCCTTGCGGAAGCTGTCTGCCCCGCTGATGAGTTCCTTCGAATCGGCCGCCGCCTTCGGGCGGTCGAGCCTCTTGTCCTCGCTGGCGCGCCTCTAAGTTTCCGTGGGCTATGTCCTCGGAGACCAAGGAGCCGCGACCAAGCGTTGCGATTGGCTGAAGCCATGACCACTGAGATCCCCGTCAGCACCTGCTTTGCTGAGTCGGCAGGGAAATGACCCGAGACACGGGCTTCTGCGAGGTTTTGCAAGTGCCTTCCTTGCGGAAGCTGGCTGACTCGGAGTCATTACTTACCGTTTCGGCCGACGCCCTAGGGCGCTCGAGCCTCTTGTCCTCGCCAGCGCGTCACTACATTCCCAAAGGCTACCCTGAGGGGACCATGGTGTCGCGCCTTGGCGGGACAATTAGCTGAAGCAAAAGCTTAAGCTTGCCTCCGTGGTGGCCATGTTAATTTATCATGGACCCGCGGACTGCACCATAACACCCTTGAGCATAGCAAACGACCGCGCTGACCTGTTGGCAACTGGCGTTCATCAGGCCTAGGCCTGGACAACGCACACAAATTAGGGCGCAAGACGCTCGCGCACCATCCATCCATCCATCCATTGTCGTTTATTAAAATAAAATAAATAGCATCTTCTGCCAAATAAAGAAACAAAATTAACAAAAATCTAAATCTAAATAATTGGTACAATTAATGCGATTTCTGAAATTGTTTCTGTTTTAATAATTTTCCTATGTTAGGCGTCAGATCAGATGTTGACAGTAACAACAAATCAGAAATATGTTGCTCAGTTAGAGATGTGCGGTATTTATTTTTTATATAATTAAGATTTGAAAAAATCTTTTCACAAACATATGTTGATCCGAAACTACTTAAAAATTGAAATGCCTGCTCAGTTATTGCAGGAAAGTCTTCTTTTGGCACCAATTTCCAGAAATCTACAAATTCTTCTGAAGAAGTTTGTGACTTTGAAGATATTTTTTCTGCAAAAAGGTTTTTTAGTGCAGAATGATTTTGCAGTTCAGTGAGTTCCAACTGAATATTGGCAGGATAACTGATTATTTCTATCAAACTGATTGTAAAAGGATTCACAAAAATTTGTAAATTTTCTTTTATACTTTCAAAGTCCTGGAATCTGCTCTCAAACGACTGTAATAGGCATCTAATTTTAGATTCGTACTTAGTACAATTGATAGTGGCGATATTGAGCTTCTCTTTCAAATATTTGAGTGTGGGAAAAAGGTCAATATTTTCGTTGGCTAAATTAATTAAAAACAGATTTAATTTAGCTTTGAATCCGCTTATCAAAGTAAACATAGTCGGAAGTGAACAATCTTTGCCTTGTAATTTGAGGTTTAAAATATTGAGGTAATTAGTAATGTCAACAAGAAATGCAAGATCACTCAACCAGGATTTATTTTTCAGTAAATCAGTTTCCAAAGGTAACGCCCCTTTTTCCTCTAAAAATTCCAACACCTGCTCTCTCAAGTTGAAGAAATGTTTCAACATGTTGCCCCTTGAAAGCCATCGCACAGCGCAGTACAGTTGTAACTCTCCATATTCGCTGATATCTTCTTCAAATAAAACCCTGATTTGACGTCTGTGAAGAGCTTTTGCACGTATGTAATTTATGCAGTGTACTACCGGGTCCATAATATCATCCAACTTCATGTCCTTTGCACACAACGGTTCCTGATGGATGATGCAATGATACGAAAATATTTTTCGATCCAAGTAATTTGTAACAAAGCTACGCAACCATTTTTTTCCCCCGGTCATTGCAGGTGCACCATCAGTGCAAATAGATTTCATTTTGTCCCATGGTAAAGCCTTTTTTCAACGCATTCCTTAATTTTTGTAAAAATGTCTTTTCCTTGGGTTGTAGTTTCCAGCTGACATAATTCTAGTAAATCTTGAAATACATTCCAATGTTCATCAATGCAACGAACAAAAATAGCCAACTGAGATCTACTCGTTAAATCGCAAGTTTCATCTAACGCCAACGAAAAGTATTTGCACTTTGTTACGATCTCTTGGATCTGGTCGCTGATATCAACTGACATCTCCTCCACCCATCTCGTAACAGTGTTTTGTGAAAGTGAAAGACTGTCGGCTTTAGCTTTGACCTTTTGGTCATTACAATTTTGTGCAAAGATTGTCAAAGCCTTTTTAACAATTTCTCCATCAGAAAAGGCTTCTTCATTTTCGCTAAAAGCAAAGAAATCTCGTAAGATGTTTTGATCATAGATTCAAGCTCGTCGTGCCTTTTAACGAAAATATTCTGTTGGTTGAATAGTTCCCGTTTCTTTTTCTTTAAAAAATCTTCTCTGATGGCACTACCAACAGGATACTCTTTTTCAAAATTATTATGATTTTGCATATAATGCCTTTCTAAATTATATTTTTTTGCAACAGCTACTGTAGTAAAACAAAGTAAACATATGGGTTTCTGCGCCTTGGTTTCAGTAAAACAATATTTCTTTTCCCATTCATCATGAAAAACACGGTAGGACTGTGTCGATTTCGACGTACTTGATTTGCTGTGAGCCATACTGTAAAAAACAGCATTTTTTACTTTACTTCCTGAATACCTAATGTGAAAACTTGTAATCAAGTTTATTGTGGGGAAAACTTAAAATTAGGTAATAATGAATAACATACATTTGAATGCCAAAGTAAACACTAGGCTGACTACATTTCAGAACTGGACCCTACGCTCCCTCACGGGGTCCCCGTGGTATGTGCGAAATTCCGCCATTCACCGGGGCCTCCATGTTCCCACCTTAGAGGTCTTCGTCTGGTCCCTGGCAACGAATTTGTTCGCCAAGGCCGGCGAGTACCCTTATCCGCACCTCCAAAAGCTTAACAGCATGGAGAATGCACCGCCCCCTCGCCGCGTCAGGCGCCCTAGGGCGCTGTTAGACGACCCCCCCTAAGTTCATCACATGAACCCCCCAGAAACGAACCCCCCAAACGTCTGGAAATCTGAACCGATCACCATCATTCAGTACCTGCGCCTGCCGAAACTGTAGTCAACCATGCTGCGGCATGGATCGATTTATTGCCAGCATCGGCTTTGCCGATTCGGCAGGGCTTTGATCCGGGACACGGGCTCTCGCGAGGTTGTGCAATGCCTTCCTTGCGGAAGCCGACTGCCTCGGTGATGAGTTCCTTCGAATCGGCCGCCGCCTTCGGGCAGTCGAGACTCTTGTGTTTTTTGTTTTTGTTTTTTTTTCGCTCTGGGCTTTGCGGTTGTGCGTCGCAGAGACGAACCGCTCGGTATCTGAGTTTCGAGCTACCTTCTGGAGCTCCTGCCTCGTGGCCCTGCCCAAGTAGGGCGTGTGCTCTATAGTAGGCCGATTCTCGGCTGTTGTGCTAGCCTACACTAGCGCAGTATACACCGAGGGCGTTTCCACGAATCACCTGGACGTATACGGTACCTTCCCGGACCAGTCACTAGAGGATTGCCTGGGAACCTCGCCGCACGTGCATAAAATTTGCGTGCAAGCCGCCTGAATGTGTCGTCTAAGGAGCGGACGCCAAGTCCTCTCCTTAGAAGGCGAGATGAAAAGCGACGGGGGACTTTGGCCGCTAGCAGAAGACCCCTGTCGAGGACGCTCTGCAACTTCTTCTTATGCATTGCGGCGAGGTAACCCCAGACCGGACAGGCGTAGGTAATGACCGGCAGCAGATACGCGCCGACGATCATCCTGCCCAATTTCCTGGTCATGGCTGAGCTGATCAGGAGTGGAAACAGTGCGCACAGGCGAGTGGATGCTCGCTTAAGAACTATCTGTGCGTGGGTACGCCAGGTGAGCCGACGGTCAAGGTGTAATCCGAGGTACTTGACCTCTTTCGACCAGCGCAAGTACGTTCTACCGATACGTAGCTGCCTAACGGAGTTCTTCCGTCGCTTAGAGAATTCGACGGCTACACTCTTGGTGGCGTTGAGTTGCACTCTCCAATTCTCAGTCCAGTCCACGAGCGTGTCGAGCTGGCGCTGCAGTCGTAGGACGGCCCTTTCCTCATGACGATCGGCCGTAAATACGGCCGTGTCGTCAGCGAAGAGGGCCATCTGAACTCCAGGCTGTCTCGGCACGTCGTTGACGTAGATCGAGAACAGAAGGGGGCCTAGAACACTACCTTGAGGGACGCCGGCTGTGATTCGTCTCTCGGAAGAGACTGAATCGCCAACTCTCAGGCAGAAGGTACTCTCCGTCAGAAAGCTAGCAACCAGATGGAGGTAGCAGTCCGGGAGCTGGACTTCCCTAAGCTTGAATAATAGGCCATCATACCATACGCTGTCGAAGGCTTTTTCAACATCCAAGAAACGGCCAATGGTCCGTTCTCTCCGACACCCGGCTTCCGTGATGCTTTCCACCAATCTCATCAGTTGATGAGTGGTCGAATGCCCCACACGAAAGCCGAAATGTTCGGGGACCAGCACGTCAAAGTTGGTTAGATGTTCTCGTACACGACGCTGTACGAGGCGCTCAAAAACCTTGGACGTAGCGGAGAGTAGGCTGATAGGCCGGAGGTTTTCAGAGCGGGTGGTATCCTTTCCCTGCTTCGGGATCACGATAACCGTCGCCTTTCGCCATTTCTTGGGAAAGTAGGCCAGTCTAAGACACGCGCTGAACAAATCAGTCAAGAATTGAACTCCAGGCTCGGGAAGAAGTCGTAGAGCGGTGTTCGTAACACCGTCCGGGCCTGGGGTTTTTTTTGGCTGAAGTTCAGCGAGCCGATCTGAGACCTCTTCCAAAGAGATGGGTTCGGGCTCCGCCGTGAAAGGAAGAGACAGAAAGTCTTCCACAGCCATCTCGACTTGTTCGTTGAAGTCCCAGTCCATGGGCGGGTTGGGAGCGAACTGTCGCTCGAAACACAAGCCCAAGTACTCGGCCTTCTCCTCCGGGCGACCCAGGAGTCGACCGAACGGTCCAACAATGGCGGGAAGTGGAGGTCGTCGCCTCCGTCCCGTCAATGCGGTAGGTATTCTGTACGGGTGACTTTGCGGGTCCACATCCCCCGTTCGGGCCACAGCGAGTTCCCAACAGCTACGTCGGAACGCCTTCAGACTGCCGCGCAGTCGTCCGGTGAGCCGATTGTATGCTGCCTTATCGGCTGGATCACGGGTCCTCTGCCAACGTTTCCGGAAGTTATTCCTCTCGCGAGCGAGAAGAGAGACTTTCTCAGGGATGCGTTGGTAGTCAGGCGTGAAACCAGCTCGCGTACGTGAAGACACGCCTATAGCCGAGATGATTGCCTCTTCGATTCCCGCAACTGCTACGTCTAGGAGGCGAACGGAATCGAGTGGGGCCGCTGGCGGCAATCGACGGCACAAGGCCGGGCCGTAGCGATCCCAATCGATAACCTTCTTCTGGTCAGAACGTGCATAGGCGTGCTGGGTAGCGACGTGGACCAAGATAGGTTTGTGGTCGGATGTCAACTCCGTAAGTGAGAATACCTCGACCGGACAGACAACTCCTTGGGTCACCGCGATATCCCGAACATCGGGAGCCGCGTTAGGCCTTGACGGAAAGAACGTGGGTTGCGCTGGACCAAACACCATCGCCCGGCGCGATTCAACAAAACTGAGCAAGCGCCTCCCGTTCGGAGTAGTCAGGCGACTATTCCAAACGCGATGCTTGCAATTCAGATTGCCGGCCAAAATTACCCTTCGATGGGACTAGTCCCCTCGACTCGGCCGCCGCCTTCGGGCGGTCGAGCCTCTTGTCCTCGCTGGCGCGCCTCTACGTTTCCGTGGGCTATGTCCTCGTAGACCAAGGAGCCGCGACCAGGCGTTGCGATTGGCTGAAGCCTTGACCACTGAGATCCCTGTCAGCACCTGCTTTGCTGATTCGGCAAGGTAATGACCTGAGACACGGGCTCCCGCGAGGTTGTGCAAGTGCCTTCCTTGCGAAAGCTGGCTGTCTCGGAGTCATTACTTACCATTTCGGCCGACGCCCTAGTGCGCTCGTGCTTCTTGTCCTCGCCAGTGCGTCACTACGTTCCCAAAGGCTACCCTGAGGGGATCATGGTGTCGCGCCTTGGCGGGACAATTGGCTGAAGCAAAAGCTTAAGCTTGCCTCCGTGGTGGCCATGTTAATTTATCATGGACCCGCGGACTGCATCATAACACCCTTGAGCAGAGCAAACGACCACGCTGACCTGTTGGCACATGGCGTTCATCAGGCCTAGGCCTGGACAACGCACACAAATTAGGGCGCAAGACGCCCGTGCACCATCCATCCATCCATCCAACTCCCGCCCTGATGTACTGGACATTGCCGCGGTCAGGGGCGTTTATTGCCCGGTCCATGTCTCCGTCATATCGGAACTGTCCTCGGACAATTGCCACATCAGTGTGCATCTAGCTACCCAGCACTCTACCGTCCGCGACGAGCGGCGGGTAATCGAGTGGGAACGCTTTGGCCCGGCGTTCAGTCGCCGCCTACCTGAGCATATACCACTCGACACTACCCAGCATGTCGACGAGGCAGTTGCCTTATTCGACACAACCGTAGTCTTGGCGATAGACGTGTCCTCCCGGATGAAGCCGGGGCTCACGCCCCCGGGGCTCAGCGGATCCCCGAAGAGGTGTCTCAGCTCGCTTGCGAGAGGAATCGCCTCCGGAGACGCTGGCAGAGGACTCTTGACCCTGCTGACAAGGCTGCCTTTAACAGAGCGTCCGGCAAGTTGCGTCGCGACATGCTGGCGTTCCGTAGACGTAACTGGGAGCTAGCTGTAACACGGATGGCCCTGCCGAGAACCGTAATGTCTGGCGGATTCCCAGTGCCCTAACGGGAAATCGTAAACGCGCGCCTCTCCCCGCACTGGTCGGACCCGGCAGTCAACCCCTTGGATGCCCCCTCGAGAAGGCAGAGTTCTTGGCTTACAGTTTAGAGCGACAGTTCGCTCCCAACCCATGCAAGAACCCGGCCTTCACTGAGCGAATCTGCCGCGAGGTAGAACGCTTTCTATCGGCTGGTATCACAGTCCAGCCGGAGCCCATCTCGCCGGAGGAGGTCTCTGAGAGGATTGTTCAGCTCAAGCCCCGGAAGGCGCCTGGCCCAGACGGAGTCATGAATTCCGCACTCCATCGCCTTCCGGAGCGAGGAATACAGTTCCTCTCTGATCTGTTCAATATATGTCTCAGACTGGCCTACTTTCCGGTGAAATGGAAAATGGCTACAGTTATAGTGATACTCAAGCCGGGGAAGAATTCTTCACGCGCGGAAAACCTCAGACCCATCAGCCTCTTGTCCGCGAGTCCAAGGTTTTCGAGCGATTGATACAGCGTAGGATCCGCGACCACCTAGAAAGACTGGATGTGCTGATCCCCGAACAGTTCGGCTTTCGTGAGCTGCACTCCTCGACTCATCAACTGATGAGACTCGTGGAATGCATTACCGAGGCTGGCTTTCAGGGCAAACAGACGACTGCGATCTTCCTAGACGTAGAGAAAGCCTTTTACCGCGTGTGGCACGAGGGTGTCCTTTACAAACTAACGGAAGTCCTTCTCCCAGATTGCTACGTTCACTTGATCGGCAGCTTTCTGCGAGACCGTAGCTTCCGAGTGAGAGTAGACCACGCTCTCTCTTCGGAGAGGCGTATTACCGCTGGTGTCCCTCAGGGAAGTGTACTTGGGCCTCTCCTGTTCTCGCTGTTTTTCAACGACACGCCCCGAGTTCCTGGAGAATATTGTCGCTGTTCGCGGACGACACTGCGGCTTTTGCCTCAGAGCCGAACGCAAGTTATGTGGCAATCAAGCTCCAGCGCCAACTCGACGCGTATGTCGGGTGGACCGACGACTGGAGAGTTGCCGTAAACGCTTCCAAGAGCGCCGCGGTAATATTCTCGCGTAAACGCAAGCGGCCTCGGCCGCTTAAAGTAGGCCCCGTCGAGGTACCTTGGACCAACAGCGTCAAGTACCTCGGGCTCCACGTAGACTCCCGACTCGCTCCTATCACGACGAGCTATCTCGAAGGTTACCATCTGTCACAGCGGACCCGATCGCCACTCGTGACGATCTGGATCTCCGTGCCACTCATCTTTAGGAGTTGGTCCAAGGTGTCATGGATCGTCACACATACAACGTTGAGGTGAAACGCAAATCGGCCCTTCAACCGGAAGTTATCCACACCATCTGGCTTCGGCGCAGATGGCAACGAACCCGAGATCCCGCCGTCAAACGACGGTTTCAGGCCCAGTCTCTTTACGTCCAGCAACTTTTGCGGGACGTAAACTCTGATCAGTGGGACTCATATCTTGAGTCCCTTGAAGTCGACCAAGCCTCCGTCTGGAGAGCGACGAGTCGCCTTACTCGTGAGAAGCGTACTCGCAACCCGTTGAATACCCCGAACGGCATTGTTTCTTCATCGGAAGGCAAGGCTGAGGTCTTCGCCGACTGCATGGAGACTCAATTCACCGTTCATGGAGGCGTCTCGAACCCTGCCCACTCGGTAGTGGTTCGAGACTTCCTATCTGGATATTTTTCCCACCCTCCACCTGACCCACCCGCTCGCTTCGACAGGGACGAACTTGTTTCGTCTATCTGTCGATTGAACCGACGTCGCGCCCCTGGTCCTGATCGGATCGGGGCCGCAGCTTTGCAACATCTCCCGGCCTCGGGCGTTGAATTGGTCCTGGATCTGTTCAACTCCAGTCTCCGGCTGCAATACTTCCCCCGCCTGTGGAAAAATGCCAACATCTGTATGATTCCCAAGCCCGGCAAGCCTAGAATGCTTGCAGGCAGCTATCGTCCCATATCGTTGTTGCCAGTACTCTCAAAGGTGTTTGAGCGTCTCCTACTCGCCCGCATCTGGCCGCTGCTGGATAATTTTATTCGGAGCGAACAGTTCGGGTTCCGTAGCGAGCACTCGACAACTTTACAACTCGTCCGAGTTGTCACAGCATTGTCCGACGCCGCCAACAAGAAAGAGTCTACGGGCGCTGTCTTGTTGGACGTGAGTAAGGCCTTCGACAAAGTCTGGCTCGAAGGTCTTCTCTACAAACTCGTTCACTCCCCCATCCCACCGTCCATTGTGCATTTCTTGCGGTCATACCTCAGTGATCGTACCTTCAGGGTTAGCGTCGAAGGGTCCTGTTCATCAGTTCTACCCGTCGCCGCTGGCGTTCCGCAGGGATCTGTCCTCGGCCCCGTTCTGTACCTAGTGTACACGAACGACCTGCCTGTTATTCCTGGAGTCACGTTATCTCTATTCGCTGACGACGCAATGTATTACTGCAGCTCCCTGTCCCCGCGAATAGCGTGTACAAAGCTGCAGCGTCAGTTGAATCTGCTTCCGGCCTGGCTACGGAAGTGGCGAGTGATGATCAACGCGGAGAAATCCGAGGCGATCTGCTTCACCAGTAAGTCCACTTCCCGGTGCCAGCCCCTCTCCCTCGAAGATAGGCCTATCGCCTGGCATAAGTCGGTGAAGTATTTGGGCGTTCGGCTAGACCAGCGCCTTAGCTTCAACGTCCACGTGACTGATACCCTCAACAAAGCTCGAGGCGTCCGAGCCAAAATATTTCCCATGCTCTCGTGCCGCAACCGCCTGGCTTTGCGCACTAAAGTCACCATCTATCTCTTGTTTCTCCGGTCAGTATTGTAACATGATATAAGGTAGTGAAGCTACAATGATAATTAATTATAAAACAAAGAAGCTGAAGCCAAGAATAAAGGTCAAGAACTTATAAACTCAGAGATTAATAACTTAATAACCAAATGACAAATGACTGGTAAACTGACGATGACTTGACACAATAGATCGGATAAATACAAAAGAACAATGGAACAAGGAAGAAGGAACCAAGAATTAAATGTAATCAAGAAATGTTTAAACAAGTTAAGTGGGTATTCCTAATACCAAAATGGATAAATAACATCCAGCTTTGGATAAAATATATATGAAATATAAATAAGGAAAATAACAAAAATGTGATTAGCTACCCAAAAGTAACCATGAGGGGTATCAAAATGATCCTTATCAAAAATTATGAACAATGGTATTCATGTAATAAATCTAGTTACTAAAATAAGAAGGAAATCTTCATTTGAAGATATTTTGTAGATTTAAACTAAAATAAGACGTTAGAATATAACAATGACTTAAATTAACGACCAATGAGAATTAGCATAATTTATTAGGTAACCATAGCAACCGAATTTTATTGCCAAAAAACCGTTGAATTTTCGTTAATCCATTATTGACCGACGCCGAGGGCGGATGTATGCAGCTCTCAACCCAAATTTTATCTTAAATAAGCAAATTTTGGCGGAAATCGAAAGAAAAGAAGATAGTATTAGCAGTCCAGGGAACACCTGATAATATATTTATTATCAAAATTTTCACAAACCAAAATTATCCGTGGAAATCAAGAGGACTTCTGGAATAATAGCTGACGACTCATCCCGAAGGAAGACCAGAGGTGACCTACTTCAACCCAAGAAGACGGACGATTGCAGAACGAGTACGAAGCCGAACTTTATGGAAAAAACCGTCTGGACGATATTAATGAAATTCCGAAGAATAGAAGACGACCAGATCCATCCGGAAGAAGCAGATGAGCATCGCGGAAGCCCCATCGAGAATTGATGAGTATAAACAATAATCTCACTAAAAACGAATTCCCAATTTTTCAATCCATAATAACAAATCACAATTTTCACTTCACTGATCACTATTTTGAACTAGAATTGAAGTATTTATAATATCACTAGTATTGAACTTTAATTAATTGATAACTATTTAAACTGAGCTATAATAAATACTTAATAAACAGAACTTGTTGACAAAATCCTAACCAAAAATTAGACTGACTCTCATTGATGATTAATTACTTGGATGTATTAAAATATTAAATATTGTGTACCTAGTTTTAAGAATTATTATAAATTTGTGCATTTTAGCGGTAATCCAATACTTCTGTAGCCAAAAGGACTTATTAACACGCCCTGTGTGACAATTTTATTGTAAACGAACATTCTTCGCCAAGCGGCGTGTACAGAATACATTTAAACTGATCATGCCAACTGAGCAACTGTAAAAGCCGGTGCTAAGATAAAACAATGTACTATTAACTAACTGAAATTTATTAAAGGGTTAATAAATATTATTGTTCTGATACGCTGTATGTTTGATTCGTACAAATTAAGATAATACATAGAGAATTATTGAAGTGAAAACAACAAACGTCACAGTTAGCGAAGTCGACACTGAAAGACGGCGTGCGCCAATCAGGTGGCGAGGCGGCAATATTCAAACCAAACGCCGAGAGATACGGTTTGCCCGTAAATGGTAAGAAAATGTACAACTCGACTCGCTACACGCAAATAACATTGACAGAAATTATAGAACTTATTAAAAACATCAAGCATACACCTCTACTATACCTCGAACCCAACGAGCGAAGTAAAAAACGCTCGTCACGCACACATTTAATATACGAGTAATAGAACGAATTACAGAAAAACTAACTACTTATCAATTACACCCAGTGGCGGCTCGTGAGTACATCTACAGGGGGTTCACAATTAATAATTTGCAGTTTTTGAGATACACTGTGTCAAACACTTGTGTATTGCTTGCAATATTCATATAATTTAGGCGCTGCTATACCTTGATGTAATGTATTACTTTTGAAACGAAATGTTATTATAGATATTACTGTACTTTAACTATTTCACAACTTAATAATAAAGGATTACTTTATTGATCATACTTGTTATAATATGCTAATTGTTCTTTTTTACTAAAACAATTATTTTCATTTAATTTTAAAGAAGTAAAATAAACGCAAAACAGAAAGCTTGTTTTAAGTGTTAAATATTTAGATAGTTAGTCACAAGGCCTCATGCTCTCAATTATTAGATTAGATTATTAAACACACAGAAAAAGGAAAATAATCAAAGCTGCTGTATATGATGGTAAGGTCTAGTATTTACTTACACAAATTTACTTGGATGGTAGCTTAGACAAATATTTTCTTTAAGTACAGTTTTTGTAAACAAAGTCCATCCTTCTATCTTTTCTTGACACAAAAACATCAATAACTCTTTCATTGAAATTATGGATGTTAGAAATCATTTCCTTCTCGATTGCAAGCATGGCTAAAGCTGTAAGCCTCTCTTGACACATCGTAGACCGCAAAAATGTCTTTATCCGTTTTAGGGTTGAAAAACACCTTTCAGCTTCAGCAGTCGTCATTGGTATTGTTGCAATAATTAATAACAGTTTATAACTTTCAGAAAATGATGACAATAAGTTGTTTTCAATAAAAAACTGTAAAAGACTAACAGCACCACGCATGTTTCTGAAATCAGTTCTTTTGTAAATGATTTCAAGCTCTGTCTTGAGACGATTTTTTTCAAGAAATGAATACACATTTACTGTATCTTCAAGCAATTTCTCGGGGAATTTCTGTTCAAACTCTTCAAACTTTTGTGATTCAAAAAGAGATACAGCTGAGCAAGATGTTGTGAATGAAAATCTTGTTTTTATTTGCGTTGTAATAATGTCACAGTTTTCCTTGGCAGCCACTGTTCTACTTAAGTAAAAATCTTCTTCACGCCTCGATCGTTTAGGTGCATTTTCTGGGTACTGATTAACCAGCTCTGTCACTTTGTCCATGTTAGCTCTTTCCTTATCAATGGCTTTGACGAAGTGGTCAACATTGGCTTTAGTTCTCACAGCATCAGTGTAAGTTAGCTGTAATTGGTTGTACAAAATATCCACATGTGGCATTAATCTGTGAAAAATAGAAAGCCAAAATATAAACTTATTATCTCTAAGGAGACGAGCTAGAGCACCAGCTTTAATTATGGTGGTTGGTTGCTTAGAGGTTGATTGGATTTCCTCCATACATTCAATTAATTCCTCTCTGTACTCAAAAACAGTATTAACAGTTCTGCTCTTAAAATTCCACCTTGTAGCTGACGCCCGAGGTATTCGTTTGCCAACTATCTTGTCCAAAACAGCCACTCTCTGAGGGGAATTCGAAAAAAAATTTGTTATATCACTTAAGTCCGAAAAAAATTCTGACATCTTGGTTTTGGCTTGTTGCTTGAGCTACAATCAAGTTCAACTGATGAGCGTAACAGTGAACGAAAAAAGCATGTTTATAGGTTTGTTGCACTATGGTCTGCACGCCAGCATGGTGCCCACTCATTACATTCGCACCGTCATAGCTTTGAGATACGAGTTTTTCTGGATTTTGCACAACATAATCTAAACTGGTACAAATACATTTGGCTATAGATTCTGCGTCGTGCCCTTCAGGGTTATCAAATTTCCAAAATCTTTCAACTGGTTGGCCATTAGCTAAAACATAGCGGAAAACTATAACTAACTGAAATACAGACGAGATGTCTGATGTTTCGTCCGCAATCAAAGAAACATACTGTGCAGTTTTTATTTCTTCTATTATGTTTTCTTGACATACAAAAAGCATACAATCTAACAATTCATTTTGAATTTCTTTCGAGGTACCTTTAAAGACAGTAGCGGTACTCAAGTGTTCTTTCAAAGATGAGTCAAGTTCTGCAGAAAAGTTTACAAGCCCTTTAAATATGCCAGGATTTAAGGAATCGTCATATAACGTTAGACCGACGTTACAATTCGGGAACCTGGTTAATTGGCTCAGGTCAATTAAACAGGCTGCCATAATCTTTAAAAAATCATAAATAACTGAAAAGTAAACAAATGTTAAAGAAGATCCCGTGAACTGAGGGATATTGGCAGGGGTTTGGTAGATTTATTCACTCTCCTTTTGGACCACGACATCTCTTTATTACATAAATTTAGCAATGAGTATATTAAAGTTAAAACATTTGTACCTTTTGTACAAAGAGAATTAGAGTAATTTAGTAATGAGTTAACATAGTTTTTCTTTTATTAATACCCTGGGATCCGAGTACTTCGTTTCAGCATATGATATTACATTTATAATATTTATTTTTGTGTCATCTTAAATATTGCTTTATTTAACCAAAAATTATTTAAATTAACGCATGTTATTGCTAAACATGAAATTACATTTAATTTAATTAAATCAGTCTTTCTTGTTTTACTTAACGTTCAGTTTTATCTATTTAGTGTTTATCATACAATATTCTACTTCAAGTTCTGAACCACGGAAGCCAAAGTTCCGTGTCACCTGTGGGTATCATCCTCGGCGAATCGGCGACTCTCTAGGTTGTCCTGGTGTCCTGTAGTTTTTCTGAAGATCAGGTTTCTGTTGTTGGTGAAGTTCGGATGTCATTTTAGACATGGTGAGTCCTGGTTCTCTCTTTCTTAATAAGTTGTAGTAATCGCTGTTGTTTTGGATCTTTTGCACAAAAGTTTTATTCACTTGTAATCACGTCACATGTTGGTTTAGTTCTTGAGTTTCACATTATGATTTTACCACATTTCTAATTACATACACTTTATTGTTTAGATTTCTACAGATGTCATAAACACGCAATTCTCATCCACACTCACTCGTTTACTACATATTTACTGTAATTACACTGTCCGACTATGTTCGCGGTTCACATGGTTTCAAAAGTGTACTGAGTGCCGCTACGTCTCAACTGGCGAGTTTATTAACTTTTAAACTTATTATTACTATACCGCATCACGGCTGTATGCTGTTTACGCCTCGACCGCTCCACTGCAAGTGTCTTTAGTTAAGGTGTAAGAGTAGTAATCTCGCGTCATTTACTATTCAGCATAAAAGTAGTTCATATTCTGATTAATATCTACTCGTTTATTCTCTGACATATTTAATTATATTACGGTATCCTTTACTTATTATTTTATTATTGTACATCGTTATGTTTTTTTCAAGTTGTAATTTAATACTATTATTAGTCTTATTCACGGGTAATTATGCGTGTTGATGCCGGTTTCGGCGGGTTAAAGCCGGGTTAATTATTAAGGGGATTATCTCAATTTTATTCTCGAATTCTTTTTGGTTTTAAACAATTTACCTTGGGTATTATTGCTGTGTTACATTATCATTTTCTTTAGGGGTTTATGTTCTGTTTTAATGTGAGATTTTAAATTATTTTACATTTCTTTTATTTCATTTTTTATTTTTTTAAATCGTCACATACTCCTCCGCTTAAAATCGACATGGGGGAATTTTAATGAGGAAAATTCGAAAGTGGGGGTACTGGGAATATGCTTGCCGTTACTGTGTGAAGTTTAATTTAGTACACGGTTTGTTTTCTCTATCTCTCTTGAAATTTATTTATTTATTTGTCTTGTTCTCATTCGTGAAATTCCCTTTATCTCGTTTCTTAAAACGCTAACTTAGATTTTAATTCTTAATAGTAATTTCCGTAACTCACAATATCGTGGCCCGACTGACATCGGCTTACTCTAACTACATCAGTTAGCTTTCAGCACTGATTACCTTGGCACACTCTAACTATATCAGTTAGCTTTCTGCACCATCATTACCCTTTTTCAGTCGGCGCCGTTGTGACTATGTTACGTTACATATATAATTCTTAATTACCTCTAATATAACCTAAAGCGGATCCCATACTCCACTTTAGATTATTTCTAATCCTAATTTCTTACGCTACTGAGAGAAGCGGAATTTCACGAAGATAATTCTTATTCACTCTTTAAATGATCAGCTGTTACTTAAACTATGCAGGAGGGGACACACTTTACACAGGTGCATTGTATTATATACGCGGTGGTTTACTTAGTTTAGCGATGCTACCATTTCATAACAATAGGGGGAGGGTGGCTGCTTACTACATTTCTCAACACGCTTTATTTTTCTCGAACAGGCCACGACCGGGTGTTTACACTATTCAACTATACTTTTATTATTATTTTTTTTTCCCTTATTTACTGCTACACTTTACACAATTTAGTTTAAATTAAGATTTATAACATCTTAACTTGCGTTATAACATAGGGAACCCGCATTAATTGATTCTGCCAATTAAACAGGCTGCCTTCGTTGTAACAAGCTGAAAAAATAATCAAATCACTAAAACAATTAATATACAAGGAACTTGGGGGGGGGAGAGTCTGCTGATTTATGCACTCAAAGTAGTATGTACTAAAGATGACATCTCTTTATTTATGTCTGTTTGATTATACATAACATATCAACTTTTAACTTACAGTGAAAATTGTAAGGGGTTTTCTACATTAAGATTTATAATACAGTTTGCGCATTTTTACCTCGGATCCGAGTTTATATATATAACTTAGGAATTTAAAGTTTACTCTACTCCATTAATGAATTACTTTATTACTCAAATACCCCTTTCGGAAGAATCGAAACGTCTAACCGCATTTGCCGTCCCTTTCAACCTGTACCAATTTACGAGGGTACCCTTTGGTATATCCCAAGGTAGTTCTGTATGTAGCAGATTATTAGAAAAATTATTTCATGATATAAAATTTAAATATGTGTATCACTACTTAGATGACATCGTTATCTACAGCGAATCAATTGACCAACATCTTAAACATCTACGCGAAGTACTATCCCGATTGGAGAAAGCTGGATTAACCGTAAACCCCAGTAAAGTAAATTTTGCTGTCACACAATTCTCATTTTTAGGTCACATCGTAAAAGCCAACGGAAAGGTAAACATAGACCCCGAGCGAACCCGTGCTATCAGAGAATTTTTACCACCGCGGGATGCGAAAGGAATAGCCCGATTTTTGGGAATGATAAATTATTTCCACAAGTATATCCCATATCTAGCCGAAATTGCAGCACCTCTAAATACTTTAAGAAAGAAGGGAGTTAAATTTGAGTGGAATGAGCAACACCAAACCGCATTCGAGAAATTAAAAGAAAGCATCATATCACCCCCAGTACTACAATTAGCCGATTTTACAAAACCGTTTGTAGTGCAGACAGACAGTTCAAGTGTAGCCCTAGGTGCAGTAATATATCAGGAAGTAGATAATTCTAGATTACCTATTAGTTACGCTTCACGCACCCTGACAGGCCAAGAAAAGAAATACTCCGCATACGAATTAGAATGTTTAGCTATCGTTTTCGCTTTTGAGAAGTTCAAACCCTTTTTAGAACATAAAGAGTTTTTGTTAGAAACAGATAATCAAGCATTATCTTGGCTACTAAATTACCCAAAACAGTTAGGTCGTATCGGAAGATGGGTATTAAGATTAAATTGTTTTAAATTCAAAGTACAACATATTAGAGGCACCCAAAACGTAGTTGCCGATACACTGTCACGTATGTTCCAGCCGAGTAGTAAAACATACGAAAACAAGGAGAGTAGAGAAACGCCGATTATCAATACTGTAATTACCGAATTTCCTCTTGCATTTACAGACTTAGCCCAGTATCAACAACAAGACCCCCGTTTGAGACCAATTATTGAACAACTCGATAAAGGAAATAAGTCAGAAAAATACATATTAAGTAAGAGAGTGTTATGTTATAGAATAGCGAACGGAAAATATTTACGAATAATCGCCCCTGATATTATTAAACCTATGCTGATGGAATAATATCACTCTTCCACCATTGGAGCGCATATGGGAATAAATAAAACCATACATCGAATTCGTAAAGAATATCAATGAGAAAATATGAACAGTGAGATCGCTAATTTCGTGAAAATGTGTAAGTTGTGTGCACTCAGCAAACCAGCGAGAAACAGCCAAATAAGTCAATTAATCTCAGAGATAAATCCCCGTTCACCAAAATCTATTTAGACTTTTCAGGACCCTACCCGCGTTCTAAATTAGGAAATACAATGTTACTAATTTGCGTAGATTCTTTCAGCAAATTTGTCTGGATGTACCCCATGCGGAGAGCATTAGTTTCAACCACCGTAAGTATTTTACAGCATAGATTATTTAAAGAATTCGGTACACCCGTCCATCTAGTGTCGGATAACGGACCACAGTTTAAGTCAAAGGAATTCAGGAACATGTGTTTCAGATTAGGAATAGACCACATTACCACTACAGAGTATCGTCCGCAAGGTAATATAGCTGAAAGGTATTTGCGAAACCTAAAATCTGCTTTAATAGCCTACCATGCAAACGACCATACGTCTTGGGACCAGAACCTATCCTGGATACATATCGCCTTTAATTCAGCCTATCATGAAGGACATAAGTCTACCCCATTCGAATTATTGTTCAAATACAAACCTAACCACCCATTATCCACTAAGTGGAAAATACATGAGTTGTTACCCCTTGAAATTAGGGATAAAAATATAAAGAAAATCTGGAATGAAGCTCGCGCTAATTTACGAGCAAACTTAGCGAAACCAAGGAAATATCACGTGCGAAATAATAATAATAATGAAGTAAAGTACCAAATCGGTGACTTAGTAATGTATAAAACACACCCTACGAGTAGTGCAATCGATAAGACAACCTCCAAGCTATCATACCGATGGTGCGGTCCTTACCAAATTCACAGATACTTAACTCCAGTAACTGCAGCCCTGTACGAACCAACCCTCTACTCAAAAATATGTACGAAGAACACATATTTCGCAGATAAAACATTATCACAAAGAAGGAAATGGTAGAGTGCAAGCAAAATAAATGTAGTAAGAGGTATATGTTTTGTACTCAACTGCTAAAGAGTACTTGAGTAACATTTGGCTACCTAATCGTATAAATAGGTACGAGGCCTGATCAACCTTGAATCCTATTCATCGAAAGTAGAGCAAAGTGAGAAGTCAGCTGACATCGAATATGAGTAATAATTAAGTAACAAATTACTTAAGGAGTAATTCTATAACAAGAGTAACTCACAACTAAAGAAAAATCCGGTAGTAGTCGTAAGTAGTAGAGTTAAGAAAAATTTAGAATGTTTACAATATATTTTATGATATGTGAATTTTATGTAGTATTAGAATTAGTCTGTAAAGTATTATATATATATTGATAGTAAGAATAAGCAAGTCGAGAGTGACTTATGTAGCTCGTAATTTTATACAGAGAAACGAGTGAGAGAAATTTCACACGGTAATCCCCAAGCATACTCCCGGTACATTGTTGACCAAATAAGCCGGAGTCTGTTTTTAAAGCGGCGGAGTATGTGACGATTTCATTAATTAAAAATATAGTAATTAATAAATAGGTAATGTAAAGGCTGAGAAATTTTAAATTTTTAATAAAATCGCACATTTAAACTAAATTTTATCGCTATCATAAAATTATAATAATATTTAATAAAGAGTTTTAATAATAAAATAAAAAGGAATACTAGTGTACAGATAGGGTAAACCTTGTTAATTAACCCTGCATAGACATGCGCTAACCGGAATTAACTTGAATTCCGACCCCTAAACAAACTAATAATACTTGTAAATTTGACATTATTTAAATAATTAAACAAGACCACAGTAGTGTACTTTAATAATGTATGTAATTAAGAATATCTCTGAATAATTAAATAGTCAAACGTTAACCATTTAAATTAAAGGAGAAATATGGAACTATTTCGCTACGACGCGTAACTTCCGCGCGATTTACTGACCCTTCCTATATAGTTAGAGAGCAGAGATGATGCGTCGTTCAACCAGTAAGCAGCTCAAAGCCGAGCGCTGTACAAAATATGTATTTTTTGTTAAATGTGGTTATTAGTTTCAAATAACCGTGTGAAGTGCTATATAAAAAGAATGTAGTGTGTAACAAGAATAAGGAATGTAGAAAATTAATTAGGTAAGGTGACATCTCCCAGTAAGAAATATAATTAAAGTTATTTTAGGGTTGTATATGTAAATTCAGATACAACCGTACTATTACCAAATGTGATGTGATTAACTGTAAAATGTGAAGACGAAGACCCCAACTGTATTTACAATACCACCGAGAAACAGGACGACTTCATGACACCGTAACATCCGAATCAACATTAGTAAAGTCCGAGGAGCTTCACCAGAAAGACTACCACGATGACAACCCACTACAGAGAGAGGACCGAAGAATCACGCGTGGAGGACTAGGACTAAAACCATTAACTAAGAGGTGACGCGGAGGCTTGCCTTCCGTGGATATGTATCTTTTGAAATAGAAGTAATTGTAAACTAAAAGACTATAAAATGACAATCTCTAAAGTTTAAGAATAAATGTTGTAACAAGTAATTTCAGTAACAGTAAGTTGTAAAGTAACACGTGTGATGTAGCATTGGAACATTGCACTACTAAATGAAACCATTCCTCAAATGGTATAAAGAATAATAAAGTAATTCATTAATGGAGTAGAGTAAACTTTAAATTCGTAAGTAATTTATATAAACTCGGATCCGAGGTAAAAATGCGCTAACTGTATTATAAATCTTAATGTAGAAAACCCCGTACAATTTTCACTGTAAGTTAAAAGTTGATATGTTATGTATAATCAAACAGACATAAATAAAGAGATGTCATCTTTAGTACATACTACATTGAGTGCATAAATCAGCAGACTACCCTCCCAGGTTCCTTGTATATTATTTGTTTTGTGATTTGATTAATTTTCAGCTTGTTACAACGAAGGCAGCCTGTATAATTGGCCAGAGTCAATTAATGCGGGTTCCCTATGTTATAACGACAGAGACGTTAAAAATTGCGCCACTCTGCTTTTTTTTTAATAAGTAATTGTGTAATATTAGGGACACCCTGTTGATCTATTCACTCATTTACTCTAAAATGTGTCTAAAATTTAAATAAAATAATGTGATAATTATTATTATAATAGTATAGTAAATAAGTAATTTTAATTATGATTTAGATATAGGAATGTACATAATGTTAACTTAACACGCCACAAGAATACGAAACAACATCAGGTACGTGCTTGTCAAAAATTTCATTCATCAACATGTCGGTTTGTAAACAAAATCTGACCGGTTAAATTCTTGTCCACGCCTGTGTAAAACTGTCATAGTTACCTCCCGCAAAGTTGAGTTAGACAATACGCAACCCTTTTCGATTGTTCTATTGTTATAAGAAGAGTGTATTATCCTGTGTTTAGTAACCGAGAATTCCCCCTTAGTTGAACGTATATTGACGCCTGTGTGAGATTTCTCTCTCTCACTACCAATGTAAAATGATTAAAATTCATATTTTAATCGTTTATGTGTAAAAACAAGAAAAAGTAGTATAGAATTTAATGCGAATAGTAGAATAAGTATTTATAGCCACTCATATTTCAGAAATGGCTGTATTTAACCGAGGGCATTAATAAAAGATAAACTATGCTAACTCATTGCTAAATTTATGTAATAAAGAGATGTCATGGTCCAAAAGGAGAGTGAATAAATCTACCAAACCCCTGTCAATATGCCTCAATTCACGGGATCCTCTTTAACATTTGTTTACTTTTCAGTTATTTATGATTTTGTAAAGATTATGGCAGCCTGTTTAATTGACCTGAGCCAATTAACCAGGTTCCCGAAGTATAACGACAGAGACGTAAAAAATTGCGCCACTCTGCTTTTTTTTTAATAAGTAATTGTGTAATATTAGGGACACCCTGTTGATCTATTCACTCATTTACTCTAAAATATGTCTAAAATTTAAATAAAATAAAATGATAATTATAATTATAATAATATTTAATAAAGAGTTTTAATAATAAAATAAAAAGGGATACTAGTGTACAGATAGGGTAAACCTTGTT
Organism: Magicicada septendecula; assembly: GCA_034769895.1. NCBI lineage: Eukaryota > Metazoa > Arthropoda > Insecta > Hemiptera > Cicadidae > Magicicada > Magicicada septendecula. The sequence continues at coordinate 750,319,130 of CM068367.1, read as the reverse complement.
AATTAACCCTGCATAGACATGCGCTAACCGTAATTAACTTGAATTCCGACCCCTAAACAAACTAATAATACTTGTAAATTTGACATTATTTAAATAATTAAACAAGACCACAGTAGTGTACTTTAATAACGTCTGTAATTAAGAATATCTCTGAATAATTAAAAAGCCAAACTTTAACCATTTAAATTAAAGGAGAAATATGGAACTATTTCGCTGCGACGCGTAACATCCGCGCGATTTACTGACCCTTCCTACATAGTTAGAGAGCAGAGATGATGCGTCGTTCAACCAGTAAGCAGCTCAAAGCAGAGCGCTGTACAAAATATGTATTTTTTGTTAAATGTGGTTATTAGTTTCAAATAACCGTGTGAAGTGCTATATAAAAAGAATGTAGTGTGTAACAAGAATAAGGAATGTAGAAAATTAATTACGTAAGGTGACATCTCCCAGTAAGAAATATAATTAAAGTTATTTTAGGGTTGTATATGTAAATTCAGATACAACCGTACTATTACCAAATGTGATGTGATTAACTGTAAAATGTGAAGACGAAGACCTCAACTGTATTTTACAATACCACCGAGAAACAGGACGACTTCATGACACCGTAACATCCGATTCTACATTAGTTGTGTCCGAGGACCTACGCCAGAAAGACTACCACGATGACAACCCACTACCGTGAGAGGACCGAAGAATCACGCGTGGAGGACAAGGACTAATACCCTTAACTAAGAGGTGACGCGGAGGCTTGTCTTCCGTGGATATGTATCTTTTGAAATAGAAGTAATTGTAAACTAAAAGACTTTAAAATGACAATCTCTAAAGTTTAAGAATAAATGTTGTAACAAGTAATTTCAGTAACAGTAAGTTGTAAAGTAACACGTGTGATGTAGCATTGGAACATTGCACTACTAAATGAAACCAATCCTCAAATGGTATAAAGAATAATAAAGTAATTCATTAATGGAGTAGAGTAAACTTTAAATTCCTAAGTAATCTATATAAACTCAGATCCGAGGTAAAAATGCGCTAACTGTATTATAAATCTTAATGTAGAAAACCCCGTACAATTTTCACTGTAAGTTAAAAGTTGATATGTTATGTATAATCAAACAGACATAAATAAAGAGATGTCATCTTTAGTACATACTACATTGAGTGCATAAATCAGCAGACTACCCTCCCAGGTTCCTTGTATATTATTTGTTTTGTGATTTGATTAATTTTCAGCTTGTTACAACGAAGGCAGCCTGTATAATTGGCCAGAGTCAATTAATGCGGGTTTCCTATGTTATAACGACAGAGACGTTAAAAATTGCGCCACTCTGCTTTTTTTTAATAAGTAATTGTGTAATATTAGGGACACCCTGTTGATCTATTCAACTAATCTATTCAGCCACTAAATTTAAAAAGCAGAGTGGCGCATTTATAGTCGTCACGATGCTTACAAAACTTTTATATAAATTAGCAGAGTTGCGCATTTATAACGTTAGACCGACGTTACAATTCAGGAACCTGGTTAATTGGCTCAGGTCAATTAAACAGGCTGCCATAATCTTTAAAAAATCATAAATAACTGAAAAGTAAACAAATGTTAAAGAAGATCCCGTGAACTGAGGGATATTGACAGGGGTTTGGTAGATTTATTCACTCTCCTTTTGGACCATGACATCTCTTTATTACATAAATTTAGCAATGAGTATATTAAAGTTAAAACATTTGTACCTCTTGTACAAAGAGAATTAGAGTAATTTAGTAATGAGTTAACATAGTTTTTCTTTTATTAATACTCTCGGATCCGAGTACTTCGTTTCAGCATATGATATTACATTTATAATATTTATTCTTGTGTCATCTTAAATATTGCTTTATTTAACCAAAAATTATTTAAATTAACGCATGTTATTGCTAAACATGAAATTACATTTAATTTAATTTAATCAGTCTTTCTTGTTTTACTTAACGTTCAGTTTTATCTATTTAGTGTTTGTCATACAATATTCTACTTCAAGTTCTGAACCACGGAAGCCAAAGTTCCGTGTCACCTGTGGGTATCATCCTCGGCGAATCGGCGACTCTCTAGGTTGTCCTGGTGTCTTGTAGTTTTTCTGAAGATCAGGTTTCTGTTGTTGGTGAAGTTCGGATGTCATTTTAGACATGGTGAGTCCTGGTTCTCTCTTTCTTAATAAGTTGTAGTAATCGCTTGTTGTTTTGGATCTTTTGCACAAAAGTTTTATTCACTTGTAATCACGTCACATGTTGGTTTAGTTCTTGAGTTTCACATTATGATTTTACCACATTTCTAATTACATACACTTTATTGTTTAGATTTCTAGAGATGTCATAAACGCGCAATTCTCATCCACACTCACTCGTTTACTACATATTTACTGTAATTACACTGTCCGACTATGTTCGCGGTTCACATGGTTTCAAAAGTGTACTGAGTGCCGCTACGTCTCAACTGGCGAGTTTATTAACTTTTAAACTTATTATTACTATACCGCATCACGGCTGTATGCTGTTTACGCCTCGACCGCTCCATTGCAAGTGTCTTTAGTTAAGGGGTAAGAGTAGTAATCTCGCGTCATTTACTATTCAGCATAAAAGTAGTTCCATATTCTGATTAATATCTACTCGTTTATTCTCTGACATATTTAATTATATTACGGTATCCTTTACTTATTATTTTATTATTGTACATCGTTATGTTTTTTTTTCAAGTTGTAATTTAATACTATTATTAGTCTTATTCACGGGTAATTATGCGTGTTGATGCCGGTTTCGGCGGGTTAAAGCCGGGTTAATTATTAAGGGGATTATCTCAATTTTATTCTCGAATTCTTTTTGGTTTTAAACAATTTACCTTGGGTATTATTGCGGTGTTACATTATCATTTTCTTTAGGGGTTTATGTTCTGTTTTAATGTGAGATTTTAAATTATTTTACATTTCTTTTATTTCATTTTTTATTTTTTTAAATCGTCACAGTCATCCTCACGATGACCTCGAAGGGCCAACTCAAATGCACCGCAAAATTTAATACAGTCTATAAGCTTAGAAAGGACATACCTATTTTTAGTCACTTGTTCATTGTGCTTTTTAATATTTTGTCGATAAGCACTGTCAAGCTGCTGACGAACGTCAATCTTTCCCAGCAAATTAAAATCCAATGTAGCACTTATGTGTCCATGAGAACTTTCGTGTTTTTTAATTTTTTGATTCAAATGAGCTAAGTCACAAACGCCGTTTTTCACCCAAGCAGGATCGCCCTTTTCACGGGAAAATAACAAACAAGGAAAACAAAATATTTTGTTTGTTTGTTCACAACCACAAAGCCAAGGAATTTTTTCGTATAGCTCTTCTTTAAATTCTCTTTTAAAAGTTCTAGATTTTGATGTCGATGTTTGACTTATATTAAGTGGGGGCGTTGGTCTACCACTCTCTTTTATTGCTATTTTAACTTCTATGGGTAAACTGGCAAACGCTACTTCGTTTAAATTACTAACTGAGTTCTTACAGGTACTTTCCATTATTGTACAGTAAATAAAAACAACAGTTCACTAGCTACACTATAATAGATAAACTGTAATTTCAACTAAAACTTTATCACTAAAAAAATAATCGAAACTGCAAAACACAAATGTAACACGCGCGCGCGCCAAGGTAAGGAGCATCCACCGTCAACTACAGCCGTGGAACTACGTACTGAGCTGAGCTGTGTCAGAGGCAGCTCTTCGGTATTCTCCGTTAAGCCGCTTGTAAACATGTTTCCCCCCTTCCGCGAGCAAATGGACTCGCCCGTCTGTCGTATATCCCGTGTGTATAGCATCGAGAGCGGCGCATTCAGTCCGCTCCCAACCACTGGCGCGTCATTACACTTAACTTCACTTGGCGCGCTGTACGCTGTTTTTCATTGTCCGCTCTTTTAAACTTACTAAAGATAAGCCATTTTAGTACTGCGTCAATAAAGATGTATAATTTATATCGTATAATTATTTTTATAGGGGGTTCACGTGCTCTTGTGCTCTTATGAACAAGCCGCCACTGATTACACCCCATATAAAAGTGCTCGTTACAAAGTGGCGCGCCAACTAGTAGGGCTAGGATAATTAAGAGAACATACCTTTAAACCTTACAAATCCTAGCGGCGACTACAGAAATAGAACCGGCAAAGCACGATACGAGATACCAGATAAAGATACGCGAGAAGGAGGCGGAAAAGGGAGCCAAGAGATCAGAAAAGGAGGTCGAGAAAGACGTCAGAATGGAGGAAAAGGAGATAACTTCGGTAGAAGATGTAGAAGAATTATTAACTCCTGTAGAGACAGATAAACCCACACAACAGCCGGAAGCCAGAGCAGGCATGGACTTGCTGCAATTATGGGAATTAATGAAGGAAAAATTGGACAGCACTAAGGAAGAAAATGAGGACAGTGAGAGAAGGAGAAGAGAAGACAAAGAAGAACTGAATAAGAAGTTTGAGTCAATTAATAACAATTTTAAGAAGCAGGAGGAGAAAATAGATGAAAAATTGGACAGCACCAAAGAAGATTAATGGAAATAACGAAAAATTACGACAGAAGATGAAGGAAGAGAATAAAATAATCAGTGAAAAAATAGAGAGAAGTAATGAGAAGACCAGCGAAACTTTGAGACTAATGAAGGAGGATATTGAAACGTTGAACGATAAAATTGAATACAACCAGGATACATTACAGCAACAGTTGACAGAGTACAGGGAAGAATTGAAACAGACTGTAATGGAGACGGAAGAGAAGATAGAGAAAACCAGAGAAGTAGTGTTGCAAGTCCGAGAAGAAATTTCGATCAAGGTGAATGAAGTTGAAGGCGAAGGTAAAAGGAGGGTTGAAGGACTCCAAAAAGAAACAAATAACAAATTAGAACAAATACAGACCAGAGTCGAAGAGAATTATAGCAAATTGGACGCATCGGTAAGTGAGGTGAAGGACACCACAACCGCCCAAGAAGGGAGAATAGCTGAATTTAGAGCAAGAGAACTACGCCTCCAGGAAGAGATCAATGCGTTGAAGGACCGACCACTGATGAGCTCACACATATCATGCAGTGAGAATAGAGAAACAATAAACTTCAAAAATTACAAACGAAACCCAATTGAATTCATAGAACGGGTAGAGGAGAACCTAGCCCGAACCAGGGAGACACGGTAGACGGTAATCAAGGGCATGATCGACGAAATGTTCAAGGAAGTTCACGACAATTGGTGGACGGCTGTGAGACCAGATATACATAATTTTAATGAATTTAAAAAACTATTCAAGGACAAATACTGGTCGGAGGCGACGCAGCATGTTGTCAGAAATAACATCAGCAACGGCCGATTCGACCCTTACCTGGGACAATCTCCAACCGCCTACTTTTTAGGTGAGGTTAGTGTAGCTAGGAACCTAGAACCTAACATCCCTGAAGAGTGCTTGGTGACCCAATTGGCATACCACTACGACGGAGAAATCACCAAAAGCCGATTGAGTGGAAGGATAAAGACGATTCAAGAAATGGCCGCGTTATTGGGGGAATATGAACGGGAAAAACATTATGTGTTGAACAGGCAAAAGAACACCTCGAACTACAGAAACTATGATAATAGAAATTATCCAAGTGGGCCGCAAGGAAACCATACACCGGCTAATCATCCGCCAGCCAACCCCAATAATTATAGTGGGATTAATAATAATAATAATAACCATAATTATCTGAGGAATAATAACCAGAATTACTTCCACAACAGTAACAATCCAAATAATTCCTACAACAGGGGAATTAACCAAATGGAGGTGGTTACAACAGGCCCAACAATCAATACCACAATAACAACCAGTCGGGGCCGAATCAAACATACAGGCGACGGGTAAATTATATAAATGCCGAGAGTAGAAACGACGGAAGACGTGGTTATAGAAGACCAAGGAGCCGGAGTGCTGAAGATTGATTGCTAGCTTTCTGACGGAGAGGACTTTCTGCGTGCGAATAGACGACCACGTCTCTTCCGAGAGACGTATCACAGCCGGGGTACCTCAAGGTAGCGTGCTAGGGCCTCTCCTGTTCTCCGTGTATGTCAACGACGCACCCAGAGAGCCTGGAGTCCAGATGGCTTTGTTTGCCGACGACACGGCGGTCTATACCGCCGATCGGAACGCAGACTTTGCTATCCCACGACTTCAGCGCGCACTCGATGCGTATTCGACGTGGACGGAAAGCTGGAAAGTTGCCGTCAACGAAACCAAGAGCTCCGCGGTGCTATTCACTAAGCGCCGGAAAGAACCACGAGGCCGAGTGAGACTCGGTAGAACGTACCTGCCCTGGTCGAGGGAAGTTAAGTACCTCGGTGTCCACCTTGATCGTCGGCTCACCTGGCGTACCCACGCTGAGACGATGCGAAAGAAAGCGTCCGCTCGTCTCGGTCAACTGTTTCCGATACTTGCCAACAAGGCTATGACCCGCAAGCTGGGTAAGTTGATTGTCAACGCGTATCTGTTGCCGATCATTACCTACGCTCTTCCCGTCTGGGGTTACCTCGCAACCGTTCATAAAAGAAGGTTGCAAAGCGTTCTCGATAGAGGGCTTCGGCTAGCGGCCAAAGTCCCCTATCGGTTTTCTTCTCGTCTCCTGAGAAGAGGACTCGGTGTCCGCTCCTTGGATGACACCGCAAGGCGACTTGCACGTAAATTTTACGTCCGAGCTGCGAGGACCCAGACAAACCCACTCATAGCTGGCCTTGGCAAGTACCGAATACGTCCAGGTGAATCTTGGAAACGGCCTCGACAAATACTGTACTAGTCGACCTAGTACGAGCAAGTCGTTGTAACGACCATTAAAAATTAATTAATCAGTATTCCGTCTGGACAGGACCTCTAGGCAGGAGCCCCTCATAGGAGGCTCGGTACTAGGATACCATTGGGTCGTCTCACGACGCTCAACCCAACAGCTCTGACCACTAGTGCTGAAGAAAACAGAAGGAGTCGAGAACGAGTAACTTTCAATGACCACTCGGTTGAGAGAATGCAAACCACTGAGGATAATCACCCCATCAGATCAGAGGACCGCGCCGAAGGCAACGCCCAACATTTAAACGAGCAGCGGCAGTGAGAATACCACAGGACCCGTCACTGATCCGATCTATTGGGTTATTAACAAGACTGACTAACGAGACTAATGACGAAACAATAACAATAATTCAGAACCACTACCTGAAGAACATCCGTGAGGAGTTAATGGAAGAAAATTCCACATTAATCAAACAACCGGATAACGAAATTGCTTATGTTATTGCCAAAGTATATGGTGTAACTGTAAAATTTATGATTGACACAGGTGCCAATGTGTCCTTGATTGATACAAATATGTATAATAAAATTCAAAAAGAGAGTAAGATCAGCTTACCCACGTTACCAGTAAGTAACATTGTTTTAATTGGAGCCACTGGAAGGCAGAATAAAACCATTAAGAGACAAGTGTCTCTAGAAGTAATGAGTAATGGTGAGACACTGCCAATGATATTCTTAATTGCTCACAATTTACCATTCGAAATTCTAATTGGTTGTGATATCCTAAGAAAGTATTCTGCAATTATCGATATGAGACTATCAAAAGTAACTATGAGATATGAAGACAGAGAATGGATAGCAGAATTAACTGGGAGCAAGGTGGTCATCCCAATCAGTACAATATATAATATAAGAACGATTTGTGATTCACCAGACCGAAGGTGGGAAGTGAAACCAGACAGTCAAATAAACAGTGACATCCTATGGGATCAGAAGTTAGAGGAAATCCGACAGTTTCGAGGGACCCAAGACGGAAATCCATTAACGGATCAAGAGGTGGAGAAATTAATAATGATTTATAACAAATACCGCCATGTATTTTCCGACAGTAGAAAATACGTAGCGTTCATATTTGAAGGCAGGAACTACCAGTTCAAACGACTACCTTTTGGGCTGGTAAACTCGGTAGCGATATTTGTCCGCTGCATGGACCAGATATTGGGTCCTGAAACTATGAATTATACAACTGTGTACGTCGATGATTTGCTGATCACTTCATCCAACTGGGAGGAGCATTGCATGCGAGTAGAGCGGGTACTAGAGAAATTATCCATCAACAATGTAACTTTAAAATTAGAAAAGTCAAAGCTGATAGCAGAAGAAGTCCAATTCCTTTGATTCAACCTGTCACGACAAGGAATAACACCATCAATCGACAAAGTAGATGCTATTCAACGTTTCCCTACCCCTAAAAATAAGAAACAGTTACAGTCGTTCCTGGGCATCTGTAACTACTACAGAAAATTTCAGCAAAATTATTCTGAGCTGACAACCAAACTGTCACCACAGCTATCATCCAAGACCAAGTGGATGTGGGGCCCAGAACAAGAAACGATTTTCAACATCATTAAAAAACACTTCCTCGACACAATCATGTTAAACCACCCTGATTTCAATAGACCCTTTTACATGAACTGCGATGCAAGCGACATTAGTAGGGGTATTATGAGAGTTCTAACGCGGAAGTGACGTCATCCCCCCGCCCCGCCCTCCGCCCTCGCCCATTTTGGCGGGAAATTTGAAAATGGTGGTGGTGGGGGTGGTGTTGGGTGTTGACTTCCGGTGTTGGGGGTAGTGGTGGGGGTAATGGTGTGTTGTGGTTGGTCGTCGGCTGTGTGGTGGTGGTTGTAGTCGTCGGTGATTGGGCGTGTCGTCGTCCATGTTGGAAAATTGCGACGTTGTCGGTTGTTGCTGGAAAAATGCGACGTTGTCGTCGGCGGCCATGTTGGAAAAATCGTCGCCAGCATGTGCTGGTTAAGCGTCGTCATGGCTTGGCCACGGCTTGGCCGCGGCTCGGCCGTAGATTGGTCGACGTGTGTCGTGTTTAGATTTGAGTTGTCGGGTTAAGCGTCGTCATGGCTCGGGTGTAGATTGGTCGACGTGTGGGGTCGGCGGCCATGTTGGAAAAGCGTCGACTTTGAAACTCTGTGTCGTTCATCTCCTTTGAGGTTAGAGAAATAAATATATGTGTGCTGCGTCCCTCGACGCATAATTGAAAACCAAATTCACTTGTAAAATTTGTATACCGTGCATCCATCGGTTAAGCGTCAACCATGTTGTCGCACGTGTATAGGTTTGTAATTTCTTGTGTGTATAATTGAAACCACTTCACTTGTAAAAATTGTGTAACACATATCATGCATGGAAAAAGGATAGTTGAAAATAAATACTTAAGCATTGGAAAAAATGTACATGTATATTGTAAAAAAATACATAGAATAATATATACAACAAAATATATACATTACACACACACACACACACATACAAATTTAAACGAATATATATGTACAATAAATATGTACATATCAATTATAATATATACAAATCAACAAATAAATACATTGCAAGAAAATATAATAATAAATAAATGAATTATTAAAAAATAATAAATAAATATATATACAATATTAAGATTATATACAATAATACTTGTTGTGCACAGCCATCTGTAACAGAAAAAATATAAACAATATTAGTGAAATATGGTTAATACTATTAGGTTGGATTAAAATAACGTTTATGAGCACTGTAACATACCTTAAATATGCATACGTGCATAGAAAGTCCGCGTCGGCTTGCCGAATGCATATAGCCGACAATGCGGACATCTAGGTGGAGCCCCCTCCAACGCCACCGTCTGAAACCAGTTCAGGATACATCGATAGTGATAGGCGTGTCCACACGCCAAACCGAGGAGCCTCTGTCCGTCGTTGTAATCCTCCATACATATACTACACGAGGTATGGGGCACTATACCCTGGACAGGAAAGAGTTCTCCTCGGTGCCAACACCATGTCGGTAAGTTCCTGCGCATAAGAAGCCTCATCGTCGTTGGCTCACCGTGTATCCTGGGTTCAACTGTTTCAAGAATGTCAAAGAAGACCGGTGCGTCTTCTGGAGGGGGTCTTATACGGGGATCCCTTTGCAACTGCAGCGGCAGAAGGTGCATATGTTGAGGCTGTGGTTGCGGTTGCGGCTGTGGTTGCGGCTGAGGCTGCGGTTGAGGTTGTGGCTGAGGTTGCTGCTGAGGCTGCGGTTGCGGCTGAGGCTGCGGGTGAGGTTGTGGTTGAGGCTGTGGTTAAGGCGGCGATGGTGACTGTGGATGCTGCGGCTGAGGCTGTGGTTGAGGCGGTGGTGGTGACTGCGGTGGTGTAAGTGGCAGCGATGATCTAGACTGTACCGGTTGAGGCACCGACTGTGGTTGCGGCTGAATGTCACTGTGGACAAAAAAAAAATAGACATAAAAATCATGTACAGTCGTGAAATAAAAGAAAGTATGTTCGCATAAGAAGATGACTTACATAGTTACATCGATAACCGGCAGCGATGACTCGTAATCTTCATCGCTATCGTCTTCTGTATCATCGTTGTAATCCATTGAATCATCATCGTTCAACACCACCGTTGAGATATCACTGTTGTTACCGTCGCACTCCATTATGTTTTCATTATTGCTGAAAAAAAAGTACAAATTTAAAACCAGATGTAAACGCAATAGTAAAAGTGAATGTTAATGAAAACGGACGTACCGACTCGTGCCGGGTTGTGGAGATGGGGTCCGGGGCCGCAGCAGGTAGACCCCTCTCTGCACAGGATCTAGTCCTTCAGCATCGCTGAAAAGAAAAGAATAAATTGAACACCTGATGTAAACGTGATAGTACAAGAGATTGTTAATGAAAACGAACGTACCGACTCGTGCTGGGTTGTGGAACTGCAGCAGCAGATGGTTCGCCAGCATCACTGAAAAAAAAAGTATAAATTGAACACCAGAGGTAAACGCAATAGTACAAGAGATTGTTATTGAAAACGGACTTACCGAGTTAGACGTGCGAGCTCCATTATAGCACAGTGTAACCGCTGCGTAATATGCGGAGATATGGGGGGACCCGTAGCAGCAGCAGGTGGAGGTGGACCATCAGCATCACTGAAAAAAAAAGTATAAATTGAACACGGGAGGTAAACGCAATAATACAAGTGAATGTTAATGAAAACGGACTTACCGACTCGAGCTGAGTTGTGGAGAAATGCTACCCAGCAATGCACGACGTAACCGTTGTGAACTATACGTAGCAGCAGCAGGTGGAGGTGGTCCATCAGCATCACTGAAAAAAAAGTATAAATTGAACACAGGAGGTAAACGCAATAATACAAGAGAATGTTAATGAAAAAGGACTTACCGACTCGAGCTGAGTTGTGGAGAAATGCTCCCCAGCAATGCACGACGTAACCGTTGTGAACTATAAAAAAAACAGTAAGTCAGCCGAATGGAATATTCTGTTTGTACACATTAAATAAAGAAAAAATATATTGTATTTACCGTCGTACTCGATGCTCCTCCGGCAGTCGTTTATCCACTTTGTTATTGTTGTTGTTGTTCATTCTGTAAAACGTAATGAAAATTGTAAAATAATTAGGTAAAGAACATAATGAAGTGTGTGTGTGTGTGTGTGTGTGTGTGTGTATGTAATGCTGAACATCAACGTAAGTCCTTACATGCAAGATGTGAAACAAACTGTATCGACAAAACAAGAGACTTATATATATGGATATTCTCGACGGGAGTCTGCTACAGACAGAGTCCCCCCACCCTCACACATGCTGCGAGGTCAGACAACATCTTGTTTAAAATTAAACGCATATTCCCCCTCCCTCGCAAAGCTCTCGTCGATTACATCACCAAAGACTGGCGTCCTGTTTCACAAGGTTAAACAAATTTATGTACACATGAATAAGACCCCCTACCATCACAACGTTCACACGCAACGATAACATATGGGTAGTCAGCATCTTGATGTAAGTGAATAAAAAAAAGTAACTGCACGTGTACATAGTGTGTGAATGTCTCAGCGGGAATCGATTACATCCTGTATCACAAATTAACTGTCGCCGTCTAGTCGCCTACCCCCCTACCCAGTGATGCTTTATCGAATATAGTACTTTTTATACATGAAATACGAGTTTATTCTTACCGTTAGTTACTGGTCCGTGTACCTCTGTCTCTTCGTGTTAGGACCAGCAGCGTCGTCGGATAGCGCACGTTTACGCGTTCTGAAGTGTCCGTACGCGAGTGTAGTTACACCGTCGTCCAGTACGTACCTCTTATCGTCATAAGGTGACAGGGAAAGCTTTGTTACACGTTGCGTGTACAGCTTATGACGATCGCTTCGTATACACTCGGCAGAGGTGAAAACCGTACGACTGTCGAAAAGACACTCGCTGTACAATCGATGTCGTAACCTTTTTTTTATTGCTGTCCTTGGTACACCTTTCGCCACCTTTTTGTCGGTGCGGTCGGACAACAGGAGCGAGTAGCATTCTGCTCTGAGTCCGACGAATTCCCTGATGGGTTTCCCATTGGTCTCATCCTTGAACTTCCCCACGACTTTTTTGTTGTCGTCGCAATGACAAGGATGATCCGCGGGATAGTCCGACGTGTCGAAAAGGTGGAGATCCTCTTTCATATCCGTGTACACGTCGTCAGTCTGTATGCTGTAAAGCAAACTGTCCGTGTCAGTCATTAGTAATGTCAATCGTTGACCGTACTTGGCGACAGCGTACCGATAATGAAAATCGTACATTATCAATTTGCTGACATCGAGTACTGTGAAGCCGACGTACACCGGACGGCAAAGGAATATCGTTCTGTTTCGTAAGGCCAGTCCGACCAAGTCATCGGTGTAGCGGATCATAAGCTTTAGCCGTGGATTGGAAACCAGTTTCTGCAGCCGTCGTTCGTTAGAGACTAGTTGGAAGTCTATTCGTTTCCTCACATTCTCCAACGATTTGCCATAGACGGCGTTTACCATCAGTTTGAAAAAATCCTTTTCAAAACTGTTGGTGGCTGCTGCTCTCTTTTGCGTGTTGAAATCGATAAACGGTTTCAACCACGCTCTCTGTTTAAAACTCAACACCCTATGGATCGCTTTCAATTCTAAACCAAGACTCAGATAAAACTTTAAATTTCGAAAATGGAGAACGTATTTTTGCTTGTCGTCCACGGAGTGAAGGTCATGAATTTTAGATGGATAGTGTAGGTCGACCTCAAGTATGTAGCCCATGTCACTGTCATCACTCAGAGTACGTACGTCTAGTGAGTCGATCTCGTTACGATTGAGCCATCTAAAGTCGCAGTAAGGGAGCGGCTGTGACATGGCTGCACCGTAAAGGTTGTTGCAGTCGGTGTACAATATGAAAGAGGTCGGATTTGAAGCATCATACTGATCAGCGATTAGCGGGTTGTTGGCCTTGGCATAGCGGTTGGGTACCACGCTAACGCCACCGCGAACGGCTGATTCGATAAAAAGATGCTGATCTATATCCTTCAACAGTTCCAGTCGCACACCGGTCATCTTTAACATCGCGTGCCAAGCAACGCCGGGAAGCGGGTAAAGATGAGCCGGATCAATCTGGTAGTACCGTATGGCCATCTCACGAAACGCCTCGAAGACGTCAGCCAGCAGCAGTACATCTGTTTTAAGATAAAGATCGTGATAATCGCCCAGCGTGCGGATTCCGAAAGTCTGCCACACATTCTGTGCATGTGCGTAATCTTCGTCCAACACAGGCGTTTCACTCAGCCTATTGAAAAAGTGTTCGCGTGCGGGCAGACGTGTTTCGTCGAACTTCTCGCTACCCGTCATGTAATCGTAAGGGTACACCCCCTTACGTAAGAGTAGCTCGAAGTGTTCTTCGAAACATTGCTTTGTTAAAGCGAAATCCGCACCGCTCGCGCGCAAGTTTCCAACAAGTGTATCCAAGGACGTGTTCAAAAATTGTAACGTGTCTACGAAACGCAGGGCACCCAACGTGACTGATACGAAGCGTTCACTAGTGGTAGCGATACAAGTGAGAGTTTCATCGTTGTATTTACCCAACCCTTGTATCAAGTGATGTGCGTCGTAACCTCGTAAGTTATGGAAAAAGACGGGAATATGTTGGGCAGTCTTGCAGTTGAGGTTACATACGTTGTGAGCTGCGCCAAGGTATCGTCCATTCAGATGACAATGGTTGCGCACCTTGTCGTCATCGGTCAGTGGTTTTTCACAGAGATGGCATACGACGGCATTCGTGAAAGATAATATGTCACTATCACTCATAATCATGGGGACATTGGTACGCATGATCGTGTACAGTTCATGCTCTTCAACGATTAGTCTATCGAGAAAGGTTTCTATCACGTTCTCACCGCGATAAACAACCTGAGGTTTGAAAATATTGCGTTCGTGGTCGACTATGAGGTAGGAGAAACCTGAAGGAAGATGTAACGACTCCGTTGTGGTGGACGATGTGTGCGGAGGAGCGTCGCAACGATGACAAGGCACAATGAACGATTCAAAGTCTGCATATATAGCGAAAGGGACTTTTTGACAGTAAGTGTAATTTCTGAAGTACATAACCTTCTCCTTCTCTTTCGTTGGTAAACGAATTCTCTGTTCGCCGTACGGTGAACAATGGGGGACGTGTTCGGTAAGGAGTCGTTCTTCACAGAACCTGTGCAAGCAGTAATTACAATAGAAAGAACGGCCGTTGTGTTTGGTTAGTGAAGAGAATAAGCGACTTGTATTTTTTATTAAACAGTAATGTTTTCGATCGACAGTGGTAAGAAGTAATAGATTAACGTGATGTTGTCTGCCGTTGGAAGGTGTTATTCTTAACGGGTAAATTTCATCTTCTTCGTAACCGAAAACATTTATGGAAACGTCAGTATTGTCTCGTTCAAACTTCACAATGTCGCATAGACGGGTGGGATAAGTTATACCAGAAGTGATGATACTGTGGAAATGTGATTTGTATTTGGATACACGCTCGCTGTCTCTGTGTTGTGGAAACAGTGCGGCCAACACCGACCATACGAAACACATTTGATCGCCTGTATTGTTCACGTTGATGATGGATTTAGTACGAGACAATTCAGGGGGTGTACGGATGAAACTGGAGGCGGCCAGTGGTTGGTACCGTGAGAGAACGAGTTCTAAGGAGACGATGTGGTCCAACGCCCAACCGCTACCCTCGCGTGTGAATTTATAAATTGACTCGATGATTTTGTCGTACGAAGCTTCTAAACGATTGGGCAATACGTCTTGGTCACCGATCAGCGTCGTATGACATCGTCCGTGAAAATAGGCTTCAGTCGTCACTTCTTCGTCCTCGTCAGTGTCAGCGTTTACGATGTACTTGACAAATCTCGCTTTAACCGTTATATGCCACTTTATACTAAGCAAACGTCTCAGTTCGTTTAGAATGTCCGTACATAACGTATCGTGCATTTCATCAATGAAGGTTATGACATCGTTGACACATTCTTCGTCCTCCGTAACCGGTGTGTAAACGTACGACACCAACGCGCCACGCAACGAATGTTTACATTCAACAGAAAAAGACTGCATTGTTGGCACTATCACAACAAGAACGTGAAACGTGAAACTACAATTACTTGCACGCTTGAGCAACAATGGAAGACTGACGTGAATTTGGAAAATAATCGATGCTTTATATGCGCTATGCGAAAGTTAGCCTGCACTAGACTCGAGGTAACTACGAAATGAACGCCTGCAGCGATCCCCTCTCCGCTTACACTACCGGCTGCGCACGCAGCTATCCGCTCCCCTCCACTATGGTTTCCGTCGACAACGATCCTCCCCCCTCCCACTAACGGTTGCGCGCGCAGCTATCTCCGAGGAGGTTGAATGTATTGTAGTAAACGAGCATTCTCGCTTCAAATATGTACGTGTGCACATATTCTTTTGCACACCGATTAAGCAGCTTTTACAACATCCGTCGTCGAGGCAATATAAAATTTTACGTTCGGAAATATCCAAATGCGAATGTAAAATTATTTGATCTGGCCAAAGCCGGGTTTATTTACGAAGGCGACGCTGATGTTGTGAGATGCTGTGTATGTAAAGTACGAATTATGGATTGGACGGTGGGTGATGATCCCGTCCAAATCCATAAGGCGTCAATGCCTACATGTGATTTCGTCCGCGAGCACTTGTAGAAGTCGACGCACGCAAAAAACGGCTCTTTTCAGAGCCGGCATAAACTCACATAACATACCCGTTTGGGTAGTAGTAGTACTATGTGTTAGTACTAGTAGTACTATGTGTAATACTACTACTACCGAATGAGTGTAATCAGTTCAAAGTCTGAGCGATGGTGCCCATGATAAAAAAAATAAAAATAAAAAAAAAATTCCTCAAACATTATACGTATACACTTTAAATATCGTGTCGATGTCGAAACGGTATCACTTGCATCACGAATCGATGACACGATGGACGTCTATCGATACGACGATGGGAAACATTTCGCGATAACAAAACCGTTACGAAGCGCGATACGGTCCAACTTATGTTCCGTGTATTTTGTTAAGAAAAAACGATTTTGCGGCAACTACTGTACACGTTACAAGTTCGGTGTTGACAGATATCACGGACGTTGTTGGCGTCACATAAAAAAACGTAGCGGTGATCTGCCACCAATCGTGCTGTTGATGATAGTCTCCGATCGTATACACAACAAATCACGTTGGCTTAAATTTATCGAAGAGTGCGAACGAAACAACGTACCGATAGAACTCGTGGTTTACGAAAAGAATATGTTCAAGTGTACCGTACGTCACGGATGGAATTTTCTTTCACGTTTCCGTCCGATTCCCGAACTGTATCACGCCGTTCAACGCGTGCACGGCTTACACGATTCTCACGGACAGATGAACTACGCGACGGTGTACACGGACATGCTCGCCTACGGAAGTTCGATACCGCACTCTTCTTGTTGCATCGTCCTTACGGAGCGCACTATTCCGATACGTCCGGTCCATGTGTCCGCGCTAACGGAACTATCGTCCGATCATCTCCCCATCTTGATACACGTCGCTACCCAGCACGTCGTACGCAGAGATGTCAGGAAGGTGGTAGAATGGGACTGCTATGGCCCGGCGTTAAGTCGCCAATTGCCAGAGGCGGGACCGCTCGAAACCGTCCGCCAAGTCGACGAGGCAGTTGCCGTCTTTGACGAGGCTGTCGTATCTGCGATCGACGCGTCTTCCAGGATGAAGCCGGGCGTCACGCCCCACTTGCAGCGGATCCCAGAGGAGACGAGTGCTCTCGCTTGCGAGAGAAATCGCCTCCGGAGACGCTGGCAGCGGACCCGCGATCCGGCCGACAAGGCAGCGTACAACCGGGCGACCGGCATTTTACGTCGTGAAATGCAGGCCTACCGGAGACGCTGTTGGGAACTCGCTGTGGCCCAAGCAGGGGACGGATCGGACGAAAGTAGCCCTTACCGGATACCTTCGGCGTTGGTAGGGAAGAGGCGCCGGCCTCGCATCCCAGCCATTGCTGGACCTTTCGGTCAAATCCTGGCTCGCCCGGAGGCGAAGGCCGAGTACTTGGGCGCGTGTTTCGAGCGACAGTTCGCTCCTAACCTGCCCATGGACTGGGACTTCAATGAAGAAGTCGAGAACGAAGTGGAAGACTTTCTGTCTCTTCCGATCACTACGGAGCCCGAACCCATTACTAGGGAAGAGGTCACAGATCGGCTCGTTGAATTCGTGCCGAGAAAAGCTCCTGGCCCGGACAGCGTCTCGAACGCCGCTCTTACTCGGCTCCCGGAGCAAGGAGTACTTTTCTTGGTCGCGCTGTTCAATGCGTGTCTTAGACTGGCCTATTTTCCCCAGAAATGGCGTAAGGCGACGGTCATAGTGATCCCGAAGCAGGGAAAGGACGCTTCCCGTCCCGGCAACCTCCGGCCCATTAGTCTACTGTCAGCCACGTCAAAGGTTCTCGAACGTCTCGTACAACGGAGAGTATTAGACCATCTAAGAAATTTCGATGTACTGGTCCCCGAACAGTTCGGCTTCCGTGTGGGGCATTCCACCACTCATCAGCTGATGAGACTGGTGGAATACATCACGGACGCCGGGTGTCGGAAAGAGCAGACTGTCGCCTGTTTCCTAGATGTGGAAAAGGCCTTTGATAGTGTCTGGCATGACGGGCTCTTGTTCAAGCTCCGGGAAATCCAGCTCCCAGATTGCTACCTTCGCTTGATTGCTAGCTTTCTGACGGAGAGGACTTTCTGCGTGCGAATAGACGACCATGTCTCTTCCGAGAGACGCATTACAGCCGGGGTACCTCAAGGTAGCGTGCTAGGGCCTCTCCTGTTCTCCGTGTACGTCAACGACGCACCCAGAGAGGCTGGAGTCCAGATGGCTCTGTTTGCCGACGACACGGCGGTCTATACCGCCGATCGGAACGCAGACTGGGCTATCCCACGACTTCAGCGCGCACTCGATGCGTATTCGACGGGGACGGAAAGCTGGAAAGTTGCCGTCAACGAAACCAAGAGCTCCGCGGTGCTATTCACAAAGCGCCGGAAAGAACCACGAGGCCGAGTGAGACTCGGTAGAACGTATTTGCCCTGGTCGAGAGAAGGTAAGTACCTCGGTGTCCACCTAGACCGTCGGCTCACCTGGCGTGCCCACGCTGAGACGATGCGAAAGAAAGCGTCCGCTCGTCTCGCGCAACTGTTTCCGATACTTGCCAACAAGGCTATGACCCGCAAGCTGGGTAAGTTGATCGTCAACGCGTATCTGTTTCCGATCATTACCTACGCTCTTCCCGTCTGGGGTTACCTCGCAACCGTTCATAAAAGAAGGTTGCAAAGCGTTCTCGATAGAGGTCTTCGGCTAGCGGCCAAAGTTCCCTATCGGTTTTCTTCTCGTCTCCTGAGAAGAGGACTCGGTGTCCGCTCCTTGGATGATACCGCAAGGCGACTTGCACGTAAATTTTACGTCCGAGCTGCGAGGACCCAGACAAACCCACTCATAGCTGGCCTTGGGAAGTACCGAACACGTCCAGGTGAATCTTGGAAACGGCCTCGACAAATATTGTACTAGTCGAACTAGTACGAGCATGTCGTTGTAGCGACCACTAATAACTAAATAAATAATATTCCGTCTGGACAGGACCACTAGGCAGGAGACCCTACCGGAGGCTCGGTACTAGGAAACCATTGGGTCGTCTCACGACGCACAACCCAACAGCTCTGACGGCCACCACCGCCTTCACATTCTACTCCAGCGATTGAAAGGAAGCAGAACAAAAAATCCTAACCTCAAAATCCTCTCCTGACTAGCCAGTTGGCTAAATTATTCGAAACAGTTCGAGTGGGCCAGAATCCGGCCAGTTCGCGAAAAGTCGTGTGTGGGCTATTGTTCTTACTTTGTGCGCGGTGTTCTGTCCCGAAGTTTGGTGAGTGCCAGTGACAAAGTGCCAGTGCAGTTCGGAACGGGAGTTTGCTCTCTCCGCCCAAGAGCGTACCCGACACCCGTTGGCGACGGCGATGTCGGGACGAGACCAAGGGGAGCCCCTGTCCGCGGAAAGTTGTGGTCCTAATAAGGGCCATAATAAATCCGATGGCAGGGTAGCACCCTTGCTGAAGCCATCTGTGCTGCGAAGCGTAACGCTAAGCTCCACAGATGGCCCAATGGTAAGAATCCCCACCAAAACAACACAACCTGAAATTGCTGCAGTCCGCGGCGATGGTCCTTTTAAGGACCACCCAGCATCTGTTGAACTTTCGCGGGTCCAGCCTTCCGCTGGTCCTGCTACAAAACCCGATACTGACCCTGTCCGCGGCGAAGGTCCTTCTAAGGCCCGCCGAGCATCTGGAAATTCTTCGCGGGACCAGCCTTCAGTTGGTCCTGCTAAGGACCACCAACCAACTACAGCTACTTTGCAGGTCCGGCATAATGCCGATCCTGCAGAGAGCCACAATGCATCTGACCATCCCGTGGGGAACCAGCCTTCTGCTGGTCCTTCTAAGGGCCGCCAATCGTCTGTTCCTTCGCAGGTCTAGCCTTCTGCTGTTTCTGCTAAGGAGCATGAAACATCTGACCCTCCCGTGAGGGACCAGCCTTGTGTTGGTCCTTCTCAGGACCCACTATCCATTGCTTATGCCGCAGCCCTCGGAGCTACGTTGTCGTCGGACTCTGAGATGGAGACGGAGGACGGCTTCCAGCCCGTGCCTAGTCGGAAACGGCGAGGTAGCGGTGGAAGCAGGCCAACGTCCACAAAACGGACTGTCCCGGCGAAACGAGCCGGGGCTGCATTGCATTATGGATGCGGGGTGTCTTTGCACCCGTGGCTTGTTTGCAGCATCTGGAACGTGTCCAATGGCTGCCAGAAGTAAACTTAGTGCTGGTACAATGTCGAATGGTTACCTAAAACTGGAAAAGGAAACCGCCAACCAGTTAACTGTGAAGGCGGGGGAGTGTAACTTTATTTGTTTGGTGCACTGCCGCTGGTACCGATTCGAGTAACAGATGTTGCCCGTTTCAAGTCCAGTCAGCAGACGCCCTGAGGGCGTCGGTCACTCCCCGCGAGGCGGAGAGCCTCCGTGCCAGTGATTGATGACAGCGACAAGCAGCCGGCTCAGCGTGCTAGGAGGGAGGCAGGAAGGAGAGAAGGACAGTTTAGGTGAAATACTCTGGTCTAGGGCTGATGATTATAATTTGTTTTTATTTAAGTTAAAGAGGATGGCGTTATGGCGGGTCATCAAGAAGCGCCCGTGGGCGCTTGACCCGAATGAGCGGTGGTGGTTCTGATGCACTGATGGTTCGTAGGTACGGGAAGGTGGAGGTCGAGGCTTTAGCAAAGAGAGTTAGAGCCAGCGACCGGACAAAGGAAGTCAAGGTAGGAACACGGAGACCCCTTCGAATCACGTCGTTCCTTACAAACCAAGGGGACCCCGTCAAGGATTGGAGTGTTCGGGACTGGAAAGCTTCCAGCCTACATCTGTTGGTGGTGGATAAAAGAGACCACCAGGCGGGTGCCGCATAGGTCAATACAGACCTGAGAAATAGTAGATAGATTGTAAGTTTCGTGCGCATGGCCAGGCGGCTGCGACACGAGAGGAAAGGAGATAATTTGGCTCGGACGCCGCGAGCCTTGGCAAGGGTTTCCGTCACGTGGGTGTTGAAGCAAAGGCGACGATCTAGCCGAACGCCTAAATACTTCACCGATTCTTTGTAGGCTATAGGCCTCCCTGCTAGGGAGAGGGGCTGGCATCGGGAGATGGACTTACGGGTGAAGCAGATCGCCTCGGATTTCTCCGTGTTGATCGTCACCAGCCATTACCGTAGCCAGTCCGGAAGCTGGTTCAACTGACGCTGCAGCTTTGTACTCGCTAATCGCGGGGCCAGGGAGCTGCAGTGATACATAGCATCGTCAGCGAACAGCGAACAAAGGCAACGTGACTCCGGGCAAGACAGGCAGGTCGTTCGTGTACACAAGGTACAGAACGGGGTCGAGGACAGATCCCTGAGGTACACCGGCGGCGACGGGTCGAGCTGTAGAACAGGACCCGTCGACGCTCATCCTGAAGGTTCGGTCGCTGAGATACGACCGGAGGAAAAACACTATGGGCGATGGTAGAGGGGAATTGGCAAGTTTGAAGAGAAGACCTTCGTGCCAGACTTTATCGAAAGCCTTGCTCACGTCCAACAGTACGGCGGCCGTAGCCGCTCACCTGTTGATGGCGTCTGACAAGTGCGTAACAACGCGGACCAATTGAAGCGTGTTCGAGTGCTCTCTGCGAAACCCGAACTGTTCGCTGCAGATGAAACCATCTAGCAGCGGCGAGATGCGAGCCAGCAGGAGACGCTCGAACACCTTCGAGATGACTGGCAAGAGAGAGATTGGTCGATAGCTTTCAGGAAGCATGCGCGGCTTGCGAGGCTTCGGAATCATTATGATGTTGGCTGATTTCCACAGGCGAGGAAAGTACTGTAGCCGGAGACAGGAGTTAAACAGCTCAAGAACGACGTCAACGCCTGAGGCCGGGAGATTTTGTACAGCAGCGGCCCCGATCCGGTCAGGACCGGGGGCGCGACGGTGATTTAGTCGGCAGATAGATGAAACTAGTTCATCCCTATCGAACGGGAGGGCTGGGACTTCGGGAGGGCGTGAAAAATGTCCAGATAGGAAGTCACGGACTTCTGCCGAGTGGGCAGGGTCCGAGACGCCTTGGTGAACAGTAAATTGCACCTCCATGCAGTCGGCGAAGACCTCGGCCTTGCCTTCTGACGAAGATACAACCCCGTTCGGAGTTTCAAGTTGGTTGCGAGTTCTCTTCTCGCGGGTCAGTCTACTCGCCGCTCTCCAGACGGAGGCGTGGTCGACTTCAAGAGACTCAAGGTATGAGTCCCATCGATCAGAGTTTACGTCCCGCAGTAGCTGCTGGACGTAAAGAGACTGAGCCTGAAAGCGCCTTTTGACGCCGGGATCACGGGTTCTTTGCCATCTGCGGCGGAGATTGCGCCGTAGCCAGATGGCGTGGAGTACTTCCGCAGGCAAGGCCGATTTACGATGATTCACCTCGAGAGCATATGTGTGTCGATCCATTACACCTTGGACCAACTCCTGAAGATGAGTGGCTCGGAGATCCAAATCGTCACAAGTGACGATCGCGTCTGCGGGGAGTGATGGTAACCGCCGTGAGAGCTCATCATGGTAGGAGCGCCAGTTGACTCTCCTAACAATCTGAGCGGGAGGTCGGGGTGAGGCCGACAGCTCACGGGCAGTTATAAAATGGGGATTGTGATGGGATGAGAGATCCGACACTGATGAGACCTGGATGTGATAGGTCACGTCCTTGGCTATGACAATGTCAAGGACGTCCGGTCGATGACCGGAAAAGGGGAAGTGAGTAGGGTCTTCTGGGCCGATGACTTGAAGTACCGGGTCGTCGGAGACGAACCGATACAGAGATTTTCCGTAGGCGTTGGCTACTCTGCTGTTCCAGGAGGGATGCTTGGCATTTAAGTCGCCGGCTACAATGGTTGGTAGGGGATGATCGAGGAGAGCGTCCCACTCCTCGGGCGGTGGAGGTAGACGCAGGCCGGGCCGGAGATACGCCGCAACTACGCGCAACTCCGATCCGCCAGCGTCTATCGCCACCGCACAACCTTCAACAAGAGATGTATCTAAAGGGGGTAGTGGCCTGTGGGATATCCGCCTGTGGACTAAGACGGCTGTCCCCCCCCCCCCGAGGGGCGACAGCCAGGCCGCTGGGGACGATCCTGACGAAAACAGATGTAAGACGGCAGGTTGAAGGTATGGTAGCGAGCCAGACGAGTCTCGCAAAGGAGGACGACATCAGCGTCGTACTCCGTTACGAAAGTCATCAGTTCAGATCGTCGAGGGACTACCCCATGGGCATTCCACGCAACGATCCTAAGACTCCTAGCCATTCAAAGGAAGAAGAGGAAAGAGGGTAGACAGTGATTGAAACACCAGGGCGAGAACCGTGGTTGTATCTGGAGCAGACTTGATGTTATTTACCAAAGTTTCAGCCCGCCCAGGCAGTCTGGGGGTCCACCGGGGTCCGGAAAGATTCTTGAGATTCCGGAAGACGGACCTGGCTGGCCTCGGCCGGTGCTGCA
Organism: Magicicada septendecula; assembly: GCA_034769895.1. NCBI lineage: Eukaryota > Metazoa > Arthropoda > Insecta > Hemiptera > Cicadidae > Magicicada > Magicicada septendecula. The sequence goes on along the minus strand of CM068367.1, from coordinate 750,295,593 downwards.
GATGGCGCAGGGCTCAGGGACGGACGTGAGGTCTGCTCAGTTGGGAGCTTAGGTTGATGGCTGGGGGCGGGCGGGGCCCGCTGAGGTTTTACAGGCAAGGCCTGTGAAACTTGTCGCTGACGGCGACGAGTGCGCTTCGGTTTAGAGCTCCGAGGAGCGGAAGGCGGGACTCATGTAGCGGCCACAGCAGCGTATGAAGGACCGGGCGCTCCGGCAGGCGCCGGGACAGAAGGGACTGCAGGCGGCGCCGAAACGTCGACTGCAGGCGGAACTGGGGCCCTGGGAGCAGCCGGAACTGCTGCCGGGGCCTGAGATGATGCTCCGGAGAGAGGTGGGAAGGCCTCTCTGCGGTTAGGGAGGGGACCTGCAACACGGCCTGCCTGCGCGCCAGGGCGAGCAGGAGTCCGCTGCAGCTTCATGGCTGATATAAATTCCCTACATCCTCTATAACTAGCCGGATGGTCCCCGCCGCAGTTGCAGCAAATGGCCGTGAACCCCGTCTTGGGCTTATCACACCCACGATGAGGCTCAGTACATCGCACGCAACGCGGAGGGTGGTTACAGAATAAGCTGGAGTGGCCAAACCTCTGACAGTTAAAACACTGCGAGAGGCCTGGCCGCGGGTCAAAAGTACGAACTTGCACCCGAAGGTGCAGGAAGTTTTGGAGGCCATAGACCTCCTCGAACTGGCCTACTTTGAGTAGTTTCACTAGAAAACTATTCACAGGACGGCGATCTTCCTCCTTACCAGCATGCAGCACACTTACCGCCGTCGACGAATAGCCTAAAGCGACAAGCTCCTGCCTGATGGTATCGGGGGCGGTCCAGGAAGGAAGTCCAGAAAGAACTACTTTAATTTCGCGCTCTGAAGGAAGCGCGAAAGTATGAAAGGAGATCTTCCGATCGGTGAGAAACTGTTGGACCGATGGGAAGTCCGGGACTGTTGTGGCCGCAATTCGAAGCGAGGCGCCTTGGCACCTGGCCTCGAGTTTGGCCGAAGGAAGCAGAGTCTGCAGGGAACGGAGAATTTCCCTGTAATTACGATTGTCTGGAATAACAATCGGCGGAATTTTTGGTTTGTGGACAGATTTGGAGTTTGGCTGAGTAGGTTGGCTGGCGCTGTTACCAGGACTAGATACCCGATGCGTAGGAGCGGCCGGTGGCGGGCTGGCGACTAATTTTCGTTTGCTTTTGGCAGACTTGCCCTCCACAAGCGAAAATTCACCGTCCTCCGTCCCCACACTACACATCGACGCACAATCATCACTTTCACATTCACTTTCACTGATTGTATGGGAAGGTAGCGGGGTAGATTGAGGACCAGTACCGCAGGTTTCCATTAAGTTTACCAGCGGTGCCGGCAAATGAACGGGCGTTGCGTTCGACGCCATCTCGGGATTAACCGAAATGAACGTCGAAGACGCAAAAAGGGCTAGGAAAGAGTGACTTTCACCAGCACTGAATCACTACACTGACAGACAAAGAACACGAACACTAGACGCGCACTGCACACGAATCACAAAAACACACGCGCACGACACAATACACTGGTAAATTGAAGCACAATGATGATGATGAACACTGATGATGATGTGGTGAAGAAATCACTTTGATAGAAATATAAACAACGGTGAAATTCACTTGCAAAATTGCCATACAAAGTAACGCAGCCTACCACAAAGCAACAGCCCTAGGTAGACTCTCCCGTGGCTGCAGAGTCAGCAGGTCGCATATCACCTTCCCCTGGAAACATAGTACCAGAACCAGAACCAAAACTTAAGCAACCTAAGATACCGCCAATCGTCGTGCCACAGTGAGCCCACCAATCACAGGTCGCTTCAGACCCCCCCTACATAGATAAAACAATATAAAAGGAACTCAAAACGACCCAGTGGCAGGAAACTCCGCCGCCCGCCTCAGCTGCACATCAGCCGCCTAGTCATGGTAACAGCGGCACTCAGCGCGTGCAACGTGAGTATTCAACTACCACCCAAACTGTGTCTTCCCCACGCATTCCACCCATTGTAATTCCTGACAATAGGAATTACTCTCAATTGCTTCGTTCCATATCCCTAGCTCTCCCTTCGGTCAAGGTCGAGGCGAGGTGCCAAGGCGCCTCGCTAAAGCTGGCGACCGCTACGATCCCCGACTTCCGCTCTGTTCAGTCATTCCTGACAGAGCGCAAGATCTCTTTTCACACTTTTGCCCTCCCGTCAGAGCGAGAAATCAAGGTCGTTCTGTCGGGAATACCTTCCTTTACCGAAACTGATGCCATCAGGCAGGAACTTGTTGCGCTCGGCTATGCGCCGACTGCGGTAAGCAAAGGTGATGACCGCCGACCCGTTAACAGCTTTCTGGTCAAACTTCTAAAAGTAGGCCGCTTCGAGGAGATTTATAGTCTCCAGAATCTTCTGCACCTACGGGTGCAAGTCAGGACATTTGACCCGCGGCCCGGCCCCTCGCAGTGTTTTAACTGCCAGAGGTTCGGCCACAGCAGTATCTTTTGAAATCAGCCCCCGCGTTGCGTGCGTTGTGCTGAGCCTCATCGTGGCTGTGATAAGCCAAAGACGGGGTACACAGCTAAATGCTGCAACTGTGAAGGAGCCCACCCGGCTAATTACCGAGGCTGCCCTAACTTTATCGCCGCCATGAAACCGCAGCGACCTCCTGTGCGCCCTGGCGCGCAGGCAGGCCGTGTAGTTGGTCCTGGCCCTAACCGGAGAGAGGCATTCCCACCTCTCACTGGTTCATCTGCCAAGGTCCCGGCAGCAACTCCGGTTGCTTCCGGTGCCGCTGTCTTGCCTGCAGTCGTCGCTTCGGCGCCGCCTGCAGCGGCCTCAACCCCGGCGCCTGCCGGAGCGCCCGCACCTTCCTAAATCTGTCCCGCCTCCAGCCCGTTCGGGCAAATCGAAGCGCTCTCGTCGCCGCCGGAACTCCGCCGGCCGACCTACATCGTCACAGGTTCCACCTGTACCCACTCCGCGGGCTCGACCCGCCCCCAGTCATCGTCCTCACCCTCCCAGCGAGCAGTCTACTACTCAGTCCGACAGCCCAGCGCCATCTGCTACATCTGTCGAGGCCAGTCGGGCTTGTCCTCCTGAGTCCCGGGAATCTTCTCGGGCTTCGGCGGATCCCCTGACTGCCTGGGCAGATAATCTTGTTGCGTCTATCAGGACTGCTCGAGACACTACCACAGTGCTTGCCCTGGTCTTCCAATCATTAGCGACCCTCTTTCCTCTACTTCCCCTAAATGGCTAATAGCCTGAGGATTTTTGCGTGGAACGCCTTCGGGCTACTCCCCAGACGATCTGAACTGATGACTTTTGTGACGGAGTATGATGTTGATATCATACTTCTTTCCGAGACTCATCTGGCTCATTACCACTCTTTTTCCCTTCCTGCCTACGCCTGTTATCGTCAGGATCGTCCCCTACGGCCTCGCTGTCCCCCCTCGGGGGGTACAGCTGTCTTAGTCCACAGGCGGATATCCCACAGGCTTTTGCCTCCTCTAGATACATCTATTATTGAAGGCTGCGCGGTGGCGGTGGACGCCGACGGATCGGAGCTGCGCGTTGTTTCTGCGTACCTCCGGCCTGGCCGGCGGACTCCGCCACCGCCCGAGGAGTGGGACGCCCTCATCGACCACCCCCTCTCAACCATTGTAGCCGGCGACTTAAACGCCAAACACCCTTCATGGAACAGCCGCGTTGTCAACGCCTATGGAAATTCTCTGTTCCGGTTCGTCTCTGGCGACCCGGCACTTAATGTCATCGGCCCTGAAGACCCTACCTACGGCCATCGGCCGGACGTTCTTGACATAGTAGTTGTGAAGAACGTTGCCCGCAACATCGAGGTCTCGTCTGTGTCGGATCTTTCGTCCGATCACAATCCCCTTGTTATAACTGTTCGAGAGCTGTCGGCGTCACCCCGACTTCCCGCTCAGATTGTTAGGAGAGTCAGCTGGCGATCCTATCATGACGAGCTCTCTCGAAGGTTACCATCTCTCCCGACGGACCCAATCGTCACTCGTGACGATCTGGATCTCCGCGCCACAAATCTTCAGGAATTAGCCCAAGGTATCATGGATCGACACACCTACGCACTCGAGGTGAATCATCGTAAATCGGCCTCCCCTGCGGAAGTACTCCATGCCATCTGGCTACGGCGCCAGCTCCGCCGCAGATGGCAAAGAACCCGTGACCCAGTCGTTAAGCGACGATTTCAACAACAGTCCCTTTACGTTCAGCAGCTACTGCGGGACGTAAACTCTGATCGATGGGACTCATACCTTAAGTCTCTTGAAGTCGACCACGCCACCGTCTGGAGAGCGGTGAGTAGACTGACCCACGAGAAGAGAACTCGCAACCCGCTGGAAACCCCGAACGGGATTGTGTCTTCATCGGAAGGCAAGGCTGAGGTCTTCGCCGACTGCATGAAGTCGCAATTTACCGTTCATCGAGGCGTTTCGGACCCTGCCCACTCGGCAGAAGTCCGGGACTTCCTATCTGGTTATTTTTCTCGCCCTCCCGCTGGCCCCGACCTCCCGTTCGACAGAGACGAACTCGTTTCGTCTGTCTGTCGACTAAACCGCCGTCGCGCCCCTGGTCCTGACCGGATCGGGGCCGCTGCATTACAATATCTCCCGGCCTCAGGCGTTGACCTCGTGCTCGAGCTGTTCAACTCTTGTCTCCGGCCACAGTACTTTCCCCGCCTGTGGAAAACAGCCAACATCGTTATGATTCCAAAACCCCGCAAGCCGCGCATGCTTCCTGAAAGCTATCGGCCAATATCTCTCTTGCCAGTTATCTCGAAGGTGTTCGAGCGGCTCCTGCTGGCCCGCATCTCGCCGTTGTTGGATAATTTTATCCGCAACGAACAGTTCGGATTTCGCAGAGAGCACTCGACCACGCTTCAACTAGTCCGCGTGGTAACGCAACTCTCTGACGCCACCAACAGGCGAGCGGCTACGGCCGCCGCACTGCTGGACGTGAGCAAGGCCTTCGATAAAGTCTGGCACGAAGGTCTTCTCTTCAAACTTGCCAACTCCCTCTTACCATCGTCCATAGTGTTTTTCCTCCGGTCGTATCTAAGCGACCGAACCTTCAGGGTGAGCGTCGACGAAACCTGCTCTGCAGTTCGTCCCGTCGCCGCCGGCGTACCTCAGGGATCTGTCCTCGGCCCCGTTCTGTACCTTATGTACACGAACGACCTGCCTGTCTTGCCCGGATTCACGTTGTCTTTGTTCGCTGACGATGCAATGTATCATTACAGCTCTGTGTCCCCGCGTTTTGCGAGTATACAGCTGCAGCGTCAGTTGGACCAGCTTCCGGACTGGCTACGGAAATGGCGGGTGACGATCAATACGGAGAAATCCGAGGCGATCTGTTTCACTCGTAAGTCCATCTCCCGATGCCAGCCCCTCTCCCTAGAATGGAGGCCTATCGCCTACAAAGAGTCGGTGAAGTATCTAGGCATTCGGCTAGATCGTCGCCTTTGCTTCAACACCACGTGACAGAAACCCTTACAAAGGCTCGCGGCGTCCCAGCCAAACTTTACCCATACCTCGCGTGCCGCAGCCCCCTGGCGCTGCGCACGAAAGTTACCCTCTATCTGTTGTTTCTCCGGTCTGTATTGACCTATGCGGCACCTGTATGGTGGTCACTTGTCTCCGCCACCAACAGGCGTAGACTGGAAAATTTCCAATCCAGAACCCTCCGTTCCTTGTCGGGATCTCCTTGGTTTGTTAGAAACAATGTAATTCGAGGAGGTCTACGAGTTCCTACTCTCTCAGCCTTTGTCTGGTCATTAGCTGCGACTCTCTTTGCCGCAGCTGAGACCTCTTCCTTCCCTTACCTCAGGACCATCAGCACCACGCAACCACCTCCCCCTGTCCGGGTCAAACGCCCTCGGGCGATTCTCGCTGACCCGCCATAAGTTTAAGTAAACTGCTTAAACCTCAATTTGCATATTCACTATCTGCCCATGCCCTAGAATTTACCTGCAAAGCTGTTTCCTTCCTCCCTTCCTAGTATGCCGACCGCGCTGAATGCCGCTGCTACGCGCTATCACTGGCATGGAGGCTCTCTGCCTCGCGGGGAGCGACCGACGCCTCACGGCGTCTGCACGCAGGACTGGGAACGGGCGACATCTGTCACCTGAACCCGTCCATGCGGCAGTGCCCACTGATTGCTGAAATTTTTAAAATAAATAAAAATTAAAAACCTTTCTCCCCCGCCTTCTCAGTTAACTGGTCGGCGGTTGTCCATTCCTGTTTTTAGGCACCAGGCGAATGAACCAGGACTATGTGTATCCACAGGCAGCCATTGGGCTCGACCCAGATGCTGCAGTCATACACCGGGTGCAAAGGCGCCCCGCTACTATGATGCTACATGCTACATGCGTGCCACAGTGCGTCAGCAAGTCTACCCTGAGCTGTTGCCAAGTTAGGCTGCATCGTTCGTTTTCTTGTTCTTGTGTGTGGAATTTTCCATTGCACAACACTGGCTCCAGCTTGTCTGGAGCACAATATCTTCGCTATTTACCAGTCTATCATTTTGAAACTTTCACAAAGTGTTATATATAATTAGTGCTCTGTGTTACAATTGTGCGGGCAGTGGTGAAGTCGAGTTTCTGGTGTTAGTGGTGTTTTGGTGTTCTCCGCTGTTGACTGTTGCCTGGTAAGTGTTGTAGCTTGTTAAGTAGCATACCACACTACCCAGCTAGCGATCCTTAACATCTCACCAGCTTAGGCGTAGGTTAACCTCGCCGATGGCCGCACCCAATATTCCCGTCGGTCCTTCTCAGGGCCACGAAATCCCACCCGGCGCTTTAGCGCAACCTTTGCCGACCGAACCCGAGACAGTGTCGGCTGGGTCGAGTGCCATGGAAACTGAGGAGTAGCAGACTGTAAGTAGCCGGAAACGGCGAAACAGTGGCGACTCCGCGGGATCCGGGCGGTCTTCCCAGCTGGGCCATGCGACGGACAGACCCGCTACGGCCACCTCAATACCTACCCCGCCCCGGCGGTTGCCGCCTCTGATCTTTGACCGGCCTGTTGACTGGGATTAGATCATGCGACGACTTCACCGGGCCGCTCCTGCGAATACCCTGACTGCAGTTTGTCAGGGTGGCCGCTCCGTTCGGATCGAAACCACGACCATCGACAGTTTCCGGCACGCCCAGAAACTGCTGACTGATCGTGGTATCCCCTACTACACCTACGCCCTGCCGAAGGAGAGGGAACTCAAGGGCGAGATCATCGGCCGATGTTCCCGTGCCTACAATTTCTCACGCCCTTGAACTTTTGGGCTTTACTGTCAGCTCAGTGACTCCTCTCTTCTCCCCGGGCAGACGCATTCCCAGAAATGCCTTCCTTGTGAAAATCCTCAAGGTAGGGAATTTCCAAGCCATATATCAGGTAGACTCTCTCTTTTACCTCCGGGTAAAAGTTTCAGATTTCGAGTCTCGACCCGGACCCAAGCAGTGCTACAACTGCCAGCGGTACGGGCACAGCAGTGTCTATTGTCACTACCCGACACGCTGCGTTCGTTGTGGTGAAGGTCATCACAAGGGCGATTGTCCTCGTGAACGTACCGCCACTGCCACGTGCGCAAACTGTCGCGAACCACACCCGGCAAGCTCTCACCAGTGTAAACGCTATCAAGACGCCATAAAGTGCATCATTAAGGCCCAAAAGCCTATCCCACCTGCCCCGAAGAAACCCTCAGCCACAGCATCTGCCGCCCTGGCGGCCCCAGTTCCGGCTACCTCGTCTGCGCCTGCAGCCGCTGTAGTACCCCCGTCCTGCCCAGCGCCTGCCGGAGCGCTCAGTTACGCGGCAGCCGCCGCCTCCGACACATCTTTCCCTCCTTTGGCCTCGTCGCGAAAGCAACCCGCGCCAAAGAAGAAAAAGTCATCGACCACCATCCTCACGCAGCACAAGCCCGCTGCACCCAGATCAGCATCTGCCCCAGCTCCCAAAGAGCCTCGGCAGCCTACACCTAAACCTCGGCCCGATAATGGAATCATGTATCGTGTGCCCCCGCCCACGCCGCAGGCGCCATCGACGGAGGAAGGGTCCTCGGACCCGACCTTTGCCGATCGCTTGCGTGTCTGGGTTGAGACTATCATCCCCCAAATCTTGGCTGCCAAGGACGTCCAGTCTCTACTAGTCACCATTCTTACCTCACTCATGACTCTCCTGCCTCTCAATGTCTAGGCCTCTTCGGCTGGTGGCATGGAATGCGTGTGGCGTTCCGTCTCGCCGAGCCGAATTGGCTAACTTTGCCACAGAGTATGACCTAGATGTCATCCTACTCTCCGAAACTTTCCTTACCCCTGCTGCTTCCTTTCAGCTTCCGGCGTACACTACATATCGCACGGATAAGCCTCGGCTACCACCCCCCGCTCGTCCCAGCGGGGGTACTGCCATTCTCGTCCACAGGCGCACTGCCCATTGTCTCTTACCCCCTCCTGATACTAGGTATTTGGAGACGACGGCGGTGGCCCTCTGGATCGGGGATCGGGAGGTTCGCCTAATTTCGGCGTACCTCCCTCCCCGGCCCGGGTGGCCTGCGCCGCCTGAGGAGTGGGACGCCCTCCTCGATCACGAACTAGCTACTATAGCTGCCGGAGACTTCAACTCCAAGCATCCCTCTTGGAACAGCCGTGTCACGAACCCGCGTGGCCGCTCGCTCTACAGCTACGTTCAGCGTCATCTGCAGGTCTCAGTTATTGGTCCTGACTCACCGACCCACGTGCCCACTAGGGGCCTTCCGGATGTCCTTGACATTGTCATTGTCAAGGACCTGGCCACTCCTATCACTGTAAGTGCTGTATCGGACCTCTCGTCCGACCATGACCCGGTACTATCACTGTTCGTCGCCTGTTGGACACACCTCTCCAACCCCCCTCTCGTCCACGGAGAGTCAACTGGCGCTCCTATCATGACGAACTCCAACGAACAGTGCCATCTGACCCTCCGGCCACCATCGCCTCTACGGCTGATGCGGACCGTATGGCCGACTACCTTCAAGAAGTCGTTACGTCCGCTATGGACACACACACCTATCTTGTCCCAGAGACAAATCGCCGGTCTCAACTACCTGAAGAGGTGCTCCTCGCCATCCAAACTCGGCGCCAACTCCCCCGGAGATGGCAACAAACCCGAGATCCTGCTATCAAACGCAGGTTAAACGCCCAATCTGACCTTGTCAAGCAGCTTCTGCTTGATGCCACTGCACATCGTTGGGACTCGTTTCTCGAGTCTCTTGAAGTCCGGCCCGAGTCTGTCTGGCAGGCTGCGAGTCGACTTAATGGCGACAAAAGGACACGCCATCCCCTCAGATCACCGGACGGCATTGTGTACTCCGCGGCCGGCAAAGCTGAAGTCTTTGCCGCAACCATGGAGGAGCAATTCATCGTCCACGGAGGCGTCTGCGACCCCGTCCACTCGGCCGAGGTCGCAGACTTCCTATCTGGATATTTTTCCCGCCCTCCAGCTGACATCCCTGACTCGTTCGACCGAGCCGATGTTGTCTCGGCTATTGGTCGACTTCGCCCTAAGGGCGCCCGGCGATGATCGTATCGGAGCGGCGGCGCTACAACACGCTCCCCCTAGCCTCATCAACTTGGTCCACGAGCTGTTCAATGGATGTCTCCGGCTCCATTAATTCCCCAGCCTGTGGAAGCGTGCGAAAATCATTATGATCCCCAAGCCTCGCAAGCTGCGTACTGACCCCTCAAAACATCGACCCATCTCACTGTTGCCAGTCATATCGAAAGTACTCGAGCGACTCCTGCACGGTCGTTACGCGCCTCTGCTGGATGGTTTCATTAGGCAGGAGCAGTTCGGCTTTCGCAGAGAGCACTCGACGACCCTTCAACTCGTCCGGGTTGTTACCCATTTGACGGGCGCCTACAACAAGCATCTGTCCTCCGTCGCTGTATTGCTCGACGTGAGTAAGGCCTTCGATCGGGTCTGGCACGAAGGCCTTCTCTACAAACTGTCCCACTCCCCCTCCTTGCCTCATTCGTTCATTTTCTCCGGTCGTAATTGTGCGATCGCATCTTTAGGGTATGCGTCGACGGGTCGTACTCATCCGTCCGACCAGTCGCCGCAGGCGTACCTCAAGGATCTGTCCTTGGCCCCGTTCTGTACCTCGTGTACACGAACGACCTGCCTGTTCAGCCTGGAGTCACTCTCTCGCTCTATGCGGATGACGCCATGTACCACGCCAGCTCAGCGAGTCTTGATTTCGCAGCTGGCCTGGTGCAGCGTCAGCTCGCCGTACTTCCGGACTGGCTAAGGAAGTGGAGGATGGCGGTCAATGCGGAGAAATCCGAGGCGATCGCCTTTTCTCGTAAATTAACTTCCCGCTGCCAGTCCCTCTCCCTTGAAGGGAGCCCAATCGAGTGGAAACGGACTGTAAAGTACTTGGACGTCACTCTTGACCGACGCCTAAGCTTTGCACCTCATGTCTCTCTGAGTCTCCAGCGCGCCAGAGGCGTCAGAGTCAAACTATTTCCCTTTCTCTCTCATCGGGGTTCAGTGCCTGTGCGCACTAAACTCACCATCTACTTGCTCTTTCTTAGGGCAATTCTGACTTACGCAGCCCCCGCCTTTTGGGTACTACTCAGCCCATCCGTTGTCGCCCGTTTGGAAGCTTTCCAATCCCGAACCCTCCGCTACATCTCCAACTCTCCCTGGTTTGTCAGAAATGATGCCATCAGGCGAGGGTTGAAGGTTCCTTCACTTACCGAATTCGTTCGGTCCCTAGCCCTCAATCTATTCTCCCGAGCCTATGTCTCGACCCATCCCTACATCCGTCGACTAAGCACAGATGTCGGCCCCCCACCTAGACGACACAAACGCCCCCGAGCATTGCTCGACGACCCCTATAAGCAGTTACAGAACATATGCCCAATCCCCCCGACCTTGAGTATATCACGCTCCTCCTCCTTCCTTCTTTCTCTTGTCCGTGCTGGCGCTCGACGACAGACTAGAGGGGGGTCTGCGCTCGCCCTAGGTGTGCTTAGTGCCGCCTCTGGTGGACGCTGCCTCCTCCTACGCTCTCTCCCATGCGCCGACATTGCCGCTTGGCAGCCCTCGGCGAATTTTCCTGTGAGGTTAGGGGCGCCCTACCCGTTGTGGGAGGGTAATTCCTGCTTCTCAAGCGAACGGTCTTCGAGGTCTTCCCCATTCTGCCGTCACGGGTCTCTTCGAGGTCCCAGGGTCCAAGTAAAATCGTAGCATCCTGTCCCTCCAAAATAAATTGGTGGAGGCTCCATTCCTTTGAAAGCGCGAGATCGCTAGCCAAGGTAACAAGCAGGCAACATGCAGTCATCGGGTATCACCCGGACACTGCGACCACCGGAGCACGACTAGCTGCTGCTCCGTACAACTCTGAACTCTGGACTCTGGCCACAGTGCACCGATTGGCATACCCTCCTTCGGGAGCTTAAACTAGTTGTGCCGTCTGGGCGAATTGAGGCCAAAAGCCAAGGTTCGTCGATTCGACTGCTTCCAAAGTCGATCCAGGACTTTCGGGCTTGTCAGAAATTTCTGGCCGACTCCGGTCGCGCATTCCATACCTTCCCACTCCCTGAGGAGAGGGAACTCAAGATTGTGGTGTCCGGGATTCCCCATGACACACCGATCTTGTGGATCTGGGAGGATCTGGCGGAGAAGGGTTTCTTCCCTACCTCCGTTGTCCCTCTCCTATCCGGTGATCGGAAAAGGAAAATCAATTCTTTTTACATCAGAATCCAGAAGGTTGGTTCCTTCGCTGATGTTTATCAACTAGATACAATACTGTGCCTCCGGGTACAGGTTAGGGCATTTAATAGTAAGCCTGGGCCTTTCCAGTGCTTTCAGTGTCAGCGATTCGGCCACTCATCGGCCTTTTGTAAGATGCCGCCGCGTTGTGTACGCTGTGGGGAGGCCCACAACGAGAATTGTCCCGTTCTGAAGCATCAACCTGCGACGTGCTGCAACTGCGGAGGCAGTCACCCGGCTAACTTTAGGGGTTGTAGCAACTTTAAGAAGGCCCTAAAGAAACAGCAGCGGGAGCAAAACCGTCAGGTTGAACCTCCTCGATCTGCTCCTAGACCCTCGAAGCGGGCGGCATTCCAACCACCCGCCTCAGCATCTACGGCTCATCGTGCGGCACCTGCCGCTGGAGGAACCATAACTTACGCTGCAGCGGTCGCTACGGCGCCCTCTGTGGCCCCCAAAACCTCAGCACCTGCCGGAGTGCCATCTCCTCAAGCGGCAACGCCCGCAGTACCCCCCTCACAGACCCAGCCGCCTAAGGAACGGCGCGCTAAGCGCAAGATTAGACAGCCACTAGTGGCAAAACATATGTACCCGGAGGCTAACAACGCCCCTCCGGCTGCCCAGCATCTACCCGGCCAGGAGCCTGCTCCTGTTGCCCAGTCCCCTGCGACTTCCATGGAAATCTCGCCAGCCCCCGAACAGCCAGCTCCAATTGCCCAACCTCCCCTGGAGGCGGCATCTGTACCTTCCGCGGCCCCAGCGCCGGCTAGTCAGGCCCCTGTGGCCGGTGGTTCACCATTGGTCACTGAGGCTCAGCTGATGGCCTGGGTCAGCGGAATTGTCCCGCAAATTCTTGCTGCTCGGCATGTCCCGACTATACTCATGGCGATCCTAACATCGCTGATCGCCCTGATTGTCCCCTCATCTAACCATGGCTAGACAGTTTCGGTTCGTCGCGTGGAATGCAGATGGTATTCCGGCGCGTCGGGCCGAACTGGCAGCTTTCCTTGTGGAGTACGACATCTGCGACATCTGTGTTTCTCTCTGAAACACATCTGGCCCCTAACCGGCGAATCTCCCTGCCAGCCTATGCTTGCTACAGGAAAGACAGGAATGGTCCCGATCGCCACCGCGCATCTGGCGGAGTGGCGATCTTAGTCTACAGGCGACACTCTCATAGAGAACTCCCTGCCCCTGAAACTACCCTCATCGAAGCATGTGCTGTGGCGCTGGATGTTGCCGGCCTGGAGGTGCGCTTTGTTTCTGCGTACCACCCGCCCGGCCATCGAGCTCCACCGCATGAGGAGTGGAACGCCCTCCTAGACAGAGATCTCCCAACCATCGTAGCCGGAGACCTTAACGCCAAGCATCCCTCTTGGAACAGCAGAACGTCAAATCCCTACGGCAATTCTCTCCGTAGGGCTGTCGAAGATGATCCCAGCGTCCTCATCATCGGCCCGTCCGAACCGACACACTTTCCCACTGCGGGTTATCCGCCGGATGTCCTTGATATTGTAATTGTTAAGGCCATCCCCTTTCATATACAAGTCAGCGCGGTGTCGGACCTATCGTCCTATCACGACCCCCTACTTGTAACTGTCTTGCTGCCGTCGGTCTCACCCCGACTTCCCGATCGTCCTGTTAGGAGAGTCAATTGGCGATCCTACCATGATGATCTGGCCAGGCAGTTGCCATCTGTCCCTCCGGACCCACTCGTCTCTTGTGACGACGTGTATCACCGGGTACATCAGCTCCAGGACCTCGTCCAGTCTGCAATGAACAAAAATGCCTATACTATTCCGGTGAGTAATAAACGCTCCGACCTTCCTGCGGAAGTTCTTCAAGCCATCCGATTACGGCGCCAGCTCCGCCGCAGATGGCACCATACCCATGACCCTGCCGCTAGGCGGCGCTTTCGAGCCCAGTCGGAACACGTCTCGCAGCTTCTGCTTGACGTAAACGCGAATCGATGGGACTCCTATTTGGAGTCCTTGGAAGTCGACCACGCCTCCGTATGGAGAGCCGCTGGTAGACTAAAAGGCTAACAGAGGACTCGCCATCCCTTGAATACCCCGGACGGCACTGTATACTCTGCAGAAGGCAAGGCGGAAGTCTTCGCCGACTGTATTGAGGAACAGTTCACCGTCCATAGAGGCATCTTTGACCCGGCTCATTTGGTCGTCGTTAGGGATTTCCTATCTGGATACTTTTCTGCTCCCCCAATGATCATCCTATTTCGGTCGACGAGGATGACCTAGCGTCTGTCCTAAGCCGACTGAAGAAGAGAAAGGGCCCTGGCCCCGATCGCATCGGGGCCGCTTCGTTGCAGAATCTCCCGCCTTCGGCAGTTGACGTTCTTCTTGAGCTGTTCAACTCCTGTCTCCGGCTGAGTTACTTCCCTCGCCTGTGGAAAACCGCAAACGTCATCATGATCCAGAAATCTAAAAAGCCGCCCACGCTACCTGGAAGCTACCGCCCGATATCACTATTGCCAGTAATCTCGAAGGTATTCGAGCGTCTTCTCCTGGCCCGTATTCGGCCCCTGGTGGATGCTTTCATCCGCGAGGAGCAGTTTGGGTTTAGGGCGAGGCATTCGACTACTCGACTACCTGTCTAGCCGACGCCGTCAACATTCATCAGGCAACAGGCGCCGTCCTGTTGGATGTGAGCAAAGCCTTCGATAAAGTCTGGCACGAAGGCCTGCTCTACAAACTGGCGCATTCGCCAATCCCGACATCTATCGTCTACTTGCTCCGATCCTATCTGACGGATCGCACCTTCAGGATCAGCGTAGATGGGGCGTTCTCTCGGGTTCGCCCTGTCGCCGCTGGCGTCCCACAAGCATCTGTCCTCGGCCCCGTTCTGTATGTACTGGACACGAACGATCTGCCTGTTTATCCCGGGGTCACGTTATCTCTATTTGCCGACGACGCGATGTTTCATTTTAGCTCGCTTTCGCCTTGGCGGACGAGCGTAATATTACAACGCCAATTGGCTATGCTTCCGGACTGGCTAAGGAAATGGCGGGTAGCGATCAATACGGAGAAATCCGAGGCGATCTGCTTTACGCATAAGTCCATTTCCCGATGCCAATCCCTCTCCTTAGAGGGGAGACCCATCAACTGGACTGAGACGGTGAAGTACCTAGGTGTTCGGCTTGATCGGCACCTAAACTCCAACGCCCACGTGACCTCAACCCTCAACTTGGCTCGTGGCGTCAGAGCCAAACTATCACTGATGCTTTCGCGGAAAAGCCGCCTGGCTGTCCGTACAAAACTAACATTGTATCTACTGTTCTTCCGAACAGTACTCACTTATGCGGCACCCTCTTGGTGGCCTCTCCTGTCGGCCACCAACAGGCATAGGCTGACTACATTTCAGAACTGGACCCTACGCTCCCTCACGGGGTCCCCGTGGTATGTGCGAAATTCCGCCATACACCGGGGTCTCCGTGTTCCCACCCTAGAGGTCTTCGTCTGGTCCCTGGCAACGAATTTGTTCGCCAAGGCCAGCGAGTTCCCTTATCCGCACCTCCAAAGGCTTAACAGCATGGAGAATGCACCGCCCCCTCGTCGCGTCAGGCGCCCTAGGGCGCTGTTAGACGACCCCCCTAAGTTCATCACATGAACCCCCCAGAAACGAACCCCCCAACCTTCTGGAAATCTGAACCGATCACCATCAATCACTACCTGCGCCTGCCGAAACTGTAGTCATGCTGCGGCAGATTGGAATGGATAGATTTATTGCCAGCATCGGCTTTGCCGATTCGGCAGGGCTTTGATCCGGGACACGGGCTCTCGCAAGGTTGTGCAAATGTCTTCCTGGCGAAAGCCGACTGCCCCGGTGATAAGTTCCGTCGACTCGGCCGCCGCCTTCGGGCGGTCGAGCCTCTTGTCCTCGCCAGCGCGCCTCTAAGTTTCCGTGGGCTATGTCCTCGGAGACCAAGGAGCCGCGACCAGGCGTTGCAATTGGCTGAAGCCATGATCACGACCAAGATCCCCGTCAGCACCTGCTTTGCTGATTTGGCAGGGTAATGACCTGAGACACGGTCTCCCGCGAGGTTGTGCAAGTGCCTTCCTTGCGAAAGCTGGCTGTCTCGGAGTCATTACCTACCATTTCGGCCGACGCCCTAGGGCGCTCGTGCTTCTTGTCCGCCAGTGCGTCACTACGTTCCCAAAGGCTAGCCTGAGGGGACTATGGTGTCGCGCCTTGGCGGGATAATTAGCTGAAGCAAAAGCTTAAGCTTGCCCCCGTGGTGGCCATGTAATGTATCATGGACCCGCGGACTGCACCATAACACCCTTGAGCAGAGCAAACGACCGCGCTGACCTGTTGGCACCTGGCGTTCATCAGGCCTAGGCCTGGACAACGCACACAAATTAGGGCGCAAGACGCCCGTGCATCATCCATCCATCATCCGGAGTTTGGGCCAGCTTTCGCTTGCGCTTGGCAGATTTGCCTCGCACAAGCGAAAACTGTCCGTCCCCCGACCCAACACTGCACATTTCTACCGCACTATTAACACTTTCACTTTCACTTTCACTGTCGTGAGGAAGTGGAGTAGAACGGAAGCCGTGTGAACATGTTTCCATTAAGGAGACAAGCGGCGCCGGCAGAGGATTTGGGGGCGTATTCGACGCCATTTCGGACAAGCTGAAATGAAACGTATACGCAGGGCTAGGATTGAGTGATCACCAGACACTGAACTATTCACAGGCAGCAACAGAGAACAACACAGACCGCACAGCACACGGAAACAAAAACACTCCCGCAGAAGTTAAATAAAACTGATTTGTACTGAACTGAAGATGGTACTTGTAGTGTTGATGATGCTGAAGACGACGATGATAGTAAAAATGATGAATAAACAGTATTTCTGCACAATTTGACAAAATTTTGCAGAGCAAAAACAGTCACAGCCTACCCGGGCAAATGCTCTAGGTAGACTCGTCCGAGAGAGAGTCCAAATTCCAGAGTCCAGAGTTGTACGGAGCAGCAGCCAGTCGTGCTCCGGTGGTCGCAGTGTCCGGGTGATACCCGATGACTGCATGTTGCCTGCTTGTTACCTTGGCTAGCGATCTCGCGCTTCAAAGGAATGGAGCCTCCACCAATTTATTTTGGAGGGACAGGATGTTACGATTTTTCTTGGACCCTGGGACCTCGAAGAGACCCGTGACGGCAGAATAGGGGAGACCTCGAAGACCTTTCGCTTGAGAAGCAGGAATTACCCTCCCAAAACGGGTAGGGCGCCCTTAACCGCTCAGGAAAAGTCGCCGAGGGCTGCCAAGCGGCAATGTCGGCGCACGGGAGAGAGCGTAGGAGGAGGCAGCGTCCACCAGAGGCGGCACTAAGCACACCTAGGGCGAGCGCAGACCCCCCTCTAGTCTGTCGTCGAGCGCCAGCACGGACAAGAGAAAGAAGGAAGGAGGAGGAGCGTGAAAATACTCAAGGTCGGGGGGATTGGGCAGATGTTCTGTAACTGCTTATGGGGGGTCGTCGAGCAATGCTCGGGGGCGTTTGTGTCGTCTAGGTGGCGGGCCAACATCTGTGCTTAGTCGACGGATGTGGGGATGGGTCGAGACATAGGCTCGGGAGAATAGATTGAGGGCTAGGGACCGAACGAATTCGGTAAGGAAGGAACCTTCAACCCTCGCCTGATGGCATCATTTCTGACAAACCAGGGAGAGTTGGAGATGTAGCGGAGGGTTCGGGATTGGAAAGCTTCCAAACGGGCGACAACGGATGGGCTGAGTAGTACCCAAAAGGCGGGGGCTGCGTAAGTCAGGATTGCCCTAAGAAAGAGCAAGTAGATGGTGAGTTTAGTGCGCACAGGCACTGAACCCCGATGAGAGAGAAAGGGAAATAATTTGGCTCTGACGCCTCTGGCGCGCTGGAGACTCAGAGAGACATGAGGTGCAAAGCTTAGGCGTCGGTCAAGAGTGACGCCCAAGTACTTTACAGTCCGTTTCCACTCGATTGGGCTCCCTTCAAGGGAGAGGGACTGGCAGCGGGAAGTTAATTTATGAGAAAAGGCGATCGCCTCGGATTTTCCGCATTGACCGCCATCCTCCACTTCCTTAGCCAGTCCGGAAGTACGGTGAGCTGACGTTGCACCCGCCACCCGCGAAATCAAGACTCGCTGAGCTGGCGTGGTACATAGCGTCATCCGCATTGAGAGAGAGAGTGACTCCAGGCTGAACAGGCAGGTCGTTCGTGTACACGAGGTACAGAACGGGGCCGAGGACAGATCTCTGAGGTACGCCTGCGGCGACTGGTCGGACGGATGAGTACGACCCTTCAACGCATACCCTAAAGATACGATCGCACAAGTACGATCGGAGAAAATGAACGAATGAGGCAAGGAGGGGGGAGTGGGCCAGTTTGTAGAGAAGGCCTTCGTGCCAGACTCGATCGAAGGCCTTACTCACGTCGAGCAATACAGCGACGGAGGACAGATGCTTGTTGGAGGCGTCCGTCAAATGGGTAACAACCCGGACGAGTTGAAGGGTCGTCGAGTGCTCTCTGCGAAAGCCGAACTGCTCCTGCCGAATGAAACCATCCAGCAGAGGCGCGTAACGACAGTGCAGGAGGCGCTCGAGTACCTTCGATATGACTGGCAACAGTGAGATGGGTCGATGGTTTGAGGGGTCAATACGCATCTTGCGAGGCTTGGTGATCATAATGATTTTCGCACGCTTCCACAGGCTGGGGAAGTAATGGAGCCGGAGACATCCATTGAAAAGCTCGTGGACCAAGTTGATGAGGCTAGGGGGAGCGTGTTGTAGCGCCGCCGCTCCGATACGATCATCGCCGGGCACCCGCTTAGGTGTCGACCAATAGCCGAGACAACATCGGCTCGGTCGAACGGGTCAGGGATGTCAGCTGGAGGACGGGAAAAATATCCAGATAGGAAGTCTGCGACCCCGGCCGAGTGGACGGGGTCGCAGACGCCTCCGTGGACGGTGAATTGCTCCTCCATGGTTGCGGCAAAGACTTCAGCTTTGCCGGCCGCGGAGTACACAATGCCGTCCGGTGATCTGAGGGGATGGCGGGTCCTTTGTCGCCATTAAGTCGACTCGCAGCCTGCCAGACAGACTCGGGCCGGACTTCAAGAGACTCGAGGTACGAGTCCCAACGATGTGCAGTGGCATCAAGCAGAAGCTGCTTGACAAGGTCAGATTGGGCGTTTAGCCTGCGTTTGATAGCAGGATCCCGGGTTTGTTGCCATCTCCGGCGGAGTTGGCGCCGAGTTTGGATGGCGAGGAGCACCTCGTCAGGTAGTTGAGACCGGCGATTTGTCTCTGGGACAAGATAGGTGTCTGTGTCCATAGCGGACGTAACGACTTCTTGAAGATAGTCGGCCATACGGTCCGCATCAGCCGTAGAGGCGATGGGGGCCGGGGTGTCAGATGGCACTGTTCGTTGGAGTTCGTCATGATAGGAGCGCCAGTTGACTCTCCGTGGACGAGAGGGGGTTGGAGAGGTGTGTCCAACAGGGGACGAACAGTGATAAGTACCGGGTCGTGGTCGGACGAGAGGTCCGATACAGCACTTACAGTGATAGGAGTGGCCAGGTCCTTGACAATGACAATGTCAAGGACATCCGGAAGGCCCCTAGTGGGCACGTGGGTCGGTGAGTCAGGACAAATAACTGAGACCTACAGATGACGCTGAACGTAGCTGTAGAGCGAGCGGCCACGCGGGTTCGTGACACGGCTGTTCCAAGAGGGATGCTTGGAGTTGAAGTCTCCGGCAGCTATAGTAGGTAGTTCGTGGTCGAGGAGGGCGTCCCACTCCTCAGGCGGCGGAGGCACTCCGGGCCCGGGAGGAAGGTACGCCGAAATTAGGCGAACCTTCCGATCCCCGATCCAGAGGGCCACCGCCGTCGTCTCCAAATACCTAGTATCTGGAGGGGGTAAGAGACGATGGGCAATGCGCCTGTGGACGAGAATGGCAGTACCCCCGCTGGGACGAGCGGGGGGCGGTAGCCGAGGCCTATCCGTGCGATATGTAGTGTACGCCGGAAGCTGAAAGGAAGCAGCAGGGGTAAGGAAAGTTTCGGAGAGGAGGATGACATCTAAGTCATACTCAGTGGCAAAGTTAGCCAATTCGGCTCGGCGAGACGGAACGCCACTCGCGTTCCATGCCACCAGCCGAAGAGGCCTAGACATTGGGAGGCAGGAGAGTCATGAGGGAGGTAAGAATGGTGACTAGCAGAGACTGGACGTCCTTGGCAGCCAAGATTTGAGGGATGAGGGTCTCGACCCAGACACGCAAACCATCGGCAAAGGTCGGGTCCGAGGACCCTTCCTCCGTCGATTGCGCCCGCGGCGTGGGCGGGGGCAGTCGATACATGATGCCATTATCGGGCCGAGGTGTAGTTGTAGGCTGCCGAGGCTCTTTGGGAGCTGGGGCAGATGCTGACCTAGTTGCAGCGGGCTTGTGCTGCGTGAGGATGGTGGTCGATGACTTTTTCTTCTTTGGCGCGGGTTGCTTTCGCGACGAGGCCAAAGGAGGGAAAGATGCATCGGAGGCGGCGGCTGCCGCGTAACTGAGCGCTCCGGCAGGCGCTGGGCAGGTTGGGGGGACTACAGTGGCTGCAGGCGCAGACGAGGTAGCCGAAACTGGGTCGCCGGGGAGGCAGATGCTGGGGCTGAGGGTTTCTTCGGGGCAGGTGGGATAGGCTTTTGGGCCTTGGTGATGCGCTTTAGGGCGTCTTGATAATGTTTACACTGGCGAGAGCTTGCCGGGTGTGGTTCACTACAGTTTGCGCACGTGGCAGTGGCGGTACGTTCACGAGGACAATCGCCCTTGTGATGACCTTCACCACAACGAATGCAGCGTGTCGGGTAGTGGCAATAGACACTGCTGTGCCCGTACCGCTGGCAGTTGTAGCACTGCTTGTGTCCGGGTCGGGACTCGAAAGCTGAGACTTTTACCCGGAGGTTAAAGAGAGAGTCTACTTGGTAAATGGCTTGGAAATTCCCTACCTTGAGGATTTTCACAAGGAAGGCATTTCTGGGAATGCGTCTGCCGGGGGAGAAGAGAGGAGTCACAGAGCTGACAGTAAAGCCCAAAAGTTCAAGGGCGAGCGAGATTGTAGGCTCGGGAACATCGGCGGGGATGCCGATGATCTCAACCTTGAGTTCCCTCTCCTCCGGCAGGGCGTAGGTGTAGTAGGGGATACGACGATCAGTCAGCAGTTTCTGGGCGAGCCGGAAACTGTCGATGGTGTCCGAGAGAGAGTTTACGCGTTACAACATATATTGTGACGGCAGCGGTATGCGAACATCTGCTTTCCGTTACCAGCGACGGACACAGCGAGCCAATCAGCGATCAGCAGCCGAGACGTGACCATCTAACGTGCTCGGAGCTAGCCAATCAGCGATCCCGGTTAGATAATAAAACCCGTGCGGGCAGAAAATTTTGCGCACAACATCGGCGGTCTACTCGTGGTTTCCGCTTACAAGCCTCCACAAACGGAGCTCCTGTCGAACGATCTGGAGGCCGTCTTTGGAGCACAAAGGAGGGTAGTCCTGGCGGGCGATCTGAACTGTAAGCACCCTGATTGGGGGAGCCGCTTGGTGAACCCAAACGGGACCCGCTTACGCAGGTATGCTGATGCGGCTCGGGTCACAGTCCTGGGTCCTACCGGGCCTACGTACTATCCCTCGAGGGCTAACTCCCGCCCTGACGTACTGGACATTGCCGCGGTCAGGGGTGTTTATTGCCCGGTCCACGTCTCCGTCATTTCGGAACTGTCCTCGGACCATTGCCCTATCAGTGTGCATATAGCTACCCAGCACACCACCGTCCGCGACGAGCGGCGGGTAATCGAGTGGGACCGCTTTGGCCCGGCGTTCAGTCGCCGCCTACCAGAGCATATCCCGCTCGACACTACCCAGCATGCCGACGAGGCAGTTGCCTTATTCGACACAGGCGTAGTCTCGGCGGTAGACGTGTCCTCCCGGATGAAGCCGGGGCTCACGCCCGACTATCAGCGGATCCCCGAAGAGGTGTTTCAGCTCGCTTGCGAGAGGAATCGCCTCCGGAGACGCTGGCAGAGGACTCGTGACCCGGCTGACAAGGCTGCGTTCAACAGAGCGTCCGGCAAGTTCCGTCGCGACATGCTGGCGTTCCGTAGACGCAACTGGGAGCTAGCTGTGACACAGATGGATGGCCCTGCCGAGGACCGTAATGTCTGGCGGATTTCCAGTGCCCTAACGGGAAAGCGCAAACGCGCGCCTCTCCCCGCACTGGCCGGACCCGGCGGTCAACCCCTTGGCCGCCCCCTCGAAAAGACAGAGTTCTTGGCTGACAGTTTAGAGCGCCAGTTCGCTCCCAACCCATCCAAGAACCCGGCTTTCACTGAGCAAATCTGCTGCGAGGTAGAGCGCTTTCTATCGGCCGATATCACAGTCCAGCCGGAGCCCATCTCCCCGGAGGAGGTGTCTGAGAGGATTGTTCAGCTCAAGCCCCGGAAGGCGCCTGGCCCGGACGGAGTCATGAATTCCGCCCTCCATCGCCTTCCGGAGCGAGGAACCCAGTTCCTCACTGACCTGTTCAATTCATGCCTCAGACTGGCCTATTTTTCGGTGAAATGGAAAACGGCTACCGTCATTGTGATACCTAAGCCGGGAAAGAATTCTTCTCGCGTGGAAAACCTCAGGCCCATCAGCCTCTTGTCCGCGACGTCCAAGGTTTTTGAGCGTCTGATCCAGCGTAGGATCCGCGACCATCTAGAAAGACTAGACGTGCTGATCCCCGAACAGTTCGGCTTTCGTGAGCTGCACTCCTCGACTCATCAGCTGATGAGACTCGTGGAATGCATAACCGAGGCTGGCTGCCAGGGCAAACAGACGACTGCGATCTTCCTAGACGTAGAGAAAGCCTTTGACCGCGTGTGGCACGAGGGTGTCCTGTACAAACTCACGGAAGTCCTTCTCCCAGACTGCTACGTTCACTTGATCGGCAGCTTTCTGCGAGACCGTAGCTTCCGAGTGAGAGTAGACCACGCTCTCTCTTCGGAGAGGCGTATTACCGCTGGCGTCCCTCAGGAAAGTGTCCTTGGGCCTCTCCTGTTCTCGTTGTTTGTCAACGACACGCCCCGTGTTCCTGGAGTGAAATTGTCGCTGTTCGCGGACGACACTGCGGCTTTTGCCTCAGAGCCGAACGCGAGTTATGCGGCAGTTAAGCTCCAGCGCCAACTCGACGCGTATGTCGGGTGGGCCGATGACTGGAGAGTTGCCGTTAACGCTTCCAAGAGCGCCGCGGTAATATTCTCGCGAAAACGTAAGCGGCCTCGGCCGCTTAAAGTAGGCCCCGTCGAGGTGCCCTGGACCAATAGCGTCAAGTACCTCGGGCTCCACGTGGATTCCCGACTCACCTGGCGAACCCATACAAATTACATCAGACAACGCGCTTCGGCGCAGCTCAGTAGACTCTGGCCCGTGATTTCTAATCCGGCAATGACCCCCCGGCTAGGTAAGCTCATAGTCAACACGTACGTGATGCCCGTGATTACCTACGCCTGTCCTGTTTGGGGATACCTGGCTCGTGGTCATAGAACAACGCTCCAGCGCGTACTCGACCGGGGACTGAAGCTCGCGTGCAAAGTCCCCCGGAGGTACTCTTCTCGTCTTTTGAGGAGAGGACTCGGTGTCCGCTCTCTTGATGACACCGTGAGACGCCTGGCGCGTAGATTCTATGTTCGTTCCGACAGAGTGACCCACAATTCCCTCATTGCCGGACTTGGTAAATACACCCCGCGACCAGGTGAGTCCTGGAAGCGACCTCGTTTGCTAGTCCCGGTGGTATAACCCACCAACCGCAGGTCGCTTCAGACCCACCCCCCATAATTAGATAAAAAGTATATAATGAACTCAAACAGACCCAGTGGCAGGAGTCCTTTCTGAGGCTCGGGACACTGCACTACTCGCGACCCGCGTTTCGCGCGGGCCGCGCAACCCCCAGTTGTGTAATTTTGCGCACTCTTCATCGCCACGCCATCGGACACACTTCATCTCCTCTCCTCTCTCGGACGACATCGGCGCGGAGTCAGCCGGAAGGAACGAAGAATAGAACCGGCGTTCTTGCGTCTTCGCCCTCCAGTTCCGCGCCAGCGAAGGATTTGGAGGCCGGCAGCATGGGCCGGCAGCCGATTCTACAACCGGTGCCGAAAGAAGAGGACTGCAGTACGCCACGAAGGCGGGCGCAGCCGCCGAACATCTCAGCGCGGCAACACCAACATCACCGTTCTCGTCACTCGGTCCTTTTTAGGGCCACCAATGTAACTAGAGTATACGATTGGCGCCATTTGTCATGCGGCAAGCCTTTTGTCCGGTGATTATATATATAATCATCCTTGCCACCAAGAAGTTGACAACAAAGAAGACTTAACGGTGCCATGGGGGAAAACCAGTCCATTGTCTGCCAAAGGATTAGGAATACTTAGAAGAAACTTTCTCTAACATTGACTTCAACAACTATTTTGGCTACTGTACCACTTGGGAAGAAAAAAAAATAATAATAATTTTTTAATCGTTAACAAAAATATTTAATGATTAAAGTTAAACATTTTAAAATTTAACGATTAAGTTAAAAAGCTAAAAAAACTTTTAACGATTAATTTAATGATTAATTTTTTTAAATCGTTAATCCCAAGGCTGCTGATTATTTAAAAGATGGGAACGAACTAATGTCTAGAGACAATGATTTGCACTGAAATTTGCTACAAGTTGTTTAGACCATTGAACAATCAAATCAACATGAAAATTGTAAATATGTTTCTCTGTTCTTGACGCAGAAAAGGAATGTTTAATAGAAGTCATGCTTCAATCAAAAAAGGCCTATTGAATTTTGTAGCTGACTGTCTCTGCAACGAACTCTGCGAAACAAAAGTATACAACGCTCGGAATCGCTGTAGTTTCATAGAAATAGATCATAATGAAAAGAAGAGAAATAATGTTGAAAACTGTATCACTGAATATCAAAACAGAGTCGTGTTGACTAACATGTAAAAAAATATATCTTGCAACACTGCTTTTCCTTTTTAACGAAATGAATTCATAAATTTTGTAAATTAGTTGTTTCATTATTGTTTTTGTTGATCAGGCAAAGCAAGTTCTCATGCTTAACTCTACCGTTTGCCATTTCTCTGTCTCTCTTGTCTATCTGTCTATTTGGGGTATGTCTGATGATAATGTTTGAATGCGTCAACCAATTTCGAAAAACATGGCATTCATGTCCATACTTTTATCCTATATACCCCTATTGTTTTTTAGATTGATCCCCCTCCCAAAAAAGTAGGATGGCAGAGGCAAAAATAAGAGGGGGTCAAAATTTTGATAAAATCGTAAAGTCCATGTGGGATGTTTTTAAAGATCAAAATGTTTAAAAGAAACTTCAATCTAAATTCGAATATAGTTCTCAGTTTTGGAAATGTCAAAATTTTGGAATCCCAGGACTAAAAGTGGGTAAAAATTTTGATAAAATCAAAAAATTTATTAATATTGAATTTTATTAGGGGTAAAGTGTGTTACCAATATAAAGTTTATGTGGGGTATCAAATTAAAGAGAATTTTAGCCACAATCTTAATATAGTGTATAGTTTTGGAAATTTAAAAACTTTAGATCCTAAAGAGGAACAAAAA
The DNA here is from genome assembly GCA_034769895.1 of Magicicada septendecula. Taxonomy (NCBI): domain Eukaryota; kingdom Metazoa; phylum Arthropoda; class Insecta; order Hemiptera; family Cicadidae; genus Magicicada; species Magicicada septendecula. The sequence goes on along the minus strand of CM068367.1, from coordinate 750,270,165 downwards.
TGTTCTTTAAATTGTAGAAATCCTTGCCATGGGACCCAAAATTTTCAAACAATTGTAAAAATCTATGTAGGGTGATGAAGTTATGAGGAATTTTATTCAAAATAGTATAAACTTGGCATCTTTAATACTCGTGATCTGGCAGAATTATAATACTTCTTAACGCTCATGCAAAGTTTGGATCATCTACTGTACATAAATAAGCTACCGGTATTTACTAAAAAAAACCTTATATGCTTTTATGAGTTGTGTTTGTGGAAAGTATTACATATTAGCATATAGATATCTATGAAAACATACATAAACTTAAATGCTAGGGCTAAATTATTTGTCATTCAGTCATTATAAAACCAATGCAGTATTTCAAAATTTGTAGTACTGTATTTATTGTATGGTTGTCTGCTTTATAATAGTTATTTTGCAAAAAAAAATTGTAATTGAGATTTTGTAATTTTTCTGAAAACTTATAAATTATGTAATATTAAAATTGACCTAATATTAAATGTATTTCATTCAAAATAGTGAGCAAGTTCTGCTTACTAGTAATATCTAAAATTTGTTTTACTTCATAAGATAGTGTCATTGACTGTGAGCCTATGAGTTAGTCAAAGTCAATGTTCTCTTTTCACAGGGAGATTAGTATTTGAATAATCAGTAAAATTATTTCTACATTATCTACTTTTCCACGTCATTTTATTTCAATAACTATAGTAGTTATAAAATTATTTTTGGTTCCTTTAAATTGTACACTCTACTTACAGTGGTTATATAGACATTTCTACATTGGTTTCAACAGGCCCGGCTCCAGGCAGGGGCGAATCCGGGGGACAGGTGCCACCGCCCAGGGCGAGAAATTTTAAAGGGTGGCAGATTCCGGGATGTTAAGTTTTGAAATTGTCGGATAAGTGTACTAAAGTGTGCAATGGCTTAACTCATGGTGAATCAAAAGACGTCAATGCTATTGATTTACAGGATGAACTTAAAGTGGTTTCAACAATTGTAAAACCTAAAAGTACGCCTGTCGAGACTTTAAAATTTATTCAAGAGTATGGGTTCATGCCAAATGTTTGTGTCGCTCTAAGAATTTTGCTAAAATTACCTGTGACAGTGGCAAGCGAAGATAGGACTTTTTCGAAGCTCAAACTTATTAAAACTTATCTCAGATCGAGTATGTCCAAGACTCGCCTGAGTGGTCTGGCGACTATATCTATAGAACATCAGTTAGCTGAATCACTTGATTACAACGAAGTCATAAAGGAGTTTGGCAGTGTAAAAGCTAGACGAGCATATGCTCAATAGACTCAAAAAAATACCACTAAGTAAACAAGATTATAAAGAAGAACTCAACACAATCAAATACATAGCAATAAAAAACGGTTATAACCCTGATTTAATAAACAAATTACACAGACACATCCTAAACAAAAACAACAAAACAAAAAATACCAACAACACACAACCAAATAAATACATCACACTCACATACTACAACTCCAACACACACAAAATCGCCAACACATTCAGGAAACACAATTACAAAATAGCTTACAGAACCAACAATACCATCAAAAAACACATCAACAATACAAACACGGACATAGACATATACAACAAAATAAGGGTATACAAATTAAACTGCAACGATTTTAATAATTTCTACATAGGCCAGACGGGAAGATCTTTTTCTTCAAGATTTTCTGAACACCTAAAAGCTTTATCCAATAACAACATACACTCCACGTTCGCCACACACATACAGACAAAAAACCACAGCTACACCAACATAAAAGACAATCTTGAGATCCTACACTACTTACCTAAAAGTTGAAAACTTAACACCACAGAACAATATGAAATATACAAACACTACACAATACAACCAAACAACATACTTAATGACCAATTACACTTTAAATCACACACACTCTTTGACACAATAATACACAAAACATACAATACTTCGGAATCCCGCACCAACCCCCTTCCACCTCCATACCCCCACACAACCTACCAGCTAGAAAAACCATTACAAACTCCAGAGATTCAGTATCATACCTCGCTGAGGAAGGTGAACATCATGCTGAAACCTCGTACGAGGAAAATAAACAAAGTAAGTTTCACATGTGAAAGTGTAGTAATTAATATTCAATAAGGTATGTGATACTTACTTTTGTTATATTTCATTCATAATGAATTTTAGTTAATATTTTAATTTTAAGTCATCACAGAGGCATACATTTTTATTGTCTCATGATTCCTTGTATTGTCTCTACAATTTTTTTGTAGCCGTTCGCTGCATCGTAAACGCAAAAAAGTTCTAGTTATTTGATAATCACAACAATGCAAACATTCCTAGTTGTCATTTGAAGACAATCACCGTAACTTTAGAGTAGGTCTAGTGTGCGTGAATGTGTTCAGAGTTAAAATATGGAGGGGGCAGCACTCATAAATACTGCACAGGGTGCAGAAGCGCTGGGGCCGGCCCTGGGTTTCAAGTACTGACATCCATATCAAATGTTCATGAACTCACACTGATCTGGCCTTCATTGCATCACAACTTTCAGTAGTGTGTTTTTCTGACACATTACACTCTTTATCATTTCAGAAAATTCTGGAAGACATTGTTACAAAACTGTTTCCATTTGTTTTGTTCTCATATATCAGATCATCATCATAGCTCTAATCTAAAATATATATTATTCAGCCAGTGCTGGATTTAAGATTTTTGAGGCCCTAGGCCAAGTTTTCTGAGCCCCCCCCCCATGACTTTGAAGTAATATATGTACTGCAGAAGTAATTTGATGTCAGATTAATACTATCAAATTTAAAACCAGTAGGCCTCTATAAAAAAGCATGCTTTCATTTAGCGACCTTTTTCAAAATATTAAGAACCATGGAAAGAATTGAGTACCTAATTAATTTATTTTTTAAGTAGAGTAACTTAAGCTTATTCATAAATTTAACATACATTTTTTTATTGTCTAGGTATAACACATTAATTATTTTCTTATAATTTTTATAAAATTAAGAAAATAGGTCTAGATTTTTTTATCCTTTGACTAAAGATACAACAAGCTAATGGTAAACTAATATTCAGTGACTATATAGCTTAGTGGAATTAATGTCGGGGAAAGCATACACAAAATTTGCATGCGCAGATTAGTTTTCAAGGATCCCAACATTTTAAAAATAAGTGCGCAATATTTAAATAGAGCTGTCTTCCATTTGTATTATTAACAAATGGAAGACATTTAATTTCATACTTAAATAAATCAAAGTGCCTCCTACTTTTATAAAAATACTTCTGTTAAGAAAAAAATATCTGTAGCTTCCGGCCTAGTTGGCCTAGTGGTAAAAATCCAGAACTGTATACAGCTTAGCATGTACTTTGCATCTTCTTCAACAAATCATTCAAAAATTTCATATCTACAACAATAGTGAGTCATTCCATGTTAACTGTCTCATGGAAAAGCTTTGTTTTCTATTTGTTACCCCATGTTTCAGCAGTTAGAAACAGTTTTGAAGATATATTTATTTCACTCCATTTTACACACACCATACACAGTTTAATATGTTACAATATAGGCCTACATTGTATTTTTTTTTTTTTTGCAAACGTTATCTTTAAATGTCAACTTTTAAAAATATATTTGATAAAGGTTTCAGGTGAAATGAATTATAGAATGAATTCAATTAATTAAACTACAATTTTCACTTAAAACTTTGACAACTGTACAATGGACCCAGCCAGCATTGTAGACAGTATTAGGCTCTAACATCTACGATGGGTAGGACTTACTTAAATATATAGACAAAGTTATAATACTTCAAGACATAATCAGTACAGTGTAACAATTTAAAAGATTGACAATGTAATAATTCCTTTACACACACACATACACACACACACACTTGACATATAAATTATTTAACACATAACTATTTTATGATAAAGATATATTATTTCCTTACTTGGAACCTGTTTCGGGGAAAATAAGATGGCTGAGGATGGGAAAAATATTTGATTCCCGAAACATGTTCCAAAAAAAAAAAATCTTGGCATTCAATTTTGTATATGCCGTTAGTTGTTGTATTATCTTTGTTGTGTGAGCTATTTAGATTTTGTAATTTATTTTTATTAGTTTTGTATGCTATTTTTATATCTGTGTTTTTAAATAGTTTTGTCATATACAAAATTGAATGCCAAGATTGCAATAAATGTTACACAGGACAAACAAAAAAACAGCTGAAAAAACGTTATTTTGAACACCTAAATGCATACAAAAAACCAGAAATATATAAATCCAATTTAGCCACACATGCAATAAACACAGGACATGAATTCCCAGACATAACCAATGTAACACTAATAAAACATATACCACACAAAGGCACCATAATGAACATTTGGGAAAATTTACAAATATACAAACATAAAACAGAAAACAAACTAATACCTGAACAATACAAACGTACGAACTAATACAAATCAATACAAAACATGACACAATATTCAAAGCACTCAACATTGAAAATACACAAAAAACTAACACATACACCACAATCACACACAATAAAACCAATTTGAAATACCAGAAGCCAACAGGAAGCCACAATAATAATAGTCAACCAACAACACATATGTACTTCACCAGACAAAAAAAAACGGAAGGCTGAGGATGGGTACAAGATAGTACCCGAAACATGTTCCTAATAAGGAAAAAAAGGTATATCTTGAAGGAAGTTTATTTATAAATATTAAATGTATTATATACATCAAGAAACGGACTGTAGCAGAAAGTGATTGAATATATATATATTATAACAATCTGATTTGTGTCCGTCTTGTCAAAGCCCCGCGATGGAAGCCAATCTATAACGTTCGGATTTGTTACGGTTTATCTGTGAGTCTTAAAGCCCACGTTGGATGCGTCAAATCTATAACGTTTTATTTGTTACGGTTGTATTTTATGCCCGGATAACGAAATATGTTACCCTTCAAAACTTGGTTGTACTCGTTAATCGGTTCGTAAATGTTCTTATGTTGCGACTATTATTTATATTAGTTATTTTGTTATCGTTTACTGTGTTGTTGTTCAGTATTCGATGATTAGCAACGATTTTATAGGAACGAGAATTTAGTGTGTCACCGTTCGTTTGAAATCGGCGCGTGAATAATATTTGTTCAGTAATGGTCAAATAGATCGTGTATGCAGCCCACTGGATCTACCTTCGCGTCTGGATATCCTTGCGCACACTTCAAATTTTCTCTTCTGTTTCCTGTAATTAATAGTCCTTATAATTACTTCACTGAAATAAAATAGGACTGATATGATTGACAAATTATATCTTTTATTCGTAATTTCTTTGAAACATTGGTGAAATTACCGTTCCATTAGTCGAGCATTTACAATTGGATGAGTTCATCCGCCGTGACAAATAGTCCGTAACAACAACAACAACAAAATTCACAATATATATATTTTATGTTTCTCAGGTAACGGGTACTTGGAGTTGCTAGGAAAGATAGGAAATATGCTTTCACTTAAAAATACAATGCATTACAAACATATATTTACTTCTTATCAACTAACAAAATGTATATAATAATGTTTTCCAAAATTGTTTGCTTTCATAGGTTGCAACAGTGCTTTTGGTAATACAACATGGCGGACTACCTGGTTCTCACCTCAGAAAAATATGTTTTTTAAATCCCAATTAAAGTGTTTTAAATAAAGTCTTAGTTATGGTAGTTTATAGTAATATTTTGTATATAGCCTCCTTTATCTGGAACAGCTATGTTTTTTAGTGGAAATTGTGTTGTGATGTTATGTAGTATTCTCCTGGAATTAACCAAAATTTCTCGCTGTTGGCTTCGTATATACGGAATGGACGCTTTGAGTTGGGTATCTATTTTCTTAGATTCTCGTTAGTGTGTTGGTTTTTTTTGGTTCTGGTGTCATGTCGTGTTGTCGATCTTTTCGGTATTACTTTTATCGGAAGTACCTCTCCTGGAGTAAGTTTTCTCTCATTTAATATTAATCTTTTACTGCCAGCATTATGCTGTTGAAGTTTATAGTTTTATGTCTAACAATCAACTGTCCCCCTAAAAATATTTAAATCTCGTTGGTGACCTAGCTTTTGGTGTTTGTGATTGGTCTAAGGCCCTGACCCCACGTCACGTGACTAAATTATTTTTGAAAATTGGCGTTTTTAATTCTGTCACCTCAGATTACGTTTCATTTATTTTGATTTAAATTTATCTTTAATTAGTACCATTTTATTGTTCATTAAAATTAAATAGTTTCGATACTAATCTCGCCCCATTTTGGCCTCTTATCTACTGTTTTGACAGGTTTATACTTTTGTGTTTTGAGGCATTGACCTAATCTTGTTTGACATTTTTGTTGTATGTCTTACAGATCTAATATTTTCTAACATTGTTATTCTTACTACTAAACATAATTCTGAGTATTCCTACTTTACATACAATATCATTAATTTAAATACCTGTACCTATTTTTCTGACAATAACAATAATACTGAAGCCATGTCAGCTTAGTGGCTTACCAAACACTTTACAATTATGTTTACTATCTATATTATGATAGCAATGGATGGTTTATACATCTCCCTCCATTAACAACTTTATATTTTATCAAAACCAAGCTTTTGTTTTTTGTTTTATTTAATTTAGTAGTGTTTATCTAAATATTTCAATGTTGCTTGAGTCTGGCTCAATTCCTTGGGCCTATATGTCTAACAGTTAGTTATTTCTGTACAATATCCTTTTTATAATACTAGATCCTTCCCAATTACCTGATTAACATTTTGAACTGTTTATGAACATTCTGTTCACTAAATAACTAACATTTTTTTAACAAAACTTTTTATAACATATAAATTAATGGTGCACACAGGCTCCCATATTAACTATTTCTAATATAACTGAACATGGGTGTTTATTACCCTAATTCTTTTGTATGTCACTATATCTATTATTTAAATTATAGCATAAGCCAATAACTGTGCATTATTTAAAAATGAATAGGTGTTCAATCCTTATGAATAAATAATTATACATGACATAGAACATTGGATTTTATCAAAACACTTAATAAAAAAAATACTTTGTCACTATATTTTGCTTATTTCCATATATGTTGTTCATAAGACCTTTATCATTTCAATGATAACCCCCACTGGCTTTCACTTCCCCACTGGTTTATATTATGATCTTTTGATCATCATTTAATTATTTTGGGCTCTCACTATCTTCACTTGCTTGAACTCATAGATTTATACTGGTTTCTTAAATTATTACATATTTTGTTATTATCTACTCTACTGCATTGCATTCTTAATTTTATTTTATCTTTATTGGGTACTCCTATCAATTGTATTTTTTATTAAAAGAATGGGATTAGTTTATTCATTAAATTGGGTCAATTTGTCATGTTTTTTGGTCCAAACTTCTGTTTCTCAGTTCTAATTCTAGTTCTTTGCCTCTTCTCATTTCTTCTATTCAATGTTGATTTTTTCTTGTGATATTCATTGTCGCCCGTTTCATTTTCCTTTTATTATCAGTCCATTTGTAGTTCATGCTATATTGTTCATATAGGATCTGTTCATGCCCCTCACCTACCATAACTACTGGGTTTTGTCACGTTATTAGCAATTTTTCTTTGTTTGTTCTTTTCTGAATTTCTTTTTATAATTATGGTTTCTTACAAAATATTTATTTAATCTTCTCTGATTACTTTTGTTGGATGTTGGAATTGATAATTTAATGTTAATTACATACTTTTTAATAAGTTTTTTTCCTTCATGGCTTGTGCTAGTACTTGTTATTTATATTTTATTGTTATAATATCTCTTATACATATGTGATGAAATGTACCATCACAATATATATATATATATATATATATATAAAATTAAAAGTTATTATTATTTCTCACCCACTACTGGTATTGAATAAACTTATCCGTATCAATTAATTGAGTAAATGTGTGTGTGTCCATGTGTGAGGGAGGTGAGACAGTTTGTTTTACATCACCAAAATAATTACATTCCTTACATATTGTTATACTTAAATATAGAATATTATACATAGATATAATTATAATATTCCAATACTTGTCAAGTCAAAGCCTATTCAAGTATGTCATAATTGAAATCAACATCTGTTACCACCTGTGTGATAAAATAATAAAGCAAACCAAATATAAGAAACCACCCTGCACATCTCAAAGACATGGGTTTACGTTGATAATTTTCATATTAAGGAAATACATGCCTACACAACCCACCCGGAATTTGTCATTAATAAATTTGAAACAAGCATGAATTATAAAAAAAAAAGAAATTCCACACTGTTGTATGCACACTTTCTTTTTTTTTTATATTCAAAGAGAATAGGTAATACAGTATTTATATTTTTGTTTCACAGATAGATAAGGTACTCTTTATTGTATTTTTGGTGTTACAGGTACACATAGTACTTTCTATTAAATATCTGATGTTACAAACAAAAAATCTGAAATCATCAAGTGTAATATCCTTCTTCTACACTTGTGCAAAAAACATTACAAGATACTATTATATAAACATATTATATTATTATTATATATATTTTATAAACATATATGTAATAGATATATATCATATATTATATAATATAATACACATGGTATATGATATATATAAAATTTTGTTTGGGCATAAAATTTAACACAGCAAAGATAAATAGGATAGTTACTCTACCTAAATAGATATCTTATATTTATATATAAAAAAAACTCAGTTCTTAAATTTATAAAGCTGTCATTATAAACTGAAGTAATTTCAGTAAAATATATTTAACCTTTCATGATTATTTATTAAAATTTACATGTCTATTGTTGAGTTTTGCTGGGACATGGAATAATTTTAACATTTTAACCAAATAAACATTAAATTATAGAAAAACATAAGTATTTATATTCTCCATTCGTTATTACATAACATTATTTAATAATAAATTATATTCAATTATAAACACATAAGCTTTTTAAAGCAAGCATTATTACATATCTTAAGTACGCTTTTAAACTGCGCTGTTTCAAGTGTTCTGTAAAGATTTTAAGATACAGAACTAGGGTATCTATTGGTAAGGAAGAGAGAACAATCAGTAATGTTTAGATAAGAGTTGCCAGTGTTTATTGGACTGGTAAAATATACAAGCAATAATTCCTAATATACTGTGATAAGCAAGTTTAGGTTATTTGAAAGCCACACCTAACAGTTAAATCAGTAGTACTAATTTTTTGTTTATTCTGGTTATCTAGAGGTTGTAAAAGATACCCACACACCATAGGCACAAATCTACCAGCTTCCTTAACAACACTGTTGTGTTTACAGTGCAAATAAATGAATACTGTACTACAGTAAAACCTCGTTTATCAGGCCCTCGTTGATCCGGATCTCCGGATAATCCGGATCAGATTTGTAGACATTTTTTTTATTTAATGTTCACATTAGATAATAATTTTTAACTATGATAGCAAGAACGTAACTATAAGTACGCCAAATATTCGCTTTTTAGTTTGATTCAATGTACAGTTCCTGCATAGATTGTACAATAAATTATGGTAATACAGTAAAATGCTTTTTGTTGAGTTTAAGAAAGCTTTACTAGAGTGTCACAGGGCGTTGACGTGGATTGACTCACCAGCTATAAATAACGCTGGGAGAGAGCGTTGACCTTGATCCCTACCCATCACTTCCCCTCCCTCAATCTCCTCAGTTTTCCTACTGTTTTCAAACTGGCACTTGTCATTTTGTTTATCGTGTGTGGTTCAACCGAATTGTTTTTGTTAAACTTTATTGCTACAATTTATAATTTTAATTTTAACTTTGATTACTGGTTACACATTTAATTTTATGTACACATATTGTTTTTGTTTTTTATCAAAGTGTTTGGGAGTGTATTGCAGTGTACAAGTTTAAAATGGCATCGAAGTGAAAGAAGGTCGTGGTTTCAATGGATAAAAAGCTAGACGCTATTAATCGAATTGATAAAGGAGAAGCATTGAAGAAAATAGCTGCTGAATTGGGAGTTGGAATTTCAACAGTGTCCGACTGGAAGAAGCAAAGAAAAGAAATTGAAGATTTTTGTTGTAAAATGATATGTAAAGACAGTTTGGAAGGCAGAGGAATGGCAAAAAAAGCAAAAAATGAAACATTAGACGATGCACTATTCATGTGGTACAGTGCTCAGCGAGAACGTGGTTTGCCTATATCTGGACCGATCTTGGCCCAAAAAGCTTTGAGCTTAAACAAAAAGTTACCGAATCCTGACCTAAAATTCACTGCTAGCCAGGGGTGGCTAGAGCGTTGGAAAAACCGACACGGTATTTACCAACTTACTCTGACTGGAGAGAGCTTGTCTAGTGATGTTGCTGGTGCTGAAAAATTTAAAAAGGACTTCGAACAATTTGTTTTATCTGAGGAATTGACACCCGATCAAATATATAATGCTGACGAAACTGGGCTTTTTTACCGGATGCTTCTGAGCAAAACCTTAGCATCAAAGCTTGAAGATTCGGCTAAGGGATACAAGAAAAGCAAAGATAGGCTAACTGCTATGGCTTCTAGCAATGCATCAGGGAAACATAAGTTTCCTCTTGTCATTGTAGGGAAATCCAAGAATCCCCAAGCGCTAAAAAATATGAACCACAATTCGTTGCCAGTGGTTTACCGACCACAAAAAAGTGCGTGGATGGACAGTTTTTTGTTTAAGAACTGGTTTTTTGATAACTTTGTTCCTGAAGTTCGAAAAGTCCTGAAAGAAAATAGTTTACCAGAAAAAGCAATTTTACTGATCGACAATGCTCCGTCTCATCCGGGAGAACAAGAACTCGTGAGTGGAGGAATTAAAGTGAAATTTCTTCCACCAAACGCAACCCCACTGCTGCAGCCTATGGACCAGGGAGTCCTTGAAAACATCAAAAGAGTATACCGAAAAGAACTGCTTGGTAAAATAATTGAAGAGGAAGGGGAAAAAAGTGTGATTGATTTGTTGAAATCAATCAATATCAAAGACGTTATTTACATGGTTGCTGACGCTAGGGATTGCATCACAAAAAGCTCTTTGAAAAAGTCATGGAAAAAACTGTGGCCAGCTATTTGTGCTACAAACGAAATGGCAAGCGATGATTTGGTGCAAGTGGCTGCAGACGACCTTCTGCAAATGTTAGGAACAATAAGTGGGTGCTCAGATGTTGATATGGAAGACGTCAGTGAGTGGCTGAAAGACAACAATGATGGTGGCTACGGCACTATGATGGAAGAAGAAATTGTAGCGGCATGCACATCTACAGCAGACAGTGAGGAAGAAGATGACGTGGACGAGGAGGGAGCGATCACACCGCAACAGCGGATGACACATGCAGATGCTGCGCACCAGCTGACAAACATCATGGCGTACTTGGAGCGTCAGCCCGACACAACTCCAGCTGAACTATTAATGTTAAAGCGTTTGCGTGACCGTGCTTCATTCAAACACCACACGTGTTTCAAACAGAAGACAGTGGACCAATTCTTTGTTAAGAAATGATGTGAAAAGTTGTTTTTATATTTATTAATGCCTTGTAAGCAATACTATGTAATTTTGTTACAAAACATAGTTTTTTATCGTAATAAACGGTAAGTCTGCTTATTTAAGGATTTTGTTTTGCTTATTACCCATATTACCCGGATTATCCGGATTTTCGATTGTCCGGATTGCCTTTGGTCCCAGTTAGTCCGAATAAACGAGGTTGTACTGTACTTTCTTTTGAGTATCTGACAATTTGAATTATTAACAATGTCATGTTAACATCAATTGACCACGATTAGTTACTTAATTTTTTACTTCTATTGTTTTAACAAACAGTCTTGCAAGGTACTATTCTTTTCATTTGAGTAGATGTGTGTGTGTGTGCGCGCGTGTGTGTGTGTACGCAGAAATCTATATTTTTATTATATACATGTATCTTACATTTCTGGTTTTAATGGAGGGTACTATTCAATTCAGAAACATTAATCTTTCATTATTCACCTTTATATATCTTCCTCTTTAATACATTCATTTCCACAGATCACTAAACTGTTTTTAAGTTAGAACTATTTCTTAGTACTTATGAAATCAGTCTTCTCTTTCAAGGCCAGCTATCTTCACTTGTTAAAAATTATTGTTAAATATCACTATAGTATTGACAACTCGGAACACTAAGTTTTTTATAAGTAAAAACGTAAAGTTTTACCTTACAGCCTAAACCGGCTTTCACCTATAGAAGGCTTCATCAGAGGCTGTCGTAGGTAGCGACAGCTACCTACAACACTGTTCGTCTTGTTGTTGGCGACGGGATAGTTTTTCGAAAGATCGAAGTTGTGTGTGTGTGTGTGGTGAGATGTGTTCGAATAATGCGTGCGATTTGAATTGTGTCTGTTCGTTTAGGATGTCGTTTTTATTTGTTTTTGTGTGTTTGTATATTTCTAATTGTTCTAGAGTGTCTAGTTTTCGGCCTTTTGTGTGTATGTGTAGAATGTTCATGTTATTGTCGATGTTTTTATATGTGTGGTTTGCTTCAATGAGGTGGTTTGCAAAGGTAGATTCTACAGTGGTGTGGAGTGCTTTTGTGTGTTCTATGTATCTCTGTTTGAAGCTACGTCCTGTCTGGCCTATGTAGAATTTATTGCAATTTGAACAATTTAGCTTGTATACACCGGGTAGATCGAATTTGTTTTGTGCTTTGGGCATGCGTTTTGATAGTGTGTATTCTGTTTTGTTAGTAGTATTGTAAGCGATTCTGTATCCTGCTTTTTTGAATTTGTGGGCAATTTTTTCTGTTTGTTTGTTGATGTATGTTAGTGTTATGAATTTGTTGTTTTCTGTCTTTGTCTGTTGTTTGTTTTGTGTTTTGTGTAGGAGTTTACTGACTATTGTTCTGTCATAACCGTTAAGATTCTGCTAGATATTTTATCGTGTTTAGTTCGTCTTTGTAGTCTATTTCATCTAAGGGGATGTTGTTAAGTCTATGTATCATGGTTCTAAAAGCAGCTAGTTTGTGTTGTATTGAGTGATTGGAGGTGTTGTGTATTAGTGTGTCAGTTGTAGTTGGTTTTCTGTATATACTGAATTTGTGCCTGTGTTCTAGTTTTGTGATGGAGAGGTCTAAGAATTTTATGGTATTATGATATCTTAGACCTCTCCATCACAAAACTAGAACACAGGCATAAATTCAGTATATACAGAAAACCAACTACAGTTATGTCGACGTTGAAGGGTAAGTTACCGGCCAAAATAAATCCTAACTTAGTCTCCTGAATTATAGGGAAGTGCGGTCCGCGCGTAAATTTAATAGGTTCAATTAGTTGGAGATAATATTGAGCGCCGAGTAATACATCGACTTGCGCCGAGCAATGTAGGTGAGGATCAGCCAAGAATACGTGCTTGGGTAAATTCAAAGAGGCAAGATCGAACGACTCCGCCGGTAAATCATTAGTTATACTGGGTAGTACGGCACAATGCACGTTTAACGTGAAGGGTTGATAGCGAGAATGTAGCCTTACCTTTGTACTAAAGTCAGCCTGGGAAATCGAGTTGTTTATACCCGTGATGGGTAGTTGCGATTTAACCAATTGGAGGCACATTCTGCGGGCGAAATCCATTGTGCAAAATTTCGCTTGAGAACCGGAATCCAGTAAAATCCTAACGGGAAATTTCCTACCGGCCTTATTAGCGGTCATACAGACGGCGGTGGATAACAATACTGATTTATTTGTCTGTGACTTTAGTGAGCATTGGTTATTAATGGAAGCTCCGTCTCTGTTGGGGACATGAATTGTGGTGTGGTGACGCTTGGCACATTTCTTGCAAGAAAATTTTGATGGACATTTTGAGCTTTCGTGTCCCGGACGAAGGCAATTTAAACAAAGTTTGTTTTTTACTAAGACGTTTCTTCTGTCAGGGATAGACAGCGATGTGAATTGTAAGCAGTCGATAATTCTATGTTTGCCGTTACATAGTCTACATAAATTGTTTCTGATATGAGAATGGAATGCCCCCTAGGAGCGCTTATCTGTTTAACTGCCTTGCGATAAGGAGACTTATCGCTTTTATTCAACCTGCTCGTTGGGGTAGTCGCGTTATCAAGATTTTGTAGTAATTTTCTGCGTGAATTTAGAAAATTCATAAAATTATTAAAGTCAGGGAATTTATGTTCCGACAAACTCTCTTTCCACAACCGGAAAGTGTAACTATCAAGTTTTTTAGCTAAGTAATGTATGACAATAATTTCGAATGTGTTAACTGGCAGGTTGAGATTATTTAAAGCGTTTATATTAGCTGAGATTTCATCAATGAATTTAGATATGCTGACTTGGGATTCTTGTTGAACCAATGGTACGTCCAGGACATTCCCTACATGGTGGGCGGAAACAATTAGCTTACTGTCATATCTATTCTTCAACAGATCGATAGCCACCGCGTAATTCTCATGAGTGATTGGTAATGACTTTATTACGTTAAGCGCCTCGCCATATAATGACGAGTGCAAATAGTGAAGTTTCTGTATGTCCGTCAGATCTGCTCTGACGTGAATTAGTTCAAGAAAAATGTGATAATAATGTTGCCACTCAACAATACTACCCGCAAACCGTGGTAATTTGATTGGTTCCAATTGAATGGGGGGTGTTTTAAGCTGTTTACTTTCAGCATTAATTACTGGTTTCTGGTTTATATGCTCAGCTTGCTCCAGCAGGTGTTGCAATTTACACTCTATATTACAAAGATCGTCTTCCGTTTGTACCCTATCACTCGTTAAAGCAACGTCCGCTTCCTCGGATTCGATTTGGGATTGAATCTCATCGTATTTGGTGGATAATTCCATCAAATGTCGCAGTTTTATTTTCAGCGCATGATGATCGCTGGTTTCCAAATCGAAGTTATCCGCGAAAGTATTTACGCGTGATATTGAGGCTTTAATTGTGCCTCGTTTTTTTACTAGAGCCCTTACATCTGCCATTATTACAATTTAAGAAAGGAGTCTTATCTGAGACTCGGGACACTGTACAACTCGCGACCCGCGCGGGCCGCACTACCCCGGCGATATCCAAGCTCGCTTACCACTGGTGGGGGCTCGCAAGGATCGTTCGGGGCAGCGCTACCTAACAGCCGTGGGCAGGTTAGGGAAAAGCACTGATATATGGCACTCACCAAGAGCCCAGAGCAGTCCTCTTCTTTCCTGGCCGGTGAGATGGTTGCCGGCGACAGGTGGTCCTAATAAGGGCAAACTTCTGCCAGCTGCTTCTTCTACCAGCTACTCGATTCACCGGCAGCAGCTGGCTCCTGGTTCTTCTTTCCCTGAAGAAAGGCGGTATTCGTAACACTGCCGCCGGTCTCGGGGCGAACGGCAGATGCCCCACGCGCCCGGCCCGGCAGGCAGGCGTCTTGTAGCGCCGGTCGTTCCCCGCGAGGCAGGGAACCTCCGTGTCTGTGGCAAACGGTAACAGCGCCAAGCAGTGTGCAAACCGACATACTTGGGGAAGGTAACAGATTTAAGAGGAAGGTAACAAGGAAATCAAATTGCTTGGAAACCTAAGTTACAGCAAACAGAATTACGGGGGGTCGTCTAAAATTGCCCGAGGGCGTTTGACCCGTATAGGGGGAGGTGGTTCCGACGTGCTAATAGTACGTAGGTAGGGAAAGGATGAGGTCGCTGCAGAAGCAAAAAGAGTTTCGGCAAGCGTCCGGACAAAATCAGCGATGGTAGGAACTCGAAGGTCTCCACGAATAACATTATTCTTCACAAACCATGGAGACCCCGACGGAACGGTCCTGGAAGGATCGGTGGGTACGGGCCTGGAAGGCTTCCAGCCTACACTTGTTAGTGGTCGACAAAAGCGACCACCATGCGGGAACAGCATAGGTCAATACTGACCGGAGGAACAAGAGATAGATGGTGACTTTAGTGCGCAAAGCCAGGCGGTTGCGGCACGAGAGCATGGGAAATATTTTGGCTCGGACGCCTCGAGCTTTGTTGAGGGTATCAGTCACGTGGCCGTTGAAGCTAAGGCGCTGGTCTAGCCGAACGCCCAAATACTTCACCGACTTATGCCTGGCGATTAGGTCTCCCTTCTAGGGAGAGGGACTGGCACCGGGAAGTGGACTTACTGGTGAAGCAGATCGCCTCGGATTTCTCCGCATTGATCATCACCCGCCACTTCCGTAGCCAGTCCGGAAGCTGATTCAACTGACGATGCAGCTTTGTACTCGCTAAACGCGGGGAGAGGGAGTTGCAGTAATACATTGCGGCGTCAGCGAATAGAGATAACGTGACTACAGGAATAGCAGGCAGGTCGTTCGTGTACACTAGGTACAGAACGGGGCCGAGGACAGATCCCTGCGGAACGCCAGCGGCGACGGGTCGAACTGATGAACAGGACCCTTCGACGCTAACCCTGAAGGTGCGATCACTGAGGTAGGACCGCAAGAAATGCACAATGGATGGTGGGATGGGGGACTGAGCGAGTTTGTAGAGAAGACTTTCGTGCCAGACTTTGTCGAAGGCCTTACTCACGTCCAACAAGACAGCGCCCGTAGACTCTTTCTTGTTGGCGGCGTCGGACAATGCTGTGACAACTCGGACGAGTTGTAAAGTTGTCGAGTGCTCTCTACGGAACCCGAACTGTTCGCTCCGAATAAAATTATCCAACAGCGGCCAGATGCGGGCGAGTAGGAGACGCTAAAACACCTTTTTTTTAGAGTACTGGCAACAACGATATGGGACGATAGCTGCCTGCAAGCGTTCTAGGCTTGCCGGGCTTGGGAATCATGCAGATGTTGGCATTTTTCCACAGGCGGGGAAAGTATTGCAGCCGGAGACTAAAGTTGAACAGATCCAGGACTAATTCAACGCCCGAGGCCGGGAGATATTGCAAAGCTGCGGCCCCGATCCGATCAGGACCAGGGGCGCGACGGCGGTTCAAACGAAGATAGACGAAACTAGTTCGTCCCTGTCGAAGAGATCGGGAGGGTCAGGTGGAGGGCGCGAAAAATATCCAGATATGAAGTTCCGAACCACTACCGAGTGGGCAGGGTGCAGTGTCCGGGTAGCAGCATGTAGCACTGTAGTAGCGGGGCGTCTTTGCACCCGGTGCATGATTGCAGCATCTGGGTCGAGCCCAATGGCTGCCTGTGGATATACGTAGTTCTGGTTCATTCGACTATTGCCTAAAAACAGGAATGGACAACCGCCAACCAGTTAACTGAGAAGGCGGGGGAGAAAGGTTTTTAAATTTTTATTTATTTTTCAAGATTTGTGCAATCAGTGGGCACTGCCGCATGAACGGGTTCAGATGACAGATGTCACCCGTTCCCAGTCCCGCGTGCAGACGCCGTGAGGCGTCGGTCACTACCCGCGATGCAGAGAGTCTCCGTGCCAGTGATAGCGCGTAGCAGCGGCATTCAGCGCGGTCGGCATACTAGGAAGGGAGGAAGGAAACAGCTTTGCAGGTAAATTCTAGGGCATGGGCAGATAGTGAATATGCAAATTGAGGTTTAAGCAGTTTACTTAAACTTATGGCGGGTCATCGAAAATCGCCCGAGGGCATTTGACCCGGATAGGGGGAGGTGGTTGCGTGGTGCTGATGGTCCTGAGGTAAGGGAAGGAAGAGGTCTCAGCTGCGGCAAAGAGAGTCGCAGCTAATTACCAGACAAAGGCTGAGAGAGCAGGAACTCGTAGACCTCCTCGAATTACACTGTTTCTAACAAACCAAGGAGATCCCGACAAGGAACGGAGGGTTCTGGATTGGAAACTTTCCAGCCTACGCCTGTTGGTGGCGGAGACAAGTGACCACCAAACAGGTGCCGCATAGGTCAATACAGACCGGAGAAACAACAGATAGAGGGTAACTTTCGTGCGCAGCGCCAGGGGGCTGCGGCACGCGAGGTATGGGTAAAGTTTGGCTCGGACGCCGCGAGCCTTGGAGAGGGTTTCTGTCACGTGGGCGTTGAAGCAAAGACGCCGGTCGAGCCGAACGCCTAGATACTTCACCGACTCTTTGTAGGTAATAGGCCTCCCTTCCAGGGAGAGGGGCTGGCATCGGGAGATGGACTTACGAGTGAAACAGATCGCCTCGGGTTTCTCCGTGTTGATCGTCACCCGCCATTTCCGTAGCCAGTCCGGAAGCTGGTCCAACTGACGCTGCAACTGTGTGCTCGCAAAACGCGGGGACACAGAGCTGTAATGATACATTGCATCGTCAGCGAACAAAGACAACGTGACACCGGGCAAGACAGGCAGGTCGTTCGTGTACACAAGGTACAGAACGGGGCCGAGGACAGATCCCTGAGGTACGCCGGCGGCGACGGGACGAACTGCAGAGCAGGTTCCGTCGACGCTCACCCTGAAGGTTCGGTCGCTGAGATACGACCGGAAGAAAAACACTATGGACGATGGTAAGGGGTAGTTGGCAAGTTTGAAGAGAAGACCTTCGTGCCAGACTTTATCGAAGGCCTTGCTCACGTCCAGCAGTGCGGCGGCCGTAGCCGCTCGCCTGTTGGTGGCGTCAGAGAGTTGCGTTACCACGCGGACTAGTTGAAGCGTGGTCGAGTGCTCTCTGCGAAACCCGAACTGTTCGTTGCGGATAAAATTATCCAACAACGGCGAGATGCGGGCCAGCAGGAGCCGCTCGAACACCTTCGAGATAACTGGCAAGAGAGATATTGGCCGGTAGCTTTCGGGAAGCATGCGCGGCTTGCGGGGTTTAGAAATCATAACGATGTTGGCAGTTTTCCACAGGCGGGGAAAGTACTGTGGCCGGAGACAAGAGTTCAACAGTTCGAGCACGAGGTCAACGCCTGAGGCCGGGAGATATTGTAATGCAGCGGCCCCGATCCGGTCAGGGCCAGGGGCGCGACGGCGGTTTAGTCGACAGACAGACGAAACGAGTTCGTCTCTGTCGAACGGGAGGTCTGGGCCAGCGGGAGGGCGAGAAAAATAACCAGATAGGAAGTCCCGTACTTCTGCCGAGTGGGCAGGGTCCGAAACGCCTCGATGAACGGTAAATTGCGACTCCATGCAGTCGGCGAAGACCTCAGCCTTGCCTTCTGATAAAGACACAATCCCGTTCGGGGTTTCCAGCGGGTTGCGAGTTCTCTTCTCGCGGGTCAGTCTACTCACCGCTCTCCAGACGGAGACGTGGTCGAATTCAAGAGACTCAAGGTATGAGTCCCATCGATCAGAGTTTACGTCCCGCAGTAGCTGCTGAACGTAAAGGGACTGTTGTTGAAATCGTCGCTTAACGACTGGGTCACGGGTTTTTTGCCATCTGCGGCGCAGCTGGCGCCGTAGCTAGATGGCGTGTCGTACTTCCGCAGGTAAGGCCGATTTACGATGATTCACCTCGAGTGCGTAGGTGTGTCGATTCATGACACCTTGGACCAATTCCTGAAGATTTGTGGCGCGGAGATCCAGATCGTCACGAGTGACGATTAGGTCCGCCGGGAGAGATGGTAACCTTCGAGAGAGCTCGTCATGATAGGATCGCCAGTTGACTCTCCTAACAATCTGAGCGGGACGTCGAGGTGACGCCGACAGCTCTCGAACAGTTATAACAAGGGGATTGTGATCGGACGAAAGGTCCGACACAGACGAGACCTCGATGTTGCGGGCAACGTTCTTGACAACTACTATGTCAAGAACGTCCGGCCGATGGCCGTAGGTAGGGTCTTCAGGGCCGATGACATTAAGTGCCGGGTCGCCAGAGACGAACCGGAACAGAGAATTTCCATAGGCGTTGACAACGCGGCTGTTCCATGAAGGGTGTTTGGCGTTTAAGTCGCCGGCTACAATGGTTGAGAGGGGGTGGTCAAGGAGGGCGTCCCACTCCTCGGGCGGTGGCGGAGTCCGCCGGCCAGGCCGGAGGTACGCAGAAACAACGCGCAGCTCCGATCCGCCGGCGTCCACCGCCACCGCGCAGCCTTCAATAATAAATGTATCTAGAGAAGGCAAAAGCCTGTGGGATATCCCCCTGTGGACTAAAACAGCTGTGCCCCCCGAGGGGGGACAGCGAGGCCGTAGGGGACGATCCTGACTATAACAGGCATAGGCAGGAAGGGGAAACGAGTGGTAATGAGCCAGATGAGTCTCGGAAAGAAGTATGATATCAACATCATACTCCGTCACGAAAGTCATCAGTTCAGATCGTCTGAGGAGTAGCCCGAAGGCGTTCCACGCAACGATCCTCAGGCTATTAGCCATTCAGGGGAAGCAGAGGAAAGAGGGTAGCTAATGATTGGAAGACCAGGGCAAGAACTGTGGTAGTGTCGCGAGCAGTCCTGATGGATGCAACAAGATTATCTGCCCAGGCAGTCAGGGGATCCGCCGAGGCCCGAGAAGATTCCCGAGACTCCGGAGGACAAGCCTGACTGGCCTCGACAGGGGTAGCAGATGGCGCTGGGCTGTCGGACTGAGTAGTAGACTGCTCACTGGGAGGTTGAGGTCCATGACTGGGGGCGGGCCGGGCTCGCGGAGTTGGAACAGGTGGAACCTGTGATGATGTAGGTCGGCCGGCGGAGTTCTGGCGACGACGAGAGCGCTTGGATTTGCCCGATCGAGCTGGAGGCGGGACAGATTTAGCGGCCATAGCCGCGTAGGAAGGTGCGGGCGCTCCGGCAGGCGAGACAGCGGCACCGGAAGCAACCGGAGTTGCTGCCGGGACCTTGGCAGATGAACCAGTGAGAGGTGGGAATGCCTCTCTCCGGTTAGGGCCAGGACCAACTACACGGCCTGCCTGCGCGCCAGGGCGCACAGGAGGTCGCTGCGGTTTCATGGCGGCGATAAAGTTAGGGCAGCCTCGGTAATTAGCCGGGTGGGCTCCTTTGCAGTTGCAGCATATAGCTGTGAACCCCGTCAATGGCTTATCACAGCCACGATGAGACTCAGCACAACGCACGCAACGCGGGGGCTGATGACAGAAAAGACTGCTGTGGCCGAACCTCTGCCAGTTAAAACACTGCGAGGGGCCGGGCCGTGGGTCAAATGTTCGGACTTGCACCCGTAGGTGCAGAAGATTCTGGAGAGTGTAAATCTCCTCGAAGGGGCCTACTTTCAGTAATTTAACAAGAAAGCTGTTTACAGGTCGGCGATCATCACCTTTGCCAACATGCAGGACGCTCACCGCAGTCGGCGCATAGCCGAGCGCAACAAGTTCCTGCCTGATGGCATCAGTTTCAGTGAAGGAATGTATGCCCGACAGAACGACCTTGATTTCTCGCTCTGACGGGAGGGCAAAAGTGTGGAAAGAGATCTTGCGCTCTGTCAGGAATGCCTGAACAATTTTGCGACGTATTTATAGAGGTTTGGATTTAGAGATGTCGAGTTCTGTTCGAGGTGTAAAGTAGTTGACTCTCCAGAACACGTGATCTATGACTGCACAGAGATAGTAAATAGTCGAACCCAGTTTAGGATGAAGTTGATGGATATCGGGATGAGATTAGACCTCAGGGAAATTCTACAGAGTGATGAAGCGACGCCGATCTTAGTCGACTGGCTTAAGGAAGTGGCGTTGGTGCGAGAGGGAAGGGAGATGACGTAGAGTAGGGTGGGTCAGTGACAACAGTGGGACTCGAAAAATAACGAACATCCTAAGGTGGCGGGGGGAGGGGTTTTGTAAATAGTGAGAGTTTTAGAGTCCGGGGAAGAAGAAATGTGTGGTCGGATAATCTGCAAAAGGCCCTTTGTCCTGGGAGCGGGTAAATATCTGATCACACAGGAATAGATGGGAGGGTAAGTAGAGGGGGTGCTAGTGCACGTCAAAACGGCTCCACCAAGGCCGCCGGGTGTGCAGATCTGGAAGGCTGGCCTTTTGGCCGCCGCTGATAGACTAAGTAGCTTGCTACGAGGTCGACCTTTGGTCAGTGGGAGATTCTTCGTTCTTGAACGAAGGGTCTAAACTGACTCCTCGGGAGATCGGGGAGCCCCAGGAGGCGGGTACGCCCGTCTCCTGCCCCGGTCGGGTATGGGATGGGGGCCTGGGAGTGTCGGGCCCTCAGACCATATTGGTGTTGGACTCGAGGCGGTTTGTGGTTTCGGTGTTGCTGTATCGTTGCCGGGTGCTCTTAGGAGATCCCGGGGGGATGCAAGCTTACCGAAAAATCCTAGATAGTGGATAATCCGAACCCCACGGAGGGTATGGAGCTGCATGTCTCCAAACCCGAGGGGTACTGACCATAAAAACGTCAGGCTCTTAGTCAGAGTTAAATTTCAAGTAGACTCCGCTCCCATGGGGGCCGAGGGTGTTGATAGGACTTGGTCCTGGGCACACACTCTTTAAACTCGATAAACACTGTCGTGAGGAAGTGGAGTAGAACGGAAGCCGGGTGAACATGTTTCCATTAAGGAAACAAGCGGCGCCGGCAGCTGATTTGGGGGCGTATTCGATGCCATTTCGGACAAGCCGAAATGAACGTCTACGCTAGGCTAGGACTGAGTGATCACCAGACACTGAACTATCCACAGGCAACAATAGAACACAACACAGACCGCACAGCACACGGACACAAAAACACACCCGCACAAGTTAAATAAAACTGATTTGTACTGAACTGAAGATGATACTTGTAGTGTTGATGATGCTGAAGACGATGATGATAGTACAAATGATAAATAAACAGTATTTCCGCACAATATGACAAAATTTTGCAGAGCAAAAACAGTCACAGCCTACCCGGGCAAATGCTCTAGGTAGACCCCCCCAGTGTCCGGGTGATGGATGGATGGATGATGCACGGGCGTCTTGCGCCCTAATTTGTGTGCGTTGTCCAGGCCTAGGCCTGATGAACGCCAGGTGCCAACAGGTCAGCGCGGTCGTTTTCTCTGCTCAAGGGTGTTATGGTGCAGTCCGCCGGTCCATGATACATTACATGGCCACCACGTGGGCAAGCTTAAGCTTTTTGCTTCAGCTAATTGTCCCGCCAAGGCGCGACACCATGGTCCCCTCAGGCTAGCCTTTGGGAACGTAGTGACGTACTGGCGAGGACAAGAAGCTCGAGCGCCCTAGGGCGTCGGCCGAAAGAGTAGGTAATGACTCCGAGACAGCCAGTTTCGCAAGGAAGGCACTTGCACAACCTCGCGGGAGCCCGTGTCTCAGGTCATTACCCTGCCAAATCAGCATAGCAGGTGCTGACGGGGATCTTGGTCGTGATCATGGCTTCAGCCAATCGCAACGCCTGGTCGCGGCTCCTTGGTCTCCGAGGACAGAGCCCACGGAAACTTAGAGGCGCGCTGGCGAGGACACGAGGCTCGATCGCCCGAAGGCGGCGGCCGAGTCGACGGAACTTATCAACGGGGCAGTCGGCTTTCGCAAGGAAGGCATTTGCACAACCACGCGAGAGCCCGTGTCCCGGATCAAAGCCCTGCAGAATCGGCAAAGCCGATGCTGGCAATAAATCTATCCATTCAAATCTGCCGCAGCATGATTGACTACAGTTTCGGCAGGCGCAGGTAGTGATTGATGGTGATCGGTTCAGATTTCCAGAAGTTTGGGGGGTTCGTTTCTGGGGGGTTCATGTGATGAACTTAGGGGGGGTCCTCTAACAGCGCCCTAGGGCACCTGACGCGGCGAGGGGAGGTGCATTCTCCATGCTGTTAAGCCTTTGGAGGTGCGGATAAGGGGACTCGCCGGCCTTGGCGAACAAATTCGTTGCCAGGGACCAGACGAAGACCTCTAAGGTGGGAACACGGAGATCCCGGTGTATGGCGGAATTTCGCACATACCACGGGGACCCCGTGAGGGAGCGTAGGGTCCAGTTCTGAAATGTAGTCAGCCTATGCCTGTTGGTGGCCGACAGGAGAGGCCACCAAGCGGGTGCCGCATAAGTGAGTATTGTTCGGAGGAACAGTACATACAATGTTAGTTTTGTACGGACAGCCAGGCGGCTGTTCCGCGAAAGCATAGGTGATAGTTTGGCTCTGACGCCACGAGCCAAGTTGAGGGTTGAGGTCACGTGGGCGTTGAAGTTTAGGTGCCGATCAAGCCGAACACTTAGGTACTTCACCGTCTCAGTCCAGTTGATGGGTCTCCCCTCTAAGGAGAGGGATTGGCATCGGGAAATAGACTTATGAGTAAAGCAGATCGCCTCGGATTTCTCCGTATTGATCGCTACCCGCCATTTCCTTAGCCAGTCCGGAAGCATAGCCAACTGGCGTGTTAACATTACGCTCGTCCGCCAAGGCGAAAGCGAGCTAAAATGAAACATCGCGTCGTCGGCAAATAGAGATAACGTGACCCCGGGATAAACAGGCAGATCGTTCGTGTACAGTACGTACAGAACGGGGCCGAGGACAGATCCTTGTGGGACGCCGGCGGCGACAGGGCGAACCCGAGAGAACGCCCCATCTACGCTGATCCTGAAGGTGCGATCCGTCAGATAGGATCGGAGCAAGTGGACGATAGATGTCGGGATTGGCGAATGCGCCAGTTTGTAGAGCAGGCCTTCGTGCCAGACTTTATCGAAGGCTTTGCTCACATCCAACAGGACGGCGCCTGTTGCCTGATGATTGTTGGCGGCGTCGGCTAGAAGTCGAATGCCTCGCCCTAAACCCAAACTGCTCCTCGCGGATGAAAGCTTCCACCAGGGGCCGAATACGGGCCAGGAGAAGACGCTCGAATACCTTCGAGATTACTGGCAATAGTGATATCGGGCGGTAGCTTCCAGGTAGCGTGGGCGGCTTTTTAGATTTCTGGATCATGATGACATTTGCGGTTTTCCACCGGCGGGGGAAGTACCTCAGCCGGATACAGGAGTTGAACAGCTCAAGAAGAACGTCAACTGCCGAAGGTGGGAGATTCTGCAACGCAGCGGCGACGATGCGATCGGGGCCAGGGGCCTTTCTCTTCTTCAGTCGGCTTAGGACAGACGCAAGGTCATCCTCGTCGACCGAAATAGGAGGATCATTGGGGGGAGCAGAAAAGTATACAGATAGGAAATCACTGACGACGGCCAAATGAGCCGGGTCAGAGATGCCTCTATGGACGGTGAACTGTTCCTCAATACAGTCGGCGAAGACTTCCGCCTTGCCTTCTGCAGAGTATACAGTGCCTTCCGGGATATTCAAGGGGTGGCGAGTCCTCTTTTCGCCTTTTAGTTTACCAGCGGCTCTCCATACGGAGGCGTGGTCGACTTCCAAGGACTCCAAATAGGAGTCCCATCGATTCGCGTTTACGTCAAGCAGAAGCTGCGAGACGTGTTCCGACTGGGCTCGAAAGCGCCGTCTAGCGGCAGGGTCACGGGTATGGTGCCATCTGCGGCGGAGCTGGCGCCGTAATCGGATGGCTTGGAGAACTTCCGCAGGAAGGTCGGAGCGTTTATTACTCACCGGAACAGTATAGGTGTTTTTGTCCATTGCAGACTGGACAAGGTCCTGGAGCTGATGTACCCGGAGATCCACGTCGTCACAAGAGACGAGTGGGTCCGGAGGGACAGATGGCAACTGCCTGGCCAGATCATCGTGGTAGAATCGCCAATTTACTCTCCTAACAGGATGATCGGGAAGTCGGGGTGAGACCGACGGCAGCAAGACAGTTACAAAAAGGGGGTCGTGATCGGACGATAGGTCCGACACCGCACTGACTTGTAGCTGAAAGGGGATGGCCTTAACAATTACAATATCAAGGACATTCGGCGGATAACCCGCAGTGGGAAAGTGTTTCGGTTCGGACGGGCCGATGATGAGGACGCTGGGATCATCTTCGACAGCCCTACGGAGAGAATTGCCGTAGGGGTTTGACGTTCTGCTGTTCCAAGAGGGATGCTTGGCGTTAAGGTCTCCGGCTACGATGGTTGGGAGATCGCTGTCTAGGAGGGCGTCCCACTCCTCATGCGGTGGAGCTCGATGGCCGGGCGGGTGGTACGCAGTAGCAAAGCGCACCTCCAGGCCGGCAACATCCAGCGCCACAGCACATGCTTCGATGAGGGTAGTTTCAGGGGCAGGGAGTTCTCTATGAGAGTGTCGCCTGTGGACTAAGATCGCCACTCCGCCAGATGCGCGGTGGCGATCGGGACCAGTCCTGTCTTTCCTGTAGCAAGCATAGGCTGGCAGGGAGAATCGACGTTTAAGGGCAAGATGTGTTTCAGAGAGGAGTAAAACATCTGCGTCGTACTCCACAAGGAAAGTTGCCAGTTCGGCCCGACGCGCCGGAACACCATCTGCATTCCACGCGACGAACCGAAACTGTCTAGCCATGGTTAGATGAGGGGACAATCAGGGCGATCAGCGATGTTAGGATCGCCATGAGTATTGTCGGGACATCCCGAGCAGCAAGAATTTGCGGGACAATGCCGCTGACCCAGGCCATCGGCTGAGCCTCAGTGACCAATGGTGAACCACAGGCCACAGGGGCCTGACTAGCCGGCACTGGGGCCGCGGAAGGTGCAGATGCTGCCTCCAGGGGATGTTGGGCAATTGGAGCTGGCTGCTCGGGGGCTGGCGAGATTTCCATGGAAGTCGCAGGGGTCTGGGCAACAGGAGCAGGCTCCTGGCCGGGTAGATGCTGGGCAGCAGGAGGGGCGTTGTTAGCCTCTGGGTACATATGATTTGCCACTAGTGGCTGTCTAATCTTGCGCTTAGCGCGCCGTTTCTTAGGCGGCTGGGTCTGTGAGGGGGGTACTGCGGGCGTTGCCGCTTGAGGAGATGGCACTCTGGCAGGTGCTGAGATTCTGGGGGCCACAGGAGGCGCCGTAGCGACCGCTGCAGCGTAAGTTATGGTTCCTCCAGCGGCAGGTGCCGTAGATGCCGAGGCGGGTGGTTGGACTGCCGTCCGCTTCGAGGGTCTAGGAGCAGGGCGAGGAGGTTCAACCTGACGGTTTTGCTCCCGCTGCTGTTTCTTTAGGGCCTTCTTAAAGTTGCTACAACCCCTAAAGTTAGCCGGGTGACTGCCTCCGCAGTTGCAGCACGTCGCAGGTTGAGGCTTCACAACGGGACAATTCTCGTTGTGGGCCTCCCCACAGCGTACACAACGCGGCGGCATCTTACAAAAGGCCGATGAGTGGCCGAATCGCTGACACTGAAAGCACTGGGAAGGCCCAGGCTTACTATTAAATGCCCTAACCTGTACCCGGAGGCACAGAATGGTATCTAGTTGATAAACATCAGCGAAGGAACCAACCTTCTGGATTCTGATGTAAAAAGAAGTGATTTATTTTTTCCGATCACCGGATAGGAGAGGGACGACGGAGGTATGGAAGAAACCCTTTTCCGCCAGATCCTCCCAGATCCACAAGATCGGTGTGTCATGGGGAATCCCGGACACCACAATCTTGAGTTCCCTCTCCTCAGGGAGGGGAAGGTATGAAAAGCGCGACCGGAGTCGGCCAGGAATTTCTGGCAAGCCCGAAAGTCCTGGATCGACTTCGGAAGCAGTCGAATCGACGAACCTTGGGTTTTGGCCTCAATTCGCCCAGACGGCACAACTAGTTTAAGCTCCCGAAGGAGGGTATGCCAATCGGTGCACTGAGGCACGAAGATTGGCGGTATCTTAGGTTGCTTAGGTGTTGGTTCTGGTTCTGGTACTGTGTTTCCAGGGGAAGGTGATATGCGACCTGCCGACTCTGCAGCCACGGCTCGTTTCGCCGCGACAGTCCGTTTTGGGGAAGTCGGCCTGCTTCCACCGCTACCTCGCCGTTTCCGGCTAGGCACGGGCTGGAAGCCGTCCTCCGTCTCCATCTCAGAGTCCGACGACAACGTAGCGCCGAGGGCTGCGGCATAAGCAATGGATAGTGGGTCCTGAGAAGGACCAACACAAGGCTGGTCCCTCACGGGAGGGTCAGATGTTTGGTGCTCCTTAGCAGGAAGAGCAGTAGGCTCGACATGTGAAGGAACAGACGATTGGCGGCCCTTAGAAGGACCAGCAGAAGGCTGGTCCCCCACGGGATGGTCAGATGCATTGTGGCTCTCTGCAGGATCGGCATTATGCCGGACCTGCAAAGTAGCTGTAGTTGGTTGGTGGTCCTTAGCAGGACCAACTGAAGGCTGGTCCCGCGAAGAATTTCCAGATGCTCGGCGGGCCTTAGAAGGACCTTCACCGCGGACAGGGTCAGTATCGGGTTTAGTAGCAGGACCAGCGGAAGGCTGGACCCGCGAAACTTCATCAGATGCTGGGTGGTCCTTAAAAGGACCATCGTCGCGGACTGCAGCAATTTCAGATTTTGATTTGGTGGGGATTCTTACCATCGGACCATCTGTGGAGCTTAGCGTAACGCTTCGCAGCACAGTTGGCTTCAGCAAGGGGGCTACCCTGCCATTGGATTTATTATGGCCCTTATTAGGACCACAACTTTCCGCGGACAGGGGCTCCCCTTGGTCTCGTCCCGACATCGCCGTCGCCAACGGGTGTCGGGTACGCTCTTGGGCGGAGAGAGCAAACTCCCGTTCCGAACTGCACTGGCACTTTGTCACTGGCACTCACCAAACTTCGGCACAGAACACCGCGCACAAAGTAAGAATAATAGCCCGCACACGACTTTTCGCGAACTGGCCGAATTCTGGCCCACTCGAACTGATCCGATATGTTTAGCCAACTGGCTAGTCAGGAGAGGATTTTGAGGTTAGGTTTTTTTGTTCTGCTTCCTTTCAATCGCTAGAGTAGAATGTGAGTGTCCGGGTCCAGAGTTCAGAGTTGCACGGAGCAGCAGCTAGTCGTGCTCCGGTGGTCGCAGTGTCCGGACCACGACCACGATGAATGCAGGGCACAGCTCAGTGCGTGCCCCAGTGACGGCAGCGTCCGGGCAAGCCCGATGACTGCCTGTTGCTTGGTGAGTGCTTGGTGCGAGACTTGTCGCTGAAACGTAGCACTGTGGTAGCGGGGCGTCTTTGCACCCGGTGCATGACTGCAGCATCTGGGATGAGCCCAATGGCTGCCTGTGGATACACGTAGTTCTGGTTCATTCGACAGGTAACCTAGAATAAAATAGGAATGGACAACCGCCAACCAGTTAACTGAGAAGGCGGGGGAGAAAGGTTTTCAATTTTTATTTATTTTAAAAATTTCAGCAATCATGGGCACTGCCGCAGGGACGGGTTCAGGTGACAGATGTCGCCCGTTCCCAGTCCCGCGTGCAGACGCCGTGAGGCGTCGGTCGCTCCCCGCGAGGCAGAGAGCCTCCGTGCCAGTGATAGCGCGTAGCAGCGGCATTCAGCGCGGTCGGCATACTAGGAAGGGAGGAAGGAAACAGCTTTGCAGGTAAATTCTAGGGCATGGGCAGATAGTGAATATGCAAATTGAGGTTTAAGCAGTTTACTTAAACTTATGGTGGGTCATCGAAAATCGCCCGAGGGCGTTTGACCCGGACAGGGGGAGGTGGTTGCGTGGTGCTGATGGTCCTGAGGTAAGGGAAGGAAGAGGTCTCAGCTGCGGCAAAGAGAGTCGCAGCTAATGACCAGACAAAGGCTGAGAGAGTAGGAACTCGTAGACCTCCTCGAATAACACTGTTTCTAACAAACCAAGGAGATCCCGACAAGGAACGGAGGGTTCTGGATTGGAAACTTTCCAGCCTACGCCTGTTGGTGGCGGAGACAAGTGACCACCAAACAGGTGCCGCATAGGTCAATACAGACCGGAGAAACAACAGATAGAGGGTAACTTTCGTGCGCAGCGCCAGGGGGCTGCGGCACGCGAGGTATGGGTAAAGTTTGGCTCGGACGCCGCGAGCCTTGGCAAGGGTGTCCGTCACGTGGGCGTTGAAGCAAAGACGCCGGTCGAGCCGAACGCCTAGATACTTCACCGACTCTTTGTAGGCGATAGGCCTCCCTTCCAGGGAGAGGGGCTGGCATCGGGAGATGGACTTACGAGTGAAACAGATCGCCTCGGATTTCTCCGTATTGTTCGTCACCCGCCATTTCCGTAACCAGTCCGGAAGCTGGTCCAACTGACGCTGCAACTGTGTACTCGCAAAACGCGGGGACACAGAGCTGTAATGATACATTGCATCGTCAGCGAACAAAGACAACGTGACACCGGGCAAAACAGGCAGGTCGTTCGTGTACACAAGGTACATAACGGGGCCGAGGACAGATCCCTGAGGTACGCCGGCGGCGACAGGACGAACTGCAGAGCAGGTTCCGTCGACGCTCACCCTGAAGGTTCGGTCGCTTAGATACGACCGGAGGAAAAACACTATGGACGATGGTAAGGGGGAGTTGGCTAGTTTGAAGAGAAGACCTTCGTGCCAGACTTTGTCGAAGGCCTTGCTCACGTCCAGCAGTGCGGCGGCCGTAGCCGCTCGCCTGTTGGTGGCGTCAGAGAGTTGCGTTACCACGCGGACTAGTTGAAGCGTGGTCGAGTGCTCTCTGCGAAACCCGAACTGTTCGTTGCGGATAAAATTATCCAACAACGGCGAGATGCGGGCCAGCAGGAGCCGCTCGAACACCTTCGAGATAACTGGCAAGAGAGATATTGGCCGATAGCTTCCAGGAAGCATCGCTGAAACGGATAGGAGCCCCCTTTTTTATTTCAGCGGAGGCGAAGGAGACGGGCTGTGATTGGCTGAACCGCTGACGCGATCCACCAATGGCCTGAGAGGGAAGTCTACGCGAACGCTTAGCACGGATTGGCGGGATTTGTTCGCCCACAACGGGTCGATACACTTCCGCCAGCCCGGTAAGAGTCCGGTAGACTGCCTTATGGCGATACCGAGGCAGGCGAGAGATTAGAGGGGCGAAGTTGCCGACTGAAGGTGGCGCTAGGCACACCTAAAGCCGGCACAACGCCCGACCCATCTGTCGGCCTGCAACGGACCGGAGATTTGACTGGAAGGAAGGTGGTGAGATACGATTAGTCGGCGCGTGGACAGATGGTGAGAGGGCAATTTTTTTTTTTTTTTTTTTTTTAAATTACGGTGGGTCGTCGAGCAGAGCTCGAGGGCGGCGGCGTTTGACTGGTGGTGGTCCATCATCGTTATCGAGGTGTTGGAGGTGGGGAAAGTCTGAAATGGATGCTCGATGGAAGAGGTTGAACGTAAGAGTTCGCGCAAATCCATCGAGCGACGGAATCTTCAGCCCTCGCCTGATAGTATCATTTTTACATACCAGGGAGAGCCGGATATAAGGCGAAGGGTAAGGGCTTGGAAGGCTTCCATGCGTTTGACGACGTCGGGGGCGAGTTGGGTCCAAAATGCAGGCGCTGCGTACATAAGGACGGCTCGTAAAAAGAGCAGATAGATCGAGAGCTTCGTGCGCAATGGCAGTGGCCCTCGAGGCGATAAGAATGGGTATAGTTTGGCTTTGACGCCTCGGGCGCGTTGGAGCACTGTGGACACGTGAGCTCTGAAGCTTAGGCGTCGATCAAGAGTGACGCCCAAGTACTTCACAGTACGTTGCCAAGCGATTGGGCTCCCTTCAAGGGAGAGGGTCTGGCATCGGGAAGTGAGCTGACGGGAGAAGGCAATCGCCTCGGATTTCTCCGTATTGATCGCCACCCGCCATTTCCGTAGCCAGGCCGGAAGTAATGCGAGCTGGCGCTGCACCACGTCAGTAGCAAAACGGAGGTTTGCAGAACTGGTGTGGGACATCGCATCGTCCGCATAGAGAGAGAGCGTGACTCCAGGCAATACTGGCAGGTCGTTCGTGTACACTAGGTACAGAACGGGGCCGAGGACAGATCCTTGAGGAACGCCAGCGGCGACGGGGCGGACAGAAGAGTACGTCCCGTCGACGCAGATCCTAAATTTGCGGTCGCAGAGATACGACCGCATCAGATGTACAAATGAGGCAGGGAGAGGGGAGGTGGCTAGTTTATAGAGAAGGCCTTCGTGCCAGACTTTGTCGAAGGCCTTGCTCACGTCCAGAAGGACGGCGACAGTTTGATGATTCCTGTTGATGGCGTCAGTGAGTTGCGTGACAACTCGGACAAGTTGAAGAGTGGTCGAATGCTGCCTGCGGAAGCCGAACTATTCCTGCCGGATGAAATTATCCAGCAGGGGAGTAATTCGGTGATGCAGGAGGCGCTCGAACACCTTCGATAAGACTGGCAAAAGAGAGATAGGTCGATGATTCTCCGGGAGTGTACGCAGCTTGCGAGCCTTCGGCAACATGATGACTTTGGCTCGTTTCCAAGGGCTGGGATAGTAATGGAGCCGGAGACATCCATTGAACAGCACGTGGATGAGTGAAACGAGACTTGCTAGGGCGTTAAGTAGGGCCGCTGCACCAATAAGGTCCTCGCCGGGCGTCCGCTTGGGGCGCAGTCGACTAATGGCCGTTTCCACTTCAGCCTCGTTGAACGGGTCGATTGGGTCTGCGGGAGGGCGGGAAAAACATCCAGATAGGAAGTCTGCGACCGCTGCCGAGTGGCCGGGGTCACAGACGTCTCTGTGAACGGTAAATTGTTCCTCCATGGTATCGGCAAAGACTTCTGCTTTGTCGGCCGCGGAGTACACAATCCCGTTCGGTGATCGTAGAGGGTAGCGGGTCCTTTTCTCGCCAGTGAGTCGGCTCGCAGCCCGAAAAACGGACTGGGGCGTGACTTCCAGAGACTCAAGATATGAGTCCCATCGATGAGCAGTGGCATCAAGCAGAAGCTGCTTGACAAGGTCTAATTGGGCGTTCAGCCTGCGTTTTACGGCAGGGTCCCGGGTTTGTTGCCATCGCCGGCGGAGCTGGCGCCGTTTGCGGATGGCCAGAATCACCTCTTCAGGTAACTGCGACCGTCTGTTGGGCGCAGGGACGTTATAGGTGTGTTTGTCCATGGCGGACGTGACGACTTCTTGAAGATAGTCGGCCAAGCGGTCTACATCATCCGGGCTGGAGATGTCGACCTGGGTGTCAGATGGTACTGTTCGACCCAGTTCATCGTGGAACGATCGCCAGTTGACTCTCGTTACACGATGGGGAGGCTGGAGAGGTGTGTCCAGCGTGGGCCGAACAGTGAGGAGTACCGGGTCGTGACAGACGAGAGGTCTGACACGGCTTCGATAGCGATAGGATAGGCCACGTCTTTGACAACAGCAATGTCAAGGACGTCAGGTAGTCCCCTTCCATTGGGGATATAGGTCGGTGATCTAGGACCAAGAGCGTTCACATGAGGATGACGTTGAACGTATTGGTACAGAGAGCGGCCGTATGGGTTTGAGACACGGCTGTTCCACAGGGGATGCTTACTATTAAAGTCTCCGGCTGCGATGGTTGGTAGAGGGTCTTCTAATAGAGCGTCCCATTCATCCTCGTCGGGCGGTGGTCCACCTCGGGGGGGGGGAGGTAGACTGAAACCAGTCGAACCTCCCGATCCCCGATGCAGAGAGCAACCGCCGTCGCCTCCAAGCGACAAGTCGCCGGAGGCGGCAGGGGGCGGTGGGCGATGCGCCTGTGAACCAGAATGGCTGTGCCGCCAGATGCGTACAGCCGGTTCTGGCCAGGCCGGTCTGTGCGATACGTCGTGTACGCCGGAAGCTGGAACGAGTGTGCAGGAATTAAGTGGGTTTCGTTGAGGAGTATGACGTCTATGTCATATTCAGTTACGAAGGCGGCCAATTCGGCACGGCGAGATAGAACGCCACATGCGTTCCAAGCCACCAGCCGAAAGGGCCTAGCCATCGAGAGGGATAAGCGAGGTCACGGAGGTGAGGACGATAACGAGCAAGGACTGGACATCCTTGGCAGCAAGAATTTGTGGGATCAAGGCGTTGATCCAAGCGCGCACTCGGTCGGCGAAAGTCACGTCCGAGGACGCGGCAGACGCCGGTGCCGCCTGAGGCTTGGGCGCCGGGTGCTTGAACATGATGCCATTCTGGGCGGGGGCCTTTTGTTTCGGCTGCCGAGGATCACGGACATCTGGAGTAGATGGTGGCTGAGGTGCAGCGGGCGTGTGCTGCGTGGAAGCGGGGGGCGATGGTTTGGTCTTTTTCTTGGACGGCGCAGCAGGTTTTGGCTGCTGGGCCGCGGGCTGTGCGGCAGGCTGAGAAGCAGCTGCAGCCGTATAGCTGGGCGCCCCGGTAGACGCCGGTCGAGCTGGGGCAGGCGCAAGTGCCGGTGCCGCAGCGGGGATAGGTGCCGCCGAGGCGGCAGGCCTTGATGCTTGGGGCCTAGCTGGAGGCGCAGGAACGCGCTGCTGCGAGGACTTTGAAAGCTTCTTCAAAGCCGCAGCATAGAACCTGCACGACTTTGATGATGCCGGGTGAGGTTCCCCGCAGTTGGCGCAAGTGGCGGCAGCACGGGCGAGAGGACAAGTGTCCTTCCGATGGCTATCGCCACAGCGCAAACAGCGGGTGGGGTGGTGGCAAAATGCCGATGAGTGGCCGTACCGCTGGCAGTTGTAACACTGCTTCGGTCCGGCTTGGGCTTCGAAGGCTTCAACCCTAACCTTCAAGTAAAACAAAAAGTTGATTCCATAAATGGCCTGGTAATCACCTACCTTTCGTATCTTCACCAGGAACGCATTGCGCGCTAGTTTCTTGCCGGGGGATAAGAGAGGCGTTACACTATGGACTCTAAAGCCTAGACTGGTGAGTTCATTAGAAATGAGCTCAGGCGGGGTATCTGCAGGGATACCGATAACTTGTACCTTTAGTTCCTTCTCATCCGGCAAGGCACAGGTGTGGTAGGGGATACCCGCGTCCGTGAGGAACTTCTGTGCAATACGGAAGCTCTCCACGGTCGTGGGGTTGAGGCGAATGGAATTGTCACCTTGGGCCGAAGCAGTCAAGGTGCCAGAGGGAGTGCACCGGTGTATACGCCGCATGAAATTAGCCCATTCTGAAGGCCGGGCGAAAATCAGAGGCGGGATACGCCGGGGCTGGTCGGGTATTTGCTGGGAGGCCGAGGTAGATTGCCCCGCGGTTGAGCCACGACGCGACGTTCGACCAGAATCCGTGGAGGTGGCACTGACGCGCCGTTTCCGGCTGACAGATTGCCATGCACCATCGGTGTCCATGGCCGAGTCCGCATCGTGAGTTTCCCGCGACGAGGTAGGTGTAGGGTGGTCCTGAGAAGGGCCATCCGGGAGAGGTTGCGCCAGAGCGCTAGCAGGGATTGAGAGGTCCTGAGAAGGACCGACGGAGGCAGGTTGGCCCTGAGAAGGGCCGACGGAAGATGGGTTGCGGGCAGCCATCGGCGAGGCGAAGCCTACGCCTTAGGCGGAACGGACTAAGGACTACGACCAAGCACTACGGTAAGCAAAATACAAAAGCAGATCACTTACCGACAAGCTCCAGGCAGCAGCGGAACAAACACGGAACACTGCACGGCACAAGAAACACAACACTGCACTGAACACACTGCACTGCACTGATTCTTGAGTAGT
This sequence comes from Magicicada septendecula, assembly GCA_034769895.1. Taxonomy (NCBI): domain Eukaryota; kingdom Metazoa; phylum Arthropoda; class Insecta; order Hemiptera; family Cicadidae; genus Magicicada; species Magicicada septendecula. The sequence goes on along the minus strand of CM068367.1, from coordinate 750,234,849 downwards.
TGGTTAAAAACTTGCACAAACACTTGTAAAATTGAATGGACGCACTGTTTAAGTCACGGTATAACCGGAGACTGAGAACTCACAGAATATGAAGAATTTCCCATCAATAGAGAGCTCAAGAGAGATGTTGCTCCTTCGAATCGCAGGGCTGTTATGCAGTGTCCGGTAGCTAATGGGGGGACGGGGCTCAAGGCCCCTGCATGGTAGCAGTGCCCGGAGTGACTCCTCCGATGACTGCAAGTAGGTCGGGCTCTCTCAAGGACTTTAGGTAAAACAAGGTCAAGTGGGTGGGATGGTGTGCTCCTTTTGCAGTTGGGTAGGGGAGAGGATCTCACAAGTGAGGTGCTCAGCCTAGCCAAAGTCTGGTAGAGTTTGGGCCCTGAAGCCAGCGGTGACGCGTCCGAGTCACAGCGGAGAAACCTCCCGGGACATATGAGTACCGGTTGGCCAACGCTGCTGCCTCCGACGTGGCCTCACTGTCCGCATAGCGGTGATCAGCACAGGCCCGTTGCGTATCCGGGGCGGGCGCCTGATGAAAGAAGGCACTTGCACAACTGACATAAGACAACCCCGCCGAGGCCGCAAACGACCAGGGCAGACCATTCAGGGCAGAGTGAGTGGTAATGCTACGTCTAAGTTGTGATAGGTGTTCTGTTTGAGGTAGGGTACTAGCGGTAGGGTGTTGACTCCCTCAGGAGAAGGGCCCTATGTAGGAGACTATGGGGGGTCGTCCAGCAGAGTGCGGGGTCTCTTGACTACGTGGCAAGGGGGACCTTCGTCCCTGGCCAGGTCACGGAGGTGGGGGTAGCGGGAGTCTGCAGCCCGGAAGAAGAGGCCCACAGAGAGTCTGAAGACAAACTCTTCCACCGTTTGCAGACGGAGGCCCGTCCTGATAGCTCTGTTACAAACAAACCAGGGCGAGTTGGAGAGGATACGGACGGAACTGTTTTGGAACTGTTCCAGCTTACGCTTCGTTGTGGCAGATAAGAGGGGCCACCACGCTGGGGCTGCGTAGGTGAATACAGTCCTGAGAAGCAGGAGATACAGGGTGAGTTTAGTGCGCAGTGAGAGGGGACTTCTGCGCGAGATGAGTGGAAAGATTTTGGCTCTGACGCCACGGGCTTGTCGGAGTTTGGTTTGGACGTGGCCGGCGAAGCTTAGTCGACTGTCAATAGACACCCCCAAGTACTTCACCGACTTCTTCCAAGCGATAGGGTTCCCATCTAGGGTGAGGGGCTGGCATGCGGTCCGCTTGCGCGTGATGCAGATCGCTTCGGATTTCTCCGCGTTGATCGCCACGCGCCACTTACGTAGCCAGGGAGGCAGAAGGTCGAGTTGGCGTTGTATCACTGTGCTAGCAAAACCAGGGTTCTGCGAGCTGTAGTGATACATGGCATCGTCAGCAAAAAGGGAAAGAGTGACGTTGGGATATACGGGCAGGTCGTTCGTGTACACGAGGTACAGAACGGGGCCGAGGACTGATCCTTGGGGAACGCCAGCGTCTATGGGGCGGTCAGAAGAGACCGCTCCATCTACGCTAATGTGAAAAGTCCGGCCGCGGAGATACGACCAGAACAGTCTCACAGTAGATGCGGGAAGGGGCGTGTGTGCCAGTTTATAGAGCAGACCTTCGTGCCAGACACGGTCGAAGGCCTTACTAACGTCCAAGAGGACGGCTGCGGTGTGCAGCTTTTTGTTTGCAGCGTCAGAGAACTGGGTAACGACGCGGACTAGTTGTAGGGTGGTCGAATGCTCCCTGCGAAACCCATACTGTTCGCTGCGGATGAACCCATCAAGCAGCGGTACAACACGGGCGTGCAGGAGGCGCTCGAACACCTTCGATAACACGGGCAGTAGTGAGATGGGGCGATAATTTTCAGGGAACATGCGAGATTTCCCGGGTTTAGGGATCATGATTACCCTTGCGTTTTTCCACAGGCGAGGGAAGTAATTGAGGCGGAGACATGAGTTGAACACGTCCAGGATGTGGTCAGTGACAACTGATGGGGCATTCTTTAGGGCGGTCGCTCCTATTCTGTCCGGGCCGCAGGCCCGTTTAGGATTTAGCCGTGCGATAGCATGGACGAGATCGGCTTTTTCAAAGGGGGGTGGGGGATCCGTCAAAGGTTGGGCGAGATAGTTTTCGAGGAAGTCCTCGACGCGAGCCATGTGGTCCGCGTCGAAGACGCCTCTGTGAGGGGTAAATTGTTCCTCAACGGAGTTTGCGAAGACCTCAGCCTTGCACTCCGGTGAATGAACAACACCCGTCGGGGAGTCAAGGGGATGGCGAGTCCTCTTTTCGCCAAGGAGGCGACCAGTGGCCTGCCAGACGGAGGCGTGGTCGACTTCCAGGGATTCAAGATAGGTGTCCCAGCTATGCTGATTGACATCAAGCAGGAGTTGCTTGACGTAATCAGACTGTCGGCGATACTGCCGCTTGACAGCGGGATCGCGAGTGTTTTGCCAGCAGCGGCGAAGGCGCCGCCGCTGGCTGATGGCTTCTTGGACTTCGGCAGGGAGTCGAGACTTCCTACTATGTGCTGGGACAGTGTAAGAGTGGGTATCCATGCAGCGGGTAAGAGTGTCATGGAGATGAGTGACTTGGCGGTCCAGCTCCCTTCGAGAGGGCGCTGGGGCCTCGGGGGCTGATGGGAACCTACGGCACAGCTCGTCGTGGTAAGAGCGCCAGTTGACTCTCTTACCAGGACGGGCAGGCGGGGAGTCGCTTGTTCGTCGGAGCGTCACAACCAGCGGGTTGTGGTCGGACGATAGGGCTGAGATGGCCTCGACCAGGATGGGGCAGACAGCGTCCTTGACAAGAACTATGTCGAGAACGCCTGGCTGGTTGGCAGGGTTGGCGGGGATGTATGTCGGTTCGGCCGGGCCGATGACGAGGACGTCAGGCCTGGTCGAGGCGTATTGGGCGAGAGCACGACCGCTTTGATTAGTCAAGCGACTATTCCAAGACGGGTCTTTGCAGTTCATGTCTCCGACTACAATGGTAGGCAGATCATGGTTAAGGAGCGCGTCTAGCTCCTGGGGGTGTGGCACCAGGCCAGGTTTGTTGTAGACGGAGACCAGCCGAAGCTCGGTTCCCGCTACGCTGATTGCGACCGCAGTCGCTTCGATTTGGGTAGTCGGGGGGGTAGGTAGAGGTCGGTGAGATAATCGCCTGTGGATGAGAATGGCTGTGCCGCCAGATGCGGCTCGGGTGAGTGGCACTGGGCGGTCCGTACGATAAGTAGCGTAAGCTGGTAGGTTAAATCGGTGTTGGGGACGCAGGTGGGTTTCAGAGAGGAGGACTACGTCCGCGTCATACTCGCTCGCGAAGCAGGCCAGCTCAGCTCGCCGCCCGGCTACGCCATTTGCGTTCCAAGCAACGAGTGTGAGAGGCCTAGCCATTGCGGGCGAGCAACAAGGACGTAAGGGAGGTCATGATTGTGACGACCAGAGAGTTCAGGTCGCGCGCAGCAACTAGTTTTGGCAGGAGATCTTCCATCCAGTCTTGCAACTCCGCGATCGTTAGCACGCCCTCATCGGGCTCGCTCACGGCCGCGGGGCGGCGGACTAGCTGGGGAGCTGGCTTCGAGGTTTCTGGGGCTGCCTCGGGCTTAGGTGGTTGGACCGATGGTAGTTGCTGTGCGGCGTCCGGGTAGCATGTAGCATGTAGCAATGTAGTAGCGGGGCGTCTTTGCACCCGGTGCATGACTGCAGCATCTGAGTCGAGCTCAATGGCTGCCTGTAGATATACATAGGTCTGGTTCTTCGACTGGTGCCTAATATCAGGAATGGACAACCGCCAACCAGTTAACTGAGAAGGCGGGGGAGAAAGGTTTTTAATTTTTATTTATTTAAATTATCAGCAATCAGTGGGCACTGCCGCAAGGACGGGTTCAGGTGACAGATGTCGCCCTTTCCCAGTCCCGCGTGCAGACGCCGTGAGGCGTCGGTCGCTCCCCGCGAGGCAGAGAGCCTCCGTGCCAGTGATAGCGCGTAGCAGCAGCATTCAGCGCGGTCGGCATACTAGGAAGGGAGGAAGGAAACAGCTTTACAGGTAAATTCTGGGGCATGGGCAGATAGAGAATATACAAGTTAAGTGAGGTTTAAGTTTACTTAAACTTATGGCGGGTCATCGAGAATCGCCCGAGGGCGTTTGACCCGGACAGGGGGAGGTGGTTGCGTGGTGCTGATGGTTCTGAGGTAAGGGAAGGAAGAGGTCTCAGCTGCGGCAAAGAGAGTCGCAGCTAATGACCAGACAAAGGCTGAGAGAGCAGGAACTCGTAGACCTCCTCGAATTACACTGTTTCTAACAAACCAAGGAGATCCCGACAAGGAACGGAGGGTTCTGGATTGGAAACTTTCCAGCCTACGCCTGTTGGTGGCGGAGGCAAGTGACCACCATACAGGTGCCGCATAGGTCAATACAGACCGGAGAAACAACAGATAGAGGGTAACTTTCGTGCGCAGCGCCAGGGGGCTGCGGCACGCGAGGTATGGGTAAAGTTTGGCTCGGACGCCGCGAGCCTTGGCAAGGGTGTCCGTCACGTGGGCGTTGAAGCAAAGGCGACGATCTAGCCGAACGCCTAGATACTTCACCGACTCTTTGTAGGCGATAGGCCTCCCTTCAAGGGAGAGGGGCTGGCATCGGGAGATGGACTTACGAGTGAAGCAGATCGCCTCGGATTTCTCCGTGTTGATCGTCACCCGCCATTTCCGTAGCCAGTCCGGAAGCTGGTCCAACTGACGCTGCAACTGTGTACTCGCAAAACGCGGGGACACAGAGCTGTAATGATACATTGCATCGTCAGCGAACAAAGACAACGTGACTCCGGGCAAAACAGGCAGGTCGTTCGTGTACACGAGGTACAGAACGGGGCCAAGGACAGATCCCTGGGGTACGCCAGCGGCGACAGGACGAACTGCAGAGCAGGTTCCGTCGACGCTCACCCTGAAGGTTCGGTCGCTGAGATACGACCGGAGGAAAAACACTATGGATGATGGTAAGGGGGAGTTGGCGAGTTTGAAGAGAAGACCTTCGTGCCAGACTTTGTCGAAGGCCTTGCTCACGTCCAGCAGTGCGGCGGCCGTAGCCGCTCGCCTGTTGGTGGCGTCAGAGAGTTGCGTTACCACGCGGACTAGTTGAAGCGTGGTCGAGTGCTCTCTGCGAAACCCGAACTGTTCGTTGCGGATAAAATTATCCAACAACGGCGAGATGCGGGCCAGCAGGAGCCGCTCGAACACCTTCGAGATAACTGGCAAGAGAGATATTGGCCGATAGCTTTCAGGAAGCATGCGCGGCTTGCGGGGTTTAGGAATCATAACGATGTTGGCATTTTTCCACAGGCGGGGAAAGTACTGTAGCCGGAGACAAGAGTTGAACAGCTCGAGAACGAGGTCAACGCCTGAGGCCGGGAGATATTGTAATGCAGCGGCCCCGATCCGGTCAGGACCGGGGGCGCGACGGCGGTTTAGTCGACAGACAGACGAAACGAGTTCGTCTCTGTCGAACGGGAGGTCTGGGCCAGCGGGAGGGCGAGAAAAATAACCAGATAGGAAGTCCCGGACATCTGCCGAGTGGGCAGGGTCCGAAACGCCTCGATGAACGGTAAATTGCGACTCCATGCAGTCGGCGAAGACCTCAGCCTTGCCTTCTGATGAAGACACAATCCCGTTCGGGGTTTCCAGCGGGTTGCGAGTTCTCTTCTCGCGGGTCAGTCTACTCACCGCTCTCCAGACGGAGGCGTGGTCGACTTCAAGAGACTCAAGGTATGAGTCCCATCGATCAGAGTTTACGTCCCGCAGTAGCTGCTGAACGTAAAGGGACTGTTGTAGAAATCGTCGCTTAACGACTGGGTCTCGGGTTCTTTGCCATCTGCGGCGGAGCTGGCGCCGTAGCCAGATGGCGTGGAGTACTTCCGCAGGTAAGGCCGATTTACGATGATTCACCTCGAGTGCGTAGGTGTGTCGATCCATGACACCTTGGACCAATTCCTGAAGATGTGTGGCGCGGAGATCCAGATCGTCACGAGTGACGATTGGGTCCGCCGGGAGAGATGGTAACCTTCGAGAGAGCTCGTCATGATAGGATCGCCAGTTGACTCTCCTAACAATCTGAGCGGGAAGTCGGGGTGACGCCGACAGCTCTCGAACAGTTATAACAAGGGGATTGTGATCGGACGAAAGGTCCGACACAGACGAGACCTCGATGTTGCGGGCAACGTTCTTGACAACTACTATGTCAAGAACGTCCGGCCGATGGCCGTGAAAGGGGAAGTAGGTAGGGTCTTCAGGGCCGATGACATTAAGTGCCGGGTCGCCAGAGACGAACCGGAACAGAGAATTTCCATAGGCGTTGACAACGCGGCTGTTCCATGAAGGGTGTTTGGCGTTTAAGTCGCCGGCTACAATGGTTGAGAGGGGGTGGTCGAGGAGGGCGTCCCACTCCTCGGGCGGTGGCGGAGTTCGCCGGCCAGGCCGGAGGTACGCAGAAACAACGCGCAGCTCCGATCCGCCAGCGTCCACCGCCACCGCGCAGCCTTCAATAATAGATGTATCTAGAGGAGGCAAAAGCCTGTGGGATATCCGCCTGTGGACTAAAACAGCTGTGCCCCCCGAGGGGGGACAGCGAGGCCGTAGGGGACGATCCTGACGATAACAGGCGTAGGCAGGAAGGGAAAACGAGTGGTAATGAGCCAGATGAGTCTCGGAAAGAAGTATGATATCAACATCATACTCCGTTACGAAAGTCATCAGTTCAGATCGCCTGGGGAGTAGCCCGAAGGCGTTCCACGCAACGATCCTCAGGCTATTAGCCATTTAGGGGGAGTAGAGGAAAGAGGGCAGCTAATGATTGGAACACCAGGGCAAGCACAGTGGTAGTGTCGCGAGCAGTCCTGATGGATGCAACAAGATTATCTGCCCAGGCAGTCAGGGGATCCGCCGAAGCCCGGGAAGATTCCCGGGATTCAGGAGGACAAGCCTGACTGACCTCGACAGGGGTAGCAGATGGCGCTGGGCTGGTGGTCTGAGTAGTAGACTGCTCGCTGGAAGGTTGAGGACGATGGCTGGGGGCGGGGCGAGCCCGCGGAGAGGGTACAGGTGGAACCTGTGATGATGTAGGTCGGCCGGCGGAGTTCCGGCGACGACGAGAGCGCTTTGATTTGCCCGATCGGGCTGGAGGCGGGGCTGATTTAGCGGCCATGGCCGCGTAGGAAGGTGCGGGCGCTCCGGTAGGCGCCGGGATTGAGGCCGCTGCAGGCGGCGCCGAAGCGACGACTGCAGGCGAGACAGCGGCACCGGAAGCAACCGGAGTTGCTGCCGGGACCTGGGCAGATGAACCGGTGAGAGGCGGGAATGCCGCTCGCCGGTTAGGGCCAGGACCAGCTACACGGCCTGCCTGCGCGCCAGGGCGCACAGGAGGTCGCTGCGGTTTCATGGCGGCGATAAAGTTAGGGCAGCCTCGGTAATTAGCCGGATGGGCTCCTTTACAGTTGCAGCATTTAGCTGTGTACCCCGTCGTAGGCTTATCACAGCCACGATGAGGCTCAGCACAACGCACGCAACGCGGGGGCTGATGGCAGAAAAGACTGCTGTGGCCGAACCTCTGGCAGTTGAAACACTGCGAGGGGCCGGGCCGCGGGTCAAATGTTCTGACTTGCACCCGTAGGTGCAGAAGATTCTGGAGAGTGTAAATCTCCTCGAAGGGGCCTACTTTCAGTAATTTACAAAGAAAGCTGTTGACAGGACGGCGGTCATCACCTTTGCCAACATGCAGGACGCTTACCGCGGTCGGCGCATAGCCGAGCGCAACAAGTTCCTGCCTGATGGCATCAGGGTCGGTAAAGGATGGAATTCCCGACAGAACGACCTTGATTTCACGCTCTGACGGGAGGGCAAATGTATGAAAAGATATCTTACGCTCTGTCAGGAATGACTGAACAGAGCGGAAGTCCGGGATCGTAGCGGTCGCCAGCTTTAGCGAGGGGCCTTGGCACCTCGCCTCGACCTTGACCGAAGGGAGAGCTCGGGATAAGGAACGTAACAGGTCAGAATAATTCCTATTATCCGGAATTACAATAGGAGGAATGCGAGGAGGAGACACAGTTTGGGTGGTAGCTGGATACTCACGTTGCACGCGCTGAGTGCCGCTGTTACCATGATTAGATGGCAGATCTGCAGCTGAGGCGGGCGGCGGAGTTTGGGCCAGTTTTCGCTTGCGTTTGGCAGATTTGCCCTCCACAAGCGAGAACTGTCCGTCCCCCGACCCAACACTGCACATTTCTACCGCACTATGATCACTTTCACTATCACTTTCACTGTCGTGAGGAAGTGGAGTGGTACGGAAGCCGGTTGAGCATGTTTCCATTAAGGAAACAAGCGGCGCCGGCAGAGGATTCGGTGGCGTATTCGACGCCATTTCGGACAAGCCGAAATGAACGTCTACGCAGGTCTAGGATTGAGGGATCACCAGACACTGAAAACTATTCACAGGCACAATTGAACTCGACACAGACCGCACAGCACTCGGATACAAAAACACTCCCGCACAGATTAAATAAGACTGTTGAGCACTGGACTGTTGGTGAATCTTGTAGTGTAGATGATGAAGAATATGATGATGATGAAATAAATGATGAATATTCAAGATTTCCGCTAAATTACACAAAATTTTGCAGAGCAAAAATCGACACAGCCTACCCTGGCAAATGCTCTAGGTAGACCGCCCCCCGGCGTCCGGGTGATACCCGATGACTGCATGTTGCCTTGCTGTTACCTTGGCTAGCGATCTCGCGCTTTCATAGGAATGGAACCTCCATCAATTTTATTTTGGAGGGACAGGATGTTCGATTTTTCTTGGACCCTGGGACCTCGAAGAGACCCGTGACGGCTGAATGGGGGAGACCTCGAAGACCTTTCGCTTGAGAAGCAGGAATTACCCTCCCACAACGGGTAGGGCGCCCCCAGCCGCTCAGGAAAAGTCTCCGAGGGCTGCCAAGCGGCAATGTCGGCGCACGGGAGAGAGCGTAGGAGGAGGCAGCGTCCACCAGAGGTGGCACTAAGCGCACCTAGGGCGAGCGCAGACCCCCCTCTAGTCTGTCACCGAGCGCCAGCACGGACAAGAGAAAGAAGGAAGGAGGAGGAGCGTGAAAATACTCAAGGTCGGGGGGATTGGGCAGATGTTCTGTAACTGCTTATGGGGGGTCGTCAAGCAATGCTCAGGGGCGTTTGTGTCGTCTAGGTGGTGGGCCGACATCTGTGCTTAGTCGACGGATGTGGGGATGGGTCGAGACATAGGCTCGGGAGAATAGGTTGAGGGCTAGGGACCGAACGAATTCGGTAAGTGAAGGAACCTTCAACCCTCGCCTGATGGCATCATTTCTGACAAACCAGGGAGAGTTGGAGATGTAGCGGAGGGTTCGGGATTGGAAAGCTTCCAAACGGGCGACAACGGATGGGCTGAGTAGTACCCAAAAGGCGGGGGCTGCGTAAGTCAGGATTGCCCTAAGAAAGAGCAAGTAGATGGTGAGTTTAGTGCGCACAGGCACTGAACCCCGATGAGAGAGAAAGGGAAATAGTTTGGCTCTGACGCCTCTGGAGCGCTGGATACTCAGAGAGACATGAGGTGCAAAGCTTAGGCGTCGGTCAAGAGTGACGCCCAAGTACTTTACAGTCCGTTTCCACTCGATTGGGCTCCCTTCAAGGGAGAGGGACTGGCAGCGGGAAGTTAATTTATGAGAAAAGGCGATCGCCTCGGATTTTCCGCATTGACCGCCATCCTCCACTTCCTTAGCCAGTCCGGAAGTACGGTGAGCTGACGTTGCACCCGCCACCCGCGAAATCAAGACTTGCTGAGCTGGCGTGGTACATAGCGTCATCCGCATTGAGAGAGAGAGTGACTCCAGGCTGAACAGGCAGGTCGTTCGTGTACACGAGGTACAGAACGGGGCCGAGGACAGATCTCTGAGGTACGCCTGCGGCGACTGGTCGGACGGATGAGTACGACCCTTCAACGCATACCCTAAAGATACGATCGCACAAGTACGATCGGAGAAAATGAACGAATGAGGCAGGGAGGGGGAGTGGGCCAGTTTGTAGAGAAGGCCTTCGTGCCAGACTCGATCGAAGGCCTTACTCACGTCGAGCAATACAGCGACGGAGGACAGATGCTTGTTATAGGCGTCCGTCAAATGGGTAACAACCCGGACGAGTTGAAGGGTCGTCGAGTGCTCCCTGCGAAAGCCGAACTGCTCCTGCCGAATGAAACCATCCAGCAGAGGCGCGTACCGACCGTGCACGAGGCGCTCGAGTACCTTCGATATGACTGGCAACAGTGAGATGGGTCGATGGTTTGAGGGGTCAAAACGCAGCTTGCGAGGCTTGGGGATCATGATGATTTTCGCACGCTTCCACAGGCTGGGGAAGTAATGAAGCCGGAGACATCCATTGAAAAGCTCGTTGACCAAGTTGATGAGGCTAGGGGGAGCGTGTTGGAGCGCCGCCGCTCCGATACGATCATCGCCGGGCGCCCTCTTAGGGCGAAGTCGACCAATAGCCGAGACAACATCGGCCCGGTCGAACGGGGCAGGGATGTCAGCTGGAGGGGGGAAAAATATCCAGATAGGAAGTCTGCAACCTCGGCCGAGTGGACGGGGTCGCAGACGCTTCCGTGGACGGTGAATTGCTCCTCCATGGTTGCGGCAAAGACTTCAGCTTTGCCGGCCGCGGAGTACACAATGCCGTCCGGTGATCTGAGGGGATGGCGGGTCCTTTTGTCGCCATTAAGTCGACTCGCAGCCTGCCAGACAGACTTGGGCCGGACTTCAAGAGACTCGAGGTACGAGTCCCAACGATGTGCAGTGGCATCAAGCAGAAGCTGCTTGACAAAGTCAGATTGGGCGTGTAGCCTGCGTTTGATAGCAGGATCCCGGGTTTGTTGCCACCTCCGGCGGAGTTGGCGCCGAGTTTGCATGGCGAGGAGCACCTCTTCAGGTAGTTGAGACCGGCGATTTGTCTCTGGGACAAGATAGGTGTGTGTGTCCATAGCGGACGTAACGACTTCTTGAAGATAGTTGGCCATACACTCCGCATCAGCCGTAGAGGCGATGGGGGCCGGGGGGTCAGATGGCACTGTTCGTTGGAGTTCGTCATGATAGGAGCGCCAGTTGACTCTCCGTGGACGAGAGGGGGTTGGAGAGGTGTGTCCAACAGGGGACGAACAGTGATAAGTACCGGGTCGTGGTCGGACGAGAGGTCCGATACAGCACTTACAGTGATAGGAGTGGCCAGGTCCTTGACAATGACAATGTCAAGGACATCCGGAAGGCCCCTAGTGGGCACGTGGGTCGGTGAGTCAGGACCAATAACTGAGACCTGCAGATGACGCTGAACGTAGCTGTAGAGCGAGCGGCCACGCGGGTTCGTGACACGGCTGTTCCAAGAGGGATGCTTGGAGTTGAAGTCTCCGGCAGCTATAGTAGGTAGTTCGTGGTCGAGGAGGGCGTCCCACTCCTCAGGCGGCGGAGGCCCTCCGGGCCCGGGAGGAAGGTACGCCGAAATTAGGCGAACCTCCCGATCCCCGATCCAGAGGGCCACCGCCGTCGTCTCCAAATACCTAGTATCTGGAGGAGGTAAGAGACGATGGGCAATGCGCCTGTGGACGAGAATAGCAGTACCCCCGCTGGGACGAGCGGGGGGTTGTAGCCGGGGCCTATCCGTGCGATATGTAGTGTACGCCGGAAGCTGAAAGGAAGCAGCAGGGGTAAGGAAAGTTTCGGAGAGTAGGATGACATCTAGGTCATGTTCAGTGGCAAAGTTAGCCAATTCGGCTCGGCGAGACGGAACGCCACACGCGTTCCATGCCACCAGCCGAAGAGGCCTAGACATTGAGAGGCAGGAGAGTCATGAGGGAGGTAAGAATGGTGACTAGCAGAGACTGGACGTCCTTGGCAGCCAAGATTTGAGGGATGAGGGTCTCAACCCAGACACGCAAACGATCGGCAAAGGTCGGGTCCGAGGACCCTTCCTCCGTCGATGGCGCCCGCGGCGTGGGCGGGGGCACTCGATACATGATACCATTATCGGGCCGAGGTGTAGTTGTAGGCTGCCGAGGCTCTTTGGGAGCTGGGGCAGATGCTGACCTAGTTGCAGCGGGCTTGTACTGCGTGAGGATGGTGGTCGATGACTTTTTCTTCCTTGGCGCGGGTTGCTTTCGCGACGAGGCCAAAGGAGGGAAAGATGCATCGGAGGCGGCGGCTGCCGCGTAACTGAGCGCTCCGGCAGGCGCTGGGCAGGTCGGGGGGACTACAGCGGCTGCAGGCGCAGACGAGGTAGCCGGAACTGGGGCCGCCGGGGCGGCAGATGCAGGGGCTGAGGGTTTCTTGGGGGCAGGTGGGATAGGCTTTTGGGCCTTGGTGATGCGCTTTAGGGCGTCATGATAGTGTTTGCACTGGCGAGAGCTTGCCGGGTGTGGTTCACGACAGTTTGCACACGTGGCAGTGGCGGTGCGTTCACGAGGACAATCGCCCTTGTGATGACCTTCACCACAACGAATGCAGCGTGTCGGATAATGACAATAGATACTGCTGTGCCCGTACCGCTGGCAGTCAGTGTCCGGGTGATGCCCGATGACTGCATGTCGCCTGCTTGTTACCCTGACCAGCGATCTCGCGCTGTCTGAGGAATGGGACTTCCATCAATTTTATTTTGGAGGGATAGGATGTTATTATTTTTCTTGGACCCTGAAACGTCGAAGAGACCCGCGACGGCAGAATGGGGGAGGCCTCGAAGACTTTTCGCTTGAGTAGTAGGAATTACCCTCCCACAACGGGTAGGGCGCCTTTAGCCGCTCAGGAAAAGTCACCGAGGGCTGCCAAGCGGCGATGTCGGCGCACGGTAAAGAGCGTAGGAGGAGGCAGCGTCCACCAGAGGTGGCACTAAGCACACCTAGCGTAAGTGCAGACCCCCCCCCCAGTCTGCCGCCGAGCGCCTGCACGGACAAGAGAAAGAAGGAAGGAGTAGGAATGTGAAAATACTCAAGGTCGGGGGGATTGGGCAGATGTTCTGTAAACTGCTTATGAAGGGTCGTCGAGCAATGCTCGGGGGCGTTTGTGTCGTCTAGGTGGTGGGCCGACATCTGTGCTTAGTCGACGGATGTGGGGATGGGTCGAGACATAGGCTCGGGTAAATAGTTTGAGGGCAAGGGACCGAACGAATTCGGTGAGTGAAGGAACCTTCAACCCTCGCCTGATGGCATCGTTTCTGACAAACCAGGGAGAGTTGGAGATGTAGCGGAGGGTTCGGGATTGGAAAGCTTCCAAACGGGCGACAACGGATGGGCTGAGTAGTACCCAAAAGGCGGGAGCTGCGTAAGTCAGGATTGCCCTAAGAAAGAGCACGTAGATGGTGAGTTTAGTGCGCACAGGCACTGAACCCCGATGAGAGAGAAAGGGAAATAGTTTGGCTCTGACGCCTTTGGCGCGCTGGAGACTCAGGGTGGCGTGAGATGCAAAGCTTAGACGTCGGTCAAGAGTGACGGCCAAGTACTTTACAGTCGGTTTCTATTAGATTGGACTCCCTTCAAGGGAGAGGGACTGGCATCGGGAAGTTAATTTATGAGAAAAGGCGATCGCCTCGGATTTCTCCGCATTGATCGCCATCCTCCTTAGCCAGTCTGGAAGTACGGCGAGCTGACGTTGCACCAGGCCAGCTGCGAAATCAAGACTCGCTGAGCTGGCGTGTTGCATGGCGTCATCCGCATAGAGCGAGAGAGTGACTCCAGGCTGAACAGGCAGGTCGTTCGTGTACACGAGGTGTCCCGGGAGTTTAAGTCCCGGCGCTTCTATTGTGGAGAAATTACTTAAGAGGATGAACTGCCGAAATAAATTTAATTATGGAAATTACGCGTCGGTACGGGGTTGACGTTTCGGGGGTTTCACTGAACACCGACGCAATCTGTTGGCGGAATAGTGCGTTTATGTTTTCGACGCGCTTGTTTGAGGCAGGATCATTCAGTCTGAATTCAGCAGTAACGGGCAGAAGCAGTCGTCTCCCCCGGCGAACCAAATTTCTTTAAGATTTCTAGTTTCTACTCACTATGATTGAGTAGAAGCTAAGCTATCTCCGGTAAGTGAGTTTAATGTATATTGTTCCTTTTATCGTAAAAGATTTAAAATTTAATTTGAAATTAACTTGGTTGCGAATGAATAAAGGTTTGAAGTTGCCACGTGGCGTGTGATTGAAAAGGCATGTTCATGGTTAAATACTCGAATTATTTTAAGCTCTAATACAGCCTGATATTTTGTATTTTATAATTAACTATTGTACCTGTGAAAAGTGGCGTAAAGGAAAGATTATTCTGTAATTTGTGAAACTAGGGAACTTTACGAAACGGTTTTGAGCGAGCACATGGTGCTATACGCCTTATGCCTGTTTGAGTCTGTTAATTTGCATACATTCATCACTTTATGAACTTTAATATAGTACATTATGTTGCGTTATGAATATATATTGTAACCTACCGAATGACCGGTAGTACCCTAAGTGCAAATTAATTGCGGTATTAAAAATATTAAAGGTCGTGTTTAAATAAAATTTAATTATGTGTAGAATATTATTTTGAAATATATTAAAGTTTGTAGTTGTTGAAAATTGAAAGATACTAATTTGATAAAACCATTTAAAATGTTACATTCGAGGTTACTCAAAGTGTGTTTACAATTGTAGAATTATAATTGTCTGAAAAGAATTCCCTTAGATAAAACAAATAAAATAGTTGTGTTAATATTATTCAAATACTAGCTTTGCTTAAGTTTAATAGTAAAGTATAATAGTTGGTCGCTTGATGATGGTGATCGTCTTGTTGATACTAGCTGTGAAACTTCTCTTCCAGGTCGATAACAGTCTAAGTACGTTACGTCTAGTAATGTCTGGACAATAGAATAAATATAATATACTTTCACGTACCTGGTCGTGTTTTCTAGAAGTTCAATAAGCTGTCAAAACGGTTTACAAAAAAACCAACTCACTTTAGCTATAAGGTTAAGTTGCCTTGTTTAATAGTGGGCGCCACACGGATTTATTTTGGGGAAATCCCGTGGAAAACCAATGAATAGAATTAATTAATGATTTTAAAAAAATTTAAAATAATTGTTTATTACCTTTATGGCAATGCAATTCAAAATATTCAATCACAACTGAAGGTTGTTTTGAATTTTTCTGCATAAGATATTTAGTTACTTTTTAGAAATAAATTAAGTCGAGTTATGCTGTTAATAATGGGTTTTTATTCATACCCTTGATAGAGAATTCAAACAAATATAATTAAACACATACAATGATGTATAATTGTAAATAAGTTATTACATATCCTGTAAGGCTTGCTCAGAGCATAAGCAATAAATCTGGTTAAGTCCAGATATTTCTTTTTACTTTAAACATTAATCTTATTTAAATCTCAGGTGTAAGTTCTTTGAGACACAAAAAAGAAAGTTTATGCCTACACAATAGCTAATGAATTTCTGATATAAGATAGACTAGTAATGTCTTTGATGTTACTATTACTAATAAAAATGAAAATAAAAATAACCTATTTCATAGGTTATGCGTTCGTCACGCTTGGTTTATGATTTACAACGTTATATTTTGAGAACACTTATAACTAACATTCAGCTTAACTAATATTGACAAATTCATTAAATAAATTTAGACATGGTGTAATATAGAAAAATGTTTCAGTGTTCTTGCGTCAGTACAGATCAGTGTATCAAAACGTACAGGTTATGGCGCTCGTAGTAAAATGAATAAATGTTTACACTGTTACCTGGTGTTTTAATCTTTCGATTAAAATTTCAATTAACACCTCGATAATCGGATTATAATGATTATCGTTATTCACTACACACGCACAAGAACAGAGAATTTCGATCCACTTCTGACTTAAAGGATCATAAATAATACTATTTAATTCTTTCTTCTGTTCATTATTCTTCCCGCACTAAATAAAATAATACTGCACATAATCACAACGATTCTTTGTAGAATATCTTGAAGTAGTTGTAGGTTGTTGTCAAACTGTTTCCTTTGATGTACTATGGTAATGACGCTATCAGTAATTAAAGATGATGAGATGGCCAGCGTACGTTCCTCACTGAATGAGATTAAGAAGTGTCTGCTGAAAATCAGTTACAGCTCTTTTTATACCCGACCCCTTGATCGGCTCTAGGCAACATTGTTAATTACTAAGCAATTTTGTCATTGGCTTAGACAGGTGTGATGAACGTGACGTATTGTCTTTTCAACCGTCAAAAACGGTTTTCTAACTGCCAAACGCTGAGATGATTGACAGTTGTCGATGTTATTGGTGTTGATAACCAAATTTCTTAAGCATATTTTGTAAATGATGCTAACGCCTTTCACGCACTTAATATAGTTGCGATTGGGGCTGTATCGCCATCAAATTAAAGAATATTTTGTCCTCTTTAATTTGATATAGTTTGATACAGAGTTAATTTCACTTCTACTGACATTGCTACATAAACAATGTTCAGGTACACTATTTCACACTGTCGTCTGTTTACCGAAATCGGCGTTTATACACTCTGACTAATATAGTATATGTTCTACATCGCGTTTTATCACTCAAACGTTTATGTGAGAACACTATTAAATCTGTACTGATATTTAATTACTGTACCTTATGAATAAACCTTAACTTTATACATTGTAATGAACTGTTCCTACCTACTATGATATTTCGTTTCACATTAATTTGCTCTATTCTACTAACTAACAATTGAATTATAAATTATATCATTTTAATAATGCTTATTGCTATGTTTGAGCATAACAATTGTTAAGTGTAGGTGACCTACATTTATATTACTTCCTAATAATCACCTCATTGATGATTGTTTGGTCTAGGCCTTGTTAAGGCATACCGTTTATACTGGAATTCTGCCTTAAAAGCTTTTATTAGTTCACAATTCGGTAATTTTGCTGAGGTAGCTTATTGGTATAAGATTCCCTCTTACAAACGTGTTTATTTGTCATAAGTATATTCGAGATTGAAATATAGCTTCATTTTCATTTTGTGGCCATTGCTAATTTTAGTTCTTGGCCTCAATAATTACTAGTCATACTTAATTCATTCTCAGCCAAATGCTGATTCTGATCTCACATTATTCAGATTCTTATTTAATCATTTTTTAGTAACATATCATATTCTGTTTACATTATTCACTGACTCGCTTGACAGCTTAAAGTGAATTTAAATTGTCCATCAGTTTGTGTCAGTTATAGTCTGGTTGTAGTGTCAAACAGTATTTGGGTTTACTGTTTCTTGTGGCACTTCTGCTTCTTTCTTCTTCCATGATTCCTCTCTTCTTGGTTATTCTTATCATTACCTTATCTATTTATATTATCGTTATGTACTTATTAAACTTGATAGTATATGTTTAGGTTATGTAACATCTGGTTATGTTACATATACTCCCCCCTCAAAATTGATAATTTGAGAAAAAATTTGATCTTTTGATAAAATTATCATTTCATGTCAGTTTTTTGCATATTACTACTGTTTTTTGTCTTGTACTCTTTACATTGATCTTTAACATACTATTAGTGTGTTACACTAGCTCGATGGCTTGCCTAGTGATATTATTCTTAGTTTACTAGTATTTTTTCCAGTTGCTTACATTTTAAGTCATCTAATTATAATAGGTCTTATTTCTTAAATTAACAATTTCCTGTCTTATATACATTTCTCTTTCTTCTTACATATTTCTATCTTTGTGATAATCTCAATGGTTCTTACATTTTATACCTCATAGATTTTTTTTTCATAATAGTCCTTGATACATTACAATATAACTCCCTAACTTTTGTAGTGGGTTCGGAATCAGAGTGGCTCACTGTGGCTTACATTCTCTGCCGTTCCTCAATACACATACTCAGATTCAGAGGCATACTCTTCTCTGTCTGAGAAAAAAATAAACATTGCACCTGGCAATAGTTGCACTATCACAACACAAAATATAATACATATCATTCATTTTCAATAATATAATATCTTCAATATAATATTCAAGGTATCAGAGGCTTTCATTTGTATCACATTTCCTTCTTTTACACTTTATAACATACTTTCTTTTCACAGGTAATTATTTCTTTTCAGACTTGACATTCTCGACTATGCTTTTTTATTAGCCGTATCGTTACTTTTTATACTAGTTGACAATTGTTTTAGTTTACTTGAGTATTCTTAAAATTACACACTTACATTGATGCTTATATAATTATGCGGTTGTCTTTCACATATAGAGTCTATAATATTTTATTTTCACAATAGTCTACAAGTTTTTCTTTCTCTCGCTAGTAATTTATACTTATCCTGAATTATCAGGTTTTACATTATTCATATATAAAATGTTCTTGGTTAGATGTTCTCTGACATATTTTGCTACATACAATATTTGATAGTTACAACACATGTGATAATATAATAACAATATATTGATATCTAATTTTATAGACATTCTTGGGGTTACATGGTTCATTTAATAAACATTTTTTCTCTCTCTTTACTTTCCATAATAATATCCTTCTTTCATGTTACACTCTTTGTTATTCTTCTTCTCTACTCCTTCAAGTGATGGTGGTTTTCACTTATTCTGGATGATTTTAATTATCTTTTATGGAGTATACAATATTTGATAATTGCAATAAACATTTAACTACATACCATATTCATTTGGTAAACATTTTTTCTCTTTTTTTTTTCTTCTAAGTATAGCATAGCAATTTTAGTTATAAAAGAGTAGTAGCTCCTCTCTAAATTAATCTAACATAGGAGTATTTAAAGTAAGTTTATGTCATTATCCTAGGTATATTTTAGTTATATGCCACTTTTGGCTCTCTATGACGTAATAGATGTCTTTTTTTTTTCTCATTAAATTATTTAGTTTACAACACATATTTTTCTATCCTTTAGTGTGATAGATCTGGTTCTTTTTTAACAAGTAACAAATAGTTAGGCCTATATCTTAATCCTACACACTTTTTGTAACACAATAGGGCAAATAGGTTTGCTATAGACAATTAGTTACCTTCAATAATTTGGGCATAATACGTGATCCTTCTAATCACTAAATGAGTTCGTTTATAGTAATCATTTTTAAAACATATTTTTTCCTTTTTATACTCTAAATATTCTGGTGATACATGTCGTCTACCACTATAAATTATCTGCTCTTAACAATAGTCATTTTTATGGTCTACATACATGGGGTTATTTTGTGCTTTTCCACTCTATTGGGTTCATTATTGGGGACAATTACGTTACACAGGTGTCCTTTCCCATATCAGTTTCTAGTATTACATGTTTGGGATATTTGGGCACTCTGCAATTACCTATCCTAACCAATTTCTTTAATTATAGTACTTCTTCAATGACGTTTGGTTGTAGGTACCTTTGACCCTTTTATTTATCATGTCAGTGAGTTCATAGGTATTGTTTTCATGGTCTTTTGTGATAGTATATGGGCCGATTTATAGTACTAGCAGTTTCTTTGTGATGCCCTCCATTGTGCTGGGCAGCTCCCTGTTTCTCAGTAATACCTGATCTCCTATTTTATACTTTATTATCCGGGTTGGCGCTTGCTGTTTATACTTCCTTTTACGTTGTTCCAACTTCTCCATGATCTTGTCGTGGTATTGGATCCTATTAAATTGATACTCTGGACTCTGAAGGAACTTAATTATGTCACTAATCTCTCTGGGTGGAGGCTTTTCGAACATGGCATTGTATGGGGTGGTGTCAATTGACTGGTGGTACGCTAAATTGATAAAATCTTCCGTAGCTGGGATGTACCCACTCCACTGTCTTTGTTGATTCGCACAATAAGTCCTAAGAATCCGTCCAACCTCTCTTAACACTCTTTCTGAGGGATTGCTACTGGGATGGTACACTGCAGTTTTGTACGTTTTTATTCCATGTTCCAGTAGCGTGTCCTTCCATCTCCGTCCTTTGAATTGGGTACCATGGTCCGTGATTATGGTTTTCGGGCAGCCTACCTCAGGTATGTAATTCTGTGCTATTAGGTTGAGTATCTTGTTGGTGGTTGCTCGATTCATTGGGTATAGTTTTACATATTTAGTATAATGGTCGAAGATAATTAATAAATATTTGTATTGTTGTCGACCTCCACTTCTGGGAAATGGACCACAGATGTCTACAAAAACTTTCTCTAGTTTCGCCGAAGATGTTATGGGAATCATCTGTCCCTCCTTCCTTTCACTTGTGCATTTCACCCTCTGGCATATCTGACAAGTTCTAATATATCTCCTAACCCTTCTGTTTATGTCCTTTATGTACATGTGTTCCTCCAACGCCTTTGTTACTTTAATAGCACCCATGTGCCCATAACGAACATGGTAATCTGTGATTATGTCCTTCTCTATTGTTTTAGGTATTACTAATTTCCAAACATTATAGTGACATTTAGTTTTAATAAATAACATATTATTAACCACACAGTAATAAGGGGTTATTTTTTCATCTTGATTATCCAATCTTTGTAAAATTCACGTTAATTTATTGTCTTGTCTTTGGTGTAACTCTACCTCTTTGATAATGCCTTCTAACTCTGTACGGCTTTCCAAGATGTTATAAACTTTGGCTAGTGTTTCTTTTTCACCTTCATAAGTTTGATTGGTAATGTTTACTCGTGATAGCACGTCGGCGGCTATGTTCTTCTTGCCAGGGACG
This sequence comes from Magicicada septendecula, assembly GCA_034769895.1. Lineage (NCBI taxonomy): Eukaryota > Metazoa > Arthropoda > Insecta > Hemiptera > Cicadidae > Magicicada > Magicicada septendecula. Next base: position 750,214,088 of record CM068367.1, on the reverse strand, counting down.
TACTCCCAACTAATGTTGTACTCTTGTAGGACCAATGTCCACCTTGCTAACCGCCCATGGCTCAATTTGCAGTTCTTTAAAAAGGATATGGACTTGTGATCTGTCCTAACAGTAGTAGAATATCCTAATATGTAAGTGCGGAATTTTCCACATGCAAAAACTACGCTTAAGAGTTCTTTTTCCGTTACATTATAATTTCTCTCACACTTATTCAAAGTCCGGCTCGCGAAGCTTATTACCAGATGGTTTCCATCATCGTCTTCCTGGTATAGGGTGGAGCCTAAACTGATGTCACTGGCATCACAATCAATTCAAGTAGAAAGGTTTATCAAAGTCTGGATGGTGTAAAATTACTGTCTCTAAAAATTTGGTTTTGATCTGTTGAAATATACTTTCCTGTGCTGGACCCCATGTCCATTTATCCTTTGAGGACAATTGCGGAGACAATCTGGTTGTTAGTTCCGAATAATTGTTCTGAAACTTTCGATAATAATTGCATAACCCTAAAAATGATTGTAATTGTTTCTTATTCCTGGGAGTGGGGAACTTTTGTATGGCTTCGATTTTTTCTGTGGATGGAGTTATTCCTAATTCGGTTAGTTGGAATCCTAAAAATTGCACCTCCTTCGCAATAAGTTGGGATTTTTCCAGCTTTAAGGTAATATGGTTAAATTCTTGGATTTCGTTGTCCATGACGTGTCTGTTACTTAACTAAATATCACTATAATATTGATGACTCGGAACACAAATTTTGTGTTCCGAGTCGTCAATATTATAGTGATATTTAGTAATATGGTTTTCTGATAGTTTGTTTAGTACATGGTCTACCCTCTGACAATGTTCCTCCCAGTTTGTAGATGTTATTAACAGGTCGTCCATGTAGACGGTAGTGAATTTAAGTGCTTCCTGTCCTAACACCTGGTCCATGCATTGTATGAATATTGCCACTGAATTTATTAACCCGAAGGGCAACCTCTTAAAGTGATAATTGCGTCCCTCAAATATAAAAGCAACATATTTTCGACTGTTGGGATGCAACTCTACTTGCCAATATCCGCAGACCGTATCCCGTGAGCTTATGAATTGTACACCATGGAACTTTTTTAGAATCTCCTCGATTTCGCCCGGAGATGTCCGGTTATTGACTAAATGTTTGTTTATTTCTCTCGCATCCAAACAGAGCCTCACCTTACCATTTTTCTTTTTAATTGCTACAATGGGGCTGGTGTAAGGGGACTGGCTGTGTTCTATTATATCGTCCTTTAACAGCTGGTTGATTTCGGAGTGAACCGCCTCTTTAAGGGAGTATGCGATGGGGTAAGATTTGCGGTTGAAGTTAACCGGTTCTTTGAAACTTAATACACATTGGTAATTCTTAACCTTTCCTGGGAGATCTGAAAATACGTGTCTATACTGGTCATATATGTTTATTAATCTTTCAAGTTGGCCTGGACTTGGTGATTTTGTTCTGTTGGTTGACTGGAACTGTCTTATCTCTCTAATCTTTTCTTCCCATAAATTATCATTATTGTTAGTGTATTCCAGCTCATGCCTGGATGTTTGGTATCTAGGGTTGGTTGTGCTTTGGATGTGGTATACCGTTCTCTCTGGGGGAAATTCCCTGTTTCCAACAATATCTGCAGTCCAATCTGTGTCAGACATTTTTAACGTTAACTTATTTATACTTAAATCAATTGTGGCTGAGTGCCTTCGTAAAATGTCGCAGCCGATTAAACTACGAAATGGCAAACCCGTTGCTATTAAAAATATCATCGGTATCTTAACACCTTGACTGGTTACTTCTAACCTAACCTGCTTCTTCACCGACTTATTTTGGCGTCCCGTAGCTCCTATCAGGATAATGTTAGTAACAGGCAAAGTTGGTATGATAGCTCTGTTTTCCTCCTGAATACGATTGAGCTCGGTGCTATCCATTAGGGAAACGTTAGCTCCGGTGTCGATCATTAAGGTGACAGTTACTTCATTAATTTTAGCCGCCACGTACACGATATCGTGGGTGCACTGATGGTGATTAGTTACTTCCTCTTCTAACAATTCCTGTCTTATATTTTTCAGGTAATGGTTGTATAAAATGGTAATTTTATTTGGACTTGTGCCGTAATCAATAGAGTGGTTCAGCGAGGGGTTTATGTTGTCATAATTTCTCACTGCTGTGAGGAGTTTAAAGAGCTGGTGCTCTCTTCTTGGCGCCTGTCTTGATCATCTACATGATTTCTATCGTCCGTTGTCGTACGTCCTCCATGATGGTCTGGTTCATGGTCAGGAACGAAGTGCACTTGTGGCCGGTAGTCGCTGTTGCGGCTGTCGCCCTCAACGCTGTTATTTCTCCACCGTCCTCCTCTTATACTTCCTCTCTCTCCATTGAAACTGTTTTGTCGCTGGTAGTACCGCCTTCTACCGGGGTCGTAGTTAGCTTGCACATGATTAGCTCGGCGATATTGTGGTGGTGGATTATTCCCGCCTTGGTTTGGTGGTCGGTTGGTATTATTATTGTAATTGGGTCGCCGGTTGTTATTATTATTATTTTGGCTACCGTTATTATTATTGTTACTACTTTGGTTATTCGGCCTACTGTTATTGTTATTATTATTATTGTTGTTATAATTTTGGTTTGGGTGGTTATTATTACTAAAATTACTCCTGTAATTTCTGAAGTTGTTATTATTATTATTGTTTATGTTACCGCCCCTATCATTAAAATGGTCATTCCTCGGACGACTCCTTCGGTAATACCCTTCATGTTCCTGATCCTCGAGCAATGCGGACATAGCTTGTATAGTTTTAATTTGCCCCCACTGACGTGCCTTAGCGACACCCTCTTCAAAGTGGTACGACAGTTTAGTAACGAGGCATTCTTCAGGTATTCTTGTTTCTAAATTGCGCGCTAGACACACCTGACCCAAGAAATAGGAAGTCATTGTTCCTCTTCTGCCCGCATCATATTTACCGTGGCATATGTGATCGCGTACTATGTTTTGTGTGGCCTCTGACCAATATTTCGCGCGGAATTGAGTCTTGAATTCCTCGTAACTGTTGACTTCGTGGCGCGTTGCAGTCCACCAATTATCATATATTTCCTTGAAATACTCATCTATCAAGCTTCTTATGTTGCTCCATCTGGTCTCTCGGATTCGTGCCAAGTTTTCTTCAACGCGTGCTAAGAATTCAATAGGGTTTTTCCGATAGTTTTTAAAATTAATCGCGTCGCGGTTGTCATTTGGTAGCAGATACTGACCTTGGATAGGACGGTTGCGAATGACTTCAATTTCTTCCCGCATTTGCACGATTTCTTGTTGTCTTAGTTCCTCAATTCTTTCCCGATTAGCGACGGTTAAATTTCTTACCGCGTCTACTGATGTACTTACCTCCTCACAGCGCTCACCTACGTCGGTCCTCACCCGCTTAATTTCCTCTTGACTCATTCTTTTCAAGGATTCTATTCGGGCTTCAGTCACCTCCTCTATGGTGTCGATCCTCCCGTCGACCTCTTCTCTCGTTCGCTTCAAATCCTGGTCATGCTGTTCACATCTTTTGTTTACTTCTATTATTTCTTCCCTCACGACCGCTATCTCCACGTCTACTCTGGTGTTAATTTTCTCACTACCTTCTTCCATCCTCCGGCTAATTTCGTTTAATGTGGTGTTCAACTCTTCTCTTAAGGCTTTGCCGCTGTCTTCTATTTTATCGTTTAACGCGTCCATGGCTCTGTGGGTATTGTCTATCTTTTTATTCAAGTCTTCTTTCAGTGATTCCATGTTTTTATTAATGGACTCCATTTTTTCCTGGCTGTCATCCATTTTTTGGTGGATTGATTCTATGTCCCTTTTTGAATTTTCATTAATTTTCGTGAAATTATTATTGACTTGTCCGAATTGTTCCATCATCATTCTCATCATGTTATCCCATCTTGCCTCTTCGGATGGTTTGTCTGGTCGTTCGCCGACTATTACTTCTACTTCCGGTTCTACCTGGGGTGTTTCTTCATGTCGAGTTTATATATTATTAATGGTAATGACTTCCATTTCGTGTATGGGTTGTGCTTCATAGGTCTCTGTATTTGGTTGTACTTCTCCTACCCTACTGTCCTTATATCTCGTATCATATTGATGGGTGTGTGGCATGTTTATCTTTTGTGTCTACCGGGCTGTTTATCAATATAAAAAATATTTTTATTAAATATTTTTTAAGCCACACTAGTTGGTGCGCCAATCTGTAACCTACCGAATGACCGGTAGTACCCTAAGTGCAAATTAATTGCGGTATTAAAAATATTAAAGGTCGTGTTTACATAAAATTTAATTATGTGTAGAATATTATTTTGAAATATATTAAAGTTTGTAGTTGTTGAAAATTGAAAGATACTAATTTGATAAAACCATTTAAAATGTTACATTCGAGGTTACTCAAGTGTGTTTACAATTGTAGAATTATAATTGTCTGAAAAGAATTCCCTTAGATAAAACAAATAAAATAGTTGTGTTAATATTATTCAAATACTAGCTTTGCTTAAGTTTAATAGTAAAGTATAATAGTTGGTCGCTTGATGATGGTGATCGTCTTGTTGATACTAGCTGTGAAACTTCTCTTCCAGGTCGATAACAGTCTAAGTACGTTATGTCTAGTAATGTCTGGACAATAGAATAAATATAATATACTTTCACGTACCTGGTCGTGTTTTCTAGAAGTTCAATAAGCTGTCAAAACGGTTTACAAAAAAACCAACTCACTTTAGCTACAAGGTTAAGTTGCCTTGCTTAATAGTGGGCGCCACACGGATTTTTTTGGGGAAATCCCGTGGAAAACCAATGAATAGAATTAATTAATGATTTTAAAAAATTTTAAAATAATTGTTTATTACCTTTACGGCAATGCAATTCAAAATATTCAATCACAACTGAAGGTTGTTTTGAATTTTTCTGCATAAGATATTTAGTTACTTTTTAGAAATAAATTAAGTCGAGTTATGCTGTTAATAATGGGTTTTTATTCATACCCTTGATAGAGAATTCAAACAAATATAATTAAAGACATACAATGATGTACAATTGTAAATAAGTTATTACATACCCTGTAAGGCTTGCTCAGAGCATAAGCAATAAATCTGGTTAAGTCCAGATATTTCTTTTTACTTTAAACATTAATCTTATTTAAATCTCAGGTGTAAGTTCTTTGAGACACAAAAAAGAAAGTTTATGCCTACACAATAGCTAATGAATTTCTGATATAAGATAGACTAGTAATGTCTTTGATGTTACTATTACTAATAAAAATGAAAATAAAAATAACCTATTTCATAGGTTATGCGTTCGTCACGCTTGGTTTATGATTTACAACGTTATATTTTGAGAACACTTATAACTAACATTCAGCTTAACTAATATTGACAAATTCATTAAATAAATTTAGACATGGTGTAATATAGAAAAATGTTTCAGTGTTTTTGCGTCAGTACAGATCAGTGTATCAAAACGTACAGGTTATGGCGCTCGTAGTAAAATGAATAAATGTTTACACTGTTACCTGGTGTTTTAATCTTTCGATTAAAATTTCAATTAACACCTCGATAATCGGATTATAATGATTATCGTTATTCACTACACACGCACAAGAACAGAGAATTTCGATCCACTTCTGACTTAAAGGATCATAAATAATACTATTTAATTCTTTCTTCTGTTCATTATTCTTCCCGCACTAAATGAAATAATACTGCACATAATCACAACGATTCTTTGTAGAATATCTTGAAGTAGTTGTAGGTTGTTGTCAAACTGTTTCCTTTGATGTACTATGGTAATGACGCTATCAGTAATTAAAGATGATGAGATGGCCAGCGTACGTTCCTCACTGAATGAGATTAAGAAGTGTCTGCTGAAAATCAGTTACAGCTCTTTTTATACCCGACCCCTTGATCGGCTCTAGGCAACATTGTTAATTACTAAGCAATTTTGTCATTGGCTTAGACAGGTGTGATGAACGTGACGTATTGTCTTTTCAACCGTCAAAAACGGTTTTCTAACTGCCAAACGCTGAGATGATTGACAGTTGTCGATGTTATTGGTGTGATAACCAAATTTCTTAAGCATATTTTGTAAATGATGCTAACGCCTTTCTCGCACTTAATATAGTTGCGATTGGGGCTGTATCGCCATCAAATTAAAGAATATTTTGTCCTCTTTAATTTGATATAGTTTGATACAGAGTTAATTTCACTTCTACTGACATTGCTACATAAACAATGTTCAGGTACACTATTTCACACTGTCGTCTGTTTACCGAAATCGGCGTTTATACACTCTGACTAATATAGTATATGTTCTACATCGCGTTTTATCACTCAAACGTTTATGTGAGAACACTATTAAATCTGTACTGATATTTAATTACTGTACCTTATGAATAAACCTTAACTTTATACATTGTAATGAACTGTTCCTACCTACTATGATATTTCGTTTCACATTAATTTGCTCTATTCTACTAACTAACAATTGAATTATAAATTATATCATTTTAATAATGCTTATTGCTATGTTTGAGCATAACAATTGTTAAGTGTAGGTGACCTACATTTATATTACTTCCTAATAATCACCTCATTGATGATTGTTTGGTCTAGGCCTTGTTAAGGCATACCGTTTATACTGGAATTCTGCCTTAAAAGCTTTTATTAGTTCACAATTCGGTAATTTTGCTGAGGTAGCTTATTGGTATAAGATTCCCTCTTACAAACGTGTTTATTTGTCATAAGTATATTCGAGATTGAAATATAGCTTCATTTTCATTTTGTGGCCATTGCTAATTTTAGTTCTTGGCCTCAATAATTACTAGTCATACTTAATTCATTCTCAGCCAAATGCTGATTCTGATCTCACATTATTCAGATTCTTATTTAATCATTTTTTAGTAACATATCATATTCTGTTTACATTATTCACTGACTCGCTTGACAGCTTAAAGTGAATTTAAATTGTCCATCAGTTTGTGTCAGTTATAGTCTGGTTGTAGTGTCAAACAGTATTTGGGTTTACTGTTTCTTGTGGCACTTCTGCTTCTTTCTTCTTCCATGATTCCTCTCTTCTTGGTTATTCTTATCATTACCTTATCTATTTATATTATCGTTATGTACTTATTAAACTTGATAGTATATGTTTAGGTTATGTAACATCTGGTTATGTTACAATATATATATATATATATATATATATGTATATATAATTATGAAGCATTGAGGCCTTGAGTGTGTTCTAGTACTTTTAAAAGAAAAATCTAAAGTGAAAAATGTTAAAATGGGTTATGATGAACAGAGTGAGTTTTTTATGCTGTGGGATGCGGGTGTTGTGAATTATGGGTCACTGAAGTAATTATCATTATAAATGTTTAGGGTTCCCGACTCAGTCGGAAGTCTGACTTACTCCACGTGTGGTTAACCATCTGCCACAATGCCATAAATATATCTAGACTCGATCTTGGCCGCAACGGGAGGAACGACTGCACATCACGCCACAGTACCCATGAGACATCTCCTGGATTACACTAAGGTGACATTTAAGCTTTAAAAATACTCTAGGCGCTGCAGCAAATACCACGTGTTGTGACATTATTCTCAGTTAACTCAAGTTCTACTCAATTGTGCTCGCGTCCAGCTGGACATAATGTTGGGTTACAAACTTTCTCTAATATAGATTCAGAATGTAATTACGCCCCAAAAAATAATTGCAGACCCGGCCGAGGGGCACGTGTCCGGCGACCATTAATTTTATGTTTGTTTTACGGTAAAAGTTGTAGTTGTAAAAGTTGTGGGGAATCAGAATTTTGTGATGTATGTGGGTGCTGTTAGTAATGCTGGGGGCTTGACCGGCTGGTCGGGTCCCTATTACCATTTTGTGTTTTGTATTAGTTAATCATTATTAATAAATGTATATTTTAAAAGGCGTTGGAAGTTTTTAAGGGATTATAGGGTTTTTTTTACTCTCTTACTTGAATCAGGCACCTGTGGGGGCAGTTCCATGCAGGAACCGGACGTGTTCTCTAATGTTGGATCAGGCCCTGGCGCGTGTCGGCGGTCGGGTCAGTTCAGATTTTCTGTAAATTTCTTTATATATTTCTACAAGTCTTAAGCAAATGATTTTACAACTTTATAAAATCATTCAGAATGTACCAATACTTAAAATCATTATTGTCTTTCTTACTGCCATAGTCAGTTCAGGATCTCTTAAGTTTGTTATCTATATTTATAATATTAGTTTCTCACTATTTCATTCTATAATTGCAAAGTTATAAAATCCGCCTCAGTTTATATTTTATTTTCTTGTGGTTATGTTCCCCTCCTTGGATTTTCTTTAAAATTGTGAATTCTTATAAAAGCTTAAAAGAAAGTGAAAAACTTTGTAACCCCTCTTTATTTTTGGAACTTTATAATTTTTTTTTTTTTTTTTTTTTTTTTTTTTTTTTAAGAGGGGCCACTAAATATTTAAAACTAGGCGGAAGGCCTAAGAGAAGCATAAAATGCGCTGGGTCCAGTGAGACGGGACTTGCAATTAAACTCTCTGTTAACCAACAATAACAGCTTTTATTATATCTGAAAAATTCGCCCCGAGACCGGCGGCAGTGTTACGAATACCGCCTTTCTTCAGGGAAAGAAGAACCAGGAGCCAGCTGCTGCCGGTGAATCGAGTAGCTGGTAGAAGAAGCAGCTGGCAGAAGTTTGCTCTTATTAGGACCACCTGTCGCCGGCAACCATCTCACCGGCCAGGAAAGAAGAGGACTGCTCTGGGCTCTTGGTGAGTGCCATATATCAGTGCTTTTCCCTAACCTACCCACGGCTGTTAGGTAGCGCTGCCCCGGACGATCCTTGCGAGCCCCCACCAGTGGTAAGCGAGCTTGGATATCGCCGGGGTAAAGGGACCAGTGGACACCAGTCTTGGTAAGGACTGGTAGCTAACGAAGCTGGTCGTTAGCCCAGCTCCTCCTGTATCGCCGTGAGCAGGGAAGTCGCGTGGGTTACCCAGCTTCGGCCAGACCCAAGATCACTGGCGTCTGGCAGCGACTGCCTAGCAGTCTCTGTCCGGCGGCCACACTTGGCCAGCATGCCCACTACGGGTGACGGCACGAGTGCCGAGACGCTCGGCTCTGCCTTGCCCCACGCGGGCGACTCGCCTGAATCGCCTCGGGCGATGGAAACGGACGATCCTCTTCCTCACCCGTTACCTCCTCTTCCGGTGGACGAGTCGGACGACTTCGCGACCGTTGGTCGGCGTAGACGACCGGCTAAGAATCCGAAGAGGAACCATTCTACCGAATCCGCTTCCTCTCGGACCTCGGCCATGGACATCGGTCCTTCTCAGGGCCAACAGGCTGCGGTTCCGACTGCTTCGGGGACAGCTCCAGCTGTTTCCGCTGTTGGTCGCGCGCCGCCTTTGTTCGTCCACGGGGTGTCCAATGTCGCCGCCTTATACAGGCGGCTCACGGCCTGTTGGCCGACAAACTTGACCTTAAACTGCTTGGCGGTGACACGGTCAAAGTTGTCGTCCGTCGGATCGATGACCACCGCTTGGTCGAGTCCTTTCTGCAGGCAAATAACCAGCAATACCATACCTTTTCACCCAAACGAGTCAAACCCTTGTCTGTTATTCTGCGTGGGCTTGACGCGCACACTGATCCCCAGGAGATCCTTTTGGAACTCCGCGAACTCGGTTACCCGGTGCAGGCAATATTTCGCCTTTTCACCAATTCAGAAAAACGTGTACCTCTCCCACTCGTCCGTCTCCACCTCGAGCAGGGCGAGGCTGCAGACAAGATATTCCACCTGACGCGGCTGTTTGGCTTCCGAGTCAGGGTGGAATCCAGTCGCCCCTCGGGCAAGATCGCGCAGTGCCACCGGTGCCAGAGGTTCGGCCATCATACCGACGCCTGTCGCAGTGCCCCGGCCTGTTTCGTTGTTCCTTGGGACATTCCACCCAGGCCGCACTGTGGCAGACAAGTCCTACTATCGCTGCATCAATTGTGGCGAAGGCCATGCAGCCAATTACAGTAACTGCCCGGTATACAGGGCGGAACTCCTGCGGAAACAAAAGCCGCAGGGGACCCTCCCGAAGCCAAGGCAGCCAGTATTGCAGGCCCAAACATAGAAGCAGCCTAAAATACAGGCTAAGCCGCAACCAAAGGCACCACCGGCACGGCGCGCGCCCTCTCCGGCTCCACCTCCAGCCTCTACAAAGGCACAAAAACAAACCGCGTCTCCTTCCGTAGCAGAGATACGCCCTGTAGCCAATATCTCGGTATTGGAGCCGGAGAATCAACCCTCCACCTCCGCGGAACCACTCGAACTCCCGCCTCTGAACCAGAGGTAGCCTTGCCACCACTGCCACCTCCGCGAGCAGGCAAAACAAAACAACCAAACAAAGGGATAACCACACCGGATGCTCGGACCCGAGCTCCTGCCTGCCCACAGCCCAAGAAAAGTCCTGCTTCCCGGTATAAGTCCGACGAAGCGCAACAGCGTACTTTTCCTGTCGCTACTTCAAACTTGACTGCCCCTGGTCCTGTAGCTTCCACCAACAAAACCCGATCGGCCGTTAAGCCTGGTCGCTCTTACGCGGCCTCAGTTTCCAGGCAAACCGCCCAGTCCGTCACATCCGATGACGCACAGTTCGTCCGCGACTTTCTGTCCGGCTACGACCTCAAGAAAGTCGCATCCGTCTTCAGGTCCATACGAGACCGCCTGGAAACTGCTGACCCAACTGAGAGGTTTATGCTCTTGGTGGAAGCTTGCTATGTCATAGGTCTTCTATGAACCGAGCCCTTAGACGAGGTCTCTCACTCGTAGCCTGGAATGCTAACTCCATTTGTTCCAAGCATTCCGACCTTCTGGAATTCCTGGCTCGGTTCAAACCCGACGTACTTCTCACAGAAACCCACCTGACCCCGGCGAACCGGTTTCGATTACCAAATTACGTGGTCTATCGGGATGACCGAGTTGGCCGACAAGGAGGCGGCACGGCGATCGCGGTGAGGACCTCTATAGGTCATCATCGTGTCGTTTTGCCGCAGCGCACTAACCTAGAGGCCACCGCCATTGAGGTCCACGGAGCTCTTGGCGGCGTCCTCGTGGTTTCAGCATACAAGCCCCCTCGCGTTAAACTCCTTGTCGGCGACATGGACGTCAACTTCGATTTCCACCGAAGGGTAATTTTGGCCGGCGATCTGAATTGCAAGCATCGCGTTTGGAATAGTTGCTTGACTACTTCGAACGGGAGGCGCCTGCTCAGTTATGTTGAATCGCGCCGGGCGATGGTATTTGGTCCTGCGCAACCCACGTTCTTTCCGACACTACCTCACGCGGCTCCCGATGTTCTGGATATTGCGGTGACCCAAGGAATTGTCTGTCCGGCCGAGGTATTCTCGCTTACGGAGCTGACATCCGACCACAACCCCATGTTGGTCCACGTCGCTACCCAGCACGTATATTGTAGTAATACTGATTCTCCCGTATCAATATCTTCTAAAGCCCCACTGCTGTGAGTGCTAATTTGTACTAGTACTGTTATGCCCACTAGTTGAGCGTTAATTTATAGTAGTACTGTTTACTCTTCAAATAATATATGTGTTGTGGTGATTTCAATTATTTATTATGTGTTAAATGGTTTCTCTTAAAAACCGTAATATTCGATTATTTGTGAAGAAATAATATTCTCTAAAGGGTGATCTTAATCAAATATTAAGAATATCTCAATATTCTGTATTAATTTAGTACTTTCTGCGATAATATCGTTCAACACCAGTTGATATAGTGTGTAATTCTAATGTTCTTATTCAAGCCTAGTCCGCGTTTTGAGAGAGGAGAGGAACTCCTTATATCTGTTTCTCGTTCTCTGTAATTCAACAGTGGTCCGCAAGCTAGCGCTGTTGTTCACAGTCAGCTGAGTATTGTAGGTTAGTTGTCCGCGTACAATAATTCCCACGTTACACTCTCTACATAAATTACAACTTGTTCATACTGCACTAAATATTATACAAATGATAAGATATCGTCAATTTCAAAAATGATTCTTTATTTTTGATTTTTTATTTCTTGACAACAAAGTTCTTCCTTTACGAGGATACAAAAATCGATCGTATTGGAATTAATCGATTAATTATTGGATTCAGGGTTATATATTATTTTTAATTATTATTGTATTTCTTTAAACACAGGGTGTGAAGGTTCTTTCAACTATTAGTAAGGTCAGAAAATGCATAAATAGGATTACAAGGTATTACAATATATTACTAATTTTATTATTAATTATTATTTAAAATAAGTGGAGTTTACCGTCCGATTGGCATCGTTACTTGTGGTGGCAGTGTACAGCTAACCTCGTTCGATGTGTTTGATCAACAACAGAATACAGATGAATGAATCCTCGCCAGTCTTCACTCCAAGTTCGAAATAAAAGTTGATGTCTTGGTCCTGGGATGACGCAGAAATGCCGCTCCTTACTGTTCATCAATGTCCAATTCTTGTGGTTACGGGTTTCAATGTATTTTAGGTCAAAATACATTTTATCCACGAATCGAATCGTGGAAGGTGATGTTCGAGTACAATTTTGAGTACTGCTTTCGTTCTTTAGAATACTGGATTATATTATTCTATTCAGGTAGTTTTTACTCTTAATTGGTTTATTAATTCAGTTTAAGGATTTTCGTCACTTTTGATTTATAGGCTTATTAGTATTCGGTTATATGTGACCGTCAAAAGTCAATGAACCTTACTATGGTTATTTATTACTTAATTTTGTTCACTCATTGATTTATTTAATTTAATTTTATAGTTTTTTCTAAGTGCATCAAAACTAAACTGTCTTCGTTCATGGATAACAATTCAATAATCGAATCAACAAATTTTATTTCATTTTGTCGTCCTTGACAACCATTCTGTCTTCTCGTATTGGATATTATTTATAATCCTATAACCATAATCATACAATGTTCTTGCACTTATTAAAATACTCCCTTACTAAATTTACATTATATCATATTATACCTTTACATATTGTTTGTTACTAAATTATATACATTTTGCTGTCGTTTCCTCTTAATCTACTTACTCTAACAAGTATTATTTGCCTGTTACGAAATATTACCTTTCGGTATCATTGCACTATTACATTTTGAGATTTTATTTAAATTGAATTTACTTATCTGCTATCAGTAATTATTATTGACTTCTCCTAACTCATTATATTCTGTTTAGTATTTTTTACAAATTTCGTTACCTAACTTTTCTGACCTGACTTACTATACAATGTTACTGGTTTGTGGTCTATCATTACATTTTTATCTCCTTCTGATTTTAATTTGTTATTACCTACATTATTATAGAATCCTTCATTTGTTTATTACATAATTACAAATAACCCTCTTGTACATCATTAACAATTATTGCCTTTCTGGCCAAGTTTACAATTATAATCTGCATACTAACTAAGTACATGTATACAAAACATTTAACTTTATAAAGTCTAACACCAGTTCTATATTGATATATTTGATAATATAAAAATGAAATTAACATCAGTTAATTGATATTCTCTTAAAACAATTACTCCACTTGCTACATACAAAAAACAACATAAATATCATGATAATAACACTACATGATAAAACATAATAACATGTATATTTTTATAAAATAAATCATGCACTAATTAATCATTCTCCTCTCAATTAATTCATCAATCATTATAAACTGTCTAAGTTAGGTTTTACATTACTTGTCAATGTCTATCGTTTACCCTTTTCACTGAACACTGAAGTTTGTATTTATAAACATTCTTAATTTTTCCTTTTTACCTTGTATTCTTATTGTGGGATTATTCATTTATTTAATAGTGGGTTATGTTCTGACCTTTTATTTTATGGACATTGATTATTTTTATTTTTAGTTAAAAAATTATAAACTTTTTTATGTAACGTAGGGGACCATATTTTCGTTACGTTACATATGCTTCCCCTCCAAAAGAAGTTTAGTTTACCTGAATATGATATGGGTCAAAATAAACTTATATTTTTTCATGCCTTGGAATATTTTCCTTTTATTCATTGTAGAGTATTAATGGTAATTCGTAGGAAAAGATTTTTTTTTTGTAGTACCCTTTGGTTAATGGTAATTGATTTGATTTCCGAATGTAACATTTTTGACTAATACTCAATTCTCTCTATTGGATGAAAATTCATTAATGATATTAATTCTCTTGCTTGGTTTTTTCAAACATTACTTGACAATGATTAGTCACAATAATCAGTATAAACTAGTTTTAACACTCTCATATTTCTATTTACTTCTATAAACGTGTTCTCAATTGATCTTCTGTCAGCTATCTTCTTTCTGTTTTCTTCCTTCATACTTTTGGAATCTGATGTCAATCTTCGCAGCTGTTTTATTATCCCTTAAATATTCAATTTCCCTAAGGTGTGAGCTGGGACAGTCCAGAGAGGCACTTTTTGGCTACATACTCTGCTGGCCATACTGCACTTAAATATAATACTGCTGGAATTCATCTACAGACAGTTATAAAAAATAAAATAATACCATAATAGTCTCTTTATTTGACTAATAATAAACATCTTTGGGATTCTTTACGCTGTTGCGTTTTACATTTAATTATATATATTTCTTTTTCTTCTTGATTCCTTCTTATTTTCAGTAGCTATTTTCAGATAACATTATTGACAGTCATTATTTGTAAATACCTTTGACCTTCCTTCTTGTGACAGATGTTCTCCGTACTATTTCTTCCTTTATCATTCTCAATTCCAAGAAATTCTAAATTGTATTTGCATTAATTATTATCATTGTTTAGTTTCATTGTACTTACAGTCATTAAATTATCCATTGTTCTTCTTATTTTATCTTCTTGTCTGCGCACATTACCATTAATTGTTTTTATATATTTTTTTTTATTCCATTTTAAATCATATTGTTTATAAATAATTATGTAATCTGTTCTTCAATTCTCTTGGCGTTTTGTCTTTCATCTTAAATCACATTGTTGTTAAGTATTTTGAGTAAGTTTTTCTTACATAGTTTTTTTAATTTTTTGGGGTTTATTCTTAATATATTCAAAATAATTTCTTTTTAATAAATTCAAAATAATTTCTTCGGTAACACATAGTAAGACGTTCTTACTTATTTTAGAATTTTGGGGGTTTATTCTTAATATATTCAAAATAATTTCTTTTTAATAAATTCAAAATAATTTTTTCTTAATAAATTCAAAATAATTTCTTCGGTAACACATAGTAAGACGTTCTTACTTATTTTAGAATTTTGGGGTGTTTTTATTCTTAATATCTCGTCCGTCTTGTTAGTCATTGATGATTGGTGATGGTGTTTCGTCATGATACCTTTTTATAGATTCCTGATTATATGTTCCCTTAATCCTTTTTGTGATAGAGTTCATTATTTCATAAGTATTATTGTCATTATTTTTTGTTATCACATAGGGTCCTGTATACAATAATAATAATTTTTTCGTTATTCCCTCTAGAGTATGGGTAACTCTCTGTTCCTTATTAATATCTTTTCACCGACCTGGTATTTTATTGGTTTTGGGTGGTTCTTTTTATACTTCTTTTTCTGTTGTTCTGCTTTCTCCATTACTCTGTTATAGAATTTGATACTTTCAAACTGATAATCTGGGTTAATTGGAAAATTGATGATATCCTGGATTTCTCTAGGTGGAGGTTTTTCAAACATCACCGTATAAGGTGTATTTTCTTTGGACTGATGGTATGATATATTGAGAAATTCTTCAGTAGGTAACAAGTACTCTTTCCATGTCCTCTGTTGATCATGACAGTAAGTTCGGAGTATTCTGCCAACCTCCCTCAGCACTCTCTCCGCCGGATTGTTGCTGGGGTGGTAGACTGATGTCTTATAGTTGTCTTGATTATTCATCTCTTCTTTCACAGCACTAACACTTAACTAAAAATGAACTTTTTCATGTGAAAACTTACTGATTTTATTGGACGCGTTTCGGCTTAGTATCCACCTTCTTCAGCTTTGGTAACCAAAGGTTACACTAAAATGAGTTTAGTGTACTCATTACCAAAGCTGAAGAAGGCGGATACTAAGCCGAAACGCGTCCAATAAAATCAGTAAATTTTCACATGAAAAAGTTCATTTTTACTTAAGTGTAAGTAGTTAAGAGATGTCTTATATGTTTTAATTCCATGTCTTAGAAGACTATCCCTCCATTTACTTCCTTTAAACTGTGTACCATGGTCTGTGATAACGGATGTAGGTTTACCAATCTCTGGTATGTAATGTCCAATAACTATCTCCAGTATTTTCTTGGTAGTGGCTCGGCTGATAGCATAAAGTTTAGTGTACTTGGTGAAGTGGTCGAATATAATAATAATAAATTTGTATCTATGTTTCCCTCCACTACGTGGGAACGGTCCACAGATGTCCAGGAATACTTTTTCCAGCTTATGGTTGGATGTAATGGGAATCATTACCCCCTCCTTCTTCTCGTTGTTACATTTAACCATTTGGCAAATGTGACAGGTTTGAATGGATTTTTGTACCTTTCGGTTAATATTCTTTATGTATACTTGTTCTTCCAGGGCTTTAACTATTTTTATGGCTCCCATGTGTCCATATCTTATATGATAATCTAATATTAATTTATTTTCCACAGCTGGTGGAATTACTAACTTCCAGCTTTCTTGATTAGGGGTAACTTTAATAAATAACCTATCATCATGTATACAATAATATTTTGTAAGGATTTCGTCTGCATCTTGCACTCTCTGGCGGATGTTCATTAATTTGGGATCCCGTTTTTGGTGTTGTTTAATTTCATTTGTGATGGTTTCCAAATCTTTTCTACTTTTAATGATATTATAAACTTTTGCTATATGCTCCTTTTCTCCATTGAACAATTGGTCTTGTATGTTGATTCGGGACAAGATATCGGCTGCTATGTTCTTCCTTCCAGGTATATATTCCCAATTAATGTGATATTCTTGCAATGCAAGGACCCATCTAGTTAACCGACCATGACTGAGCTTACATCGTTTTAGGAATGAGATGGATTTATGATCACTCCTTACCGTCACTGGGTATCCAAGTATATAGGTCCTGAACTTATTGCATGCGTATACTACACTCAGCAACTCTTTTTCAGTGACGTTATAGTTGCGTTCGCAATTGTTCAGCACCCTGCTGGCGAAGCTAACAACCATGTGATGTCCTTCTTCTTGTAGTTGTATCTCACGTCGACTGATTTCCTCGATCTTCTCTTTATTCGTACTTACTTGGCTTTCGACATTGTTTAAGTTATTATATACTCTTTCCATTCGTTCACCAATGTCAGTCTGTACTTGTGCTATTCCTTCCTTATTCTCCTCCCGTATTTGATGTACCTCTTGTTTAATCTGCTCGTATCTTTTTACAGTCTCCTGTTGGAGTCCTTCAACCATCGTTTTATTTTCATTTTTTACGTTGTTTATTTTATTTTGTATTTCCTCACGGACTTGTACCACTGTTTTGTTGGTTTTTTCTAATTTTTCATTTGTTTCGGCTATTTCTTGTTTCATTTCTTCATTGTTTTTGTCCACCTTTTGGTTAATTGTCACATGGATATTCTCAATTCTTTCATTAATCCACCTTAAATTCTCTTTATTTATTTGTCGGATCTCTTCCTTCATTTGTTTTATACTCTCATCGTTCCTGTCAAACTTTTCGTTAATTTGGATTAAGCTTTCATTATTCTTATCAAACTTCTCGTTCATTAGTTTTGAGGTTTCCTCCTGTTTCCTAAAATTTTCCTTATTTTCCTCATTTATTTTCTTCCTGTTTCCTAAAATTTTCCTTGTTTTCCTTCTCCTGTCTCCTAAATTGTTCTTTTGAGTTTTCCTCCTGTTTCCTAAATTGTTCTGCCATAAATTTCATTATTTCTTGCCAATTTGGTTCTCCACTGGCTTCTGCTTTGTCCCCCGCTTGTTTCTCATTTTCCGTGTCTATAACTGCTTCAGTTTCTTCTTTATCGCCTATCTGTTGTTCCATTTCACTATCCGTGACTATTTATATTTCTTGTTCCTGTCCAATTTCTTCCTTCTCTGTGTCTTCTGCTCTCTTCTTTGACCAACCTCTGGTATTATGCATTTTTTGTCTCTAATAGTTGCCTGCCAAATTAAGTAATAGTTATGGAATTGACGTTTTACTTAACTTAAGCCCCACGTTGGGCGCCAATTTGTAGTAGTACTGATTCTCCCGTATCAATATCTTCTAAAGCCCCACTGCTGTGAGTGCTAATTTGTACTAGTACTGTTATGCCCACTAGTTGAGCGTTAATTTATAGTAGTACTGTTTACTCTTCAAATAATATATGTGTTGTGGTGATTTCAATTATTTATTATGTGTTAAATGGTTTCTCTTAAAAACCGTAATATTCGATTATTTGTGAAGAAATAATATTCTCTAAAGGGTGATCTTAATCAAATATTAAGAATATCTCAATATTCTGTATTAATTTAGTACTTTCTGCGATAATATCGTTCAACACCAGTTGATATAGTGTGTAATTCTAATGTTCTTATTCAAGCCTAGTCCGCGTTTTGAGAGAGGAGAGGAACTCCTTATATCTGTTTCTCGTTCTCTGTAATTCAACAGTGGTCCGCAAGCTAGCGCTGTTGTTCACAGTCAGCTGAGTATTGTAGGTTAGTTGTCCGCGTACAATAATTCCCACGTTACACTCTCTACATAAATTACAACTTGTTCATACTGCACTAAATATTATACAAATGATAAGATATCGTCAATTTCAAAAATGATTCTTTATTTTTGATTTTTTATTTCTTGACAACAAAGTTCTTCCTTTACGAGGATACAAAAATCGATCGTATTGGAATTAATCGATTAATTATTGGATTCAGGGTTATATATTATTTTTAATTATTATTGTATTTCTTTAAACACAGGGTGTGAAGGTTCTTTCAACTATTAGTAAGGTCAGAAAATGCATAAATAGGATTACAAGGTATTACAATATATTACTAATTTTATTATTAATTATTATTTAAAATAAGTGGAGTTTACCGTCCGATTGGCATCGTTACTTGTGGTGGCAGTGTACAGCTAACCTCGTTCGATGTGTTTGATCAACAACAGAATACAGATGAATGAATCCTCGCCAGTCTTCACTCCAAGTTCGAAATAAAAGTTGATGTCTTGGTCCTGGGATGACGCAGAAATGCCGCTCCTTACTGTTCATCAATGTCCAATTCTTGTGGTTACGGGTTTCAATGTATTTTAGGTCAAAATACATTTTATCCACGAATCGAATCGTGGAAGGTGATGTTCGAGTACAATTTTGAGTACTGCTTTCGTTCTTTAGAATACTGGATTATATTATTCTATTCAGGTAGTTTTTACTCTTAATTGGTTTATTAATTCAGTTTAAGGATTTTCGTCACTTTTGATTTATAGGCTTATTAGTATTCGGTTATATGTGACCGTCAAAAGTCAATGAACCTTACTATGGTTATTTATTACTTAATTTTGTTCACTCATTGATTTATTTAATTTAATTTTATAGTTTTTTCTAAGTGCATCAAAACTAAACTGTCTTCGTTCATGGATAACAATTCAATAATCGAATCAACAAATTTTATTTCATTTTGTCATCCTTGACAACCATCTGTCTTCTCGTATTGGATTTTATTTATAATCCTATAACCATAATCATACAATGTTCTTGCACTTAATAAAATACTCCCTTACTAAATTTACATTATATCATATTATACCTTTACATATTGTTTGTTACTAAATTATATACATTTTGCTGTCGTTTCCTCTTAATCTACTTACTCTAACAAGTATTATTTGCCTGTTATGAAATATTACCTTTCGGTATTATTGCACTATTACATTTTGAGATTTTATTTAAATTGAATTTACTTATCTGCTATCAGTAATTATTATTGACTTCTCCCAACTCATTATATTCTGTTTAGTATTTTTTACAAATTTCGTTACCTAACTTTTCTGACCTGACTTACTATACAATGTTACTGGTTTGTGGTCTATCATTACATTTTTATCTCCTTCTGATTTTAATTTGTTATTACCTACATTATTATAGAATCCTTCATTTGTTTATTACATAATTACAAATAACCCTCTTGTACATCATTAACAATTATTGCCTTTCTGGCCAAGTTTACAATTATAATCTGCATACTAACTAAGTACATGTATACAAAACATTTAACTTTATAAAGTCTAACACCAGTTCTATATTGATATATTTGATAATATAAAAATGAAATTAACATCAGTTAATTGATATACTCTTAAAACAATTACTCCACTTGCTACATACAAAAAACAACATAAATATCATGATAATAACACTACATGATAAAACATAATAACATGTACATTTTTATAAAATAAATCATGCACTAATTAATCATTCTTCTCTCAATTAATTCATCAATCATTATAAACTGTCTAAGTTAGGTTTTACATTACTTGTCAATGTCTATCGTTTACCCTTTTCACTGAACACTGAAGTTTGTATTTATAAACATTCTTAATTTTTCCTTTTAACCTTGTATTCTTATTGTGGGATTATTCATTTATTTAATAGTGGGTTATGTTTCTGACCTTTTATTATTATGGACATTGATTATTTTTATTTTTAGTTAAAAAATTATAAACTTTTTTATGTAACGTAGGGGACCATATTTTCGTTACGTTACATATGCTTCCCCTCCAAAAGAAGTTTAGTTTACCTGAATATGATATGGGTCAAAATAAACTTATATTCTTTCATGCCTTGGAATATTTTCCTTTTATTCAGTGTATAGTTTTAATGGTAATTCGAAGGAAAAGTTTTTTTTTTCTTTTTGTTGTACCCTTTGGTTAATGGTAATTGATTTGATTTCCGAATGTAACATTTTTGACTAATACTCAATTCTCTCTTTTGGATGAAAATTCATTAATGATATTAATTCTCTTGCTTGGTTTTTTCAAACATTACTTGACAATGATTAGTCACAATAATCAGTAAAAACTAGTTTTAACACTCTCATATTTCTATTTACTTCTATAAACGTGTTCTCAATTGATCTTCTGTCAGCTATCTTCTTTCTGTTTTCTTCCTTCATACTTTTGGAATCTGATGTCAATCTTCACAGCTGTTTTATTATAACTTAAATATTCAATTTCCGTAACGTGTGAGCTGGGACAGTCCAGAGAGGCACTTTTTGGCTACATACTCTGCTGGCCATACTACACTTAAATATAATACTGCTGGAATTCATCTACAGACAGTTATAAAAAATAAAATAATACCATAATAGTCTCTTTGTTTGTCTAAAAATAAACATCTTTGGGATTCTTTACGCTGTTGCGTTTTACATTTAATTATATATATTTCTTTTTCTTCTTGATTCCTTCTTATTTTCAGTAGCTATTTTCAGATAACATTATTGACAGTCATTATTTGTAAATACCTTTGACCTTCCTTCTTGTGACAGATGTTCTCCGTACTATTTCTTCCTTAATCATTCTCAATTCCAAGAAATTCTAAATTGTATTTGCATTAATTATTATCATTGTTTAGTTTCATTGTACTTATAGTCATTAAATTATCCATTGTTCTTCTTATTTTATCTTCTTGTCTGCGCACATTACCATTAATTGTTTTTATATATTTTCTTTTATTCCATTTTAAATCATATTGTTTATAAATAATTATGTAATCTGTTCTTCAATTCTCTTGGCGTTTTGTCTTTCATCTTAAATCACATTGTTGTTAAGTATTTTGAGTAAGTTTTTCTTACATAGTTTTTTTAATTTTTTGGGGTTTATTCTTAATATATTCAAAATAATTTCTTTTTAATAAATTCAAAATAATTTCTTCGGTAACACATAGTAAGACGTTCTTAATTAGTTTAGAATTTTGGGGGTTTATTCTTAATATATTCAAAATAATTTCTTTTTAATAAATTCAAAATAATTTTTTCTTAATAAATTCAAAATAATTTCTTCGGTAACACATAGTAAGACGTTCTTACTTATTTTAGAATTTTGGGGTGTTTTTATTCTTAATATCTCGTCCGTCTTGTTAGTCATTGATGATTGGTGATGGTGTTTCGTCATGATACCTCTTTATAGATTCCTGATTATATGTTCCCTTAATATTTTTTTGATAGGGTTCATTATTTCGTAAGTATTATTGTCATTATTTTTGTTATCACATAGGGTCCTGTATACAATAATAATAATTTTTTCGTTATTCCCTCTACAGTACGGGTAACTCTCTGTTCCTTATTAATATCTTTTCACCGACCTGGTATTTTATTGGTTTTGGGTGGTTCTTTTTATACTTCTTTGTCTGTTGTTCTGCTTTCTCCATTACTCTGTTATAGAATTTGATACTTTCAAACTGATAATCTGGGTTAATTGGAAAATTGATGATATCCTGGATTTCTCTAGGTGGAGGTTTTTCAAACATCACCGTATAAGGTGTATTTTCTATGGACTGATGGTATGATATATTGAGAAATTGTTCGGTAGGTAACAAGTATTCTTTCCATCTCCTCTGTTGATCATGACAGTAAGTTCGGAGTATTCTGCCAACCTCCCTCAGCACTCTCTCCGCCGGATTGCTGCTGGGGTGGTAGACTGATGTCTTATATGTTCTAATTCCATGTCTTAGAAGACTATCCCTCCATTTACTTCCTTTAAACTGTGTACCATGGTCTGTGATAACGGATGTAGGTTTACCAATCTCTGGTATGTAATGTCCAATAACTATCTCCAGTATTTTCTTGGTAGTGGCTCGGCTGATAGCATAAAGTTTAGTGTACTTGGTGAAGTGGTCGAATATAATAATAATAAATTTGTATCTATGTTTCCCTCCACTACGTGGGAACGGTCCACAGATGTCCAGGAATACTTTTTCCAGCTTATGGTTGGATGTAATGGGAATCATTACCCCCTCCTTCTTCTCGTTGTTACATTTAACCATTTGGCAAATGTGACAGGTTTGAATGGATTTTTGTACCTTTTTGTTAATATTCTTTATGTATACTTGTTCTTCCAGGGCTTTAACTATTTTTATGGCTCCCATGTGTCCATATCTTATATGATAATCTAATATTAATTTATTTTCCACAGCTGGTGGAATTACTAACTTCCAGCTTTCTTGATTAGGGGTAACTTTAATAAATAACCTATCATCATGTATACAATAATATTTTGTAAGGATTTCGTCTGCATCTTGCACTCTCTGGCGGATGTTCATTAATTTGGGATCCCGTTTTTGGTGTTGTTTAATTTCATTTGTGATGGTTTCCAAATCTTTTATACTTTTAATGATATTATAAACTTTTGCTATATGCTCCTTTTCTCCATTGAACGATTGGTCTTGTATGTTGATTCGGGACAAGATATTGGCTGCTATGTTCTTCCTTCCAGGTATATATTCCCAATTAATGTGATATTCTTGCAATGCAAGGACCCATCTAGTTAACCGACCATGACTGAGCTTACATCGTTTTAGGAATGAGATGGATTTATGATCACTCCTTACCGTTACTGGGTATCCAAGTATATAGGTCCTGAACTTATTGCATGCGTATACTACACTCAGCAACTCTTTTTCAGTGACGTTATAGTTGCGTTCGCAATTGTTCAGCACCCTGCTGGCGAAGCTAACAACCATGTGATGTCCTTCTTCTTGTAGTTGTATCTCATGTCGACGGATTTCCTCGATCTTCTCTTTATTCGTACTTACTAGGCTTTCGACATTGTTTAAGTTATTATATACTCTTTCCATTCGTTCACCAATGTCAGTCTGTACTTGTGCTATTCCTTCCTTATTCTCCTCCCGTATTTGATGTACCTCTTGTTTAATCTGCTCGTATCTTTTTACAGTCTCCTGTTGGAGTCCTTCAACCATCGTTTTATTTTCATTTTTTACGTTGTTTATTTTATTTTGTATTTCCTCACGGACATGTACCACTGTTTTGTTGGTTTTTTCTAATTTTTCATTTGTTTCGGCTATTTCTTGTTTCATTTCTTCATTGTTTTTGTCCACCTTTTGGTTAATTGTCACATGGATATTCTCAATTCTTTCATTAATCCACTTTAAATTCTCTTCATTTATTTGTCGGATCTCTTCCTTCATTTGTTTTATACTCTCATCGTTCCTGTCAAACTTTTCGTTAATTTGGATTAAGCTTTCATTATTCTTATCAAACTTCTCGTTCATTAGTTTTGAGGTTTCCTCCTGTTTCCTAAAATTTTCCTTATTTTCCTCACTTATTTTCTTTGAGTTTTCTTCCTGTTTCCTAAAATTTTCCTTGTTTTCCTTCTCCTGTCTCCTAAATTGTTCTTTTGAATTTTCCTCCTGTTTCCTAAATTGTTCTGCCATAAATTTCATTATTTCTTGCCAATTTGGTTCTCCGCTGGCTTCTGCTTTGTCCCCCGCTTGTTTCTCATTTTCCGTGTCTATAACTGCTTCAGTTTCTTCTTTATCGCCTATTTGTTGTTCCATTTCACTATCCGTGACTATTTATATTTCTTGTTCCTGTCCAATTTCTTCCTTCTCTGTGTCTTCTGCTCTCTTCTTTGACCTACGTCTGGTATTATGCATTTTTTTGTCTCTAATAGTTGCCTGCCAAATTAAGTAATAGTTATGGAATTGACGTTTTACTTAACTTAAGCCCCACGTTGGGCGCCAATTTGTAGTAGTACTGATACTCCCGTATCAATATCTTCTAAAGCCCCACTGCTGTGAGTGCTAATTTGTACTAGTACTGTTATGCCCACTAGTTGAGCGTTAATTTATAGTAGTACTGTTTACTCTTCAAATAATATATGTGTTATTTATTATGTATTAAATAAATATATTAAATAAATATTATGTATTATGATTTCAATTATTTATTATGTGTTAAATGGTTTCTCTTAAAAACCGTAATATTCGATTATTTGTGAAGAAATAATATTCTCTAAAGGGTGATCTTAATCAAATATTAAGAATATCTCAATATTCTGTATTAATTTAGTACTTTCTGCGATAATATCGTTCAACACCAGTTGATATAGTGTGTAATTCTAATGTTCTTATTCAAGCCTAGTCCGCGTTTTGAGAGAGGAGAGGAACTCCTTATATCTGTTTCTCGTTCTCTGTAATTCAACAGTGGTCCGCAAGCTAGCGCTGTTGTTCACAGTCAGCTGAGTATTGTAGGTTAGTTGTCCGCGTACAATAGTTCCCACGTTACACTCTCTACATAAATTACAACTTGTTCACACTGCACTAAATATTATACAAATGATAAGATATCGTCAATTTCAAAAATGATTCTTTATTTTTGATTTTTTATTTCTTGACAACAAAGTTCTTCCTTTACGAGGATACAAAAATCGATCGTATTGGAATTAATCGATTAATTATCGGATTCAGGGTTATATATTATTTTTAATTATTATTGTATTTCTTTAAACACAGGGTGTGAAGGTTCTTTCAACTATTAGTAAGGTCAGAAAGTGCATAAATAGGATTACAAGGTATTACAATATATTACTAATTTCTTATTAATTATTATTTAAAATAAGTGGAGTTTACCGTCCGATTGGCATCGTTACTTGTGGTGGCAGTGTACAGCTAACCTCGTTCGATGTGTTTGATCAACAACAGAATACAGATGAATGAATCCTCGCCAGTCTTCACTCCAAGTTCGAAATAAAAGTTGATGTCTTGGTCCTGGGATGACGCAGAAATGCCGCTCCTTACTGTTCATCAATGTCCAATTCTTGTGGTTACGGGTTTCAATGTATTTTAGGTCAAAATATGCTTTCTCTATCGAATCGTGGAAGGTGATGTTCGAGTACAATTTTGAGTTCTGCTTTCGTTCTTTAGAATACTGGATTATATTATTCTATTCAGGTAGTTATTTCTCTTAATTGGTTTATTAATTCAGTTTAATGATTACTCATTATACTGAGTTTTATCGGTAAAGTTCCTTCCTTAGATTTTCGTTACTTTTGATTTATAGGCTTATTAGTATTCGGTTATATGTGACCGTCAAAAGTCAATGAACCTTACTATGGTTATTTATTACTTAATTTTGTTCACTCATTGATTTACTTAATTTAATTTTATCGTTTTTTCTAAGTGCATCAAAACTAAACTGTCTTCGTTCATGGATAACAATTCAATAATCGAATCAACAAATTTTATTTCATTTTGTCGTCCTTGACAACCATTCTGTCTTCTCGTATTGGATTTTATTTATAATCCTATAACCATAATCATACAATGTTCTTGCACTTATTAAAATACTCCCTTACTAAATTTACATTATATCATACCTTTACATATTGTTTGTTACTAAATTATATACATTTTGCTGTCGTTTCCTCTTAATCTACTTACTCTAACAAGTATTATTTGCCTGTTATGAAATATTACCTTTCGGTATTATTGCACTATTACATTTTGAGATTTTATTTAAATTGAATTTACTTATCTGCTATCAGTAATTATTATTGACTTCTCCTAACTCATTATATTCTATTTAGTATTTTTTACAAATTTCGTTACCTAATTTTTCTGACCTGACTTACTATACAATGTTACTGGTTTGTGGTCTATCATTACATTTTTATCTCCTTCTGATTTTAATTTGTTATTACCTACATTATTATAGAATCCTTCATTTGTTTATTACATAATTACAAATAACCCTCTTGTACATCATTAACAATTATTGCCTTTCTGGCCAAGTTTACAATTATAATCTGCATACTAACTAAGTACATGTATACAAAACATTTAACTTTATAAAGTCTAACACCAGTTCTATATTGATATATTTGATAATATAAAAATGAAATTAACATCAGTTAATTGATATTCTCTTAAAACAATTACTCCACTTGCTACATACAAAAAACAACATAAATATCATGATAATAACACTACATGATAAAACATAATAACATGTACATTTTTATAAAATAAATCATGCACTAATTAATCATTCTTCTCTCAATTAATTCATCAATCATTATAAACTGTCTAAGTTAGGTTTTACATTACTTGTCAATGTCTATCGTTTACCCTTTTCACTGAACACTGAAGTTTGTATTTATAAACATTCTTAATTTTTCCTTTTAACCTTGTATTCTTATTGTGGGATTATTCATTTATTTAATAGTGGGTTATGTTTCTGACCTTTTATTATTATGGACATTGATTATTTTTATTTTTAGTTAAAAAATTATAAACTTTTTTATGTAACGTAGGGGACCATATTTTCGTTACGTTACATATGCTTCCCCTCCAAAAGAAGTTTAGTTTACCTGAATATGGTATGGGTCAAAATAAACTTATATTTTTTCATGCCTTGGAATATTTTCCTTTTATTCATTGTAGAGTATTAATGGTAATTCGTAGGAAAAGATTTTTTTTTCTTTTTGTAGTACCCTTTGGTTAATGGTAATTGATTTGATTTCCGAATGTAACATTTTTGACTAATACTCAATTCTCTCTATTGGATGAAAATTCATTAATGATATTAATTCTCTTGCTTGGTTTTTTCAAACATTACTTGACAATGATTAGTCACAATAATCAGTAAAAACTAGTTTTAACACTCTCATATTTCTATTTACTTCTATAAACGTGTTCTCAATTGATCTTCTGTCAGCTATCTTTTTTCTGTTTTCTTCCTTCATACTTTTGGAATCTGATGTCAATCTTCACAGCTGTTTTATTATCCCTTAAATATTCAATTTCCCTAACGTGTGAGCTGGGACAGTCCAGAGAGGCACTTTTTGGCTACATACTCTGCTGGCCATACTACACTTAAATATAATACTGCTGGAATTCATCTACAGACAGTTATAAAAAATAAAATAATACCATAATAGTCTCTTTATTTGACTAATAATAAACATCTTTGGGATTCTTTACGCTGTTGCGTTTTACATTTAATTATATATATTTCTTTTTCTTCTTGATTCCTTCTTATTTTCAGTAGCTATTTTCAGATAAAATTATTGACAGTCATTATTTGTAAATACCTTTGACCTTCCTTCTTGTGACAGATGTTCTCCGTACTATTTCTTCCTTAATCATTCTCAATTCCAAGAAATTCTAAATTGTATTTGCATTAATATTTATATGTATGTATTTGTATTATCATTCTTTAGTTTCATTGTACTTATAGTCATTAAATTATCCATTGTTCTTCTTATTTTATCTTCTTGTCTGCGCACATTACCATTAATTGTTTTTATATAATTTTTTTTATTCCATTTTAAATCATATTGTTTATAAATAATTATGTAATCTGTTCTTCAATTCTCTTGGCGTTTTGTATTTCATCTTAAATCACATTGTTGTTAAGTATTTTGAGTAAGTTTTTGTTAAGTAGTTTTTTTAATTTTTTGGGGTTTATTCTTAATATATTCAAAATAATTTCTTTTTAATAAATTCAAAATAATTTCTTCTTAACAAATTCAAAATAATTTTTCAGTAACACATAGTAAGACGTTCTTACTTATTTTAGAATTTTGGGGTGTTTTTATTCTTAATATCTCGTCCGTCTTGTTAGTCATTGATGATTGGTGATGGTGTTTCGTCATGATACCTTTTTATAGATTCCTGATTATATGTTCCCTTAATCTTTTTTGTGATAGGGTTCATTATTTCATAAGTATTATTGCCATTATTTTTTGTTATCACATAGGGTCCTGTATACAATAATAATAATTTTTTCGTTATTCCCTCTAGACTACGGGTAACTCTCTGTTCCTTATTAATATCTTTTCACCGACCTGGTATTTTATTGGTTTTATGTGGTTCTTTTTATACTTCTTTGTCTGTTGTTCTGCTTTCTCCATTACTCTGTTATAGAATTTGATACTTTCAAACTGATAATCTGGGTTAATTGGAAAATTGATGATATCCTGGATTTCTCTAGGTGGAGGTTTTTCAAACATCACCGTATAAGGTGTATTTTCTATGGACTGATGGTATGATATATTGAGAAATTGTTCGGTAGGTAACAAGTATTCTTTCCATCTCCTCTGTTGATCATGACAGTAAGTTCGGAGTATTCTGCCTACCTCCCTCAGCACTCTCTCCGCCGGATTGCTGCTGGGGTGGTACACTGATGTCTTATATGTTCTAATTCCATGTCTTAGAAGACTATCCCTCCATTTACTTCCTTTAAACTGTGTACCATGGTCTGTGATAACGGATGTAGGTTTACCAATCTCTGGTATGTAATGTCCAATAACTATCTCCAGTATTTTCTTGGTAGTGGCTCGGCTGATAGCATAAAGTTTAGTGTACTTGGTGAAGTGGTCGAATATAATAATAATAAATTTGTATCTATGTTTACCTCCACTACGTGGGAACGGTCCACAGATGTCCAGGAATACTTTTTCCAGCTTATGGTTGGATGTAATGGGAATCATTACCCCCTCCTTCTTCTCGTTGTTACATTTAACCATTTGGCAAATGTGACAGGTTTGAATGGATTTTTGTACCTTTCGGTTAATATTCTTTATGTATACTTGTTCTTCCAGGGCTTTAACTATTTTTATGGCTCCCATGTGTCCATATCTTATATGATAATCTAATATTAATTTATTTTCCACAGCTGGTGGAATTACTAACTTCCAGCTTTCTTGATTAGGGGTAACTTTAATAAATAACCTATCATCATGTATACAATAATATTTTGTAAGGATTTCGTCTGCATCTTGCACTCTCTGGCGGATGTTCATTAATTTGGGATCCCGTTTTTGGTGTTGTTTAATTTCATTTGTGATGGTTTCCAAATCTTTTATACTTTTAATGATATTATAAACTTTTGCTATATGCTCCTTTTCTCCATTGAACGATTGGTCTTGTATGTTGATTCGGGACAAGATATCGGCTGCTATGTTCTTCCTTCCAGGTATATATTCCCAATTAATGTGATATTCTTGCAATGCAAGGACCCATCTAGTTAACCAACCATGACTGAGCTTACATCGTTTTAGGAATGAGATGGATTTATGATCACTCCTTACCGTCACTGGGTATCTAAGTATATAGGTCCTGAACTTATTGCATGCGTATACTACACTCAGCAACTCTTTTTCAGTGACGTTATAGTTGCGTTCGCAATTGTTCAGCACCCTGCTGGCGAAGCTAACAACCATGTGATGTCCTTCTTCTTGTAGTTGTATCTCATGTCGACGGATTTCCTCGATCTTCTCTTTATTCGTACTTACTTGGCTTTCGACATTGTTTAAGTTATTATATACTCTTTCCATTCGTTCACCAATGTCAGTCTGTACTTGTGCTATTCCTTCCTTATTCTCCTCCTGTATTTGATGTACCTCTTGTTTAATCTGTTCGTATCTTTTTACAGTCTCCTGTTGGAGTCCTTCAACCATCGTTTTATTTTCATTTTTTACGTTGTTTATTTTATTTTGTATTTCCTCACGGACTTGTACCACTGTTTTGTTGGTTTTTTCTAATTTTTCATTTGTTTCGGCTATTTCTTGTTTCATTTCTTCATTGTTTTTGTCCACCTTTTGGTTAATTGTCACATGGATATTCTCAATTCTTTCATTAATCCACTTTAAATTCTCTTCATTTATTTGTCGGATCTCTTCCTTCATTTGTTTTATACTCTCATCGTTCCTGTCAAACTTTTCGTTAATTTGGATTAAGCTTTCATTATTCTTATCAAACTTCTCGTTCATTAGTTTTGAGGTTTCCTCCTGTTTCCTAAAATTTTCCTTGTTTTCCTTCTCCTGTCTCCTAAATTGTTCTTTTGAGTTTTCCTCCTGTTTCCTAAATTGTTCTGCCATAAATTTCATTATTTCTTGCCAATTTGGTTCTCCGCTGGCTTCTGCTTTGTCCCCCGCTTGTTTCTCATTTTCCGTGTCTATAACTGCTTCAGTTTCTTCTTTATCGCCTATCTGTTGTTCCATTTCACTATCTGTGACTATTTATATATCTTGTTCCTGTCCAATTTCTTCCTTCTCTGTGTCTTCTGCTCTCTTCTTTGACCTACCTCTGGTATTATGCATTTTTTGTCTCTAATAGTTGCCTGCCAAATTAAGTAATAGTTATGGAATTGACGTTTTACTTAACTTAAGCCCCACGTTGGGCGCCATTTGTAGTAGTACTGATTCTCCCGTATCAATATCTTCTAAAGCCCCACTGCTGTGAGTGCTAATTTGTACTAGTACTGTTATGCCCACTAGTTGAGCGTTAATTTATAGTAGTACTGTTTACTCTTCAAATAATATATGTGTTATTTATTATGTATTAAATAAATATATTAAATAAATATTATGTATTATGATTTCAATTATTTATTATGTGTTAAATGGTTTCTCTTAAAAACCGTAATATTCGATTATTTGTGAAGAAATAATATTCTCTAAAGGGTGATCTTAATCAAATATTAAGAATATCTCAATATTCTGTATTAATTTAGTACTTTCTGCGATAATATCGTTCAACACCAGTTGATATAGTGTGTAATTCTAATGTTCTTATTCAAGCCTAGTCCGCGTTTTGAGAGAGGAGAGGAACTCCTTATATCTGTTTCTCGTTCTCTGTAATTCAACAGTGGTCCGCAAGCTAGCGCTGTTGTTCACAGTCAGCTGAGTATTGTAGGTTAGTTGTCCGCGTACAATAATTCCCACGTTACACTCTCTACATAAATTACAACTTGTTCACACTGCACTAAATATTATACAAATGATAAGATATCGTCAATTTCAAAAATGATTCTTTATTTTTGTTTTTTTATTTCTTGACAACAAAGTTCTTCCTTTACGAGGATACAAAAATCGATCGTATTGGAATTAATCGATTAATTATCGGATTCAGGGTTATATATTATTTTTAATTATTATTGTATTTCTTTAAACACAGGGTGTGAAGGTTCTTTCAACTATTAGTAAGGTCAGAAAGTGCATAAATAGGATTACAAGGTATTACAATATATTACTAATTTCTTATTAATTATTATTTAAAATAAGTGGAGTTTACCGTCCGATTGGCATCGTTACTTGTGGTGGCAGTGTACAGCTAACCTCGTTCGATGTGTTTGATCAACAACAGAATACAGATGAATGAATCCTCGCCAGTCTTCACTCCAAGATCAAAATAAAAGTTGATGTCTTGGTCCTGGGATGACGCAGAAATGCCGCTCCTTACTGTTCACCAATGTCCAATTCTTGTGGTTACGGGTTTCAATGTATTTTAGGTCAAAATATGCTTTCTCTATAGAATCGTGGAAGGTGATGTTCGAGTACAATTTTGAGTTCTGCTTTCGTTCTTTAGAATACTGGATTATATTATTCTATTCAGGTAGTTATTTCTCTTAATTGGTTTATTAATTCAGTTTAAGGATTACTCATTATACTGAGTTTTATCGGTAAAGTTCCTTCCTTAGATTTTCGTTACTTTTGATTTATAGGCTTATTAGTATTCGGTTATATGTGACCGTCAAAAGTCAATGAACCTTACTATGGTTATTTATTTCTTAATTTTGTTCACTCATTGATTTACTTAATTTAATTTTATCGTTTTTTCTAAGTGCATCAAAACTAAACTGTCTTCGTTCATGGATAACAATTCAATAATCGAATCAACAAATTTTATTTCATTTTGTCGTCCTTGACAACCATTCTGTCTTCTCGTATTGGATTTTATTTATAATCCTATAACCATAATCATACAATGTTCTTGCACTTATTAAAATACTCCCTTACTAAATTTACATTATATCATATTATACCTTTACATATTGTTTGTTACTAAATTATATACATTTTGCTATCGTTTCCTCTTAATCTACTTACTCTAACAAGTATTATTTGCCTGTTACGAAATATTACCTTTCGGTATTATTGCACTATTACATTTTGAGATTTTATTTAAATTGAATTTACTTATCTGCTATCAGTAATTATTATTGACTTCTCCTAACTCATTATATTCTATTTAGTATTTTTTACAAATTTCGTTACCTAACTTTTCTGACCTGACTTACTATACAATGTTACTGGTTTGTGGTCTATCATTACATTTTTATCTCCTTCTGATTTTAATTTGTTATTACCTACATTATTATAGAATCCTTCATTTGTTTATTACATAATTACAAATAACCCTCTTTTACATCATTAACAATTATTGCCTTTCTGGCCAAGTTTACAATTATAATCTGCATACTAACTAAGTACATGTATACAAAACATTTAACTTTATAAAGTCTAACACCAGTTCTATATTGATATATTTGATAATATAAAAATGAAATTAACCTTTTTCAGTGACGTTATAGTTGCGTTCGCAATTGTTCAGCACCCTGCTGGCGAAGCTAACAACCATGTGATGTCCTTCTTCTTGTAGTTGTATCTCACATCGACGGATTTCCTCGATCTTCTCTTTATTCGTACTTACTCGGCTTTCGACATTGTTTAAGTTATTATATACTCTTTCCATTCGTTCACCAATGTCAGTCTGTACTTGTGCTATTCCTTCCTTATTCTCCTCCCGTATTTGATGTACCTCTTGTTTAATCTGTTCGTATCTTTTTACAGTCTCCTGTTGGAGTCCTTCAACCATCGTTTTATTTTCATTTTTTACGTTGTTTATTTTATTTTGTATTTCCTCATGGACTTGTACCACTGTTTTGTTGGTTTTTTCTAATTTTTCATTTGTTTCGGCTATTTCTTGTTTCATTTCTTCATTGTTTTTGTCCACCTTTTGGTTAATTGTCACATGGATATTCTCAATTCTTTCATTAATCCACTTTAAATTCTCTTCATTTATTTGTCGGATCTCTTCCTTCATTTGTTTTATACTCTCATCGTTCCTGTCAAACTTTTCGTTAATTTGGATTAAGCTTTCATTATTCTTATCAAACTTCTCGTTCATTAGTTTTGAGGTTTCCTCCTGTTTCCTAAAATTTTCCTTATTTTCCTCACTTATTTTCTTTGAGTTTTCTTCCTGTTTCCTAAAATTTTCCTTGTTTTCCTTCTCCTGTCTCCTAAATTGTTCTTTTGAGTTTTCCTCCTGTTTCCTAAATTGTTCTGCCATAAATTTCATTATTTCTTGCCAATTTGGTTCTCCGCTGGCTTCTGCTTTGTCCTCCGATTGTTTCTCATTTTCCGTGTCTATAACTGCTTCAGTTTCTTCTTTATCGCCTATCTGTTGTTCCATTTCACTATCCGTGACTATTTATATTTCTTGTTCCTGTCCAATTTCTTCCTTCTCTGTGTCTTCTGCTCTCTTCTTTGACCTACCTCTGGTATTATGCATTTTTTGTCTCTAATAGTTGCCTGCCAAATTAAGTAATAGTTATGGAATTGACGTTTTACTTAACTTAAGCCCCACGTTGGACGCCAATTTGTAGTAGTACTGATTCTCCCGTATCAATATCTTCTAAAGCCCCACTGCTGTGAGTGCTAATTTGTACTAGTACTGTTATGCCCACTAGTTGAGCGTTAATTTATAGTAGTACTGTTTACTCTTCAAATAATATACGTGTTGTGGTGATTTCAATTATTTATTATGTGTTAAATGGTTTCTCTTAAAAACCGTAATATTCGATTATTTGTGAAGAAATAATATTCTCTAAAGGGTGATCTTAATCAAATATTAAGAATATCTCAATATTCTGTATTAATTTAGTACTTTCTGCGATAATATCATTCAACACCAGTTGATATAGTGTGTAATTCTAATGTTCTTATTCAAGCCTAGTCCGCGTTTTGAGAGAGGAGAGGAACTCCTTATATCTGTTTCTCGTTCTCTGTAATTCAACAGTGGTCCACAAGCTAGCGCTGTTGTTCACAGTCAGCTGAGTATTGTAGGTTAGTTGTCCGCGTACAATAATTCCCACGTTACACTCTCTACATAAATTACAACTTGTTCACACTGCACTAAATATTATACAAATGATAAGATATCGTCAATTTCAAAAATGATTCTTTATTTTTGATTTTTTTAATAATATATATAATACTTTTACTTATGAACTTACTGTTGTCACTTCCCAAACGTTACAAGATGTTGTTTCTCTTCTTCAGTGGGTTGAGTACAAACTGTCGATTACAGAAAAACCGTTACGGAATGGAGTGTGTGGTGGGGGTTGATGGTGGGAAGGGATTGGCGCTGAGGTTCGAATTATGTGTGTGGATCAGTGTGTCAAATAGTGCATGTGATTTGTAATATACCTGTTCATTTAATATGTTGTTTGGTTGTAGTGTGTGATATCTGTATATTTCAAATTGTTCAGCTGTGTTTAGTTTTCTACTTTTTGGTAAGTAGTGTAATATTTCCATGTTGTGTTCTATGTTTGTGCAGCTGTGGTTTTCGTTATGTAAATGTGTGGCAAATGTGGAATGTATGTAGTTTGTGGTGAGGGCTTTTAAATGTTCAGAAAACCTGGAAGACATTTAAAAGACCTCACCACAAACTACATACATTCCACATTTGCCACACATTTACATAACGAAAACCACAGCTACACAAACATAGAACACAACATGGAAATATTACACTACTTACCAAAAAGTAGAAAACTAAACACAGCTGAACAATTTGAAACATACAGATATCACACACTACAACCAAACAACATATTAAATGAACAGGTACATTACAAATCACATACACTATTTGACACACTGATCCACACACATAATTCGAACCTCAGCGCCAATCCCTTCCCACCATCAACCCCCACCACACACTCCATTCCGTAACGGTTATTCTGTAATCGACAGTTAGTACTCAACCCACTGAAGAAGAGAAACAACATCTTGAAACGTTTGGGAAGTGACAACAGTAAGTTCATAAGTGAAAGTATTATATATATTATTAAATTAGTAAGTGAACGAAGAGGATGCAACAACAAGATAATTTTGATTTTTTATTTCTTGACAACAAAGTTCTTCTTTACGAGGATACAAAAATCGATCGTATTGGAATTAATCGATTAATTATCGGATTCAGGGTTATATATTATTTTTAATTATTATTGTATTTCTTTAAACACAGGGTGTGAAGGTTCTTTCAACTATTAGTAAGGTCAGAAAGTGCATAAATAGGATTACAAGGTATTACAATATATTACTAATTTCTTATTAATTATTATTTAAAATAAGTGGAGTTTACCATCCGATTGGCATCGTTACTTGTTGTGGCAGTGTACAGCTAACCTCGTTCGATGTGTTTGATCAACAACAGAATACAGATGAATGAATCCTCGCCAGTCTTCACTCCAAGATCAAAATAAAAGTTGATGTCTTGGTCCTGGGATGACGCAGAAATGCCGCTCCTTACTGTTCACCAATGTCCAATTCTTGTGGTTACGGGTTTCAATGTATTTTAGGTCAAAATATGCTTTCTCTATCGAATCGTGGAAGGTGATGTTCGAGTACAATTTTGAGTTCTGCTTTCGTTCTTTAGAATACTGGATTATATTATTCTATTCAGGTAGTTATTTCTCTTAATTGGTTTATTAATTCAGTTTAAGGATTACTCATTATACTGAGTTTTATCGGTAAAGTTCCTTCCTTAGATTTTCGTTACTTTTGATTTATAGGCTTATTAGTATTCGGTTATATGTGACCGTCAAAAGTCAATGAACCTTACTATGGTTATTTATTACTTAATTTTGTTCACTCATTGATTTATTTAATTTAATTTTATTGTTTTTTCTAAGTGCATCAAAACTAAACTGTCTTCGTTCATGGATAACAATTCAATAATCGAATCAACAAATTTTATTTCATTTTGTCATCCTTGACAACCATTCTGTCTTCTCGTATTGGATATTATTTATAATCCTATAACCATAATCATACAATGTTCTTGCACTTATTAAAATACTCCCTTACTAAATTTACATTATATCATATTATACCTTTACGTATTGTTTGTTACTAAATTATATACATTTTGCTGTCGTTTCCTCTTAATCTACTTACTCTAACAAGTATTATTTGCCTGTTATGAAATATTACCTTTCGGTATCATTGCACTATTACATTTTGAGATTTTATTTAAATTGAATTTACTTATCTGCTATCAGTAATTATTATTGACTTCTCCTAACTCATTACATTCTATTTCATTTTGTGATTTTATTTAAATTGAATTTACTTATCTGCTATCAGTAATTATTATTGACTTCTCCTAACTCATTACATTCTATTTAGTATTTTTTACAAATTTCGTTACCTAACTTTTCTGACCTAACTTACTATACAATGTTACTGGTTTGTGGTCTATCATTACATTTTTATCTCCTTCTGATTTTAATTTTTTATTACCTACATTATTATAGAATCCTTCATTTGTTTATTACATAATTACAAATAACCCTCTTGTACATCATTAACAATTATTGCCTTTCTGGCCAAGTTTACAATTATAATCTGCATACTAACTAAGTACATGTATATAAAACATTTAACTTTATAAAGTCTAACACCAGTTCTATATTGATATATTTGATAATATAAAAATGAAATTAACATCAGTTAATTGATATTCTCTTAAAACAATTACTCCACTTGCTACATACAAAAAACAACATAAATATCATGATAATAACACTACATGATAAAACATAATTACATGTACATTTTTATAAAATAAATCATGCACTAATTAATCATTCTCCTCTCAATTAATTCATCAATCATTATAAACTGTCTAAGTTAGGTTTTACATTACTTGTCAATGTCTATCGTTTACCCTTTTCACTGAACACTGAAGTTTGTATTTATAAACATTCTTAATTTTTCCTTTTAACCTTGTATTGTTATTGTGGGATTATTCATTTATTTAATAGTGGGTTATGTTTCTGACCTTTTATTATTATGGACATTGATTATTTTTATTTTTAGTTAAAAAATTATAAACTTTTTTATGTAACGTAGGGGACCATATTTTCGTTACGTTACATATGCTTCCCCTCCAAAAGAAGTTTAGTTTACCTGAATATGATATGGGTCAAAATAAACTTATATTTTTTCATGCGTTGGAATATTTTCCTTTTATTCAGTGTAGAGTTTTAATGGTAATTCATAGGAAAAGATTTTTTTTTCTTTTTGTTGTACCCTTTGGTTAATGGTAAGTGATTTGATTTCCGAATGTAACATTTTTGACTAATACTCAATTATCTCTATTGGATGAAAATTCATTAATGATATTAATTCTCTTGCTTGGTTTTTTCAAACATTACTTGACAAAGATTAGTCACAATAATCAGTAAAAACTAGTTTTAACACTCTCATATTTCTATTTACTTCTATAAACGTATTCTCAATTGATCTTCTGTCAGCTATCTTCTTTCTGTTTTCTTCCTTCATACTTTTGGAATCTGATGTCAATCTTCGCAGCTGTTTTATTATCCCTTAAATATTCAATTTCCCTAACGTGTGAGCTGGGACAGTCCAGAGAGGCACTTTTTGGCTACATACTCTGCTGGCCATACTACACTTAAATATAATACTGCTGGAATTCATCTACAGACAGTTATAAAAAATAAAATAATACCATAATAGTCTCTTTATTTGACTAATAATAAACATCTTTGGGATTCTTTACGCTGTTGCGTTTTACATTTAATTATATATATTTCTTTTTCTTCTTGATTCCTTCTTATTTTCAGTAGCTATTTTCAGATAACTTTATTGACAGTCATTATTTGTAAATACCTTTGACCTTCCTTCTTGTGACAGATGTTCTCCGTACTATTTCTTCCTTTATCATTCTCAATTCCAAGAAATTCTAAATTGTATTTGCATTAATTATTATCATTCTTTAGTTTGTAACGTCACAGTACGTTCCATAAAGGAAATCATTTACATAGCAATTTATCATAAGAGGAAAGTGAGGTGAACAGTATCGAACCCAAGTAGTCCTAAAACATTTTGTAATATTGCCTAATAATTAATACTACTAACATGAAAAACGACCAGACTATGACTAAGACTCAAACCCCATATATATTATTCAAGTGAAGAACAGTGTAAAACCCATAATATACTATAAGAGAGACAAATAATATCAGAAACAACCAAAATGAAGTCATTAATTATTAAGTTTTGTAACTCTGAATAGGGTATAAAGAACTAAGTATTGTGAATTAATGGACATGATCCATTATTATATTATGTAATGTAAATAAAATAAATGTATTAAATGATTTGAATACATTATTAGAAAGGATCTAAGTTAAAATAAAAAATATATAAATGTTATGACAAAAAAATATTAAGGTGTTGGATTTGAGACCAATCACTCAGATTTCATGTAAAAATTAATTATTATCAAATTGAGATAAAAACTATATGTAATTGTCAAGTAGACAAAGATGAACAATTTATCTTAAATAAAGAAAGCTGTCAAATGAATAAAAGTCAGTTAAATTAGCCAAAAACAGTATTTACTAAAAACATGTAGTAGGCATATAATATTGTGATATTTATGGATTTAATGTTGACAAAATGCAACCAAATTGCATTATAAAGTTGAAATATAATATAAAGCGACTATACTAATATATTTGACTAACTTTAACACTGTAATAGCCGAGTTAGCAAACTATTTACCTATACCATGTATGGCTAAGGCCAAGCAACCATTACAAGAAATAGTCATATTTGACTAAATGTTTACAAAATATTAACAAAAATAAAAGAAAAGGGTACAATACTTTAGTGTACCATGAAAACAAACAGACTCAGTTGAAAATAAGATCAATTATTAAAGAATTTGACTTATAAGAGGGAGATTTGTCACACAAAGAAAAAGGACAACATAGGCAAACCAATATGATGCTATGTTATCCTACAATAAAAATAATATGTATCAGGATAAACCAGGTATCACAAAAGACAGACAATATAATAAACTCTCAGTGTATACTAGTAAAATCCCATACATATTAAAGAAAAAAGACTAATTATTGTATTTTAACAGTGACAACAACGTAGGCCATAGGCATGGACCACATAAAATTGAATTTATTTGTATATTATATATGTTAAACTGTATTTATTTTGTTATAGAAGAATGGTAATATTATGTGTTAATGTTGTAGAAGAAACCAAACAGCTTCACAACAATTTTTTAGTCTAAAAATTGAATTTTAATGGAAACATTCCAAGGTAAGAGTTGTATGTTGTGTTATTTATTATAGTTAATTTATTTAAAAACCAATCGTAATTAGTATCATTAGATTCAGTTGAAAGCAGAGAATCCAAATGTAGTAAGGGCATGCAAATTGTAGATAACTATGTAAAATTGTTTGACAAATACCAGAATAAATTTTGTAATATCCTTAGTGTGAAGAATAAGAAATTTTGTTCTAAAAGCTTCGACGAAAGTTAAATTTGTTCCATGGTGTTCCATTTCATTATTCTCGAACATTCTAGAAGGAATTTTTACACAAATACACCGGAAGTTCATGTCGAAAAGCTAAAACAATGAGCCTGACACAGTATAAAAGGGAGACCAAATTCGACCGAAAAACACTTCATGCTTGGAATCCAGAACAGACACATCACCCACGACACTGATCACCGCAACCGAGGCGAGAAATCGACACAAGAACGAAGAAAGGCTTTTCCCGTACATTGACAAAACGACTGACTTAACCTCTACAAGAGTCTACGCCAATGTGTTGCTGAAATAGAGCAGCAACACGGCACATTTAATAGAACACACGCAGCCAGAATATCAGCGGCCCAGGAGGGACCAAAATTTTAATAGAGAATCAATTCTGCTGTATTCGCTAAGACAAACTGACTTGACAAAAACTCCCATAACGTAAACATACACAAAGCCTTTCTCTCGACTGCAAGGGAATCAGCGCTGTGGCGGCTAATTTGAGAACCAACCCGAAACAGCTGATCGCTGGCGGCGGGGTTCGAGCGTAAATCTACTGCCAAACTGTTTTACGAAAGTGCGGAAGTTGTAAAAAATCGCATTTTTGACTTAAAATAAATTCAGTGCACACACGAAGAGGCGAGATTGAAAACTACCCAAGAGAAGTGTCCAGTGCGAGAACAATTACCCATCGGAACGTGAGTTGTCAAAGTTAAAGTCATTTTTACCTGGTTATATTTGTCACACAGTTGTACTACACATGCCACACACACCTTCAAATCACTTAATTTTTGTAAAGCATCTTATTGATATGTCTTGGTAGTTCAAAGGAGTCACGTCCTGAGAGTAAAGATTTTTCACATATTAAACTCATGCTTTTCAACTGAGTAAAAAAATAAAAAGATTTGTTAGCCGATACTTGATTGAGAAAAAACTTGTCAATATTAATAATAACTTATAATTTTTTTGTAACTCTGCAATTTTATAATTTTTTCATGAATGTTAGTCTTTCAGCCGATTTTTTAAGAATCATTAAACATACTTTATTTTTTCGAACCCAACTGTCTTGTTTACATTTTTTCATAGGATTAAACTATCTGCTAAGAAATCAAAATTTTAATTTTTTTAATAACACTTTTCTTGGAACAAAAGATTCCAAGTGGCGCCCACAAACACATAGTAGATTAAGTTGTTTTACAGGACGACATCACCGCAGAGGATCCAGTCATCAGTAAGTAACAAAAAGTGCGCGGAGGTAACGCCCGACATATTACGACATGAACAACACAAAACACACATTATTCTAATTGTTATAAATTGGCAGCCCAACTAGTGAGGCTTGAAAAAAACGGAACAAGCCCGGCAACTACCAACAGATCAAAATGCCGCAACCAAAGGGAAAAAAGGTGAAGAAGAATGTGGAACCCGAGTTAAGTGTGGAAGACGGAGAGGCAGTACAAATGGAGGAAGTAGAGTTAGAACCGTCCACACTAGAATTGGAAAGACCAATACAAACGGCAGATGAACTAGAGGAACAAACGGGAGAAGAACCCATACAAATGGTAGAACAAACAGAGAAACCCGAACCAGAAAAAATAACAGGGAGCGTTGACGTGAATATAATAATGACGATGCTCCAAAAAAGTAATGAGCAAATGTTCCAAAGGATGGAAGAAAATATGAACAAAAGTATAGAATCCCTGAAGGAGGATAATAATAAAAATAGACGGGAAGATAAGGAGGAAATAATAAAATCCCTGAAGGAGGATAATAATAAAAATAGATGGGAAGATAAGGAGGAAATAATAAAATCCCTGAAGGAGGATAATAATAAAAACAGACGGGAAGATAAGGAGGAGAATAATAAAAACAGACTGGAAGATAAGGAGAAATTAGATAAAAACATAGAATCTTTAAGGGAGTATATAACAGAGAAAATAAATGATAATGGGAAAAAGATGGAGCTATTTCAGGAGGAGAATAAAAAATACATAGAGTCCCTGGAAAAAGAGGTTAGCATAAAGTACGAAACAGTAAACAAAAGGATCGATGGTAGTAAAATCGACAGTGACAGGAAGGTCGAAAACATGGAGAAACAGTTGGAAAGATTACAGGAGGGAAATAATACCCGTTTTGAAAATATAGAGGAACAAACAGTAGAGACCAAACAAGATGTTAGAACTCTCGAAAACGAGGTAAGGCAGAACCAAGACGCAATCATGCAGGAGGTGGGAGAAGTCCGGAAAGATGTTAGCGAGAGGATACAGAGAACGTATGACATCGCTAACAGGCTGGACGAGCAAATAAAAACTAACAGAAATAACATACAGGAAATAGACCAGAGAGAGAAAAACCTGCAGGAAAGATTAGAGGCTCTGAGAGACACACCCATATTAAATACTCATACGTGTCATAGTGAGAACAGGGAAGTAATCAACTTCCAAAACTATCGTCGAAACCCAATGGAATTTTTAGAGAGAATGGAAGAGTTTATTGAAAGAAATAGAGAAACAAGGTGGGACAGAATAAGGGAGATGTTAGACGAGACGTTTCGAAACACTAGGGATAACTGGTGGATAGCGGTACGACCGAAATCACGAATTAGCCGAGTTTAAACGCCAATTTAAAGAGAAGTATTGGTCGGAGACTGCGCAAAACAGGGTACGAATGGACATATTCTATGGCAAATACGACGCGTCCAATGGACAATCCCCGACGTCTTATTTCCTAGGAAAGGTATGTTTGGCACGGAAGTTGTACCGCCAATCCCGGAAGAATGTTTGGTGAGGCAGTTAGCTGGACATTACAGCTATGGTATCAAAGATGCCCAATTGTACCAACAGCTCAGTAAAATAACCGATCTAGCCAAATTATTAGAAAATTGTGAATCCACTGGAAGGTTCCA
Organism: Magicicada septendecula; assembly: GCA_034769895.1. NCBI lineage: Eukaryota > Metazoa > Arthropoda > Insecta > Hemiptera > Cicadidae > Magicicada > Magicicada septendecula. Next base: position 750,170,711 of record CM068367.1, on the reverse strand, counting down.
GGATTACCAACCCCCCAATCGTAAAGTAGAATATAATGGCAACAATAACGGACCAAACCGGAATGGAGGTGGAAACGGTAACAAATTTAACACAAATAACCAAAACAATAATACCCCACCAAATGGCCGAAATAATAACACTCAGGGTCCAAATAACCGCAACTATCCGGGACCAAACAGAAATAATTACCCCGAAAATAATTACGGTAGGAACTACCACCAGGGAAATAGTTATCGCGGAAATAACTATAGGGGAAATAATTATGGTCAGCGTAATAATTATCGTAACGGGGGTGACCAAGGAGGAGGCGATAGGAGAAATCAAGAATACAGGCCCCAGGTAAACTATACAATGGCCAATAACCGACGGCCATATCCACCCAATTTACCTACTTACATGTATTACCCACAACAGAACCAGGGTAATACAATGAATAGCCCACCTATTAGTGGTAATCCCGAGGTCAGGCAAGAACCACAGACAGGTCAGCAACCCAATGTTCCGGGAGACCGGACCAATGAGACAGTGGCTCATTTAAACTAAACGCGGCAGTGAAAAAAGAAAACCGCCCTTCACTGAACCAATATTATGGGGTGACTAGATACAAACATAGACAGGATAAAGACGGGACTATGACATTAAGAATAAATAATTATCTTAGGGATATTAGAGAGGAATTATTAGAAGAGAGTGACAATATCGTTAAAAATCATAACAAAGGGAATAATGGTATCGTACAAATCAAGGCAAATATCAATGGCATAGAAGCAATATTACTCATTGACACGGGGTCAAACGTATCGCTTATCGATAGTGTAGAGTTAGAGAGGCAGGGCCGTAACTAGGCGTTGGCGAGATGTGCCCCCGCCAAGGGCGCAGGTACAAAGAGGGCGCAAAATTGACCATGAAAAATATCTTTTTTTAGAGTTAGATTGGTACAATTTGTCAAGCAAATAAAAACTCCACGTTATTGGAAAAAATCTTTCAGTTTCAGATTGTTAAAAGTTACTGTACGTGAACTGTCTATATTTGTGTCTATTATACAATAAACAAAAAGCAGCTACGTAAATTTAGTAACTGCACTGGACCTTGCCCTACTGATGGGCGCGGAGTCGGGCCAGGCGCAAAGCGAAAATCCCTTCCCCTCCGCCCATCCCTTGATGTGTCAGTCACTGGGTCACTGCACTGCACCTACGCCTTCTTGGTTTTAGCAACGAATATAGACGTAACTAGAAGAACACTTCTTATGGAGCGAGTGGGGTCAGCTTTCTGGGGTGATAAACCGTAGTTCAACACCCCGGCAACTAGATGGCGCTGGCGTTTCCAAGTAATTTTTTGTATTATACCGCGAAATTTAGTAAATTTCAAACATTTTCGTTAATATATAATTGGAAAAAGCCACAACTTATCAGATAAAAAGTGGTAGATGAAAAAATGTTTGTAGGGGTTAGACTAGACACAACCTCCAAAATTTTTTCACATTTGTTTGACACACTGGGTACGAAGGAATGAATCAAATAAATGCAGCCTACTCAAAAAATGCACTTTTGATGCATTCATTTATTATGCAGTGCGCAAAAGAATTTTAAAATATACAAGAACATGCGTCTTATTAGGCCTATTACAAACATGTTTTTCATCTACCACTCTTTTATACAAAAAGTAGTAGCATTGTTTCAACTACACTTTTAATAACCCAGAAGTGTGCTTCTAGTATAGGTCCGCCAGTGATTCCTGAACAGTCATCGGCGCAGACCCAATGTATGAATTACCCCCACTCAAAAAGTACTCGAGAGAGGAGAGTATGCGATATCAGCGTCTCTCTAACACGTACAGTCCCTTCAAAACAAAACTTGCACGCTTATGATGTTCTTGCCAGAAATCTGTATTTACATTTTAACTTTGTCTATTTTGTTACTTAAGATCACTGATGTTAATTAGTATGTGTAACATAGTACTACATTTACTCATTACTTTGAAAACAGTCATTTACAGTTTTTGATATATTTGTTATTTGCATTGTTTTTAATGTACGTAACCAAATTTATTTTAAAATTATAAATTCGAGAACATTTTGAGTTATTCATATATAATTATTTGTTTAATATTATTAACAATAAATACAACTTTTCTTACAAGAATATATTTTTTGTATTTTTTTAATAAGGCACTGTTTTGATAGTACTGTATAAACTGTCATCATCATAGTTTTGATTATGATAATTTATACTATCAAAATAGTGTTATATATTCAAAAAATACAAAAAAAATATATTGTAAGAAAACTTTTATTTATTAATAGAATAATAATAACAAATATAAACAAGAATAACTGAGCAAATATTAATTATTATATTTAATTAAATATAAAAATGTTTACTACATTTAAAAAATAATATTGGAGTTATTTAACTACAAAAACTATTGTACAGTACTTACGTTTGAAGGAAGTTTTCAGTCGCTGTCAGGCAATACCTGTATTCCAGAGATATTACCATCTTCCTCTTCAGCAAAGTCGTCGGAACTGTCTGAACTACTCTCTCCTCCAAGATTAATTATGAAGCGGTCTACTGTTTCATCAACAATAGCTTCCTTTTCCAGATATTCTTTTTCAATGCTTTCTACATGTTTGCATCTTTTTTCCCAATCGTCAGCAGTCACAGTTGAAATTTTTCTTCACATAAGTTTTTCACATCATTTAAATTAAATGTTACATTTTTTTCAGCAACACCCCGCTTAATTTCTGCCCACATCATCTCTATAGGATTTAGTTCAGGGTGGTAAGGGGGAAGCCTTAAAACTAAATGTCCTTTGCTTTGCAGAATTTGATCTATTAAGTATGTTTTAAAGATTGATTTTTACATTTTAACAACTTCATAAAGTTCTGCTTTAACCATATCAGGACGGAACGGTATTGCGTGTCGTGTTAGCCAGTCTTGCATATCACGTTTCGTAGAATTAGACGTAGGTGTTTTTTCTAGCTGTACATTATGATAGCTGGCATTGTCAATTACCAACACACTGTTGGCGGGCAAATTCGGGACCAATTTGTCTTCAATCCAACGTCTGTAGTTGTCAGCGTTCATGTTATCGTGGTAATCTCCTGTCTTTTGGTTAGATTTAAAAATCAGCAGTGCGTTTGGAACAAACCCGTATTGACTGCCGGCGTGAACAATAATTAATCTTTGTCCTTTCGCAACTGGAACAGCGTAGCCACCAGGCTGAATCTGATCGTTCCAGGTGTACGGAAGTGTGGCTGCTATGAATGTATGTTTCGTCCTGATATACTACGGTTCTGCCTTCTTCTCTAAATTTTTTTATGTTTTGTAAATAATGTATTCTCATAGCTCTTATTTCGTGAATTTCTGTTAATACAGGTCGATTATTTTTAGTTTTTACCCACCTAAAGCCTATTTCCTTCAAGATAATTTTTAGGCTGCTACTGCTGCCTTTAAAGTTGATAGATTCTTTTAATTTTTCTAACAGCTTTTTTACCGTTGGGAGACACTTTTCTTGAATGTAAAAATTCCGAACTGTTCTCCTAATTACATCTTTATCAAAATCGTCAAGCCCGGTTATAGGTTTACGAACGCGGTGTTTCTTTCCCGGTGTGCTAAATGACGTTCCCGCTGCTGCATCTGGACTGTGTAGCTGTTGACCTTCCTTTATTATTCTCCTCACGGAGCTATGAGAAATACCCGTCGCTTTTGCAACACGTTCTTGTACTTTATGGAAATCTAAGAGAGGTTTCCCACTTTCAGCCTCACTCTTCATGAAATTATACACATTCCACACTACCTCACGAGTCTGGCTATGCAGAGTTTTTGAACTCAATTTGGAACTTTTGGGGGACATATTAATGTACGTTTCACACTAATATTTAAAACATATACGCGCAATTATGAAATAGTTTATTAACACTTTTCTAAAATATAATAACACGTTCTCTAATAAAATGTAAATAGGTAGCCTACAACTAATTTCACTGATTAACACAAATAGTTTTGTCGTCACAGTATAATTTGTAAATGACTATACACCACGTTTGCAAAGCCCGATGTGCACATTCCGGAACTCTGCACAAAACTGTTCTGCGCATGTGCGAACTGAAAGAAAATTTTGTAGCCTCGCAGCGAGGCGTTTGTCTATTGCGCATCGAGACCTTAGCGTTCAATTTTCACTGTCCGGCCTCTAACGTCTATATTCGTTGGTTTTAGCAAGCTTGTCATAACTTGAATATTACTCATACTCATACCCCTCCCCCCACGCCTGCCACGGCCACGTCAATCTATTGCTCTATTCTAGTTTGTTCTGTTGGTTTTGTTGAGACTCAGTGTAATTACAGCCGCTGGTATTATTTTCTATTGTAATTTGTGAACTAAGTGATTTTCACACTCAGCGATTAGACGACACTTATAGTGTTTGTGTTGTTACTTGTTGATGTTGGCGTTGCTTCTGTTGTACGGGTAAGAATGATTTCAATAAAATGTACCATAGCTTAGTCTACATTAACCCTAGAATTGGCGCATGTTATTCCCCGTGGTGGCCTATTTTTTCCCTTTTTGTACAGTTTTTGAAAGCACTACATATTATTATTATTATTATTATAACACGGTATTATTGCAAAACAATACATTAATTATACTATTTAGTCTTCAACATCACGAAAACGTCAGTGAATCAAACAATCAATGGAGGTTACCGTGCGAAACTTGACTCCAGCTGTCAGAAATAATTTCCCAACATTCGTTCTGTCTTTACTGCCAGACTGACAAAGCCAAATAGGCCTAACTAATATCACTGTGTTCGCCGTTTAATTTTCTAGACCTACAGAAAATAAAAAAAATACCGGAAGAAAGAAGAAGAACGGGCCCGTTCTATTGGTATAACTTATATTCCTATTGGTTCATTTTTAGCGGAAATGGTCGTGGTTGTAAATGTCCAATTTTCAGCAAGTGTCAGCTGATTTTGTTGCGCAAGTCTGCTGACTAAAATAGTCCCGATTTCAAAATTAGTTTACGTAAATATTTCAATCACAAGTTTCATGAATATGGTATCAATTTTATTTTTATAATTGGATGAGCGATCGCGTACACGGAAAACCCGAAGCACTGTAAATACAAGTGAGCCTCTCGCGGTAAGAAAAAAGAAACGATGTCTGCTACGTTTTAACGCTATCGCCGAATTTTTCGGTGAACGCAACTGTCGGCACTGAACATAAACACGAATTTCGTAATATTTCCTGTTTATGTTCAGTGCCGACAGTTGCGTTCACCGAAAAATTCGGTGATAGCGTTAAAACGTCGCAGACATCGTTTCTTTTTTCTTACCGCGAGAGGCTCACTTGTATTTACAGTGCTTCGCGTTTTCCGTGTAATCCTATTACTCAGGATTCAAAAAAACTTTTTGGCCGTCTGTGTGTCTGTAACAATGACAATGACAGCGGCAGCGCCCAAACAAATTTACCGATTATGACCAAACTTGGCACACAGGTCCTTGGGCAGTGGGCACAATATCTAGGCGGAGTTCGTTAATGTTTGAGATCGGTCAAGTAGTTTTTAAATGGCAGCCATTTACAACTGTAATACAATGTAAATTAAATGGGAATGGTTTGTTTCAGAAATGGGGCCAAAAAAACCTTCTGGAAGTGAATTTAAAAAAATCAAAAAACGAAAAGAAGAAGACGACGAAAAATTAGCATCGGCGCTTGGAAATTGGCTGCGAAATGAAGAAAAAGAAGTAGGTGAAAGTGATAGTGCCAGTAATAGTAATGTACTTCAAGAAGAAGAAGAAGAAGAAGAAGAAAAAGAAGACGACCAAGAAGAAAAGGAAGGAGAAAATGAAAAAGAAGATAGCAAGACTGAGACTGTTTCAGAAGACAACCACAGCCAGATCACTCCAATGGAGTTCGTCACAAACGTCATTGATTTTGAAGAAGGAAGTGATCCTGAGCTAAGTCATTCCACAATGGGCAGGCAATCAACTGATCTTGAAAAACCCAGCACATCTTGCACATCTAATTATAATGAAAATGATGCATTAAATACTACTGATGTGGGAATAGAAATTATCTACGAGGATCCCAAAAAATGGCCAGCAAATTTTCGATCAGACACAGTTCGTTGTAAACTTGTTGAACGAGGCCCACAAACAATTGACTTAGATAGCTACAAATTCCCCTGTGCAGATGATGGAAGACACTTTTCTCAGAAATGGGTTTATAAAATTCTACCAAACGGGGAAAAAGTAAAAAGGCAATGGTTGTTGTACAGCCAGTCTAAGGACGCACTGTTTTGTTTCCCTTGCCTTCTCTTTTCAAAAGATGACAAAAAGGACAAATCTGCTTTCTCTAATATTGATGAGGGATTCAATGATTGGAGACACTTGAACCCATTTATTGTCAATCACGAAAGGTCGATACCTCACCGACATTCTTATGTTGATTGGAAAGAATTAGAAATTGGACTGAAAACTAGTAGATCTGTTGATGCAGAACATCAAACATTGATACAAGCTGAAGCAGAAAAGTGGTGCAATGTTCTCAAATGTATTGTGGATGTAATTCTCCATTGTGCAAGGAATAACTTACCTTTAAGAGGAGGTTCTGATTCGATCAGTGACAGCAACTGTGGTGTATTTCTGAGTACATTAGAACTTATTAGTCACTACAATCCTCAACTATCTAAGCACATAGAAAATGTTAAAAGTGGAAAACATGTCACAAGCTATTTTTCACCTCTAATTCAAAATGAGGTCATAGACATTTTGGGAAATAAGGTTCGATCTGAAATACTGAAGAATGTAAAAAGTGCTAAGTATTTCTCTATTATGTTTGACTGCACCCCGGACACAGCACATTTAGAACAAATGAGTGAAATAATAAGGTATGTTAACATTAAGGATGGGAAATGCTCAGTTGAAGAAAGTTTTGTGGACTTCATCATAAGTCACCAGAAAAAAGGAAGAGGGTTATCACAAAAAATATTGCAAAAGCTAAACAATGACGGCTTGGATATTCAGAACTGTCGTGGTCAAGGCTTTGACAACGGCTCAAACATGGCAGGAAAATATGAAGGCGTTCAAGCGCACATATCCCAACTAAACGACCTTGCTAAATTTGTGCCTTGTGCAGCACACAGTCTTAACCTCGTTGGCGTGCACGCCGCGGAAGTGTCAATTATGATGACAAGTTTTTTTGGAAATGTGTTGGAGTTTTTCAACTTCTTTAGTAGCTCTACCTTAAGGTGGGAGGCTTTGATTGGTTGTCTCAAAACTACCCTTAAGAGACATTGTGATACAAGATGGTCTTCCAGGCGTCAAGCTGTGACAGCTCTTAAGAAGAACTTATCATCTGTACACAAAGTTTTACAAAACATGGCTGATAAAGACAATGACTGGAACACTGACACACTGTCTGGTGCTATGAAACTTCTTAGACAAATTGATTACGAATTTGTGTGCCTTTTAGAGATGTGGTCTGATGTTTTGATAAGTTTGGACTGCACCAACAAGTCACTGCAAGGAAAGGGCACAACTCTTGACGTAGCATCAAGTTTGCTCTCAGGTTTGGCAAAAAAAGTTGAAGACCTACGTAAAGAAGGAATTAAAAAATACACAGAAAAAGCCAAAGCTATTTGTGATTCCATGGCCATCCAAAGCAGTTTTGCTGTTAAGAGGCTGAGGAAAGTCAAGAGGATGGCTGGGGAGACGGCTGAAGATGAAGCACACTTGTTGAGTTCTGATAAATCATTTGAGATAGAATGTTACACTGTATTTGATAGAATTGTAAGTGAAATGGAAAAAAGGGCACACATTTACCACACAGTTTCATCAGACTTCAGTTTTTTGTCAGGAAAGTCCTTAAGTGAATGCTCTGTTTCTTTTCTTGAAAAGTGTGCAGCTGATCTTGGTGCGATATATAGCAGAGACATTGATAGAGTTGAGCTAGTTAACGAAGTAGCTGCTTTCAAGTTTCATGCAAAAGAGCTGGTGAAGAACATTTACAAGGCTTCCCATTTGGATATTCTGAAAGTTATTTCAAACTATGGATTAAGAGATGCTTATCCAAACATCGAAATAGCATTGAGGATATTTTTGACAATGCCCGTCAGTGTGGCGTCTTGCGAGCGTACTTTCAGCAAGCTGAAGATAATCAAAAACTACTTACGGTCAAGTATGTGTGAAAACAGATTGACAAACTTAGCTATCCTGTCCATAGAATATGAGATTGCTTCAAAACTTGATTTTAGTGAAATAATTAGTGAGTTTGCCTTGCTGAAAGCAAGAAAGGTAAAGTTTAGTTCCATGGCTTTTCTGCTGTATACTGTATGTAACAATTTGTAAAAGCAATATATTTGTTTACTGAAGAGTTTCAATTTGTTATTTACCAGCCCCCAGAGCCAAAAAAATGGTACCTGCATTTACAACAACAGAATGTTGTAAGTGCAAGTCCTGAAGTCCTGTGTAAAAAAAAATCGAGATAAATTATAGAACTAAAGCACCGACTAAAGTTATGAATTTTTTTTACTGTTGTATGAAATTTACTATTACAAAAATACCGAATACAATGTGAGACCTGGAGTTGGGGGGGAAGCGACATAGGGCTTGGGGGGGATCGGCACCACTGTTGGGGGCGCAGCTTTGTCAAAATTGCCAAGGGCGCAGGAGTACCTTGTTACGGCCCTGTAGAGAGGCTCAAACAAAACAGTAATTTACCCATACCCACTCTGCCTATAAATAACATCATTCTAGTCGGAGCAACGGGGAGGCAAAATAAATCGATAAAGAAACAGGTGTCATTAGAGATGACTAGTAATGGGGTAACGTTACCAATAGGGTTATTAGTGGCGAATAATTTACCCATGAGTATCCTAATAGGCTGCGATATACTTAGGCCATATAATGCAATAATAGATTTAGAAGGTAAGATTATAACTTTAAAAACTAACGAGGGAATTTGGACCAATAATTTAATTGATGTCCAAGGAGATGGTACAAACAACACACCTTATCAAGCGACAGTGAACCATTATTATTGTGCCGATCGACCATTAAACATGCCTTTATATCAGGAGGAAAACCCAGAGTTGTGGTTAGAAAAATTAGAAGAAAAACGGGATTTCCAAAGGACGAAAGCAAGGGGTCTGATCAGCGAAACGCAGGCGGAACAATTAATTAAGGTATATAACAATTACAAACACATATTCTCAAACGCTTCAGGTAAAGCCAGAGATTATCAATGCACCATAAAATTCAAAACACCGGTGGAATTTAACAGGAAATCGTACCCGATCGCCTACTCGCTAAAGAACGAAGTTAGGGAGGAATTGAACAGGATGATAGAAGACGACATAATCGAGTATAGTCATTCGCCCTTTATCAGCCCAATCATAGCTGTGCCGAAAAAGAATGGACAGGTACGTATATGTCTCGATGCTAGGGAGATTAACAAGATGATTGTTAACGACCGCACATCCCCTGGGGAGATAGAAGAGATATTGAAAAAGTTTCACGGGACAAACTATATAAGTTCATGGGATACAGTATGCGGCTACTGGCAGGTAGAACTCCACCCTGATAGTAGGAAATATATGGCGTTCATATTCGAGGGCAGAAACTATCAGTTTAAGCGGTTACCCTTTGGTTTAATAAATTCTGTGGCGGTGTTTGTAAAGATAATGGACAGAATATTGGGGCAGGAAGTGCTGAAGTTTACGACAGTATATGTCGACGACTTACTGGTAACTTCAGCGAATTGGGATGACCATTGTAATAGGGTTGAACAGGTGTTAGAGAAACTATCAGAGAATAATATCACCCTCAAATTAGACAAGTCCCAATTCATTGCAAATGAGGTGAAATTTTTAGGCTTTAATCTAACCGAACAAGGGATTACTCCATCCAAAGAGAAAGTAGAGGCTATACAGAAGTTCCCCACCCCAAAGAACAGGAAACAGCTGCAGTCATTTTTTGGAATCTGTAACTATTACAGGAAGTTTCGGTCCAATTATTCAGAACTAACTGCCAGGTTCCAAAAGCAGTTATCAGCTAAAGACAAATGGACTTGGGGACCAGAGCAAGATGGAGTGCTCAATCTCATAAAGGAAAAGTTTTTAGAAGCAGTAATGTTGCATCATCCCGACTTTACAAAACCATTTTTTCTAAATTGCGATGCCAGTAACGTAAGTTTAGGTGCAGCCCTATATCAGGAAGATCAGGATGGTAACCATTTAGTAATTAGCTTCGCTAGCCGCATGCTGAACAGTTGCGAACGAAACTACAATACTACCGAAAAAGAATTGTTGAGTGTAGTTTTCGCATGCGGTAAATTTAGGACATATATATTAGGGTACCCCATCACAGTTAGAAGCGACCACAAATCTATATCATTTTTAAAGCATTGTAAGCTGAACCACGGAAGGCTGACGAGATGGGTTTTGGCCTTGCAAGAATATAATATCACGTGGGAATATAACCCAGCAAACACAACGTAGCAGTCGACGTCCTATCCCGCATCAATATACAAGACCAAACCTTTGACGGCGAAAACGAACAATTAGCAAACGTTTATCATATTATTAAGAGCAGGGAAGATTTAAAAAATATTTTAAACGATATAAAGTCACAACAGGAGGCCGATCCAAAATTAGGAGATATTAGAAAAAGGGTACAGGAAGGCGATGAGGTCATAAATAGATATTACTGTATACACAACGACACTTTGTTTATAAGGAATACCCCGCACCAGCAGAATTGGAAGTTAGTAATTCCACCAGCGATAGAGAGACCGCTAATAATCGACTATCACGATAGGTACGGACATATGGGTGCCCTCAAGGTAAGGAAGGCATTGGAAGAGCAAACATACATCAAAGGAATGAATAAGAAGGTGCAACTGGCGATACGGTCGTGCGATATTTGTCAGAAAGTAAAATGTGATAACGAGAGGAAGGAAGGGGTCATGATACCCATAACATCCACCGAAAAATTGGAAAAGGTATTTCTCGATATCTGTGGTCAATTTCCACGCAGCGGTGGGAGACACAGATACAAATTTATCGTAATCATCTTTGACCATTTTAGTAAATATACCAAGCTATACCCAATAACTAGGGCTACAACCAGGAAAATAATAGACATCATAATAGAACGGTATATAATGGAGGTAGGCAGACCGTATTCTATAATTACAGACCACGGTACCCAGTTTAGGGGAAAACTTTGGAAAGAAAACCTTGGAGAACACGGGATAAAAACGTATAAGACATCCGTATATCACCCGAATAGTAACCCAGCCGAGAGAGTATTAAGGGAAGTAGGACGGTTGCTGAGAACATACTGCCATAACGAACAGAAAAGATGGCATGAATACGTAGCATCAACCGAGGATTTTCTCAATTTCTCATATCACAATACCATCGAGGTGTCACCATAGACAGGTATGTTCGAAAGACCCCCACCACGAGAGATAAAAGAGATTATTAATTTTCCCGACGAACCCGAATACCAATTTGAAAGAACCAAATTTTATAACAAGGTGTTAGAAAAAACGGAACAGCAGCGGAAAAAATATATCCAATCCCATCCCAAGGCAATTAAATATAAGGTAGGAGAAAAGGTGTTAGTCAAAAATAGAGAATTGCCCAGTGCTATACAAGGCATAACAAGGAAATTGTTACTTTTATATACAGGACCTTTCATGATCACAAAAGACAATGAAAACAATACATACGAGGTAACCGACACTGTTAGTAACAAAGTAAAAGGTACGTATAACCAAACGTCATTGAAAAAGTACCATGATTAAAAATCACAAGTAAAATACAGAATCAGTGAGTAACTACCATGATTAAAAACCCAAGTCAAATACAGCATCATTGAGAAGGTACCATGACTAAAAACCTGTTAACATAAATTTTCCAACTTACCCATAATTAGAAAGGGGATAGAGATTATTAAATAAATATAAATATTATTATATAAATAAATAAGGAGAGATTATTATTAATAAATATTACGAGAAGGACACCTTACACCTAAGGCAAAAAGATATATATAAAATATAGATTTATTTCCAATAGCCATGTCAACGTATATTTACCAGCTTACCCGTACTTAGAGAAGGAGAGAGATTATTAATAAATATTATGAGATGGACACCTTACACCTAAGGCAAAAAGATATATATATAAAATATAGATTTATTTCCAATAGCCATGTCAACGTATAGTTACCAGCTTACCCATACTTAGAGGAGGAGAAAAAGGAAGGAAGGAAAGGACATAATTAGTTAAATAGATTATTAAACAATCAAATAACAATTGATATTACTAAGGGGGAGAAAAGAAGGAGAAATACTGTCATATAATTGATACTAAAAGGAAATGATAAATGAAAAAAAAAAGGAAATCAGTGTGTTATATAAGGAGGTAATGATGAATATAAATATAGCTATTAACATTGAATGATTTTAAACGATAATTTTACCTGCGGAGAACGATATATTAATATAATTGTGAAATAATCAGAAGAGTTTAAGAAAGGGAATTTATGTGTAGGAGCCTATGATCTTTGAATATTGTATTTTTTTTTATTATTATTATTTGTTGCGAAGGTGCAATTATTATTTTCTGGACAGGGATGTGTTGCCTCTGATTTCAGTGATTATAGATAGGGAAGGACGGAGAATGTATGCCATAGCGAGCCACTCTGACTTCCAACCCACTATAAAAGTTAGGGAATTGTTAGGGAATTATATCAAAGATTAAATAATTAACATCAAGGTAAAAAGGAAAGGAATAGGTGATACGACAAAGAACGAAATAGGAATTATGAGTTGGATTAATATATTAAAGGAGTAGTACAGGAATTTAATTATAAGATAAAAGAATGAAATATAAAGAAGCTAATAAAAGGTTAATATAGAAATGATAATTTCATCAAAACCAAAGATATGTTTTTCAAAAATTATCAATTTTAACGGATAGGCATATGTAACGTCACAGTACGTTCCATAAAGGAAATCATTTACATAGCAATTTATCATAAGAGGAAAGTGAGGTGAACAGTATCGAACCCAAGTAGTCCTAAAACATTTTGTAATATTGTCTAATAATTAATACTACTAACATGAAAAACGACCAGACTATGACTAAGACTCAAACCCCATATATATTATTCAAGTGAAGAACAGTGTAAAACCCATAATATACTATAAGAGAGACAAATAATATCAGAAACAACCAAAATGAAGTCATTAATTATTAAGTTTTGTAACTCTGAATAGGGTATAAAGAACTAAGTATTGTGAATTAATGGACATGATCCATTATTATATTATGTAATGTAAATAAAATAAATGTATTAAATGATTTGAATACATTATTAGAAAGGATCTAAGTTAAAATAAAAAATATATAAATGTTATGACAAAAAAATATTAAGGTGTTGGATTTGAGACCAATCACTCAGATTTCATGTAAAAATTAATTATTATCAAATTGAGATAAAAACTATATGTAATTGTCAAGTAGACAAAGATGAACAATTTATCTTAAATAAAGAAAGCTGTCAAATGAATAAAAGTCAGTTAAATTAGCCAAAAACAGTATTTACTAAAAACATGTAGTAGGCATATAATATTGTGATATTTATGGATTTAATGTTGACAAAATGCAACCAAATTGCATTATAAAGTTGAAATATAATATAAAGCGACTATACTAATATATTTGACTAACTTTAACACTGTAATAGTCGAGTTAGCAAACTATTTACCTATACCATGTATGGCTAAGGCCAAGCAACCATTACAAGAAATAGTCATATTTGACTAAATGTTTACAAAATATTAACAAAAATAAAAGAAAAGGGTACAATACTTTAGTGTACCATGAAAACAAACAGACTCAGTTGAAAATAAGATCAATTATTAAAGAATTTGACTTATAAGAGTGAGATTTGTCACACAAAGAAAAAGGACAACATAGGCAAACCAATATGATGCTATGTTATCCTACAATAAAAATAATATGTATCAGGATAAACCAGGTATCACAAAAGACAGACAATATAATAAACTCTCAGTGTATACTAGTAAAATCCCATACATATTAAAGAAAAAAGACTAATTATTGTATTTTAACAGTGACAACAACGTAGGCCATAGGCATGGACCACATAAAATTGAATTTATTTGTATATTATATATGTTAAACTGTATTTATTTTGTTATAGAAGAATGGTAATATTATGTGTTAATGTTGTAGAAGAAACCAAACAGCTTCACAACAATTTTTTAGTCTAAAAATTGATTTTTAATGGAAACATTCCAAGGTAAGAGTTGTATGTTGTGTTATTTATTATAGTTAATTTATTTAAAAACCAATCGTAATTAGTATCATTAGATTCAGTTGAAAGCAGAGAATCCAAATGTAGTAAGGGCATGCAAATTGTAGATAACTATGTAAAATTGTTTGACAAATACCAGAATAAATTTTGTAATATCCTTAGTGTGAATAATAAGAAATTTTGTTCTAAAAGCTTCGACGGAAGTTAAATTTGTTCCATGGTGTTCCATTTCATTATTCTCGAGCATTCTAGAAGGAATTTTTACGCAAATACACCGGAAGTTCATGTCGAAAAGCTAAAACAATGAGCCTGACACAGTATAAAAGGGAGACCAAATTCGACCGAAAAACACTTCATGCTTGGAATCCAGAACAGACGCATCACCCACGACACTGATCACCGCAACCGAGGCGAAACCGAAGGCGAGAAATCGACACAAGAACGAAGAAAGGCTTTTCCCGTACATTGACAAAACGACTGACTTAACCTCTACAAGAGTCTACGCCAATGTGTTGCTGAAATAGAGCAGCAACACGGCACATTTAATAGAACACACGCAGCCAGAATATCAGCGGCCCAGGAGGGACCAAAATTTTAATAGAGAATCAATTCTGCTGTATTCGCTAAGACAAACTGACTTGACAAAAACTCCCATAACGTAAACATACACAAAGCCTTTCTCTCGACTGCAAGGGAATCAGCGCTGTGGCGGCCAATTTGAGAAACAACGCGAAACAGCTGATCGCTGGCGGCGGGGTTCGAGCGTAAATCTACTGCCAAACTGTTTTACGAAAGTGCGGAAGTTGTAAAAAATCGCATTTTTGACTTAAAATAAATTCAGTGCACACACGAAGAGGCAAGATTGAAAACTACCCGAGAGAAGTGTCCAGTGCAAGAACAATTACCCATCGGAACGTGAGTTGTCAAAGTTAAAGTCATTTTTACCTGGTTATATTTGTCACACAGTTGTACTACACATGCCACACACACCTTCAAATCACTTAATTTTTGTAAAGCATCTTATTGATATGTCTTGGTAGTTCAAAGGAGTCACGTCCTGAGAGTAAAGATTTTTCACATATTAAACTCATGCTTTTCAACTGAGTAAAAAAATAAAAAGATTTGTTAGCCGATACTTGATTGGAGAAAAAACTTGTCAATATTAATAACAACTTATAATTTTTTTGTAACTCTGCAATTTTATAATTTTTTCATGAATGTTAGTCCTTCAGACGTTTTTTTAAGAATCATTAAACATACTTTATTTTTTCGAACCCAACTGTCTTGTTTACATTTTTTCATAGGATTAAACTATCTGCTAAGAAATCAAAATTTTAATTTTTTTAATAACACTTTTCTTGGAACAAAAGATTCCAAGTGGCGCCCACAAACACATAGTAGATTAAGTTGTTTTACAGGACGACATCACCGCAGAGGATCCAGTCATCAGTAAGTTACAAAAAGTGTGCGGAGGTAACGCCCGACATATTACGACACGAACAACACAAAACACACATTATTCTAATTGTTATAAGTTTCATTGTACTTATAGTCATTAAATTATCCATTGTTCTTCTTATTTTATCTTCTTGTCTGCGCACATTACCATTAATTGTTTTTATATAATTTTTTTTATTCCATTTTAAATCATATTGTTTATAAATAATAATGTAATCTGTTCTTCAATTCTCTTGGCGTTTTGTCTTTTATCTTAAATCACATTGTTGTTAAGTATTTTGAGTAAGTTTTTCTTACATAGTTTTTTAATTTTTTGGGGTTTATTCTTAATATATTCAAAATAAATTCTTTTTAATAAATTCAAAATAATTTCTTCAGTAAGACGTTCATAGTAAGACGTTCTTACTTATTTTAGAATTTTGGGGGGTTTATTCTTAATATATTCAAAATAATTTCTTTTTAATAAATTCAAAATAATTTCTTCTTAATAAATTCAAAATAATTTCTTCGGTAACACATAGTAAGACGTTCTTACTTATTTTAGAATTTTGGGGTGTTTTTATTCTTAATATCTCGTCCGTCTTGTTAGTCATTGATGATCGGTGATTGTGTTTCGTCATGATACCTTTTTATAGATTCCTGATGATATGTTCCCTTAATCTTTTTTGTGATAGGGTTCATTATTTCGTAAGTATTATTGTCATTATTTTTTGTATCACATAGGGTCCAGTATACAATAATAATAATTTTTTCGTTATTCCCTCTAGAGTACTGGGTAACTCTCTGTTCCTTATTAATATCTTTTCACCGACCTGGTATTTTATTGGTTTTGGGTGGTTCTTTTTATACTTCTTTTTCTGTTGTTCTGCTTTCTCCATTACTCTGTTATAGAATTTGATACTTTCAAACTGATAATCTGGGTTAATTGGAAAATTGATGAAATCCTGGATTTCTCTAGGTGGAGGTTTTTCAAACATCACTGTATAAAGTGTATTTTCTATGGACTGATGGTATGATATATTGAGAAATTCTTCAGTAGGTAACAAGTATTCGTTCCATCTCCTCTGTTGATCATGACAGTAAGTTCGGAGTATTCTGCCAACCTCCCTCAGCACTCTCTCCGCCGGATTGCTGCTGGGGTGGTACACTGATGTCTTATATGTTTTAATTCCATGTCTTAGAAGACTATCCCTCCATTTACTTCCTTTAAACTGTGTACCATGGTCTGTGATAATGGATGTAGGTTTACCAATCTCTGGTATGTAATGTCCAATAACTATCTCCAGTATTTTCTTGGTAGTGGCTCGGCTGATAGCATAAAGTTTAGTGTACTTGGTGAAGTGGTCGAATATAATAATAATAAATTTGTATCTATGTTTCCCTCCACTATGTGGGAACGGTCCACAGATGTCCAGGAATACTTTTTCCAGCTTATGGTTGGATGTAATGGGAATCATTACCCCCTCCTTCTTCTCGTTGTTACATTTAACCATTTGGCAAATGTGACAGGTTTGAATGGTTTTTTGTACCTTTCGGTTAATATTCTTTATGTATACTTGTTCTTCCAGGGCTTTAACTATTTTTATGGCTCCTATGTGTCCATATCTTATATGATAATCTAATATTAATTTATTTTCCACAGCTGGTGGAATTACTAACTT
Source organism: Magicicada septendecula (assembly GCA_034769895.1). Taxonomy (NCBI): domain Eukaryota; kingdom Metazoa; phylum Arthropoda; class Insecta; order Hemiptera; family Cicadidae; genus Magicicada; species Magicicada septendecula. The sequence goes on along the minus strand of CM068367.1, from coordinate 750,153,242 downwards.
CCAGCTTTCTTGATTAGGGGTAACTTTAATAAATAACCTATCATCATGTATACAATAATATTTTGTAAGGATTTCGTCTGCATCTTGCACTCTCTGGCGGATGTTCATTAATTTGGGATCCCGTTTTTGGTGTTGTTTAATTTCATTTGTGATGGTTTCCAAATCTTTTCTACTTTTAATGATATTATAAATTTTTGCTATTTGCTCCTTTTCTCCATTGAATGATTGGTCTTGTATGTTGATTCGGGACAAGATATCGGCTGCTATGTTCTTCCTTCCAGGTATATATTCCCAATTAATGTGATATTCTTGCAATGCAAGGACCCATCTAGTTAACCGACCATGACTGAGCTTACATCGTTTTAGGAATGAGATGGATTTATGATCACTCCTTACCGTCACTGGGTATCAAGTATATAGGTCCTGAACTTATTGCATGCGTATACTACACTCAGCAACTCTTTTTCAGTGACGTTATAGTTGCGTTCGCAATTGTTCAGCACCCTGCTGGCGAAGCTAACAACCATGTGATGTCCTTTTTCTTGTAGTTGTGTCTCACGTCGACGGATTTCCTCGATCTTCTCTTTATTCGTACTTACTTGGCTTTCGACATTGTTTAAGTTATTATATACTCTTTCCATTCGTTCACCAATGTCAGTCTGTACTTGTGCTATTTCTTCCTTATCTCCTCCCGTATTTGATGTACCTCTTGTTTAATCTGCTCGTATCTTTTTACAGTCTCCTGTTGGAGTCCTTCAACCATCGTTTTTTTTTATTTTTTATGTTGTTTATTTTATTTTGTATTTCCTCACGGACTTGTACCACTGTTTTGTTGGTTTTTTCTAATTTTTCATTTGTTTCGGCTATTTATTGTTTCCTTTCTTCATTGTTTTTGTCCACCAAGGCTGTAGCCAGCGGGGGGGTTATGGGGTTAGAACCCCCCCCAAAATGTTGAGGTAAAAATAAAATTTGTTAGGATAAAAACAAACGTAAATAAAAATATAATGAAAAATGCTCTTATAAAAAAGGAACTGTGCAATAATTCAGTTATTTTGTGTTGCTGGTACTGCATCTACAAAAAGCAAACTGTGCGTTTGTTTCCTTCCGTGAGTACATAGCTGCCTTTATAAGAAGAAAACCACTAGTTTCTTGGAAAACCACGTGGCTAACACTTGACAGCTCTCATCATTGTTGGCCGCCGACCTTCAAACAATTGCTGTACAGAGCTATTCTCCGAGCCACCTTTTGAGCAGACTAAAGCGGAAATGAGCGAGTAGGCCAGGGGAAGGTGCGGGTGAATGGGGCAGCGCCTACGATGTTGTCAAATGATACGAGAGGGGCGAGGGGGGGCCCGCATTTCAGCATGAGTTATGGCAATGCTGTCGCTAAGGTGAAGGTGCCGAACTTACTCTGTGAATATCTTGACCACGTGGGTAACAGTTTGCGTGTTGCCATTTGGTAATGGCGTGCTCTTCATCTTCAGTAAATTAGTGAATTATTGTGCTTGTTTTAGTTGTAGAGGGACATACAAGAAAGGGACATAAAGTAAGTAAAATGTTTGCATTTTTACGAGTCTTTCCATTATATGTCTAGTCTACATGACAGATGCAGGAAATAATTTAAAAAATAGGCCGGATCTGTCAGTCACGTGGATTTGTGACCTATTTGAACAATGTTAAAGGCAAATCAAAGTAATTGCTTTAGTTTGGTCATACAGTTGTGCTAGAGATATCAATGTATAGGCCTAATATTATATTTTTTGTATTATATTTAATTAGAACTGGGGTTATGACTATTAACTTTACGAATTTCCTCCGTAGGTTATAAAGATTTGTAATTATATAAAAAAAGTTCTTGAATGCTTAATTTATTTAAGAATCTTATTGATAGGATTTTTGATCCAGGAAATATAGTTAATTCATTTAATTGATTACGCTCTTAAGCAGTGGCGAGTTGTGACATGAAAAATATATCAACTGTGTTTTGGTAAAATGCTGTAACCCTAATTTATAAAATTTATTTTTCAGGAGAGACAAAAAGCATAGTGCACATAATATTTGAAACTTTTCAGGTTATTGCCTACGGTTCTATTACACACATTTGTTATGTTATTTCATTCATAAAGTGTACTTAAAATGTTTATAAATTACATTTAAGGTGAAAAATGTGGGTTACAGCATTTTACTAATCAGTACATAGGCAACACTCCTTAGATGTAACCCACTTGATGCCTTTTCTTAACCGAAACTACACACAGTTGAACCAGGTTTTCGGGCAATAATGCTGTAAGCCTCACTATTGACACTATACAAGACAATAAGGTACCTTATTAAACTTTGATAAAAAAAACGAAATTACTTTTATAACGATAATAATGCTTCAAACATAGAGTAATGCAGTATGGAAAGTTTTACATGATGGGAGTGTATGGAATTAGAATAAAAGTCAGTAATGTCAGATAATGACAGCAAAAATATAAGGGTTACAGCCTTTTACCAAAACACCGTCGATATAAAAAACAACTTTTACACCTTCGTGGAATACAAATACTATGCAATCATTTTCAACAATGCTCTCTACCATGCGAAATTATTTTTTCTAGTTTCTTTTATTTATTTTTAGGAGACGTTAAACTATAATGGCTAAACGTCCAGGCTCACAACTGTCGATAAAGAACTTTCTCGCCAAGGCTAAGAAAACCAGTGACATAGAGCCCAAAGAACCTGCAGAGCCTGTTGCAAGTACTTCTACTGTAAATGAAAAAGTAATATCAGAATTCGACTTTTATCCTACTGTAAATTCACAAACAAATCCTGAGCATGATGATTGGCATAATGTTGACGTAGGAAAATATGTGCACACTCCCGGTGATAAAATTGATCGGGAAACCAAACTAAATGTTCTGAAAAATCCATGGGTTCCTAAAATGGAATTTGAATTCCCACCTAGTGGGAAAAGAAATCTAAGATTTCAAAGACAGTGGCTACATCGTTTTCCCTGGCTTGCCTACACAAAAACTGACGGGGCTCTGTGTAAATATTGTGTGCTATTTTCAAAAGATACAGCTGGTAAAGGTGGTCATCAGAAATTGAAATCGTTAGTCAAAGAACCCTATAAAAATTGGAAAGATGCTTTAGAAGTATTTAAAAGTCATGAATCCAATACATACCATAAAGAAGCAATGATTTCAGGGAGCAACTTCTTAAGTGTCTCCAAAGAGCCTAACCGTGACATAAGAAACATCATTGATTCAACAAGGAAGAAACAGGTAAAAGAAAATCGAGACAAGTTATTTTCCATAGTTGAAACTATCAAGTTTTGTGGTCGACAAGAACTTGCTCTCAGGGGAACTAAAGATTCAGGACCCATATCGCTAAAAGATGAAGAGCCTTTTCATAATGATGGCATGGCAATTTTAGGGCTTTATTAAGGATGAGAATACTATGTGGTGACCGAAAATTGATCAATCACACAGGGAGTATGTCTTTAAATGCCTCTTACATGAGTCCAACAGTCCAGAACGATCTTATTCAGATATGTGGAGAAATTATTCAGAAGCAAATTGTCAATGATATAACTGAAGCCAATATGTTCTCCATTTTAGTAGATGAAACTGCAGACATTGCTGGACATGAACAGCTATCTCTCTGTGTATGATATACAAAAAAAGAAGATAATTATTATGTGTCAAAAGAGGACTTCTTAGGCTTTGTTCGTCTTCATCATACTACCGGACAAGATATAGCTAGGAATATAACTTCATATTTGGAAGATCTTGGTTTGGATTGCAAAATGATAGTTGGGCAAGGCTATGATGGTGCCTCTGTGATGAAAGGATCATTCAAAGGCGTGCAAGCACTAATCAGAAAAGATTATCCAGAAGCTTTGTATGTCCATTGCTGTTCGCACTTGTTAAATCTAGCTTTATGCCACTCGTGCAATTTACAAAGTGTAAGAAACTGTGTTGGTACAGTTAAGACTACGATCACTTTTTTGAAGAGCTCTCCTAAAATAATGAGTGTATTGCAGGATAAAATTAAATCAAATAAATCTGACTCCCAGTAGAAAACTTTAAAATCCATGTGCGAGACCAGATGGGTTGAAAATCATAGCAGTCTTTTGAAATTCAAGGAACTTTTCAAACCCATTCTCACCACGTTAGAAGATTTAAGTGATGATCCAGACATGGATACCTCATCCAAAGCCTCGTCTTTAGTAACAGCTCTGCTTAATGGAGAGTTTGTTCTTAGTCTCTGTTTCTTAGCCAAAGTGTTTTCTTATACCTTGACTTTGTGTAAGGTATTGCAGTCACCTCTCTGTGATTTGAAATCAGCAACTGATCACATTCAAAATATTGTTGACCTCTTTCAGAATATTCGCATGAATATTGAGTGTGAATTCTCCATTATATACAAGTCTGCAAAATCCTTACTATCTGATGTTGGCGGAGAAATCACGCTTCCCCGTTTAACTCCATCACAACGTAACCGTTGTGACATACAAATGGAAGACCCAGAAAAGTATTTTCCCATCTCTATGGCCATTCCACTTCTCGATGATTTTAACAATCAGCTAAAAATAAGATTTCTTGATCACAAAGAAGTATTTGCAAATTTAAACTCTCTTTTACCATCCGTTTGCTGTAACCCTACTACTTTTTTAGACACTGAAAGCTTGAAGTTGTACCAAAACAAAGTTAATTTGGGTCTGTTACAATCAGAGTTAGGCCTATGGAGAATTTTTCGGGAGAAGAGGGATGAGACTGACCGCCCATCCTGTGCTATCGAAGCTTTAGGAGAATGTAACGAGGAGTTTTACCCGAATATCTTCATTCTGTTAAATATATTCTCCACTTTGCCAGTTACCACTTGTACACCTGAACGTACCTTTTCCACATTAAGAAGACTGAAGACCTACTTGAGAAACTCTTGTGGACACAGTCGCCTCAGTGGATTAGCGTTGATGTCCATGCACAGAAACAGGGACATTTCAACAGATGAAGTCATAAATAAATTTGTATCAAAAAAAGATAGAAGATTGCACTTTGTTTTATAAGTTTGTCTCTTTGAAGATTTTGAGACTGTTGCAATGTATTAATCCCACTGCTGTAACAAATTTAATATAAACCTTTGAACAGTAGCCTATACTCTGCAAATAAAATTAATGTTTTTGCTAAAAACACGAAAAGACGTACAGCAAACTCGATTATCCGTGTGCTGATTATCCGGTTTGTTGGTTATCTGTGCATCCCCGAGGTTTATTGTATTATTTTATTTCCTTTATTTTCGTCACGGCATTTTGAATAATGTGAACTGCGCGCTTGGAATTCGAGCGCTCTCTCGTCTGCAAGTGACCTGACGGCATGCTTTGTTCAAGAATTAAACACCAAACGATGTACTGTATAGCAGTTCTTTGTTGCTGTTATGAGATAACAGTCATGACTGATTGACGTCTTGTATAGTTTTTGTACCTCAAGTGTTTTACCAACAATAGACGTAAACAATTTTTATTTCGGCTTACCTTATTAATAACAGTGATAATTGAATGTGTTAAATGTTTGACATTATTGCATTTTCAAACAGTATTGTATGTTCCCTATTATTAAAAGTTTTGTTGTGCATTAAAAAGCACAAACTCGCATTATTCGTGTTTTTAGCTATCCGTGCGCATTTGTCTGGAGATTAGCCTAGATAATCGAGTTTGCTGTATTTTTTTAATAATATACCTATTTCCAGTGGAAACTCGTGGGCATCTGGGAGGTCTGACTCCTACTCTTAGAAGACTATCCATACTCCCCAAACCTCTCGGTAACCAAACAACCCCCCCCCAAAATTTTTTCTAGCTACGGCGTTGTTGTCCACCTTTTGGTTAATTGTCACATGGATATTCTCAATTCTTTCATTAATCCACTTTAAATTCTCTTCATTTATTTGTTGGATCTCTTCCTTCATTTGTTTTATACTCTCATCGTTCCTGTCAAACTTTTCGTTAATTTGGATTAAGCTTTCATTATTCTTATCAAACTTCTCGTTCATTAGTTTTGAGGTTTCCTCCTGTTTCCTAAAATTTTCCTTATTTTCCTCATTTATTTTCTTTGAGTTTTCTTCCTGTTTCCTAAAATTTTCCTTGTTTTCCTTCTCCTGTCTCCTAAATTGATCTTTTGAGTTTTCCTCCTGTTTCCTAAATTGTTCTGCCATAAATTTCATTATTTCTTGCCAATTTGGTTCTCCGCTGGCTTCTGCTTTGTCCCCCGCTTGTTTCTCATTTTCCGTGTCTATAACTGTTTCAGTTTCTTCTTTATCGCCTATCTGTTGTTCCATTTCACTATCCGTGACTATTTCTATTTCTTGTTCCTGTCCAATTTCTTCCTTCTCTGTGTCTTCTGCTCTCTTCTTTGACCTACCTCTGGTATTATGCATTTTTTGTCTCTAATAGTTGCCTGCCAGATTAAGTAATAGTTATGGAATTGACGTTTTACTTAACTTAAGCCCCATGTTGGGCGCCAATTTGTAGTAGTACTGATTCTCCCGTATCAATATCTTCTAAAGCCCCACTGCTGTGAGTGCTAATTTGTACTAGTACTGTTATGCCCACTAGTTGAGCGTTAATTTATAGTAGTACTGTTTACTCTTCAAATAATATACGTGTTGTGGTGATTTCAAATATTTATTATGTGTTAAATGGTTTCTCTTAAAAACCGTAATATTCGATTATTTGTGAAGAAATAATATTCTCTAAAGGGTGATCTTAATCAAATATTAAGAATATCTCAATATTCTGTATTAATTTAGTACTTTCTGCGATAATATCGTTCAACACCAGTTGATATAGTGTGTAATTCTAATGTTCTTATTCAAGCCTAGTCCGCGTTTTGAGAGAGGAGAGGAACTCCTTATATCTGTTTCTCGTTCTCTGTAATTCAACAGTGGTCCGCAAGCTAGCGCTGTTGTTCACAGTCAGCTGAGTATTGTAGGTTAGTTGTCCGCGTACAATAATTCCCACGTTACACTCTCTACATAAATTACAACTTGTTCACACGCACTAAATATTATACAAATGATAAGATATCGTCAATTTCAAAAATGATTCTTTATTTTTGTTTTTTTATTTCTTGACAACAAAGTTCTTCCTTTACGAGGATACAAAAATCGATCGTATTGGAATTAGTCGATTAATTATCGGATTCAGGGTTATATATTATTTTTAATTATTATTGTATTTCTTTAAACACAGGGTGTGAAGGTTCTTTCAACTATTAGTAAGGTCAGAAAGTGCATAAATAGGATTACAAGGTATTACAATATATTACTAATTTCTTATTAATTATTATTTAAAATAAGTGGAGTTTACCGTCCGATTGGCATCGTTACTTGTGGTGGCAGTGTACAGCTAACCTTGTTCAATGTGTTTGGTCAACAACAGAATACAGATGAATGAATCCTCGCCAGTCTTCACTCCAAGTTCAAAATAAAAGTTGATGTCTTGGTCCTGGGATGACGCAGAAATGCCGCTCCTTACTGTTCACCAATGTCCAATTCTTGTGGTTACGGGTTTCAATGTATTTTAGGTCAAAATATGCTTTCTCTATCGAATCGTGGAAGGTGATGTTCGAGTACAATTTTGAGTTCTGCTTTCGTTCTTTAGAATACTGGATTATATTATTCTATTCAGGTAGTTATTTCTCTTAATTGGTTTATTAATTCAGTTTAAAGATTACTCATTATACTGAGTTTTATCGGTAAAGTTCCTTCCTTAGATTTTCGTCACTTTTGATTTATAGGCTTATTAGTATTCGGTTATATGTGACCGTCAAAAGTCAATGAACCTTACTATGGTTATTTATTACTTAATTTTGTTCACTCATTGATTTATTTAATTTAATTTTATCGTTTTTTCTAAGTGCATCAAAACTAAACTGTCTTTGTTCATGGATAACAATTCAATAATCGAATCAACAAATTTTATTTCATTTTGTCGTCCTTGACAACCATTCTGTCTTCTCGTATTGGATATTATTTATAATCCTATAACCATAATCATACAATGTTCTTGCACTTATTAAAATACTCCCTTACAAAATTTACATTATATCATATTATACCTTTACATATTGTTTGTTACTAAATTATATACATTTTGCTGTCGTTTCCTCTTAATCTACTTACTCTAACAAGTATTATTTGTCTGTTATGAAATATTACCTTTCGGTATTATTGCACTATTACATTTTGAGATTTTATTTAAATTGAATTTACTTATCTGCTATCAGTAATTATTATTGACTTCTCCTAACTCATTATATTCTATTTAGTATTTTTTACAAATTTCGTTACCTAACTTTTCTGACCTGACTTACTATACAATGTTACTGGTTTGTGGTCTATCATTACATTTTTATCTCCTTCTGATTTTAATTTGTTATTACCTACATTATTATAGAATCCTTCATTTGTTTATTACATAATTACAAATAACCCTCTTGTACATCATTAACAATTATTGCCTTTCTGGCCAAGTTTACAATTATAATCTGCATACTAACTAAGTACATGTATACAAAACATTTAACTTTATAAAGTCTAACACCAGTTCTATATTGATATATTTGATAATATAAAAATGAAATTAACATCAGTTAATTGATATTCTTTTAAAACAATTACTCCACTTACTACATACAAAAAACAACATAAATATCATGATAATAACACTACATGATAAAACATAATAAAATGTACATTTTTATAAAATAAATCATGCACTAATTAATCATTCTCCTCTCAATTAATTCATCAATCATTATAAACTGTCTAAGTTAGGTTTTACATTACTTGTCAATGTCTATCGTTTACCCTTTTCACTGAACACTGAAGTTTGTATTTATAAACATTCTTAATTTTTCCTTTTTACCTTGTATTCTTATTGTGGGATTATTCATTTATTTAATAGTGGGTTATGTTTCTGACCTTTTATTATTATGGACATTGATTATTTTTATTTTTAGTTAAAAAATTATAAACTTTTTTATGTAACGTAGGGGACCATATTTTCGTTACGTTACATATGCTTCCCCTCCAAAAGAAGTTTAGTTTACCTGAATATGATATGGGTCAAAATAAACTTATATTTTTTCATGCCTTGGAATATTTTCCTTTTATTCAGTGTAGAGTTTTAATGGTAATTCGTAGGAAAAGTTTTTTTTTCTTTTTGTTGTACCCTTTGGTTAATGGTAATTGATTTGATTTCCGAATGTAACATTTTTGACTAATACTCAATTCTCTCTATTGGATGAAAATTCATTAATGATATTAATTCTCTTGCTTGGTTTTTTCAAACATTACTTGACAATGATTAGTCACAATAATCAGTACAAACTAGTTTTAACACTCTCATATTTCTATTTACTTCTATAAACGTGTTCTCAATTGATCTTCTGTCAGCTATCTTCTTTCTGTTTTCTTCCTTCATACTTTTGGAATATGATGTCAATCTTCGCAGCTGTTTTATTATCCCTTAAATATTCAATTTCCCTAACGTTTGAGCTAGGACAGTCCAGAGAGGCACTTTTTGGCTACATACTCTGCTGGCCATACTACACTTAAATAGTATTATACTGCTGGAATTCATCTACAGACAGTTATAAAAAATAAAATAATACCATAATAGTCTCTTTATTTGACTAATAATAAACATCTTTGGGATTCTTTACGCTGTTGCGTTTTACATTTAATTATATACATTTCTTTTTCTTCTTGATTCCTTCTTATTTTCAGTAGCTATTTTCAGCTAACATTATTGACAGTCATTATTTGTAAATACCTTTGACCTTCCTTCTTGTGACAGATGTTCTCCGTACTATTTCTTCCTTTATCATTCTCAATTCCAAGAAATTCTAAATTGTATTTGCATTAATTATTATCATTCTTTAGTTTCATTGTACTTATAGTCATTAAATTATCCATTGTTCTTCTCATTTTATCTTCTTGTCTGCGCACATTACCATTAATTGTTTTTATATAATTTTTTTTATTCCATTTTAAATCATATTGTATATAAATAATTATGTAATCTGTTCTTCAATTCTCTTGGCGTTTTGTCTTTCATCTTAAATCACATTGTTGTTATGTATTTTGAGTAAGTTTTTCTTACATAGTTTTTTTTTGTTTTTTTGGGGTTTATTCTTAATATATTCAAAATAATTTCTTTTTAATAAATTCAAAATAATTTCTTCGGTAACACATAGTAAGACGTTCTTATTTATTTTAGAATTTTGGGGGTTTATTCTTAATATATTCAAAATAATTTCTTTTTAATAAATTCAAAATAATTTCCTCTTAATAAATTCAAAATAATTTTTCGGTAACACATAGTAAGACGTTCTTACTTATTTTAGAATTTTGGGGTGTTTTTATTCTTAATATCTCGTCCGTCTTGTTAGTCATTGATGATTGGTGATTGTGTTTCGTCATGATACCTTTTTATAGATTCCTGATTATATGTTCCCTTAATCTTTTTTGTGATAGGGTTCATTATTTTGTAAGTATTATTGACATTATTTTTTGTTATCACATAGGGTCCTGTATACAATAATAATAATTTTTTCGTTATTCCCTCTAGAGTACTGGGTAACTCTCTGTTCCTTATTAATATCTTTTCACCGACCTGGTATTTTATTGGTTTTGGGTGGTTCTTTTTATACTTCTTTTTCTGTTGTTCTGCTTTCTCCATTACTCTGTTATAGAATTTGATACTTTCAAACTGATAATCTGGGTTAATTGGAAAATTGATGAAATCCTGGATTTCTCTAGGTGGAGGTTTTTCAAACATCACTGTATAAGGTGTATTTTCTATGGACTGATGGTATGATATATTGAGAAATTCTTCGGTAGGTAACAAGTATTCTTTCCATCTCCTCTGTTGATCATGACAGTAAGTTCGGAGTATTCTGCCAACCTCCCTCAGCACTCTCTCCGCCGGATTGCTGCTGGGGTGGTACACTGATGTCTTATATGTTTTAATTCCATGTCTCAGAAGACTATCCCTCCATTTACTTCCTTTAAACTGTGTACCATGGTCTGTGATAATGGATGTAGGTTTACCAATCTCTGGTATGTAATGTCCAATAACTATCTCCAGTATTTTCTTGGTAGTGGCTCGGCTGATAGCATTAAGTTTAGTGTACTTGATGAAGTGGTCAAATATAATAATAATAAATTTGTATCTATGTTTCCCTCCACTACGTGGGAACGGTCCACAGATGTCCAGGAATACTTTTTCCAGCTTATGGTTGGATGTAATGGGAATCATTACCCCCTCCTTCTTCTCGTTGTTACATTTAACCATTTGGCAAATGTGACAGGTTTGAATGGATTTTTGTACCTTTCGGTTAATATTCTTTATGTATACTTGTTCTTCCAGGGCTTTAACTATTTTTATGGCTCCCATGTGTCCATATCTTATATGATAATCTAATATTAATTTATTTTCCACAGCTGGTGGAATTACTAACTTCCAGCTTCCTTGATTAGGGGTAACTTTAATAAATAACCTATCATCATGTATACAATAATATTTTGTAAGGATTTCGTCTGCATCTTGCACTCTCTGGCGGATGTTCATTAATTTGGGATCCCGTTTTTGGTGTTGTTTAATTTCATTTGTGATGGTTTCCAAATCTTTTCTACTTTTAATGATATTATAAACTTTTGCTATTTGCTCCTTTTCTCCATTGAACGATTGGTCTTGTATGTTGATTCGGGACAAGATATCGGCTGCTATGTTCTTCCTTCCAGGTATATATTCCCAATTAATGTGATATTCTTGCAATGCAAGGACCCATCTAGTTAACCGACCATGACTGAGCTTACATCGTTTTAGGAATGAGATGGATTTATGATCACTCCTTACCGTCACTGGGTATCAAGTATATAGGTCCTGAACTTATTGCATGCGTATACTACACTCAGCAACTCTTTTTCAGTGACGTTATAGTTGCGTTCGCAATTGTTCAGCACCCTGCTGGCGAAGCTAACAACCATGTGATGTCCTTCTTCTTGTAGTTGTATCTCACGTCGACGGATTTCCTCGATCTTCTCTTTATTCGTACTTACTTGGCTTTCGACATTGTTTAAGTTATTATATACTCTTTCCATTCGTTCACCAATGTCAGTCCGTACTTGTGCTATTCCTTCCTTATTCTCCTCCCGTATTTGATGTACCTCTTGTTTAATCTGCTCGTATCTTTTTACAGTCTCCTGTTGGAGTCCTTCAACCATCGTTTTATTTTCATTTTTTACGTTGTTTATTTTATTTTGTATTTCCTCACGGACTTGTACCACTGTTTTGTTGTTGTTTTTCTAATTTTTCATTTGTTTCGGCTATTTCTTGTTTCATTTCTTCATTGTTTTTGTCCACCTTTCGGTTAATTGTCACATGGATATTCTCAATTCTTTCATTAATCCACCTTAAATTCTCTTCATTTATTTGTCGGATCTCTTCCTTCATTTGTTTTATACTCTCATCGTTCCCGTCAAACTTTTCGTTAATTTGGATTAAGCTTTCATTATTCTTATCAAACTTCTCGTTCATTAGTTTTGAGGTTTCCTCATGTTTCCTAAAATTTTCCTTATTTTCCTCATTTATTTTCTTTGAGTTTTCTTTCTGTTTCCTAAAATTTTCCTTGTTTTCCTTCTCCTGTCTCCTAAATTGTTCTTTTGAGTTTTCCTCCTGTTTCCTAAATTGTTCTGCCATAAATTTCATTATTTCTTGCCAATTTGGTTCTCCGCTGGCTTCTGCTTTGTCCCCCGCTTGTTTCTCATTTTCCGTGTCTATAACTGCTTCAGTTTCTTCTTTATCGCCTATCTGTTGTTCCATTTCACTATCCGTGACTATTTCTATTTCTAGTTCCTGTCCAATTTCTTCCTTCTCTGTGTCTTCTGCTCTCTTCTTTGACCTACCTCTGGTATTATGCATTTTTTGTCTCTAATAGTTGCCTGCCAGATTAAGTAATAGTTATGGAATTGACGTTTTACTTAACTTAAGCCCCACGTTGGGCGCCAATTTGTAGTAGTACTGATTCTCCCGTATCAATATCTTCTAAAGCCCCACTGCTGTGAGTGCTAATTTGTACTAGTACTGTTATGCCCACTAGTTGAGCGTTAATTTATAGTAGTACTGTTTACTCTTCAAATAATATATGTGTTATTTATTATGTATTAAATAAATATATTAAATAAATATTATGTATTATGATTTCAATTATTTATTATGTGTTAAATGGTTTCTCTTAAAAACCGTAATATTCGATTATTTGTGAAGAAATAATATTCTCTAAAGGGTGATCTTAATCAAATATTAAGAATATCTCAATATTCTGTATTAATTTAGTACTTTCTGCGATAATATCGTTCAACACCAGTTGATATAGTGTGTAATTCTAATGTTCTTATTCAAGCCTAGTCCGCGTTTTGAGAGAGGAGAGGAACTCCTTATATCTGTTTCTCGTTCTCTGTAATTCAACAGTGGTCCGCAAGCTAGCGTTGTTGTTCACAGTCAGCTGAGTATTGTAGGTTAGTTGTCCGCGTACAATAATTCCCACGTTACACTCTCTACATAAATTACAACTTGTTCACACTGCACTAAATATTATACAAATGATAAGATATCGTCAATTTCAAAAATGATTCTTTATTTTTGTTTTTTTATTTCTTGACAACAAAGTTCTTCCTTTACGAGGATACAATAATCGATCATATTGGAATTAGTCGATTAATTATCGGATTCAGGGTTATATATTATTTTTAATTATTATTGTATTTCTTTAAACACAGGGTGTGAAGGTTCTTTCAACTATTAGTAAGGTCAGAAAGTGCATAAATAGGATTACAAGGTATTACAATATATTACTAATTTCTTATTAATTATTATTTAAAATAAGTGGAGTTTACCGTCCGATTGGCATCGTTACTTGTGGTGGCAGTGTACAGCTAACCTCGTTCGATGTGTTTGGTCAACAACAGAATACAGATGAATGAATCCTCGCCAGTCTTCACTCCAAGTTCAAAATAAAAGTTGATGTCTTGGTCCTGGGATGACGCAGAAATGCCGCTCCTTACTGTTCACCAATGTCCAATTCTTGTGGTTACGGGTTTCAATGTATTTTAGGTCAAAATATGCTTTCTCTATCGAATCGTGGAAGGTGATGTTCGAGTACAATTTTGAGTTCTGCTTTCGTTCTTTAGAATACTGGATTATATTATTCTATTCAAGTAGTTATTTCTCTTAATTGGTTTATTAATTCAGTTTAAGGATTACTCATTATACTGAGTTTTATCGGTAAAGTTCCTTCCTTAGATTTTCGTCACTTTTGATTTATAGGCTTATTAGTATTCGGTTATATGTGACCGTCAAAAGTCAATGAACCTTACTATGGTTATTTATTACTTAATTTTGTTCACTCATTGATTTATTTAATTTAATTTTATTGTTTTTTCTAAGTGCATCAAAACTAAACTGTCTTCGTTCATGGATAACAATTCAATAATCGAATCAACAAATTTTATTTCATTTTGTCGTCCTTGACAACCATTCTGTCTTCTCGTATTGGATATTATTTATAATCCTATAACCATAATCATACAATGTTCTTGCACTTATTAAAATACTCCCTTACTAAATTTACATTATATCATATTATACCTTTACATATTGTTTGTTACTAAATTATATACATTTTGCTGTCGTTTCCTCTTAATCTACTTACTCTAACAAGTATTATTTGTCTGTTACGAAATATTACCTTTCGGTATTATTGCACTATTACATTTTGAGATTTTATTTAAATTGAATTTACTTATCTGCTATCAGTAATTATTATTGACTTCTCCTAACTCATTATATTCTATTTAGTATTTTTTACAAATTTCGTTACCTAACTTTTCTGACCTGACTTACTATACAATGTTACTGGTTTGTGGTCTATCATTACATTTTTATCTCCTTCTGATTTTAATTTGTTATTACCTACATTATTATAGAATCCTTCATTTGTTTATTACATAATTACAAATAACCCTCTTGTACATCATTAACAATTATTGCCTTTCTGGCCAAGTTTACAATTATAATCTGCATACTAACTAAGTACATGTATACAAAACATTTAACTTTATAAAGTCTAACACCAGTTCTATATTGATATATTTGATAATATAAAAATGAAATTAACATCAGTTAATTGATATTCTTTTAAAACAATTACTCCACTTACTACATACAAAAAACAACATAAATATCATGATAATAACACTACATGATAAAACATAATAAAATGTACATTTTTATAAAATAAATCATGCACTAATTAATCATTCTCCTCTCAATTAATTCATCAATCATTATAAACTGTCTAAGTTAGGTTTTACATTACTTGTCAATGTCTATCGTTTACCCTTTTCACTGAACACTGAAGTTTGTATTTATAAACATTCTTAATTTTTCCTTTTTACCTTGTATTCTTATTGTGGGACTATTCATTTATTTAATAGTGGGTTATGTTTCTGACCTTTTATTATTATGGACATTGATTATTTTTATTTTTAGTTAAAAAATTATAAACTTTTTTATGTAACGTAGGGGACCATATTTTCGTTACGTTACACTATGCACGTTCAGACCAGAAGAAGGTTATCGATTGGGACAGCTACGGCCCAGCTGTGTGCCGTAGATTGCCGCCAGCGGGCCCACTCGATTCCGTTCGCCTCCTAGACGAAGCAGTAGCGGGAATCGAAGAGGCAATCATCTCTGCTATAGGCGTGTCTTCACGTATGCGAGCTGGTTTCACGCCTGACTACCAACGCATCCCTGAGGAAGTCTCTCTTCTCGCTCGCGAGAGGAATTACTTCCGGAAACGTTGGCAGAGGACCCGTGATCCGGCCGATAAGGCAGCATATAATCGGCTCACCGGACGACTGCGTGGCAGTCTGAAGGCTTTCCGACGTAGCTGTTGGGAACTCGCTGTGCCCCGAACGGGGGATGCGGACTCGCAAAGTCACCCGTATAGAATACCTTCTGCGATGACGGGACGGAGGCGACGACCTCCTATCCCCGCCATCATTGAGCCGTTCGGACGACTCCTGGGTCACCCGGAGGAGAAGGCCGAGTACTTGGGCTTGTGTTTCGAGCGACAGTTCGCTCCCAAACCGTCCATGGACTGGGACTTCGACGAACAAGTCGAGATGGCTGTGGAAGACTTTCTGTCTCTTCCGATCACGGCGGAGCCCGAACCCATCTCTTTGGAAGAGGTCTCAGATCGGCTCGCTGAACTTCAGCCAAGAAGAGCTCCAGGCCCGGACGGTGTCACGAACACCGCTCTACGACTTCTCCCCGAGCCTGGAGTTCAATTCTTGACTGATTTGTTCAACGCGTGTCTCAGACAGGCCTACTTTCCCAAGAAATGGCGAAAGGCGACGGTCATCGTGATCCCGAAGCAGGGAAAGGATGCTTCCCGCCCCGACAACCTCCGGCCTATCAGCCTACTCTCCGCTACGTCCAAGGTTTTTGAGCGCCTCGTGCAGCGTCGTGTACGAGAACATCTAACCAACTTTGACGTGCTGGTCCCCGAACAGTTCGGCTTCCGTGTGGGGCTTTCGACCACTCATTAACTGATGAGAGTGGTGGAATACATCACGGACGCCGGGTGTCGGAGAGAACGGACTGTTTCTTAGATGTTGAAAAAGACTTCGACAGCGTATGGCATGATGGCCTATTATTCAAGCTTAGACGCTTGAGTATTCAAGCTTGTGCATGAGTCAGAAGTCCAGCTCCCGGACTGCTACCTCCATCTGGTTGCTAGCTTTCTGACGGAGAGGACCTTCTGAGTGAGAGTTGGAGATTCAGTCTCTTCCGAGAGACGAATCACAGCCGGCGTCCCTCAAGGTAGTGTTTTTGGCCCCCTTCTGTTATCACTCTACGTCAAAGGCGTGCCGAGACAGCCTGGAGTCCAGGTGGCCCTCTTTGCGGACGACACGGCCGTATTTATGGCCGATCGTCATGTGGAAAGAGAGGTGTTACGACTCCAGCGCCAGCTCGACACGCTCGGGGACTGGACTGAAAATTGGAGAGTGCAACTCAACGCTACCAAGAGTGTAGCCGTCGAATTCTCGAAGCGACGGAAGCACCCTGTTAGGCAGTTACGTATCGGCAGAACGTACTTGCGCTGGTCCAACGAGGTCAAGTACCTCGGATTACACCTCGACCGTCGGCTCACCTGTCGTACCCACGCTCAGACAGTTCTTAAACGAGCATCCGCTCGTCTGAGCTTACTGTTTCCACTCCTGATCAGCTCAGCCATGACCAGGAAATTGGGCAAGATGATCGTCAGCGCGTATTTGCTGCCGGTCATTACCTACGCTTGCCCGGTTTGGGGTTACCTCGCCGCAATGCATAAAAAGAAGTTGCAGAGCGTCCTCGACAGGGGTCTTCCGCTAGCGGGCAAAGTCCCCCGTCGCTTCTCATCACGCCTTCTAAGGAGAGGACTTGGCGTCCGCTCCTTAGACGAAACATTCAGGCGGATTGCACGGAAATTTATGCACGTGCGGCGAGGTTCCCAGACAATCCTCTTGTGGCTGGGCTGGGCAGGTACCGTATACGTCCAGGTGATTCGTGGAAACGCCCTCGGTGTATAGTGCGCTAGCGTAGGTTAGCACAACAGCCGAGAATCGGCCTGCTACAGAGCACACGCCCTACTTGGGCAGGGGCACGAGGCAGGAGCTCCAGAAGGTAGCTCGGAACTCAGTTACCGAGCGGTTCGTCTCTGCGACGCACAACCGCACAGCTCAGAGCGTCGTCGCCGATTACAGCATGCTGGCGTTCCGTAGACGCAACTGAGAGCTAGCTGTAGCACAGATGGATGACCCTGCCGATAACCGTAATGTCTGTCGGATTCCCAGTGCCCTAACAGGAAAGCGTACACGTGCGCATCTCCCCGCACTGGTAGGACCCGGCGGTCAACCCCTTGGTTGCCCCCTCGAGAAGGCAGAATTCTTGGCTGAAAGTTTCGAGCGACAGTTCGCTCCCAACCCATCCAAGAACCCGGCCTTCACTGAGCGAATCTGCCGCGAGGTAGAGCGCTTTCTATCGGCCGGTATCACAGTCCAGTCGGAGCCCATCTCGCCGGGGGAGGTCGTTGAGAGGATAGTTCAGCTCAAGCCCCGGAAGGCGCCTGGCCCAGACGGAGTCATTAATTCCGCACTCCACCGCCTTCCGGAGCGAGGAATACGGTTCCTCTCTGATCTGTTCAATATCTGTCTCAGACTGGCCAACTTATAGCCACAGTTATAGTGGGCTACAGTTATAGTGATACCCAAGCCGGGAAAGAATTCTTCTCGCGCGGAACACCTCAGACCCATCAGCCTCTTGTCCGCGACGTCCAAGGTTTTCGCGCGGTCGATCCAGCGTAGGATCCACGACCACCTAGAAAGACTGTACGTGCTGTTCCCCGAACAGTTCGGCTTTCGTGAGCTGCACTTCTCGACTCATCAACTGATGACACTCGTGGAATGCATTACCGAGGCAGGCTGCCAGGGCAAACAGACGACTGCGATCTTCCTAGACGTAAAGAAAGCCTTTGACCGCGTGTGGCACGAGGGTGTCCTTGACAAACTAACGGAAGTCCTTCTTCCAGATTGCTACGTTCACTTGATCGGCAGCTTTCTGCGAGACCGTAGCTTCCGAGTGAGAGTAGACCACGCTCTCTCTTCGGAGAGGCGTATTACCGCTGGTGTCCCTCAGGGAAGTGTACTTGGGCATCTCGTGTTCTCGCTGTTTGTCAACGACACGCCCCGAGTTCCTGGAGAAAACTGTCGCTGTTTGCGGACGACACTGCGGCTTTTGCCTCAGAGCCGAACGCAAGCTATGCGGCAATCAAGCTCCACCGCCAACTCGACGCGTATGTCTGGTGGACCAATGACTGGAGAGTTGCCGTCAATGCTTCCAAGAGTGCCGCGGTATTAATCTCGAGCAAACGAAAATTGCCTCGGCCGCTTAAAGTAGGCCCCGTCGAGGTGCCCTGGACCAATAGCGTCAAGTACCTCGGGCTCCACGTGGACTCCCGACAACCTGCGGATCGGCCTGTACGTCTAGCCCCCGAAGAACGAGGGCTACAGGCTTGATGCGGTTGAGGGAGTAACTGTGGAACTGGAACGATTCTTGTTCCAGCCACTGGATCACTCCGAAGTGTTCCGATGCGCTGCGGCAGGTAACGCGTGCAGTCTCACTCGCTAGGAGCTTGACAGAAGCGTTATCTGCCAGCGCAACGACCTTACGGAATCGGCGACTAAAGCCGATGATGTCCATGATGTTCGTGACGAACACCGGCGGGATCCTTCCTTCGGAGGTGCGGCTAGGCGCAACCTCAGCGGAGGCTTGGAATGCCGCCGAGTTCGTAGCCGAACTCAAGGAAGCCAGGGAAGGAGACTTCCTCGGCTTGCCACCATGCTCTACTACCACCCAGTCGGTGGAAGCCGGAGGTCTCCATGGCGGGGGAGTCAGGCTCCGATGGAGGAATAGGGCTGCTTGGCCGGCTAGCGGCCGTGCAGCCGGAAGGTCCGGCCCTTGCGGTCACTGGTGACCCTAATAAGGACCGATCGTTGTCACGATCTTGCGCGGGTTGAGCAGGGCTGCCCGCGCGAGTCGTAGGGTTCCCGACTGGCCCAAGTGGCCGATCTTTGTCACAAACCATTACCTTAATTTTCCTATGATTAGTCCTCTTATTGTAATAATTTTCCATGATATCCTCCATCCTTTCCATTATGACCTTAAAATCTGCTTACATTTCTGTCATTGTGACAATGTAATGTGCATACCATGTCACATTTATTGTCTCCCTCTTATATCTTTATCCTAAAATCTAAATCTTCCTGGATCTTATCCAGTGTTCCAAATATGTCATCTGTCTCTATATTGAGCTATTTTCCTGAGTGTGTCAAACTTCTCCCACCATTTAACACTGTCATGCTTCTATGTGGACAAAACCAAAGTAGATTGTTTTGCCTTTTTATAACCTTTTTGTATAAAATTAGCCACAATTCAAGGATCGCCTCTCTTGTTCCTTTTCCTTTTCTGAAGATCTAATTTGTCTTATGTCAGGTATTCTTCTACTTGTAAAACTATATTGGTGACAATTCCTGAGGCATGAGTTACCAGTATTACCAGTACAGTAATCTTCATATTTCTTTGCCTCCGATTTCTTGGGTGTGGGAACCACTACACATTTCTCAAAATCTGAGGGTAGTATTCCTACCTTATAAACATTCTGTACTAGTCAAGAAAGCCAGATGTCTTTTTTCGTCATATTTCATCACATGCCTTATTTTCTTTATAAATTTTGCCTTTATGTTATCAACTTCTGGTGCTTTGTTATTCTTTAATCTTCCTAATTCTTTTTCACATTTCTCTCTCATTATCTTGTATCCCATGTTTTTCTCAGACATTTCTTCCTCCCTCTCCAGAATGTCAACTTCATTGAAGATTTCATCCCCATACAGGGTTCCTAGGTATTCCTATCTCAATAAGAGTGTTACTTTGTGTATCCCATTACAGCAGTACCTTAGTTGAACCACTTTACAAACAAAACTTTGACCACCTTGAGTCCATATTACCATTCTGAAGTGTTTCTTATATTCCCAAAGAGACGTTATATTATTGTTTTCCCTAGCAATTTTAATTTCTCTGTTGGTGGCATTTGTAGGCATTTTTCTGATTATAGCTTTGTCGGCTTCTGTGGTTTCACTTGTCTGATTCTTCCGTTGAATTCTTCAACATTCTTCCCTCACCATCTTATCCAGTATTTCTTATGTAAGTCATTCTTCCATGGTATGACTTCCTTTTTCCTTAATGTTTCCTCAGCAGGCTCTGTCAGGTCCTGTTGAATATGGGTCCGTGTTTCTTCTAATCATTTTCTATCTCCATTGCACTTTTCTCATCTGTCCTCTGCTGGTTTGCCATTAGAGCATTCTCATCCTTCAGCATCTCTACTTGACAGTTTCTGTTAGGTTGTTTTTCTGTCTTTGTTAATTTTAAATCTCCATCCCATCTTAACCAGATTGTTACATCAATCTGTATCAGCCTCTGGGAAGTTCCTGTTATGATTCACTTGGTTCATAAAACCTCTTTTTGACAATGGTGTAGTCACTTGGTATCTAGTAATGTCTCCTGGCATTTTCTAACTTTACCATCTCCTTCTGTGAAGGCTAAACAATATAGGCCTATAATGTTACAATTGGTGTGAAACTATTGCATAAGTAAAGGAGTGAGTGGAAGTCCTTTGTTGAACCATTTTAATTAAAAAATAACACAATGCAATTTCTATGTGAATACCTTTGTATTTATGACATATAGTGTGAATTGACTTGTGATGTATTTCAATTTGTTTCTTCTGCAAGTAGTTTTAAGTAGTAGTTTATACTTGCAGAAGAAACAAATTGAAATACATCACAAATTATATAATTACTGCAAGAAACATTGAGTTACCTATATAGAAAAAGTGTGAATTGAGTATGCAACAGTATGCTGTTGATTAAAATGTATTATACGCACTAAGGTTCACTGTCACTGTCACTGAGGTTCCACCGTTTTTGAACTGATCCACCCACTTATAAAAATTTCCGCGATTCATGCAACTTTCACGTCATTCTAGAATAGATATTAGAGGGGTTTTCGCCTTCAGAAAGTAAAAATCGAATCACTGAACGTTGTTCAACTAATGTGGAAACTTCTAGCAGACTTGCCATTGTTAAATGAGATTTTGAGGTTATAAGCAAAACAATTTTCATGAAACAGCTTCTCAGAGATCATCCCAGGGATGCCAACATGGAGTCCTAAAAGTACCTAATTTTTCCTGCCAACCGTTTTTTCTCTAGATCAATTTGTCTCTTTAATTATTGAATGTCCCTCGTACACTAAGACTTAGCATATCATTTTTGGCAATCTACTCTGCTGTACTGACTGTTTAATGTCCTATTTTTTGACACAACAAATCAAAGCATAGATATTTTCACAATTTTTCTTTAGGAAGTACACATACATTTTGCTGAGACAAAAATTTCATGCAGTCTCATAAAATACTAATGTATATTTACAGAGTAGTATAGTTCTGCTAATGTGCACACACATAGAAATAATAACAGTGAAACATTATGAGACTACATGAAAGTTTTCATTGTCTAATGAAAGTATTTTTATGTAAACTGAGGTATAATATATTATGATCTGTAAGTAGATAGTAAAGCCTAATATCTATCTTGCTGCTTGAAGCCACTAGAGTTGCTGCACAGGGTTTTCGACACAGACATATGTGTAGTGTATATGGACTATGTATACTATTGTAACAGATGAATCAATTATCCAGTAGTTTCTAATTCTCAAGATATATTATTTAGATATCCTTTAATCAACAACATCTAAGAATACCTTATATAGACAGTATTTCTATGTAGCACTGCAGGTGACAAATAAAGTAAGATCCCAGTACCTACAGTGTGAATACAATGCTTATAAGTATTGGGAGGTACAAAAGTCAGTATCTCCTTACATATTCCATGGTTAAATTCAAGCGCATATTTTGTTCTGGTCACTTATGAATCTGTACTTCATTTTGAATTTCTGTACCAAAAATGGATGTCATCAACATTTATAATTAGATTATGGATTAAAATGATAATTGGTTTTAATAATTTAGGATACACATTTTTAACTAGGATACAAAGGTAACAGTTACACTGAAAAAATATTTTATTAGTTCAGTTGTCAAAATCTCTCCCCTTCCAAGCGTTCCAAAATATCAATTCAACGTCAAAAACACCCAATCATCAGTTCCAAAGCATCAATGGAAGCGAGGGAATTGCTATTCCCTTGGTATGTAGCAGATGTGTTTCAACAAACAAAACAAAACATCATTGTTTTTCATAAAAATGAATTAAATTATAATTGTTAAACCTATCGGTTTAGCTGACTGGGTTGGGCAGCAGTAGTGGTGTGTACAGTGGCTGAGAATTATACAGTCAGTGCACGTGTATATCTTACAGGTCACTGTGTTTATGTATTATGACTTTACATAATTGTAGCATTGAAATTTGTATAATTTATACAGTTCACAGAATGTGAAGTGAGTGAGGGTATGCATATGAGAATGTGATGGGTTTCTGCACGTATACAAGTACTGTGACCCATTGATACCTGTCAGCTTGCTCACATATATTAGTACAGTTTGTTTATAATGACAAGACGTGCAGTTGTTTGCAACTAATGTTTATATTCAAGTAAGTGTCTTAAAATAGATGCTGCATATGCAGATCCTCATACATGGGTTTTGATTACAAATTGTGTATGTTTGACCGTTAGTGCTCTAATGGAGTCAGAAAGTGCTAACAAGGAGAATTTCCATCAACAAATAGTCAGCAAAATCTCTGCACTAGATTGTTCTGTTTCTGCAAGGTAGTGGTGGACTAAGGGGGGAGGGGGCTGCCCCGGCCCCCCAGGACCAGACCATTTTTAATCAAATCCCAAACAAGGCCAAAATATGTTCAGTAAATAAGAGGCAGTTTGGAGTTCGAGGCCCCATACGTATGCAAAATATAAATATAGGTACCTACTTACCTATTATCAGGCACTGGCAATTGTCAATGGGTGTGTTCAGAATTTTTAGAATTTTTGTAAAACGTTGCATGAAACTTGAAAACTGTAGAATGATAACCAGTTGTCTGCTAGACGCAATTATTCTACATGAAACGTTTTTTGATACCTATGCCATCTACACAGGTGTACTATAAGTACAGTTTAAAAATACGCGCATAAATGCAGTGAAAAGCTTACCAGTGATTTATTAATTTTTTAACTAAAGTATTACATTCTAAAAATTACTTTTTCAAAGGTTATACATAATTATTATATAGTTTATTTTATGAATATGAAAATCCAACTAGATGAACTAGAGTAGAGTCATCTAGATTTAAGCAACGGTTTTTACCAACTGTAGACATCAAGATCAACACAACAAGAGTCATCTAGACTTTATACGCCGGAACTAACCGTAGAAAAACGTTTTGTAACTTTTTTTCTGCTGAACACACCCAATATCGCATAAATCTTTATCTAGTTATAGTCAGCGCCTTAAAGGGGTACACCCCGCTCGCTCTATGGCAGCTTCGGCGCGAAACATAAATAATAGATCGAACAACAGAGAAATTATGTGATGATTTCTTTCGTAAAAGGAACAACATACCTATTAAAGAATAGCAATGAGGGCAATCAATTTGAACCTTATTGTCGTAAAATTACGTTATAACTTGTAACTTGTTAGGAGACCAAATGAAGATAGTAGCCGCTGCGGGACTTCCCTTCGACTTCCATTTGAAACTCTCGGGGAATACCCGTCAGAACGGGGAAAACCCAAACAGTCTGCTCGCGCATGAGCTCTAGAATACCTTGAGTTTCGTGTTAACTTCATTTCATTTCATTCTTCATAAAGCTCGATTAGAAATACTACGTAATTAATATAATTTTTTCTTTGATTTTTGTTGTGGCGTGTTAAGTGAGCTTAAACAGTGATTGTATTATCGTGTATCTAAGAAGAGCCCAAAAAGTAAGTACCTACATTTCTAATTAGGTTATTATTATCTCAAAATTTTCTAGTACATACTATCAGGATCAGAAATGCATGGACACTTAAAGTTCTATAATCCTTTGCAAACATTAGATTCTTTCTTTACACTGTTTTACAGCAAATAACACTTTGTTGTAATATCGAAATGTGTTACAAATTGTAGAATCATGATGTTTAACAAACAAATAATGGTTTATCAAATAATAAAATAAATATCATTGTTGTAACTTGGAACTATGATACACAGTAGTTATCATACAGTTTTATATTAAATGTTTCTAAAAATTCAGACTTGTTGTTTATAGGTTAAGATACACTTTGTAACAAACACTGACAGTATGAAATCCACATAGAAGCAAGTTGGCCACGTTGTATTAAATACACCGAGGCCTACGAGAAATACAGGCCCTGGCGCGTTTTAGTCACGTGAGGATGAGAGTAGCGAGAGAGAGAGAGAGAGAGAGAGAGAGAGAGAGAGAGAGAGAGAGAGAGAGAGAGAGAGAGAGAGAGACATAGAAAGAAATGTAGTAGGGATTTACAGAACCATTGAGATCGGGCCCTCAGAGAGATCCCCAAACGCGCGTAACGCTTCTCGCGTGACAAAATTTTTCTGTTCACTCCTCTCCGTGCAGACCCCCAACCCTCGACAATTATAGACAATGCTGTTACTTTTGGCACTAAAAAATGCAACGATATGGACATTAACATTGACCGACGAGGAAGAAGGAGGGTAATTAAAACAATGCCGGGTGAACTAGCTCATGACGCTGGATTATCGATTAAAGAAGAAGTTCGTCGATCAATGTTTGATTGCACAGACCGATTTATACAAGAATTGTCACAACGATACACGGCCATGAAGGAAATCACCAAAAGTTTCCAAATTGTTGAAACAAAATTTATGCTTGAAGCTTCCGATGATGCTCTGGCTGTAGCACTGGAGAATCTGGTAGAAATTTACGATGAGTTTGATAAGGAGCAGGTGCTGCAAGAAATAAAAAGGTATCGTAGGCATCTACGTGCAACCGATACGAGTGTGGACATTGCTGCTAGATGGACAGCCCAAGAAATCCTTCAATTTATAATTAAATGGGACTTCAGTGAATCATTACCCTGTACATCACTTATAATCCAGTACTTCTTGACCATTTGTGTCTCAGTCGCATCATGCGAGAGAAGTTTTTCTAAACTGAAACTAATAAAAAATTATCTTCGCTGTACGATGAATCAAGAACGACTAGCCAATCTGTCCATTTTATCAATTGAAAGAAAAGTTTCAAATGAAATAGATTTCAACGACGTTATTGAGAATTTCAGTAAAATAAAGGCACGAAAACATGTACTATAATAATATCAATAATAACTACTATCTCGTACTAAGGTTACAAAACTAACTGATATTATAATTGTACAAGCTTTGTTTCCAGACATATAAAATAAAAGGTAATTTTCTTATTCTATTCTTTATTATTTCTTTGCACTCTACCTGATGGTTGCTGTGCTAAATGCTGATTCGTATTCTAAGTTTCTCACCTATATCTTTAAGTATGTATATTACAATTACTAGAGCATAGAGTACACACATTATAAATACTTGATTTTTTTTTGTCAGCCATTACATCTATATTATTCATTTTTTACAAAATGTACACTACAAATACATCAATTTCTAAGCAGACCGGGGGCCTCATTTAGTTTCGCCGCCCCGGGCCTCTGACGGGCTTAGTCCGCCACTGCTGCAAGGCTACAGCATTGTTGTTATATTGACAAACTTTTATGCCAGAATTTTTGTCCGTTATCTTTCCAACATTATTATTAAACTTGGCCCTTAGATAATCTAGACTTACATATGTAACAAAAGATAATAAAGTTTATGTTAAATTATGCTAGGTATGTAAAGTAGACTCTCAATGTATGTCTGTAGTAAATCCTCCTGTTTGTTTCACTGGCTGTGTTTACTTTTTTCTAATTAAAGCAACATATTGTCAAAAGCTGGTTTCAATGACTAATTTAATTTACAAAAAGCATAAAAGAGACAACTGCTTTCCCAGAGCGTACAGACAGGCGTAAGTTTAGGTGAAGAACTCGTGCACAAAATTTAGATTAAATAATCAATTTTGTCCAACAGTATAGCTAAGAGTCCCACAATAGACTCATTCAAAAAGAACAGGAGAATCTCAAAACATTTAATTAAAGCTGCTTGTTTTTTGGAGAAACAAACATTTGCTTATCATGGTTATCGAAATGAATTCTGAAAATTAGTGTTTCTGACAGGGACTAAATATCAGTTGCATAATTCTTCTGTACTTTCAGGGTCATCAGCTGACATATGAAATGACATTACCTGTTTTATTTCACAGTACATGATTCTTGAAATAAAATATAAAATGAATGTATCTACTTTATTTCATTTATCATGGACAAAAATACAGACATCACAACAAAATCACAATTGTCTCCAGTCACTCAGTATGTAAAAAAGGTTGAAGTAATGTGGAAACATTTTTTGAATTTAAGAATGTATATGACGACTGCACAGCTAGTACAGGGCAGATGGGGCAGTGCCCCAGGGTCCCCAAATAGCAAAGAAAAAATGTATTTATTAATTAAAAGTTTGTAATTTACATTTTTTTTAACATGGAACATGTTTTTGATGAGAACAAAATCACCAAAAGGGGTAGTGTACAAGAGTTGATCTTTGGCTGACCATGGATTGAAGTGACGCCAACTTTTTTGAAATTACAATATTTTTGATTTTTTTGTTTAAATTAAACATTATTCTGGAAGACTGAATATTTTTCACTTTCTATTTTAGAGTCAGAACTTGTACAACGAGAGTCGGTGTGTGTGTTCAGCTCATGACGGACAATGTAAATTCTGCCATGATACGATCAGATCTTTGTCTATCTCCAGAACCCAGAGATCTGTATGCGTCTAACTCGTCATGATAGAATAGGAGAAAAAATTACAGAATTAACCAAGTCGATCTGCCGGAGAGGACGGGCTGCTTACAGAACAGATGATGGCCGCTGACTGACCAAGAATCTTACCCAAACAGAAGCAAGATTCGTTGCATTACCAAATCGCGCAAACGTTGCGTCGCATTCACCAACAGATCGCGCTGGCATACAGTGAAGCAACGAAACGGTAATGCAGTACACGTGCTTGCCGCCCCCGTGGAATAATGCTTCGCTATTCCTCATTATTAATATATTATATATTTTTCTACAGACAGCCGGTTTCTCAAAACACCGGCACACCCCCACCCCAAAAAGGCAACCTGGTTGCCACACACTTGAACCTTGGGGTACCCTGCATAGTACCCCCAATCTTCTATACCACAAGGCTTCTCCGGAGAATCCCAAGAAAAATTGCACTTATACACTAAACAAACTACATTAAATTATAAAATAAGAACAACAGCACCACACCAACCCAGTCACAACATTTCTAACCTAATTCCTTTCTAACTCCTTTTCTGATTTTTTCTCTAAATTTTTTTTTTATATTTTTCTAAGGGGAGGGTTAGGAAAATCGGGAAGATGAAAAGGGCAAGGATCATTGAAAGGTCAAGAGCTAGGACTAAGGGTAAGGACATGGTTCCTCCGGAAATAGGGATGAATGGAGAAAACCAAGGCTCGCGCAGGCAGGGGCGCATCCCTGAAGTAGAACACCACTGGGACTGTGGGGAACATCTACCCACTACCCATTTCTTCTCCCATTTCCATGACAGACTTTATGTACTTGTTCCTTCCGAACATCACTCCCTGAGAAATTATCCCATGTTGAGCTGTACTGATTTATTTCTTCTGAATCAGAATCAGGGCAACTTACATCACCACTTTCACTCCGATTTGGATTATCCTCATCATCTAAATCTTCTGTTTCTGCCTCTCCTGCTTCCCTTTCTTCCAATGATATGATATTACAGGATCGGGATCCATCATGAACCGAGATGGAGATACCGGAACAAATTCTGCGGCATCTGGATTCAACTGTGACGTCATATCTGAGTCCTCTAATTCAGTATTAACCGACGTGTTCTTGTTGTTTTGTGTTGATCCACCGAAGTAATTCCACTCTTCTTCTTCCTCTTCACCTTCTTCATCCACTACTCTATTAGGCACTTGTAATTCATCTGGAACATTTAAAGTTTCTTTTTTTTCCAAAAAGGCATAAAGCCTTGCTACAGGATCCCTACTTGCCGATGTTTGTTCACTAATATAACTTCTTCTTCCACTGTTAATTTCATACTTATTTGCTTTCTCTTCTGTAACTGTTGTTACCGTATTTTCGCTTGCCACCTCCTTGTAGCCTTCATTACTTCTAAAATATTCAGTTTTTCCTACAGTTTCTTGTGTTCTCCACCAACCCCCATGTTTGTCATTTTTAGCTCTTTCTAATGAACTACCTGAGCCTTGACCATCTTTTGCAGCTCGATCCCGGGACTCGTCCATCGCCTGGACAGTTCTAGAAACCAGACACAACCGGTCCAGATGCGCAAAACAACGTGAACGGTCTGCGAACACCAAACAAGATCTCTCTTGGGGAGTCACCCCCTCCAGGATTGCTTGTATAATGTCCCTCTCGGGCAACCCCAACCTTAAAATCCGGGCAGCTTTCCGTATACTCTGCACAAAGTCCGCCAACGCCTCTTTGTTGGCCTGTACACGATAGAACAACTTAAATTTCAACTGGTCACGTCGTCGACGGGGTATGAAGAAGTCCAACACCTCCACATGGAGAGAGTCGACACTGCCGCCACGACACAGAGTGTTGGTGACCAGCCCAGGCAGTGAACCCTGGCAATACGGATATATAAGGGACAAGAGGACACCATCGGACAGTCCCGGGAAATCCGCCAACTGCAGGACAAGGTCCAAGAAAACCAACAACTTGCTCTCATCTTGTCCATCCACTACCGGAAGTTTCTGGAGAACGCCGGAAATAGGGTTGGGCAGTCTCTGATAACATACCCCCGCCAGAATTACACAATACACAAAACGTAACAATGAAACATAATTACAACAATTAGAAAAACTTGAGTACTGTCCTTCCTTCAAGTAGACCCCAGGTTCCCTAGCGTTGTGGAGACCTGACCCACTATCCTGAACTAGCTCTCGTTCACACTACACAAGAGGACAAACAATTTTTGACACTAACATAAGACATAAAATCCACAACACCTAACACCTATCACGACATATCACATTTCACAAATACATACTTGACAACCATCAAAAGCCAACATTGAATTTCCCCCCAAAAAATCTTTTAACAGTGAACTCTGCGCCAGTATCCCCGACGATACCGACTTCCGATCGGGCCACACCGCATCCCGCTAAACCAACACGCTATTATTCGAATATCAAACGATAATAAAATCCATCCCCATCACAACGCCCCAGATCTCCGGTAGTTCCAAGTCTCAAATGACCCCAAAATATTCCAACTAAAATACATGCATGCCTCATGGCGGCACCCAATTTACAAATTCAAAACAGGCTGACAAATCACACATCCACATAATACATAAAAACCATTGAACATAACACAACATAGGCATATATATTGTAACGAATAGATCTAGTCGTGTCTGTAAAATGTATACCACAGTTTTATAGAAATGACTAGATCTATTCGTTACAGATTGGCGCCCAACGTGGGGCTGTAAACAGAAGACGGACGTCACTATTCTTCGTTACAGATTGGCGACCAACCGGTGAGGCTTTAAAAGAAGACCAGCGGTGATTATGAAGAGACATTCCATGGTTACCAGATATGACACTAAGAAAGGAACTGAAGGGGAAGATCAAGAAGAGATGGAAGAAATTGAAGAAATGATAGGAGAATTGTTCGAATAGGATCCCCAGGAGGACCAACCCAAACCAACCAGAACCAGAAGGGGAAGGAACAGTCGGCGACCAACCAGACAAAACAACCGAAGGGGCAAGGATGGAGAACATGATGAGGATGATGATGGAACAATTGAACAGAAACCAGGAAGATACAAGAGAACAAAGAAAGGAAGACAAGGAAGAAACTAGAGAACAAAGAAAAAAAGACAAGGAAGAATTGAACGAAAAATCAGAATCGTTACAAGAAAGAATGAAAGAGAATAATGAGAAGAATCGTGAAGAACTAACGAGACAAATCAAGGAGGACATAGAGCTCCTGAATAATAAAATGGAGAGCAACCATGAAGCCCTGAAGAGAAGCCAGGAGACGTTAGAAAAGAAGAGTGAGGAGCTGAAGAGGCAAATAAAGAAAGATCTTGAGATATTGAATAACAAGATTGAAAATAATAGCGAAACACTCCAAAGACAGTTGAGGGAAGACTGCGAGAAAACGAAGGAAGAACTGAGGCAATGTTGGTGGAATGCAGAGAAGAAATTAAACAGACTATAACCGAGACAAACGAAATGGTAATACATGTCCAGGAAGAGCTGACCGATAAAATAAATCACGTCAAGGAGGAAGGAATTATCAGAGTCCAAGAACTGCAGAAAACCACCACCGAAGAGTGCATAAAAAATAAACAGGAGGTGCTTCAGAAGCTGAAGGAGAGGCACCAGGAAATACAAACTGATGTCAGCGAACGAGTCGAAAGAGTGTACACCACCATCAATAAGATCGACGAAAAAACGCAAGAAAATAAAGAGAAAATCATCAGTCAGAGGGAGAAACAGATGCAGGAGGAACTAGACGCGTTGAGGGAGAAACCTTGCAATAACACCCACATTATTACAAGTGAAAATAGGGAGGTAATAAACTTTAAGAGTTACCGAAGAAACCTCATAGAATTCCTGAAGAGGGTGGAGGAACTCATAGAAAAAAACCGAGAGACCAGATGGACGACAGTGAGGAGCCTAATCGATGAGATGTTTAGGGATACAAATGACTATTGGTGGACAGCCACTCGACCAGAAATCAGCTGTACACAAGAATTTAAGGCCTTGTTTCGCGAAAAATACTGGTCAGAATCGACCCAAAATGTGGTGAGGAATGATATCAGTAATGGAAGATATGAGCCGCAGGCAGGTCATACACTAACATCGTACTTCTTAGGAAAAGTCTGCCTAGCTCGAAACCTCGAACCAAAGATACCAGAAGAATCCCTAGTCATACAACTGGGCTATCATTATGAAGACGCTATTTAGAGGGCCAGGAGACAGGGACAAATTAAGACCATACAGGGAATGGCCAGTTTGTTAGAAGACCACGAAAACGACAACCAATATAGGAAAAATCGAATGGTGAATCAGAAGTACAACCGGTGGAATGAAAACCACAATGCATCAAACTACAACTTGCCTTAGTTTGTACCCAGAACAATAACCGGAACAATATGAACCGAAATCCGAACAATTATCAAGGTGACCAACCATTCCATAGGAATCAACCTAATTATAATCCAAATAACCCACCGAACAACAGAGATCACCAGAATTACAACCAGGGGAACCAGCCAATTAACAGGAATGCGCAAAACCCTAATACACCCAATAATAACTACAGGGGAACAGAACAAAACCGAAATCCAAATGGCCACCCAAATAATCACAGCTATTATGGCAACCGGTACGACCCGAATTACCAGTATAACAGGGAAACCGGGGGTAATCAAAATAGAGGCGAACATGAGGCGCCAAGTCAATTTTATCAGTGGGAGGAGGCAAAACAACCATAGAAGATATTGTCCCATTACAAGAACAAACTCTGTGTACAACAATTCCCATTATGATAACCAGCCATCTCCAGAAATCAGAACAACGGAAGCGCCCAGGAACCAAATACATGATCAACAGATGACGATCAATGAAACGGCAGACCAGTCAAATAGTTTGGCCAGTAGTTCCCAGCAACCTTTAAACTAAAAAGGTCAGTGAGAAACCAACAGGACCCTTCACATGACCAATCACTTGGGTTAAACCGATGAACAACAACAATAAGTGACAACAAGAGGATCACAATAATATCGAACAACTACTTAAAAGACATCAGGTTATCCAAAAACGAATAGTGAGATAGTGCTTATAAAAGCTATTATTAACGGAGTCATCACAATAATTATGATCGATACTGGATCAAATATATCTCTCATAAACCAACCCGAATTGGAGCGAATACAAGCCTACTCCAAAATACCTATTCCAACTCTACCCATAAACAATATTATAATAATTGGTGCCACAGGCAAACAGAATAAGTCAATAAGAAAACAAGTTTCTTTAGAGTTAATCAGTCAAAACGCCATAATACCTATTGTTTTTCTTGTCGCCAATGGACTACCATTTAACGTGCTCATTGGATGCGACACACTGAGACAAACTCAGCAATCATTAACATGCAGAAGGGAATAGTAGTGCTTACTTCTGAGAAGGAAGTGTGGTCGGCCAATATAATCAACTGTAATTCTACACCACTAGCCCTAAATCATAATAATGGGTTAAAAAGTTATTATTGTCAAACATATAAACCATCAATCACTATGGACGATGAAGAGGGAGAGAGAGATTTGTGGAATAGAAAAATAGAAGAAATCAGAACATTCCAAAGAGAGAGACCTCAACAAGAGATAACTGGTGAACAGGCTGAAAAACTCATAACTATCTATCAAACATACCAGCACGTTTTCTCCAATACTCCAGGAAAAGTCAAGGGGTACCAATGCAAAATAAACTTTCGAGAACCCGTAGACTTTCACAGGAAATCCTACCCAATAGCCTACTCTCTAAAAAACGAAGTGAGGACAGAGATAAATAGAATGATGGAGGAGGACATCATTGAATACAGTCAATCTCCTTACACGAGTCCTATAGTCGCCATACCTAAAAAGAATGGTAAGGTGAGAATATGTTTAGACACCCGAGAGATCAATAAGATGATCATCAATGACCGAACGTCACCAGGAGAAATTGAAGAGATACTTAAAAAATTTCATGGCACCAAATACATAAGTACCTGGGATACTGTATGTGGGTACTGGCAGGTGGAGCTA
This sequence comes from Magicicada septendecula, assembly GCA_034769895.1. NCBI lineage: Eukaryota > Metazoa > Arthropoda > Insecta > Hemiptera > Cicadidae > Magicicada > Magicicada septendecula. The sequence continues at coordinate 750,119,583 of CM068367.1, read as the reverse complement.
CACCCACACAGTAGGAAATACATGGCATTTATCTTCAACGGAAGGAATTACCAGTTTAAGAGGTTACCTTTCGGCCTCATTAATTCCGTCGCAGTGTTCGTCAAATGCATGGACCAAGTCATAGGTCAAGAAGCATTGCAGTTCACAACAGTGTACGTGGATGACCTTCTAATAACATCGTCTGACTGGGATGAGCACTGTGAACGAGTCAAACAAGTATTACAAAAGCTATCTGAAAATAATATTACATTTAAATTAGACAAATCAAAATTTATAGCAAACCAAGTCAAATTCTTAGGTTTCAACTTAACAGAACAGGGAATATCACCATCGCAAGAGAAGGTGGAAGCCATTCAGAAATTCCCCACACCAAAGAATAAGAAGCAGCTACAGTCCTTCTTAGGTATTTGTAACTACTATAGAAAGTTTCAAACAAATTATTCATACCTGACAGCAAAGTTTTCTAAACAACTATCAGCTAAGGAAAAATGGACTTGGGGAAATGAGCAGGAAGAAGTGTTAAAATTGATCAAACTAAAATTTCTTGAAACAGTAATGCTACACCACCCCAATTTTGAACAACCCTTTTACCTAAATTGTGACGCCAGTGATGTCAGTCTAGGTGCCGAATTATATCAAGAGGATAAGGATGGACACCATCTGGTTATCAGCTTTGCCAACAGAATACTAAACAGCTGCGAACGTAAGTACAACGTTACTGAAAAAGAACTACTCAGTATCCTATTCGCATGTGGAAAGTTTAGAACGTACAACCTGGGATATCCAATCACCGTCCGCAGCGACCATAAGTCCATTTCATTCTTGAAACAGTGTAAATTAAGTCATGGGAGACTTACACGATGGATACTCGCACTACAAGAGTACCATATAACGTGGGAGTACATTCCAGGACGTAAGAATGTTGCAGCAGATGTATTATCCAGAATAAATGTAGTAGACCAAACATTTGAAGGAGAAAAGGAGAAGATCGTCAAAGTGTTTTAAGGATAGGAAGGACCTGGAAGATATTCTAAACGAGATAGTGGTACAGCAGAAACAAGGCTCAAAATTATTAAACATAAGAAAAAGACTGTTAGAAGATGAAGAAGTTATAAATAAATATTATTGTATCCACCAAGATATACTCTTTGTTAGAACAAAAAAGAATAATAGCACATGGAAACTTGTAGTTCCAAAATCATTAGAAAATAAGATAATTAAAGATTATCATGTTCGATACGGACATATGGGAACCGTAAAAATTGTAAAAGCATTGTCTTTATCAAAAATATAACAAGAAAAGTAAACCAGAATATTAAAACATGCACAATATGTCAGATGGTAAAAATCAATAACGAGAAAAAAGAGGGAACAATGATACCCATCACCTCAACCACAAAGTTAGAAAAAGTATTCCTCGACATATGTGGACCATTCCCACGTAGCGGAGGGAGACATAAATACAAGTTTATTGTAATAATATTAGACCATTACACAAAGTACACGAAATTATATGCAATAAACCGAGCTAAAACTAAGAAAATATTAGAAATAATACAAACTAAATACATCACTGAAGTTGAAAAACCACGGAACGCAGTTCAAAGGAAAGAAGTGGCGAGATGAATTATTAAAAAAGAACATAAAAACCTATAAAACATCCAAATACCACCCTAGTAGTAATCCCACGGAAAGAGTGTTAAGAGAAGTGGGACGTATACTAAGAACTTATTGTCATGATAACCAAAAAGAATGGCAGAAATATTTATCTTCAACCGAAGTATTTCTAAATATTAGTTACCACCAGTTTACTGAGAACACCCCATACTTAATGATGTTTGGAAGAAACCCCCATAGAGAGATACAAGAACTAACAGAATTCCCAGTCAACCCAGAAGACCCATATGATGAAAACCAATGTTATAACCGTATTATGTAGAAAATAGAAAAACAAAGAGCAAGGTATTCCCAAAACCAAACTAAAATAATAAAATATAACAAGGGAGAAAGAATATTAATCAAAAACCAGGAACTACCCAGTACACTTGAAGGAATAGCCAAAAAACTGCTATTACTATATATAGGACCATATGTCATCACCAAAGATAATGGAAACAATACTTATGAAATAAGTAATATAACCACCAAGAAAATAAAGGGAGTTTACAACCAAGCTTCTATAAAAAAGTTTTATGAAGAAAAATAAATTACAATAAATAAAATAAACAGATACCAAAATTCAAAAATTATGTAAGAACAACTTACTACATTATTTCAATGACATATGAGGAATGAAAAAAAATAAATAAATAAATAAATAAAAATATAAAAACAAAGGAATAAGTTACAAAAATTCCTACAAAGTAAGATCAACTTACAATCGAATAAAGTTGACATATGAAGTATAAAATAAAAAATTATAATAAGGAATAAGCTACAAAAATTCCTATAAAAAAGTAAGAACCACAAACTTACGATAATATTTAAATAAAAAGTACCAAGAAAGGAATAAGTTACAAAAATTCCTATAAAGTAAGAAAAACTAACTTACCAAAAAATTATTAAGTATAATATTGAAAACAAAATGAAATAAACAAAAATAAGACCAAGAAAAACTGCTAAGATAAATACCTGAAATAATAATAAATTTAATGTATTCAAAGAAAAAAAAAATCTGAACTGGTACAAGGACAAAGTGAAGTTATGTATAAAACAAATATACAAAAAATGGCTAAAGCAGAATATTGCTAAACAACCAAGAAAAAGAATAACGATGTCTAAGATAATTAAAATGATCACAAGAAGAATAGAAAAGCAAACTAATGAAGAGTTAGATATGATGAAATTAACATATGAATAAATAAAAAACAATCAACTGTATTAGTAGATGACAGTATATAGCTAAGGTACAGCGGAAGGAAGAATGAGTAAAAGGCCAAAGTGATCTATAAACAAACCACAAGGTGGACAATCCCAAAATATATTATTATTATTAATTTAAGTCACAAGTTGACAAAAAAGGTATTTAAGATTGACTGTTGAAAAGTCCAGCAATCAAAATAAACTGAGCAAAGATGATGTTCCTCTGGTCTCAGAAAAAATGAGTAGTAATGGAAGAAACCAGCTACTAAAAAGTTAGGGAAAAAATTATATAAAAGGGAGAACACACTAATGGAAATAAATAAAAACAGATCCAAATAAAATGGAATGAATCAAGTAAGAAGAGAAATAAGAATGGAGAAACAAACAAGAAAGAAAAGGGAAAAGATTATATATAACTGATAATTTCATAAAAAACTATACTAGTGTTTTATTAAAATGATCAATTTTGAAGGAGAGGCATTATGTTACAACACAAATAAGCCACCCCAGTACCAGGGATAAAAAAGATGATTCTAAATATAAAATAATACTTCATATAAAATAAAATTCTTAATATAAATAAAATATAAAGACAATGACTCGACAAATGATGACATGACCCAATCCAAGTGATTGACCCAACAAAAGGAAACAAAAGAAGAAGGGAACCACAAAAAACAAACAAGAATAAAACCGAAGAAGAAAGTGATTGAACCAACAAAAATGAAACAAGTTCATGGAATTAAATGACTCAATGTAACATGTTAAAATAAACCCAAAGGAGAATGTGGAAAACCAAAGTATTAAACAAATACAACGAAAGTGAAGAAGGAGGGGAATGAAAAAGAAACAACCCCAAAATGAAGGGAAATAAATAAAAATGAAAACCAATGATGATACACAAACAAGTAATAAAGAATATGAGCAAGAGAAATAATGCACTCAAATGTAATATTGGAAAAAAGACCAATAATTAACCTATGAGAAAAAAGTAAATGTTATTATCCATAAATGGACAAAAAGTAAATGATAATTAAGAGAAACCCAATTAAACAATGTTAAATATAAATATAAAAAAGCAAACTAACCCACAATTTAGAGTTAGATGTAATGTTAAAATATAAAGACGTAAAATTGTTCACATTATTAATGATATATTGTAATGAAAGAGATAGTACGGTAGTGAGATAGTAATTAGAGGGATTACCCATTCAGAAACACTTAAAAAACAAAAACATTTGTGAAGTGCAAAATGAAAGTGTAAAAACCCCAAAGTGTGATAAAGAAAGTACACTAATAAAATTATAATAAACTATAAATAATTTAAAAGTGAAGGTGATGATTGAATGAAAATAGTGTAAAATAAAGAATGGTAATATAGTGAAAAATAGTGAATGATAAAATCATTAACAATTAATAAATCCAAAGGAAACACTAAATGATAAAAAGTGAAGTATATTAGTAATTAAGAATAGCAATATAAACTGATAAGACTTAGTTAAAACTTAGTTTCACTAGTTAAGAAAGAATGTTATTATTAAAAGGGATAATGCCCTGAAGGGAAAACCAGATAGTGTTAACATGGAGGGAAAGTAAAGATTGTTTAAAAATTAAGGAGTTAAAAAACAAATCAAAAAACACCCATGTTATAAGGGATCGTTAATAAGTTCATAAAAGTGATGTTGATTATCACACTAAAAAATAATATAAAATAAGGATTGCCTTATAATCAAAAGGATCCACCAATTTTGGAACGAAATTAATTGTAATAACAAAACGTTCAGCTGCCATGCTTATACGAGCACATCGTTCCAGAATCGATTCGTCACCCCGAGCATAATTGTTTCATGTATAAAGTCGGTGCAAAGTTGTTAATCAACTAATACATTTTATTTGTAAAAACACCTGAAAATATTAATTATCAAACATTAAAATCACAATTACAGGGAGTAACCGTTGTTATTATTTTATAGGGAGTGCATTATATTACTTGTGTTTATTTACGAAGGCTAGGTTTGATGAGCAGCGCTCAAGTTGCCATTTGCACAACTGCCTACACGATTCAGAAGGCGGCACGAGCGGGAATTATTTGAACGCCCCGACCGTCCTCACTGAAAACACTTTATTAAGTAATTTTAATTGTTTTAAAAAACAATTCGGCGCCACCCGGGATTAACACACCCCTATATCAAAAACAAGTAAGGTTACTGCCGTGTTATACTGGTAATTATCGCAACGCTACGGACATCGTTAGCGCAAAATTGATGTAACGACCCCAGTGCGAGACGAACGCACTAACACTTTACACACATATAAAACTGGTATACATTTTACAGACACGACAAGAACTCTTCGTTACAGATTGGCTTCCATCGCGGGGCTGTAAACAGAAGACGGACGTCATTATTCTTCGTTACAGATTTTGTAATTTATTCCTTTATTAACACTTTATATTAGGCCTCATAAGTCATCGAAATAGGGTTGTAAGTTGTGCTCACATAATTTTTGAATTTTTTTTTTTCATTTATTGTAATTTATTTTAATGGGTGATAATTAAAATGTTCAATTTGACAATTAGATTAGAACAAATTTGCACCGACTTTTTACATGAAATACTTCCTCTCAAGGCTGATAAAATCGATTCTGTAACGAAGTATCCACATCAGGATGGCAGCTGAACGTTTAGATATTACTATGTTTTTCGTTAAAAAATTGGCGGATCCTTTTGATTATGAGATAAAGAATTCCTATGATTACAATAAAAGTATTTTACTTTATTCTAAGTGTACATAAATAATAAGGTGTGATGTTACAATCTGTTCTGTAGTGTCAAGAAATGTGTTTCGAAAGTTCGTGTTTAAACAATAGGTTAGATTTTATGTTAACAAATTTTCAGTGTGTTTATTTTTCTTAAATAATCTTTGAAAGAGAAATATTCGGCTTATAGTGAGATCAATTTACTTTTAGTAAAATTTAGAGTGATTAGGTTTTTGGAAATAAGGTAATTCAATGGTACTTAACACATCAGCATGACTTGGTGTTTTCGTTCATTGGATCGGAAGAGGATTGGGCTGCAATAAGTTCTATTTTCATTGATCTATGGACTTAAGTAGGTCTGGCGTCCTTTTCTTATAATACGTGGTCATAATTTTCTGTTAATTCTCAGTTTTATCATCCTGGATCTTGAATGGACTGCTCTAATGGTTCGTCAGCTTCTTATCCAGTCATGGTTTTGAACTTCATTCACTGTTTTACATTATTTTATTAAAAAATTGGTCCTTCAAACTTTGGCTTCTGTCCTGGTAGACTGACGCTTTACGAGTAACGGTATTCAATGGTAATTTCGTCTTCAACGGTGGTTTCTATGGTAACCAAAGAATTCTGATTGGCTGAGATTGATATAAATCCATTGTTATCAAAATTTAAATTCTTTTCAAAATCCTAGTATATCTTCTGACTGCTGTTATTCCTCTACCTTCCTTCCTGATTATTAAATATTGTCACTATAGTATGTATTTCCTTTCATAGATTATTTTGATACCCCACAAGTTTGGGTTATTTCAGGTTTCATGTTTTTACAATTATGTTAATACTTGTTAATTACATTTCTTTTTGTATTCAAATGCTTATTATAATATTTTGTCTTAAAAATGATTTACACTTTATCCTTGGTGAGTCATTCGCCTCGGATTTGCTACTTTCTTCGTTAACTTATTATAATTTGTAGTTGTTTGTTTTTTGACAGTTAGGCATTTTCATAGGCCTAAGTAGCCATTATGGTATTTGACTTATTTCATTTAAATTACATTTCCTTTTAGCCTAATGGGTTTTATTTTGTTATTATAATTGGTTGTATCATTTATTGTGGTGTTTTGGGTCTGTTTATGTTTTATTATTATGTTAGTATTATTTTGTACATAATGGTTTACTATTTGGTTTCCTCGTTTTCTAGTCATACATTTCTTAACTTTTTTACTTATTTCCTTTGCCAATAATAACAATGCAGCTATTATTTACTACTTTTTGATCTTATTACGTATAATATTTAGGCCTATGGTCTGTATAACTCTATCAGCCATATCCAATTCATAAACTTGCTTGAATAATTATTTAACTATTATTTGCTAATCTTTGTTTACAGTTCATCTTATTTTATATTATTTTTTAGTGTGATAATCAACATCACTTTTATGAACTTTTTAACGATCCCTTGGGTTAATAATAAACATATTAAACAACATGGGTGTTTTTTGATTTGTTTTTTAACTCCTTAATTTTTAAACAATCTTTACTTTCCCTCCATGTTAACACTACCTGGTTTTCCCTTCAGGGCATTATCCCTTTTAATCATAATTGTATTTACTTAAATTTAATAATAACATTCTTTCTTAACTAGTTACTGTCTTATCAGTTTATATTGCTATTCTTAATTACTAATATACTTCACTTTTTATCATTTAGTGTTTCCTTTGGATTTATTAATTGTTAATGATTTTATCATTCACTATTTTTCACTATATTACCATTCTTTATTTTACACTATTTTCATTCAATCATCACCTTCACTTTTAAATTATTTATAGTTTATTATAATTTTATTAGTGTACTATCCTTATCACTACACTTTGGGGTTTTTACACTTTCATTTTGCACTTCACAAATGTTTTTGTTTTTTAAGTGTTTCTGAATGGGTAATCCCTCTAATTACTATCTCACTACCGTACTATCTCTTTCATTACAATATATCATTAATAATGTGAACAATTTTATGTCTTTATATTTTAACATTACATCTAACTCTAAATTGTGGGTTAGTTTGCTTTTTTATATTTATATTTAACATTGTTTAATTGGGTTTCTCTTAATTATCATTTACTTTTTGACCATTAATGGATAATAACATTTACTTTTTTTCTCATAGGTTAATTATTGTTCTTTTTTCCAATATTACTTTTGAGTGCATTATTTCTCCTGCTCGTATTCTTTATTACTTGTTTGTGTATCATTATTTTTTCATTTTTATTTATTTCCCTTTCTTCTTCATTTTCATTGTATTTGGTTAATACTTTGTTTTTCCACCTTCTCCTTTGGGTTCATTTTAACGTGTTACATTGAGTCATTTAATTCCATGAACTTGTTTCATTTTTGTTTAGTTTTGGTTTTTTCCCTTCTTCTTTTGGTTTGGTTAATCACTTTCTTATCTTCTTTGGTTTTATTCTTGTTTGTTTCTTGTGGTTCCCTTCTTTTTTGTTTCCTTTTGTTGGGTCAATCACTTGGGTTGGGTCATGTCGTCATTTGTCGTGTCATAGTGTTTATATTTTATTTAAATTAAGCATTTTATTTAATATGAAGTATTATTTTATATTCAAAATCATCTTTTTTATCCCTGGTACTGGGGTGGCTTATTTGTGTTGTAACAATATTAATCTCTCTTAATTTTCTTTGTGATAATTTTTCCGACCCTATTTCCAATTATGCAAGCCCCGTCACACCAAAGGACCCAAGGAGGATTCAACCCTAGATAGAACCACGCTCTGCTACCATTTGTAACACCTTTTTTTTTTTTTTGGAAGACTGAATATATATTTTTCACTTTCTATTTTAGAGTCAGAACTTGTACTTTTTTTTTTTTTAAGGGGCTACTAGATATTTAAGACTAGGCTGAAGGCCTAGAAGAAGCATAAAGTGTGCTGGGTTCAGTGAGACGGGACTTGCAATTAAAACTCTCTATTAACAAACAAGATAACAACCCTTTATTGCATCAACATATAAATATCATTCATTAATTTATATTATCATAAATATAGTATTTTCTTTTTTTTCATTGTAAATATCCAAATATTTTAAATATTATTCATGATTCCAAATAACAACCTTTTATTATTACATAATTTTATATTCTTGTTTCTTGAACATTGATCATAGTTCAAAGATTTACCTTTAGTTATTTCATATCATAAATTCATAACAATTTCAATATCGCTTCAGGGGTCAGAAATATTTCAATATTATAACATGTAAGTATCATTCCTCCACATAACATGTAACATAAAGATAACACATAATTCACAAGATAACCAATATAAATCACCAATACAATTATAAATTTAAACACCTGGTGGACCGCCTGTATATTTTGTGAAGGCACAATTTATAACCTTCTAAATGCTTGCAAACCTCCTGGATAATTTCATAAAAGTATGATTTGTGAATTTAAAATAATCCGGCTTGGCCATAATAACCAGAAAATATAATTACAACTTTAAACTGTCAGTTAACCGCCTGTATGGTCTCATGAAAATTACAATTTACAAAGTTCAAGAAAATAATCTGGACTGGCCATAATAACCAGAAAATACAATTACAAAATTAAAGTGTCAGTACAGCCTGTATCGTTTTACAAAAAGTACATTTATAAATCTAAAGAAAATCTGGATTGGCCATAATAATAAAAAAATATAATTACAAAATTAAAGTGTCAGTACAGCCTGTATAATTTTATAAAAATTGTAATTTATAAATTTAAAGAAAATCTGAATTGACCCGACCGCTGACATGTTCCAGAGCCTGACCTGACATAAGGTAACCTGTCCGTGAGCTTGCATAGATCTGCACCAACAGGTGACGATAGATCTGCACCCTAGGTATAATGTGTGAACAGGCCTAAAGCAGACTACAAAAAAACTCCCAACCCTTCTATGACATAAGAAAATTATTAAAAGCTGAAATACCTGAGATTGTAATAGAACTAGACGAGCCGGTGCAGCCCCAGCATGTACAGACAGCACCCACCTACTTAACTGAAATACAGGTTCCCCTCAAACTTTTACAACCCCATTCAGTACCACAGTAAAAAAAATAGAGCATAAAATTAATGACCACCGGACACATGCCAGCAAGCAGGCCTACAATTGTTTTCGAGACTAAGTATACCGGTATTTATCAAAGCACTGTTACAGAAAGTTTTGCATCCGAATTATGTCCAGTTGGACAGGAGCACAATCAAAACGGCATTAAGATGTAGAACGTCATAGTGAGTCACAATGAAGTATAACTTGAGTTTTATGGATTGTTAAATGCACAAAACATGGTGTTTTCTGTAGAGGCCAAGTGTAAGTAAGAATATGTCACCTCATTTTTGTCCAGAAGATTTCCAGGAGATCCGTGCCCTGTGGGAGAGTCAGACATCTTGCTGATGGTGTTTTACAGAGGCATGCTTAGCTTGTTCCTCATCCGGCAGGTGCGAACAAGAGTCGGCGTGTGTGTTCAGCTCATGATGGACGATGTAAATTCTGCCATGGTATGATCAGATCTTTGTCTATCTCGGGAACCCGGAGATCTGTATGCGTCTAACTCGTCATGATAGAATAGGAGAAAAAATTACAGAATTAACCAAGTCGATCTGCCGGAGAGGACGGCTGCTTACAGAACAGATGATGGCCGCTGACTGACCAAGAATCTTACCCAAACGGAAGCAAGATTCGTTGCATTACCAAATCGTGCAAACGTTGCATCGCATTCGCCAACAGATCGCGCTGGCATACAGTGAAGCAACGAAACAGTAATGCAGTACACGATGCTTGCCGCCCCCATGGAATAATGCTTCGCGATTCCTCATTATTAATAAATTATATATTTTTCTACAGACGGCTGGTTTCTCAAAAAACCAGCACACCCCCACCCCAAAAAGGCAACCTGGTTGCCACACACTTGAACCTTGGGGTACCCTGCATAGTACCCCCAATCTTCTATACCACAAGGCTTCTCCGGAGAATCCCAAGAAAAATCGCACTTATACACTAAACAAACTACATTAAATTATAAAATAAGAACAACAGCACCACACCAACCCAGTCACAACATTTCTAACCTAATTCCTTTCTAACTACTTTTCTGATTTTTTTTTCTCTAAATTTGTTTTAAATATTTTTCTAAGGGGAGGGTTAGGAAAATCGGGAAGATGAAAAGGGCAAGGATCATTGAAAGGTCAAGAGCTAGGACTAAGGGTAAGGACATGGTTCCCTCCGGAAATAGGGATGAATGGAGAAAACCAAGGCTCGCGCAGGCAGGGGCGCATCCCTGAAGTAGACGAACACCATTGGGACTGTGGGGAACATCTACCCGCTACCCATTTCTTCTCCCATTTCCATGACACACTTTATGTACTTGTTCCTTCCGAACATCACTCGCTGAGAAATTATCCCGTGTTGAGCTGTACTGATTTATTTCTTCTGAATCAGAATCAGGGCAACTTACATCACTACTTTCACTGCGATTTGGATTATCCTCATCATCTAAATCTTCTGTTTCTGCCTCTCCTGCTTCCCTTTCTTCCAATGATATATTACAGGATCGGGATCCATCATGAACCGAGATGGAGATACCGGAACAAATTCTGCGGCATCTGGATTCAACTGTGACGTCGTATCTGAGTCCTCTATTCAGTGTTAACACACGTGTTCTTGTTGTTTTGTGTTGATCCACTGAAGTAATTCCACTCTTCCTCTTCCTCTTCACCTTCTTCATCCACTACTCTATTAGGCACTTGTAATTCATCTGGAACAGTTAAAGTTTCTTTTTTTTCCAAAAAGGCATAAAGCCTTGCTACAGGATCCCTACTTGCTGATGTTTGTTCACTAATATAACTTCTTCTTCTACTGTTAATTTCATACTTATTTGTTTTCTCTTCTGTAACTGTTGTTACCATCTTTTCGCTTGCCACCTCCTTGTAGCCTTTATTACTTCTAAAATATTCAGTTTTTCCTACAGTTTCATGTGTTCTCCACCAACCCCCATGTTTGTCATTTTTAGCTCTTTCTAATGAACTACCTGAGCCTTGACCATCTTTTGCAGCTCGATCCTGGGACTCGTCCATCGCCTGGACAGTTCTAGAAACCAGACACAACCGGTCCAGATCCACAAAACAACGTGGACGGTCTGCGAACACCAAACGAGATCTCTCTTGGGGAGTCTCCCCCTCCAGGATTGCTTGTATAATGTCCCTCTCGGGCAACCCCAACCTCAAAATCCGGGCAGCTTTCCGTATACTCTGCACAAAGTCCGCCAACGCCTCTTTGTTGGCCTGTACATGATAGAACAACTTAAATTTCAACTGGTCACGTCGTCGATGGGGTATGAAGAAGTCCAACACCTCCACATGGAGAGAGTCGACACTGCCGCCATGACGCAGAGTGTTGGTGACCAGCCCAGCCAGTGAACCCCGGCAATACGGATATATAAGGGACAAGAGGACACCATCGGACAGTCCCGGGAAATCCGCCAACTGCAGGACAAGGTCCAAGAAAACCAACAACTTGCTCTCATCTTGTCCATCCACCACCGGAAGTTTCTGGAGATTCGAATATCAAACGATAATAAAATCCATCCCCATCACAACGCCCCAGATCTCCGGACCGTTTGAGATTTTCCAAGTCTCAAACGACCCCAAAATATTCCAACTAAAATACATGCATGCCTCGTGGCGGCACCCAATTTACAAATTCAAAACAGGCTGACAAATCACACATCCACATAATACATAAAAACCATTGAACATAACACAACATAGGCATATATATTAATCTCTCTTAATTTTGCTAAGTGATAATTTTTCCCACACTATTTCCAAGTTTGCAAGCCCCGTCACACCAAAGGACCCAAGGATTCAACCCTAGATAGAACCACGCTCTGCTACCATTTGTAACACCTTTTTTTTTTTGGAAGACTGAATATATATTTTTCACTTTCTATTTTAGAGTCAGAACTTGTACTTTTTTTTTTTTTTTTAAGGGGCTACTAGATATTTAAGACTAGGCTGAAGGCCTAGAAGAAGCATAAAGTGTGCTGGGTCCAGTGAGACGGGACTTGCAATTAAAACACTCTGTTAACAAACAAGATAACAACCCTTTATTGCATCAACATATAAACATCATTCATTAACTTATATTATCATAAATATAATATTTTCTTTTTTTTCATTGTAAATATCCAAATATTTTAAATATTATTCATGATTCCAAATAACAACCTTTTATTATTACATAATTTTATATTCTTTTTTCTTGAACATTGATCATAGTTTAAAGATTTACCTTTAGTTATTTCATATCATAAATTCATAACAATTTCAATATCGTTTCAGGGGTCAGAAATATTTCAATATTATAACATGTAAGTATCATTCCTTCACATAACACATAACATAAAGATAACCAATATAAATCACCAATACAATTATAAATTTAAACACCTGGGGGACCGCCTGTATATTTTGTCAAGGCACAATTTATAACCTTCTAAATGCTTGCAAACCTCCTGGATAATTTCATAAAAGGACGATTTGTGAATTTAAAATAATCCGGCTTAGCCATAATAACCAGAAAATATAATTACAACTTTAAACTGTCAGTTAACTGCCTATATGGTCTCATGAAAATTACAATTTACAAAGTTCAAGAAAATAATCTGGACTGGCCATAATAACCACAAAATACAATTACAAAATTAAAGTGTCAGTACAGCCTGTATCGTTTTACAAAAAGTACATTTATAAATCTAAAGAAAATCTGGATTTGCCATAATAATAAGAAAATACAATTACAAAAGTAAAGTGTCAGTACAGCCTGTATAATTTTATAAAAATTGTAATTTATAAATTTAAAGAAAATCTGAATTGACCCGACCGCTGACATGTTCCAGAGCCTGACCTGACATAAGGTAACCTGTCCGGGAGCTTGCATAGATCTGCACCAACAGGTGACTACCCTAGGTATAATGTGTGGACAGGCCTAAAGCAGACTACAAAAAAACTCCCAACCCTTCTATGACATAAGAAAATTATTAAAAGCTGAAAGACCTGAGATTGTAATAGAACTAGACGAGCCGGTGCAGCCCCAATATGTACAGACAGCACCCACCTACTTAACTGAAATACAGGTTCCCCTCAAACTTTTACAACCCCATTCAGTACCACAGTAAAAAAAATAGAGCATAAAATTAATGACCACCGGACACATGCCAGCGAGCAGGCCTACAATTGTTTTCAAGACTAAGTATACTGGTATTTATCAAAGCACTGTTACAGAAAGTTTTGCATCCAAATTATGTCCAGTTGGACAGGAGCACAATCAAAACAGCATTAAGATGTAGAAAGTCATAGTGAGTCACAATGAAGTATAACTTGAGTTTTATGGATTGTTAAATGCACAAAACATGGTGTTTTCTGTAGAGGCCAAGTGTAAGTAAGAATGGTTAAATGTCACCTCATTTTTGTCCAGAAGATTTCCAGGAGATCCGTGCCCTGTGGGAGAAACAGACGTCTTGCTGATGGTGTTTTACAGAGGCATGCTTAGCTTGTTCCTCATCCGGCAGGTGCGAACGAGAGTCGACGTGTGTGTTCAGCTCATGATGGACGATGTAAATTCTGCCATGGTATGATCAGATCTTTGTCTATCTCGGGAACCCAGAGATCTGTATACGTCTAACTCGTCATGATAGAATAGGAAAAAAAATTACAGAATTAACCAAGTCGATCTGCCGGAGAGGACGGGCTGCTTACAGAACAGATGATGGCCGCTGACTGACCAAGAATCTTACCCAAACGGAAGCAAGATTCGTTGCGTTACCAAATCGCGCAAACGTTGCGTTGCATTCACCAACAGATCGCGCTGGCATACAGTGAAGCAATGAAACGGTAATGCAGTACACGATGCTTGCCGCCCCCGTGGAATAATGCTTCGCGATTCCCTATTATTAATAAATTACATATTTTTCTATAGACGGCCGGTTTCTCAAAAAACCGGCAGAAACTGTTTTGAAAAACAAGTAGAATAACAAAAGTCGACTAATTTATTCACAGACTATCTATGGAACGTAATAGTGTATTATACAACAATTGTATAAAAGACGATTTTACACACATGTAGAGATTGACAAGCTGGCGACTCATGTACTTCAAGCACACCACTGTGTAAATCATACATACGAGTTCCATACACTACTTTTTGTTATAGTGTATGTTGATATGTTCAATTGCTATTGAACAATCATTTCAAATCATTATATTATCCTTATCATAAATAAATTATTTTATTTGAAATTAGCCAGTATTGTACTTTTTGATTCTTCCAAATCAAATTCCTCTCAAAACTTAGTTTGCTATCTGCAATATAATGAAAATTTGATAAGTAGAAAAGAATTGAAGGATTCAAAGAAATATTGTGAAAGGCCTTCATATTGGGGAGGGGGTCTCTGATGGGGAGCCCCATTTTAGATTTCTGCCCCACGGCCCCAAAGAGCCTAGCTACACCTTTGCAGCTAATGGCTCTTTCTCAACATGTTTTTAATACTTTAGAAGACCATCCCAGGGTAAAGAAATTAGTAGCTCAGACATATGATGGTGCAGCTGTCGTGGCTAGGGAACAGTGGTTTAATCTTGGGTATGCAAACAATGCTCATAAGTAATTTTGTGCATTACTATGCTCATAAGATATCTTCAGTTCACTTATAGTCAGTAGTTGTATTAAGGAGTGTAAATTTGTTTTTATTTCTTTAGCAATTTTGAAACTTTCTCTTTAAAAATCAGCCAAGAGAACTGAAGAACTGGACATAAATATTAAAAAGCAGTTGCCCAAATTGACTCCTAGTAGATGGAACTATACTAGCAGGCTTTTAGAAACAGTATATAAACACAAAAATGATGCTATTGACATCCATGAGGGAAAATGGTGACAATTTGGATATTGAGACTGTAATTACCACTTTTGAATTGATTGCTAAGCTACAGAATTTTGATTTCAACTTTTCCTTTTGTATTTTCATAAATTTTCTTCAAAACAATGTTTTATTTCAGACTCGAAACACGGTGTTTGATATCAGTTATGTATGATTAAAATTAAAGAATTGCTAGTTCATCTTGAAAAGCTTTGATGTGAGAAGACTTGATTGATTTTGGCATAAAACTGAAGAAATTGTGTTTCATTTTGAAGTTGAGTTTCTGGTGACTAGAAAAAGAATGTGAATAGGTATTTTTTTCCTAGTAAAGTCAGGAAATCTTCATACAGAAAAATGTTTTTAGAAAGAAGTGATTTTACTAAAAACAAGCATAACCCATAAATTCAGTGACATTAGTCATTAAAATTTCCACACCTTTTAGATTTGAAGTAATTTCATGATTTTAACATTAAATTCCCATAAGGGGCATTTGAATAGCTGAAAGACGATTACAGAAATTTGTTAGCTTTCCTAAAATAAGGAGTGAGTTTATAGTGCTATCTACTGATGGAACAATACACAAACAATCAATTGTTGACCTTCACAAACATCTAATGGAATCCAATCTTGTTTAAGATCTTTTGGAAGTGTGCAGCTCACCTGACAATGAGTACTTTGGTCATTACCTCAGCTGAGAGATCATTCTTTGCTTTGAAGTGTATAAAAACATACCTGTGGAACACCTCAAGATCAGTCCTCACTTGCTCTTATCACTATAGAAAAGGTTCTATCTACTCATAAAACTATAACACAAAAACCATACTTTTATAGCAATGTAGTCAACATCTTAGTACAAAAAGTCCAACTACAAATACCAATTAAAGGTTTTACTCATTATTATGATTAAATTCTACAATGTAATGAACACACTCAGTTATTTTTTTGCATACTTAAATATTGTTTGCTATAAATGCATTTAAACCATAAGACATATGACAATAGAGATCATGTAGTGCTTCCCCTAGTTTTAGGCCTACACCTTGCTACTGAATTTGATACTTTTCATGAACATGGCATACAAGTTGAAAATAAGTTAAACATCAAGAGACTAATGGTAAATTCTTTAAAACTTCAGTGATATCCTACACTCTGTTACATTTTTACCACAAATATAGTTTGTAAACTTGACGTTTCATGATAAACTGATTTGTCACTGAAAATTAAACAGTACAGTACAAATCTTAGAAAACCAATTAAATGGGAACTGATAATACAGTAACATTAATTGTAGTACTGAAATAATTAGGAGTGCTGTTTGTAACCATACAAAATAACAGTTCTGTCTATATTTTCCAAATATTTAAGGAGATGCTGGCTTTTGTAACATAAAAGCATATAATGCATAAATAATATAATTATATATCAGTCATGTTACTGAGTAGGCCTAATAAAAAACTTTTTATTCAACAAGAACATATTTTTATTTTTATTGTATTAAACTATACAATATTATACTAAGTCTGAAACTGTCAAAATACAAAATAATATAAAGTAATTTTAAAATATATTCTTGTTTAAAAAAGGAGTTATTTATTACTCAAAAATAAAGATACTACAAGAATACTATAATTTATGAATATTTAATACTTCTAGTGAAAAAGAATTGATTCATTAATCAGAACTTAATAAAATATTAATACGAAGGAGATTAGATTCTCAGAATATTGGAAGCTTTCTTGCAATTCACAATTCATGGATTACCTAAAAACTAATTTCTTAATTTCACCTTTAACGAATCTGTTGTATTACAGTTTTAGTGAACTGTAATGGTGACATGACATACCATAGGCGTAACTTGGGAGGGGCAAGGGGAGCACTCGCCCCCCCCTTTTTCCAAGCATTATAAAATTTTGTTTCCAGTTGTAAATAAAAACTAACAAATAGTCAAATAGGAGACAGTTTCTATACTTGCGAGCACAGTATAAATTTATTATTTCTTTCGAAGAAACTTGTAAGAAGAATGTTTAACAGATTTGAATTATATACGTCAAAATAATATTTCTGTTCGAAAAAAACAAACGCTAGACACCTAATTAACTGGAATACAAAGAGTGTCTTTTACATAACCAAAGATTTGTTTTGGAACACATCGTAATGAAATAATAAGCGCAGCTGTATTTCTAGGAATTTGCTCTCTTTACTTCGTCTCTTTTCTAATAATATAATACATTTTATTAATTTTATTATATAGATGGTCTCACTACACACTTGAATTTATGAAGCCTTACCCTGCCACCCCCCTCCAAAGTCTGGCCCCAAGTTACGCCCATGTGACATACTGACAATTAACTTCCATTGTCAGTAATGGACTTGTGGTGTGTGGTGTGTGTGTGTGTGTGTGTGTGTGTGTGTGTGTGTGTGTGTGTGTGTGTGTGTGTGTGTGTGTGTGTGTGTGTGTGTGTGTGTGTGTGTGTGTGTGTGTGTGTGTGTGTGTGTGTGTTTATTTCACTGTAATATGAAGTTCTGATCCTAGTATGTGTTTTATTTTAATTTCTAATACACATTTCGTTAAACTGTTTTGTTCAACTTCGTCCGAGTAAATTTTAAAGACTTTATGGTGTAAAATTTATACTACATTATTTTGGAAATCTTTACTTTATATCACATATGTACATTACTTAGTTTCAAAGTATTTTTATTTTCAAATTTTACATTATAGAATAAAATAACTCTCACAATATTGAAAAATATGGTTCAATAAAACATATATTAGTAATTAAAATTAAATAAATACTTGCATACAAACTTTATATTAAACACACTAGGGTTTATATTAAACCCACATGTGCACATGCACATGAGGGTGCACGTATACACTATTTGTAGACTTAACAATACCTACAACATGGTATTGATTGAAAAAGATCCACAGGAAAGGTTCAGATAAATGGTGATTGTATAGCTGTCTTTGACAAACATAGAAGTATGATAAGGTGATGACATGGTACTGTTTAGTACCATCATGATTTAGATGAGATATTGAAAAGGATTGCTGTGCTGGGCTATGGTTTAGAAGTGGGTAAAATTTGAACAATCAGGTTTTTGTTGATATGACAAGATCAAAGCAGTTCTCAAGAATTTAGTTGATGGCTTAATAAGCCAATCTGAGATGGGACTGCAGGCGACAAACCATAAAATTAGGTATTATGGTTATTTTTTCCCAGGGAGACACCTGGGAAAGAGAACAAAATGTACCGATATTATAAGTATCACTATAATATTGACGACTCGGAACACTAAGTTTTTTATAAGTAAAAACGTAAAGTTTTACCTTACAGCCTAAACTGGCTTTCACCTACAGAAGGCTTCATCAGAGGTTCTGATGAAGCCTTCTATAGGTGAAAGCCGGTTTAGGCTGTAAGGTAAAACTTTACGTTTTTACTTATAAAAAACTTAGTGTTCCGAGTCGTCAATATTATAGTGATATTTAGTTAAGTAACGGACACGTCATGGACAACGAAATCCAAGATATTATAAGTTTAGGATTATAAATTCACACAATGTGCTGATTTTAAATAGGTCTACCTAGGGATCACAGTTGATCAGTGTCATTCAGAAGGAACTGAAATTGATTCTAAATGTTAATACTACATATTACAGGGCTCTCCAAAGCCTTCTAAAAAGCACAAGTTTGTGCAGGAAAACTAAAATACAGCTTTATAAAAGTATTGTATAGCAGGTGATACAGTGTGCTTCAGAAGTATAGGTACTGAGCAAAAGGTCTTAAAAACGCACTTTTAAGGAGCACTTTTGGACCAGTCTGTGAAGGAGGGAATTGGAAAATAAGAACACATAATCAAGTTGGAGAACTCTACACCAACTTAAAAGCAAAAGGCTGAAATGGTTGGTCAAGTTATTAGAAGAGAGGGGATTTGACAGTGAAATTGGATCTAACTGGAAGACTGAGAGACAAGAAACTGATAGGAAGACCCAGACTTTGATGGTGGGATCAAATGCAGAAAAACGTGGTAAGACTAAGTGCGAATTGGCTGTGATAGAAGCTATGAGAGATAGCAGCAAGTTGTTGTGGGCAAGGCCTAAAACCTACTGTGGTTTTGGTAGCCATACAGGTAAGGTAATAAGCTTACAGATGAACAACTATAGGACTTCTTCCAACAGTAGAAAATTTGAATGGAATGTTAAATGAAAAGGGAGGGGAAGTATATTGAAGGGAATAAATGTTAAAATGTAATATTTTGTAAATAAATCACATTTATCTGGTTATTTAATAGCCACACCTCATATACATACTGAACACCACAAAATAATGTATGCCCATTCGACATGCTTTCTTAAAAATAGTTGTTCATAAAATGTGTGTTTATTTTCAAGGAGATTAACCAGTGAATTATCTAAAAAAACTATCAGTCTGTTTAAAACTGTAAACTGGAAAACTGTCAAAAACTTTAAAATTGTGGTATATATTTCCTTACTATTCCTTTCTGCTTATGGACAGCTGTCATACACAATCTGTTACTACTGCTGTTGTGCCACACAAGAAAATATAATGTTACAATTTTGGTTAAGATCAAGTTACTTTCATCTAGTATTGACATTAAAATTGCTTCTATGGTCAATGAAGTTAATAATTTATGTTAACTTCATATTTAAAAAGTCCGCCATTAGACTTAATATAATTTGCAACAAACTCAGCTTGACTTTGTCCAGACTTATATGCTCCATGAGTGGTTGAAAAGTATTCCTCATGAGCAGCCTCACCAGCCAAAAGTATCACAGGGTGCTGTCAAAAACAAAATAAAAATTAGAGTAATGTATTCTTCACAATGTCTATTTAGCAAATTACGCTATACTGGTATACAATAAAATTAACAAAAACATTTTTATTGAATGTAAACATTTGTTTTAATATTTCTAGTTTGTCATCATTTTTCTCAATACCATCAGTTTGATATAATGGCTACATACATGTAGTTTGTCAAAGTTCAATGTATGCACAATTATGTATGGGGGTATTGGGAGGCTGCATTATGGTAGGAAGCTACTACAATATAATGTGCCACCAATCTTTGAATTATGTATAGGCAGCACAAAAACATATATTTTTTGCTACAATTGTGGTTATTAGGTTGTTATTAATTATATTATGGTTAAGCTATTGGTTTTTCACTGGATTATGGAGATGCTGCAAGTGAAATTTTTTTCAAATACAAAGACAAAACAAACGATTTATTATGAATGTGTTCAAGTATGTGTCTGTAAAAAATCCTTCTACATTGTGACCCAATCTTCAAAATAAAGTAGATAAATGGAATTTATGTTCATACTCCAATCACAAAAAAAGAGTTTACACTGTCAAATAAACTAGAGTAAAGTAAATTGTCTATGATGGCTAGAAGGAATTACAACATCATAAAGATGGTTTATAGAGAAATATTCAGCATAATTTTGCTTACAAATTGTCTTTAAAATAACTGTGGTTTTTTCAGACTTATTTATTGGGTTTGAGATTACTCACAAATTATTTTTTCAAATGAATTACATGTTCATTTAACTCTTATGAGCAGTCTGAACAGATGAATTATCAGATGGCTATAAAAACAAAGTTCTTAGGAAATGAGCCCATAATACATGCATGTATTGAAACGGAATTGGTGCTGCATGCATTTAATATTTAGGTAACACCAGAGTTCTAGTGATTACCATAGCAATATTGCTCATACCAATTAATTACACAAACTGACGAAGTAAGCCACAATATTAAGAAATATTATTTCAATTCCATTCTAGGCTAATACAGGCACATTGTTACACCATTCCATTACTATACTGAAGTTTATCTGAGTGAACTGAAAAATGATGTTGTAGCTCATGATATCAGCAACCATATTAATTTAATTCAGGAGGTGACACAAAATATTTCTCATTTAAATTAAGAAAACTGAAGGAAGTGTTGTGAATGTGCAATAAAATATCAAAAAGGCATCAAAATAATTTATGTCTAGGTGGTTAATATCCAAACTTATGAACTGGTTGGATCGATGTTGTAAGTGATGACAGCGATGTGAAATTTGAACTGTGTAATGGGGAAGATCCTAATGACAAGGTCAGAATCAGACGAATTTTTTAGACAGATGTAAGTTTTGATAAATGAACATCAGCTTTCATGGCTGCTATTTACATTATCACAATTTTCCACGCTGTTGAGCCATGGTCTAAGTTGTTCATGTTTTTCACCAGAAGCTTCGTCCATACCAATGATGGACATCTTCAGTGGTGCTGCATGGGAACACAGATCACATCACAACACCTGTGAACAAATATGAACAGTTATGCAGGAACACAAACAAGTTGTGACTTGTGTTCGTATTTGTTCGCAGGTGTTATAACCTTTGTTCCGTGCCGCACCACTGAAGATGTGTCATCAGTATGGATGAAACATCTGGTGAAAAACATGAACAACTTAGACCACGGCCTAACAGCCTGGAAAATTGTGACAGATGTAAGTTTTATTTTATTAATAAATTCAATAAAAATATTATATATAATCAAATTATGTTTTATATATCTAAAAGATAATCAGAAAGCAAGAATACTAGAATAGTAAAAATATAAGGGAAAATATTTTTTTATGGTTGGCAATAGTGCTATGACTGGTGAGAATCTGCATGATGTCACGTAGTTGATAAGAATCTATTTTCAGCAGTGTTGTGCTTGCAACATGTGTTTATAATGGCCATGGCAATTCTAAATTCTGCCAAGTGTAAGGTGCCTTCAGTGAATCCATTCCTTTGTCCAAAAGGTAAAATTGACTATGAAATTCATTACCAACTTGTTTCTGTTTGTGGTGTTATGAACATGTAAAGCATGGTAAAGTGGTGTCATTAATTTACATAAGAAAGAAGTGATTTTCATGATAAAGAACGGAGTGGACGGTTGGATCTGTTTTCACTGATGTGAGCATTCAAAAAATTGAAGGAAAATTTATGAAGATGGGCTTTTTAATAACTTATGAACAGTTCCAATAAATGTGAAGAACTGTTTTTTCACTAACCATCCTCTGTAAAATGGTTATGGAAAAATTAGTCTATCTGAAACTGTGCTTACATTGGGCACTAAAAATGCTAACAGACAATCACAAGAAGCAACTGTTAGCATAAACACGTATGTTGCCAGGATCATAATGATAATGTTCTGAATTCTAGTTTCACAGAAGGTAAAACATAAATATTATATAAAATATTTTAGAATAAGTAACAATTAATAAATAGAAACACAAATCTACCTACATACAGACGTAGATCTAAGGGGAATAGGATAAATTCCCTGATCCTAATCTTTAAAAATTATTCTCTAATAAAAATTTAAAATTACTACATTTTGCAAATTTAAAAAAAACAAAAAAATTGTTGTCACTTAATCTCAAAAAAACTACTCCCCCCCATTGCCTCTAATAATTACACACATAGAACAAAAATAAAGTTAAAATTATAGCCTACATAAAAAGGACAAATAACATACTGGCCTAGAAATAAAATACGAGGGTTATTCGGAAAGTAAGGTCCGAATCGCCGTAGCTAATTGAATGACGCGCGAACATTGAAACGCGAATGCGCACCGACTCCTGGCATGCCTTGTAGGTCAAACAATGCCATTTGCATTGGTATTGTTGCAGTGTGCTGTTTACAGTGTCAGTTCAAAATGTTTAAAACAATTGATCAGCCCGCCGACTGTGAAATACGTTCAGTGATTCGGTTTTTGACAGCAAGGAACGTTTCACCAGCGGAAATTCATCGACAAATAAGTGAAGTGTACGGCCCCAATGCGATGAGTGACAGCAAAGTGCGTAAGTGGGTGAGAGCTTTCAAGGACGGATGGGAAAATGTCCATGATGAACCGCGATCAGGCCGACCATCAGTGATCACAGAAGATTTGGTGAATACCGTGAACGAAAAAATTCGTGAAGACCAGCGATTCACAATTTCAACTTTAGCATTGGAATTTCCGAATGTGGGTAGAACAACTTTGCACAAAATTGTCTCTGAAAATTTGCAATTTCGCAAATTGTGCTCATGTTGGGTTCCCAGGCTGCTTACTGAGGAACACCAAATGAAAAGAATGGCTTGTGCTCTTGATTTTTTGGACCGATATCATAAGGAAGGTGATCAACTTTTAGAGAACATTGTCACAGGGGACAGCACATTGTCAATGGAATGGCGTCACACGACATCACCAGTCAAAGTCAAGGCCAAGCAGACAATCTCAACACGCAAGGTTATGGCAACCATGTTTTGGGATAGACATGGAGTCTTGTTAGTCGAGTTTATGCAGCAAGGGGCAACAATAAATGCAGCCGCTTACTGCGCTACCCTGACTAAACTTCGACATGCAATACAGAATAAGCGACGTGGCCTTCTGACGTCTGGAGTTTTGTTGCTGCATGACAATGCCAGACCCCATTCTGCCATTCAAACCCAAAATCTTATCAGATCTTTTGGATGGGAACAGATTGACCACCCACCGTACAGTCCAGACTTGGCGCCGAGCGATTTTCACTTGTTCCGCTACCTAAAGGAGTTTCTCGGCGGCAAGCGCTTCGCCACAGATGACGAGGTGAAAGAAGCAGTTAAAGACTGGTTATCCTCACAGGCGGCAGACTTCTATGACTTCGGCATACAAAAGCTTGTAGAACGTTATGACAAATGTTTAAACAAAAATGGAAACTATGTAGAAAAATAGAGAAAGATGTAAGGAATTAAATAAAAAAAGTTTTTTGAAAAAATCTGTGATGGTTTATTTTTTATAAGAAATCGGACCTTACTTTCCGAATAACCCTCATATCATGTACGTCTTTATAGCTATTATAAAAACTTTATACATATGAAATCTACTTATGGATGAATATAAAAGTGAAAATAAAAGTGAAAAAGTTAAATGAAAGTGATGATAAAAGTGAAAATAATGATGCAACCAGGAACTTTACTCAAGTAATATTGAAGACCCAAAATTTAAAAACTTTATTTTACAAAGAAGTTGAAGAACCTGCCTCCAGAAGTTTTCTTATCTCTAACTCTAATAACTTACCTACCTTTTGCTCAGACCCATACCCATAGCTGACTAATTCTTTTGCTCAGACCCTCCCAGTCATTAACACTGTGCATCCAAGAATAGAAACTTAATTTTCTCCTGTCGGCAAGCAACTGGCAAGTCTCACAATAACAGTTAACTTGGGAGAGTAACACAGCCAGGATCTCTGAAGTTTCATACCACCTTTACTCTTAAATTTGTCATAATGTCTGTAAAAGATTGTTTTCACATGGATTGTCCATAGGAAATGGTCCTCTTGGTCAACATGATTCACACTGTACAATAATGTTTTTAAATTTTGGGTCTTTAATATGACCTGAGTAAAGTTCGTGGTCACTTGGACATTTCATATTTCAATTTTTTTTTTTTAATTGTTGTGTTTCAGATTCTTTAACTTCTTACAGTGAATCAAGGTCTGATTTTTATTACTATTATGACTTCCAAGCCATCGGACAGGCTCAGGTGGATATGTCTACACTGGAGGTAATATAATTTGTGGCCAATGTGCCAGTGGTGGCAATTGCAGTAGGGATTGTATTAACAGTAGAGATGTTGTTACTACACAATGGTAACTGAACAGTCTCAGATCTTAGGTGTGTATGTGTTTCAGAAGAGTTGCTCGCATGCAACTGCTTTGTGAAAAATTCACTAATTTTTGCTAGTTTTTCAGTTTGTTCCTCTTTCTCATTTTTCTCTTTTCCACAATTCCGAACCCCTTGGGTTTCTCTTCTTAGAGATCTTATTTTTTAAATGGACACTTTATGCACAGAATATATCATTTACATGATTTTTTTATGACGTAATTCTAAAATACAATTTTATGAATTTTCTAATTTGCCACAGAGAGAAACCATATACGCCCTTTTCCGTCACCACACAGACACAATGATACACATAAAAAACAGCGCACACATAAATCTGAGGCGCTATGAAATATATTATCACATACATCTACATGAACTACCAATGGGCACTGATAATTATCTTTAGATTGGAATTGTGAATATGCATGCTTCTATCAAGTGCTATTCCAGGAAATGTTTATAAAGAATCATTGTTGGCGACAGGGTCGTGAAAGGAAGAAATGTAAAATTTGAAGAAAGACCAATGAAATTAGGAGTTGTGACATCATAATTTTGAGAAGGCATACACTGATCGTTCTGTAGTGTTTAATTCTAAGAAAAGTGTCAGGGTCAGTGAAAATCAAACAAAACAGAAATGTATGCTGTTTGTTTGTCTTTGATCATCTTTGTTATACTACCTTTTGCCAGAGCAGTAGGCTATAAGTGCATCCTACCTACAGTATGTTTGTCATTCTACTACATTTCACACTTAAGAGAACAAGGGTCAACCTAAATTAGTCCAGCTAAATGGGATACTGCCTATTCTATTTGACCGGTCTCTCTTGCATGACAAAACGTTTCCCTCCCAAACCTGCTCCATATCTCCAGGACTGCACCCCTCCATGAGTGCGCACCCCCTGTTGTGGTACTCAGGGCTCTGTATGTCATCCCCTGTTAAGTGTTTATATATTATACGTTTAATTATTATATTATCTAATCTTCCACGCAGTCATAAAAATAGTGAGTTATTATATCATAATGGTATATATATATTATAACATTACCAAATCTCATAGATTTGGAGTTATATGTAAAAGGTTTTCAAAATCAAATGTAAAATAAATTTAAATCGTTAGAATCATGTCTCGTGCTGTAGCGAGCATTCAAATGAATTGTACAGCGACCAACGGCAATGTCCGGTGGCATTACGTAAGCACACACCGTTATGACAATTAGGGACAAGCCCTAATTTAAATTATTAATATTTCGGAAACCGATAAATATAGGCAAAAACCAAAATAGCAAAAATGTTTGCCGAAATATTAGTAATAGGGTGTGCAAATTTCAATGCATATAATTAAAGATTAAAAAAGATAATAAATTTTATTTAAATAACTCCCATAGTGACTGAGCTACGGGGTAGAGCTTTGAATAGGTTATAGTTATAAAAATTATCAATCAGATGTATATTTTAGAATAAGCATAACTTGGCTTGCAGCCAAGATAATCGCAATACAAATTGCAATCGGACATCCGGACCGACAAATTGAATCCAGTGTTTTTCAGAATATTAAGAATAATAACAATTTTCAAACTGTGGGAATTATTTTTCGTTCTCACGAACTGAGGTGATTAAATTACAAGTAGAAGGGGGAGTGTTTCAGCCAATCAGATCATTCTCAAAATTTGGACGAACCGTTAGATTCGGGCTGAACACAGGACTCATCTAAAAAGACTCGACGTGTGAAGACGTTTACCTACGATCGTCTTAGTTAACTCATCTGTAACGACTCGACCAGTGAAGACGTCTACTTACGATACTCTTATTTGTCAACAAATAAGCGTACAGCAATACATTAACCTGTTGGCGTACGCATGTAAGAGATCAAGTATATACTACGTGAAGCGACATCAAGAGTACAACAGAACGAGGCCGTCTAGTACGTGGTACGAGCTGAAGAACTAACATAGCAGAGCGACACCCGAGATGAGATACACACACCAGGAGTGCAGCGTGTACCGGACCGATGGCCTGAAGCAGTTACAGCCGTTAAAACCACAGACGTTAAACCATCAACAGTTGCAGAAGGAGGAGTGTTGCTGATTCCCGAATTCTTTGCTGGGAACCCAAGACGCAGAGGAAATCATCGCCACTAGCCGATTGGACCAGGACACCGAGGGATTCCAGGAGGACCTCATCACGATCTTCAGTACCAGGAAAGTCAAAAACAATTTATACACTTCTCAAAAGATTATTTTTCTTTTCTTTTTAAATCATTGTAAAGTTAAATTAATTCAGATGCCGATAAAACAGAGACTCTAAATTAATAAGAAACATTCATATTGTGATAATCTGTATAACACGTATAAGCTTAAGTAATAATCAATAGATAAGAATTAGATGTAGATAACAAGCGCTATATAAATATTAACATTGAATTACTTAGAGACTTATACTGCAGTATACGTGAAACAAATCACAAGTAAATAAAAAGCACGTTGAACTAGATTCACGGCTAATTTATTTCAAAGTATTTTAAAAGCATCTTAAAGCAATAAAATCAGTATAAAGGCATTGCAAATTCATAAATTAAGTTATTTTAAAATTAACTTTTTTTGAAATCAATAAGAATATAATTCGTATAAATTCAAAAAAAAAAAAATAAGCTTGTTTTCTGAATGCTAATACCCATTCAGAAAACATTATACAAGATACTAATTACTGTTTTAGTACGTAAGGATTGCTCTAGCTATAAGTTTTTCATTCATATGTGCTATTAGAGTAATAAACCCCAATTTTATACCCAACACTGTATTTTTATTGCTGTACTACAAGCTTACCAACATCACAAAACTATCCAAAATAATTATAACGGTATTATTGTTTTTTTTTTGTACATTTGAATTAACCTACTTGCGAATTCAAAACACAAATTCCTACGACCTTAGTCGGAAGAAGTCGCAAGAACGCACAGCAGGTAGGTCATTTCACACTGCAATCATTTATACGCTTATATTGATAAAAATAAATAAAGCGTACGTACAAAAACAAAGCAAAATAGAGTTTATATATATATATATATACAATATATATATATTGTAACAGTACCAAAATATGGTAGTTACATACTATAAATAAATATGACGTCAAGTATGATAAGAGACATGGGAACATATTTAAATGAACAAAGATAAGTATATAAGTTGTGTATCTACAAAACTAATAATAGAAGAATCCAACAATGAAGACGAGAATGTGAATATGTCAACCTTAATTATAAAACGTAAAAAGAAAATGACACAAGACCAAAACAAAATACTAATAAATAGACCCAATAGGATCCAGCAGTGAGGGGAATCAATGAAAATAATATCCAGCAGTGAGGGGAATCAACGAGACAAGGATCATCAAGCTACAACGACAATGGAAATAAAATGAAAACAGCGACTACCATGAAATTTGGAATTAAGAAGAAAAAAGAAGGACCAAGAAGAAGAATGAAGAGAAACCAAAGACGTAAGGAATCAATGAACCATATATATTTTAAAGAAGAAACAGTCAGTGACAAAAGAAATAACTATAAGTGTGACATGAAAACCAGTGTGATCATTTAAAGAAACACAAACAATAAAAGTGTACTTAATACAAATGTGAAACCGGTGAATAACTGATTATTTCAACTGAAAACCACACAAACAATTACAGTGAGGAAGTTTACAGTGTGAAAAAATAGGTTAATTTCATGATGAGGCAACAAAGGTTAAAAAATAGTCAAATAAACACAAACAATGAGTGTGACTGATTTAACAAAGTTGTGACCAACACACATAATTATAAGACCACCAGATCAGAACATATAAAACAATCATATTATTGTTTATATCAAAAAACTGACAACAAATAGAGAATATTTGTTAAGTGTCAAACATGACAGGAATTTAGATTCCACAATTGACCAGAGAAAAACATTGTAAGTAATATAAGAAAGATTTGTATTAGTGTATTAGAAGGAGTTGTAAACATTTGTAACAAATTAGTGAAGGTATTATGTTAATATACCATAATGGAGTCAGTTTAGGTGTAGGTAGATACTGCACTAAAACCGATGATACATTGTTACAATACCCACAAGGAAGTAACCTATTATAACAGAAAATGATACATATTAGTATAAATATATGATCATCAAGTAAATATAAAGAAACAATATAATGTATAAGACAAAACAATGTAAACAAAACAAGTCAGACATAGTGACACAGTCAAAGACAGAAATAAGACAATGTACCAATTTAGTTAAGCAAACTACAGTATTAAAACTAATGTAAATGTTTATCAGAATAGTACCAGTAGTGAAAGGAATATATGATAATACTTTGAGAACAAGTTTTGAACATGTTAAGAACAGTATTATGACTGAATTATTGTAAACAAAATAACCATGTATATATGACCAAATGTAAGCTAAACCAGTGTATAGCAAGTTAGTTAAAGAAAATACTGTACTAAATATTGAGAACAAGGTATTACAATTATTACCAGTAGCAAGAGGAAATCTCAGAGCTACTTTGAGAACAAATAATGACCACTAAAACAATCATATTGTACATAAACATTTGAAAACCAAATGTCCAATGTGAAAAAAGGATAGAGGTAAACAAACAATGACCAACCAGCTAGTTATGAAAAATATAACTAGTAAACCTATGTAAAAGTAATTGGAAACATTACTAAAAGTTAGATTGATATCCAATGCTACTTTAGGAATACAATCCAAATAGGACAATAACACTTTTGTTATTATATTAAACAAAATAAATACCTATAATGTCATGACACAACATAGACAGAGCCACTACTGAATAATTAGGAGGTTCTGAGTTTATTAAAAGATGACCATTGAATATAACAGATTAATTATTGTGTATGTACACTAATTATAACAATTAAATAATATAATCTATGTAATAAAAATAGAAAACAAGATGAAAAGTTGTATAAGCATTATGTGAGAGGTTTAAAATGATGTAAATACTGAATTGACCACGGTAATACACCAATATTATAGTAAAAAAGTATGTAAATAGTCATTGTTAGTAATACTAGGTAATAATATGTTCATTTTAGATAAGGATATTTAATAATAAGCATGTTTGTGAAAAATCCAACATGGACGCTGAGTAACACCATAGCGAAAATTGTGTAGGAAATAGTTTTTCACAAATTGTAACTTAAACCAAATGAGATATAGACTCGAAGTGTTTAAATAAGAAATATTATATTAGATTTAAGAAAAATCTGGTAATACGAACTTATAAAGATAAGACGTACCAAAAATAATAAATAAAATCAATATAATAATATTGATAGTGAACAGAAAATAAGCGTGTTTGGACTTATTTTAATAAGCAAAACGCCCTGAGTTCAGTGATATAAACCGATTAACGATAGGACGTATAATAAGGAAGTTGTGATAGTTTTTAACTTTCGAACTAAAAATTTGTACCGTCGATGACGTGAAAAAGTCTCCAACCCAAAATCGATTTTGACTAAAAATTAAATATTTTAATAAAATATAGGCCTTTTGGGTCAGAGACTATCAAAAACCAACCAATGGAATGAATGAAGTTCATCAGACGAGCGAGAGATGCTCTCGAGGTACATGACAGTCTACGATCGAACACCTAAGGAACAAGCCACGCCACTCCAGACCAGAAAAAGTATATTTTTAAATTAGTGCGCGACATGTTTTACTCAAGTACAATATACATACACTAACCTAATACTACACATTTACTAACGAGTGCAACAGTGCGGATTTGTGTTATTTTATCAAGTAGATCAGTGTACAATATCGATCTATTTGCGAGTGAATTTTTTAATTAAGAAACAGGGAGTACAATTTCAATTAAACAATACTTAAAAGAAAAATAAGAGTTTAGCCAATTTCGAATTTTCGATACTACGCAAGTCATTATGCAGCGTATCGGAAATCAACAACTAAGTTATCAGAATTTAAAGGAGATTTAACACAACATTATTAAAATATTATAAAAAATATTTTAATAAATTATAACGATGTAAAAAATAATGCTTAAAGATAATTATTGATAAATACGAGTGCATTTAGACGCTTACTTGATAAAACGTATTTGTTGAATATTTCGTTATTTCAGAATTTATTTTATTAATTGTATCAAACATAATTCTGATAATCCTATGTTAAAACTTATTAAAAAATAATATGTTTACCTGTATAGCATAAGTAATATTAGTTAATAAGACAAACTTATCCTTATAAAAATAACGGTCATTCTTAACCTCAGAAACCATTACGGTAGCTTGTTATGATGACATTACCGAATTGTTCTCAATTAACATGCAAATTAAAGTACATTGCAAACAAGAGTTTTTTTTTATTAGAAATTTTTCTCTTGTGAACAAATTATTTTAAAACTAATTATTAACTAAAAGTAATACTTGTTAAATGCTGTACAAGTCATACAGCCTAACCACAATACTAAAGTAAAGATGCGTGCGCATACCGGCGTACGATAATTTTTGTAAACATCAGAAATATGATACCAATTTTAAATTTTATATTTTGTTCAATTATCAGTTAATATTGTTAATCCTAAATAATTAATTATAGTACATCTTGAGTCTGGTATCATGATATCTCCAAGAACCTTAACGGAATATGGTATATACTGAATTAAAACAACATAACCTGTACAGTAAAATTATTGTAACAACAACAGGTATACCAGAGCCTTGAGAGATCAGATAGAGTTTCATTTGAAGTTTTATTTTGTAATCAGCAATTGAAAGGGTTGTTAATTATTGTTTTGTTTGTTAAAAATATTCTCACTTAATAACTTGTTAATAAACCTATAATTTTTATTACCATAACAAGAGTATCATTTTATTAAAAGTAGATTCATTCATTATTTTTAATCAGTTCTGACAGGTGGCGGAAGAATTCAAAAAGTATTAGTATAAATCAATATACTTATCAGATATTGCTGCATTTATTACTGTGTGTGAAAACATGTTAAATATTCAAATTGAATATTTTTTCTATTGTGTTTGAAGTGAATGTATTTCAGACGGAACGCCACAAGATAGAATTTGAATTTCAACAGTGGTAAGTAAATCAGATACACCACAAGTGCGCGGACTATATTTTAATAAGAAGAGTGAATTATTACGGCGTACTTACAACAGCAAAACATTAACACCAGTGACAGTTACGATTGCAAATTACACCTTTTATAACCAACATTATAGTAGGCACCGGTGCGTGTCTACAACCACACGAAAACACCTAACATCAATACAACAAGAAATACATAACTTAAACTTGTAATTTTATTATATTACAAGTTGGCTAGCCCAGCAGTGTGGCTTTAAGGAGAAACACAAGACAGCAAAATATACACAGTATTACTTGTAATTATTATATATATATATATTGATATAACAATATATACCATATATACATATATCACCAATATCATTTTAATCAATGTCAAAAACAAAATCAGCATTTATAACCAAAAGAAGATTTTGGTTTTTTGTTGTATGGTTATTTTTTTGTTCAGTTTCAGATCTGTTTAAGAAAACTATGGTAATAAAATATATAAAAGTAAGTATTTATCAAATGTAACATATTGTGATCAATGAACTTCACACATCTAATGTAATCTTCTTGCCCTACCAATGAAAACAAGTCTGCTTCAAGCCTAGTGTAAAACAATTTGACAAACAATACACCTATAATTAACATTACTGAATGCTAAATACACACATACTAATGTTTTGACTCAAAATTTAAAATTTTCTTTTTTAACTAAAAACATAAATAAGTATGTAAAAAATATAAACGTAATAAGTAAGTATGGATAAAGCTTATGTTTCAATTCCACAAAAAAAGTTACAGAGGTGAAAGCATTTATGATTTCAGACAAGGAATAAAGAAATCCTATACTGATTTTCTCAAAGAAAAAGGCTTGAGGATGTAGAATTAACAAAAGCGAAGCCATCGCCAGAGAAACGTGACATATCAAAAATATATAAATTTCAAAATACATGATAATTTTGTTTTTGGAAATAATGATAAGAAGAAAAGTGAAGTTGTTGAAAGTGATGGATACCAAACTGATCTTCATAACTACCATGAAAAAATGCGTATAACACAGAATTAAATAAAAACAGACAGAGTAAATACAGCTTAGATGGCTTAAACAAAGACAAATTAATAGGAATGCCACTGCTAGGAAATATAATTTACAACTTTAATGCATTGGGACAAGGTACAGGAGATGCCCTGCATATCACTATTTTTTACAATTTTAACTTCCAATCCATAGATTTAGTTCAGTTCCTAAAAAAAGAAGTAAAAAAATCTACATCTTGTAACAATATTTCAAATGTACTTCCAATAATTTAAGGCTAAATTTTTAAGGGTTTTATACTGTTGCTGAGAGCTCTATAATTTGTATGATGAACCTGATGTGGTTGCCTTTATTAAATTAAAAAGATTAGAATGAGCTGGACACATATATGCTTATGAAAGTAAATATTAAGGAGATATTTAATGCAAAGCCAGAAGGTAAAAGGAAAGTTGGAAGGTAAATAAACATAATAAAGAAGTTATTATATTCACAACCAGTGTATAGTCAATTGGCTAACAAAGGAATGTAGACATTAGTGACGAACTTGAATGACGACATATAATATTTTATGCAGTTTTAGTAAAATGTTTTGTTTTACTCATATAGTATTTTCTTTATTAGAAAATACAGAATTAGACATACTGTTTCACAAATAAGAATGTAAGAATTACAAAACTGCATCTTCTTTATGATTAAAATGGTAGGAAAGAATTTTATAGTTAAGATGAGATAGTGAGGGCAAGTGTGTGACCCAAAGGCTTAGTCTGTGGAAGATGATGAATTAAAACTCATTCGTTTTATAAATAACTTAAAAATACTGATTTTGAATGTTCTTGTCACCTGAAATTTCCTACCTGTTCACTTTTTAGTGTTCTAATAAAAACTGGGGTAGTAAGAGTTGAAGGAGCAGTTTTACTTTTGTCACACAGATTTGTTGTGTGACTGTATCCTCCACAGATGTACTGATTGCTATTCCAACGTGACCTAGTATAAAAAACAAAGTGACTGTTAACTTTCATTTAATTAGCTACTAAAACATGTTACGAGTACAAGCTCTGCTCAAAAATATCCAACCATAGCCTGAGATAAAAGCAGCTTACCTAGTAACTTTCAATTTTAATCACCTTCACAGAAGTCCTCTTGTAACTCCACACATTTAACCCAGCATGCTTTCTATTGCTGGAAACATTTTGTATAGTCTCCTTTAATCATATTCATCATTATGTCCTGTCCACTTAAAATCAGTGTCCTTTCAGGAATGATCAGAGACCACAGGGAATAAGACCCCTAGCGAACCTGAGGAGTGGAAAGCGTATTGTCATGATGCAACTGCCCTTGTGTGATTCCTGTAGGTCTTGTCTCCTGGTCTGAACTCCATCACAAATGCAATGCAGAGTCACCAGATAGTACTGTCTGTTGTCAGTTTGTCCCTCTAATGCAAATTCACGATGCATTACTCCACAGCAGTTAAAAAGCAGTCAATATCATGTTCACTTTGCTCCTCATGTCTTTTCTCTGGTCTTAAGGATGATGGTTACTTCCACTGCAACAACTGACCCTTAATTTCTTGGTTGTACCCATACACCCAAGTGTTGTTACAAGGTATCACAATCTTAAAGAAGTTAGGTTGTTGGTTTATTCCAACATGTCTGATGCAATGCCATTATGGATGTCTTTCTGTTCAAGACAAAGCATCTTTCATAGATGTTCTGTGGAAACCCAAATTGTTTGTTAAAAGTATATGTGCTGAACATTGCTGATCCCAATGTCATTTACAGTTTCTTTGATGGTCAGCAAACACTTTACCATTATCAAACTGTGCATGTAGCTAACGATATCTGGATTTCAGCTTGTTAAAAACCTACTGGTATGCTGCCAACTGAAGTTGGGCTACTTTGATAATGGTTATACAATTCTTTAACTCCCATAGCATCACTCTCAAACTAATCTTCCATAAACATAACGAAATGTTTCACTTTAGGTATCGCCAAGCTTCTGGAAGAATTTGTTGCAGTAACACTGTTCAACATGTTCCATCATTATATAGAAAATAAAAAGGCAAGTTTTACCACTCATATTAAAATATTTTTCTAGACAAAATATGGTTGGATTCTTTTTGAATAGATCTTGTATTTGTATTGTTGCTATACTTTTTATAAAACGTTTTATAACATTTATTTAAGCCAAGAACTGTATTAGTTACAAATGATGAGCTGTAAAATAGTGGTAGATCCATGAGGGGAGAACTAAAGGGGGCTAGAACACTCATGGTTAAGAAAAATGAATAATTTCTGAAAACTAAACAATGGTAGTAAACATACTGAATTTTAAAGAACATCCAAGAATCATAATAATAAATTATGATTAATAATAACTGAATGCTCAAAAATACCTGTATGGTAATAACACAGATTATTAAATCTGAAAATATGTGGCTTTCATGAAACTGACTAAATGGTTTTTAGAAACTATTCTCCACTTAATTAAGTTCTGGGGCTCCAACTGATTATAAAGTCAGTATTATATTCATAATACTGAATCTATGGAAACAGCTATGAGACCACTACAATTTTTTTTTAATTTAAAAAGAAAAACAAACTAAATTTACTATGTGAGTATATAATGTAATAGACAGTGCTAATGCAATACATAACAAACATATAACATTACAATGTTTTCCTTTTATCATGCAGTTACATCTGGCCATTTTATTTTGGTTGCCTTCACTGGTTCCCATAGGCCACAAAATGTTATGTAAATATTGGAAATATGGTAGTGCAGTATGGTTGTATATTAACACGTTTTATTCAGGGTGTATTATGATCTTTTATTTTACAATTGTGGAATATACACACTGTTTAAAGACTAATTACAATTACTAACATTGCAAATTACTATATAAAAAATTTCTACTTCCATGTACAACACTTGTACTTGCCTTTATATACTGTGTTACAACCTAATAAATAACACTTGTTAATAATATACTGACTAAAAGAAACTCACTCAACAAACATATGATATGTGAGATTCTACAATATCTGCTCAGTTCTAATAAAGAATTAATTAAATTAATCCAAGAATCTCTCTCGGAAGTAGAATGTAAAGTTAAAGTGCAGAAAACCATGTCATGTTCGTTCACAACTTGAACTGGACTCTGACAAGGAGATAGCCTGTCATGCTTGTTATTTAATCTAGCACTAGAAAAACCGACATTAGAAAAAGAGATCTCATTAGTCACTTTATAGTATTAGAGGAAGCCTCAAGTAAAATTGGACTGCAGATAAACTTGGAGAAAGCACAACAACATATATGTGTGTGCTGCCCAGAGGCGTAGCTGGGGGGGGCAAGGAGGCAGCCGCCCGGGCGGCATAGCCAGGAGGGCGGCAAAGTGAGCATAGTGTTGAAAAAAATTTTCGGTTTATAAAACTACAAACAACTTGTTTATTTTATATTCCTCTCATGAAAGAAGCATAACCAGCCAGCTTGTCTGCTGTCATAAACCTCGCGTAATAAATAGTATTAGTCTATTTATACTCAAGCATCGTAATTACGGTTCATTATGATAAGGTAAATCTCTCTTGGATGTGTTTTTCTCCAACTAAAAAATCTCTATTTTGATTTTGTTGCACTTTATTTCTCCCCAAAAAGCTATCAAAGAAGCCATTTCAATAGTGAAAATCGGTTTTTGTCATGGCGAAAGTTAAATCCCTGTATTCAGGATCATGAAAACAGTCCTGCTCATCGCTCTGCATTTTTGGAATGGAAGGAATTAGAATGTTCCTTAAACAAAGGGGAACTTATTGATGATCTACTTTAGGAACAAATGAGTAAAGCAGCTAAGTCATGGAAATAAATCCTTG
The DNA here is from genome assembly GCA_034769895.1 of Magicicada septendecula. Classification (NCBI taxonomy): domain Eukaryota; kingdom Metazoa; phylum Arthropoda; class Insecta; order Hemiptera; family Cicadidae; genus Magicicada; species Magicicada septendecula. Next base: position 750,082,301 of record CM068367.1, on the reverse strand, counting down.
AAAGGGTCACTGCCGCAGTACAAACTCGTGCATAACAAAATCTGTAACTGAGAAGACATCGAGAGTCAATTACTAATGATCCAAATCTCGGAAACTATCTTGCTTTGCTAAAAAACACTTGGCTAAATTTGACTCTGTCATGAGATCTCTTTTGTGTTTCAGTCTCTCGTAAATCTGGGTGTATACCGTATCTTTCACCAACCATTCAAAATGAAATAATAAGCCTGTTAGGAGAAAGAATGAGAAAATATATACTGCATGTAATTATATACTGCATACTGCATGTAAAAAGGCGACGTACTTTAGTATTATATTTGACACAACACCAGATGCTCCACATGTAGAACAAATGTCTCAGATTATAAGATTTGTTGAGATTATACGCAATTCTGTTGATATCAAGGAAACCTTTATATATTTTATTCCTTTAGAAGTGAAAACAGCAGAGGGGATCACAGAAGCTACTAACGGTAAGCCTGAGAGAGATGAATTGATTGCAGAGGTCAGTCGTATGACAATCAAGCAACAATGGCTGATAACCATTAAGGAGTTCAAAAGACAATATTAGATTTCAATCCAATAGCTATGTTTGTTCCTTGTGATAACCATTCACTTAACTTGGTTGGAGTTTATGCAGCTCATGTAAATGTTCAAGCAGTGACATTTTTTGGGACAGTAGAACGTCTTCACCTTCTTTTCCTGTTCCACTCATAGATGGAGTGTTCTTAGAGACTTCATAAATATTACTCTAAAAGGACATTGTGGTACCAGGTGGAGTTCAAAAGCAGTTTAGGTAAAAGCAATATCCACTCAGCTGGATGAAGTGATAGCTGCACTGGAGAAACTGACGGATACACCGACTGAAACAGTTGATACGAGGGAAGATGCAGCATTGTGAAGATCTATAATTATAATTACAATTAATGCGATAGAAAACTTAATTTTGTGGCCTTGCTCTTTTTCTGGACAGATATTCTTTCTTCTATGGACAAAAATCCAGACAATCTTGCAGATCAAGCAAACGGATAAGCTTTATTCAAGCATTGACACTTCTGGAGACTCTAATGGACAAATTAATTGTTTGGAGGAATGCGCTGTGTGACAATGTCATTAATAAGGCAGAGCAGGTATGTAATGAATGGGGTGTCAATATCACAGAAAGGATAAGAAGGAAGCGCACGATGCCAGGGGAGTACGCAGACGATTCTACATTAACCGTTCGGCAAGAAATGCGTTCTCTAATAGAAATTTTGGACAAACTGTCAGTTTGAATATCAAGCCGTTTCTCTAACATAAAAAACTCTTTGTGTTCCTCTGTAAATCTGAGAAGTACATAAATGATGGGGATACACATTTAAGGAACAGCTTTCCCAAATCAATATTAAGTGTACAGTGCTGGCAAAACTGTATTAACATGACCTAAACAGTGTAGAATTGTTCAGTGGCTTTTACTTTTGTTCAAAGACGTTACACTTTTACTGAAAAGGCCAAAAGTTAACTGAGAACAAATGGACTTTACACCTCAAGCCCTGCTACAATACATTTCTTCAATGAGATTAGAAGCCTACAAAACACTAGCATCAACTTTAAAACATTGTCTTACATTACCAGTGTCTGTGGCTTCTTGTGAAAGATCGTTCAGTAAACTCAAATTGATTAAATCGTGCCTACGATCAACAATATCTCAAGTCAGGGTAAAACATCCTGCGATACTTTCAATTAAAAATGACATTGCTTCGTCTAGATTACAGTGATTTAATAACCGACTTTGCAGGAATTAAGACAAGAAAAGTTACATTTTAAATGTCTCATTTTAAATATTTATTAAATATTACAAACAAATATTAAGTGTTTATTAATAGAAGACAGAACCATTAACCAATAATTGTAAGTTATTAAATGTATTATTCTTCATGTAGTTCTTTGTTTAACATTATGTTGCTTTAGGATACTGGTTTGACGATGTGCTTTAGACCTACAAGGAATTTGCATGTTTATTAGAACATTTTTATGATAACAGTTTTGTATTTTACTACATTTTTATAGTCTGCATTTTTGTTATTAATAACTAAATACTGTGTACAAACTAAATTCCGGTAATATTATAACATGTAATTTCTTAATTTTGACTTAACAAATATTCTTAAGACGTTTGCTGGACATGCATTCTTACAAAAATCTACACGTTTACATTTATTAAGTACTTTTTTTTTGCTGGATGGACCTTTATTCTTGCTCTTTTATCCCCTTTTAATTGTAAAGGCGAGGCGGCCGACAATCTTCTTGCCCCGGGCGCCAAAAAGCCTAGCTACGCCACTGATGCTGCCAACAAACTACCATTAAACCCAACACTTCAAAACCTTGAAATAGGCACAAAAAATATAGAGGCAGTAAAAGAGTTCATATATCTTGGCTCCCATATAAACAGAACTAACGACAACAACACTGAAACAATAAGAAGATATATCTCATAAATAAAACATATTATGGATTAAAAAAGCACCAGCATCTAGCTTCATCTCAAGAAGCATGAAATGGAAAATTTACAAAACACTTATCAGGCCAGTGCTGACATATTCTTCAGAAACCTGGACAATGACAAAAAATAGCAAGAGACTGCTAGGTTTCTGTGAAAGAACAATATTTAAAGAGTACAAGAAAATGGAATGTGGGGCAGGTGCTATAATTATGAACTATACCATCTTTACAAAGAGCCGGACATTGTCAGGATAATCAAAATATACAGGCTAATCTATAGCCTGTATACAGGATAATCAAAACATACAGCGTTATATATAATGTTGTGCTGTTTCAATATTAAAATAGTATTCGATTGTTTACTAATGCGATACGTTGTTTGTGTGTATAAATATAGATGGTGATAAAAGAAGACCGTTGAATCATGCTACGCAGTATTGATAAGCTGCCATGTTCAGTAGTAGAGTTGACTTTGTTCGTCATCATTGGCTGATGTTGCGTGTGTGTCTGACACAGCGCTTTCATTGACTATGAACGTAAGCTGATGACTGGCTAATGTCCACCAAGTGATCAGGATGTTCCGCACAGCGGTGTGCGGAAAAAAGAAAGAAGAAGTAATTATCTTGTTGGTACATCCTCTTCATTCACTTATTAATATTTAAATCACAGTCATTTTAAATCCCATTGAGGAAGATGAACACTACGTTGAAACGTCTGGGAAATCAAAACCTAAAAGTAAGTTCACAGTGAAAGTGTTAATATATATATTGTTATAAGACGAGTATTACTGGGTTAAGCCCCACTGTTGGGTTCGTCAATTTGTTACTAAACGACGACTTGCGTCTTCTAATGTATCACGCAATGTAAACCTATTCGTTGCTATGTACGGGTATGCTCCCCTGTCTTTCCTCTCTTCGGTCATTTTAATTTACTTCAATTATTTAAATATCTGAGATATTTGGAGTTGTGGAATATAGTAATTTAATTAACTAATATTATCTTATCTCACTAAGAAAAATATCAATGTTAGTGTGCTTGAAACTTAAATAATTAATGTGTTATTCTATAATTTCGTTCAACCCTATTATACCTCAAAGAGAATTATGTAAATATTTGTATTTTAACGCTCTTCTCTTTGGTGTCGGAGAATTCCGCAATAAGCGCTGTAGTATCGTGGCAACGAAACTTATAGGTTAATTCACTGTTTACGTTAACCAATTATTATATACTTAGTCAGTTACTTTTTATTCCCAACTCATTAAATAATACTCCAAATGATAAGATTTTGCAACTATACAAGGGTTCTTTATTTATTCACTCTTTCAACATTAAATAAGATATGTTCCAATTGGCATATACAAAGGCTATAGATTGCGTGAATCGATTATTGTTCAGTCCAATACTTTATTTAGATTCGGTTATATAATGTGTTTTAGTTTGTAATTAACTTAATTCAGGGTGTGAAGGTTCTTGTAACTGTGGGGAAGATTAAAAATACATAGATAAGAATGCAAGATTTACAAATTTGAAGTGTTGTGTAGTTAATATGATTTATACAATAATAATTTACCAGACTAGAACGAAGCGAATCGTGTAGGCTGTTGGTTGATAACTTCACCGTTCTGGATGACTATGTCGTACGATATTCTTTCTTCGATTTAATAAAATGGAATTCTTGTCCTGTTCACCTCGGAAATACAGCTCCCTGGACTGATTTACGGCCAGACTGATGTTCCTTCTGCAATTTCTGGATCCAAATACGTTCTTCTCTCGTTTGAAGTAATTAGTGATGTTCCGTGTATTTAAAAGGTTATGAGTTCCAGTGTAGTGTATATTATTGGTTGTGACACAGTTAACTCTTTGTATTGGGTTTAATATATCGTCAATTCCTTTCGGGTATAGGACAATTCAAGTCCTTCCTTGTAGAACCCAGTTATTTATTTTTTATTGTGATATCATACTATGATCTCGTTTGGTTAAACTGTACTGGCAAGAGTCAAGAATATTATCTTTAGTATTTTGTGTATTATAATTGTGTCATAATATTTCAGAATATTCTAATTACATTTAACATTTCTTGGATTTTTTAATCTCATCACGTTCAGATCATAAAAGGCAATAATTGAAAATCAACAACTTCTTCATTCCCTGTAGTCCTTAGCAACGCATTATTTTTCTTCCTTCTCCATGTTTTGTATATAGTGTTTATTTCATATATTTTTCGTCCATTCCTTATTAATTTTCTATCATATCGGAATATAACTTTACCTATAGTTTGTTTACTATTTTCGACATATATTCTGCTGGTTTTTTGATATTAGTCTGTTTCTTTTATATTTCTTACTTTTTCGATATCAAACGTTATCAATCAATATCATGGCATTGTGGCATTATCATAATTTGTATAAATTGAGGTGGTTTATGATATATCATTACTTATTAAATGTTTTTTACTAGCTCTTTGAACCGTATTCATTAATTATTATTAACTTCCGTACCTAACCTTTACGTTATGGGTGGTTATATAGTGTTATTGGCTGTTAGGCCTTTTATTGTATATTGACCTACCTTTGTTTATAACCGGTGAACAACTATAGCCCTTTTACATAATTTCATACATATAATCAAATCTTAACTATTAACATTTACATAAATAATTATTCTTTCCATAACTAATAACAATTTTGTCTTGATCTATGGATCACATAAAATAAAATTGTGATCTATTAACATTAACTCTGTTTCCTACATCCTTCTATAACAGTAATTGAATAGTACATTTTGTTTCATTACTTTCCATTAACTCAACAAATAATTAGTATAACATAACATAACCCTTAACACAACATTCATCGTTACAAAATAATATCATTTAATTCATAATACTTACTTACTATTGCTATAAGGTAAATTATTTTCTCATTTTTGTTTAATTTCATTGTCATCTACTTTGACATTTTCTGTACTATTTTCTTTCTTACAATTCTCATTAGTATTATATTGATTTACTTTTCACTGAACATGGATCACTAACTATTGTCTAATTTACAGGTTTGTTTATCATTGTTATTTCTACCTTGCATCCTTATTTATTTTTATCTATAATTATAAATGTAATTATTAGACTTTTGTTTTATCATGGGGTTAAATATTGATTTGCTTATTATTTTGTTAATATAATATTTATGTAACATGGATGACTGCATTTCTGTTGCATTACATATGCTCCCCCTCCTAAAAAAGTTTAGTTTACCTGAATGAAGTTTAGGTCAAATAAACTTGTCTTTTTCACATGCCTTTTCTTCATATCAATATTAATGGTTAACGATGGGATTCTCAATGTAACTTTGTTAGACTAGTATTAATAATTCTTTATTTAAAAACATTTCATTATTTCTATTAACATTCTTGATCATATTTAATTTCTGTAAACAGTATTTGTTGATAGTTGACAGACCGTATATTCAATGATACTTTAGGTTCACATCTCTTCTACTTATAATTACTGTAATCACTGTATTTCTCAATTATTCTTCTGTCAGCTATTTTCTTTCTGTTTTCTTCGTCCTACTCTTCTGGAATCTGAGGTCATTCTTGCAACTATTCTAATATTCCTTAAATATTTAATTTCCCTAACAATCCCTAATATGTGCGTTGGTACAGTTCAGAGAGGCACTGTTTGGCTTCATACTCTGCTGTCCACACTACACCTTAATATAGTACTGCTGGAATTCATCTACAGTCAGCTATAAAATATAATAATCTCCTATTAATCTCCTTAATTATTTAATAATAAACATTTGGGAATTTTTTTTTTCACATTGTTGCTTTTTATATTTCTTTATTACTATCCTTCATACTTTGTGATTCCATTTTAGTTTTCTTAAACAATTTTTTGATAATAATTCTGACAGTTATCATTTGTAATTATTTTTGTTTTTCTTTCCGGTTGTGATAATAACGCTAAGTATCTTCTTCATTTGTTCTTCTGATCTCAATATTTTCTAAATAATTATTGGTTTGATTATTATTATAACTGTGTTTCTGACTAGATACAGTCTTTAGCTCAACTATTATTTTTTTTATCTTATTTCCTTATTTTGGCTGGTTATATTTCAATGAATTATGTCGATAAATATTTTTTCTCGTTTTCTTTAATGTTACATTGGTTACAATCAATCGTTTATTGAGGTTGTTCCTTTCACTTGGCAATGCAGTAGGTATTTTAGGTCATATTATTTTTCTTTTATTATTTTGCATAGGTATGTTTGATATAAAAAATGTATCTTGATGTTTCATTATTCATTATTCACACTATTTCTTTGTAGACATGTAGTAATAATTCTGGTTTTCTTCTGTAATCTTGGGGTTTGTTATTAATTCTTCTTAATACCTTCTTCATAACTATATTTTAATTCAGACTTACTTCATTTTGAATGACTTTCATCCATTCGCCTTAAATTTTCTTTGTTCATTTGTAGGATTTCTTCCTTCATTTGTTTTAAATCTTCATCATTCCTATCTAACCTTTCGTGAATTTGGTTTAATCTTTCGTTATTCCTATCGAATTTTTCCTCCAGTCTCTTTGAGTTTTCCTTATTTTCCTCATTTGTTTTGTCGAATTTCTCATACTGTTTCCTAAATTGTTCCCTTAAGTTTTCCTTATTTTCCTCATTTGTTTGTCTGTTGCTTTCCATTATTATCCTCAACAGCTCCTGCATACTCATGTCTTCCTTTTTGTTGGATTTATCTGGTTGGTCCCCTTGGGCATCTTCTTCCATTACTTCCTTTTCCTTGTCTGTAATTATTTCAGTTTCTGCTATTTCGCCTGTCTGTTGTTCCATTTCACTGTCTGTGATTATTTCTATTTCCTGTTCTTGTTTATCTATTTCCTTCTCTGTATCTTCTGCCCTCCTCTTTGATCTACCTCTGGTATCAGGAATTTTAATTCTCCCACAGTTGCCTGCTCTGGTTAAGTAATATTAATGTAATTATAGTTACTTAACTTAAGCCCTACACAAGTTGAGCGCCAATTTGTTATAGAACCACTGCTGATGTGTTTTGATTTATTTTAATAATCTATATGAATTTATTTTCTATAACGCCTCACGTTGTTAAACGCCAATTTGTTATAAGACGGGTATTACTGGGTTAAGCCCCACTGTTGGGTTCGTCAATTTGTTACTAAACGACGACTTGCGTCTTCTAATGTATCACGCAATGTAAACCTATTCGTTGCTATGTACGGGTATGCTCCCCTGTCTTTCCTCTCTTCGGTCATTTTAATTTACTTCAATTATTTAAATATCTGAGATATTTGGAGTTGTGGAATATAGTAATTTAATTAACTAATATTATCTTATCTCACTAAGAAAAATATCAATGTTAGTGTGCTTGAAACTTAAATAATTAATGTGTTATTCTATAATTTCGTTCAACCCTATTATACCTCAAAGAGAATTATGTAAATATTTGTATTTTAACGCTCTTCTCTTTGGTGTCGGAGAATTCCGCAATAAGCGCTGTAGTATCGTGGCAACGAAACTTATAGGTTAATTCACTGTTTACATTAACCAATTATTATATACTTAGTCAGTTACTTTTTATTCCCAACTCATTAAATAATACTCCAAATGATAAGATTTTGCAACTATACAAGGGTTCTTTATTTATTCACTCTTTCAACATTAAATAAGATATGTTCCAATTGGCATATACAAAGGCTATAGATTGCGTGAATCGATTATTGTTCAGTCCAATACTTTATTTAGATTCGGTTATATAATGTGTTTTAGTTTGTAATTAACTTAATTCAGGGTGTGAAGGTTCTTGTAACTGTGGGGAAGATTAAAAATACATAGATAAGAATGCAAGATTTACAAATTTGAAGTGTTGTGTAGTTAATATGATTTATACAATAATAATTTACCAGACTAGAACGAAGCGAATCGTGTAGGCTGTTGGTTGATAACTTCACCGTTCTGGATGACTATGTCGTACGATATTCTTTCTTCGATTTAATAAAATGGAATTCTTGTCCTGTTCACCTCGGAAATACAGCTCCCTGGATTGATTTACGGCCAGACTGATGTTCCTTCTGCAATTTCTGGATCCAAATACGTTCTTCTCTCGTTTGAAGTAATTAGTGATGTTCCGTGTATTTAAAAGGTTATGAGTTCCAGTGTAGTGTATATTATTGGTTGTGACACAGTTAACTCTTTGTATTGGGTTTAATATATCGTCAATTCCTTTCCGGTATAGGACAATTCAAGTCCTTCCTTGTAGAACCCAGTTATTTATTTTTTATTGTGATATCATACTATGATCTCGTTTGGTTAAACTGTACTGGCAAGAGTCAAGAATATTATCTTTAGTATTTTGTGTATTATAATTGTGTCATAATATTTCAGAATATTCTAATTACATTTAACATTTCTTGGATTTTTTAATCTCATCACGTTCAGATCATAAAAGGCAATAATTGAAAATCATCAACTTCTTCATTCCCTGTAGTCCTTAGCAACGCATTATTTTTCTTCCTTCTCCATGTTTTGTATATAGTGTTTATTTCATATATTTTTCGTCCATTCCTTATTAATTTTCTATCATATCGGAATATAACTTTACCTATAGTTTGTTTACTATTTTCGACATATATTCTGCTGGTTTTTTGATATTAGTCTGTTTCTTTTATATTTCTTACTTTTTCGATATCAAACGTTATCAATCAATATCATGGCATTGTGGCATTATCATAATTTGTATAAATTGAGGTGGTTTATGATATATCATTACTTATTAAATGTTTTTTACTAGCTCTTTGAACCGTATTCATTAATTATTATTAACTTCCGTACCTAACCTTTACGTTATGGGTGGTTATATAGTGTTATTGGCTGTTAGGCCTTTTATTGTATATTGACCTACCTTTGTTTATAACCGGTGAACAACTATAGCCCTTTTACATAATTTCATACATATAATCAAATCTTAACTATTAACATTTACATAAATAATTATTCTTTCCATAACTAATAACAATTTTGTCTTGATCTATGGATCACATAAAATAAAATTGTGATCTATTAACATTAACTCTGTTTCCTACATCCTTCTATAACAGTAATTGAATAGTACATTTTGTTTCATTACTTTCCATTAACTCAACAAGTAATTAGTATAACATAACATAACCCTTAACACAACATTCATCGTTACAAAATAATATCATTTAATTCATAATCCTTACTTACTATTGCTATAAGGTAAATTATTTTCTCATTTTTGTTTAATTTCATTGTCATCTACTTTGACATTTTCTGTACTATTTTCTTTCTTACAATTCTCATTAGTATTATATTGATTTACTTTTCACTGAACATGGATCACTAACTATTGTCTAATTTACAGGTTTGTTTATCATTGTTATTTCTACCTTGCATCCTTATTTATTTTTATCTATAATTATAAATGTAATTATTAGACTTTTGTTTTATCATGGGGTTAAAAAAATATTGATTTGCTTATTATTTTGTTAATACAATATTTATGTAACATGGATGACTGCATTTCTGTTGCGTTACAATATATATAAATAAAGAAGAATTATTCAATCCAAGATGGCGGCTGTGTGTAGCACGGCACTTGGACTTAGAATATTTCCTTCTTTCTTTTCTGTTTGCATGTTGAACACTGTAAGAAAGAAAAATTGTATGAAATGAATACAGTTACACAGTGTATAAATAATAATGTTACATATCCATACTCCGTACATCCCAATTCCTATTCCTTATATATGTTGATACGGATATCTCGAAAAGTACGCACCTCATTGTGGGGGTGGTTAGTTTAAAATGTTCAGTACATCGAACCAAAACATATGGCTTAAGTACCCTCGATGGGCCCCTTCAAATAAAAAAGTTCAAAAATTTTGTAATAGTGTAAACCTTTACATTACAGAATTACTATACAAATTGATTATACATATATATATACTCAACGCTTTTGTTGGAAAATCATTTAACACAATGAATATCGTGTCTTAAGTTACAATGCCCTGCGAATTTGGGTGTCGGTATATACACCTGTAAGTGAGACGTTGTTTTCATAAAAATATGTTGTTGGTTCATTTGAAGACTGCACACCTGAACACTATTAGCCAGTCATCAGCTTACGTTCGTAGTCAACGTACCTGTCCAGGTAATGCTTTCCAGATAAGATAAGATCGTTTGATTGTAAAGCGTTTAAACATATATATTTATGTATGTATGTATACTTGTGTATAATATTTAATTATTGTGTTGTAGCACAATACCTTGTTGTTGTTGTTTCATTCAAAACATCAAGTCTACTGCTCACTCATATGTGTGTGTATACAGTATGTTGAAATAAATAAGCTATTTATTGCTTGTAATAAATTGTTTTACACTAACATTTTAACGAATAACAGTTGTGCGATCTTGTCGCCTGGCCTTGGGATCTGCGCCTGCCTGCTGCCCTCGTCTTCGTTCCTCACCGCGCTTATGCGTATCATCTGGTTGGGCATCGTCCAGAACTGCGTTTCTGCCGTCCACCGTTTCTGTCCACGCGCTCTTCTACCAATCTTGCGCGTCTTCCTCAGTGTCGAGTTGTCGCTCGAGTTCGACAGAAGCGCGTGCGTGCACGGAACGTATCCTGCCGCCCAGTGTACCAGTTCGATGCCGGTGTCTGTACTTGCGGTTGGGTCCGTGTACGCTGGCTCTGTACTTGTACAAGCACGGTACTTGCATCTGTACACGACTCGTCCGCCGAACGCTCTGTGCAACAGCGTCCTGGCTCTGCCGCACGACAGCCGTCCCATCCTGTCGACGTGTCCCACTCCGGCCAAGTCCGTCCATGTCCTGGTCGGTGCTGTCCTCCTCTTCGGTGTCGTCGGCCTTCTGCTGTTTGTCATCGTCGCTGCCACTGTTATTGTCACCGACGGCAGTATTATCAGTGTTATACCGTTGTTGACGATTACTTCGGACGCGACATTGTCTACTACGCCTGCCTGCGGTTGTTGTTGTACGTCTTCTTCTTCTTGTTCTAACTGTTTGACGAGTTCTTCGACGCTGTTGGTGTGCTTTTCATCAGTGTTGGTAGCACGTCTTCGCAGAACAGCTGTCTGAACATCCATCAGATCTCTATCTCTATGGTTGAACACATAGAGAGATCTATGGTTGAACACACAGAGAGAATGGAGGAAGGACAGCCTATGAAACATATTTTCTACCAGAAACTAATGGGTAGTAGAAAAGGGGAAGACCCCGAAGTAGATTCAAAGACCAGATAGATGAGGACCTCAGAAAGCTGAACATACGAAACTGGAAAGCCAGGGCACACAATAGGAAAGAATGGAATCGACTCTTGGAGTAGGCCAAGACCCACCCATGGCTGATGATGATGTTTCTAATAAAGAATTGAGGATTTCATTGCATCATATACAGAGATAAATTTAAAATTTGCATAAGTTCTCATTATAAGAAAATTTATGATTTAATAACCTAATGGATAACAAGTACTTGGGTATTTGTGTGCAAATCTCAAAGTAACATCCTTAGTGCTTCATAGCAGAAAATTGATTTGATTTTTATTTCTCAAAACACAAAACCATATCTTTATCAAAGTCTGTAAGTATGCATAAATTTATACGGGCTTTCAAAATACTAAAACTTTATAAAATACAAGTTCAATGCTTTGTTGGATATCCTCCTCAAAGGAACTGCCCTCTAATGACCAGTTCATGCACTTTCCATAGGTAATAATTTTGTTGTTGGCAGTTTGAAAACAAAACCTCAAATCTATTTACTTTGCCATAAATAGAATGATTTATGTTCTCACAAAAATGAGACATCTTCTCATTATGCTCTTTTAGAAATAAATAAATTTTCTTTTTTTAACTCTTAAGGCTCTTAATATTTTATAGTAATGATGAAGTATTATTTATACTGGCATTAGGTTTATGTAGTTCATTAGACAAATACTCTTGGTTTCATGTGCTAGATGCACTACTTTCTTACTTTCTTCTTCACCCTTTCAAAACTTTAAGAAGGTTACCTACTATTTTGTCAGAGTTCTGTTTTTGAGCTGTAGCATGTCTTTCTGAGATGGCTGTAAATTAATTTTGTTCTTATCTTTAAGTTTAGAAGTTTTGTTTTTAGATCATGTTCAAAACCATCTCCTGGACAGAGCAAACATGAGTGTAACTGATGAAAAAAAACCATCTTAAACATTTACAACCATGTATCCATGTGTTTTGCAAGATTCTATATTTTGAAAAGCAGTGGAATGAAATTCCTTTTTCTTCAGAATTTCTTTTATTATTATTTCACCTTGCAATAACACAATAAAGTATCTCCAATTTATATCATACACACTGAAGCATGAAATAAACATAGCTAAAAAATTACTAACATTTACAGATAAACTGAAATACAAGTTGAAAACCACTGTATAAAAAGCAGCAGTCAACATCTGACAGTTACACCAGTGATGTCACTGATATGGCTGTCTACTGCTCAACCACTGTATGATACCTACCATCCATTCTAAGTACTATGGCTACCTAGGCCTGAAGCATCTAGAATCAACACCAACTGATGAAGCCAATATTTATTAGGGTTGGGTAGGCCAATGGTCTAGCTGGACATCATGCTGAGATGATGAGACCCTGCTTTAAAAAAGCAAGTGTACTGATCACTGTGCAGCTACTGTGTGATCACTCAGATCTTATTATTTAAAAAAGTGATAAAGTGGAAGTAAATATTTACCTTATAACGGTATCTGGAAGAGGGATATTTTTGTTTCCAGTAATTTTATGGAGTAGGTTTGTACAGTGCTCACCAATTTTATTTTCAGGTATTCCTTCCACAATTACAGCACCTTTCCCACCACACCATCCAAGTAGCGCTCCTTTTATATTTTTTAAAACATCAAACCCTGACAGGTCTCTCATCCAGATCTGTTAAAATTGAAACACCACAAACAGTATTAGAATTCCAAAATTATAAATTTACAATAATTAAAAAAATTAGTTACAAATGATTAGTTAAATGTAAACATTATGCTTCCACAGTTGTGCAATTTTTTTTTAAAATATAAAATGCAAAATACAGGAAGTGATTAATATAATACAAAAATAAAATATTCTTAATTTTCCTTCCAGAGTTTGGAAGTAGTGTTAATTAAGTGAGTATAAAAATTATCAATTTATTATTAAATTCTTTCCTAAAATTTAAATTAAAAAATGTTTCTTCATAAATCTTTATACTGCAACATGATTTATATTTTGTTAACTTTGGTATACAGTAGACTGTGATTCTTTAAAACTCCTAAAAAATAGGTGATTTTCATCTGGTGATCCCTTTTCCCAGACTGCTTCCATGGTAATATTTGTACACTTCACATTTCAACACTAAGATTCTGAGGTTGTCTTCAGAAGCTGGGAGTGGTGGTTGAAAGATCCTGCCAAAAGACCTAGTTTTGATGTTAGATCTGTCAACAGGGTACTTCAACTGCCACTAAAAGTTTCTGAGGATGCCTCCAGATTGTGAGGTTCGAAACATCAAGCATAAAAATATTATAATGGAGGCAGTCTGAGAAGAGGGTTCACCAGTTAGTTCATCATTAACTCAGATGTGAAGCCATACTGATCAATAAAGAAATATAATTTCAAATTATACCAGTGGTATAAAAATTTGAGATCCTAATAAAACAGGAACATGGGTACTGTGCCTGTAACCAAAATATCCTCATCTTTAATTACAGAAACAAAATGATTGTGACATGGAATCATAAAACAAACATTTCTTAAATGTTTAAACAAACATTTTTAAAAATACACGTGGAAACATGGAGTATCATAAATAATGTAAAAATGAAGGAGCCTTAATACTGCTGATATTCGAAGAAGAATAGGAAAAAATAAAATAGTATAAATGACCAATTTGAGAATAAAATATTCATATGGTCTACACAAAAAAGGAACTTATGTAAGCCTATGTCAATGAACTTGTAGATTAGTAAACTTGAATGAGTCCATGGTTAAAAAAAAAAACACACACAAAACAGATTTACATTTTAATAAAAAATTGGGCAGTCCAGCAGAGTTTAAGGTTAATTTAAAAAATTCAAGTTACGGAATGGTGAAGAACGTATAGATACTTTTATTATGAAAATGAACATAAAAGCCTGGAGTTACAGTTGTCAGATGCTTATAAAATATAATTTGCAAAAACAAAAACAAAAATAATGAAAAACTTTAGATCTTTCAAAAAGTGTAGGTAGATCCAGCTGAAAACTGAAGGTTTCAAGAAAAAAGTTTAGGTGAAGTTACGCTGTTATTAAAGTCAATATCATGTTTCCAAACCTGCAACAAAAATAATGCTGTGAGTGGTTAACTTACCGTTAGAATTATCTGCAATATCAAATTTCAAATGATGAAAAAATAAGTGACATTATTAAGTCTCCAAACAATAATAAAAATGAAAAGATTGAATCATTTCTATCTTTCACGAAATCATTAGGTAATGAGGAACCTTTCATGAAATCATGAGGAACCTTCAAACATAGATGCACCGAATACTAAGAAGATTTAAAGACATGGATGTCAGAAAACAGCTTGCACAGAAAAAAAACAATTAAAACAAAGATTTCTATAATTTTTGATTTGCCTAATTAAATTCCTTGAGACTTAATGATTTGTTTTATTTTTCAGAAGGAAAGAAACACATTATTATTAATAGGCTTACTAATAAGTTTATTAATAAATAATAAACTTAATTAACTTATTAGGTTTATTAATAGGCTTATTAATAAGTTTCAGAATTCACAGTTTTTAATTTATGAGGTCAGACAATAAATTCTGCGTTCAACATTGTAATCTATTATAGGAAAAATATAGTAGAAATTGTATTGCTGTTAGAGATACTTTTAAAAAGAAATGGGTAAAACATTTCTGAGGGAAGAGATAATGGTACTGAAAATGAGTAGCCATTATTGAATAAAACTGATGAAAGCTTAACAAAGGGTCATCAAATTGTGCATGAAAATCATTAAACAACTGTCAGAAGCAAACCAAAGAGTCACCAATGTAGAGAAACAGTTAAAAAATCATAGCATGATTGTTCTGACATGTGGAAAGAGTGCAAAAATGGTGCCAATGCAGCTTTACACATAAAGCATAAAGAGATGAATTTTTCCAAAATGTTTTGATAACCAAGAAGATATTCTGGATCACACCATCACACATGACAAGTAATGGGTTTACTAATATGGGACAATAAAGTGTGAAATATCATATTACCTATATCCAATAAAATTCTGTCAGTCTAATTATTTTTGCAGTTGATATCTTTTTCTTGAATATAATAGAAATTGTTAGTTATGAATATTGTGCTAATGGGCACACAACAACCATTTTCCTTTGCAGTCTCATACTGGCTAATGTGAATGGCTTTTTTGTACTGTTCTGTAACTTTATACCTGTCATGTCTGACTTCCTTCCTAGTGATCATGCATATACAAAAAATGCATTATCATTGTCCTTAAGAGTTAGGCAGCTAAACTGGTAGACCTAATGCTTCAGAATCTTTACAAAACAATATTTCTAGATATTTAGGTATTGAGAATGTGAAGATACAATATTGCTATAAACAGTGATCACCAGTATCAAGTTTTTAAAGTTCTGGAAGAAACCATTCATAGGGTGAATTTGGGTAACTCTGCTTAAACTGATCATTAAGTGTATCTGAACGATTAATAAAAACTGGTCATGTACACATATCTGATACTGATTACTAGTCAGATGATAACATTACATGTATTATTATCAGTTTTTGTAAAAGTATGGAATATTTAGTTACAGAACATGGCAATGCTTCTAATCCATTGTACATCAATACATTAATAATCAACACCTTTCTCTGAGATAAATAAAAGTAAACAAATATAAATATAAGTAAAACATAACTAAAATTACAAATAAATAAATATAAATAAATAAAAGTGAATAAAACATGGTAAGTAAAAGATTAATGGTAAATATTGGTAGCAAATTTTCAGAAGGTTTTCTCCTGTCCAAATTTTGACATGACATGCTGAGGGCAGTAAGCATGATGTTAGCATAGTGTTGATTTAGCTTATCAGAATTCTATAGATAAGTCAGTTCAGACTCATTTAGAATTTCATAACTAAGTGGATTTAGTTAACTAAGTGACTTAGTTACTCTGTGTTAATATTCTTTAAATTATTTAAACCTTTCTCTCATTCTTTTAAATTTTTAATTCCTCTATCAGCTTTTGTTTACCTTCAGTATTTATTATCTTCACAATTTTGATTACTATTGCAATAACTTGACCACCAGAAACTTTTTTTTTTACTTTTGCACAAACAAGTTTTACGGCGACAATTGTCACATCATCATTATGAAACATGACACTGACAATGTGATAATTATGAATCACGTCTATGCAAAAGTAAAAAAACATTTCTACAGGTTTCTACAGGTCAAGTTAATGCAACAGAAACAGTGATAAAACTGGATGCATAAGTCATGGCAACAACAGATAACTGCATAATATTTTGTGGGTTAATAAATGTATGGTTCTCTTCTATAAAATTCCTAGTATATAGTGAATTAGTTGTCCTGGTTTTGACACTTTATACAGTACTATGGCAACTTTACATGTAAAAACAACTTTGAAGCAGATAAATGGTCTGAAAACTAAAACCTCTAATTGTTATGAATATTAGCTACTGCATTCATAAAATGTTTAACAAAGTTTCTAGTTTATACTATATTGTTATTTATTTGCTGAATTCAATTTAAACAAAATCACCAAATTCTGTAATCCATAATATTGTGGAAGAAAGATGAAACAACTGAAACAAATGGGGGGGGGGGAGCTCAATTTTTTACTCGTCTGTGATTCTTCTCTATGAAAAACATTACTTTTTCTTCATAGCCATTCATATCAAGTGTGCCATGATAAGTCTGCCAAATGACATTTTATGGGAACTTTCCTATCCATATTTGTTCCAATATCCTAAAACTGTTGCAGCTAAATTTTGAATGTTTGTCAAAACACACTTCAAAAAAACTTCAGTAATTTTTAATTATTCCATCTTTGATCTCATGTGCCAAAATTACTGCCAATTGTATTTTGCACAAGCTGAGAGTTGTTTCACCAGTGTGAAATATTATGAAGTCCATTATATTCGAATTTCAATTACAATAGTCTTTCAGAATACTAAAAAAAATTGTATATCACCCTTTTTTGTATTTTTTATAAACCACAGCTAATGTATTCAAGATAATGATAAAGTTCATTATAATTAAATGATTCAGTATTTTGGTCATAATTTAGACAATGTTTATTGTCTAATGTTAATGTATAAACGTCACAGATCTCAGTCAAAGAGAACTAAATAAATTGTTTTAACATATGAGCTTTTGCCTCTCCAAATTTTTGAGTAAATCAACATGAAGTATAAACATTAAAAAAAAATATGGGAAAGCACTAACTTCATAATATTCAATTTTAGCTAATTATTGTTACAATCAAAAGGAATAAATCTTACAAAAATTAGTATATCTGAAGACATTTTGAGGAAAATGGGTTTTTTTTACCCCTTTACGCTGTGGGATGCTGTCCTAAAAATGTTTGAAGCATTTTCAGTTCATGTTAAAGTATGTTATTTTAAATGTGTTTCAGCAATGAAAAATTCTAATTTTTCAGAATTAAAATCTTAAAGTCAAGAAACTGTTAATTTAATTGGCTAACATGGTGATTCAAACCACAAAGATATTAGACCAGAGAGATGATACCATAAACAACTCTGTAAGAGCAAGTATGTCTGACAAAAAAAAAAAAGAGAAAGGGAGGTTAACAGACACTGCCTTCTTCTTTTGGTGTATGGGTGGTTAACTGCTTTTTTACATAGCTGCAAATTATTAAATGTTGAGTAACTGTATAACTAAGAAAACTTTAACTAGTGTTAATTAAAGCTCTAAAACTCTAACAAAGAAATCTCATTATTAGCATTTTTATTAATTTATAAATATTGTTTTTACTTCCATATTCCTTAAGGAATGGAAGTATGGTGATGGCAAAAAAAATCGTGTTCGAGATTATTGCAGATTCTGATTCTACTACACTCAAAACATGAAAAAAAGTCGTTTTCCGAAAAGTGTCTGTGTGTCTGTCTGTCTGTCTGTCTGTCTGTCTGTGTGTCTGTGTGTCTGTAGATTTTTTTTCTATGGCAAACGATAACTGCCGCAAATTCAAACAGAATCAAATAATTTTTTGCATACAGCCCGGTTTTGCAGAGTTCTCGCGACCTATTGTTTTTGGTGAAGATCGGTTGAGGGAAAGGGGTAGTTTACCTGCAACGGTTTTTTTTTAGCAAGGGTAATTTTGTTTGTTTGGCAAACGATAACAGCCGCAAATTCAAACAGAATCAAATAATGTTTCGCATACAGCCCTGAATTGTAGAGTTCTCAAGATCTGTTGATTTTGGTGAAGATCGGTTAAGGGAAAGGGGTAGTTTACCTGTAACGTTTTATGTTTTAACAAGGGTATTTCCTATGGCAAACGATAACAGCCGCAAATTCAAACAGAATGAAAAGATTATTTGCATACAGCCCTAAATTGTAGAGTTCTCAAGACCTTTTGTTTTTGGTGAAGATCGGTTAAGGGAAAGGGGTAGTTTACCTACAACGTTTTTTTAACAAGGGTATTTTCTATGGCAAACGATAACAGCCGCAAATTCAAACAGAATCAAATAATTTTCTGCATACAGCCCTGATTTGTAGAGTACTCAAGACCTATTGTTTTTGGTGAAGATCGGTTGAGGGGAAGGGGTAGTTTACCAGCAACGTTTTTTATCATGCGTATTTTCTATGGCAAACGACAACTGCCGCAAATTCAAACAGAATCAAATAATTTTTTGCATACAGCCCTGATTTGTAGAGTACTCGCGACCTATTGTTTTTGGTGAAGATCGGTTGAGGGGAAGGGGTAGTTTACCTGCAACGGTTTTTTTTATCAAGGGAAATTTTTTTGTTTGGCAAACGATAACAGCCGCAAATTCAAACAGAATCAAATAATGTTTCGCATACAGCCCTGAATTGTAGATTTCTCAAGACCTATTGTTTTTGGTGAAGATCGGTTGAGGGAAAGGGGTAGTTTACCTGCAAGGTTTTTTTAACAAGGGTATTTTCTATGGCAAACGATAACAGCCGCAAATTCAAACAGAATCAAATAATGTTTTGCATACAGCCCTGATTTGTAGAGTACTCAAGACCTATTGTTTTTGGTGAATATCGGTTAAGGGGAAGGGGTAGTTTACCTGCAACGTTTTTTTATCAAGCGTATTTTCTATGGCAAACGATAACAGCCGCAAATTCAAACAGAATGAAATAATTTTTTGCATACGTCCCTGAATTGTACTGGTCTCAATGACTTTCGATTTTGGTGAAGATCGGTTAAGGGGAAGGGGTAGTTTACCTGCAACCTTTTACGTTTTAACAAGAGTAAAGTACTTGAAAATTTATTTAAACTTTTTGAAACAATGGTAATTGTTAAAAATAAAATAATTTTGTTGCCAGGCAATAAAATTATAATTTTTTCATTTTAATGTAATATAATATTTTTCATTTAATACAGCAATAAAAAGGCAGGTAAGACACAGCCTGGTTGTTTGGCTGAAAATGATTTTAAATATAAATCTTAGAATATGGAAGTCATGTATGGTTCTCCATACCGATATTTACTTCCATGTTCCTTAAGGAAATGGAAGTATGGTGATGGCAAAAAAAATCTTGTTCGAGATTATTGCAGATTCTGATTGTACTACACTCAAAACATGAAAAAAAGTCATTTTTCGAAAAGTGTCTGTGTGTGTGTCTGTCTATGTGTCTATCTGTCTGTAGATTGTTTTTCTATGGCAAACGATAACAGCCGCAAATTCAAACAAAATCAAATAATTTTTTGCATGCAGCCCAGATTTATAGAGTACTCAAGACCTATTGTTTTTGGTGAAGATCGGTTAAGGGAAAGGGGTAGTTTACCTGCAACGTTTTTTTTTTAATCAAGGGTAATTATTTTCTATGGGAAACTATAACATCCGCAAATTCAAACAAAATCAAATAGTTTTTTGCATGCAGCCCTGATTTGTAGAGTACTCAAGACCTATTATTTTTGGTGAAGATCGGTTAAGGGAAAGGGGTAGTTTACCTGCAACGTTTTTGTTTTAACAAGGGTATTTTCTGTGGCAAACGATAACAGCCGCAAATTCAAACAGAATCAAATGATTATTTGCATATAGGCCTAAATTGCAGAGTTCTCAAGACCTTTTGTTTTTGGTGAAGATCGGTTAAGGGAAAGGGGTAGTTTACCTGCAACGTTTTTTTATCAAGGGTAATTTGTTTCTATGGAAAACGATAACAGCTGCAAATTCAATCAGAATCAAATAATGTTTTGCATACCTTTTTGAATTAAAGAGAACTCAAGGTCTGTTGATTTTGTTGAAGATCGGTTAATGGAAAGGGGTAGTCTACCAGCAACATTTTATGTTTTAACAAGGGTAATTTTTTATATGACGAACGATAACTGCCGTAAATTCAAACAGAATAAACTACGTTTTTGCATACCTTTTTGAATTAAAGAGAACTCAAGGTTTGTTGATTTTGTTGAAGATCGGTTAAGGGAAGGGGTAGTTTACCAGCAACATTTTATGTTTTAAGAAGGGTAATTTTTTTTACGAAAGATAACTGCCGTAAATTCAAAGAGAATCAAATAATTTTTTGCATACTTTCCTGAGTTGTAGAGAACTCAAGGTCTACTGATTTTGGTGAAGATCGGTTAAGGGAAAGGGGTAGTTTACCTGCAACATTTTATGTTGTAACAAGAGAAATGTTTCCATGACGAACAATAACTGCCGCACATTCAAACAGAATCAAATATTTTTTTGCATGCATCCCTGCATTGTAGAGGACTGAAGGTCTATTAATTTTGGTGAAGATCGGTTAAGAGATAGGGGTACTTTACCTGCGACATTTTTTGTTTTAACAAGAGTAAAGTACTTAATTTTGATAAATAAAGTATCCTGATAAGAAGCTCATAATAATCCACTGTAGAAACGTAGATGAAATATCTATAAATGAAGAGGTTACGTGAACGGGGTGGGGGTAATTTTCTATAAATGAAAATTATAGTTGAAGGGAGAGGAGAGAATTTTGTATATGTGTACTACGTTATCGGCAACAAAGAAGTAGTTCTTTGTTAAAATTCCTTCCCAGGCTGTTTAGCTTTAGTCCAATGTTTTCTGAAAAAACCAGACTTTTTGGCAGTGCCATCGACTGCCATCATCAGTGAAAATCGAGTGCGAAAACGTGAGGTGGTATACATTAGTGACCACAGTACTGTGGTTAAGGCTGAAGCAATAAGTAGAAAGAAGTAGTTTCTATGGAAATATTTCATTTTGAATATGATTTTAAATATAAATCTTAGAACATGGAAGTCATGTATGGTTCTCCATACCGATATTTACTTCCATGTTCCTTAAGGAAATGGTAGTATGGTGATGGCAAAAAAAATCGTGTTCAAGATAATTGCAGATTCTGATTGTACTACACTCAAAACATGAAAAAAAATTCATTTTACGAAAAGTGTCTGTCTGTCTATCTGTCTGTAGATTTTTTGTATGGCAAACGATAACAGCTGCAAATTCAAACAGAATCAAATAATTTTTTGCATACAGCTCTGAATTGTAGAGTTCCCAAGACCTATTGTTTTTGGTGAAGACCGGTTAAGGGAAAGGGGTAGTTTACCTGCAACATTTTTTTTAAATCAAGGGTAATTTTTTTCTATGGCAAACGATAACAGCCGCAAATTCAAACAGAATCAAATAATGTTTTGCATACAGCCCTCAATTGTAGAGTTCTCATGACCTATGGTTTTTGGTGAAGATCGGTTAAGGTAAAGGGGTAGTTTACCTGCAATGGTTTATGTTTTAACAAGAGTAATTGATTCTATGACTAACGATAACTTCCGCACATTTAAACAGAATCAAGTAATTTTATGCATACCTTCCTCAATTGTAGATATCTCAAGGTCTGTTGATTTTGTTGAAGATCGGTTAAGGGAAAGGGGTAGTTTACCTGCAACATTTTATGTTGTAACAAGAGAACGTTTTTCATGAACGATAACTGCCGTAAATTCAAACAGAATCAAATAATTTTTTACATATGTGCCTGAGTTTTATAGGACTGAAGGCCTATTGATTTTGGTGAAGATCGGTTAAGGGAAAGGGGTAGTTTATCTGCCACTTTTAATGTTTTAACATGAGTAATTGTTTCTATGATGAACGATAACTGGCGCACATTCAAACAGAATCAAATAATGTTTTGCATGCATCCCTGAATTGTAGAGGACTCAAGATCTATTGTTTTGGTGAAGGTCAGTTAAGAGAAAGGTGTAGTTTACCTGCAACGTTTTATGTGATAACAAGGGTATTTTTTTCTATGACGAACGATAACTGCCGTAAATTCAAACATAATCAAATAATGTTTTGCATACTTCCCTACATTGTAGGGAACTCAAGGCCTGTTGATTTTGGTGAAGATCGGTTAAGGGAAAGGGGTAGTTTACCTGCAACAGTTTATGTTGTAACAAGAGAAATATTTTCACGACGAACGATAACTGCCGTAAATTCAAACAGAATCAAATAATTTTTTACATATTGTGATGGCACCGGTATGCGAACATTTGGTCTCCAGTACCAGCAGCGGACACAGCGAACCAATCAGGGATCAGCAGCCGAGACGTGACAACTACATGCTCGGAGCGAGCCAATCAGCGATCCCGGTTAGTGCATAAAACCCGGGCCGGCAGAAAAATTGCGAATCGCCCTCCAGTTCCGCCCCAGCGATGGATTTCGCTGGGCCGGCAGTCGACTCTACAACCGGTGCCGAAAGAAGAGGAGGACTGCAGTACGCCACGAACAGCAGGCGCAGCCGCTGAACGTCTTAGCGCGGCACGACCATCAGCCTTTCTCGCCACCAAAATAACTAGAGTGTACGATTGGCGCCATTTGTCATGCGGCAAGCCTTTTGTCCGGTGAAAAGTGGCGCCCAACGTGTGGCGACGATCATCTTGCGGATGCAAGATCCAGCCACGCCAGGGAGCTACCAGCCGGCACACCAATCTACATGGCGCCCAACAAACACCTCTACAAGATACGGAGAATAGCAGTAGGCTGGCTACCGGAGAGCATTCAAGACCCGGGGGAGTTGTGACGGCAGCGGTATGCGAACATCTGCTATCCGGTACCAGCGGCGGACACAGCGAGCCAATCGGGGATCAGCAGCCGAGACGTGACAACTAACGTGCTCGGAGCGAGTCAATCAGCGATCCCGGTTAGTGCATAAAACCAGCCACGGGAGAAAATTTCGGCGCCTGATCTCTTCCAATGCTGAGTGCAGAATTCTTGTCTGTCTCTCGATTCTGCTCAGACGTCAGATGCTGACGTCACTAGAAGATTGCAGAAGAGGATCGCCTCGACCTCGAACATCATGAACAAGCCAACTCATCAAGGCCATCTCAACAAGCCACCGCGGCAGTTGAGAAGAAGCCGCCGGATCAACACTCTCCTCATCGCCAGCGCCATCATCAAGCTGCAGCGATGGAAGTGGACCAGCCGCCTAGCCAAGGCGAAGACAACTCACCTAACACGACTGGGACCTGCCGCACAGTGCCGATAAGTCGTTTAAGTAGCGCTACCCAGCGGAATCCGGGGAGTCCGAGAGTAGGACTTACAAATAGAGATGCGGGTTGCGCCGTCACTGTGACGGTGTCACAGTTCGGCCCCCGGATACCCGCTGGGCAAAGAGCTGAGCTAGTCAGCATTGGTCCAGCTGTTAGTGTCCCTGAAGCACTGTGCGGCAGCGACGAGCCCCCTGACCGGCCACTTGGGCCAGTCGGGAACCCTACGACTCGCACGGGAAGCCCTTCTCAACCCGCGCAAGTTCGTGACAAAAATCGGTCCTTGTTAGGGCCGACACAGCCCGTAAAGGCCGGACCGGCTGCACGGCCGCTAGTAGGCCAGGCAGCCCCATTCCTCTGCCGGAGTCTGACTCCCCAGACATGGAGACCTCGGCTTCCACCGACTGGGTGGTAGTAGGGCACGGTGGCAAGCCGAGGAAGTCTCCCTCACTGGCTTCCCTGAGTTCGGCTACGGACTCGGCGGCATTCCAAGCCTCCGCCGAGGTTGCGCCTAGCCGCACCTCCGAAGGAAGGATCCCGCCGGTGTTCGTCACGAACGTCAAGGATATTATCGGCTTTAGTCGCCGACTCCGCAAGGTCGTTGCGCTGGCAGATAACGCTTCTGTCAAACTCCTAGCGAGTGAGACTGTACGCGTTACCTGCCGCAGCGCATCTGATCACTTGGGAGTAATCCAGTGGCTGGAACAAGAGTCGTTCCAGTTCCACACGTACACCCTGAACCGCATCAAGCCTGTAGCCCTCGTCCTTCGGGGGCTAGACATACAGGCCGATCCGCAGGTCGTCCTTGACGAACTGTGCGACGTAGGCTAAAAGGTTGTGGCAGCCTCTCGGTTGTATACAACCTACGGCTCGCGTCGACCTCTGCCCATTATCAAACTCCAGGTAGAGAAGGGCGAACCCACCCAGGCCCTTTTAGAGTTGAAACGGCTTTTCGGGCTCTGCGTCAGCGTAGAGCCCTGCCGTCAGACCGGGAGGGTTTCCCAGTGCCATAGGTGTCAGAGGTACGGCCACAGCAGCTTCGTTTGTCGGAACGAGCCGACCTGCGTCCGATGCGGACTCGACCACCTAACGCAGGCCTGCGCTGTTCCTGACAACCACAGGTACTGTATTAACTGTGGCGGCGCCCATGCTGCAAATAACAGGCGCTGTCCCGTTTACAAAGAGCAGGTGGACAAACTTGTTAAGCCACTCCAGCCCAAGCCAAGACATGCTACGCAGCCAGTAGTAAAATCGGCCAAAGCCTCTGAGCCTGTGGTACGGAAACCAGCCCCAAGGTCTGCTCCGGTTCCGAAACCACCAAGTGCAGTGAGCCCGAGCAAATCTCAACAGGCCACACCAAAAGCCGCGCCCTCGGAACCGGAACGCGAGATACCCGCGTACGCAAAAGTCCCGTTACCGCAGGATGATGAGGAAATTGATCCTCCACTGCCGCCGCCACCCAAGCCTCGCTACCCCAGATCAGGCAAGAAGCAAGGTAAATCTCAGGCCAAGAACACGGGCCAGCCAAAACCTGCCACTGGACCCGAGCCTGTCCGCCAAAAGCCAGAGCGACCACCCGCTCCAGAACCTGCCCCCAAGGCTTCCACCGCCTCGGCCACAGCTATGCAGCTGCCGCCAAGCGTTCTCCCCAGGCCTCATCTACCGATGATCTCACCGTCGTTTCCGACTTTCTGACAAGCTACGACTTGCAGAAAGTACCCCAAACTTTCCTCAAAATCAAGGAACGCTTGACAACAGCCTCGCCCCACGACAAATTCCTCCTCTTGGTGGAAGCCTGCCGTATTATTGGCCTGTTATGAACGGACAACCACGGACGATCCCTCAAGCGAGACCTCGAGCTCGTGGCGTGGAACGCCAACGGCCTTGCTTCCCGGCATTCTTAGCTCTTAGAGTTCGTTGCCCGTCACAAGCCCGATGTGCTTCTTCTTGGTGAGACGCACCTGACCCCGCATCGTCGATTCCGACTACCCAACTACGTGTGCTACCGGGACGACCGGTCGGATCGCGCAGGAGGGGGACCCCCATCGCGGTGAAGGCGAGTCTTCGCCATCACCGCTTTGTCCTGCCTGAGCGGTGGAACCTCGAGTGCACCGCGGTTGAGCTCAATGGTGCTCTCGGCGGTCTACTCGTGGTTTCCGCATACAAGCCTCCACAATCGGAGCTCCTGTCGAACTATCTGGAGGCCGTCTTTGGCGCACACAGAAGGGTAGTCATGGCGGGCGACCTGAACTGTAAGCACCCTGATTGGGGGAGCCGCTTGCTGAACCCAAACGGGGCCCGCTTACGCAGGTATGCTGATGCGGCTCGGGTCACAGTCATGAGTCCTACCGGGCCTACGTACTATCCCTCGAGGGCTAACTCCCGCCCTGATGTACTGGATATTGCCGCGGTCAGGGGCATTTATTGCTCGGTCCACGTCTCCGTCATTTCGGAACTGTCCTCGGACCATTGCCCCATCAGTGTGCATATAGCTACCCAGCACTCTACCGTCCGCGACGAGCGGCGGGTAATCGAGTGGGAACGCTTTGGCCCGGCGTTCAGTCGCCGCCTACCTGAGCATATCCCGCTCGACACTACCCAGCATGTCGACGAGGCAGTTGCCTTATTCGACACAGCCGTAGTCTTGGCGGTAGCTGTATCCTCCCGGATGAAGCCGGGGCTCACGCCCGACTATCAGCGTATCCCCGAAGAGGTGTCTCAGCTCGCTTGCGAGAGGAATCGCCTCCGGAGACGATGGCAGAGGAATCGTGACCCGGCTGACAAGGCTGCGTTTAACATAGCGTCCGGCAAGTTGCGTCATGACATGTTGGCGTTCCGTAGACGCAGCTGGGAGCTAGCTGTAACACAGATGGATGGCCCTGCCGAGAACCGTAATGTCTGGCGGATTCCCAGTGCCCTAACGGGAAAGCGTAAACCCGCGCCTCTCCCCGCACTGGTCGGACCCGGCGATCAACCACTTGGACGCCCCCTCGAGAAGGCAGAGTTCTTGGCTGACAGTTTAGAGCGACAGTTCGCTCCCAACCCATCCAAGAACCCGGCCTTCACTGAGCGAATCTGCCGCGAGGTAGAGCGCTTTCTATCGGCCGGTATCATAGTCCAGCCGGAGCCCATCTCCCCGGAGGAGGTCTCTGAGAGGATTGTTCAGCTCAAGCCCCGGAAGGCGCCTGGCCCAGACGGAGTCATGAATTCCGCACTCCATCGCCTTCCAGAGCAAGGAACACAGTTCCTCTCTGACCTGTTCAATTCATGCCTCAGACTGGCATACTTTCCGGTGAAATGGAAAACGGCTACGGTAATAGCGATACCCAAGCCGGGAAAGAATTCTTCTCCCGTGGAAAACCTCAGACCCATCAGCCTCTTGTCCGCGACGTCCAAGGTTTTCGAGCGATTGATCCAGCGTAGGATCCGCGACCACCTAGAAAGACTAGGCGTGCTGATCCCCGAACAGTTCGGCTTTCGTGAGCTGCACTCCTCGACTCATCAGCTGATGAGACTCGTGGAATGTATTACCGAGGCTGGCTGCCAGGGCAAACAGACGACTGCGACCTTCCTAGACGTAGAGAAAACCTTTGACCGCGTGTGGCACGAGGGTGTCCTTTACAAACTCACGGAAGTCCTTCTCCCAGATTGCTACGTTCACTTGATCGGCAGGTTTCTGCGAGACCGTAGCTTCCGAGTGAGAATAGACCACGCTCTCTCTTCGGCGAGGCGTATTACCGCTGGCGTCCCTCAGGGAAGTGCACTGGGCCTCTCCTGTTCTCGCTGTTTGTCAACGACACGCCCCGTATTCCTGGAGTTAAGTTGTCGCTGTTCGCGGACGACACTGCGGCTTTTGCCTCAGAGCCGAACGAGTTATGCGGCAATCAAGCTCCAGCGCCAATTCGACGCGTATGTCGGGTGGACCAACGACTGGAGAGTTGCCGTTAACGCTTCCAAGAGCGCCGCGGTAATATTCTCGCGTAAACGCAAGCGGCCACGGCCGCTTAAAATAGGCCCCGTCGAGGTACCTTGGACCAACAGCGTCAAGTACCTCGGGCTCCACGTGGACTCCCGTCTCACCTGGCGAACCCATACTCAATACATCCGTCAACGCGCTTCGGCGCAACTCACTAGACTCTGGCCCGTGCTATCTAATCCGGCAATGACCCCCCGGCTAGGTAAACTCATAGTCAACCCGTACGTGTTGCCCGTGATTACCTACGCCTGTCCTGTTTGGGGATACCTGGCTTGTGGTCATAGAACAGCGCTCCAGCGCGTACTCGACCGGGGACTGAAGCTTGCGTGTAAAGTCCCCCGGAGGTACTCTTCTCGTCTTTTGAGGAGAGGACTCGGTGTCCGCTCTTTTGATGACACCGTGAGACACCTGGCGCGTAGATTCTATGTTCGTTCCGACAGAGTGACCCACAATTCCCTCATTGCCGGACTTGGTAAATACACCCCTCGACCAGGTGAGTCCTGGAAGCGACCTCGTTTGTTAGTCCCGGTGATATAATCAGGGCCGGCGAGAGGGGGCAGGGGGGGCCAGAGCCCCGGGGCCCGGGTCCCGAAGCGGGCCCGGCGCATAAAGGCCTTTCACATATCTTGTTCTGGCCATTTATTAACAGTGTAAAACCCATTTATTTACGATTAAAGTTAAGAATAACGAATTGTAGGGTCAATTAATAAATCCTAAACCATTAACAATCCAACAGTAATGATTTTGGTAAGTTTTTCTTTGGGGGGCCCAAAAATGTTTAGCCCCGGGGCCCGTGATCGCTCTCGCCGGCCCTGGGTATAATCCACCAATCGCAGGTCGCTTCAGACCCCCCATAAGCAGTAAAAACATAAAATGAACTCAAATAGACCCAGTGGCAGGAGTCCTTTCTGAGACTCGGGCCATTGCACTACTCGCGACCCCCAGTCGTGTAATTTCGGCGCACTCTTCATCGCCACGCCATCGGACGCACTTCATCTCCTCTCCGCTCTCGGATGACATCGGCGCGGAGTCAGCCGGAAGGAACGGCAGAAGAATAGAACCGGCGTTCTTGCGTCTTCGCCCTCCAGTTCCGCGCCAGCGATAGGACGTCGCTGGGCCGGCAGCCGACTCTACACCCGATGCCAAAAGAAGAGGAGGATTGCAGTGCGCCACGAACAGCAGGCACAGCCGCTGAACATCTCAGCGCGGCACGACCAAAATCAGCTTTCTCGCCACACGGTCCTTTTTAGGGCCACCAAAAACACTAGAGTGTACGATTGGCGCCATTTGTCATGCGGCAAACCTTTTGTCCGGTGACAAGATGTGCCTGAGTTGTAGAGGACTCAAGGCCTATTGATTTTGGTGAAGATCGGTTAGGGGGAAAGGGTAGTTTACCTGAACATTTTTTGTTGTAACAAGAGTAAAGTACTTAATTTTGATAAATAAAGTATCCTGATAAGAAGATCTTAATAATCCACTGTAGAAACGTAGATGAAATATCTATAAATGAAGAGGCTAGTTGAACGGGGTGGGGGTAATTTTCTATAAATGAAATTATAGTTGAAGGGGCGGCGATAATTTTTTATATATGTACTATGTTATCGGCAACAAAGAAGTAGTTTGTTGTTAAAATTCCTTCCTGTCCTGTTTGGCCGTAGACCAAAGTTTTCTGCAAAGCCAGACGTTTCAGCAGTGCCATCGACTTCCATCATAAGTGAAAATCAAATGCGATAAAGTGAGGTGGTATACGTTAGTGACCACAGTTCTGTGGTTAAGGCTGAAGCAGTACGTAGAAAGAAGTAGTTTCTATGGAAATATTTCATTTCGAAAATGATTTTAAATATAAATCTTAGAACATGGAAGTCATGTATGGTTCTCCATGCTGATATTTACTTCCATGTTCCATAAGGAAATGGAAGTATGGTGATGGCAAAAAAATCGTGTTCAAGATAATTGCAGATTCTGATTGTACTACACTCAAAACATGAAAAAGTCATTTTTCGAAAAGTGTCTGTGTGTGTGTCTGTCTCTGTGTCTGTAGATTTTTTTTCTAGGGCAAACGATAACAGCCGCAAATTCAAACAGATGTAACGGTACATAATTGTGTGCTCCCATAGTTTCAATTTAAATCAGTAATTTTTTTTAATTGTCAGTATTCACCTGTGAGGTGCCCCTTGTAACCAGCAACATACAGTGTTATCATAAATTGTTGATGTCTGGACAGCCAAGACAGACGTATTACGTAATAGCATGCCAGCCCAGTCCTCTTTGTGTGTAAATCACAGTAAGCAGTCTATCACCAGAGTTTGCATCAGACAGAAGCAGCATACAGTGCATTAACAAATATAACGGTGGCCTCGGGAGTATAAGATAGGCCAAAATTAAAGTAGGCCTATCATGTGCAACTATTAAAGTACAAACAATATAGCGCGGCCAGAAAAGTAACCATCCAAGTGCTCGAGCAAAGTTATGTCGGCCGACTATAAATTATAAGGTGTATATACGTTAAACCAACTTAACAGAAAGGTGATAAAAAGCAAACAACGGTTAAACTCAATGTAGACTAGTGTCGGAGTGTGTCGGTAAAGAGAAGTGGTAATGAGCTCATTAAATGGGGTTTAAAAACAAAGTGCAAAAAGAATGAGAGAGTGAGTGATGTAATATAAGGGGAGAAAGAAAACATTAAGGCGAGTACTGGTTCGTATAGTATATATAGAATTTACATATTTTGATATTGTAACCTTATTGATAAAACTTATAAGTAAAGTAAAAAAGAAAAAAAAAGAAAGAAGTCAATTTTTATGTTAAATAAAATAGTATTTGAATTATCATGAATAAGTGTTAGAGTAAGTTATTACGCCCGTTTAACATAACCTGTCCTGTATAGAAAATCTCGCCTAAACGAACCTGGTAAGTAATTAAAAGTAAATAATGGGAAAATGTATTAAGGTTTCCATATTTGTCCTTTTGTTTAAAAATATTGGTGGCGACCTATAAGTTTGGAATCTTCTGTTTTTGGTAAGTCAGGGTAAGTGCATAAAAAGATCGTAAAAGGTAAGTAAAATTTTATAATAAGGGGGGTAAGAAATAGACCGTAACAATGGCGACCCTGCCAGGATGACTCATATGGAATTTTCTGATATGGGTTTAGGCCTGATTGGAAGTACGAGACAGGTTGTGGTAACGGCGTATGTGTGAATAATTATTGTAGTTTTTATAGAACGGGTCATTTGGGAGTGAGGGTGATGTAAAGGATTGTTGTGTAAGCTAAAGTGTATAATAGTATATGTAAAAGACTCCATATAAAATGAAGAATAACGATGATGAAGTCAGCATAACTGACTTAACCGAAGTCAATACAGAAAATAAATTTGATACAAATATCAATAAAGAAAATAGTTTGACCGAATCAACGGTCATGAGTGGGTTGGACGCCCATTCGACTCCAATCTTAGTTCAAAATAGAGAATTAAGTAAGTCAGCTGACATAGATGACTCTGGGATTCAGTTAATCCCACCTCAAGATCTATTGTTTTGGTGAAGGTCAGTTAAGAGAAAGGTGTAGTTTACCTGCAACGTTTTATGTGATAACAAGGGTATTTTTTTCTATGACGAACGATAACTGCCGTAAATTCAAACATAATCAAATAATGTTTTGCATACTTCCCTACATTGTAGGGAACTCAAGGCCTGTTGATTTTGGTGAAGATCGGTTAAGGGAAAGGGGTAGTTTACCTGCAACAGTTTATGTTGTAACAAGAGAAATATTTTCACGACGAACGATAACTGCCGTAAATTCAAACAGAATCAAATAATTTTTTACATATTGTGATGGCACCGGTATGCGAACATTTGGTCTCCAGTACCAGCAGCGGACACAGCGAACCAATCAGGGATCAGCAGCCGAGACGTGACAACTACATGCTCGGAGCGAGCCAATCAGCGATCCCGGTTAGTGCATAAAACCCGGGCCGGCAGAAAAATTGCGAATCGCCCTCCAGTTCCGCCCCAGCGATGGATTTCGCTGGGCCGGCAGTCGACTCTACAACCGGTGCCGAAAGAAGAGGAGGACTGCAGTACGCCACGAACAGCAGGCGCAGCCGCTGAACGTCTTAGCGCGGCACGACCATCAGCCTTTCTCGCCACCAAAATAACTAGAGTGTACGATTGGCGCCATTTGTCATGCGGCAAGCCTTTTGTCCGGTGAAAAGTGGCGCCCAACGTGTGGCGACGATCATCTTGCGGATGCAAGATCCAGCCACGCCAGGGAGCTACCAGCCGGCACACCAATCTACATGGCGCCCAACAAACACCTCTACA
This sequence comes from Magicicada septendecula, assembly GCA_034769895.1. Taxonomy (NCBI): domain Eukaryota; kingdom Metazoa; phylum Arthropoda; class Insecta; order Hemiptera; family Cicadidae; genus Magicicada; species Magicicada septendecula. The sequence goes on along the minus strand of CM068367.1, from coordinate 750,049,745 downwards.
AGATACGGAGAATAGCAGTAGGCTGGCTACCGGAGAGCATTCAAGACCCGGGGGAGTTGTGACGGCAGCGGTATGCGAACATCTGCTATCCGGTACCAGCGGCGGACACAGCGAGCCAATCGGGGATCAGCAGCCGAGACGTGACAACTAACGTGCTCGGAGCGAGTCAATCAGCGATCCCGGTTAGTGCATAAAACCAGCCACGGGAGAAAATTTCGGCGCCTGATCTCTTCCAATGCTGAGTGCAGAATTCTTGTCTGTCTCTCGATTCTGCTCAGACGTCAGATGCTGACGTCACTAGAAGATTGCAGAAGAGGATCGCCTCGACCTCGAACATCATGAACAAGCCAACTCATCAAGGCCATCTCAACAAGCCACCGCGGCAGTTGAGAAGAAGCCGCCGGATCAACACTCTCCTCATCGCCAGCGCCATCATCAAGCTGCAGCGATGGAAGTGGACCAGCCGCCTAGCCAAGGCGAAGACAACTCACCTAACACGACTGGGACCTGCCGCACAGTGCCGATAAGTCGTTTAAGTAGCGCTACCCAGCGGAATCCGGGGAGTCCGAGAGTAGGACTTACAAATAGAGATGCGGGTTGCGCCGTCACTGTGACGGTGTCACAGTTCGGCCCCCGGATACCCGCTGGGCAAAGAGCTGAGCTAGTCAGCATTGGTCCAGCTGTTAGTGTCCCTGAAGCACTGTGCGGCAGCGACGAGCCCCCTGACCGGCCACTTGGGCCAGTCGGGAACCCTACGACTCGCACGGGAAGCCCTGCTCAACCCGCGCAAGTTCGTGACAAAAATCGGTCCTTGTTAGGGCCGACACAGCCCGTAAAGGCCGGACCGGCTGCACGGCCGCTAGTAGGCCAGGCAGCCCCATTCCTCTGCCGGAGTCTGACTCCCCAGACATGGAGACCTCGGCTTCCACCGACTGGGTGGTAGTAGGGCACGGTGGCAAGCCGAGGAAGTCTCCCTCACTGGCTTCCCTGAGTTCGGCTACGGACTCGGCGGCATTCCAAGCCTCCGCCGAGGTTGCGCCTAGCCGCACCTCCGAAGGAAGGATCCCGCCGGTGTTCGTCACGAACGTCAAGGATATTATCGGCTTTAGTCGCCGACTCCGCAAGGTCGTTGCGCTGGCAGATAACGCTTCTGTCAAACTCCTAGCGAGTGAGACTGTACGCGTTACCTGCCGCAGCGCATCTGATCACTTGGGAGTAATCCAGTGGCTGGAACAAGAGTCGTTCCAGTTCCACACGTACACCCTGAACCGCATCAAGCCTGTAGCCCTCGTCCTTCGGGGGCTAGACATACAGGCCGATCCGCAGGTCGTCCTTGACGAACTGTGCGACGTAGGCTAAAAGGTTGTGGCAGCCTCTCGGTTGTATACAACCTACGGCTCGCGTCGACCTCTGCCCATTATCAAACTCCAGGTAGAGAAGGGCGAACCCACCCAGGCCCTTTTAGAGTTGAAACGGCTTTTCGGGCTCTGCGTCAGCGTAGAGCCCTGCCGTCAGACCGGGAGGGTTTCCCAGTGCCATAGGTGTCAGAGGTACGGCCACAGCAGCTTCGTTTGTCGGAACGAGCCGACCTGCGTCCGATGCGGACTCGACCACCTAACGCAGGCCTGCGCTGTTCCTGACAACCACAGGTACTGTATTAACTGTGGCGGCGCCCATGCTGCAAATAACAGGCGCTGTCCCGTTTACAAAGAGCAGGTGGACAAACTTGTTAAGCCACTCCAGCCCAAGCCAAGACATGCTACGCAGCCAGTAGTAAAATCGGCCAAAGCCTCTGAGCCTGTGGTACGGAAACCAGCCCCAAGGTCTGCTCCGGTTCCGAAACCACCAAGTGCAGTGAGCCCGAGCAAATCTCAACAGGCCACACCAAAAGCCGCGCCCTCGGAACCGGAACGCGAGATACCCGCGTACGCAAAAGTCCCGTTACCGCAGGATGATGAGGAAATTGATCCTCCACTGCCGCCGCCACCCAAGCCTCGCTACCCCAGATCAGGCAAGAAGCAAGGTAAATCTCAGGCCAAGAACACGGGCCAGCCAAAACCTGCCACTGGACCCGAGCCTGTCCGCCAAAAGCCAGAGCGACCACCCGCTCCAGAACCTGCCCCCAAGGCTTCCACCGCCTCGGCCACAGCTATGCAGCTGCCGCCAAGCGTTCTCCCCAGGCCTCATCTACCGATGATCTCACCGTCGTTTCCGACTTTCTGACAAGCTACGACTTGCAGAAAGTACCCCAAACTTTCCTCAAAATCAAGGAACGCTTGACAACAGCCTCGCCCCACGACAAATTCCTCCTCTTGGTGGAAGCCTGCCGTATTATTGGCCTGTTATGAACGGACAACCACGGACGATCCCTCAAGCGAGACCTCGAGCTCGTGGCGTGGAACGCCAACGGCCTTGCTTCCCGGCATTCTTAGCTCTTAGAGTTCGTTGCCCGTCACAAGCCCGATGTGCTTCTTCTTGGTGAGACGCACCTGACCCCGCATCGTCGATTCCGACTACCCAACTACGTGTGCTACCGGGACGACCGGTCGGATCGCGCAGGAGGGGGACCCCCATCGCGGTGAAGGCGAGTCTTCGCCATCACCGCTTTGTCCTGCCTGAGCGGTGGAACCTCGAGTGCACCGCGGTTGAGCTCAATGGTGCTCTCGGCGGTCTACTCGTGGTTTCCGCATACAAGCCTCCACAATCGGAGCTCCTGTCGAACTATCTGGAGGCCGTCTTTGGCGCACACAGAAGGGTAGTCATGGCGGGCGACCTGAACTGTAAGCACCCTGATTGGGGGAGCCGCTTGCTGAACCCAAACGGGGCCCGCTTACGCAGGTATGCTGATGCGGCTCGGGTCACAGTCATGAGTCCTACCGGGCCTACGTACTATCCCTCGAGGGCTAACTCCCGCCCTGATGTACTGGATATTGCCGCGGTCAGGGGCATTTATTGCTCGGTCCACGTCTCCGTCATTTCGGAACTGTCCTCGGACCATTGCCCCATCAGTGTGCATATAGCTACCCAGCACTCTACCGTCCGCGACGAGCGGCGGGTAATCGAGTGGGAACGCTTTGGCCCGGCGTTCAGTCGCCGCCTACCTGAGCATATCCCGCTCGACACTACCCAGCATGTCGACGAGGCAGTTGCCTTATTCGACACAGCCGTAGTCTTGGCGGTAGCTGTATCCTCCCGGATGAAGCCGGGGCTCACGCCCGACTATCAGCGTATCCCCGAAGAGGTGTCTCAGCTCGCTTGCGAGAGGAATCGCCTCCGGAGACGATGGCAGAGGAATCGTGACCCGGCTGACAAGGCTGCGTTTAACATAGCGTCCGGCAAGTTGCGTCATGACATGTTGGCGTTCCGTAGACGCAGCTGGGAGCTAGCTGTAACACAGATGGATGGCCCTGCCGAGAACCGTAATGTCTGGCGGATTCCCAGTGCCCTAACGGGAAAGCGTAAACCCGCGCCTCTCCCCGCACTGGTCGGACCCGGCGATCAACCACTTGGACGCCCCCTCGAGAAGGCAGAGTTCTTGGCTGACAGTTTAGAGCGACAGTTCGCTCCCAACCCATCCAAGAACCCGGCCTTCACTGAGCGAATCTGCCGCGAGGTAGAGCGCTTTCTATCGGCCGGTATCATAGTCCAGCCGGAGCCCATCTCCCCGGAGGAGGTCTCTGAGAGGATTGTTCAGCTCAAGCCCCGGAAGGCGCCTGGCCCAGACGGAGTCATGAATTCCGCACTCCATCGCCTTCCAGAGCAAGGAACACAGTTCCTCTCTGACCTGTTCAATTCATGCCTCAGACTGGCATACTTTCCGGTGAAATGGAAAACGGCTACGGTAATAGCGATACCCAAGCCGGGAAAGAATTCTTCTCCCGTGGAAAACCTCAGACCCATCAGCCTCTTGTCCGCGACGTCCAAGGTTTTCGAGCGATTGATCCAGCGTAGGATCCGCGACCACCTAGAAAGACTAGGCGTGCTGATCCCCGAACAGTTCGGCTTTCGTGAGCTGCACTCCTCGACTCATCAGCTGATGAGACTCGTGGAATGTATTACCGAGGCTGGCTGCCAGGGCAAACAGACGACTGCGACCTTCCTAGACGTAGAGAAAACCTTTGACCGCGTGTGGCACGAGGGTGTCCTTTACAAACTCACGGAAGTCCTTCTCCCAGATTGCTACGTTCACTTGATCGGCAGGTTTCTGCGAGACCGTAGCTTCCGAGTGAGAATAGACCACGCTCTCTCTTCGGCGAGGCGTATTACCGCTGGCGTCCCTCAGGGAAGTGCACTGGGCCTCTCCTGTTCTCGCTGTTTGTCAACGACACGCCCCGTATTCCTGGAGTTAAGTTGTCGCTGTTCGCGGACGACACTGCGGCTTTTGCCTCAGAGCCGAACGAGTTATGCGGCAATCAAGCTCCAGCGCCAATTCGACGCGTATGTCGGGTGGACCAACGACTGGAGAGTTGCCGTTAACGCTTCCAAGAGCGCCGCGGTAATATTCTCGCGTAAACGCAAGCGGCCACGGCCGCTTAAAATAGGCCCCGTCGAGGTACCTTGGACCAACAGCGTCAAGTACCTCGTGCTCCACGTGGACTCCCGTCTCACCTGGCGAACCCATACTCAATACATCCGTCAACGCGCTTCGGCGCAACTCACTAGACTCTGGCCCGTGCTATCTAATCCGGCAATGACCCCCCGGCTAGGTAAACTCATAGTCAACCCGTACGTGTTGCCCGTGATTACCTACGCCTGTCCTGTTTGGGGATACCTGGCTTGTGGTCATAGAACAGCGCTCCAGCGCGTACTCGACCGGGGACTGAAGCTTGCGTGTAAAGTCCCCCGGAGGTACTCTTCTCGTCTTTTGAGGAGAGGACTCGGTGTCCGCTCTTTTGATGACACCGTGAGACACCTGGCGCGTAGATTCTATGTTCGTTCCGACAGAGTGACCCACAATTCCCTCATTGCCGGACTTGGTAAATACACCCCTCGACCAGGTGAGTCCTGGAAGCGACCTCGTTTGTTAGTCCCGGTGATATAATCAGGGCCGGCGAGAGGGGGCAGGGGGGGCCAGAGCCCCGGGGCCCGGGTCCCGAAGCGGGCCCGGCGCATAAAGGCCTTTCACATATCTTGTTCTGGCCATTTATTAACAGTGTAAAACCCATTTATTTACGATTAAAGTTAAGAATAACGAATTGTAGGGTCAATTAATAAATCCTAAACCATTAACAATCCAACAGTAATGATTTTGGTAAGTTTTTCTTTGGGGGGCCCAAAAATGTTTAGCCCCGGGGCCCGTGATCGCTCTCGCCGGCCCTGGGTATAATCCACCAATCGCAGGTCGCTTCAGACCCCCCATAAGCAGTAAAAACATAAAATGAACTCAAATAGACCCAGTGGCAGGAGTCCTTTCTGAGACTCGGGCCATTGCACTACTCGCGACCCCCAGTCGTGTAATTTCGGCGCACTCTTCATCGCCACGCCATCGGACGCACTTCATCTCCTCTCCGCTCTCGGATGACATCGGCGCGGAGTCAGCCGGAAGGAACGGCAGAAGAATAGAACCGGCGTTCTTGCGTCTTCGCCCTCCAGTTCCGCGCCAGCGATAGGACGTCGCTGGGCCGGCAGCCGACTCTACACCCGATGCCAAAAGAAGAGGAGGATTGCAGTGCGCCACGAACAGCAGGCACAGCCGCTGAACATCTCAGCGCGGCACGACCAAAATCAGCTTTCTCGCCACACGGTCCTTTTTAGGGCCACCAAAAACACTAGAGTGTACGATTGGCGCCATTTGTCATGCGGCAAACCTTTTGTCCGGTGACAAGATGTGCCTGAGTTGTAGAGGACTCAAGGCCTATTGATTTTGGTGAAGATCGGTTAGGGGGAAAGGGTAGTTTACCTGAACATTTTTTGTTGTAACAAGAGTAAAGTACTTAATTTTGATAAATAAAGTATCCTGATAAGAAGATCTTAATAATCCACTGTAGAAACGTAGATGAAATATCTATAAATGAAGAGGCTAGTTGAACGGGGTGGGGGTAATTTTCTATAAATGAAATTATAGTTGAAGGGGCGGCGATAATTTTTTATATATGTACTATGTTATCGGCAACAAAGAAGTAGTTTGTTGTTAAAATTCCTTCCTGTCCTGTTTGGCCGTAGACCAAAGTTTTCTGCAAAGCCAGACGTTTCAGCAGTGCCATCGACTTCCATCATAAGTGAAAATCAAATGCGATAAAGTGAGGTGGTATACGTTAGTGACCACAGTTCTGTGGTTAAGGCTGAAGCAGTACGTAGAAAGAAGTAGTTTCTATGGAAATATTTCATTTCGAAAATGATTTTAAATATAAATCTTAGAACATGGAAGTCATGTATGGTTCTCCATGCTGATATTTACTTCCATGTTCCATAAGGAAATGGAAGTATGGTGATGGCAAAAAAATCGTGTTCAAGATAATTGCAGATTCTGATTGTACTACACTCAAAACATGAAAAAGTCATTTTTCGAAAAGTGTCTGTGTGTGTGTCTGTCTCTGTGTCTGTAGATTTTTTTTCTAGGGCAAACGATAACAGCCGCAAATTCAAACAGATGTAACGGTACATAATTGTGTGCTCCCATAGTTTCAATTTAAATCAGTAATTTTTTTTAATTGTCAGTATTCACCTGTGAGGTGCCCCTTGTAACCAGCAACATACAGTGTTATCATAAATTGTTGATGTCTGGACAGCCAAGACAGACGTATTACGTAATAGCATGCCAGCCCAGTCCTCTTTGTGTGTAAATCACAGTAAGCAGTCTATCACCAGAGTTTGCATCAGACAGAAGCAGCATACAGTGCATTAACAAATATAACGGTGGCCTCGGGAGTATAAGATAGGCCAAAATTAAAGTAGGCCTATCATGTGCAACTATTAAAGTACAAACAATATAGCGCGGCCAGAAAAGTAACCATCCAAGTGCTCGAGCAAAGTTATGTCGGCCGACTATAAATTATAAGGTGTATATACGTTAAACCAACTTAACAGAAAGGTGATAAAAAGCAAACAACGGTTAAACTCAATGTAGACTAGTGTCGGAGTGTGTCGGTAAAGAGAAGTGGTAATGAGCTCATTAAATGGGGTTTAAAAACAAAGTGCAAAAAGAATGAGAGAGTGAGTGATGTAATATAAGGGGAGAAAGAAAACATTAAGGCGAGTACTGGTTCGTATAGTATATATAGAATTTACATATTTTGATATTGTAACCTTATTGATAAAACTTATAAGTAAAGTAAAAAAGAAAAAAAAAGAAAGAAGTCAATTTTTATGTTAAATAAAATAGTATTTGAATTATCATGAATAAGTGTTAGAGTAAGTTATTACGCCCGTTTAACATAACCTGTCCTGTATAGAAAATCTCGCCTAAACGAACCTGGTAAGTAATTAAAAGTAAATAATGGGAAAATGTATTAAGGTTTCCATATTTGTCCTTTTGTTTAAAAATATTGGTGGCGACCTATAAGTTTGGAATCTTCTGTTTTTGGTAAGTCAGGGTAAGTGCATAAAAAGATCGTAAAAGGTAAGTAAAATTTTATAATAAGGGGGGTAAGAAATAGACCGTAACAATGGCGACCCTGCCAGGATGACTCATATGGAATTTTCTGATATGGGTTTAGGCCTGATTGGAAGTACGAGACAGGTTGTGGTAACGGCGTATGTGTGAATAATTATTGTAGTTTTTATAGAACGGGTCATTTGGGAGTGAGGGTGATGTAAAGGATTGTTGTGTAAGCTAAAGTGTATAATAGTATATGTAAAAGACTCCATATAAAATGAAGAATAACGATGATGAAGTCAGCATAACTGACTTAACCGAAGTCAATACAGAAAATAAATTTGATACAAATATCAATAAAGAAAATAGTTTGACCGAATCAACGGTCATGAGTGGGTTGGACGCCCATTCGACTCCAATCTTAGTTCAAAATAGAGAATTAAGTAAGTCAGCTGACATAGATGACTCTGGGATTCAGTTAATCCCACCTGTAATGAATAAAAATAAACAATTCGACAATAATGATGTGATGAATATGATGCAGTTGTTTTTAGAGCAACAGAGTAAAATGTCTAATGACATTAATAAACGTTTTGATCTGAATGATCATAAATTTGATGCACAAAATAAAAAATTTGACGCACAAAATACAAAATTTGATACATTAAGTAGTGACATTAAAGCAAAATTGCATGAATTGAGCAACAATGTAAGTGAACAGCAAAATAGATGTGAAAGTAGCTTTAATAAGTTTGATGCTAAATTTAATGAAATCAAGGGGGAAATAAATGAAATAAATATTAAAGTAATACAACAGCTAGACAAGCTTGGGAGAAATATTGAAAACAAGGTGAGTAATAATGTTAGTTATGATGACGTTAACAAGAGTGATATATTATTGAATAAAAGTAATGGTGATATATTGAGTAATAGTGGTAGTGATATTGAGAGTAGAAATTTAGTTGAAGTTACAGGATTGCTAGTTAGTTTAATTGCAGAGGGTGAACAGGGGGCAAATTTTTATGGGGTTAAATGTAAAGCAGAGTTTTCACAATTGTTTATGGGGATAAGAGATCCTCACTAGGACATTTGGGCGACAATGGGTCGGCAAATGGTCAAAATAGATTTTTGTGTTTATCTGGTACAGCCAGATGGTGTTTAAATAATTTAGTGGTGTAGCCCTCTGTGTGGAGTGAGAATGTGAAATGTTGTGATGAAAGTGATTATGAGAGAGAGAAAGAGTTAGAGTGGTTTAAGCTAAATAGAGGTTATGGAGAGTTGATAGAGAAGATGAATATTAAGAGAATTATGATAAACAATGTAGATTTACCTTGTGCAGTAGTAAACAATGACAATGATTATATTGATGATAATAACATACACTTACCTGTAGTGAGGGTCAGCGTATTAGTAACAGCTGACAACTATAGCGATGAAAAATTTAAGGATGTGATTGTAATAATAAATACTGACGGAGACTTGACAAAAAACAATAATGCAGATTTGATTTATGATATAGTAATAATGGGGGTAACCCTAGGTATTATTATTGTGGTACAATTGAAAAAAAAATTTTTTATGGTTATTACACAAAAGATAGCCATATGATGTGTACTAATAAAAATGAACAATGTTATGTGCAGAAAAGATTAATTTTTGACGATGGGGGTTAGATAATTTAAGAATGAACATTTAATTATTTGAGTATAATAGGTAGAATTACTTGGCTGATTTAGGTAATGAAGTGTGGTAAATGATAATTTGATACGATGAAAATATGTAAATAAATGAGTTAATGTTAAATGTTTGGTGTCAGGATGTATTGGTAGAATGATACAATAATTTATGTAACAATGTTTGTAGTATGTTATCATAATTATAATAATATGTGATTTTACTAAATAACTAACAATAGGTAATAATGAATTTTATTTTGCATTGTGTGTTTGTATTAAAAGTGTTTTAAATAAAGTAACTAAAGCCAAATTGTTTTGAGTGAAGGTGGTATTAAAGTGATTTAAAAAGGGTTAATTTTATTAATGAAGTATAATTAATTTTGATATGAATTGTAACAAATAGTAAGTGAGTAACATGTCAACACTAAAAGAGTGGTCTAAATTGAAAACTGAAGGAAGTACATGTATTAGGGGTGTTGTAATCAGGAATGTTGAGACTGAGTCAGTGTTTATAACACCAGTCTGGCATACAACTGTTAATGTAAACAGGTATGTTGTATGTTGTGTGACCAATGTTTACAGTCATGCTGTAGTTGACGACAACAAGAATGTTGTAGTTTGATGAATCAGTGCTATGAGTAAATGCTGTTATGAAATAAAAGAAATGCAAGATGTGTTGAAATGAAGGTAATTTTTTTTTGAATAACATAAGGAAATGATGTAGTGTTTTGATTGTAATGCAATTAATATTTTTGTTTTGAATAAATGAGATTGATCTAATGAGGAGTTGAGGAATTAAATTAAATTAAATTAAATTAAATTGGTAATTAAATTAATTGAATAGATGATTTTTAATAATGAATTCAAACGTATTTTGATTTGAATTTCAACTGTAATGATAAATTAAATAAAAACTGATGAAAACTGAAGGAAATTTTTGGGTAAAAATAATTTAAAATGTGTCGGTTAAGATAGTGTTTGTAAAATCAGATGTGCATATAACTGTTCATGTAAACCTTTATAAATGTCAATCTAGGTTTTATATTTAACTGTAGATTCCCCACCTAAGTGCGGCCATGACCTCACCGGATCATGACCGTGAAAGTAGTCAATTGTGACAAATAATAAATTTTACTTGTTATAACCGGCTTGTGGTTTGTTTTTGTTTTGTTAACCCGGTGGTTTGTTAGATTTTGTAGAGGGATTATTTTTAGGGGAATCTACCAATTTTTGGAACAGGGCTATTTTCACCCAGATGGTAGGTGGGACTCACCTAATGGTAGTCCATTAGGGGCGTATCAATCAATATCAGTAAGTATATTATACTGAATTTTTATTGTAACGCCGAAGCAAGGATGGGGGTGGAATAAAAGAAAAAAATGTCCACCCCTTCCGCATCAGTCCTTGTGGAAGCAACTGGGCGCTACAGTCCAGGGGGAAATAGTGAGTGTGGAAATGGGGGGGTGACCCAGTTACAGGTCACGACGGAGATGTGATTTACGGCTAGGATGAGGCCTGAGAGGGCCAAGAAGCCTAGTGCTGAACACAGTAGAATGTAATGGGTATCAGGGGTTAAGGGATTTGTAGGGGGGGTAGTAAAAAAAAGAAAAAAAAAGTAGTTAAGAATAAAGATTCTTGAGGATAATTTGTATTTCTTAGTCATAATTGTTGTGATTTAATGCGATTTTGTATAAGCAATGTGTTATTTTGGAAGGGTAATATTGTACTGGGAACACTATTTAATTTGTCTGGAATGCATATGTACTAAGGCTAGGATACTGTAAAAATATATTGCACTGTTAACATTGTATCTTCTAGGGTTAAGTTATAGAGTTTATGGAAACCAATGTTGATGATGATCCATTTATATTCGATGTAATTTATTTGTATTTTTGGGGGGGGAATAATGTTTTGTTAGGGGAGTAAAATTACCAATATATAACTGGTATATGGGTTTTATGTACTCAAGAAATGAAAGCAGACAGTAAGTTTGTATCGCTATATGTACATTACAAATTCAAGGAAGAACCAGTACTTTATATAAACATGAACCAGTACTTAGCAATTAATGAACCAGTATGGCTAAGAGGAAACCAATCAGTTGTGGATATGGTATAATGGAAGGCCTGTTTGTTAATTTTTTAATTGAATGTTATAGAGTCAGGCGTTACTGTGGCGGGTGCCTATCTAATGTTATGGAGTTGGGATCTTGAACAGAGAAGTCCAGTAAGGTCGGATGGGTACGGCCACAGTCACTGGACTAGGGGGGTAAGTACCCATGATTAAAGGGGGGTTGTGGCGCCATATCCTCACTGAATTAGGTTTTAGGCAATGAGAGTTTGTATGCTTCGGCATACAACCTCTCATTGGGGGGTATTGTAACGGTACAGAATTGTGTGCTCCCATAGTTTCAATTTAAATCAGTAAATTAAAAAATTGTCAGTATTCACCTGTGAGGTGCCCCTTGTAACCAGCAACATACAGTGTTATCATAAATTGTTGATGTCTGGACAGCCAAGCCAGACGTATTACGTAACAGCTTGCCAGCCCAGTCCTCTTTGTGTGTAAATCACAGTAAGCAGTCTATCACCAGAGTTTGCATCAGACAGAAGCAGCATACAGTGCATTAACAAATATAACGGTGGCCTCGGGAGTATAAGATAGGCCAAAATTAAAGTAGGCCTATCATGTGCAACTATTAAAGTACAAACAATATAGCGCGGCCAGAAAAGTAACCATCCAAGTGCTCGAGCAAAGTTATGTCGGCCGACTATAAATTATAAGGTGTATATACGTTAAACCAACTTAACAGAAAGGTGATAAAAAGCAAACAACGGTTAAACTCAATGTAGACTAGTGTCGGAGTGTGTCGGTAAAGAGAAGTGGTAATGAGCTCATTAAATGCGGTTTAAAAACAAAGTGCAAAAAGAATGAGAGAGTGAGTGATGTAATATAAGGGGAGAAAGAAAACATTAAGGCGAGTACTGGTTCGTATAGTATATATAGAATTTACATATTTTGATATTGTAACCTTATTGATAAAAATTATAAGTAAAGTAAAAAAGAAAAAAAAAGAAAGCAGTCAATTTTTATGTTAAATAAAATAGTATTTGAATTATCATGAATAAGTGTTAAGAGTAAGTTATTACGCCCGTTTAACATAACCTGTCCTGTATAGAAAATCTCGCCTAAACGAACCTGGTAAGTAATTAAAAGTAAATAATGGGAAAATGTATTAAGGTTTCCATATTTGTCCTTTTGTTTAAAAATATTGGTGGCGACCTATAAGTTTGGAATCTTCTGTTTTTGGTAAGTCAGGGTAAGTGCATAAAAAGATCGTAAAAGGTAAGTAAAATTTTATAATAAGGGGGGTAAGAAATAGACCGTAACAATGGCGACCCTGCCAGGATGACTCATATGGAATTTTCTGATATGGGTTTAGGCCTGATTGGAAGTACGAGACAGGTTGTGGTAACGGCGTATGTGTGAATAATTATTGTAGTTTTTATAGAACGGGTCATTTGGGAGTGAGGGTGATGTAAAGGATTGTTGCGTAAGCTAAAGTGTATAATAGTATATGTAAAAGACTCCATATAAAATGAAGAATAACGATGATGAAGTCAGCATAACTGACTTAACCGAAGTCAATACAGAAAATAAATTTGATACAAATATCAATAAAGAAAACAGTTTGACCGAATCAACGGTCATGAGTGGGTTGGACGCCCATTCGACTCCAATCTTAGTTCAAAATAGAGAATTAAGTAAGTCAGCTGACATAGATGACTCTGGGATTCAGTTAATCCCACCTGTAATGAATAAAAATAAACAATTCGACAATAATGATGTGATGAATATGATGCAGTTGTTTTTAGAGCAACAGAGTAAAATGTCTAATGACATTAATAAACGTTTTGATCTGAATGATCGTAAATTTGATGCACAAAATAAAAAATTTGACGCACAAAATACAAAATTTGATATATTAAGTAGTGACATTAATGCAAAATTGCATGAATTGAGCAACAATGTAAGTGAACAGCAAATTAGATGTGAAAGTAGCTTTAATAAGTTTGATGCTAAATTTAATGAAATCAAGGGGGAAATAAATGAAATAAATATTAAAGTAATACAACAGCTAGACAAGCTTGGGAGAAATATTGAAAACAAGGTGAGTAATAATGTTAGTTATGATGACGTTAACAAGAGTGATATATTATTGAATAAAAGTAATGGTGATATATTGAGTAATAGTGGTAGTGATATTGAGAGTAGAAATTTAGTTGAGGTTACAGGATTGCTAGTTAGTTTAATTGCAGAGGGTGAACAGGGGGCAAATTTTTATGGGGTTAAATGTAAAGCAGAGTTTTCACAATTGTTTATGGGGATAAGAGATCCTCACTAGGACATTTGGGCGACAATGGGTCGGCAAATGGTCAAAATAGATTTTTGTGTTTATCTGGTACAGACAGATGGTGTTTAAATAATTTAGTGGTGTTGCCCTCTGTGTGGAGTGAGAATGTGAAATGTTGTGATGAAAGTGATTATGAGAGAGAGAAAGAGTTAGAGTGGTTTAAGCTAAATAGAGGTTATGGAGAGTTGATAGAGAAGATGAATATTAAGAGAATTATGATAAACAATGTAGATTTACCTTGTGCAGTAGTAAACAATGACAATGATTATATTGATGATAATAACATACACTTACCTGTAGTGAGGGTCAGCGTATTAGTAACAGCTGACAACTATAGCGATGAAAAATTTAAGGATGTGATTGTAATAATAAATACTGACGGAGACTTGACAAAAAACAATAATGCAGATTTGATTTATGATATAGTAATAATGGGGGTAACCCTAGGTATTATTATTGTGGTACAATGGAAAAAACAAATTTTTATGGTTATTACACAAAAGATAGCCATATGATGTGTACTAATAAAAATGAACAATGTTATGTGCAGAAAAGATTAATTTTTGACGATGGGGGTTAGATAATTTAAGAATGAACATTTAATTATTTGAGTATAATAGGTAGAATTACTTGGCTGATTTAGGTAATGAAGTGTGGTAAATGATAATTTGATACGATGAAAATATGTAAATAAATGAGTTAATGTTAAATGTTTGGTGTCAGGATATATTGGTAGAATGTATACAATAATTTATGTAACAATGTTTGTAGTATGTTATCATAATAATAATAATATGTGATTTTACTAAATAACTAACAATAGGTAATAATGAATTTTATTTTGCATTGTGTGTTTGTATTAAAAGTGTTTTAAATAAAGTAACTAAAGCCAAATTGTTTTGAGTGAAGGTGGTATTAAAGTGATTTAAAAAGGGTTAATTTTATTAATGAAGTATAATTAATTTTGATATGAATTGTAACAAATAGTAAGTGAGTAACATGTCAACACTAAAAGAGTGGTCTAAATTGAAAACTGAAGGAAGTACATGTATTAGGGGTGTTGTAATCAGGAATGGTGAGACTGAGTCAGTGTTTATAACATCAGTCTGGCATACAACTGTTAATGTAAACAGGTATGTTGAATGTTGTGTGACCAATGTTTACAGTCATGCTGTAGTTGACGACAACAAGAATGTTGTAGTTTGATGAATCAGTGCTATGAGTAAATGCTGTTATGAAATAAAAGAAATGCAAGATGTGTTGAAATGAAGGTAATTTTTTTTTGAATAACATAAGGAAATGATGTAGTGTTTTGATTGTAATGCAATTAATATTTTTGTTTTGAACAAATGTGATTGATCTAATGAGGAGTTGAGGAATTAAATTAAATTAAATTAAATTGGTAATTAAATTAATTGAATAGATGATTTTTAATAATGAATTCAAACGTATTTTGATTTGAATTTCAACTGTAATGATAAATTAAATAAAAACTGATGAAAACTGAAGGAAATTTTTGGGTAAAAATAATTTAAAATGTGTCGGTAAGGTAGTGTTTGTAAAATCAGATGTGCATATAACTGTTCATGTAAACCTTTATAAATGTCAATCTAGGTTTTATATTTAACTGTAGATTCCCCACCTAAGTGCGGCCATGACCTCACCGGATCTTGACCGTGAAAGTAGTCAATTGTGACAAATCATAAATTTTACTTGTTATAACTGGCTTGTGGTTTGTTTTTGTTTTGTTAACCCGGTGGTTTGTTAGATTTAGTAGAGGGATTATTTTTAGGGGAATCTACCAATTTTTGGAACAGGGCTATTTTCACCCAGATAGGGGTGGTAGTCCATTGGGGCGTATCAATCAATATCAGTAAGTATATTATACTGAATTTTTATTGTAACACCGAAGCAAGGATGGGGGTGGAATAAAAGAAAAATGTCCACCCCTTCCGCATCAGTCCTTGTGGAAGCAATAGGGCGCTACAGTCCAGGGGGGGAATAGTGAGTGTGGAAATGGGGGGGTGACCCAGTTACAGGTCACGAGGGAGATGTGATTTACAGCTAGGATGAGGCCCGCGAGGGCCAAGTAGCCTAGTGCTGAACACAGTAGAATGTAACAGGTATCAGCGGTTAAAGGATTTGTAGGGGGGTAGTAAAAAAAAAAAATAAGTAGTTAAGAATAAAGATTCTTGAGGATAATTTGTATTTCTTAGTCATAATTGTTGTGATTTAATGCGATTTTGTATAATCAATGTGTTATTTTGGATGGGTAATATTGTACTGGGAACATTATTTAATTTGTCTGGAATGCATATTGTAAGTAAACGAATGCTGGTGTGTTGTGACTTATTTTAATAATCTATCTGAATTTATTTTTTTCTAAAGCCTCATGTTGTTAGACACCAATTTGTAAGTAAACGGGTATTACTGTGTTAAACCCCACTGTTGGGTTCGTCAATTTGTAATGAGACCCTCGGCTCTTACGGTCACGGGATTCTCGTTCTTTCCGCCCCAACGTACCCCACTGTTGGGTTCGTCAATTTTTAGGTAAACACCGTCTTGCGTCTACTAATATATCACGCAATGTAAGCCTATTCGTTGCTATGAACGGGTATGTTCCCCTGTCTTTACTCTCTTAGGTCGTTTTAATTTACTTCAATTATTTAAATATCTGAGATATTTGGAGTTGTGGGATATAGTGATTTAATTAACTAATATTAAATTATCTCTCTAAAAAATATCAGTGTTAGTGTATTTGAAACTTAAATAATTAATGTGTTATTCTGTAATTTCGTTCAACCCTATTATACCTTGAAGAGAATTATGTATAATTTTGTATTTTAACGCTCTCTCTTTGGTGTCGGAGAATTCCACTATAAGCGCTGTAGTACCGGGGCAACGAAACTTGGAGGTTAATTCACTGTTTAGGTTAACCAATTATTCTATACTTAGTCAGTTACTTTTTTATTCCCAACTCATTAAATAATACTCCAAATGACAAGATTTTGCAACTATACAAAGGTTCTTTATTTGTTCACTTCTTCAACATTGAATAAGATATGTTCCAATTGGCATATACAAAGGCTATAGATTGCGTGAATCGATTATTGATCAGTCCGATACTTTATTTAGATTCGGTTATATAATGTGTTTTAGTTTGTAATTAACTTAATTCAGGGTGTGAAGGTTCTTGTAACTGTGGGGAAGATTAAAAATACATAGATAAGAATGCAAGATTTACAAATTTGAAGTGTTGTGTAGTTAATATGACTTATACAATAATAATTTACCAGACTAGAACGAAGCGAATCGTGTGGGCTGTTGGTTGATAACTTCACTGTTCTGAATGACTATGTTGTACGATTTTCTTTCTTCGGATGTTAATAAAATGGAATTCTTGTCCTGTTCACCTCGGAAATACAGCTCCCTGGATTGATTTACTGCCAAACTGGTTTCTTCTGTAATTTCTGGATCTAAATACGTTCTTCTCTCGTTTGAAGCAATTGGTGATGTTCCGTGTATTTATAAGGTTATGAGTTCCAGTGTAGTGTATATTATTGGTTGTGATACAGTTAACTCTTTATATTGGGTTTAATATATCGTCAATTCCTTTCCGATATGGGACAATTCAAGTCCTTCCTTGTAGAACCCAGTTAGTTATTTTTATTGTGATATCATACTATAGCCTCGTTTGGTTAAACTGTACTGGCAAGAGTCAAGAATATTATCATTAAAATTTTGTGTTTTATAAGAGGATCAAATAATTTAGAATATTTCGATTATATTAGACATTTCTTAGATTTTTTAATCTCATCACATTCAGATCATAAAAGGCAATAATTGAAAATCAACAACTTCTTCATTTCCTGTAGTCCATAGCAACCCATTATTTTTCTTCCTTCTCCATGTTTTGTATATAGTGTTTATTTCATATATTTTTTGTCTATTCCTTATTAATTTGCTATCATATCGGAATATAACTTTACCGATAGTTGGTTTATTATTTTCTACATATATTCTGCTGGTTTTTTGATATGAGCCTGTTTCTTTTATATTTACTACTTTTTTCGATATCAAACGTTATCAATCGATATCATGGCATTGTGGCATTATCATAATTTGTGTAAATTGAGATGGTTTATTATATATCATTACTAATTTAATGTTTTTTCCTAGCTCTTCGAACCGTATTCATTAATCATTATTAACTTATGTACCTAACCTTTATGTTATGAGTGGTTATATAGTGTTATTGGCTGTTAGGCCTTTTATTGTATACGGACCTACCTTTGTTTATAACTGGTGAACAACTATAGCCCTTTTACATAAATTCATACATATAATCAAATCTTAACTATTAACATTTACATAAACAATTATTCTTTTCATATCTAATGACAATTTTATCTTGATCTATGGATCACATATAAGAAAATTGAAATCTATTAACGCTAACTAGCTGCTTCCCACATCATTCTACAACAGTAATTGAATAATACATCTTGTTTCATTACCTTTCATTAACTCAACAAGTAATTGGTATAACATAACATAAACTTTATCATAACATTCTTTGTCACAAAATAATATCATTTAATTCAGAATCCTTACTTGCTATTGCTATAAGGTAAATTATTGTTTCATTTTTGTTTACTTTCATGGTCATTTACTTTGACAATTTCTGTACTATTCTACTTCTTACACTTCTCATCAGTATCATATTGATTTACTTTTCACTGAACATAGATCATTAACTATTGTCTAACTTACAGGTTTGTTTATTCTCGTTATTTCTACCTTGCATCCTTATTTATCTTTATCTATAATTATAAATGTAATTATTAGACTTTTGTTTTATCATGGGGTTAGATATTGACTTGCTTATTATTTTGTTAATATAATATTTATGTAACATGGATGACGGCATTTCTGTTGCGTTACAATATGTACTAAGGCTAGGATACTGTAAAAATATATTGCTCTGTTAACATTGTATCTTCTAGGGTTAAGTTATAGAGTTTATGGAAACCAATGTTGATGATGATCCATTTATATTCGATGTAATTTATTTGTATTTTTGGGGGGGGGGAATAATGTTTTGTTAGGGGAGTAAAATTACCAATATATAACAGGTATATGGGTTTTATGTACACAAGAAATGAAAGCAGACAGTAAGTTTGTATCGCTATATGTACATTACAAATTCAAGGAAGAACCAGTACTTTATATAAACATGAACCAGTACTTAGCAATTAATGAACCAGTATGGCTAAGAGGAAACCAATCAGTTGTGGATATGGTATAATGGAAGGCCTGTTTGTTAATTTTTTAATTGAATGTTATAGAGTCAGGCGTTACTGTGGTGGGCGCCTATCTGATGTTATGGTGTTGGGATCTTGAACAGAGAAGTCCAGTAAGGCTGGATGGGTGCGGCCACAGTCACTGGACTAGGGGGGTAAGTACCCATGATTAAAGGGGGGGTTGTGGCGCCATATCCTCACTGAATTAGGTTTTAGGCAATGAGAGTTTGTATGCTTCGGCATACAACCTCTCATTGGGGGGTATTGTAACGGTACAGAATTGTGTGCTCCCATAGTTTCAATTTAAATCAGTAAATTAAAAAATTGTCAGTATTCACCTGTGAGGTGCCCCTTGTAACCAGCAACATACAGTGTTATCATAAATTGTTGATGTCTGGACAGCCAAGCCAGACGTATTACATAACAGCTTGCCAGCCCAGTCCTCTTTGTGTGTAAATCACAGTAAGCAGTCTATCACCAGAGTTTGCATCAGACAGAAGCAGCATACAGTGCATTAACAAATATAACGGTGGCCTCGGGAGTGTAAGAGAGGCCGAAATTAAAGTGGCCTATCATGTGCAAATATTAAAGTACAAACAATATAGCACGGCCAGAAAAGTAACCATCCAAGTGCTCGAGCAAAGTTATGTCGGCCGACTATAAATTATACGTTAAACCAACTTAACAGAAAGGTGATAAAAAGCAAACAACGGTTAAACTCAATGTAGACTAGTGTCGGAGTGTGTCAGTAAAGAGAAGTGGTAATGAGCTCATTAAATTGGGTTTAAAAACAAAGTGCAAAAAGAATGAGAGAGTGAGTGATGTAATAAAAGGGGAGAAAGAAAACATTAAGGCAAGTACTGGTTCGTATAGTATATATAGAATTTACATATTTTGATATTGTAACCTTATTGATAAAAATTATAAGTAAAGTAAAAAAGAAAAAAAAAGAAAGAAGTAAATTTTTATGGTAAATAAAATAGTATTTGAATTATCATGAATAAGTGTTAGAGTAAGTTATTACGCCCGTTTAACATAACCTGTCCTGTATGGAAAATCTCGCCGAAACGAACCTGGTAAGTAATTAAAAGTAAATAATGGGAAAATGTATAAAGGTTTCCATATTTGTCCTTTTGTTTAAAAATATTGGTGGCGACCTATAAGTTTGGAATCTTCTGTTTTTGGTAAGTCAGGGTAAGTGTGTAAAAAGATCGTAAAAGGTAAGTAAAAGTTTATAATAAGGGGGGGGTAAGAAAAAGACCATAACACAGAATCAAATAATGTTTTGCATACAGGTCTGAATTGTAGAGTACTCAAGACCTATTGTTTTTTGGTGAAGATCGGTTAAGGGAAAGGGGTAGTTTACCTGCAACGTTTTATGTTTTAACAAGGGTATTTTCTATGGCAAACGATAACAGCCGCAAATTCAAACAGAATCAAATAATGTTTTGCATACAACCCTGAATTGTAGAGTTCTAAAGAACTATAGTTTTTGGTGAAGATCGGTTAAGGGAAAGGGGTAGCTTACCTGCAACATTTTATGTTTTAACAAGGGTAATTTTTTATATGACGAATGATAACTGCCGTAAATTCAAACAGAATCAACTACATTTTTGCATACCTTTTTGAATTATAGAGTACTCAAGGTCTGGTGATTTTGTTGAAGATCGGTTAAGGGAAAGGGGTAGTTTACCAGCAACATTTTATGTTTTAACAAGGGTAATTTTTTATGACGAAAGATAACTGCCGCACATTGAAACAGAATCAAATAATTTTTTGCATACGTTCCTGCATTGTAGAGAACTCAATGCCTGTTGATTTTGGTGAAGATCGGTTAAGGGAAAGGGGTAGTTTACCGGCAACATTTTATGCTGTAACAAGAGAAATGTTTTCATGACGAACGATAACTGCTGCACATTGACACAGAATCAAATATTTTTTGCATGCATCCCTGAATTGTAGAGGACTGAAGGTCTACTGATTTTGGTGAAGATCGGTTAAGAGAAAGGGGTAGTTTACCTGCAACGTTTTGTGTTTTAACAAGAGTAAAGTACTTAATTTTCATAAATAAAGTATCCTGATAAGAAGCTCATAATAATCCACTGTAGAAACGTAGATGAAATATTTATAAATGAAGAGGTTAGGTGAACGGGGTGGGGGTAATTTTCTATTTATGAAAATTATAGTTGAAGGGGGAGGGGAGAATTTTTTATATATGTACTACGTTATCGGCAACAAAGAAGTAGTTCTTTGTTAAAATTCCTTCCCGGGCTGTTTAGCCGTAGTCCAATATTTTCTGCAAAACCAGACTTTTCGGCAGTGCCATCGACTGCCATCATCAGTGAAAATCGAGTGCGAAAAGTAAGGTGGTATACGTTAGTGACCACAGTACTGTGGTTAAGGCTGAAGAAATAAGTACAAAGAAGTAGTTTCTATGGAAATATTTCATTTCGAATATGATTTTAAATATAAATCTTAGTACATGGAAGTCATGTATGGTTCTCCATACCAATTTTTTACTACCATGTTCCTTAAGGAAATGGAAGTATGGTGATGGCAAAAAAAATCGTGTTTGAGATTATTGCAGATTCTGATTGTACTACACTCAAAACATGAAAAAAAGTCGTTTTTCGAAAAGTGTCTGTGTGTGTGTCTGTAGATTTTTTGTATGGCAAACGATAACAGCCGCAAATTCAAACAGAATCAAATAATTTTTTGAATACAGCCCTGAATTGTAGAGTTCTCAAGACTCATTGTTTTTGGTGAAGATCGATTAAGGGAAAGGGGTAGTTTACCAGCAACGTTTTATGTTTTAACTAGGGTATTTTCTATGGCAAACGATAACAGCCACAAATTCAAACAGAATCGAATAATATTATGCATATCGTCCTGTATTGTAGAGTTCTCAAGACCTATTGGTGTTGGTGAAGATCGATTAAGAGAAAAGGGGTAGTTTACCTGCCACATTTTATGTTTAACAAAAGTAATTGTTTCTATGACGAACGATAACTGTCGCACATTTAAACAGAATCAAATAATTTTGTGCATACCTTCCTCAATTGTAGATAACTCAAGGTCTGTTGATTTCGTTGAAGATTGGTTA
Organism: Magicicada septendecula; assembly: GCA_034769895.1. NCBI lineage: Eukaryota > Metazoa > Arthropoda > Insecta > Hemiptera > Cicadidae > Magicicada > Magicicada septendecula. The sequence goes on along the minus strand of CM068367.1, from coordinate 750,027,715 downwards.
AGGGAAAGGGGTAGTTTACCCGCAACATTTTATGTTGTAGCAAGAGAACGTTTTTCATGAAGAAAAATAACTGCCGTAAATTCAAACAGAATCAAATAATTTTTTACATATGTGCCTGAGTTTTAGAGGACTGAAGGCCTATTGATTTTGGTGAAGATCGGTTCAGGGAAAGGGGTAGTTTACCTGCCACTTTTAATGTTTTAACAAGAGTAATTGTTTCTATGACGAACAATAACTGCCGTACATTCAAACAGAATCAAATAATGTTTTGCATGCATCCCTGAATTGTAGAGGGCTCAAGATCTATTGATTTTGGTGAAGATCAGTTAAGAGAAAGGTGTAGTTTACCTGCAACCTTTTTATGTGATAACAAGGGTAATTTTTTCTATGACGAACGATAACTGCCGTAAATTCAAACATAATCAAATAATGTTTTGCATAAGGTACTTCCCTACATTGTAGAGAACTCAAGGACTGTTGATTTTGGTGAAGATCGGTTAAGGGAAAGGGTAGTTTACCTGCAACATTTTATGTTGTAACAAGAGAAATATTTTCATGGCGAATGATAACAGCCGTAAATTCAAACAGAATCAAATAATGTTTTGCAAACTTCAATGAGCTATAGAGATCTAAATGTCCGTTGATTTTGGTGAAGATAGGTTAAGGGAAAGGGGTAGTTTACCGGCCACGTTTTATGTTTTAACAAGAGTAATTGTTTCTATGACGAACGATAACTGCCGCACATTTAAACAGAATCAAATAAGTTTGTGCATACCTTCCTCAATTGTAGATAACTCAAGGTGTGTTGATTGTTTTAAGGGAAAGGGGTAGTTTACCTGCAACATTTTATGTTGTAACAAGAGAGCGTTTTCCATGAATAACGATAACTGCCGTAAATTCAAACAGAATCAAACAGTTATTTACATATGTACCTGAGTTGTGGAGTACTCAAGGCCTATTTATTTTGGAGAAGATCGGTTAAGGGAAAGGGGTAGTTTACCTGCCACTGTTAATGTTTTAACAAGCGTAATTGTTTATATGATGAATGATAACTGCCGCACATTCAAACAGAATCAAATAATGTTTTGAATGCAACCCTGAATTGTAGAGTACTCAAGACCTTTTGATTTTGGTGAAAATCAGTTAAGAGAAAGGGGTAGTTTACCTGCAACATTTTATGTTGTAACAAGAGAAATATTTTCATGACGAACGATAACAGCCGTAAATTCAAACAGAAACAAATAATTTTTTACATATGTGCCTGAGTTGTAGAAGACTCAAGGCCTTTTGATTTTGGTGAAGATCGGTTACGGGAAAAGGGCTGTTTACCTGAAACACTTTTTGTTGTAACAAGAGTAAAGTACTTAACTTTGATAAATAAAGTATTCTCATAAGAAGATCTTAATAATCCACTGTAGAAACGTAGATGAAATATCTATAAATGAAAAGGCTAGTTGAATGGGGTGGGGGTAATTTTCTATAAATGAAAATTATAGTTGAAAGGGGAGGGGATAATTTTTATATGTGTACTACGTTATCGGCAACAAAAAGTAGTAGTTTGTTGTTAAAATTCCTTCCCGGGCTTTTTGGCCATAGACCAATGTTTTCTGCAAAACCAGACGTTTCAGCAGTGCCGTCGACTGCCATCATCAGTGAAAATCGGGTGCGATAACGTGTGGTGGTGTACGTTAGTGACCACAGTACTGTCGGTAAGGCTGAATCAAAAAATGGATAGAAGTAGTTTCTATGGAAACATTTCATTTTGAAAATGATTTTAAATATAAATCATAGAACTTGGGGAAGTCATGTATAGTTCTACATACCGATATTTTTCTATGGCAAACGATAACAGCCGCAAATTCAAACAGAATTAAATAGTGTTTTGCATACAGCCGTGAATTGTGGAGTACTCAAGACCTATTGTTTTTGGTGAAGATCGGTTAAGAGAAAGGGGTAGTTTACCTGCAACGTTTTATGTTTTAACAAGGGTAATTTTTTCTGTGACGAATGACAACTGCCGTAAATTCAAACAGAATCAAATACTTTTTTTGCACACTTTCCTGAATTGTAAAGGACTGAAGGCCTATTGATTTTGGTGAAGATCGGTTAAGGGAAAGGGGTAGTTTACCCGCCACATTTTATGTTTTAATAAGAGTAATTGTTTCTATGACAAACGATAACTGTCGCACATTCAAACAGAATCAAATAATGTTTCGCATACAGCCCTGAATTGTAGAGGACTCAAGACCTATTATTTTTGGTGAAGATCGGTTAGTGGAAAGGGGTAGTTTACCTGCAACGTTTTATGTTTTAACAAGGGTAATTTTTACTTCCATATTCCTTAAGGAATGGAAGTATGGTGATGGCAAAAAAAATCGTGTTCGAGATTATTGCAGATTCTGATTCTACTACACTCAAAACATGAAAAAATATCGGTATGGAGAACCATACATGACTTCCATATTCTAAGATTTATATTTAAAATCATTTTCGAAATGAAATATTACCATAGAAACTACTTCTTTCTACTTACTGCTTCAGCCTTAACCACAGTACTGTGGTCACTAACGTATACCACCTCACGTTATCGCACTCGATTTTCACTGATGATGGAAGTCGATGGCATTGCCGAAATGTCTGGTTTTGTAGAAAACATTGGACTACGGCCAAATATCCCGGGAAGGAATTTTAACAAAAACTACTTCTTTGTTGCCGATAACGTTGTACACATATATATCAGTGGCGAAGTTACATGGAGGCAATTGAGGCAATGCCTACCCTAACAAATTCTGTAGAATAAAAATTATAAATACGTATGAACTACATAACGTAAAGATTATACATTGTTACTGTGACTGTCAAATTTATTAAACCGAAACGTGCTTTATTGAGCGACCGCTAGATGGTGACAGGTGAGATTCGGCATAGTTCGTTTAAAGCGAATGAGGCAACCTGAACTTGCCTCAGCGTTTTTTGTATACATCATATGTAAGCAATGTAGTGGTGTGATAGGGAAGTGTAGGGAGGGGGGATTGTCCCGCGCTGTACACATAGAGTGTTGAGGCATGCCTCACTTCTGTGGTCCAAACAGTTAAGTTAAAGCGCCTGTGTTGTTTCTAAGTGTTTATTTTATGCGGTTATTAAAAGTGTCACTGTTATTCCGCTGAACTAACAGATGATCAAGATTGTTATTTGAATTATTTGTAACATTAAACATATATATAGAAACTAACCAAGTTTAAAAATTTGAAGTTTAATCAGTTGTATTATCGTGTATGACTAATACAAGGATTGTTCAATAGACACACGTATAGAACTGTAAAGCAATTTTTATTCAACGATTTTAAAAGAAGTCTCCAATAACATTAAGACATGAGTTCCACTGTTGCGCTAACCTGTAGATTCCCTGCTAGTAAAATTCTTACGGCTGTTTGTGGAACCATTCGGTTACAGCAAACTCTACCTCAGCGTCCGATTTGACCCACCGTCCTTTTAGTGATTCCTTAAAAAAAATTTAAGATAAGATTTTTGCCTACCCATTCATTAACTACTAGCTTCGCCAGTAAGCAAATTGATGTCCATTTTTTCGGCTTGCACGCGTTATGTTGGTGTGGGTTTCGGCACTTTCCATTTAAAAAGCGTGCAAACGTAAGAAAATAAACATGAGTGAGGCCAGAAATAACGTGAATTGTGTGTTTGTGTCTTACCTGCCTTTTTATTGCCGTATTAAATGAAAAATATTATATTACATTAAAATTAAAAAATTTTAATTTTATTGCCTGGCAACAAAATTATTTTATTTTTAACAATTACCATTGTTTCAAAAAGTTTAAATAAATTTGCAAGTACTTTACTCTTGTTAAAACGTAAAAGGTTGCTGGTAAACTACCCCTTCCCCTTAACCGATCTTCACCAAAATCGAACGTCCTTGAGACCTCTACAATTCAGGGATGTATGCAAAAAATTATTTGATTCTGTTCGAATTTGCGGCTGTTATCGTTTGCCATAGAAAATACGCTTGATAAAAAAACGGTGCAGGTAAACTACCCCTTCCCCTTAACCGATCTTCACCAAAAACAATAGGTCTTGAGAACTCTACAATTTAGGGCTGTATGCAAATAATCTTTTGATTCTGTTTGAATTTGCGGCTGTTATCGTTTGCCATAGGAAATACCCTTGTTAAAACATAAAACGTTACAAGTAAACTACCCCTTTCCCTTAACCGATCTTCACCAAAAACAAAAGGTCTTGAGAACTCTACAACTCAGGGCTGTATACGAAACATTATTTAAGTCTGTTTGAATTTGCGGCTGTTATCGTTTGCCAAAAAAAAAATTTCCCTTGATAAAAAAAACCGTGCAGGTAAACTACCCCTTCCCCTCAACCGATCTTCACCAAAAACAATAGGTCGCGAGTACTCTACAAATCAGGACTGTATGCAAAAAATTATTTGATTCTGTTTGAATTTGCGGCAGTTATCGTTTGCCATAGAAAATACGCTTGATAAAAAACGTTGCAGGTAAACTACCCCTTCCCCTCAACTGATCTTCACCAAAAAGAATAGGTCTTGAGTACTCTACAAATCAGGGCTGTATGCAGAAAATTATTTGATTCTGTTTGAATTTGCGGCTGTTATCGTTTGCCATAGAAAATACCCTTGTTAAAAAAACGTTGTAGGTAAACTACCCCTTTCCCTTAACCGATCTTCACCAAAAACAAAAGGTCTTGAGAACTCTACAATTTAGGGCTGTATGCAAATAATCTTTTGATTCTGTTTGAATTTGCGGCTGTTATCGTTTGCCATAGGAAATACCCTTGTTAAAACATAAAACGTTACAAGTAAACTACCCCTTTCCCTTAACCGATCTTCACCAAAAACAAAAGGTCTTGAGAACTCTACAATTCAGGGCTGTATACGAAACATTATTTGATTCTGTTTGAATTTGCGGCTGTTATCGTTTGCCAAAAAAAAAAAATTTCCCTTGATAAAAAAAAACCGTTGCAGGTAAACTACCCCTTTCCCTCAACCGATCTTCACCAAAAACAATAGGTCGCGAGTCCTCTACAAATCAGGACTGTATGCAAAAAATTATTTGATTATGTTTGAATTTGCGGCAGTTATCGTTTGCCATAGAAAAAAAATCTACAGACACACAGACACACACACACACACACACACACACACACACACACAGACACTTTTCGGAAAACGACTTTTTTTCAAGTTTTGAGTGTAGTAGAATCAGAATCTGCAATAATCTCGAACACGATTTTTTTTGCCATCACCATACTTCCATTCCTTAAGGAAATATGGAAGTAAAAGTCGTTTTCCGAAAAGTGTCTGTGTGTGTGTCTGTCTGTAGATTTTTTTCTATGGCAAACGATAACTGCCGCAAATTCAAACAGAATCAAATAATTTTTTGCATACAGCCCTGATTTGTAGAGTACTCACGACCTATTGTTTTTGGTGAAGATCGGTTGAGGGAAAGGGGTAGTTTACCTGCAACGGTTTTTTTTATCAAGGGAAATTTTTTTTTTTGTCAAACGATAACAGCCGCAAATTCAAACAGAATTAAATAATGTTTTGCATACAGCCCTGAATTGTAGAGTTCTCAAGACCTATTGTTTTTGGTGAAGATCGGTTACGGGAAAGGGGTAGTTTACCTGTAACGTTTTATGTTTTAACAAGGGTATTTCCTATGGCAAAGGATAACAGCCGCAAATTCAAACAGAATCAAAAGATTATTTGCATACAGCCCTAAATTGTAGAGTTCTAAAGACCTGTTGTTTTTGGTGAAGATCGGTTAAGGGAAAGGGGTAGTTTACCTACAACGTTTTTTTAACAAGGGTATTTTCTATGGCAAACGATAACAGCCGCAAATTCAAACAGAATCAAATAATTTTCTGCATACAGACCTGATTTGTAGAGTACTCAAGACCTATTGTTTTTGGTGAAGATCGGTTGAAGGGAAGGGGTAGTTTACCTGCAACGTTTTTTTATCAAGCGTATTTTCTATGGCAAACGATAACAGCCGCAAATTCAAACATAATCAAATAATTTTTTGCATACGTCAGTGAATTGTAGAGGACTCTAGGAATTTTGATTTTGGTGAAGATCGGTTAAGGGGAAGGGGTAGTTTACCTGCAACCTTTTACGTTTTAACAAGAGTAAAGTACTTGAAAATTCATTTAAACTTTTTCAAACAATGGTAATTGTTAAAAATAAAATAATTTTGTTGCCAGGCAATAAAATTATAGTTTTTTCATTTATGTATTTTTTTCTCAGTTATGTACTGTTTACGTTTCCATTTTATTATTATGACTACCGCAATGAAAAGGCAGGGAAGACACACACACACACACACACACACACACACACACACACACACACACACACACACACACACACAGTTCGCGTTATTTTTGTCCCCATTCATGTTTATTTTCTTACATTTGCACGGTTTTTAAATGGAAAGTGCCGAACCCATACCAACATAACGCATGCAAGCCGAAAAAGTGTCCAGCGTGGATAGCGATTTCCTTCCTGTGGATCGCTGGGCAGTGTAACTGCACGTGTTTACAGAGGAACGATTCATAGACAGACTTTTCGTCTTTAGGGAATATTTAGGTAATATTTCATTTCGAAAATGATTTTAAATATAAATCTTAGAATATGGAAGTCATGTATGGTTCTCCATACCGATATTTTCTATGGCAAATGATAACAGCCACAAGTTCAAACAGAATCAAATAATGTTTCGCATAGTCCTGAATTGTAGAGTTCTCAAGACCGATTGTTTTTGGTGAAGATCGGTTAAGAGAAATGGGTAGTTTACCAGCAACATTTTATGTTTTAACAAGGGTAATTTTTTACTTCTTCACTGACGAACGATAACTGCCGTAAATTCAAACATAATCAAATAATGTTTGGATATATTCTTACATTGTAGAAATCTCAAGGCCTGTTGATTTTGGTGAAGATCAGTTACGGGGAAAGGTTAGTTTACCTGAAACTTTTTTTGTTGTAACAAGAGTAAAGTACTTAATTTTGATAAATAAAGTAGCCTGATAAGAAGTTCTTAATAATCTACTGTAGAAACGTAGATGAAATATCTATAAATGAAGAGGCTAGTTGAACGGGGTGGGGGTAATTTTCTATAAATGAAAATTATAGTTGAAGGGGGAGGGGATAATTTTTTATATATGTACTATGTTATCGGCAACAAAGAAGTAGTTTGATGTTAAAATTCTTCCCATCCTGTTTGGCCATAGACCAATGTTTTCTGCAAAACCAGACATTTCAGCAATGCCATCGACTTCCATCATCAGTGAAAATCGAGTGCGATAACGTGAAGTGGTATACGTTAGTGACCACAGTACTGTGGTTAAGGCTGAAGCAGTATGTAGAAAGAAGTAGTTTCTATGGGAATATTTCATTTCGAAAATGATTTTAAATATAAATCTTAGAACATGGAAGTCATGTACGAGGGGGTACCCAAAAATAACCGGAATAGCGCTGCGATTGGCGGAGCTTACGTAGTACGCATTTCTCCTGCTAGGCGAGCGTAGCGCAACTCGTTCCGAGTTCAGTGCCATCATTGTTGTCGCCTGGGAAAGTTGTGTCCGGTCACAGTAATTCGTTTTGTAAAAGCAATTTCGCTTGCTCCTCATTTTTTGTCATAGCGGATTTAAGTGAAATTTTGCTTCCTGCTTGGGAAAAACACCGCAGAAACTGTTGTGATGTTGAAAACAGCTTACAAGGATAGTGCTATGGGAAAAACTCAAGTGTACCAATGGTTTTCTCATTTCAAAGAAGGTGAAATGTCAATTGATAACAAAACTCTCGTTCTGGACATCCGTCATCTTCCAGAATTATGTCTACCCTCAATTATGTCCAGAATATTTATTACTCCCATTTACTCTCTACTAATCTTATTTCTAAGCCCTCTGTCCTTTTTATACACCAGTTCCTCTTCCAGAAGTCCATCTCCATTGTTTTTAGTTTCTCTTAATTTTTCTTGAAATCTCCCACAACTCCATAAAGTGTAATATTTTCTATTACCACTGTATATATTTTCCTTTTTGCATCATTTGTAATATTTTTGTCATAGAACTGACTGAAAAATATTGAACAACCTCAGCAACAATGATACTGAACAATCCCAACAGAAAAAAAAGTATAATTTCTATCAATTAAAGTGGATGGTATAAAGTTGTATCATGATAAGATTGCCATGAATTTACAGGTGGAGCACTCTGAGTTAAACTGCTGAATGGAGATGACTAAAATAACTTTGACAGATGAAGAAACATTCAGGAAAAGAAACAATATAGTAGCATTTTGAAACTAATGATGGCATAGTAGAATAAGTTAGGTAAGTTGGTACCGGTTCTGTTTATTTTTGATTGTGCGTGCACACACACACACACACACACACATATACACACACACACACACACACACAGGGTTTTTTATTAATATTATCATTAGACTGAGAGCCAGGGATACATTCAGTGGGAGGACCATGTCTATTGTCACTTGCCAGTAGTAGAGATAACTTGACTCTCTACAAATATAACTCCTATGTAATTTGTGTTTACATTTACTTGAATATAATAACATAGTAAATTTAAACAAAGTAATACTGAAAGTTAATGTTTACCTCTTCTTCATGCAGAGAGGAAGTGCTTTCTTGACACCAAATGATCTGAAACCCTTTATCATTTTCTGTCCACCATTGGTTTTTATATATAAGGAATATTTTGTTTATTGTATCAAACCCCATATCATTAATTACCTGTAAAAAAAGAAGTTGAAAACAGATTAAAAAATGAATGAAATACAGTTGAAATAATAATTTTTGTTCCTCAAATCACTATATGAACAATAGATATATATTAAATATTCAAAATTATTATTAAATGTCCATACATACTGCAGTAAAACCTGTCTTTAGCGGCCATCCTTGGATCCCCATAAAATGTGGCTGCTTAGAAAGATGGCCTTTTAATAAAGGGGTTGGCGGGGATAGTAATACATGTAGATAACCAGCTATATCATTTTATTATGTACTTGCAGTTTTATTCCTGTTTACAGTATGTTTACAATGAAAGTACTTATATTACAACGCACTGGTAAAGATTATACTTCTGAAAAATAGTCTTTTAATGTGGTTTGTTTGGCGGTAGCATTTATCTTTTGAATTGCATAATTTTCAACCAAACTGTAAAGTTTACTACACTGTTCCAAAGCATTATCCCCACACTCCTTATCAAGAGGAACACAAATGTCTTTGATCTGCCTAAGAAATTGTAACACTTGTTTTAAATTGATTGGTGGTTCTTTAATTTCTTCTTCTTCTTCAGTCTGTATCTCATCATTACCAATTTCTGAAAAAAAACAGAAAAATTACTGTATGTAATAGTTTATATCCTGGAATAATATAGATTTCAATTGACTATTTCAAAAAAAGTTTTGATTGTAAATACAGAAATGTTTCTGACCTATCTTTAGAATCTTCCTCAAGTCAATCCTCCCAACTGCCCTTGAGATCATCACAGCTCTTGCACGTTTTCATCATATGATAGTCCAGCAACTGTAAGAATGTCACAAGTTCTTGTGAAATTTCAATTATTGGTTTCCTGCAGATTACGGTTGCTAATTTTGTATTGCCACATTTTGTAAAACACTTTTTAATGGTGATAACAGCAACCCAGTTCCAGGCTGTCTTGATCCAGGATACCACACCTAGAACAGTGATTTTCTTTGCCAGGTCAAATTCTGAATTGCTGTCATCCATCTGTGACATAATGGACCAAATCTCTTTTTTGATAAAAAAGTTTCAAATGTCTTAATCATTCCTTAGCCAATAGCTGACATGTTTGGTGGAATAAATAAAAGTCTGACATTAGAGAATTATGAAGCTGGATATCACATTATCTAATAATAAAATTATGCGGCGATTACTGTTCTGCATTTTAAAAATTAAATTCTTGTAACCAGTCTTCAAAATTCTAGATGTTTTCCATGCTTTCTTGTTAGCATGCCAACTAATGCCCAGTAATGTTGTCTCCAAATTTTGGAAACACCTCGGTTTTAATTATTTTCTGATAAGTAATGGCTGCTCTATTTCACCAGCAGCACTACAACATAACATAATCATTAGTCTTTCTTTAGAATTTTTTTCACATTTACACATTTCATTTTGTATTGTTAATGATTTATTTAGTACACTTTCAAAATATAATCCAACCTCATCAACATTGTAAATCTCATGTAATTCGTATTCTGCCAGACTACTTGGTAACCTGTCCGTCTTTCCAGCCACTGACTTCATTAAGAGGTACATCCGCACCTTCACCCGAAATTGTTTTGAATGATATATTGTGCCTGTTTAAAACTTTCCAGCCACCTATTATTTGCTACAAAATTTTTGACTTCAATTTCAGTAGCAATTTCAAGTGCTTTCTCCTGTAACATACTTTCACTAACTGGGAGTTTTTTGCTAGAACACATTTAAACCATTCATAAAGAATTATCGATTTCTTTTTATTCCCCAATTCATATCGGATTCCCACTCTTTTAAATTTTTTCTTTATTTTTTATTTTGTTGTTAATCTGTGTTCTTCCACATTTAATAACTTCACAAGTTTACTTGGTAAAACACCAAAAATAACATTTCGCTTAGCTTATAAATTTAAACACACTCTTCCTTTGTTACTCATTTTTGACACACTGTTAAACTACTTTTAAATTACACTACAAATTACGAGAACCCTTCTTAAGCATACACAGATCGTTTATACCAATTCAACGTTACAGCGGTTTCAACAGTTCAGAATGTTCGCATGTAACTGATCACTTCCTACTATTTCAACATTATGGAAACTTCAACAGTGTATTGCATACAAATAACATTTTTTAATTTAAAAGTATACAGGTACATATGGCTAGGTCAGATGGTTATGTATAAACACTACTTGAGATTCTTAGAAACCTGTACTGTCAAACTATTTTGTCTACTATACTGTATTCCAGATGACTGAAGATAGGCGACCGTTTATGCAAGCAAACGAACCCATTATGGGCTGACTACTGACTGAGGGAGGAGGTGACCGTTTAATGGAGGAGAAATTTACATTAGTCTTATGAAAAATTGGTCTTACTTAAAAGCAACACAGAACAAAATTTTTAAGTTTATCTGTCACTGTCTTAATGGCCATTAGTTACTTAACGGTCCTATAATCTGTCCATAACCATCGATTTTAAGACTTGTTAACTTTAATGGATTCTGTTTCATGAAACAGGCTATCTCTCATTAAACCATTAATGAGTGATTTATTGGCCATTCACTTCTTATTGGTTGTGTGTGTGTGTGTGTGTGTGTGTGTGTGTGTGTGTGTGTGTGTGTGTGTGTGTGTGTGTGTGTGTGTGTGTGTGTGTGTGTGCACGTGTGTGTGTGGGGGGGGGACTGTACGGGCTAAAATCTAATGCCTGATAATTCTTAAAATGCATTTCTTCATATCGACAATCTTCAATTCACGCATTTACTTGCCCCAAAATTGGTGGAATTTGTCAGTTTCACTTTTGTAGTATTGGACTGCGATTGCAGCCACAGTGAGCTAGGGGCTCAGTCACAACGGAAGTTAAGAAAGAAGTGTTGTTGTCCACTTGTCTCGAATAGAGTCACATGTGTAATGTGAGTCATCCCTACCTGCTAGACATTCCCAAGGAGATAAAGCAAACCTAACGGTAACACCAGCCCACTCTCTGTCAACAAATTAGGTTTACTTGGAACAAACTTTCTACAACATCAACTTCAAAAATGATTTTGTATAGTCTTCCTCTTGGGCAGCCAAAAAATTAACTCGTTAGCAAAAAATTTAACATTTAATGATTACAGCTAACCTTTTTAAAACTTAACAAATAAGTTAAAAAGTTAATCAACTAATGATTAATTTAATCATTAATTTTTTTAAATTGTTAATCCCAAGTCTGCTAATTACAGCAGTTTATCATAATTTTGTATTTATAAAAACATGTAGTATTTGAAATGATTATTAAATTAATACCACTCTCCAGAGTCAAATCATTACCAGTTTATCCATGACATGACAGAAATTTGTTTACTGTGCTTTGAGGATAAATAAGAGCCTTGAGTTAGGAGTTTCCATCTCAAAACTAATATGTCCACAAGTTAATATCTGTTATTACAATTATTACTGTTAATATTCATTGTTAAAGTTTTAAATTTAAAAAAAGATGAACATAATACTGAAATTTCCAGAGTGTGAGTTTATCAACTTTAAAACAATAACTTTTTGATCCTTGAGTACAGTTTATGAATTTGTCAACTCTGCTATAAAAACACCTATCCCAGTGTATATATAGTGTCCCATAATGAATGCAAGTCTTTAATTGCGTGCAATGTCTCTATATTAAATTATCAATTTAACAATTGTGGTTTGCAAATGTGGGTATGGTGGTGGAGTGTAGTGCCTTTGTGTATTCAATGTATCTCTGTTTGAAGCTATGTCCTGTCTGGCGTAGGGTAAACTGTCCTATTTCTGGCACTCTTCCAGTTGTTGGCACCCTTTTTGTTTTACCTAAGAAATAAGGTCATTTTTTAACTTCTGTGGCTCTGATCATGTGTATTGTGTAGAGCAATATCTCTTTGCTTGTGTAGTTTTCAGTTTTGCCACTAGACTGAGCTTCTGTGATTAGTGGAATCAAATAACTTTAGGAGTGATTGTCGGTCTCCACTTTTCTTCAGTTTCTTAATGGTAAGTTAAGAGTTTCACTTCATTATTTTAAATTTATTTATGCTTAGAATTAGCAATTTAGTGATCAGTATTCATTCAGCAGACCATGTAGTTTCTCTTACAATGAAGTTACATGCATAACCTAAAAATTTTACATTTTGTAGAGGTGACAATTACTGGCACATTTTTGATAACCTATTTCAGTTATTGCCAATAACTGGGTATTATATATTATTGAGAATACACAAACTAAATGTTTATTTGACAAACCTATTACTCTGCCCATACAATGCATTTGATATTACATTGATATTTCAGTACTTACCAGGGTGCCAATTATAAGAACATTCAGTACTAACTACTGGTTGGTAAGAAAATATTAATCTTTAACAATTTTTTATTTCTTTAAACTAAATAATTTTAATATATAGACCTAGTGATTAGTTAGATGAAATTTTAATAAAATAATGGCATAATTTATCATATAATTTATTTTTAAAGCACTTAATTGTTCGTGTATTATTTTCTGTTCTTTTTTTCTTTGAAGATGTACTGATATTTGTTCTTTAATTCTTCTTGTAGTTTTTGCTTAAAAATAATGGCTCTAAAAAATTACAAGGAAAAATATCTTTCTGATGCTGTGGAAGCTGTGAAAATGGAATGGCCTTTAAAGCAGCTGCAAGAAAATTTAATGTACCAAGGGCTACAATTCAGTTCCGTTGTAGCAATAAGTTTACAAAACCAACTCGTGGTCCTCCTCCTATTCTGACTGAAGAAGAGGAAAACACACTGGTGAGGTAGGCCTAAATATTAATTTTTGTTTGACAGAAAAACCTGTATAGACTTGAGCCATGACAAAGTGAAGGGGTATTTTAACAATTTACAGTACACCTCTCTCTGCCTCAAAACTACTAATAAAAATTGTAATTAATTATGTTGAAGGCAATTATTTTTATTATTATTATTATTTTCTTATTGAGTAAATACATAATTTAGATTTTTCACATTGTACTTTACAATAAATTATAATTTTTGACCCCATTTTGAAACAGTGTCTGTCCATTAGATGTCTATCTGTTCACAGTTTCTCTGATTTTTTACTATTTAGGGAATTCAGTAAATAATTATTTAGAATATAACAATTGATCAATTATCTTTGTGTGTGTCAAAATTTTTAAATTGATTTTTATCCTTTAACATGTTGTACAGATAGAATGGGCCTAAATAATGCATAGTTTTGAAGGATATGAATGTATTTAAATTTCAGCGGTTTTTCAGTAATTTTTGTATAGCTTTAATTTTTAATTGATGGTTATATTCTGCTTTACTTCAAACTTGATATAAGTCTATAAGTCCTTTTAGATCAATAAAGTGATTGACTTTGTTGGGGGTGGTTCCCCAGGAGAAAGGAAGATCTGCAATTAAGTCTCCAAGAGTTCTTACAAATTAACAAACGCAAAACTCCATTAAAAAACAATCTGCCTGGTGAAAAGTGGTATAAAAGCTTTCTTCATCGACATCCAGAAGTTTCACGTAGAACATCTGAAGGCGTAACAATGGCTAGTTCCTGTATTACAGAAAGTGACATACGGCCTTGGTTCAATTCTGTTCAAAAACTTATTGAAGGAGAAAACGTTTTTTTGATATCCTTCAAGATTCATCTAGAATATATAATGGAGATAAAACAAATTTTGTACTAGACCCTAAAAAAAATTTAGGCAATCCTAAGTCTTCTTTAAGGGTCATTCCACATCAAATCAACCAATGCTCTGAACCTCACCATCTCAGATAATTATAATTTTTTGTGTATTTGTTCTTATGGTCAAAACTAATAAAAATACAAAGTTTTAGATTTTTTGGGCTTCTAATATTTATGTTATTGATTTTCAAAAAATCGAAAATCGCATAAATTTGACCGTGTTTTGAAATCTTTAAACGGCTACAGTTTAAAAAGTATTTGACATAGAGGGCTGGGACTTGTACCATTTTATTCTGCTTTTATTTGATATAAAACACAACCATATTGGTAAAAATAATTTTTTCCCAACAATTTTCAAAAAACTTTTTTAACAAATTTTCAAAAACGTATTTTTTTTTTTTTGGAAAAAATTATTTTGTTTATACACTTATAAGGCACATATATGCCAAATTTCAGGATGGGATGGCAATGGGATCATATTTAAATATAATATTTTGTAACTGTGAATCCCTAAAAAAAGACATTTATTGATAGAATCACGCTCTTCCTGAGGATCTGAAATCAAAATATAAACCAATAAAGATTACTGACTTCCTCTCAGGGTGTTAAGGGTAAAAATACACGTTTATTTAAAAAAATTTGTAAAATCACTTTACTTACCAAAAACTATTTTTTTAAATATTTCTTAAATGCCTATGTTAAGTTCTCAGTTCCTTTTGAGAAACCTTTCTAGTGTCTTTGTAGATAGCATATTTTCTTCTTTGGTTAAGGTATACACTCTCCCTGTAGCAGTAAATGGTTCTACTTTCTGAAGTAATGTTTCACCTTGTACAGTTAAAATGTCACTCGGTTGAGGGTAGAAAAATGAAGTAGCAGGTCCTTTTGGGTGTAAAAAACTAACTTCAAACTCACAGGTGTCGTCGTTCTTCTTTAGAATACATGCAAGCCACCAGGACTGATCATAGGCAATAGTTACAAAGCCTGATTTAATGTTTAGTATATCTGTCGTTGTTAAAAAGTCAAATGCCGTTACGGTGTTAGTAAACTGGTCTGAACAGGATTGGTAGTATTTAACATTGATTTTATTTTCCGAGATTGGACTGTAGGAATGGAACTTTTGGGTTCCAACAATTGGTATCGATTCACTAAAGCGCAATGCAAGTTTCTTTTCCATATCTTGATATTCTTTTGTAGAGCAGTACACAAAATCTATTCCAGATATTTTATCAATAGCAAATTCATACAACTGCAGTGGTGTGACTATCTGGCTATTGTAAGGTCTTTGCAGACTGGCTTTAGCAGCAAGCCGTTTAACAGTCCCACCAAGTCCATCACATGCACTTTTTCCGTGTGACGTTGCGAAAAACTGCCATTCTGCTTCGATTCCAAAATCTGTTTTGTGAAGACACATATTGTGAAAGTTTTTCTTGTTTTTGTACTGAGCCGAACTACCATCGGAGAAGTGCAATTTTCTGTATTTCAAATGGTATAGTTTCTTTCAATAGAGAAATCAACTCATTCTGGTATACATGAAATGCCACAGTATTATGTTCCAGGCAGTCAGAGATAAAAACATACTGTAAATGTTTAATTTTGTCTTCCCACTTGTAATACACAATAAAAGGATGCAGAGTAGCTTGGTTAGTTGTCCAATGAAATGACTGAACTTCATCTTGGAGTATAAATGAGTAATTTTCAGCAAAATCACAATTAATAACTAGTTCACCTGGTGCTAGGTTTTCTTTCTTTTCTGAGTAGCATTCTTTTTGCCTGTTTGCAATGAATGAATGAGTTTTGAGTTTTAAAAGCATTTCCAGAAATTCTTCAACAAAGTCATCACTATTACTTTTATGAAATTGCTAACTAAGGATGGCTGCTAATTTAAACAATACGAAAAAAAAAGTCATCACTGTTTTTTTTGTTATAGATTCCATTCTACACCTATCAACAGTTATCCACTGCTTATACATCACTTCATCAATAAGCTCGTCTTCAAATTTATTTAACAAGGCTTCACGTAATTGTTTAATACCAGGACATTCTTTACATTCATCCATGTAACAATTTGGTGAGGGTGGATTGCACATTATTATTCCAAGGCAACAATGATAAGATTTCAATGATGTATTATCCCCATGCCATACAATACTTCTAAGTCCAGCACCATTCATCATGAGTTTCACATTCTGATGTATTGTACATACACATACAGTATGTGTCCCACTTCCACCAGCCAAAATGCAGTTTTTTGGCCTCAACTGACAAAACTTGGAAAGCCCTATATGATGAGTTGGGTACTTTTCCTTAAACAACGCATATAGCTCTGACAGATTGCCCAGCACCAAACGCTTTTGAATTTGGAGTTTTGAACCTCCTTGCCGTATCGTTACAAAGTCTTTTTTACCGGGCATCATCCTGCTAACTTCATCTGTGTTATAAAATTCTACAACTAAACTAGCAGTAGCTTCATCCAATATTTTTCCTGGTTTTGGGTTCAGAGTTGATAAAATACCCTTTTATCCCACTAAATGTTTTGCTGACCGAGCCATGTAGTTGGATACTCCAAATTCCTCTTCAATTTGTTTAACACTCCAACTTTTAGGTAGCAATGTTAATATTGTCATTTGTTCACTCGTTTTCCAGTTTGCGAAAACTTTTCTTTCAACTGGTTTAATATTTCAGACTCAGTATTACTTATATCATCACTTTGAAGTTCACAATCATGTTCCTTTGAGGGCACTAAATGTTTTTCAAATGATGTTTTAATTTTCTCAATCTTCTTCTTTGTATAACTTCTTCTTCTTTGTACAAACTTACAGTTTGTGTGTATAACTTAACTTTTTTCTTTTTGATCGGCGATTCGCCAATTAGTTCTAAAGATTTGTTAAGACACTCAATTGAAGCGTTTGGATCAACATATGTATCGTCAATTGTGCTAGGACCTGGCCCAACATTATCACATTCATCAAAGTCATTAGTCTTAAACTCATACAGTTTTTTCCTACACGTATCACATATTTTCATCCCCAGTTGTATATCTAAATTTAGTGAGCACATTTCTGTAACATTTCTTGAACTTTTCACTGCTAAGGGGTGTTTTTCATCACCAAATGGATTGCAACACTTACCAGAAAAAACAGCCCAATTTTTCTTATCTTGTTCATTTGCCATTTTATCCAGGCATTAATTTAAAATGTTTCACTAAACAAGAGTCAAAAAGTATTTGCAATTTTCAAATAAAACTGTCACTGTAAAAATGGTTTAAATACCCTGTATTAGTTTTTAAATAAAAAAATAACTATCTGTAATACAAAAAAAAAACCACTTCCTAAGAACAACTTCACTCATCACTGCACAGTGTAACGGGGCAAAAAGGGGTATTATTTTTTATTGTAATTTCATTCGGGTTTATTACAAATTGTACGGGCCCAAAACAGCGAGTCACCTACATAGAACGGCTCAGTGCGTTGGGCGCGGCGTGGTCAACAAGAGTTAATTCACAGAATTCCAGTGCGCACATGCCTGCGCTTTCCGTTGTGGAGAAGAGACAAAAATCCTTTGTGGCTAACAACCAGCCAACAAGGAATGCATCCGGCGTGCAACGACGGAATACAATTCCAGGAACTGTAGTGTTGAGTGACACGCGCAAACACCAGCAGGTGCGCAACCGACGCCGAATTGTTAAAACAATATGGCCTGGTGACGATATTTTTTCAACATGTGCTCTCGACATGACGGAAACATAATTGTAAGCCACACCCATTTATGTGACGTAATTACAGGCAGTGAGATTTCGTCAACGTCCAACACACGGGAGTTGCACTTGTTAAATGTGCGGTGACAAAGACTTTAACGCATAAGGCATTGTTTTCCATCTTGTCCAAAGAACCTTGGTAGTGGGGTACTTGGTGTACGCTACTCGCAGTTCCTCACCGACGCTAGCCTGCGCAGGCAGCCCGCCAAACGGGGCTCAACACTAAAATTTCAGTATCGAGTAAAAGTGAGTGCAGTTTTCAAAAATGTGGAAATGATTACAGTTTTCGGCAGAAAAAATGAAATCATAAATTGTTTCGGACCTAGAACGAATTTTGTGAATGATGTAGCATGAGGTCGGGGAGACGCCACGTTGCCGGCAGGGGTATTGAGTAATGTATTCCAAAAAATATATGCGTAATTTTAAGTAAAATGGGGTATATCTAATTAAGAGGGGTAAATTTGTTTTATGGAATGAATGTGAGAGTGTGCAGGCTGGCAGCCTTCTTTAAGGTAAGGCGTCTAATAAAATTTTAGTAGTATCCGATCATGTCATAAATATTATAAGAATGTTTTATTTAGCTTAAATTTTTGGCAAGAAGTAAGAGATTGATGTAAGAGGTAAAGAAATGAATAAGTAATAACGAACATGTTGAAAGTTTTAAAGAATTTAATAAAATTTAATTTGTTTCTCTTCCTAAATGCGAGTTGTGTATGTTATTAATACAACCTTGAAATCATACTTGCATTTTAACGTTCGTGTGACGAACTCTGGGCGGAGAAGAAAATTTAAAGGTGGAGAGCAAAATATTTTTATGATTTAATATATTAAAAAGGTAAATTAACTTAACAATGGCGCCCAAACAGGGACGAATTTTAGAAATTTAATTTCAGTAAATTCCACACCTACAAATAAGATGCAAGTTTGATTTAAGGTTGAGTAACGATACGCAAAAAATACGAGAAGTAACGTAAAGTGTTATGTAAGTAGAATACATTGTTGTGTGAAAAGTAGATGTTATATATGTTAGTATTTTGATTTAAAAGTAATAATTTTACCATTACAAAATGGAGAATCAAGAATTAAGTTTAGAAAACACTCTTACAGAGTCAATGATGACCGATAATGTAGCAGCGCAATCTACTCTAATGACAACAAGAGCCAAAGAGTTGTCGATGGACGATATATTTAAGTTAATGAAAACAATGTCTGAAAATATAAACAGTAATCTTAATGAATTGAAAGAACACAATAAAGAAGTCAAAAATGACTTCGATAAAATGAACTGTAAATTTGATAGCAAATTCGATGAACAGAAAAACGAAATTCAAGAAATTATAAGTAGTGTCAATGAGAAATTTAATGAACAGAATAATGAGATAAAATTAATGCGAGATGAAATTAAACAACAGAATGTCAAGTTGAATGAGCGAGTGAATGTAATTAATACAAATTTAAATAATATGAAAGAACAGGTAATAAAATCTATAAATAATAATTGTGAGAAAATGGTTAACGAAGTGAATAAAAATCTAGACAGAAAATTAGATCAGATAATGAATAAGAAGTTAGATGATAATGTTATGAATATTAATAATGACAAAATAGTGGAAGAGAATAAAATATTGAATAGTGATGAGATAGAGACAGTGAGTGAGAGTGAGAGAGTAATGGGAGTAGTAATTAGCGTTGATGAATTAGAGAAAGAGTGGCAAGAGAGATTAGGTGAGTGTGTAGGGCAAAGGGCAAATTTTCCCCAAGTTTATAGTGGAACAGAGGTTTCACTGGTTGTTGATGAAGACAGAGTTTCCTCCAGTAGTTATGATGGAGACATGGTATCTCAAAATGGTCCCTTAGTTTTTTGTGATTTAGCTGGTAAAGCCAGGAGAGGTAAGAAGTATTTTGTGTGGCCCTTTGCATGGAATGAGATGGTTCAGGGGGGTAGTGATAGTTGTTATGATGATGAAAGATGTTTTGAGAGAGAGTTGTGTATTGATAGAGAAATAGAATTATATCAGTTAAAGAGAAAGTATAATGAATTGAAAGAGAGGTTAGAAGTTGTGAAGATAAATGATATAAAATACTTACCTTATTAAATAGAGATTGAGAATTATTTTGATGATATTTGTATAAATAAAAATAACTTACCTGACGTCTTAATGAGTATAGTAAACGAATATAATGATACAAATGACAGGGGAATAACAAAAAATACAGACGGTGAAAAGACTTCTAATGATATTGACAGGTTTTATGATTTGATGATAGTGGAACAACTTGAAGTATTAGAGAATTATTATATTAAAATTAATAAATTGAGTGTGGACAAGAACGATTTATATTATAAATATATTAGATTATTATTTGATGATGGAGGCTGAACATAAACTTAATAAATGGACATTTTAAATATTTTGATTTATGGTTCTGACCTTGCTGACTTGGAAAATGAAGTGTGGTAAATTGAATAATAATGACAAAAGTTTGTAAATAAATTTTTAGTGAAATTAGCTGTGTTTGTATTGTAACAAGTAGGTAATGTAAACAATATGTGTATGTGGTAGAATTTGTTTAATAATATTAATAATAATTTTTGGTCAGATTAAATAAATGATTAGGAAGGTGGTAATTAATGAATGATAAATTGTTTTGGAAGTAATGTAATTAAAAATCTTGTGATTTCAATATTTAATGGAATTAAAGTAAGTTGAATTGTTTAAATATTTTTGATTGATTTACAATGTTATGTAATTGAATTTTTCTAATGAATTTAAATTATTTTATGAGATGTGAATTTGATAATACTTAATAAATAAATAAATGTTAAATTGTATTTAGTTGTGGAATCATATTATTGTTATTGTTTCAGAAGGTACAGGGTGTTTGGTGTTTATATTTATGTATTTATGATAGAGTGGAGTGATACTGTAAGTATGAGTTCTATATGTAATGTTTTTTTTTTTTATTAATTATGTGTAGTATGCTAAGGTTAAGAGTTTATGAACATGTGCACGGTATATAATTTTGAAATGTGTCTATAGTAAGGTTATTCACCTTGTCAAGAAAATCAGCTGATCAGCTGTAGTGTATCTATCTATATCTATACATAGTATAAAGTAAAGTCGGCCCATGTTCTCTCTGTGTTTGAAATCGCTAATCTCAGGAAGTACTGAACGGATTTTATTCAAGTTTTCGCCAATAGATAGAGTGTCTATCGAGGAACATTTATGTGTATAATTAATACATATATGTTGTATATTAGCTTAGGTATCACGGTTTATGTCAAGTAAGTGGTATAGTTTACATCTTATATATAAAAATGAATGTTTCTTTGTTTGTCACCGATTGCGATGAAACTTTGGTGAGTTGTTGTGCACACGCCCGCGAAGGTTTCTGTATTTTTTCGATGGGGTCCTATGGGGGGTGCTTTGGGGTCTTCCACATCTCCTCCTAAACCACTGGACCGATTTCAACCAAACTTGGCACAAATATTTTACACGACGGGAGAACCAACATAGGATAACTGTTTTTTCGATGGGGTCCTTTTGGGGGTTCTTTGGGGTCTTCCACATCTTCTCCTAAACCACTGGACCGATTTCAACCAAACTTGGCACAAATATTTTACGCAATGGGAGAACCAACATAGGATAGGTGTTTTTTCGATGGGGTCTTTTGGGGGGGTTTCTTCGGGGTCTTCCACATCTCCTCCTAAACCACTGGACCGATTTCAACCAAACTTGGCACAAATATTTTACGCAATGGGAGAACCAACATAGGATAGGTGTTTTTTCGATGGGGTCTTTTGGGGTTCTTTGGGGTCTTCCACATCTCCTCCTAAACCACTGGACCGATTTCAACCAAACTTGGCACAAATATTTTACGCAACGGGAGAACCAACATAGGATAGGTGTTTTTTTCGATGGGGTCCTTTTGGGTCTTCCACATCGCCTCCTAAACCACTGGACCGATTTCAACCAAACTTGGCACAAATATTTTACGCAAAGGGAGAACCAACAAAGGGCAAGTGTTTTTTTCGATACGATCCTTTGGGGGGTCCTTTGGCGTCTTCCACGTCTCCACCTAAACCATTGGACCGATTTCAACCAAACTTGGCACAAATATTTTACGCAATGGGAGAACCAACATAGGACAGGTGTTTTTTCGATACGATCCTCTGGGGGGTCCTTTGCGGTCTTAAAAAACTATTAGATCTGGTTACTATGGCAACCCAATAGAATAGATTCTGTTCTAAATATATTATTGCATTAAATTGAAGACCACGCAAATGAAGTTGTGGGCAACAGCTATTTATTTTTAAGAAGCCTACTTTAATTGAACTTTATTAATTAAACTAACATTTTCATTACGTACAACGTGAAACTCCGTAGCAAAGCACGGGTATTCTGCTAGTCACTTATAAATGATTTACAGATTTTTGAATATAATTAATGTTCGAATATAATGATTTCAATGTGGTTGAAGATTTTTATTTAAATGATGGAAATAATTTGAGAGTGTTAAGAATTTTAAATGATTTGTAAAAGGTAGAATTTGGGTGATTATTATTTCGTTAGGACATTTAAATCAGTCCCAATTAAGTTTAGAAGTGGAGTTGAATAGAATAATATTTGTGGGAATAAAAGTAATGTAGAATTTGAGATGTAATAGTGACACAGTAGCTATGGGGATAATTTGTATAGTAATGATTGATATATTGGGGTAATAAACCAGGTGATATTTTGGAAATGAAAGTAATGTATTGGGAGAGTAAGTAGTTGATGGGAATTTTGTAAGGGGGGTGGTGTGAGGAGTCCGCAACAAAAGGTGTTGGGACAGGAAGGGACCGTTTAGCGCCAGAAAGGGTTGCCTAGGGAGAGTCCAGGGACCAGATAAGGGAGTGAGCTTTGGGAGGGGAACACATCCTGAGTACAAAGGGGTAGAGAGAATTTTTTTTATATATATAAGGGGAGAATGATGCGATATGTGTTGAGTAGTAAGTGGGTTTAGAGAATGTTTGATAAATGTTTTTGACAGAGAATGGGTGTCATGTTAGTTAAAGCTGTTAGTGACGTTAGAGTCAGAAGGGGATTAAGAGAACATATAAATGCCAAGTTGTAAATCAAGTTATTATGAATAATTAAGTCACCCAAACTTATTGAGAAGGAAAATGAAAGAAAGAAAGTCATAGTAAAAATAAAAAATTAATTGCAACAAGTGACAAATTTTAATAGAATTTGAGAATAATGTAAAGCTATAAAATGTGTAATTTTTGGTCAATTTAAATGTCAGTTTTATTGTTAATTGTAATAATACTATGTTAATTTTAAATGTCTTATTTTATTATGTTGTATTGTGTTTAAAGATTAAAAAAAAAAAAATTTTGAAGATGTTCTATATACTTTATGATGTAGTCTATGTGTAACATATGTAGGTCAAGGTCGTTGACTTGACCCAGTTTGATCAGCTGATGGTTGATGTTATAGGCAAGACCTATTTCTGGCAATTGATTGATGCAATCTGGTTGCTTAAGTGAATTAAATGATTTTGATTTTTTCCGAAATTGGTAAAGTTAATATTTTGATAAATTTAAATTTTTTTGAAAAAAAAATTTGATTTTTCCGTCTGTCATATCTATGATGTTTGAGTTTTAAGTATATTATTGTTTATGTGTATCAATAGTGTTTCATTGAATTATATTGTTTAGAATATATGTGTAAACAAATGTTAGAGTAAGTGCATTCATTTTTTAGTAAGGTATTCAATTTATTTTTTTTAACTGATATTAGTATTGAAGAGAACTAATAGAGTTGATGAATTCATGTAACAGATTTTGTTTTTTTTTTGTTTTTGAGGAAGTAACTTAAATGATTTTTTTAATTTAACGATAAATATTGTCTGAATTTTCAATAAAAGAATGTATTAATAAGTATATGTATGCGCCCAGTACTTGCTAAAGGCAGCCCAGTATGCATGACAAGGGGGAACATATCGGTTGAGGATCTGGCATGGAATAAGGCCAGGGATTTGGAGTTTGGGGTGGCATGTTAGAAGGTTAGGTGCGCTGTGGTGCGTGTCTGTTCGATGTTATGGTGTTGGGATCTCGTATAGAGAAGTCCAGTAATCTCGTTCAGGTGCAGCCATAGTCGCCGAGCCAGGGGGGTAGTTTACCCATGATGTATAAGAACTAATGGGGGTTGTTGGCACCATATCCTCACCGATCCTCTTAGGGGTTTAGCAATGAGATTTCTTCTGTTGCAGCAGAAGATCTCTCATTGGGGGGGTATTGTAACGGGGCAAAAAGGGGTATTATTTTTTATTGTAATTTCATTCGGGTTTATTACAAATTGTACAGGCCCAAAACAGCGAGTCACCTACATAGAACGGCTCAGTGCGTTGGGCACGGCGTGGTCAACAAGAGTTAATATTCACAGAATTCCAGTGCGCACATGCCTGCGCTTTCCGTTGTGGAGAAGAGACAAAAAACCTTTGTGGCTAACAACCAGCCAACAAGGAATGCATCCGGCGTGCAACGACGGAATACAATTCCAGGAACTGTAGTGTTGAGTGACACGCGCAAACACCAGCAGGTGCGCAACCGACGCCGAATTGTTAAAACAATATGGCCTGGTGACGATATTTTTTCAACATGTGCTCTCGACATGACGGAAACATAATTGTAAGCCACACCCATTTATGTGACGTAATTACAGGCAGTGAGATTTCGTCGACGTCCAACACACGGGAGTTGCACTTGTTAAATGTGCGGTGACAAAGACTTTAATGCATAAGGCATTGTTTTCCGTCTTGTCCAAAGAACCTTGGTAGTGGGGTACCTGGTGTACGCTACTCGCAGTTCCTCACCGGCGCTAGCCTGCGCAGGCAGCCCGCCAAACGGGGCTCAACACTAAAATTTCAGTATCGAGTAAAAGTGAGTGCAGTTTTCAAAAATGTGGAAGTGATTACAGTTTTCGGCAGAAAAAATGAAATCATAAATTGTTTCGGACCTAGAACGAATTTTGTGAATGATGTAGCATGAGGTCGGGGAGACGCCACGTTGCCGGCAGGGGTATTGAGTAAGTATTCCAAAAAATATACGCGTAATTTTAAGTAAAATGGGGTATATCTAATTAAGAGGGGTAAATTTGTTTTATGGAATGAATGTGAGAGTGAGCAGGCTGGGCAGCCTTCTTTAAGGTAAGACGTCTAATAAAATTTTAGTAGTATCCGATCATGTCATAAATATTATAAGAATGTTTTAGTTAGCTTAAATTTATGGCAAGAAGTAAGAGATTGATGTAAGAGGTAAAGAAATGAATAAGTAATAACGAACATGTTGAAAGTTTTAAAGAAATTAATAAAATTTAATTTGTTTCTCTTCCTAAATGCGAGTTGTGTATGTTATTAATACAACCTTGAAATCATACTTGCATTTTAACGTTCGTGTGACGAACTCTGGGCGGAGAAGAAAATTTAAAGGTAAGTGGAAAGCAAAATATTTTTATGATTTAATATATTAAAAAGCTAAATTAACTTAACAACAGTAGGCAACTGAATGAAGAGATTACAACAATAAATTATCAAGCACAAACATGAAAGAAGAGTAGAGCCTGTGATCACTCAGACCTGTTTGGACTAGTTTATTCCAGCCAAATCAAAGCCACCCATTCAGACACAACAAGCTGTTACCAGTATTAAACACACGAAATATACATGCCTGAACTTGTATACTTTTCATTCTGAGACATAAATACTATATCTTTTCATATTTAAAATATAATTGCTCTTAATTATATTGATTTTTAGAATTTACAAACTTTCGTCAATATTTTTATGAGAATGGTCGCAAGTTATATTTTTATTTCATGGTTCAAAATTGGTAAGATGAAACTAAAAAATAATCTAATACTTTACAATATTATAAAGTGTCAGGTTACTTTAATTGGTTTATATTTTGATTTCAGATCCTCAGGAAGAGCGTGATTCTATCAATAAATGTCTTTTTTTAGGGATTCACAGTTACAAAATATTTTATTTAAATATGATCCCATTGCCATCCCATCCTGAAATTTGGCATATATGTGCCTTATAAGTGTATAAACAAAATAATTTTTTTCCCAAAAAAAAATACGTTTTTGAAAATTTGTTAAAAAAGTTTTTTGAAAATTGTTGGGAAAAAATTATTTTTACCAATATGGTTGTGTTTTATATCAAATTAAAGCATAATAAAAGCAGAATAAAATGGTACAAGTCCCAGCCCTCTATGTCAAATACTTTTTAAACTGTAGCCGTTTAAAGATTTCAAAACATGGTCAAATTTATGCGATTTTTGATTTTTTGAAAATCAATAACATAAATATTAGAAGCCCAAAAAATCTAAAAGTTTGTATTTTTATTAGTTTTGACCATAAGAATAAATAAACAAAAAATTAGGACATTTTGAAACCTTAAGGTCCAAAATTATTTTTTTATTGGTTGATTTGATGTGGAATGACCCTTAACTGTTATGTGTACTTTTGCGGCAAATGGACTAGTGTGTCCACCAATGATAATATACCCATTCCAAAGGATACCAAATGAAGTTGTAGGTAGTGTTCCAGAAAAGTGGGGAACTGGAAGGAGCGATAATGGATGGATGAAGTCCGAAGTGTTTTTTGAATATATTGCCAATATGTTCTATCCTTTTCTGATTGAAAAAAACATTAAATTTCCAGTTGTGTTGTTTTTTGATGGACATAAAACTCACTTAACTTACCAACTGAGTAATTTATGCACAGAACTCCAAATAGTTCTCGTTGCACTCTATCCGAGTTCAACACACATACTTTAGCTGGCAGATGTTGCTGCTTTTAGGCCTGTCAAGAGCGGATGGAAAAATTCTGTTCTAATGTGGGGCAGAAAAAAATCCAAATACAGCTGTCAAAAAAGAAGATTTTGCACCAATTTTAAAAGAATTATTGGATTCACTGGATTTGACGTCAACTATAATAAATGGTTTTAAAGCAACAGGCTATGTCCATGGAATCCTGACGCAATTGATTATTCTAAGTGCCTTGGTAAAGATAGGCCTACATCAACTGTTGTAGAAGATTCAGAGAACCATCCATGCAGTCTGACATATGACAAGTTTTGTGAAATAGTAGGGGAGGAAAGAATTGATAAATTTAAAGTGATGAAAAATTTGCCAATGCCTGTAAATGAAAATGTAGCAAATGATGATTTCTTCATTCTTTATAGAATATGAAACAATTTTAAAGAAGAAGTTAATGGAAGTGATATTAGTCAGCGGAAAACTAATGATACTGAATTAGGAAATAATACTGGTGACCAATCTATTTTTATGCAGTGCAGTGTTGGATGTCCGGAAAACAATTCTCAAAATGTTAGTGACAAAATCAGCTATTCTTCTAAGACTGAGGAAGCTGATAACTTAAATAATAATCAGAACAAAACACCGGAAAAAAATAAAAGTACACAATTAAATGATGTTCTAACATGGCTGAAACTCCCAAAAGAAAGGGTAAAAGATCAATAGAAAGAATCCCATTTGTTCTTACTTCTGAGAAATGGAATGAAATACAGCGAGAAAAGAGAAGAAAAAAAATTCAAGAAGAAAAGAAAAGGAAAAGAGAAAGCTAGAAAGGCAAATAAAAAAAGAGCAGAATTTTCTCAAGAGGAAAAATCAGTGTACAGCTATTTCAGGTAATAAATTAATTCATTTGAAGAAAAAAATTAAAACAAAAGCAATTTCAGACTGTTCAGATGTTGCAGCTAGTGCAAGTACATCTTGTAGTGTAATTAAACCTGATTCTGGAGCTGAAGCAATACCTAACCAAAGTCAAGAGACTCTTGCACAGGTACTAGGAATGTGTTATGTTTGTACTGGAACTGTAAAAAGAGATTACATCTGTTCAATGTGTGATAAATTTTTTCATTATAAGTGTATCCCTAAAAATCACAAAGTTCATATGCCAGAAGACTCTGAAGATGATGATCTATTTGTATGCCACAATTGTTTTATAATTCAATCTGATTTTGATGATGAATTGTTTAAAAGTATTGTACGGTTGTAATTTCAAAAAACATTAATAGTTAGTTCATTTTATTTATCCATATTAATTAACTTTAGTTATTTTATTAGTTAATAATTCTTGTGAATTTTGTATTATTGTTTGTGTTGCTTGAAATATAAGTATTATTACTTATTCTTATTGTGTAAGAATTTTTATATGGTACAATTAAAACAAATAACAATAAAAAATTGAACTGACTTTGAAAATTTATTATTTTGCTCACTTCTCTTTCATTAATACTGTTGCTCACCATAAAAATAAAAATTATTTTATATTCAACAGGCAAGTTTCATTTTGACATGAATATTTTATTTATGCACACTACCTCTTTGATGTTTAAGGCTGATTAATTTAAAAGTAATTTCTTTAAATCCCATTTACATTTTGGTATACTGACTTAAGTTACCATGTTTATAGAATGTGTGAAAAACACATTTTAACAAAAATGTTTCTTTGAATTGGTAGTAAATCTTTTTGCTTTCATAAATTGTTTAGTGTTAATTTCTTAAAAAAATTGTAAAGATAACAAATGAAATATTTTACTACACTGAGCTACATGTATATTGTAAAGCATTGTATCCAATCCTGACCTTTAATTAGGCCTAGTACTGTAGATAATCAACATAAGAGGTAAGTACCAACTACTGGACAGACATGTGCCAACTACTGGGAAAGGAGTGCCAATAACTGGGATTTTTCATATTTTCAAAATTAACTCAAACAATAATTAGGCCTAACATATAATTTATACATTAAAATATTCAGCAAAGCTTCCTGTGTCTGAAAAATTAAATTACCTATACAAAAAACAAGTATGACAGTTTATATCCTGCTGCAAATGGAACAGTGTCCTTAAAGTGCCAACAACTGGGCTGTTTACCCTATGTAGAATTTGTTACATACACAAACATACACCACACATACACAAACATAAACAGCAACATGGAAATTCTACACGTACACACAAAAGGGCGAAAACTAGACACTCTTCAACAACTAGAAATATACAAATACACAAAAACACATACAAACAACATCCTAGATGAACAGACACAATTCAAAGCACACATACTATTCGAACATATCACACCACACACAAACAACATTGATCTTTCGAACAACAGCACCGTCACCAAGAACAACACCGACAGCACTCCTAGCAGCAGCCTCTGACAAAGCTTGTAATAAGCGAATACTAATTCAGGCTACAAGGTAAAAGTTTAACATTTTCTCCAATAAAAATATTAGTGTTCCGAGTCAGTAGTGATATATTTATAATTACAAAACTGTCACAAACAAATGCAATACTTAAATGAAGAAGTCATTAAGTGCAGAGAAGATGAACCTAATATCATATACAGTAGAAATGGTAGAAGAGTAGCATATAAAGTACCAATTTTTGCGATAGCAGTAGTAATAATTTAAAAATGTTAACAGTGATAATCACACAGAATGACCTTGAGTTCTAGGAAGCATCAAGTGCTTGTGAAGAACATTCAGACAGGAAAAGTTGGCTTCAATTCAACACAGTTTGAGCAGAAAGGAGATGTGCTGAATATGCAGGGAGTAAAAGAGCTCAATGTTGAAAGAATGCAGTTGTAAGTAATATGATGGACACTGCACAGAATATTATGTAGAAGGCTGGTGATAAACTGGAAAGGCATATTATAAATGAGAAGAGATA
The DNA here is from genome assembly GCA_034769895.1 of Magicicada septendecula. Classification (NCBI taxonomy): domain Eukaryota; kingdom Metazoa; phylum Arthropoda; class Insecta; order Hemiptera; family Cicadidae; genus Magicicada; species Magicicada septendecula. Next base: position 749,997,746 of record CM068367.1, on the reverse strand, counting down.
TTTGTGAGTGATGGAGAAAGTATTTTGGATATAAAAAAGAGAATTTCCTGAATCAAACTGAGACCAAAGCATGCTATCAAGTCGAAGGAGCTTAAGGGGAGGGGAGGCAGTGTCACAAAATACAATTTAAATAATGTGTAATGCAGCCTAATCACAATACAGGAATTGCACAGATGTACTTTATGTCAACAACGCAGAAACTTCCAGCAGTACCAAGATTTATCATGATGGAATATAGATACACGTAGAATAGTATGAAAAACAATACGTGTATGTAGGTTTCATTTTTACAGTGAAGAAAAGTTAATTATATTATTCAATTTTATCTATTTTAAAATCGATATAACTTTTAAAAAGTGAATCTTGTAGTGCAAGGTTTGTTCATACAGTTCATGGAATTTGTGTTTATTTGAAAAATGATGTCTTTATTCATCTAAATTTATACTGCACCTTGAAACTACTCTCCCCTGAATATAACATAATTATGCCGATATATTTTTCAGACTTCAAAACATTTATGGAATGCACTTTTTGGCATGACTCAAGATCAATCAGCAAATTTTTGTTTTATGTCTTCAACAGTTGCAAAATACAGTCCTCCCATGTTCTTTTATATCCTTCGGAAAAGAAAAAGAAACCATTGTCAAATATGATGGTGGTTTTGTGTTTTACTTTTGATAAAGTTTGTCAACAAGCAATGACATATGGTGGTGCATTTTCAGAGTGTAACTTCCATTATTAATTCTTCTATAAACATAGCAATTTCAGTAAATACTTTCACACTAGTAGAGCAAAGTGTCTGATATAACTCTTTATTGACCTCTTGGATTTTGTGTTTTGTCTGTTGGATTCCAAACAACAGACAAAGACAGAAAACAACAAATTCATAACAGTAACATACATCAACAACCAAATCGAAAAAATAGCCCACAAATTCAAAAAAGCAGGATAAAGAATCGCATACAAAACTACTAAAAATACAGAATGCACACACAAAGCACAAAACAAATTCAATCTACCTGGTGTTTAAAAATTAAATTTGTCAGATTGCAACAAATTCTACATAGGCCAGACAGAACGTAACTTCAAACAAAGATACATTGAACACACAAAGGCACTACACTCCACTACAGAATCCACCTTTGCAAACCACCTCATTGAAGCAAACCACACATACAAAAACATCGACAATAACATGGACATTCTACATGTACACACAAAAGGCTGAAAACTGGACACTCTAGAGCAATTGGAAATATACAAACACACAAAAACACATAAACACAACATCCTAAACGAACAGACACAATTCAAATCACACACATTATTCGAACATATCACACCCCACACACACACAATATCTATCTTTCAAAAGTCGATACCATTGACAACAACAACAAGACGGACAGTGCTCCCAGCGGCAGCCTCTGAAGAAGCTTTTTAAAAGTGAAAACCAGTTCAGGCTATAAGGTAAAACTTTTACGTTTTTACCTATAAAAAAATTTGTGTTCCAAGTCGGTAGTGAAATAATTATATTTACTTTATTGACCATAGCACTTCTTCTTCTTATTATTATTATTATGTGTTTCCGGATTGTTCTCCGATGACACAATGTCTCCTGTAGATGTTCTCCGCCACTGTCCAATATGAGTTATTGTTCAATATTGTGTCCATATTTGTTTTCAGTCTTGGGATGCCATAGCATTTAATGATTCAGATTTATAGAACACATCACAATAATCATCTTCAAGTCATTCACAACTATTGTTCAGTTTTGTACCATTTGTAAATTGTTTGTTCGTTCATAACAGTCACCAAAAGCTGTCATGCAAAACTTTGACCATGTTAGACCAGTTTATGTCATTATTTACATAGCTATATTTTGTACGTAACTTGAAGAACAATTCGTTACATAAAATTTAATGCAATTTCTACAATCTTTCATTGTATAATATTAAAAAAAAAACCCAATTTAATATTATGTTAATTTAATGAACTTTTTACAATCTTGCATTGTAGACTCTTAAAAAATCATCTAATATGGCTAAAATCAACTGTTACAGAAAGATGTAACAGACTCATCACAAAAAACAGTTTTGAATCGGATGATTTAGAGCAGGAATTTAAAATATTGTACATTTTGACCATACCTTGTTTGTACTTATGGTTTTTTTCACCAGTATTTTTCAGCTTTCTCATACTTCTTATTGATAGAAACTTCACAATATGGTATATGAAAACTTTGCTTCTAGAAAACTTCGTATTCAATCTTTTCGATACTTTTTTAAAACATTGTTTTGGAAGAATCTAATCAGTGGAAGAATTTACTCCAGTAAAACAAAAACTGCCACTTTACCTTTTAATTAATTTAAAAATTCATATTTATTAACAGAAGTTGAGAATTTGTTAAAACTCTACATAAAGATATGATCATCAGTGCCTCAGTAATACAAACCTGCTGTAAACAAAAAGGGAGCATGGGTTTGAAAAGTCTATGATGGTTTCTCTTCAAATATCCAACAGATGATGTTACAATGACATGCTTTGTATTGTACTTTTCACCACTGTCACAGGTTACTTGAGCTGGAAATTCTTCACATGAGCCAGTTTTTGTTCTACACAGTTCACCACCACCCAATGAACTGAAAATTTCTCCATTCTCATTATGATAACTACATTTTGTCCAATCAATCTGCTTTACTGATGAATTCAATCTAAGTACATAGTCTGGAAATTCTTTAACAAGGCAATGGATTAGCGATGAATAGCCTTTTTTAAAATTGATGTAATCTTGACCTCCACTAAACTGGTAACAGCCCCATGCTTTTGCAGACAACAGTTCCAAATTATCACACGAATTATCAATAACCTGAAACCTACAAAAACTGTTGATTAACATTTACTGCATCCTATAAAAAATGTATAAATTATATAATTATGTGCTGAACTATAACTGTTATAATATTTAGGCTGTCGGGCTGTTGTTCAGTGATATAATTTTACACCAAGATTTCTGCTATTAAACTGTAGCTCTCATAATTATATCAACTATATCCCTTATAGTATTTCAATTGCAATTTTATGGCAATTCTAACAATGTATAAATGCTCTGTAAGATAAGACATAGTATAAGATAACACATTAATAGTACCTCATTTCCCACTAGAATCACATTCTCAATTCTAAGTAAATTGGTGTTACTTGGAGAAAGCAACCAAAATACAGCTTCCGAAACTACATACAATTATTTTGTACTCAAATATAATAATCTATATTTATTAAATTTATATTATTTGGATGCATTCTTCAACAATAATGTATATTAAAATTAAGACAGCTAATTTTAAACCCAAATTAAAATTAATTATTTAAATTTTAATTAGTTTATAAATAATTATTAAATAAACATTAATTATTTTTTAATTTAATTTAGTTAAATCCTTAATTTTTAGTGACCGTCAATCAATGAATGTTTTAGTGGATGGTTAGTGAGGATTGGTCAATAATACAAATTTTAGCTATTTTGTGTCGACGTTTTGACAATATTTATTGTCATCTTCAGGACCTGTGTATGAAATAAAATAGAAATATCAAACATAACGAAACAATTAAATATTTGGGTGAACGTGTTGGTGTATGTGAGTGTGTGCGTGCGTATTACATCTTCAAATTATCTTTAAGAAAACGAGCAAATTATAGTATGAGAGAACTTAATCTATACAGTATTACAATTTAAATTACTAAATGTAATGATATTTTAATTAATTAAACCCACAGTAATCAACAATTGGATATTAGATTGGCACATAAATTGTTTATACCTACAGCAGTCAACATATAGCAAAGTAATATATTACCTATAACTAAAACAGATTAGGAGATGTTCACTACGTAATTATTAAAAGTTATTTTTACCATGTTTCACTCCCTACCGGTATACACACGCACACACTCACATACACCAACACGTTCACCCAAATATTTAATTGTTTCGTTATGTTTGATATTTCTATTGTATTTCATACACAGGTCCTGAAGATGACAATAAATATTGTCGAAACGTCAACGCAAAATAGCTAAAAATTGTACTATTGACCGATCCTCACTATCCATCCACTAAAACATTAATTTAGTTAATTATTTAACTAAATTAAACATTTGGAGAAATATTTAGTCCATTTACTCCATGTCTAAAAAACTGTGAATGGTTGGCTGGATTGATGAATGGTGTGTTTATGAAAATGTTTATCAGTCATCTAGAACATATTGGTAAAAAATATACCAATACTTGAATTAGCACGTAATGATTTATTAAAATTATTACATGATAACAAAATCACGTCAATCATTTACACTTATAAGAGAGTGTGACTGCTTCAACCCAGTCAAAGGTTTAAACAATCAACTAACAGTAGAACCTTCAACTTAAATATTATAGTATAGCAGGATCATTTCGGAAACCTTAATAATACTAATTTCTCTATAAATAAGAATACATACTATCATTAGATATATACAATGATATATACATATAACATTAGATAAGTGAAACTTGTGAGCTAAATCCCTCAGAAATATAATGCAAAGGACACTGTAGTTTTTAAACTCAGATGTACTAAGTGTTATACGTATTATAACAGAATCGGTAGCTGTATTATGACAGCTATTGACTCACACACACTGTGTACTATAAAATGAAAACACTGGATTTTAGTTGCAGCACCTCTCCCTGACCTCAGTTCAATGTTAACTTTGATTACATTCAATAACATTTAGTTATATTATTATCAAAAAGTTTGTATAATAAAAGGAACCAATATGGTTTTCTGTGCATAAGTCTGTCTTACAAGAAAGCTTTAATGTCCTACAGCACCATGTGCTGCTACTAATAAGTTGCATTCTGACAATGGCATATTACTAACAGCAGAATTCTACATAATGCTGGAATATTTTAATTATTTTAAGTCTTATGGATTCATTAAAAACCTTTTAACTAATAAACAAAGTGATTTATCAAAATATAGACAAACACACACCAGTATATTTGAAAACAAAGACAATATATCTTATCCCAGAGACCATGATCAGAAGATTGCCGACATTGCTGCAGAAAGTAATAACAGAACACAAGTGAAAAAGTTCAAGCTATCATTATAGATTTCTTGGCAGATGGTTGGATGATACAAGATTTTCAACAAGAATAGATACTTTATAAAGACACTGGACTGATTTTGAAGGCAAAACAGGAGGGTCATTGCTCCAATTGGCAAGATGTCTGCCATGATTCCGAATTGCTGAAGAGCTACTGTGTAGAATGGGAATCCCTAACCTTGGAGAACAGATTGCTGAAAAGGTCTTGGGAAAGTGCAGATGGATGAGACATGGTTGTGCAGCTGATAGTTCCCTGAAGTAAAGTGCAATCTGTTTTGAAGGAGATGCATCATGGAGTGTCTGGAGATCTTCTTGATGTCACTAAAACATTTTACAAAATACAGAAATGATTCAGCTGGCTTCACCTTCACCGTGATGTAGAGGAATGGTGTCAGACCTGTGAAATATGTGATGCAAGCATGAGCCCACAAACCAGAAGCAAGGGAAAATGAGATAATATAACATTGTACTGCCATTTGAGAGTATTAGCATAGACACTGCTGGATCTTTCCCAGTTACTGACAATGGAAACCGGTACATCATGATTAGAGGTGACTATTTTACTAAGTGGGTGGAAGCTTAAGCAATTTCAAATCAGGAGGTTGCCAGAGTGGTAAAGGCAGTATACTATTATTTCTAATGTTGTATAGGTAGTCAGTACAAGATAAAACTGACATGAAACTGGTTTTGAGCAGGAAATTCATCTTCCTGTGATGTTCGGACCACCGGACACTCAAGCTCCAAGAGCTGGAAAAGTATTTTTAATAATTATAAAACTAAATGCAAGAAATGAATCACTTGATAAGATGCCCTCTTAGCTGAATACAGCCAGTGACAAAATGAAAATGTGGTATGACATTCATAGCAACAGAAGGAGATCTGGTTTTGAAGAAAGAGATCCAGTTTGGTTGTACAACCCAGAGCCCTGTCGTGGTTGCTCCCCAAAACTTCAAACTAACTTGAAAGGGCCTTATTCTGTGAACAAGAGTATCAACGATGTTGTTTCTTGAACAAAACAGGAAGGACGGCAGAAATTCAAGGTTGCCCATCTAGATCGTCTGGCAAAGTATTACTGCAGAGACAGTTTACCACTTTGGGACAAATGGGCTTAAGCAGGGGGTAGTGCTACGTTCACTGAGATGAGACAATTACATAAAAATTTAAGATTGTTTTTCTAGAGGCAGGACGATGTAAATTGAACACTGGGGTCTCGATGTGCAGTAGACAAACACCTCGCTGCAAGGCTAACAAAATTTCCATTCACTTCGCACATGCGCAGAACAGTTTTGTGGAGTGTTTCGTAGCGTGAACATCGGCTGCAATAAGACTGGTGAGAACAACGGAAGCATGTGTGTGACAGAGAGGGAAATAATATGGAAGTGAGACAGTAAACATTATAGCATCATCTCCCCTCTCTACTCTCTAGATAACTTAGCTATACTTGAAGGTGGGGGTAATTCATGCATTGGGTCGGTGCAGATTAGTGTTCAGGAAAGGCTGGTCGGCTTTTGCACATTTGTTGACTAGCCCAGTGCATACTGAGCCAGGATGGCAGTCAAGGTCGGGCTTTGACCCAGTCTCCAGATTGGTCTAGCTCCTGTAACTATGTAATTATTCACAGTGCACTGCTAAGAAAGTAGTACGTGTTTCTGGAACCTCTGCAGGGTGTATATAAGCATCAGTGGCTTGCTTAGCAGAGTTACAGCTGGTGATTTATTCAGTGCAGGACAAGTGATTGTTGCAGATTAGTGGAAAGTAATTATTGTGTTAATTAGATCAAAATTGTAATAAGTGACACTAATTGTTGGACAGTTTACATGAATTATTATACAAGATTGCCTAATTGATTACTAACTGTTGTTTGTGCCAAATTATAGTTTTTAATTAGTGACTTCATTGGTGTCTGTTATTTTGTGTCCATTGGACAATATGACAACCACGGCATTCTGGTGTGACTGCTATATAACATCTTATATAACATCGCAATAACATCTTAGTGCGATCCACTGGGTGAGTAACTCGCTGTACTGAACAAAACTGTCATCCTTCACAGCCAGTTAAAATAGGGCAGGAGACTAGTGTTACAACCTGCCTAGCAATTCAGATAGAATAAAGATGTACATTTCTGTTTAACTCAGTCTGTGAGTTGCTAGATATTACTCCGATTGCATTTTTGTGAAATAGAGACTGTATTAAGATCATACAGTATGAGGTGGAACCAGAACAAATTTTGTGTGTTCCTACAGGAAGAACACTTGTTTCCAGGAAATGTCATGTCTGTTATACACAAATGAGACCTAAAAAAAAATACTGGAGCCAAAGACCATTTTTATATACTCTGTTACATGGGAAAATAATGTCAGGCGACAGATTTTTATCTATTTTATCAATGTTCCATCTAAACAACAATAAACAATATGTGTCCCATAATGCCAAATTATGACCCTTTATTCAAAATAAGGCCACATGTAGATTACTTTCACAACAGATTCAGAAATCCTTTGGCTCCTTCAGAAAACCTGACTGTAGATGAAGGACTGCATGTGTTCTTTCCATGCCACATATGTTTTAGAGTTTATATGGCAAACAAGCCTAAAAAGTACAGAATGAAAATACATATTTTGGCAGAATCTAGCACTGGGTATGTATTAGCTTTTGAACCATACACAGGCTGAAATGAAAACAATTCAATAGTTTCAATGTTGGGTAGACTCCTCATTGGCTACCTTGGTAGGGACATACCATTTTTATGGACCACTTCTATTCAAGTCCGTTAGTTCATGATTTCTTTTGACAAAACAAGACTTTGGTGATAGGCACAGTCCAAATAAACAAAAAGTTCAGGCCTACAGACTTGAGACTAAAAAACTGAGGAAAGGAGAAATGACCTTCCAATATTTTTGGCATTTGACAGTCTGTATGTGGATAGACACCATTCACAGAGATGTTACCATTCTTTCTACAAATCATGCAGTGAAACAAGAGTCAAATGTAAGAGTGATAGTGAGATAAAGGTTAAACCAGATGCTGTATTAGATTATAACCTAAATAAAACTGGGTTGGATCAAAATGACCAACTTGTTAGCTTTTAAATACAAAACTCTGAAATGGTGGAAAAATTCCACATGTTTATGAGATCAGTGGTAAATCAGGGTGGCCACAAAAACCAGTGGTCAAAATTCCATGTCTTTTCCATGTTTTCCAGACCCAAATTTATGGTTTTCCAGGTGGAACTTGGCAAGCCTTTACAGACATAATATAATGACAAAAAACCACTGCTTAGGGATATTCTCTCTCAAAGACAAGAGATTTTAGGGTTTAGTGACAAAGATGACATAAAAAACAAGTAAATCTCTTCAATACTATAAAAAAAATCGTATTAAATCACTTACAAATTATAAGGTAAAATAAAAGCAAGAAGTTTTAAAGTAGGAACATTTTATTTGCTTTATTTGAACTGCATTATTACATTCAACAATCTAATAAAGAACATACATTTCTTTATTATTTTCAACAGCTCAAAAGCATAAAAACAAAATCCCTGTTAAAAACAATATCAATAAAAATAAAATTAGAACTTTGGATTCTAAAACCCATTTAACTGTAAATATTTATCACACATTAAGATCAGTGTTGTACTGCACGAAGGAAGGTTTTCTATAAAAAATCAATAAAAATAAAAACGTAACCATAGAAGCATATTAATTTTTTATGGCTGTTACAGCACTTAACGGTCATTTTTTCTGCAGCATTTCCATCTTAACTATTTTTTTGCCCTTTCTGTAGTAACCCTGTAAGTACTTGGATTACTTCATCAATTTCTCCCTTCTTTTTTTCTGTTTCAGCAATTACTTTCATTTTATTCTCCTTCAGGTCAGCTATATCTTTCAGAATTCTTTTTCTGTTTTTCTCTGCTTCAATTTTTTCAGCCTGACGCTCTCTTTCCATCTGCAGGAGCACTTCTGGCCTTGTGGCATTTAAAGATCATTGCTTTGTTATTTCAATTTTGGAGAAGCCACCACCACATTTAATGCTGTCATAAACTATTCTTTGACCCACTAACGTTTTATTTAGCAGGTTATTGACTATCATTTCTTTGTTGACAGAAAACCCACACTCAACACCGGCATTACCGTGACTAAAAATTAATACTTTTTAAATAAAATTCTGAAGATCATCGCTGGAATTACTTGTAGTAAGCAGTTCTCTCCAAAAGTGGTCAAGGCATTTAGTTTTATGATCATAGTACTTCATGACTGGGCAGATTCAGTCAGACAAAGAACTTTAAATTCTTTGAGAATTTTATCACACGTATTACCTTGCAACCACTTATTCTCTTGAAAAATTTTTAAAGTCTTATTTAATCGTTTAAAAGCAGTCTCCTTATGACCATAAATAAGGGAGGATCACAGAATGATATGGCTCTACATTAGCGAGGGGTGACTTTGTCTGTAGCTTAATGCACCATTCCATCAACATCAAAATGCATTCAGTTTTGAACTGTAAGATTTCAGAATCTTTTGCATTAGAGAGTTTTTTAAGTTTCACCCTTACGTTAAAGCTAAACTGAAACTTCTTTGGCTCTATCAGATTCTTTGGCTCCTTTAGGTTAATTTTAGCAGGACAAGACAAACCCTGTAAGAGTTCCTTTTTAACGAACATATTCAACAAGTCTGACATAAGAGCTGAAAGATCAGTAAAAAGAAAGGGACATAATGGTTCATCACTTTGATACTTAGTTAAGAATGGCTCTATCTGGTTAGCAATATAACTGAAGAAGCTCAATTTCAAAGTCAAAAGTTTATCTTCTAGGGAACTAGAAATAATCTTGTAACTATGAGTATCTGGAACCTTTTTTCGACGAGGATCGTTTTCAAGACACAACTTGAACTCTATCAAATGTGGCACCATTCGTAGTGCTCGACCGGCACACTTCCTACTTAAGAGCCATCTAATAAAACAAAACTTGAAAGGCATGAGCTCAGAGTTTGTAATACTTATATAATCACTCCTACGGGCTGGTAAATCTTTAAAAAAATTATACAAACTTCGGAGAAACTCAATAATCACTTTGTCGCCTTTGCTCCCCCTTTGAAGGCATTGTTTAATACATGCAAACCACATGTACCAATAAATATAAAACAAGGCTCCTTCACAGAACAATAAGTACACTTAGACAGCTGCATGCGCACTATCGGCAAAGCAACAATCGGACAGGCTACAGCTTGTTTGTTTACGTGCACTTGGTATGGGCCACGGGCAGTACTGTAGAAGGGGAAGCGACGGGAGCATAGGGGAGGGGGGAAGGCACCTTCGGTGAGCTTTGGAATCCTCAGAACGGAGACTGATTCACCATTACCAATGGGAAATAAATCTGTTTCCACAATAAATCTGCCTTCAAAATGTTTTATATAAACTAACGTATTGTCAGTAACCATAAAATTATCCTGACCAATATATCTGATCCACTTCTTTTTCATAACCTCATCCTTGGGAAATCTAAATGATGAAGTATCTGAACTCCTATAATTCGATTTACATCTGGGCATGCAACACGACCGACCCATTATAACAATGCTGCTTTCAAAAAAAACAGTGACTTCACTGTAAACTTAAATTTTCTACAACCACCATAACCTTTAGCACACATAAGTAGCACTAGCACGTGTTTACTTTTCACAACCAACCGTCATTGACTACTATTGATAGTTGCATTAAGGTCTGATATAATTGTAGATGGTCTTGGCAGAGGCAGCCGACTCGGGTTCGAAACGCAATCGACTTGAGCTGAGGCGGGAGTTTCAAGCACAAAGCGTAATTCATGACAGAGTAAAGACACAAATGAAGTGTGGAAATGTATTTGTGGACGATCATGGGCGTCGCAAATATAACATGAAGAGAAATAATTTAAATTACTACAAAAATTACAGGTTCTTTTTCATTTTTCCATGCAATTTTCAGGTTTTCCAGAGGTTTTCAAATTCCATTACTTTTCCAGGTTTTCAAGGTTTTCCAGGCTTGTGGCCACCCTGTAAATGCACATATACTGTAAAAACAAAAAATCAAGCTCAAGTCGAATACCTCTTGAAACTTTCATGACCATTGTTGGAGAAGGACTTGCTGACATGTCTGGTCTATAAATATTTGCTACACTGAGCGGACATATGTGTTCAACTGTAGATGATCTCACAGGAAGACATTTTCCACAGAAAGTTCCTCTGCTAAAGATAAGAAAGCAAGAACTTGCTGTTTCTACAAGGCATGTGGGATAAACAGAAGAAAGAATCAGGAAAGTTGGTTAGGACAGAAACAACATTTTCCTACCCGTTACGTGATGTGAGATTGTGTATACCAGACTTTATGCATTTCATATAAAAGCAGATTACACATAAAAACAAAAAAATTTAATTTTTTTAAATATTACATTATAATGAAGTGGAAAAGTGTTTCATGTTATTTTCTGAACTGTAACAGAAAAACTGAACTATATTATAAGTGATAAAAGTCAAAATGTCAATGTGTCATTTTTTCAAAGCTAAACACAGTATACATTTAAAAATTAATATTTTATTCATTTTATAAATTATTGACAAACTATTTGTAAATATTTGCATGTTATATGGTTTACAAATATAAGCTTGTGAAAAAATGCAGAAAAGCCCAATGCGTAGGGTAACTGATTGCACGTTTCTTGAATGCATTAAAAACTTCTTTCAAAAAACTATACACTATGTTGGATTCGTTTTTAGTTTCACTAGAAGTTTGAGGTTGACACACTGTTTAGTTTCTAGGCTAACCAGTGGCATAGCTAGGCTATTTGGTGCCCGGGGCAAAGAGATTGTCGGTCGCCTCGCCTACACAATTAAAATATCGGTATGGAGAACCATACATGACTACCAGGTTCTAAGATTTATATTTAAAATAATTTTCGAAATGAAAAATTTCCATAGAAACTACTACTTTCTACTTACTGCTTCAGCCTTAACCACAGTACTGTGGTCACTAACGTATACCACCTCACGTTATCGCACTCGATTTTCACTGATGATGGAAGTCGATGGCACTGCCGAAACATCTGGTTTTGCAGAAAACATTGTACTACGGCCAAACAGCCCGGGAAGGAATTTTACGCGTAACAGCAAACTACTTCTTTGTTGCCCATAACGTAGTACACATATAAAAAATTATTCCCTCCCCCTTCAACTATAATTTTCATTTATAGAAAATTACCCCCACCCCGTTCAACTAGCCTCTTCATTTATAGATATTTCATCTACGTTTTACAGTGGATTATTATGATCTTCTTATCAGGATACTTTTTTATCAAAATTAAGTACTTTACTCTTGTTAAAACATAAAACATTGCAGGTAAACTACCCCTTCCCCTTATCCTATCTTCACCAAAACCAACAAGCCTTGAGTCCTCTATAACTCAGGCATATATGCAAAAAATTATTTGATTCTGTTTGAATGTGCGGCAGTTATCGTTCATCATAGAAAAAATTACCCTTGTTAAAACATAAAATGTTGCAGGTAAACTACCCCTTTCTCTTAACCAATCTTCACCAAAATCAAAAGAGTTCGAGTCCTCTACAATTTAGGGAAGTATGCTACAAATTATTTGATTATATTTGAATTTACGGCAGTTATCGTTCATCATAGAAAAAATTACCCTTGTTAAAACATAAAACGTTGCAGGTAAACTACACCTTTCTCTTAACCGATCTTCACCAAAATCAATAGTCCTCTACAATTCAGGACTGTATGCAAAACATTATTTGATTCTGTTTGAATTTGAGGCTGTTATTGTTTGCCATAGAAAAAAATCTACACACACACACACACTTTTCGAAAAATTATTTTCTTCATGTTTTGAGGGTGGTACAATCAGAATCAGCCGTTATCCCAAACACGATTTTTTTTGCCATGACCATACTTCCATTTCCTTATGGAACATGGAAGTAAAAAGGGAATGAAAGAGCAAAAATGAAGGCCCTGCCAGTGAACAAAATACTTAATAAAGACAAATGTGCAGATTTTTGTATGAAAGCACATCCAGCAAACGTCTTAAGAATCTTTGTTAAGTCAAAATTAAGAAATTAGATATTATAATATTACCAGTATTCAGTTTGTATACATTTATTAGTAACAAAATAGGCTATAAAAATATAGTAATATAAAAAATTTATAACACAAAATGTTCTAATAAACATGCAAATACCTTGTAGATCTAAAGGGCATCGTCAAAACAATATCCTAAAGCAACATAAAGTTAAACAAAGAACTACATTAAAAGTAATAAAATTAATCACTTACCATTACAGGTTAATGGTTTTGTCTTCTAATAAAAACTTAATATTTTTTAAATATTTAATAAATATTTAAAACGAGACATTTTAAAATGTAACTTCCCTGGTCTTAATTGCTGAAAAGTCAATTATTAAATCACTATAGTCTAAAGACGAAGCAGTGTCATTTTCAATTGAAATATCACTAGATTTAATACCCTGTCTTGATATGTTGTTTATCATAGGTACGATTTAATCAATTTAAGTTTACTATATGATCTTTCACAAGAAGACACAGACACCGGTAAAGTAAGAAAACTGTTTAAAGCTGTTGCTAGTGTTTTGTAGGCTTCTAATCCCATTGAAGAAATGTATTGTAGCAGTCCCTGTCAAAGAGCCACTGTTACAGCATAATTTGTTATCATAATGAACCATAATTACTATGCCTGAGTATAAACAGACTAATACAGTTTATCACGCAAGGTTTATGACAACAGACAAACTGGATGGTTATGCTTCTTTTATGAAAGGAATAACTTAGTCATTCAAAAAAAACAAGTTGTTTGTAGCTTTATAAACAGAAAACAATGTTTTCAAGTCTATGCTCACTTTGCCACCCCCTAGATACGCTGCCCGGGGTGGCTGCCCCCCTGGCCCCCCTTATACTACGCCTCTGAGGCTAACCATTATTCTGATAACACAGCTACAAACAATATTTTTCTAACAGCACTCACGAAAAGTTACAAGTAGACTCAGCCATTTCAGATCAGTTCAAGGTTATTTATCCCCTCCATCACTGATAGGTGCTCCATATAGTGCACATAAACACATTCCAGTTATTTAATAACCACTTCCCGTATATTCAGAAAGAGTAAGTGAAAATGACATGCATAGAGACGGAGAAGGTTTAGTGCTGACACCCCAAGTAAAGGAAGGTTAATTGAGTGAAAGCCCATCTGTAAGAAAATTTTAACACAAAGGTCACAAGCATTTTGGTAACCCAATAAAAACTGAAGAAAATAGGAAACTGAAGAAGTAAGTCTTGAAGCAATAAGAGACTTCCATGAGTATTCAAGGCAAAAACAAAATTAAGCATATTTGAAAATAATGGTAAGACAGTTCTGTTATGTGAGTTGTTGACAAACTACAAACCTTTGTCAACAGCTGCTTTGGAAGATAATTAAACATCCACTGGCCAGAAATTTCAAATAAAGATCTATAGACCAATTTAATAAAAAAGAAATAGAACAGTGAATAAAGTGAAAAAAATATAATTGGTTGAGGGATACCTTAAGAGAGTACAAAAAAAAGCATAAGTAACCAGGGACTTGATTAGATACGGCAGAGGTTAATGAAAGCCAAGGGCAAGGAAATAAAGGCCAATGAAACTGGCATCATGCACTAGAGAAAGAACTGATGGAGGAGGGTAAAACTTTCAGAAAAACATAGGATTTGGTCATGAATTGGATCCATTTGAGGGTCCTTGTAAATACTCTATGTTCTACATGAAATGAAATGTCAGGTAAGATACCACTAAATATAAATTGTAAGTTATTTGATAATTAAGTGCTTAGAATAATCTACTGGTGTGAATGTGAGAATTTCTAACACCTCCTTCTTGCTTGAAAACATGTCTTAGTGATGACATGTTACAAATTTCTTTCAACTTACAAATTTTCCTTTCTAACACAACTTTTTATCAAATGGCCTGAACATACAGCAGACGAGCCAACCATTCATGAAAGGCTTGTGCTGAGTAAATTATAAAGCAAAAATTTATTGCTAGTCTCAACTATTTATACTGTCAACAGTCTCTATCAACTTTATTATATGCAGAAATTATATATTGGTTGATGTTTATGTGTCATACAAAATTAGTCTGTATTTTAATACCTTAAATATACACATATATTATGTTTAAAAATGTACATTTCCATTATAATATTTAATTATATACATAAACCTTCTTTTGTTACTTTATAATGGTTCAAAACATTTCATCACATTAGACTACTGAATATTGTAAACTAAATACAGTATAACATTATACTGTTACCCATAGTCAATTACAGTGCACCCATATTTTTTCTTTACTCACCGAACATGCCAATCAAATAGATATTCCTTATATTGCCTTACATGTGGAGGGTCTTGGCAAGTATTTAAATACTCTGTAAAATGTCCTCTCAAGTAATTACCAACAGACAGTGGTGGTTCAGCATCACTGTTGTAAAACTGTTCACATTCTTCTAGAATATTCCCAACAACACCACATACTTCTTGGACCAGTGACAGAGAGATTTCGGATCCATCATACTGTAGATAACCACCTGCATACAATTTTTTGACTAAGATATTCCTTAACTTTAGTTAACAGCATACCATAATCATGTAATAAAAATATAAAAGGATCTTGCTAATTTGTAATCTATATATTATATATAGAAATTAGTAAGTGCTTTGAGCTGCAAAACTCAAAATAACACTAATTATTACAAAATTTGTACAAAATATATGTATTATTACATAAATTTGAATACTACGTAAATTTTTCAATTATCAGAAAAATTATAGAAACCCTAGCTATTCTATTATCTTTTTAGTAAGGTAACAATTGTAAAGCAGACAATCATATTACTTTTCTACTATTATGAATACAGTAAATTTTAACAGTTACAACTACCACATTGATTTTTTAGCCAAGTAAACAACAATGCCAAAGTGACAAATAATTTAGTCTAGCTTTTAACTTTATATAGCTTTCCATAGAAATCTATTTAGCTATAGATAACTTACAAATGTACATAAGTGATAATAATTTGTATGGTTTTTTTCAAACAAAGCTTACAAAATTTTTGAAGATGGTCCAAAAATTCCAAAGAGTGTTCAGAGAAATTATATTTTGTCAAATTATTAAAGATACTGAGTTTGTATTTTGCATAAAATTCCGTACAATTTAATGGCCCACATAGACTTTTACAATTTTTTCAAAATTTGACTTCCATTTTTGGCCTGTGAAGCTGCTGAATTTAGAAAATTTTTGGTGTAAACACTACATACAGAGTTGGATTAACTTGAGTCCATTGAGTCTGTACTTGACATAGAACAATTTCTACTCATGTTTGAACCACTTTCTAGCCCTGTTGTCCCAAAATTTTTTAATTTCCAAAACTGAACTCTTTGGAAATATTCTTTCATTCCCCAAACAGATATTTACAATGTTTTCAAAATGTTGGCCTCTCATAGTTTCCACTTTCCCCCAATTTTGGGGATGATCAATCTAAAAAACAATAGGGGTCTGTGGTAAAGGTGGGATGATACTCCTGCAACTGGTATTTTATAACGGTTACTTTTGTAGAACAGCTCTAATGGTTACTGAAAAGTCAAAAAATCTGTTCCAGTTATTTGATTGACCACCCAACCCAACTAACAAGTAAACAAGTACAAAGTGGCAGTTACTGCTACTAAATACTAGCTTCTGAGCATGTGCCGATTGCCATACAAGTACGAACGAAGCAAAATAAAGCAGGTTGCGAGGTATTGAGAAGGTCTATGCCAGTGAGACAAAGCTGTTTTTCATTAATGAACAAAATTCATACCGAAATTACATTTATTCTCCTGTGTTATGTAGATATATCATACAGATTATAATAACAAATTATATATTATACTAGTCACCAACTTGGTAAATTTTGAAAAAGCGAATTATATTGTGTTATAACCTACAGAGTGGCTGACATGCCATGCAGTACTTTTTGTTAATGTGATTTTGGAGATGATTTTAAAGTCACTGCATGTCTCAGTTTACTCCTAGTGAAAACTTAAATTATTATTCCCAAAGGGTGATGGGCCTATAAATTCTCTTGTTTCTTCTTTTCTTTTAAACAGTAACAGCTTAATAAAGTCACAGTGTAAAGTAACACTGTTAATTTTTTGTTTCAATTTAATCCTTTTAACAAATTATATAATACACTTCAAAACTGAAATTGTTTTTGTGTTAATATAGTTTTATACATTGCCACTGGTAAGAAAAAGGTAAGATAATTTGTAATTAAGATGTCAGCCTACTTTTGGAGCCTATAATTTCTTTATTTATTACCCTTCATTGTCATTTACTAAATCTTTAATTAGAATATGAAGTATTCTGGTATTTTTTTTAGTATAAATACTGGTAATCTAATAATATATATTTTGAAATTTTTGAGTCTAAGTATTAAAAAATGAGTTTTTTCTGCTTTAAAAAGTACTGGGTAGTTGAAATTTTTTTTACAATTAGTATAACTAGTATAGTAAGATAAAATTAAATTGTAAGAGATAAAATTATAAGTTTTTTACTAAAGTGATATACATTAATACTATTCTGTACTGAATTAAACAAACCCCAGAATGAAATAATTTATTTAATTATCAAAAAATTATGAATCTGTATGATGTAATAACTTATATCATAGCAAGTAGAAGAGAAAGTGAGATCACTCTAGGCGCACGCTATAGTCGTGAATAGGGCTAGCGGTGACCACGGTAAACTTCGGTGCTGCGATCGCTGGTTGTTGTAGTTGAGATGCTAAGCCTATTAGCCACGTGCAAAAAAGAGCTGTGTTTTATGTATTGTAAAAAGTGTGTTTGTGCGTCTTATTATTTATATTGTGTTCAGTTGAAATTAATTATAGGTTTGAATGATTTTCAAACATTCTAAGCAATAAACATGTGATAATTTATAGTAAAAATCCTCAGAATGTATGAATGGTTATAGTAATGATTTGTGTGTGTTATTTTTCATATACGGGTAGTTTTAGTTTCAGTTAACAGTGCGTGTGAAAAATTTATGTAGTAGTGCAGTTATATAGAAGTTGTGTGTTAAAATATATAATAGAAATGCCGTCCTGTTTTGTACCTGGATGTAGGAATGGGTATGGTAAAAATTCCTACAAAGGAAATCATTTCTTTAGACCTCCCAGGGACGAAGATCATTTTGCAAAGTGGGTGAGGGCAATTCTCAGGAAGGACAAATGTCTTACACATAAATCTTATATCTGTCAAGTACATTTTAGGGTTACTTAGGATTTCTCTAAAAAGTACTCTGGAGGCATCTGAATATTTGTGGAGCTAGAAATTTAAATATGTACTTACTGCAAAATTCAATCAGGATCCTATAGAATGCCATTTTGGGATTCTCCGCTCTTTGTCATGCGATGACCATCCATCTACAGATGACTTTCTACATCTTCATATGTTGCAGTCTGTATATGTTCCACTTAAACTTACGTTAGCAAAAGGAGCAAACTGTGAACCGAAAAGTGAATCTTCACTCACTTTTTTTGTAAATCAAATCTGTGAAATGTGTAAGGAGTAAAGAAAATGAAAATAAAGCCCTCAAGAAATCAATGGAGTTGCTCATCAAGGAAAAGGTAGTTTTAAAGGACTCAGAATGCTACGATTGGGCAGAGGAACTACCTGAGCTTAAAACTGGTGCTCCGAAAGAATGTCTCTTGTATCATTTGGTAGGGTACATAGTGAGAAAACCATCTAGAATTACTGACTGTGGTGACTGTGCTGTTACACTGAGGAACGATTGTCCCCCTAATCTACCTGCTGCTGTGTGGACAAAAATAAAAGATTACGGAACTATCGAAGAAATATCTCATTTAACGCACCCTTCAAATGATGTTTATCATATACTGTTGCAAGCAGAAACAACTGTTACAATAAACCTTATTTCACCAAACAGCATGTGGAGGGATATTTTTTATGAATGTTTGGATGAAACCAAAGAAATTAATGTGCCCGCAACAGACAGCGTAGGATGTTGCCGTGAACACACACACACTAGCAGTTGTAGGGAAGCTAATTTTCAAATATATCCAGTGCCGATTCTTTTTCCGTACGAAGGAAATACGTAGAGAAATGACCAGTACAAAATCGGCTAAATCCTCTCGGAGATTTTCGAAGGTTTCGAACTGCTGACATCCTAGGGTGAGTACATTGTTTAAATCTTATATCCTTTTGTACTTGTACGCATTGCAGTGTATCATAAATATAATTTTAATTGTTACAACATGTAAAAACAATTCACGACAGTTTCAAATAAGTATTATTTAATACAGAATTGTGTTTGTTTTAAAACTTATCAGCATGCTTCACGCTCGCGTACACAACAATGGGTGATGCTAGCGCCACGCTGCGGCGAACCACAGTAACTAGCTAAGTGATCTCACATTCTCTTCTACTTGCTATGCTTATATTAATAATGTATATTTAATGATTTAATAAATATATTCCTACGAAGTAAATATTATGTATATAAATTATATATAAAAATATACAATATAAGTAAATGTTTAATACATAATAAATATATAATGAAAATAAAATTTATTTTATACATTATATTTTATATCATTTAATAAATACATTTATATATTTGATAAATTATTATTTACAATAATTTATGTACAATATATGAATTATTTTACAATACATTATAATATTATAGTAAAAACAATATAAATTTTTTTTTTTATATATAAAAATGTATATCATAATTATTAAATTATTTAGTAACACACTTATCTTGTTAATAATGTAATAAGATAATATTCGATTTTTCAGCAATGCTAATTGTAACATCATGACATACTTTATAAACTGTAAAAATGTCAAAAACACGTACTTAATAAACTGTAAAAAAGCGTCCCAACTAACCTCTAACAGTGTGTAACAGTAAGTATTTGAAAATAGAGCTGAATAAAATACTGGTTTAAAAGTAAGCATCACAAGGAACCAGTATTTGTACAGTTACTTTTTTGGAATGGTTCATTTGTAACTGCTACTTTCAAATACTGGTTTAGCACACCTCAAGTCTGTGGGGTAAAAGTATAGACACATTTCTAGTTTTACAAAAATGAAGTGACGCATTCAAAAGTTGTCTTGAGACATCTCCCAAACAGACAGATAGATAGAAAGACAGCCAGTTAAATGCCAAATGTTCGAGTTAAAACTGAGAACTCACTTTGCTCATTTAATTATGACATAAAATAAATATACTAATGTTTCTTAAAATTTGTATATGAATTGATTGACACAAAATGTTTTTTTGACAATTACATAATGCTTTTGAAAATTCGATAGCATTATTCTACACATTTCTCGATTAGCACAGCACATACCGAAATGACATGGCAGTCAAGATCAGGCTTTTAGCTAGTCTCCAGATTGTTCCAGCACCTGTAATACATAATTATTCTTGATGTGCCACCAGGAAAGTAGTAGATGTCTCTGGAACCTCTGCAGGGTATAGCAGAGTTACAGTTAGCAATTTATTCAGTACAGATCAAACGATTGTTGCAAATTAGTGGAAAGTGATTACTGTGTTAATTAGTGCAAAAGTGAAATAAGATGACATTAATTGTTGAATGATTTAAGTTGAATTATTGTATAACAGTCCCTTTGTTGATTACTAACTGTTGTCTCTGTCAAATTAAAGTTTGTAATTAGTGACTTCATTGGTGCCTGTTATTTTGTTTCCATTGTACAATACAATGAAACATTGGGTCAGAACCGTGGAAATGAAGGACGCTTCATATAAGAGTTTCACACTGACGTCTATCCATCCCATGGATGGACTGGACGTTCTGGATGTCCGTGCAATACCATTTCACACTGAGAACTTTCATCCAACGGATGGACGGATGTTTTATTGTGCCAGTCCCTACTCCCATGTCAGTATCGTTTACCGGCCCAAGCTGTGTAGTATGCAATATGTCCTCCTATCAGGTGCTTTGGTGTCAGAGTGATTTAGTGAAAAGTGTTCCATGAAATGATGAAAGCTCAAGTACTGACGAGAAAAATGTTGTTTTGTTATATTCAGTGAGTAACAGGTCATATTGGGTGCACCCAATCCATAAAAAAAGAGGAGAATTTGGTGAGTACCATCATTTGATGAAAGATTTACAATTAGATGAAGATAAATTCAGAGCATATTGTTATGACATTACAGAACAGTCTACGTGTTTGTCGAATGTGCCAGAAGAATCTTGCTCTAATGTATGTGGCATACGTGACTGTCAACGCATCCGCGAGTTTTCTCGAAGCCGCCAGCTGCACGGACTGTGTCAAGGCCGCAGTTAATTATGTAGTTCACACGGGCGCTAAGACGCAATTAGTAATGTTCTGGTCTGTGAGCAGAAGTATAAATACATGGCGGCAGCGGCCTTAGTTTTCAGTATAGTGGCGATATATTTATAGTGCGGTTCGAGAATTATTGTCGGGCGATTACAAACGATATTACTGTGTGCATTCAAGTGGTTATTAGTTAAGTGTTGTGTTTTATAATCGGACATATATTGTAATACAATTGTGTTTTAATATTAGTTGACATTTATTTGTGTGTGAACAATTTTTATTTGATTTGTTATAAGAGACTGTGTCGTTAATTGCGAACTGTTAACTGTGAAAATTAAAGCTGGTGATTAGTGACTTAATTGGTGTCTTGTACTTATTTTGTTTTCCACTGTACCTACGACGATCAAGTAGACCGTCGTAACAATATTTTAGACTTGAAAAGAGCCTTTCAATGAAGTTAGATAAGTACAAACAAAGCAAAAGTGAGAAGGACCAGCAACCAGTTGAGCACATGGTGCAGCTGTTAAGTTGCCGTGCACATGTGCAGAATTAAATGTCCATGAGGACATTCACAAAGAATCACCCTGCAAGCATTTTAAAACATCTGTCCACTGGACACCTTGGACGCCCTTTGGATGAATGTCAGTATGAACTGTCTCACTTGACAAGCCGTTGAATGATCTTTTTTGAAGATTCATCCATTCCATCCATGAAATGGATGGATGTGCGCTTTGAAATGACCATTATAAACTAGGTTTACCTTCTCCTTCATTTGAAACTATGTCAGAAAGCAGCCCATTTTCATATGACAATTTATAGACTTCATTCCCTTGGCCATGAATCCATTGAGCACCCAATTCAACACACATATCCTCCTCAAGCTGAACAGAACAAATTCTTCCTCCTGCTTGACTCTGAGCTGTAACGTAATAAGACAAAAAAATATATAGTAACAGTGAGTACATTTACAAACTACACAATTTGCAAACTCTTTCCAATAAATTTTACTTCTAATGGTTCAAAATATCTAACTAAATTAGAAATTTCTCTAAACATAAAATTTTTAATTTTTGAAAATGTAAATGACAAATTTCATGTATTTTGGGAAATGACAAATTTTTTCCAGCTATCACAGCTAAGTTTACATGCTACTAACACTGTAGGAAATTAAAATTTGTATGAATATTATAGCAAAAAATATCATCTGCACTACAATATTATGTTTAAATGTTCTAATAATAGAATATAAGAGTATTACAAGCTTATAATTCATGACAATATTAGTAAAGTCATTATTTTATTTGTGTTCAAAAAAGATATGTTACATTATCATGAACGAACACACACACACACACACACACACACACACACACACACACACACACACACACACACACACACATTTGTCAATATGAATTGAAATTGTACATCTGTTTCAAACAAACTGAGTAAATAAATGTTCAAAACCAATATTTACCTTCAAGAATAATAATATTTTTAATACCACTAAGCAGCAAAGTTCTGGCTGCTGCAAGTCCAGCAATACCTGCTCCCACAATCACTACGTCATAAAATTGGTCACTTTTTTCTGTGTAGTTGCCTTCTGACCTGAAAATAAAGTAACTATTTGTTTCAGTTTGTTGATTTCATGCAGCTACAGTTTTAAAGCTAAATTTAATCATATATTTATTGCAACATATCAGAGAGAACAACATAATACAGTAACAGTACAATTTTTTTAATAAAAGAAATAAAGTTATTGAGAATTTCCTACCAACACCGAGCAACCTTTTACCAACAGCATTATAAAATCTTCACAATCATTTAAAATTTTTTGAATATCAGTTTTTAGAAACACTGATTTTTCACTTTTCACTGTTATTTCTTCACTTTTAAATATATTACATATAAAAACACTTTTGAATATCTTCTTACACCAATTATAATGAAGCCTCAGACATGTACTTGTGGATCATAAAAATAATATATAAACGTGTGTGTGTGTGTGTGTGTGTGTTTCCACACACATGCACATGCATGAGACAGAGAGAGAGAGATGTGTACTAAGGGGACCCGGTACACAGTAGTTTAGACTACTGCCAGTTGGCAGTAAGCAGTAGTTTAGACTCAGGAGTACTGCAGTAAGGAATGAGCTATATAATACAATATTGTACATGATGTTCAAATTTATTTTGTAACTTTTTTTTATATTACATTTAAACAACATATACAGAATTCTTTACAAAGAAGTCATTAATTCTATCGATAATTATAATATATCTATCATTAACCTTATAATAATTTTTGTACGTGAATTTAAAAATATTATATATGAAAGAAAAACAATTACATATGTTTCATTCTAGCACATTTTTTTGAAGTTTGTGTAGTACTAAACTTAATTATGTATAAAAAATATACAAAACACACTTACTAAAACTTTAAAGTAGCTACTCGCAGAAACACTGTCTTTTTTAACAAGTGATACGTGAGTGGGAAGGAGGAGATAGAGAGAGTGAGGGGGAACAGGAGACTGGGTACAAGTGAGCAGATAAGTCTTCGGATCATCTCAATTTTTTGTCTGTACACAATTAGGTAGGTCACAAGCTGTGTTTAATCTTAATATAAACTTATCACTATAATTTTTAATATGCCTGTTATCAGAGACCATTAAAAATGTCAAATTTCATTATCAGTGTAAAAACAAAGTGTGCTATTTTTTAAAGCAGCCCTTGAATTCATTAAGATAATACAAACACATAAGCCATTATCCACTACAACTTTACTTCTTGATTCCTGTGGCTATTACAAGCAATTTTTTAAATGCTGAGATTACTCCACCTGAGTCTCTATTATGTGGTATAAATGTAACATCTTTCTCAAAAATTTGTTAATAAGAAGTACTCATTACTAGGAGGCATTACAGTTATGTAACATTCTAAGTTAGTAAATTTTATTTGCCTCAAACAAAATAAACAAAAGGCTAAACATTGTTCATTACTTTTGTACCTTCTTACCCAAAAATAATGTGCAATCAATTATTTTATTTCAAATAAGTTAACAACTTACCATATACCTTATAGAGAAAAATCTGACGATTCAGTTAGATTTTGTAGGTAATTGTAGACTAGCTAAAATTAGTATATAAAATATTTAGTTGCAAATATAAATTACCTAACACAAAGCATTTAATACAGTTACACAGCACAGAAACTTTCCAGAACAGAATAACTTTTGTACAAAAGAAAAACAGTAAAACCTCTACATTTTATTGTCATATATATTAATAAAACCAAACTACATACTTTCTGAGTACTTATAATACCCTAGGTACTGTGTATATTGAGGATTTAAAATACCCTATTATACAACTGAGCACGATTCAGTAAGGTTTGAACTTATAATTATTACTGCAAAAATTAAAAACTGCAAATTCATCCCAATTTCATTACTGAGAAGTTTGAATTCTATTAGTGGAGATAATTATATTGCTATTTTTAGTAAAATTTTATGGAGCTCAAAATAAATTAAAAAAAATTAATTATTTGGAAGAGATTTTGTAACTTATTTAGAAGTTCAGATGTATTTCTAAAGAGCTTATAATAGTTCACTTAATTTTATTTAAACAATATTTCACATTACAACCACATGCACAAGTGTTGCTTGTAAGTTACAGTCACATATGCACATGTCATCATCATCATAAATTTACTAACTAGAACAGAATTTAGATTTAAATAAAATACACAATAATTGTTGAATAAAAAATAATAACTGGATACTTTCCTTCATCAAGTCTTTCATAAAAAGAAAAATGTAGTAACATATATTATTTTATCTTCCTGCTTCAACAGGATATATATGAGAATATGGAAGTTTTTAATATTACAATATTTATCTTTTCATTCAGTACATGCATGTGAAATGGTTATAACCACTATTATTGAGAGACAGTAAGAGTTGTATACTGTATACTTTATACCTAAGTGAGTTATGTTATCATAGTTAATATTTTATCTAACACTAATCTCACCACCATATCTCACTTAGTGCTTTTATAAACATGGGCTTTGCCTTTTTTAACTGTGGACCTTGTTTTATAGAACCATATTTTCCTACCACAAAATTATCAGATAATGTAAAAATAAAAAAAGTAATATAACTTTAAAAGAATCAATTTTAAAAACTATAATGCCACATATGATACAGTTAAAATATATTGATTTCTGTATTAACACATATAATAGAATACAATTTTAATCAAACATAACAGTCTATAAATAAACAACAATATAGTTAATCAAATTTATAAAAAATAATCATGACTCATAATAATAAAAGCTGTATATTCATCTTAATATTGCCAATTAATGTCTTATTAACTATTGACAGTTTGATGTAGCATTTGAAACATAATTTTATGTACTTATGTGATTACTAAAAAAATTAGGTTCTTATAATAAAATTATTACAAATATACTATAATCCCGCTAGTTATAGATATCAAATGCCCAGATGATAACTTCCATTAAATTATTCAGTTTAATTTTCCATTTTATCATCCAATAGTATCATCACTTGTGCTCAAACTTGAAATTTTATTCCTGGTTCATAACTGCATCACAGTGAACATTTTTTGAACCTGAACAATACAACATTTATAAAACACTGAGTTAGAAATTATTAATATCAAGCCACTAATGTAGAACCAACAATATGACCATATTAGTTTTCTCAGTACTAGATAACTTTTTTATTTCTAGATGAAGAATGTCTCTTAACAGATTCTTTACTTCATTTGAAATAGAAAAATACATAGTTTAACATTTTTCTAGTTAATAAAAATTCTTAAACTAAAAGAATTAATAAAATACAGTGTAAACATAAACCCAATGACATAATTACAACCACAGCACTATTAGTCCACATGTTATCTGAATATGGTTAAACGATGCCAAATAAATAACAATACACATTACTGTGATACCAGTACCCAATATGTGCATAGACGGTATATACACACAATTTGAACAGTAGATACATTAACCCTAGGTGATACTTTATTACATTATTCTTAGCTACATATATGAAAACTAAATGAACATCAATTACATGCAATTTTCAGGATCTAGGATCAATAAATTTAGCGATTTCTATATTATCACACTATGTCAGAAAGTACATGTTTTGCTTCTTAACATTTATATTATGTTATAGTATATGATACTGTAAATTCTAAATGACCACTATTAGGTATATCATTACTATAATAAATATTAGCAACCACTATCTATTTTTTGTTGACCGTATAAAGTAGAATTGATGAATATCAATATAGAATCTAAAATATCTTTCAAATTATTATTGATAAAATTTACCTGTAATTTCAGACAAAATTTGTTGTATACTAGGGAACCCCCAACCCACATTCAAAGTAATGTTATGAATATATCAAGTAATATTGTAACTGGTATTATTAAAACTATTTAGAATAGTATGTAGGTTATCACACTCATATAGATAATGTCTTTACATATATTGATATGCACTATTGGGAGACACTATTTATATTATATATTGATAGACACTACTTATAGAATACACTAGAATGTTCTGTCTAGATGTACTTTACATTGATGAGTAAACATAGTTTGTTTTAGTTTATGCGCCTCGAACAACCTAGACTATTCCAGTAGTAAGGTAAGCTGGTGAATGACATCATTACCAATATTATAAAAACAGTAATAGAGTCAAGAGTCAGTCTTTATTGAGATTTTGATTAAGTGAGTTATAGAATTTGTGTGTGATACCACATTTGTGAATCAGTATTATATTATATTTGTATGTTATAACCTATAAGTCACTGCAGGAAGCACAAAACAATTAAAATTTATTTTTACACAATGACAGTTTGTAATGCCAAAAAATAGTTATAATTTTTCCAAAGTAGCACTGATGTCTCTAGCTGGCACAATCTTACAGTCATTTTCCTCGCTGAGCTTGAGAAATTTTTTTATTTCACTGAATTTTTACTTTTCAATACTACATAATTCGAAAATTTCATACTTATATTAAGTAACATTTTACTGCGTGTGAACAAGTTTTATTTGATTTGTTGTAAGAGACTGCCTTGTTAATTACGAACTGTTTAATTGTGACAATTAAAGCTGGTGATTAGTGAGGTAACTGGTGTCTTGTTTTGTTTTCCACGATCAGTAGACCATCATAAGAATATATACAGGTGGCAACCATTGCCCTTACCAAACAATTTAAAACATATATTATAAATATATTACTACTGACTCTGAAGACTAATTTTTTATTGATAAAAATATTAAAACTTTTACCTTGTAGCCTGAACTAGTTTTTGCTTATTACAAGCTTCATCAGAGGCTGGTGCTAGGAGTGTTGTCTGTCTTGTTCTTGGTGATGGCGCCATCATTTGAAAGATTGATGTTGTACGTGTGTGTGTTGTGATATGTTCTAATAAAATGTGTGATTTGAACTGTGCCTGTTCTTGAAATCTTGAACTATTCAAATATATCACCACACACACACACACAACATCAATTTTAACATTTTTACCAATAAAAAATGTGTGGTCCAAGTCAGTAGCAATAAATTTATAATTAATTTATCAACGGACACGTCATGGACAACAAAATCCAAGAATTTAAAGCAATCACAGCAGTAATATAATAACTCAGACCACCACCTTAAAACGGTGCACCCATAGGCAACATATTAATGCACAAAGAACATACATGGATATTGTAACGGAACATATCTTCACCGTACATTTAAAAACAACTATAAGGAATAAAACACTCATTAACTAACACAAGAACACCTAAGAGATGAATGATAAATGAATAACCGTGTACTAAATGTTATATCCGGTCCACGAACTAATTAAAATAATTAAATCAGCAAACAAAGAATAATAAATAGTAACGAAGAAGAAAAATAGAAGACAACATAGTAATGTGATTAACCAATAACCCAATAGATATGGTAAGTGAGAGGACAAAACCGAATTATAATGACAACAAACACTGACCAGATACTGAAGATAATATGAATAAACACAAATAAAGCGATAAGCGAAGAAGAGTTAACAAATATATTATACAATGTGCCAATAAGTGTACCAAGAGAGAATGAAACAAATAAACAAGGAGTCTACAGAATTAAGAAACAGTAAAGAGACACAGACATGGACAAACTATTACTAAAGACTTGACCATGACAAAAACTCTTTATTCTAAGATGAAAATATAATTAATCAACAAATAAACACAATGAAATAAGATATTGGAATATAAAAATGAGTTAGTTATCACAGCAATAACAGAATACCATGCATACTTTTAATACAAGCAAACCCAATTAAAATAAATAAAAGAAAACCTGCTAATTACCAGTAAACATTTAAAGATAACGTGAAAAAATAATAAATAATGGTTAACAAGAGCAAAAGTGTAAAATAATAACCTTAAAACATTGAGATCAGGGAGAAAAGCATAGACCATTGTTGTCAAACAAGGGGGTCCCAAGTAACCTCAATTATGGTACAAATCCACTTGTAATTAGAATAAACTAAGATAAAAAATTGTAAAACTAGTTTAGGTTATACAATAATAAAAATAGACATTATAAAGACAAACCTAATGCTATGATTTAGTAATTAAAAGTGATATGTGTGGTGTTTAACGTAATTACACAGACTGAAATTGGACAGAAAGATGTACCCATTAAACACACTCAGAATTCCCACAATATTGTAAACCAGAAAAGAACAGTGACATAAAGGTGTACTGCAATATGTAATACTACTATTATAGTATAAAATAATGATAATGAAATATTAATTAAACCATAATTATGAAAAATTAAGGTAACTGTCTGACTACACTAGATGCAAGAAGTATTAGTGAATTATTCTTAATCTCACATATAATAATAGGAGGCTAACCATTATAAAACACTCTTTAGACTATTGTAACGGTACAGACCGATGGGGTTTTGTAAGTGAAATCTTTTCAATATTATTTGCAACTAAGAAATTACGGTGAATAGACTGTAGCGTAGAGACGGGTGTGAATTGGCATTGGTATGTGCAGATTGCAAAGCCCGCGCTTTCAACCGCGCACACAGTTGGCCAAGTTTCTCACGCTAATGGCACGAACTGGTACATTCTTTCTGGCCCAGTGCGCGGAAAACAAAGGCAGTCGACGAATAACATCTGAAGGCAGCGGACGCGGGCAGTGGTATACGATGCCAGCCGGGCAAAGTTTTATCTCGTTCGCCTATAAAAAATGGTAAAATAGTTAAAGCAGTCTATTGAGAAACCTACCCCGGCCGGGCGTTAACACATAGACTCGTCAGCCTAAAACTTCAGCTTGTAATTGTAAAGTATTAAAATGTGGATAAATTTATAATATAAAGTGGAATTAAAAACAATGTGAGAACAAATTACCTTACAGTGACATAGAAAACAAAATGTGAGAACTATTTTCGGACATGTGAGTGAATAAACCCACAGAGTACAACACGGGTCGACTAGGACGTACAGAGAAGTAACAGTGCAACTTTCTTCTTAATTCTTGCCGTAATTTTTATAAAGCGCTAAATGTAAAGTATGGGGAAAATTTAAATATGTGTGTATGAGAGAGTGAGCAAACTGGGCTGACTTATATAATCTAATTAAAAAATAAATAAATATGTAATGTTGACATAATAGTATAAGTGGCATAGCCAAGTAGGTTTTAATAACGTTTAGAACAGATGTAGAAGCAAATGAAGAGAGAGGAGAACAAAGAATGTCATAACAATAAATAATAATAAATTAACATTTTATTTCACTTGATATATGTGTGTTAGAATAATCATTTCAAGTACCTGATTTCATTTTCTGTGCTGGTAAATTCGCTATACGAAATAGGGTTACACCACTAGACAATCTGGCCAGAGAGTTGACAAATAAAAGGTAAGTGGGAGTTTGTGATCATTTTATAAATATTTAATAAAAATAATAAAACATGACACTATAAAGACCATTTATACACAAAAGAACAACTGAAAATTGAGTATATCATTAACCATGAACCAAATCATAATGACACATGGCATACTAAAACTATGAATAATAAATAAAACTAAAAACAAGAAACTAATTATATTTGAAGAAAAGCTTAGATATCCAGAAGTTGTAATGGACATCTCAGAATGACTATATCACAGTAAAAAATGGACAGAGCAAATTATTTAAATAAAAAGAGTGAATCAAATTAACTATGCTCTAGGCCAAAGGAAGCATAGACTAAATATTGTAATTTTATTAATTTTACACAATTATTGTAGTAGAGATTATCATAAAAGGACGTGAGAGGAACCATATGGTTGAAATGTAATCACCATTTGTTCAATTTCCATAATTAAACATGTAAAATCATAAGAAATATGTAATAGTTGTAAGTGAAAAACATTAACTTTTTAATTAAGACACCCACATATGTCTTGTGAGGACTTATTTTAAAGAACAAATCAATTGTAATAACATGGTGTGGCTATATCAAGTATTACTAGTAACACAAGGACGTTAAACCAATTTTAAAGATATTCTGTTTATTTTGGGCAAAACGAGAGCGTCATAACGATACTCTCCACCCCAAAGTCATTAACAATTTTAGACAAATTAATTACTCCGCCGAGGGAGTGACCTCACTCTAAGGAACAGCAGCAATCTCTAAACCAATGAAATCGATCAAAATCGACGGCGGTATGTACTCCCAAAATTGGAACAGCGAAGGGGAGCTAATTTCTTCACACTTCATCTCTGACTAGCGAAGCGATAATACGGCCAATTTCTGTGCATGTAAAAGTCGTATTCGGAATCAAATCAGCTGTGCGAGTAGAAATGTAAACATTTTGGTCAACCTAACCAAAAATTTTTTAAGTGGCGAGTTCAACGAAAAAACGCATATACGATAGCGAATCATTATTGCAGAGAGTATAATAAGCTGCAATAGACTGAATTACAGGAAGTATGGTGTTTAATTATACTTATTGAATTTTAACTGGAAACAGAAATTTTATGTTTGTTCGTGGAAGCAACCACGAAATCTCATAGAGTTTAAAACGTGAATAAATAAATTAATTGACATTAATCCATGAACATTAATGAACTTTATATGAATTTTTTGTAGAAAAAATAAATATTTTCTACTTACATTATGAAGGGTAACCAACTTTGTGAAATAGACAATGAGTTAATCTGAACTCGAGTATAGGTTATCTAACATTCTGATTATGATTGTTCCAATACATAAACAATCAGTGAATATTTTGACAAAAGCTATTTACGCAATAAACTGTAATTGTTTACCTGACCAGAGTTCAGGCTTCAATGGACACGATAATTTATAACGAACATTAAACGAACTTATAATTATAACCATTTATGTATTTTATTATGTACAGGTTAAGGAGTTACATGATATTTTGAATAGATAATACTTTGTATCAACTCAGCATGTCTGAAGTTACTTTAACGTTGACAACAGTCAAATTCATAACCCTATGTTAATAATTTTAAAAACTTTTAATGTCATTTTTGTTTATACTAATTAGTTCAACTACTCAGTTTAAACAGTAGTGCAGACATTTTCTGCAGACAGTCTCAAAGGAACCACGAAGAATTTGTAAACCTAATGAACAAAGATTCAAGGTTATATTTTCAATTTATTTTAAACCAAAATAGTTTAATTACCCTGAGATTAAGAATTAATGAGCAATAAAGTCAATGATTAACGAGGCAACCAGCCAGTGATAAAGATCAAATAATAAATTCCAATTTTATTAAAAAATGTTAATAAATTGAAATTGTGTAACAGAAAAAGAGTTGACGACTTTCATTTAATAGACAATACTGATACGAGTTAGAGACCATTAGTACTTCCACAGGTGGCACCATTTGACTCTGATATATTAGAATCAAGTTATCTATCCGCTTGTTAACGTGTTTGTTAACTAACTAGACCTTCGAATTCAGTAAGTACATGATGAGTACATAACTTGTGTTTATTTCAGCAACATTAGAATCTGCGGCGGATTACACCCATCCACATGCGCCTGCGAGGGAATCAACCCGAATAACTCGTCATCAGACTGTTTTATTACTCATTATTAAACCAATAAAATAAAATAAATGAGTTAAATAATTAAATACGAACGAGCAACACCACAAAAACATCATAAATCATATCGTTACAATATATACATACATAAAAAAACAACAACATATATATATATACTGTTCTGTCAATCTAATTTTTACTGCCACAGACGGTGTGCAAACACATACCCTCAAAAACATCAATAAATAGCTTTATGAATGTTATCAATTTGAAATAACTTATACATATTACATACATTCATAATTACACAATTATTCTTGTCATTAATGAATATTAACAATACACAATATTTTTCTTACAAAAATATTTTATATATATATATATATATATTTAGTATCTGAAGAGAACAGTACAGAAAAATTGCCAAAACAGTGTAACACAAATATAAAATACATGGAGAACCATACATGACTTCCATGTTCTAAGATTTATATTTAAAATCATTTTCGAAATGAAATATTACCATAGAAACTACTTCTTTCTACTTACTGCTTCAGCCTTAACCACAGTACTGTGGACACTAACGTATACCACCTCACGTTATCGCACTTGATTTTCACAGAGCAGGTTTAGTGTGTATGAGGGTACACCATGAACACAAATTTTCAACATTCCCTATTGAGCGTTGCTCAGAGTAAAGCTGCGAATCTACAGTGTACATTTCACAGAACAAACATGCAGAAAAGAAGGAGCGCTCCGAAGTCACTCATGGACCCTCAGCATCTTGCAGAGGGTTCATTCCCTAAAGACGAAAAGTCTGTCTATGAACCGTTCCTCTGTAAACACGTGCAGTTACACTGCCCAGTGATCCACAGGAAGCAAATCGCTATCCACGCTGGACATTTTTTTGGCTTGCACGCGTTATGTTGGTGTGGGTTTCGGCACTTTCCATTTAAAAAGCGTGCAAATGTAAGAAAATAAACATGAGTGAGGCCAGAAATAACGCGAATTGTGTGTGTGTGTGTGTGTGTGTGTGTGTGTGTGTGTGTGTGTTCCCTGCCTTTTTATTGCAGTAATCATAATAATAAAATGGAAATGTAAACATTACATAATTGAGATATGCTTGCCTGCCACAAACGATATATTTTCTCAGTTATTTTCTCTATGTTAGCGGTCTTCATCACAACTTTGTTAAATTTTTTTGCTTCCCTGCTATATACACTTTTTCCTCGAACGAGGCCTTTCGGTTTTGCAACCATTATCAAGTTCTTCCTACAAGGTCCTACAGTTTGTTGTAGGAAGAACTTGATAACGGTTGCGAAACCGAAAGGCCTGTTTGAGGAAAAAGTGTATATAGCAGGGAAGCAACAAAATTTGACAAAGTTGTGATATATTTTCTCTCATACATGATTTACATTAAAATGAAAAAATTATAATTTTATTGCCTGGCAACAAAATTATTTTATTTTTAACAATTACCGTTGTTTGAAAAAGTTTAAATGAATTTTCAAGTACTTTACTGTTGTTAAAACGTCAAGGTTGCAGGTAAACTACACCTACCCCTTAACCGATCTTCACCAAAATCAAAAGGCCTTGAGATCTCTACAATTCAGGGACGTATGCAAACAATTATTTGATTCTGTTTGAATATGCGGCTGTTATCGTTTGCCATAGAAAAAAAATCTACAGACACACAGACACTTTTTGAAAATATCGGTATGGAGAACCATACATGACTTCCATATTCTAAGATTTATATTTAAAATCATTTTCGAAATGAAATATTGCCATAGAAACTACTTCTTTCTACTTACTGCTTCAGCCTTAACCACAGTACTGTGGTCACTAACGTATACCACCTCACGTTATCGCACTCGATTTTCACTGATGATGGAAGTCGATGGCATTGCCGAAACGTCTGGTTTTGTAGAAAACATTGGACTACGGCCAAATATCCCGGGAAGGAATTTTAACAAAAACTACTTCTTTGTTGCCGATAACGTTGTACACATATATATAAAAAATATGCATGCTGAGATATGCTTGCCTGCTACGAACGATATATTTTCTCTCATACATGATTTACATTAAAATGAAAAAATTATAATTTTATTGCCTGGCAACAAAATTATTTTATTTTTAACAATTACCATTGTTTGAAAAAGTTTAAATGAATTTTCAAGTACTTTACTGTTGTTAAAACGTAAAAGGTTGCAGGTAAACTACCCCTTCCCCTTAACCGATCTTCACCAAAATCGAAAGTCCTTGAGATCTCTACAATTCAGGGACATATGCAAAAAATTATTTGATTCTGTTTGAATTTGCGGCTGTTATCGTTTGCCATAGAAAATACACTTGATAAAAAAACGTTGCAGGTAAACTACCCCTTCCCCTTAACCGATCTTCACCAAAAACAATAGGTCTTGAGTACTCTACAAATTTGCAGCTCAATATAATTATAAATAATTATAATTTAGTTATCACAAATTTTATGGTCTGTTCATTTGTATTTGCGTGTGGCGTTTACCATTGTGTGTGTGTGTGTGTGTGTGTGTGTGTGTGTGTGTGTGTGTGTGTGTGTGTGTGTGTGTGTGTGTGTGTGTGTGTGTGTGTGTGTGTGTGTGTGTGCAGATGATTTATAGTGTAGATGCTTTAAGTTGTAAAATTCGTCCACCTTTGGGAAGGACGGAAGTAGCGACAGCGTCTTACATTTTAATTCTTGTAATTTTATAACCACACTTGACTACTGAAGTGACTATATGTGATATGTCACTACATGTAAAGAAACAGTGGTTTTTAAAGCTCGTTATGAGACTTTAAAAGCAGTGTCATGTCACAAGTGGTTCTGTAGTAGCGAATTACATTTCGAAATAAGGCTTAGCTACTCAAGGCTCTCGGATTAATTTTCAGGTATTAATTAAGAAACGTTACACCCATCTTTAAAAAGCGTGGGTGGGAGTTGGGTTGTGCAACTTACTGCTTAGAAGAGGAAACATAAAATTTTATAATTATCACAATGTTGTGAGCTTGCTGGTATGAGCCTGAGTGTCTCACAGAACAGACGGGAAACACAGCATTTTAATAGCAATCGACGTAGCGTCCTTTGAATTAATTAAAGCATCACTACATCGGGAAAGATATCGGGTTGGGTTTCTTGATTCACAAGCGTTCACTTTAAAAACCTAAAATCGGTGGACGCATTGTGTAGTTACGTTACCTACTCAGATCACTAGGGGCACTATTAATATGTTACATACAAGGAACGTGGAAATTATAATAAGCGAAAATTTTAATACTGAGTGTTTGTGAGCTGAAATTAGTTTTAACTCTGCCTCCGGCTTCCAAGGCTTATTCATGAATTCATGATCATAATCTGAGTTTTATGGACACACTGCGATGCGTATAAACCGCTATCGATAATAGTGATTAGTGACATAAATAGTTATAAACAATTAGATATGCCTTATACGTCGCATTGCATCAAGATTCTTAAAACAACAATCCATGACACCCTACGGGAGCTAAAACTTATCCTAATCGTAATCTTTTAATTGAGTACTACTGTCTATGTTAACGTATGTTATAAATTAATGTAAGTTAAAAATATTAATTGTTTCATATTCATGCATTCGCGCAAAAAGTCTGAGCTAATTATGTGTTTGTGATATTTTTGGTATTAAAACTGATGAAATACTCTAACATTTACTTGTTTTTAATAAATGTATTAAATAGTATGATATAGTTTCTTTTATACCGTATTTCTAAAGACAGTATTTTTGGGTTAACGGTTATTTAACCCAAAAATAAAAAAGTAATCATTCGTCATTAAATCTCCGCACAACGAAACCTCGATACAGGAGAATATGAAGTAAATAAAAACAGTACTCATGTTGGAACGCAAAAAACATGTAGGCTATACTTATAGTCTATTTAATATACAGAAAACTTAAATTTTAAAAAAACTCCGTCCCTGGTAGTTTGTTGAAGCTGCTGACAAACGTTTTGGGTACGCCCGTGGCAACCATTGTCAGTTTTTG
Source organism: Magicicada septendecula (assembly GCA_034769895.1). NCBI lineage: Eukaryota > Metazoa > Arthropoda > Insecta > Hemiptera > Cicadidae > Magicicada > Magicicada septendecula. Next base: position 749,961,011 of record CM068367.1, on the reverse strand, counting down.
ATCAGTACCCACAGCATGATTAACATTGTATTAAAAACATACTTTTAAAATTTTGGTCATAAATACTTTGTTTAAAATAGCCTGTCAATATACTGACAGGTTGAAAATGGAATATTTTTACAAGCGGGGACTTGCTTATTACGTTGACTTCTTAATACCACTATTATTATTTTATTAATAAGACTCTAATTATTTTGCTCTATTTCACAAATTCAGAGTAAATAAATTTATGACCTTGCCAGGTTACTGTTTATTAATTAGCAGTGGCACATTTTATATGTGTCACAACGTACATAATTATTTTTACACAAAAGCAGAGTGGCGCATTTTATAATGTCTCTCCTGCTAAGACATCATAACACAGGGAACCCGTTTAATTGGCCTCTGTCAATTAAACTGGCTGCCGTTGTTAGTACTAGTGTGCCGAACTGGCTTCGGCAACGTATTATTAGAATTTTAAAAACGAGCGCCGCTGACGTCACGCACTGCCACACTGTTACGATAGTTTGTTGCCGGTCGGTTATACACACAAACGGTTGTGCAGCTACGCAATACAGCTGGCGCTGCCAGCCAGCTGTGTCTGTACATTCCTGCATTCGGAGGTTACTTGGCTGGACCGAAACGTTGTATTGGCCTCATTTCTGCTTGATCCTCCAACCTGTTCATCTGGTCTCGGCTGGCGGCAAACTTCTATCCAGGACTTCCGAACCTATCACTATGATAGGCTAGATAAAGTGTTGTTCCAGGTACGTGCAAGTCTGCGGGTTCTGAAAATATTCTAACCCCAAATATATTTTGTGTTTCAGCTTTCATTATGAGTTATGCTTGTGTGTGTGTGTGTGTGTGTGCGTATAGAGCAGTTTTTAATCTGGGCATTAATGCTATTACAAAATCAAATTAAATTAAATTTAATTAAATTATGAATATGAGAGTCGTGGGTCAAGTTGATTTCAATAGAGAATATGCTAATGTATCTTGCACTCAGCTGTTTTGATGTAATTAATAACTACGAAAGACACAGCTAATCAATTTGAATATTTCAATGAAACATTAAGAAAGTAATTGCTAGACGAGCTTAATACTGTTTAATCTGAATTAGTGGCGATGTGTGTGTGCGCTGTTGCTGCTTAAAGTTAGTGTTGGTATTTAATGTGGACGGCCTAAGTGGCGTGATTTTCTTTATGACACCCTCTACAACCTATTGTATGTCCAGGTGCTCGACCAAGGGCGAGATGGGTGTCAGGGGTGGACGAACATCTGTCCACCCTAATGGCAGAGACGATCCTATAGCCACAATGCCGTCAGTCGAGGACTTTTCCAATGCTAAGCTGCACCAGGGACTTGTGACACGACTGTGACATCACTGATCCGCGCCTATACGAACTAAGTACACCGGACAATCCAGGTGGGAAAATTCTGATTATCTATTTCTCTCTCTCTACAACATGTGAATGCACAGAAGCCGCCAGAAGCTCACTCGTGAAGTTCTGAACATTATACTCTAGCACAAACTCTTGTGTTCAATTATGTTATAGCATGTGTGAACATTACCACAGTACACCTAATGAAGTATCTTATAACTGTATAATGTGTAAGAAGTTACACACATACACACACATCCGCAGTTTGCTGTAAGATCTAACTTTCATTTAATTAAGACCAATAGGGAGTTAATTATCTCGTGCTATCATGTCATCTGGTCATGGCTGAGTTTTAATAACGTAGCGGGGGTTGTCTGATGCTGTAGATGAGAATCGATTTTCTTTCACACACATACTTAACGCTTAATGATTAAGGTAAGGGGTCGTTTGGCTGGTTGAGTTTCGGGGCGGTCACTTACATTCTCTGGTGTGAACTGTGCTTGTGAATATGCTGGCAAATCTATGCTTAGGAGCTGAGATATTCCATTTACGTTGTCATTTATATTTGTATCTATCTATACATATTAGGGTTCCTTCATTTACTGTAGTTGGAATGGGTTTATGAGGAGGTTAGTGTTGAAATGAGGGATGTTTTGTTATTCATGTCGTATATGTGTTTGTGTGTGTAATTTTACTATATATATATATATATATATATATATTTTGGGGGGAATATGTAACGGATTTAAAAAAGAGAATAACCATAAATGTGCTTACTGAGACAACAGGCTAGCCTATTTGATATTATACAACACTGATGGATTAGTATTGCTTTATGAATGAGATTATTACTAACTTTGACTCATACATAATCAGGCAGAAATTTTTGCAATTAGTTTAATATCAACTCACTTACTTTGTGACATTATGAATTAATGGATATACATATATATACATATATATATATATAATTCTGCCTTTAATGGTGTGCTCACACAATCACGAACTTGCCATGTATGTAAAATCTTGCAGGCTGAATAAAGCACACGCTTGTTGGTTAAAAGAGTTTTTCATTTGCAAGTCCTGTCATTCACCTGGGGGGACATGTCTGTAATTGTATTTGGGCCTTGCACACTTTTGCTTCCTCTAGGTTTTTTTTACCTAGTTCTAAATATGATGTCTCTCCCCTTTTACAAAAAAAACTTAATAAAAATAAAATTAAATAAAATTCAAAAAAAATTACAAAACTTAGAAAAATAAAAGGGGGGTTTCACTAGTTATTTACCAACAATTTGGGAAACTGTAAAGAACAGGAATTCATGTAAGGTTACTCAAACTTACTTACTCTCTTTTGGTTTTAGCAGAAACATCTCTTTATTTTTACTTCAAAATAATGTTTTGATTGATACTACCTTTAGTGGTTATCAACTTTTTCTTTTAAGTTTTAAATTTTCTGATAGAATCTACATCAAGAGCTCTTATACTCTTTAAAGTGTTACTCAGATGAGTTAAAAGCTATACTGTTTTAGATTACATTAAATACCACGGATCCGGGTTCTAATTTCATAATATTTCAAAATACTTCCACATTATGTAAACTATTTGAAGAATAGTTTGATTAATAGATTAGATTAATATACAGTAAATACAAAATTACTATGTTAAGATTTACATGGTTTGACAGAGTCTTTTCAAAACTTGTACTGTTTTTTACTTTGGTTGTTAGAAAACAATATAAGCACAGAAGTTCTTTTCTGTGTTACCTGGGTATAATGGTAATCTGCAGCTGGTCCTCTTGCGGATCCTCTTCAGTCGGTTTTCCGGGATGATCTTCGTAGTAGGTTGAGTTTCTCCATTAAGATTGTCGATTCTAAGTGGTGATCACAGTCATCACACTACAATTCTGCTACCTGGTGCTCATGATGTTGACGTCGTTGCTTCTTGTGGACGTACGAGTTCACTTCTCACATTTTAGTTTAATGTACACTAATGTTATCTTCCTACATGGTATGAAATATACCTTAAAAATGTAAACTTTGATTTACAAAGAGATGTGTTGACTATTATTTTCCTTTTATTCATTATCTACATATAAGTTACATTATCAGATTTACGTTGCACTTAGTTTCACCTACATGTCGAGTATTTTACCATAAAACACTAACTTTCTGTAACATAGTTTGAAATAAAATGTACATTCACGTTCCAGCCACATTGTGATGCTGTTAACTCATTGGATATTCTGAGTCGACTGGGGTTGATTTAGCGGCCGTGTGTAGGGACGGGGGCGCAGTTCACGAGTCAAGAGAAAAGTAGTTCGTACTTTCATTATTAGTATCTTTCAACTAATTAACTATTATTAATTATCCTACCTTTCTTTATTTAGTTAGGTATTTTATTAATTATTCTCACGTCTTTTTATTAAATTAGAATGATTGTTAGTATTCGCTTCATAACAGTATAATTTGCATGTCCATACTAGATTTTTACAAGTTGGTACAGGTATTTAAGTACAGCGGGGAGGGTGGATTATTTTCTCATGCGGTATTTAAACCAAAATTTATTTTTTTATTTTTGTGCTATTTAAATTTGCTTTTAAATCGTCACATCTCTTTGTAAATCAAAGTTTACATTTTTAAGGTATATTTCATACCATGTAGGAAGATAACATTAGTGTACATTAAACTAAAATGTGAGAAGTGAACTCGCACGTCCACAAGAAGCAACGACATCAACATCCCGAGCACCAGGTAGCAGAATTGTAGCGTGATGACTGTGATCACCACTTAGAATCGACAATCTTAATGGAGAAACTCAACCTACTACGAAGATCATCCTGGAAAACCGACTGAAGAGGATCCGCAAGAGGACCAGCTGCAGATCACCATTATACCCAGGTAACACAGAAAAGAACTTCTGTGCTTATATTGTTTTCTAACAACCAAAGTAAAAAACAGTACAAGTTTTGAAAAGACTGTCAAACCATGTAAATCTTAACATAGTAATTTTATATTTACTGTATATTAATCTAATCTATTAATCAAACTATTCTTCAAATAGTTTACATAATGTGGAAGAATTTTGAAATATTATGAAATTAGAACCCGGATCCGTGGTATTTAATGTAATCTAAAACAGTATAGCTTTTAACTCATCTGAGTAACACTTTAAAGAGTATAAGAGCTCTTGATGTAGATTCTATCAGAAAATTTAAAACTTAAAAGAAAAAGGTGATAACCACTAAAGTTAGTATCAATCAAAACATTATTTTGAAGTAAAAATAAAGAGATGTTTCTGCTAAAACCAAAAGAGAGTAAGTAAGTTTGAGTAACCTTACATGAATTCCTGTTCTTTACAGTTTCCCAAATTGTTGGTAAATAACTAGTACTAACAACGGCAGCCAGTTTAATTGACAGAGGCCAATTAAACGGGTTCCCTGTGTTATGATGTCTTAGCAGGAGAGACATTATAGTATCTTGATAAGAAGCTCATAATAATCCACTGTAGAAATGTTGATGAAATATCTATAAATGAAGAGGTTAGGTGAACGGGGTGGGGTTAATTTTCTATAAATGAAAATTATAGTTGAAGGGGGAGGGGAGAATTTTTTATGTGTACTACGTTATCGGCAACAAAGAAGTTGTTCTGTGTTAAAATTCCTTCCCGGGCTGTTTAGCCATAGACCAATGTTTTCTGCAAAACCAGACTTTTCGGCAGTGCCATCGACTTCCATCTCAGTGAAAATCGAGTGCGAAAACGTGAGGTGGTATACGTTAGTGACCACAGTACTGTGGTTTAAGGCTGAAGCAATAAGTAGAAAGAAGTAGTTTCTATGGAAATATTTCATTTCGAATATGATTTTAAATATAAATCTTAGAACATGGAAGTCATGTAGGGTTCTCCATACCGATATTTTTTCATGTTTTGAGTGTAGTACAATCAGAATCTACAATAATCTCGAACACGATTTTTATTGCCATCACCATACTTCCATTTCCTTAAGGAAATGGAAGTAAAAAGTTGTAAGAAAAACATTGTTCATTATTAACATTCTATGTCTACACAACTATTCCTCAAAATTACGGTATATTCATACCTGATAGTTTATTTTCAGAGAATATAATGGAAAATTCATTACAAAATTTCTAGTCTACACAACTGAATCAACAGGATCAAAATGTTGGAGTACACATTTTAAAATATTTTTCCTGGAAAACACAATGGTATTTTTCAGATCTATCAGAACACATGTAACAAACAGGAACATGCAGCACACAAATACAAGAATCACAGGGGAAACAGAAAATCTATATTAAATGCTACATTAGAATTGTAAAAAAGCTAAAAGTATTTCGTTATAGAATAGACTCCATAATGTAGTACAGTATGTCCAAGATACATCAAACATGTTTTAGTATCAGCTTACATCAATATGTACACTTAATACTTTCTTTACATCAGTTCTTATAGTTCATTTGAAGGCATTCTTTTAGTTAAAAATCTACAAATATATACTACATTGGCTTTGAATACATTCTTCCTAATGTTCGTCTCAAGTATGCATTACTCTTGTGTGACATTACATCTTGACTAATATTATTACTATTATTAGTCATTATACTTCACGAGAAAAAAAATGCATATAAATTATGTAATCTCTTTCTATTATCTACAAAACAGTAAAGAAGTAAATACCAAATAGTATCAAATACAGGAACTGTTCATAATGTATTAATAAACATTACCTGAACGTACATCTCTACGTGACAATTAAAATTATGTGTATTTACTAGAAGACTCACATCCATACTAGTTTTTAGTGAAGGAAAAATACTCCCATAACTCAGAATATAAGATATATGACTAAGAAAAGAATAAGGAAAACACAGCTGTTATAATCAACTACTAATCACTCACGTAAGTAATATTCGCTGCCAGAATAGTAATCTCTGTACTAAGTCAGATTAATTATTCATATTTTACCTTCACATGAGTAACTTTAGAACAAGTTTTAATTTGTTTTTCTGTATATGAAATCCTTTGAGTTCACAATTATAAGATAGTTATTAATTCTTATTTAAGTACAGAAACAATTCTTAATTGTTCAAAAGTTGAGTACTGTACAGTACTTATAGTAGGCTGTATTTACTGTAGCTGTACTGTGCACGTATGTTAGTAGGATCGGATTTTGAACTGTAATACACTGTACTGTAATGAAATAAGATATTATTCTCACTTAAATTTACATCATATCACCACTCTTACTACAAAAAATACATAATATAGTAACATGCTACATTAACCATTTTCGCACACTAGTGAAGTTTACAAGCAGTGTTCGTGGAACAGCCTACACCACAGTCCTACTATATTAAAAAAAAAATTTAATCACTTAAGCACTTTATATTCTTTATATTGTTAGACTAACCTTAATTATAAAAACCATAGTAGCAAGAATACGAACGGATATGTGTGCATGTCTTAATGCTTATTCACTTTCTCACACCTCCATCAGTGTACAAAAGTCCGAACCAGTAGTTCGGAACTTGAATAAAGGGTATCAATTTTGAATATATGAAACAGCAAAATGTGCAAAAGTAATATGGCTGAAAGAAGAATACTTCCTGTATGCTGACTAACAATAAATTTTATTATTGGTTTGCATACTGCACACATACATTTGTTACGGTATATAGTATATGTTATTAATTGATGACTCGTTGGGCACTTGGTGAAACATATTAATACAAAGGTTTTGTAAAATATATAAAAACACTTCGTAAGTTTCACAATTTTTTTTTTTAATTAACTCTGACAGCTGTTTCGACTAGCTCATTGTTCAGCTGTCAGAGTTATTTAAAAAAAAAAATTTGTGAAACTTACCAAGTGTTTTTATATATTTTACAAAACCTTTGTATGGTATATGTGCTTCATGTTCAACAAAGCATCTATCCAATGACTGATCCATCAGAGAGGGATTAATGAGACTGGAGCTACTGCCAAGAGAACATATTAATTTGAAACATTATATAATGCTTAAAAATGAAATATAAAATGGATGTGGCCTTTTCTTGACTTTGTTTAAATGCCCCTGGAATTCCTATTTAAGTTCTGGATCTGCCACTATATGCGTTTAAAAAAGCTCTAGAAATTATTGATTAAGTGGGAGTAAATGGATTTATTCTTAATTACTTACAATTATATTAAAATACCAAACATAAAGCACAGTAATTCTAATGAAGATATAAGCACAGCTAAAAACTTTTCTTACCATAATGATGACAGACACAAAATTATGTACCAGTAACTGTTTAACACGATTTACAAGGGTCGTCCAGAAAGTAAAGAATGTTTTGTTATTAAAAAATCAAGAAAAGTGGTATCAAACAATTTTTATTTTATACTTACAAGAACCATTATACTACTTTAATACATAGTCTCCATACAAATTGAAACACTTGTCATAGGGTAACGTCATTTTTTCTATTCCGTCATTGTACACTCCCACCACCAAGTTCTTAAACCATTCAGTGACTACTCCTTTCAGCTTGTCATCATCTTGAAAGTACCTGCCCACCAAAAACTCTTTCAACTTAGGGAACAGATGAAAACTGCTAGGCGCCTAGTCAGGTCTGTATGGTGGATGATGAAAAATGTTCCAGCCAAAACGTTGAAGCAAAGCTAGAGTTGCTGCAGCTGAGTGTGGGCGAGTGTTATCATGAAAAAGACGCCGCCGCTGGACAATGTATTTCTCTGTTTGTCTTGAATGACGCATCAAAGCTGATGGAGCATCTTACAGTATGCCTCTGAGTTTACTGTCTATCCTCTTTGTTGGTGATTTGGAATGGTGCCATTCCATTGATTGACATGATGCTTCTGGTGTTTTATGAGAAACCCATGTCATGTCTCATCACCTGTAAGAATATGATTTAAAAGTTTGTCCTCCATCTTGATTATAGTGGGTGAGAAATGTCAAAGCAGCTGCCATCCTTTGTTTTTTTTGTGATCATCAGACAACAATCGAGCTACCCATCTGGCACACAGTTTTATAAACCACAATGTATCATGACAATTTCATGAAGTATGGCTCCTGAAATTTCAGGAAAGAAACTGTGTAAACCATCTAAAGCGAAATGTCTATCCTCTTGAATTCTATAGTCAACTTATTTCTCTAGTTTGTCAGTGATTAGATATGGTCAACCAGAACATTCATCGTCGTGCACATTTGATCGGCCCTCGGCACCATTTTCTAACCGACACTTCATACATTACAGTCTCACCATAAATGTCCTTTATTTGTCTGCAAATTTCAATAGGCTTAACCTTTTTTGGATTAAAAAACCGAATGACATTATGCACTTCACACTTCGTGGGATTTTCTATTTTGTCACACATTTTGAATGCGGGCAATAAACAAACAAACATCTGTGGCTCAGACTGAGCTTGTAGTGAGGGGAGTTCAGTGTCACAGCAAAAATGGGCAGTGACATTGGAGACAGGTGGCAAGGTCAAACGTTCTCTACTTTCTGGACAACCCTCGTATATTGTCTTCCTGACACTGCTCATTTTATTAGCATTAAGCAAGTTATAACACAAATCAAGCAGCACCTCTCATGCCAAATTAAAAGCAAAGCACCCCCTGGCACAGTGTTGTACAAACGGCAATACATTATCGCGGTAGTTTTTCAATAAAAGCATTTGGCGAAGAAGGAGCAATTGTTAATTTTTACAAGTTGATCCCACTAGCATTGTAAAAATATATATATATATATGTAATACTTAAAAATTGTAGAATTGATATATTTTTTAAACATACTGATTTATCATAACAGAATTTCTATTTCATTTTTACTTCTACTTCTAATTTCATTTACTAATCATGTTTCATTGTTCAATCAATTTCATGTAAATAATAAGGGAAAAAGAAAAATTAATACTGACATACAAAAATGACATTTGGAGAACTAAAATGATTATTTAATTCATTCTCTAAGTGCATGCAAAAACAAAATATCAATATTAAATTCATGTAAAATCTCAGCTTACTTATACAAGGAAATAATTCTGTTAGCTTCTCTCCATCCTGTTTCCAAAGCTCCATGAACTGTAGAAAAAAAATGGTTGTGCGTTGCTTCTCCAGCAAACATGACGATCTGAAAGTAATAATTTTAATTCAACTTTTTAAATAACAGTTCTTATATGAATATGAATGTATAGTACTAAAGATACCACTTAATTCTGAAAAGAATAAATAAACACTGGACACCTATCAATATTAGACCTGAGTTTTACACACACACACACACACACACACACACACACACACACACACACACACACACACACGATATTCTTCTAAACATGAGTGTGTTTGTGTTGTGTTACTAGACAACAATCTTTTGATTTGTCTTGATACTTAGAATTGAAACATTACTTATAATTCTACAATATTCACAATCACAAAGGGTAGGATGGAATAAAGAATGTACACATGGAGTAAAATAATAAAGTAAAATATGAATATTCAATAAAAATCTGTAGTTTTAATGTCACCAGTAAAAAATCTAGTAGTAATTGTATTAATTTGAACTACATAAACAAATGTATGTATTATTTTTTTTTACATATTATTATTTAACAACTAAACTATGAAATCACTGCATAACATACAAACACCATCAAAGGAACAATACAGTTAAGATTACCATACAGTTCCAACATGTGAACAGATAAAAATGTAACCAAAGATGAAAAAATGGTCAATAAACTACAAAATAAAATAAAACATTATAAAATGTTTCATCTGGAAAATACCAGTAATATCTATAATACTTACTTTATAACTTTTCCTGGACTGAAATCCACAGCAATAACACATGTATATGATCAATAACTTACATTATAAAATAACAAAGAGATGACAATTCAGTAAATCAACATTGTCACTCTTAAGTACTTGGTGTTGCACTTGTAACTGCACATAAACAACATTTTGAGAATACACCAATGTAGCTATGAAAAAATGTGCCTATGACTCTTCCCATTACTTACTGACAAACCTATATTACTTTCTACACACAACAGCTTGCTTAACTTTGATTATGACCTTGAATATATAGATACCATTATATATTCCTGTCCCACTCTTTAGAACTGACCACTCACCAACAATGTTAATTAATTGTTAATTATAGACAAATTGAGGCAACAATTTTTAATTTAGTAGAGTATATAATTTTAATTTAAAAAAAAGCAATGTAATGGAAATAATAAATGCGCTAGGCCTACTCAAATCAACAAGATTCACATGGATCATTCTGCACAGTTTCAATTTAATACAATTATATTAAATATCACTATTACATTAACGACTCGGAACACTAGGGTTTTTATAAGTAAAAGCATAAAGTTTTACCTTACAGCCTTAACCGGTTTTCTCCTTTAAAAGGCTTCTTCAGAGGCTGCAGCAGGTAGTGTGTGGGCCCACACACAAAGCATCGATCTTTCGAAATTCGATTCCGTCACCCACAACAAGACGAACAGCGCTACCTGCGGTAGCCTCTGAAGAAGCCTTTTAAAGGAGAAAACCGGTTAAGGCTGTAAGGTAAAACTTTATGCTTTTACTTATAAAAAACCTAGTGTTCCGAGCCGTTAATGTAATAGTGATATTTAGTTAAGTAACGGACACGTCATGGACAACGAAATCCAACAATTATATTGACGTTTCATTCATATTATATATATATATATATATATATATATATATATATATTTTTAATAAACAAAAATACTACATGACATATTGAAACATTTTTAGATGTAAGACATTTTAAAGGAGAGAGCAGGCCAATTCTTTACCAATCAATTGAATACAGTACACAATATAAGTATGTAAAGACTATGTTTGAGAGTAAAGTATATGAGTTATCCCTATGAATGAAATAAAAATGTTGTAACAAAATTAAGAAAACACAAAGAAAATTTCCAATTTTTCTTTTAAATTAGGTTACTAACTTTAAATGACAGGGCCCTGGCCATGCAGAGACAACAGTGGCGAGACCTTTGCTTAACCTCTACACCTTGCGGTTGAAGATGATTGGAATAAGAAGAACTTTTAATGTGCACTCTACAATTAAATAAACTAGCCATGATATTCTTCAAAATAAATTATATTAGTGTACAATGTTGTGTAACAAAAAATATAATGTAGTGCATTGTATGTAGTGTAGGTAAAGATAAAATTAAAGTTTTTTTTTAATATTCAGGTGTGCTAGTGAATAAAACAAATAACAAAATAATTACAATTCCATAATAAAACAAGAAGTTTTCTTCTGTTCCATAACATTTTTCAATGTTTATACCAAATTTCACGAATATTTTTTATAACATTTTCTGCATACTGTTACAACATTACAGAACATTCTACATGTTTCTTGGCTATCTTTGCTGTAATGTTGTGTGCGTACGTGACTCTTAACATGCGAGGCAGTGTTACATAATACGGAACAGTCTCGTACATTTGATAGCGTTGTCATACAAGCTTCTCAATTAGCCCAATGGTGCGTGTTTCTGTGAAGGTCATGCTGAAGTGTCCTCTAAAATTTTTGATTGCTTTTAAAGGATGCATATTATGGAACCCTGTAGACTACAAATAGCCCATACCTGCTGCTTAGTTCAGTTATTGTCGGGCGATTTACACAGTGCGTTTTAGTGGCGATTTATTCTAGTGCGGTTCATAGTATTGTGGCATAGTGTTCTGTGTTTTATAATTGTGCGAGACTATATTAGATGATATTATTATTGCGTGTGAACAATTTTTAATTTATCTGTTGTAAGCGACTATCTTGTTGATTACAAACTGTTTAATTGTGATAATTTAAGCTGGTGATTAGTGACTTAATTGGTGTCTTGTATTTTGTTTTCCACTGTACCATACGACGATCAAGTTACACCATCGTAACAATATGTTTATTATTTTTAAATGTTACTTGGGGAATAGTATAAGTTCAGCTGTAAATGAAACACTGAACATATATTTTTAGTCTCCAATTATATGTACTATACAGTATTATTAAATTGAAATAGTGAGTTCTCACTTTTAACACAATCATTTGGCATTTCTCTGTATGGGGTGTGAATCAAGATAATTTTTGAATGCATCAACCAATTTTCAAAAAACTTGGCTGGTGTCACAATACTTTTATCCTACACAACCCTATTGTTTTTTAGATTGCAGGGGGGTGGGATGCACAAATTTTAGGGACTATAAATCATATAATGTCTTATACGCTCATAATGTAGTATATGTTTAATGTACTGTACTATAAAATCTATAAAATGTCTTTACAAATAAATACCTCTTAATTCTTCAATTATACTCTTAAAATATCTTAATTCTAATCCTTCAAACCTTGAATTGTCTTCAAAAATAAGTTATGTTTACAAAGAAACTTAGTATATTCATTCCTGTTTTATATGTATATTCAGGCACTTTTTGCTACAGTCTATTCCTTGTTGTATAGAATATATTGTAACGTAACTAGATCCTCCCTCTATAATTTATAATTTAATTTATCGATTGTTGTTTAATTATCGATTTGTGGTTTAATGGAGTCTCTTGTATTACATGCAGTAATTATTTTTATATTGATAAATAGGATTTAATTGTAGTGAGATAATTTATTATGGATAAAATACTAATTTACTGGTCTGTTAATGAATGTAACGGTAGCGTCGAACTCCTCTTCTATAGAAAAATGTCGTCAGTGTAAGTATAAGTTAAGTGTTGTCTGGACAATAAATTAATATAAAGAACACTTTTCACGTACCTGGTTGTCGTACTTGATGTTCAGACGTTCACCGCCACTGAATGTCAAGTTTCCTTTTTGACCAGTCTAAAATTTATAAACAAGGTTTTATAACACCTTGACTGTTATGTGGGCGCCATATGGGTTTTCTTCGAGAAATGTCCCATAAAAAACAAACTTCTAATTTTATAATTGTGTATGTTTACTTTTTACTGTTTCAATCTTTAAATGCTTATTGAATTGAAACTATTTCAAATGGTATACTGAAAAATGTGTTTTAATGTACCTCAGTGTATGCAATACTGAGGGTTACTTATCTAAATTAAAATAATTGAAAACAAAGTTTATACTGTATAACATTATAGGTTTATTATAACCTCTAAAATCGGATTGAATAAAAATACATTTTTTACATTAATACAATGCGGATCGCAAGTTATCCGTCTACTGACTGGTCTAGCTCAGTTAAGCACCATATAAAAAACTCTTATGTTTATTAACAACATTTTTAACTTAATTGACTAAGTACCTCAAGGGTAAGTTCTTTAAAATACAAAATAGAACAATTATTAATTGCTTTTAATAAATACTACTATGATAGTAATTCTTTTTTGGCCTCTTTAAAAACTTGCAATTATATATTTGGTTAACGAGAATTTCGTCTGCTTATATCCTAATTAATATTGTAATAACTAATTCTAACACATATATTCTTACGTCGGGTTATTAAACCCTCTAAATAAATGAATACAGTGTTCTCTATGAATAGTTTGATTGTTTTTGCGTCAGTACAAGTATGTTAATTGCTACGATCAATGGAAGGCATATGAACAATAAAATTGGTCACCGTACTACCTTGATTTTTAATCGTATAGATTAAAAATAAACACTTTAATGATCGGATTATATTGATCGCTAATACACTGCCCTTTAATCGCACTTGGAAACGAGAAATAACCCTCTTCTTACTAATAATGGGTTGTAGCCTTTACAGGTTAAGTTAAATTTGCTCGTTCCGAATATACGCACTGTTTAACAAGATTCACTATTAACTTTCGATGTACTTATAGACGATGACTCGCCTTTCCAATAGTTAATTCGATAAAATTTAAAGTATTTACTACAATTGTGCAGTAGTAGATTATTAAAATAAGACAACGCCGAGACGCAACTGGTTAGCTCGTGAAGAATGCTGCGAATGCGAATTTTTTAGCGTCTCTCTGATTATATACCCAGCTTCTCGATCGCCGTTAGGAACAATTTTCGCTAAGTAAACTCTTTCGTGATTGGTACAAAATTATGTCGTAGTGACGTAATGTTTTTGTTACACACCACTGACGCGTCTTTCGTACTCAACTGTTATTGTTATTAGTATTCACCTGTAATTTCTTAAATCTTGTTAAAAAATGATGCCAACACTAATTATTAATTTATTACAATTTCATTCTTTAAGGTATTATCATCAAATTAAAGCTTATTTTCTGCTCTTTATTTTGATGTGGCTTAATGCCGGTTTGTACCTAGTTTTCACTGACAATACATAAAAATACCGTTTTGAAACATGGTTTCTTAGTGTCGTCTGCTAATAATGCAAAATGCGACTATTTCCCTATCTTTGATATTTGGTCATTTACATCTATGTTCTCTTTTGAACGTTATTACATGAATAAAAGAACATACATTATTAAAACTAAAAGCTGTTTATAGCTGAACAATATTAAATCTTAGTATAATTATGATAATACATTATTCTGAAAATTCCTTATTCTCTAAATACATTTTTACATGGCCTACTCATTTTTAAGGCATACAATATTAATTAAGTGGTGGTATTTCACACCTCATTCGTTATATTTACTATTCTGTAAATTTAATGTTAATTAGGGGTCCTGTTTCCCTATTAATTTACTGACATAAACTCGTTTATGCAGGGTCTAGATACAGTTATAGTACAAGGTTTATTACCTGTTTATTATTATTTCTAATTACATTTAATTTAATTAGGAAGTTGCTTATACACATAAGGCTTCCGTTTATGATTATCCTTATTCTATATTGTTACATCTTTGTTGGTAAAGCTAGCTTTTTATATCTTTGTGGCTACAGCTAGTATAGTAATAGTCCTTGTTATTTATGTATCATTGTTCTACTATTTTCAGCCAAAATGCTGTTATTGTTATTACTTTATTAAAGTCATTGGTTATTTAGTTTCTATTTACATGACTCTACACATCAATGTCTTGAACTGGTTCACTTGACAGCTTATTTGTGAACTTTGTTTGTCCATTAGTCATGGTCAGTTATTGCGTTTAAGTTGTAGTGTTATGCAGTGTATTCATCACTGCTTCTTGGGATCCCTCCTCTTCTTTCTTCTATGCTGGTCCCTTCTCTTCTTTGTTACATTCATTACAATTATTCACTTTATAACTTTAGTGTCATATTTTACCCTTCTGATGTGTGTTTTGGTTATGTAACATTTTGTGATGTTACAATATTTAATATTTATAATGACTTTACCTCAAGATATTTTTGCCCTTAATTAGAACATGTTTCGGGAAGCTTTGTGTTCCCATCCTCAGCCTTCATAATTTTGAATCTTGTGTAGTATTTGTGTGTTGGTTGGTTGTTGTTGTGGTTTCCTGTTGGCCTTTGGCACTTTAAATTGGTATTATTGTGTGTAATTGTGGTGTACATATTAGTATTTTGTACATTTTTTATGTCGAGTGGTTGAAAATTGTGTCACGTTTTGTATTGATTTATATTTGTTCAGGTATTAGTTTGTTTTGTGTTTTATGTTTGTATATTTGTAAATTTTCCCAAATGTTCATTGTGGTGTCTTTGTGTGGTACATGTTTTATTAGTATCAAGTTGGTAATGTCTGGGAATTGATGTCCAGTGTTTATTGCATGTGTGGTCAAATTAGATTTATATATTTCTGTTTTTTTTTTTTATGTGTTTAGATGTTCAAAATAACATTTTTTTCAGTTGTTTGTTTGTTTGTCCTTTGTAACATTTATTGCGATCTTGGCATTCGATTTTGTATATAGCGTTGGTTGTTGTATTAACTTTGTTTGTGGGTTATTTAATTTTTGTAAATTATTTTTGTTAGTTTCGTATGCAATTTTTATGTCTGTGTTTTTAAACAGTTTTGCTAGCTTTGTCATTTTATTATTTATGTATGTGAATGTGGCCCATTTTTTATTGTTGTTATTATTTATGTGTTGTTCATTTTGATTAATTCTTAATTGTTCAGTTTTTATTTTATATTTGATTTTATTTTCTATTTTGTTTACAGTATTATAATTGTATCCATTTTCATAAGCTATTTGGTATATTATATTTCTTTCTTTGTCTGTTTCTTGTTTGTTTAGGGGTATTTTGTACATTCTGTTAAATAGTTAATAGAATGCTGCCATTTTATGTTGTGGTAGGTGGTCAGAATGGTTAGGTATAATGATGTTAGTGGAAGTTGGTTTTCTGTATATTGCATATTGTAGGTGGTTATTGTTTCCTGTGATCGTTATGTCTAAATAATTGATTTTTTTATGTTTTTCTTTTTCTCCTGTGAATTGTATTTTTGGATGTATATTATTGATTTGTTTTAATATGTTATCTGCATTTGTATTTTTGTTATTTGATACATATAGCCCATCATCTACATATCTTATACATATGCCATTTCGATCAAATGAGTTTATAATATTTTGTATTTTGGTATCTATGTGTTGTAAGAATATTTCTGCTATTATGGTAGGTAATGGAGATCCCATCGCCAGACCTTCTTGTTGATACATTTTGGTATTGAGTTCAAAGTAATTTTGTTTTAGTATTAGTTGGAGGCTATTGTTTATTTCAATTATATATTGTGTGTCTTCATTTTGTTTTTTAAGTTTGTTTATTATTATGTCTATTGTTTCATCTACTGGGATGTTGGTGTACATATTTGTGATATTTATGATGTGAAAAAAATGTTTTCATCTATATTTTTTACCTCCAGTTTGTCTATTAATTCGTATGTATTTTTTATGTTATGATGATTATTTGTTAGATGGTTACTTTTTAGTTTTTGTGCTATTATTCAAACATCGAAAATACACAAAATACTAATATATACACCACAATTACACACAATAATGTCAATTCAAAGTACCAAAGGCCAACAGGAAACCACAACAACAACAACCAACCAACACACAAGTACTTCACAAGATTCAAAATTAGGAAGGCTGAGGATGGGAACATGAAGCATCATGAAACTTGTGTGCCGTGTTTTGGGAAAAACGCGGCGGTGTTCTTTTTATGTAGTTGAACTACTAAATTACGTATTTATTAACGTGGGTGTTATGTAAGAAATTACATACGTATTATTGGACTTTGCTGTCGTTATGAATTATCTTCCACCCGGCCGATCCGCGCGCGCTCTATGCCCGATGTTTCATACCGTTTTTTCTGCAGCTGGTTTCGTCAGTCCAATTTTGTCGTTCAGCATAGCAGCGTCTTATCCGGCTGACAGAGTCAATGTAAAGGTTTTCGTCTTCTAGCTGCTCCTATGGATAAGTAGAAGTCTACGCGACCTACCGGTAAGTGTGTTAAGATATATAACGTAATAATTCATAAAAATAAATTGTATTTGCTTAATATTAACGCAGATGCGTTGCGATAGAGATTGTAGTAATTTATCAGCACGTGGCCGGCTGCAGGTTAAATTTGTTTTATGTATGTTTCAATCTTAATGCTGGCTAACAGATATTAGTAGTAATAATATAATAATGTATTATAATAATATTATAATAATAATACTCATTCATTAAACCAGAATGGGTGTAAGTCAGTTATTTTTCTGAAATGATTGTACATCACGAACTTGTCAAAGTTTGCTAGTTCCTGTCAGGGGGGAGTTAAGTGCTTCATGAAAACTTGTGGATAATTATTTAATTGAAATGATTATTATGTGGAATGACTATATTTGGATATATTATATATTATGATATTTAAAGGTGTTATTTTGAAAGGGTTTATTTGATTCAAGGGGGTCTATACATAAGTGAATTTTCGGAGTTTGTAAACTGGGTATGTCATGCAATGTCAGCTGGGTAAATGTGGTAGTGTGGTTTATTATACCTGTAAGTAATCACAGATATAATTGTGCAGGGTTTCCGATGTAGACGGGAATCTGTCTCGCTCCAGAGGATGGCCAAACACCTGCTTTCCATGATATAGATTCAAACACTTCCGTCAGCTGTCAGCCAGGATGGACGGACACACACTCAACCAGACCCTCTACCCATATGCTGCTAACCAGGTGACATTTAAGCTTTTTGAACAAAATGTTTGTGGCCAATAAACTCTTTTTGAGACACTTGGGGAGACGCTCCAGTCTGTAAACTTATTTTCGGGCAATGGGTTTACATGTTACTTTGTAATTTTCTTATTAAGGCTTACGCCTCGTTAGTATATTAATGTCTGTCTCATTCTGAGAATTGTAAACTCGGCCAGGGTCATGCACACCCGGGTTGAGCTGAGTTTCTGTAAAAGGGGTCGACACTAAATTATTTCTGTGTTGAGCAGGCATGTGCAGATGTATCTGTGCCAGTTGGGAATTTGATGGTCAATTATTTTTTATTAATTGGGTTGGAGTTTTTTTTGCCTATTAATTAAGATCGGAGAGGTGTTTTAACAAGTGGACGACACCCGCTGGTGCCGTTTTCTACAGGACTGTATCATGTCATATTTTGCTGGATCTCGTCCGGACGCATGACCGTGCCTGAGGTCAAGTTTTTTTATGAACACTTTAAGCAGGTTTCAGTACATTCATTACATAGATTCTGTTTTTAAAAATTCAGTTTTACTGTGCAGCTAATTCTGTAACCATTAAATTTTGCCATAGCCAGTTTAATATTGTCATAGTTTATATTTTGCCATAGTTTAAATTTTGTAATTGTTAACCTTTTATTGCTCACAGTACCAATTAATTAATGTAAAGAATACAAGTCTAATCAGTATCAGTTAGGAGTATTTATGGGTGGTCACGTTCCACTATTTTTATAAATTTTGTCAGAAAATTAAAAGAAGTGAGAAAGGCAGTTATGCACCCGGGCATCCATGTTGACCTAGTGATGGCACTCATTATCATTATCATTATTGAGATCCGGAATTGATAATTAAACCTCTGCGTGGTATTTGTGTGCCGTTCGGGCTATTTAGCCAAATCGACCTTGGCTGTCCATATACTTAGAATTTTGGGGCATGTCTACTCTACTCTTTGGGGATCTATTAATTGGGGTTTTGGGGTTTAGTTTTTTGAATTGAAAATTAAGGTGGGCCGGATACTTGGTCTGAATATGAGGGTGCATGATGACAGAATATACGCTGCTAAGGTGAACATGTGATGTGCCATCTATATGTAAATGTGTTTCTATGTTGATTATTTGTTGTGTGTTATGCCTTATGTTATTGTTAGATTATTATACGTGATTATGCATATATATATATATATATATATATATATTTATATCGTGTTATGATTTGTGTAACTATTGGGAGGGTCGAGACTATGCGCCGTTTCACATTATTATTATTATTTATGCGCCCCTTAATATTCAAGCTCAACTATTTGGCGATGCATATGTTAATGGACTTATAATAACGATTGGGGGTTTTTGGAAGTGAGCTATTTTTGATTATAAAATATTTGTAATTATCTTGCTTTTCAAGGGAGCATATGGGTCATTCTCACAGAAAGGGGCAGAAGTGATGTCCAGACCATTTGTGGCGTCCCATTTATGATTTTGGAGCTGGGAAAATTTTTAAATTGCAGTACAAAACTGTATCTAAAAGTGAAATTTTTCTTTTGGCGGTCAAATATTTCTTTCGTATAGAAAATTTGTTAAATCCGTCAATTTTTCATGGCCCTGTCCTGTCCAGGCACGATCTTCCCAACTTCAAGATTTTGTAGGTCTTTCCTGTGCAAAAATTACAAAACTGGTTCTTCCAGCATAGGTCAGAATACTTCTGTAGATTCAAAAATGATGGTCCTCATTAATATTAGAACAATAGGTTACAATATTAAAACGAAAATGTGAGTGTCCAGAGCTTTGCCGTCATGGCCCTGTCCTTTTTGTTTTTCGAATTTTCGCGGTCACAGCTGTATTTCTCCGGTTTTGCTTTCCCGCTATTTTTTCGCACGCTTCCCAGCTGTCCGGAACACCGACAAACCTCTCGATTCAGTCAACCTGGAGCGTTCGGCGAGTGTGGACGTCGGCTGGGACGTGAATTTCCAAACAACCTGCATCAAGCTCCTGGCCTTATTGTTAAAGTGAGTATTCAAACCAATTTTTTCTTATTGCTCAATACTTGTACAATGCACGGAGCAGTTTCCATTTCTATAACAACTTTTGGGAAAGCATTGCAACAAGTCAGGATATATTAGAAAAACCTGTGTTTCGTCATGATCCTGTCCATCATGACCCTGTCTTCTCCTGTAAATTCGAGGGCAGGGCCATGACGGAGAGGACAGGGCATGACGGTTCTATGATAGTTTCCAGCTTTTCTAGCTCTCCAATATTTTTATGTTAGTACAGTTTATGTCTGTCGCTAATCCGCACTAATAGTGTACAGGGAGTGATCGGATTAGCAAAAAATTCGAATAACAGAGGTAGAAAAAAACACTCATAAAACTCATTAAAAGTTTTATATTTTAGAACACAAATCATATTAAAAATTTTATATTTTATTACAACACTAGCTGTAACCCGCGGCTTCGCACACGAATATTTGACTTTTAATAAGTATTGTAATATAATTTTTATTGTCTATGTCTATATGGCGTTCTGCCAGCTCGTATAATAATTTTGTACTCATTAGTCAAATTCTCTCCAAAGCTGTTTTCAACACTTGTAGTACCATTTTAACTTGTACTATATTATTATGTTGGTGCAACAGCCTTCGGAGATTTAAAAGTACCCGTTTATAAAGTCTTTGGAAATATTTATAAAGTACCTGTTAAATCAAAAACGATAAATTATTTTATTTTAAGTGTTACTGTGTTAGAAGCGTTGTATAACACATTAAACGTTATGTTTTCCTCAACCATGGGTTGTACTTCTTTCAGTAGTAAACTAAAATATTACCTGCAGTCATTATTTATCTTTTAAATAACGTATTATCAATCTGCCGTGCAACGTGTTGCCACCGCGTCTCGTAGATTCGATTCAAAATAAAATTTAATAATTTGTTAATTTCTGACAACACAGAAGGAAAAGATAACAAAGCGGAAGTCTTATTTCACCTTCACTTCGGTGGAAATCGACTCAACCTTTCTCTCCATACAGTGGTGGTGTACTACCGAGAAGATCACTCCAGTCCAGTTTCACTGACTAACTTCTGCTCAATCTCAGAAAATCTGGATCACGGCCCTGCAGCCATTTGGGCCCACTTTACCCCAATATTTGAATTTCTACATGAGTTGAAGACACCGATCTCAAAAATCCACTTCCTATCCGATGGGCCGTCAAGTCAGTACCGGAATAAAACATTATTCTTCTTCTTCCATTGCAAACTGCACGAGGCTTTTGGAGACCTAAAAGAAGCTACTTGGAATTATCACAAGGCTGGTCACGGAAAAGGTGCACCAGATTGGATAGAAGCAACAGTTAAACGCACAGCAGACCGAACCGTTGCTCAGGGCAAAGATGTTGTGAACATCGAGACGTTCGTTATGGTTCTGCGCAACCGCATCAGCAACATACAAATTTGTGTCATCGAAAGTTCAGCAACTGAAGCCATGACGTCATCGGTCCCTCAAGCTTTAAAACCCTTTAAAGGCACCATGGAGGTCCACCAAATTGCATGGAAGAAAGGTGATTCCCAACTTTATATGAACAAGCTCAGTTGCTTCTCTTGCTCGTATAATTGCAAGTACCACAAGTTTGGAACTCACCAACCATCGATTGCCCAACGATATCCAACGATCTGTCCCAAAGTAGTGAATAAAAAGACACCAACGACGACCAACTCAAAAACACTGAACAAGACTGAAAATAAGGCCAGTTCCTCTCGTATGAATGGAAACAATCATTCTCAGGAGCATCCAGCACTTGACGATGCATTTCACGAAGTAACAGTACCGTCGAACAGTGTTGAGTTCTCCAGCCATCTGACAGCAAATCCAGAAGATTTTGAGATGCAGGAAATCGCTGGTTTTCCTCATATCAGGCCTATTTCTGGTGACAAACATGGCTATGACCAGCTTGAAACTGCTGATGACACACGTGAGGAAGCTAAAACCAAAACAACTGTTCGAGGACTGTGCTTCAAATGCGGAGGGGCAGTAAGCTCTGCGAAGATCGGGGTAATCTGTGACGTTTGCCGACGAATCGTTTACCATGCAAAATGTGTTTCCCTCGTTAAAAATAATACAACTGGTGATATTGATATTTTCTGTTGTGAAGGCTGTGATAAAATGGCGACTGATAAAAATTGATTTATATTAATTTTAATATGGTTAAATAATTTTAATACTTTAATGATTTTTAATACTTTAATGTTTATTTTAATAAACATATTTTAATAAACGTTTTGTGAAAACTAGCCTACTTTTTCTTTTCCAAACCTACTACCTATCCAGATAAATACAGGACAGGGGCATGATGTGAAGACGATTGTGAAACAGTAGGTAGCGTCATGGCCCTGTTGTAGCGTCATGGCCCTGTCCAGCTGCTTTCTTATTTATTTATTTTCTTCATAAATAAAATAGCTATTGTTTGGATGGGCATTGAATTTCAATTTAAAGTGTCAAGAGAGCATCCCCAATTTTTTTCAGCTTGATTGGAGTACTTCTACATTTCTGAAAACTCGAAATCAAAACTGCCCCTTTCTGTGAGAATGACCCATATATTGTACAAAAGCCGAATACAATAAATCCTGTTATTGTTATCAGAGCAGAGTTTCATTTGCAAGTCCCATCATACTGGACCCAGCACAATTTTGGCTTCTCTAGGCTCTTGCCTAGTTCTAAATAACTAGTGGCCTCTCTTTCAAAAAAAAAAAATATAAATAAATATAAAGATAAAAAGAAATAAAAAGAAGTTTGTTTTCTATATAAAAAAGGTATAAAAGGAAAGAGGGGTTACACTTGTTCCAATTAAGGAAAAAACATCTTGAGGTAAAGTCATTATAAATATTAAAATTATATATGTGTGTGTGTCAGTGGCGGCTGGTGTTATGGTTCCAGCATTGTACAACCACCAAAATAGAATAACTAAACTATAAAATTATATACAGAAACATTATGCAGTTAAAATTGTCATCAATTTCAATAGAAACCGTATTAGATTCTATGCGGCAATGTTCACATACAATTCAAAAATGGCATGCAGCCTGGTGGTTGTAGGCCGCTTGCAACTTGAACAGTATATGGCAGAGCGTACTATACACAAATATGGGAGGACGTGCGCTACTCTTCACAATTGCCCTATGTTCCCAATGTAAGCTAGGCAGTTGCAAAGCTTCTGCAATGCTCCAATAGTAGTGCTGTAGCGCAACCTAAGTTGTGTCATTAAATCAGCCTTGTTGATTTGTGTGTCAGGTTTAGTGTTTTCGTTGGTTCAAGGTAAACGTTGCCCATTGTTTAAAGTTATAAAATTATAGCAATAATTTGGTATAACTGTGACTGTGGTGATAATAATGTGACAGTCAACTGTGTATTAATTAAATTGTGTTATGTATAACTAATTTTTTTCTTTGTTTAGTGTGTTTTTGTGTTCGTGCTTTTTAGAGTTAATGATTGTGTATGCTTAAAAACAACGTGTTTTTTTTTTAGTTTAAAATGAATAGCGTTAAGACTTAGAAATTCCTTTCTTGCAAAGAACAATGGGGGAAAAATTATGTGGTTGTGATGAAAGAAATTCTTTATTTTGTTTTTCATGTTTATTGTTTGGAAGGGAGGACCTCTGGACGAAATTTGGTATGAAAGATATTAGTCATCTTGCCGTAAGAATAAGAACACATCAGGCATCAAGCAAACATATAAAGAATGCTTTGCAGTTTGCTCTTTTTAGTACAGTTAATATAGCACAACTTAAATGATATACTTTTTTACACAATTAAAGAGTTCGCAGTAATCGCTATATCTTAAATATAACGATAAACTGTATCCGCTTCTGTGGAGCTTTAGAATTGGCTTGCCGGGTCATGATGAGACCGAATTGTCATCAATTTCAAGGCTTCATTGATTTCAGTTCTGAGCTTGATACAGAGTTGAAAAATCGTTTACAGGAAGCAACTGCACTTAAGAGAGGCAAAAGAAATAGATTGTTTGGCTGTAATTGCTGATGAGACCATGATGTTGCTAATGTTTTTCAAATGGTCATAGTATATCGTTAAATAATAAAAGGCAGACTGGTGGAAAAATTCTGGGGTTTCATCATTGCTCCTCTTAAATATGATGCTCAGTCGCATTCATCGTGCTTGTTACATGAACTGTCTCAACACAATTTACTTGGAACTTCCCACAAACTAATTGCTCAAACAATTGGAAAACAGTAACTTTCTTTATTCAGCACTAGTTTCAGTAGGTTCAATGTGTTCTTTTCACCCCTCCACCACCCACTCAACCAACACCTACTGCAAGCACCAAAATTTAGAACCACCAGCTACCACTGAGACACACACACACAGAATTTATCAAAAGTATTAGACATAGGTGTGGAGATATCTATGGAAAAATGAATAAACTTTAAAACTAGGACTAAGTTATTCATAATGGTTTATGGTTTGAAATTTAACTAAAAAAAGTGCAGTCATTTTTAGTGTTTATTATATGATTGTTACTTTACCCAAAAAGTAATAGGGTAATCGGGTTTTTGTAATTTTTCTGATAACGTACAAATGACCTAACATTAAAATTTACCTAATAATAAACATATTTTATTCAAAATAATGAATGAGTCCTGCAGTTCAGGAAGTTTACTAATAACTATAATAAATAGCTCTAAACTACCTGTATAATAAACACATGTTTACATCATGCAACATACAATTTACAAGAGTTTTATATATTATATAAAACATTGGACATTAAAAAAGTGATAAGCTTAAGCTACTGTAAAATCATAATCAAACTATAAAAGAAGACTAATAGTTAGACTAAATCATAATTATCTACTGTCTTCACACACACACACACACACACACACATTTGACATTTTTTACTGTAACTAACAGTTTTACAACAATTATACTGTAAAGTATACTAACAAAGTAAACTAAGGTTATACTATAAAAAAATTATATACTTTATAATTTTACACAAACACACAACAAAGGGACTAAACTGTTTTCATTTTACAAACTTATATAATACACAATTATACGTTCTTTATTTTCTTTAGTATACCACGCTTTAATATATAGGGGGGGGGGGAATGGGAAAACAGCAATTTAAAATTATCGCAACAGGGACTTGTTTAATATTTTAAAGTCAAATATGGTATATATTATAATTAGGACCCTATCGAACAGCCTAGAATGTCCACCCGCCCCCTCACTACTCAAGCAGGTGTAGCCTCAGTCAAGGCCGTGGTCAAGTACGTTCCAGAATACTCTGGAGCACACTTGAAATATGCATTAGCTGGCATGCAGTAAGGAGGGACAGCTGGACCTCTGCGCGACCTATAAAAGCAAAGCATCTGGCTTATTCAGAACAGTTGTGAGTTGTGTTGAGCGATTTTCCTTAGTGTGGATCGAGTGGTGGTTTATTCAAGTGTGGCAAAGTGTTATTGTGTTATGTTAGTGTGGAATTCTAATAGTTGGCATTATTATTACGTGCGTACAAATTTATCTTGAATTATTGTATGAGTATAATCTTGTTGAATAACTTGTTATAAACTGTTATCTGTGATTAATTAAAGCTGGTGATTAATGGCTTCACTAGTGTCTGTATTTGTTTCCACCATACCATACGATGATCAGTTAGACTGTCATAACAACATACAAAGGTGATAAGATGCCATTTTATTTAGTCATGTTCATCATTTGAAAATAACATACCTTAAGTGATGCCCATTGACATGCTTACATTCTTCAAATCAATTGAAAAAACTATTCATTACTCTCTGCGACACGGCATGTGGAATTGTCTGAATTTCTTCAATGATCTTATGCCTGAGTTAAATTAAATCACATGGTTGTGATTGGAAAACCTTAAACTTCAGATAGCCCCACAAAAAGACAGGTCTGGAGATCACAGAGGACTGGCAGGTCTGGACACTGCACCAAATCTTGAGATTACCGATCTTCGAACACAGGCCTCAACATATCCATTGTGTTTTGTGCAGTGTGTGTGGTAGATCCATTGTGCTGGATCCAGAATGAGTCAGTGTCAATCTTTACATCATTTAACAAAGTAAGAAAAAAGTTGTTCAGCATTTTCACACATTGGTATAACTTCACACCCATTGAATTTCAATTATTCTCAATGGTCCATAAACACTAATGGAGGAAACTCTACACTAAATAGTGACTCTCTGGCTATGAAGCATGAAGTTTTGAGGGTTAATGTCACTCCAACAGCATATGTTTTGTTTGCTGACATGAATGGTGAAAACGTGTTTTGACTGATGTAATCAAGTGTTCACAAAAATTTTGTTCTTGACTTTGAATTCCAATATTTCATTACAAAAATGTTTTACATAAATAAAAAACTATTTTATAATATAGAATATAGAACTTTCACTTGTGCAACTTACTTGTTTTTCTTTCCGTGCGCATTTTCGGCGTGGTGTTCGCCTTCGTCAGCAGTTTGAGACAGACTGGCCAGTAACACGTAACGGTTTTTGTTTGGAAGGTTTAGTGGGGGTGGTGTGTGGAGGAAGGGGATTGGCATGGGGATCCAAATTATTGTTAGTTTTATGTATAATTGTGTCAAACAGTGTGTGTGATTTATAGTTTAATTGGTCGTTAAGTATGTTGTTTGGTTATGTTTTGTAGTGTTTGTATATTTCATATTGTTCTGCTGTGTTAAGTTTTCGACTTTTGGGTAAGTAGTGTAATATCTCAAGATTAGTATCTATATTGGTGTAGCTGTGGTTTTTTGTGTGTATTTGTGTGGCAAATGCAGAATGT
The DNA here is from genome assembly GCA_034769895.1 of Magicicada septendecula. NCBI lineage: Eukaryota > Metazoa > Arthropoda > Insecta > Hemiptera > Cicadidae > Magicicada > Magicicada septendecula. The sequence continues at coordinate 749,933,722 of CM068367.1, read as the reverse complement.
ATATTGTTGTTGGATAAAGCTTTTAGGTGTTCAGAGTAACGAGATGAAAAAGATCTTCCCGTCTGGCCAATATAGAAACTATTGCAATCATTACAATGTTTTGTTGTATTTGTCTATGTCCATGTTTGTATCATTGATGTGTTTTTGATGGTATTGTTTGTTCTGTATGCTATTTTGTACTTGTTTTCTGAATGTGTTGGCGATTTTGTGTGTGTTGGAGTTATGGTATGTGAGTGTGATGTATTTAGTTTGTTGTGTGTTATTGGTATTTAGTGTTTTGTTGTTTTTGTTTATGATGTGTTTGTGTAGTTTGTTTATTAAATTAGGATTGTATCCGTTTTTTATTGCTATATATTTGATTGTGTTGAGTTCATTATCGTTATCGTTATCATAACGATGAACTCAACACAATCAAATATATAGCAATAAAAAACGGATACAATCCTAATTTAATAAACAAACTACACAAACACATCATAAACAAAAACAACAAAACACTAAATACCAACAACACACAACAAACTAAATACATCACACTCACATACCATAACTCCAACACACACAAAATCGCCAACACATTCAGAAAACACAAGTACAAAATAGCATACAGAACAAACAATACCATCAAAAAACACATCAATGATACAAACATGGACATAGACAAATACAACAAAACAGGTGTTTACAAATTAAATTGTAATGATTGCAATAGTTTCTATATTGGCCAGACGGGAAGATCTTTTTCATCTCGTTACTCTGAACACCTAAAAGCTTTATCCAACAACAATATACATTCTGCATTTTCCACACACATACACACAAAAAACAACAGCTACACCAACATAGATACTGTAACGAATTGACTCGGTCGTCTCTGTTAAACGAAGTGTATGGGTAGTGTGTTCGTCTCACACTGGTGTCGTTACATCAATCCTTGCGCTAACGAAGTCCGTAGCGATGTTTGAATTACCAGTACAACGCAGTAGTAACCTTACCTGTTATTACATAGGGTTTTGTGAATCCCGGGTGGCACCAAATTGTTTATTAAAAACAATTAAACTTTATAAATAATGTTTTAAAAAGATGTTCTCAGCGATGACGGCCGGGGCATTTAAATTTGTTCCCGCCTGTTCAGCCTCCTGAATCGAGTAGGTAGTTTGTCGAATTGCAGCGTGAGCGCTGGCCGTCAAATCTAGTTTTCGTTAACAAGCACAAATAATACAATACACTCCCTATGAAATAAAAACAATGGTTACACTTTGTACTAGTTACTGTAATTATTAATTTGTAATGTTTCAGTCTGACAAGAAAATTATACTGGTTTATTAATAAATTTGCACCGACATTAGTTATGGAACAATTTTTCACAGTTTGACGAAATCGATTTTGTAACGAGTGATCCAGTCCAGCATGGCTGTTGTTTAGCTAGTTTACAATTGTACTCGTTCGAAATCTGGAGTTCTTTTGATTATAAGACAGCGATTCCTTATGATTACAAGAAAAAGTGCATTACCTTATATTATTTTGTACTTAAGTAATAAGGTGTTTGGTTATAATTGGTTCTGTAGTGTAGTTAAGTGTGTTTCTAAAGTTCGTATTCGATCAACAGGTTATATTCTAAGTTAACAAATTTTCAGTGTTTTATTTTTCTTAATTAATCTTTGGAAGAGAATATACGGTTTATAGTGAGAGTTCAATTTACTATGAGAAATATTTAAAGTGAGTTTATTCCTGGAATTTGGGTAATTCAATTATACTTATCAAATCAGGCGACTTGGTAAAAACAGTCGTCAGTCAAAAGGTATTTGGGCTGCATTAGTCATCAATTTTCAATAATCTTGGGGCTTAAGTATATCTTGCGTCCTTTTCAAGTTATTTGTAGACGATTTTTTCATTTAATTCTTGGGTAAAGTGGTCCTTGGCATCAGTTAATCATCATGGTCCCTCATCTTCTTCTGGTTGGTACATAATTTTGAATTTTGATTAATTTTGAGCGTTAAAAAATGAAAATTTTGGTCATTCAATAATTGGCATCTAATCTTGACGAGCGTCACTTTACGAATATCAGAAATTAATGGAAAAATTCGTAACCAACATGTGTTGCCATGGTTACGAATAAATTCTGATTGGTTAATCTTGGTTTATTACCATTGTTATCAAATTTGAATTATTTTTCAAAATAGCCGTATATCTTCTGAATGATTATATTCTTCTGTCTTCCTCCCTACATATTAAATATTATCACTACTGTTATTAATTCCTTTCAAAGATTGTTTTGATACCACATAAGGTTGTGTTCTATAAGATATTAACTTTGTATGATTATGTTAACATTTGTTAATTACATTTCTTTTTTAATTTAAGTCCTTATACTAACATTTTTCTTTTAATATTCTTTACAAATTATCCTTGGTTAATTACTTGCCTCGGATTTGTTGATTTCTTTGTTAATTTGTTACAATTTGTAGTTGTTTGTTTTTGACAGTTAGGCATTTCCTAGGCCTAAGTAGCCATTGCTTATATTTACTTATTTCCTACAAATTACCTTTCCTTTTAACCTAATGAGTTTTGTTCTGTTATTATTATTGGTGGTGTTATTTGTTGATGTGTTTTGGGCCTGTTTTTGTGTTATTTGTTTGGTTGATTTTATTTTATACATCATGGATTGCTAATTATTTACTAACTGATTTTCTCGTTTTCTAAGTTCTGCATGTTCATTTAACTTGCCATTGCTAACAATATGTCTAGTATTTACTACAAAATATAACATCTAGGCCTATGGTCTGTACAATTTCTTCCAGCCATATCCTGTTCATAAATTTGATTAAACAATTATTTAACAATTATTATGTAGTGTTAGTTTACAATTCATTTCCTTTTATACTATTTCTTGGGTGTTAAACAACATCACACCTTTTGAATTAACTTAAATAATTATCCCTTATAACATGGGGTGTTTATTAATTTTGTTTTTTAACTTCTTATTTTTTTAAATAATCTTTACTTTCATTCCATGATAACACTATCTGTTTCCTCTTCCATGGGATTCTCCCTTTTAACTACAATTGTATTCAATTGAACTTAACAATAAGATTCTCTTTTAATTAATACTGTTATCATCACTCTTTAGTGTTCATTACTTCTTAATTAATTGTTTACATCTAATACTATTCTTAACAATATCCTTAATTACTAATATTGTTCACCATTAATCATTTAGTGTTTCTTATTGATTTACTAAGAGTCTTTTCTATTCTTCACTACTTTTCATAACACTATCATTTACACTATTCTTATTTATTCACTACCTTCACTTTTAAATTATCTATTGTTTATTATAATTTATTTAGTGTTTCTTCTTTATCACTTTACTTTGGGGTTTTTTCACTTCCACTTTTGCACTCCTTAAATGTTTTTATTTTAAGTGTTTCTAAATGGGTAATCCCTGTAATTACTTTCTCTTTCTCATTTACTAAAGTTTATTTTCCCACTACCTTACCATCTCTTTCATTACAAATATCATTAATAATATTAACAAGTTTATGTCTCTATTGATTTCATCATTACATCTAACTCTGATTTGTGGGTTAGTGTATTTTTATTTCTAATAGTATTTAATTGGGTTTCATTACATATTAGTTACTTTTATCAATGAATTGATAATAATATTTATTATTTACTTAGGTTAGTTATTGGTTTCGTTTCCAATATTGCATTTGAGTGAACCATTTCTCCTGCTTGTATTCTATATTACTTGTTTGTGCCTTATCACTTGATTTCATTTTATTTCCCTTTATTGTGGGTTTGTTTCTTTTTCCGTTTTTCCACCTTCTTCACTTTCATTGTATTTCATTCATATCTTGGTTTTCCACCTTCTTCTTTGGGTTCATATTATTATGTTGCATTGAGTCATTCAATTCCTTCACTTTGTTTCATTTTTGTTTGGTTTCAGTTTTTTCCCTTCTTCTTTGTTTTCGTCTTTTCCCTTCTTCTTTTTGTTCTTTTTATTTGGTATCACTTGGGTTAGGTCATGTCGTCGTTTGTCGTGTCATTGTCATTTTATTTTCTTTATATTAAACATTTTATTTTATACGAATTACTTTTTTATATTCAGATTCATCTTTTTTATCCCTGGTATTGGGGTGGTTTATTTGTGTTGTAACATTACTAATCTTGAGATATTACACTACTTACCCAAAAGTCGAAAACTTAACACAGCAGAACAATATGAAATATACAAACACTACAAAACACAACCAAACAACATACTTAACGACCAATTAAACTATAAATGACACACACAGTTTGACACAATTATACATAAAACTAACAATAATTTGGATCCCCGCGCCAATCCCCTTCCTCCACACACCACCCCCACTAAACCTTCCAAACAAAAACCGTTACGTGTTACTGGCCAGTCTGTCTCAAACTGCTGATGAAGGCGAACACCACGCCGAAACGCGTATGGAAAGAAAAACAAGTAAGTTTCACAAGTGAAAGTTCTATATTCTATATTATTTAGTACTGTGAAAAAAGAGAAAAAAGAAGATGAACAATCAAAAAAACTATTTTAGTATAATCATGGTCAACCAGTTTTTGGGCCACTTCAATTTTGTATGGATGGAAATGGAGAACTTGGTACAAAATCCTCCGCAGAGACCTGGAAATCAACAATGCTATTGCATGCCTTTAGCAGACCTTTTGATCTATGTGTGACAGCACCTCTTACCCATTCCGCATTTTCTGGTGTGCACAGGTTTTTCCACTACTTCCAATTTCCATGTGGAGGTAGTGGTTATAAATGTTCTTATCTTGTTTGATACTGCTGAGCGATCTGGAACTCTTCCACATCTCCCAATGTTAAAATGATTTCTGAACAGTCTTTGTGGTGTTATATAGGAAATGTTTCTACAGCAAATGCATGATGTTCAACTCACCACTGAGCCATGTTTACTGAAATGGCATATTTTAACTGAGATTGTAAAACCATCTGTTCATTTATTGTTGCCAAACACAAACTAACACAAACTGTTGTGTGCTGATTGCCCCACCCAGTACAACAACTGAGATATTGGGAAAACACAAAAAAAAGGTGAGAAATAAAGTTATGTCTCCACATCAATGTAGTACATTACAATAAAACATTATTTAATGCTCTAGACAATAGATTTAAGGTACTACATATAAAAAATGACTGATATTTCTACTTCTAACCAGTTCACATGAATGTTTAACTAGGAAATAAAGGAACCAGAATTTTTAAAAATCCCTACAGCTTCAATGCACATAATTAAAAAAAAGTTAATACTGACTCAAATGAACAACAGTTTAACATTATCAAATTATTTTTTAACATTTGATACATATGACTCTGTTTTATTTCTATACAATCACACGATTTTATTAAAAAACTCTTTATTTTGAAAATTCCTAATCTGTGTTATATTGCCACCTCTAATATTAATTTTTCACCACCTAAGTACACTACACTTTCGTTTATCTGGAAGTGATGGGACCAGACCCTTTCTGGATAAACAAAATTCTGGATAAACCAAACTAATGGCGAAAATGCCGGTATTAGCGATGTTTACCTACTGCTATACAGAAAAGTTGCGTTTCTTTTATTTTGAAGACTTTATTCAAACTGTAATAGCCTACTGTACTGTATTTTACAAGTAAATCTTAAGGAAAACAAAATCTATTTCAGAATATTATACTGTATAAACAAGAAAAAAAATTATTTATTTACATTGTTTAATGAGACAAATGCAGTAAACAGAACAGTACACAAACACTTATGTATACAGACTACGAACACTTATAACACTACGAAATGTTTTGGAACTAAAAAGGAAAAATACGACTGCTTGCACGCCGAGCACACAATGAAGCCCTGAACAGTATCAGTAGGTTGCCGTTACTGCAATAGGAAATGTGACTGGTCACAACACAATGTCTTCCGGCGCGCCAATGCGTGAGTCACTCTGTGTTACAATCTTGCCTGTCACTCACTGTGAGCTCACGCTTCCTACAGTCCGTGATAAGATTACACTGTAAAGTCAGCGCAGGCGGAAGCGGAAGCCTTTGATGTAATAATGAGTTCTTAGAACTGTAACAATGGCTGCCTGCGCCAAACATCGTGACCGCAGAGGTGGAGTTTTCTAGTCATTTGCGACTGATAAGATTCTCTTTGAATGCCGACGTTAACCAGATCAATTCTATTAATCCAGATCACTGTACTGTATTATTTTTACCCTTGCAGTTTAGATTAATTACATTTATGTTAATGAGCTCTGAACGGGTATAACGTTGAATTTATAACAAAACAGGTTGTTTTTAGTACAAATCGTACAAGGGGGAACCCAAAAATAACCGGAATAGCGCTGCAATTGGCGGAGCTTACGTAGTATGCATTTCTCCCGCTAGGTGAGCAACTAGTTCCGAGTTCAGTGCTGTCACTGTTGTCACCTGGGAAGGTTTTGTCCGGTCACAGTAATTCGTTTTGTAAAAGCAGTTTCGCTTGCTCCTCGTTTTTTGTCATGGCGGATTTAAGTGAACAGCGAGCTGCTGTGAAATTTTGCTTCCTGTTGGGAAAAACACAGCAGAAACTGTTGTGATGTTGAAAACAGCTTGCAAGGATAGTGCTATGGGAAAAACTCAAGTGTACCAACGGTTTTCTCGTTTCAAAGAAGGTGAAATGTCAATTGATGACAAACCTCGTTCTGGACATCCGTCAACTTCCAGAATTGATGAAAATGTTGAAAAAGTTCATCCAATCATGCTTGAAAACCGACGACGAGCCATTGAAGAGATTAGTAAGTTATCTGGAATAACTTGGAGCTCGGTTCAGCGAATTTTGTCAGAAGATTTGGGGATGAGAAGGGTCACTGCAAAATTTGTGCCTTGGGTCCTGACTGAACAGCAAAAAGAGAATCGAGTTGAAACATGCTGTGCATTGAAAGACCAGCTCCGAACCGACCCAGATTTTTTTTCCAAGGTCATTACTGGTGATGAGTCATGGTGCTATGGTTACCACCCTGAAACTAAACAACAGTCAACCCAGTGGAAAACTTCATTGTCGCCTCGCCCAAAAAAAGCTCGTTAAGTGAAATCAAACATATCAAGACGATGCTCATTTGTTTTTTTCGATGTGAGAGGTGTAGTGCATTCTGAATTCATCCCACCAGGTCAGACTGTTAATCAGGCTTTCTATTTGGAGGTTTTAAAAAGATTGTGTAACAATGTGCGACAAAAAAGGCCCGATTTGTGGCAGACGAGGGACTGGTTTTTTTCACTATGACAATGCACCTGCTCACGCAGTCATTTCAGTGCAACAGTTTTTAGCAAAAAACAACATGACTCCCTTGTCCGACGCCCCTTACTCACCTGACCTCACTCCGTGCGATTTCTTCTTGTTTCCATGAATGAAGAGGGACATGAAAGGACAACGTTTTGATGACGTGGAAGCAGCAAAGAAAAAAACGAGCCAGGAGCTGTCGGCCATCACAACAGACGAGTTTGAAAAATGTTTCCAGGAATGGGATCGCAGATTGGACAAATGTATTAAGTGTAATGGAGAACTTGAAGGTGATAAGGTTGTTTTGTAAAAAAAATTAAATACATAGCTTTAAAAAAAAATATTCCGGTTATTTTTGGATACTCCCTCGTATCTTAAAATTCACCAGTAAGTCGTTAAATTATTTTGAAAACTTATTCCGGATAAGCTGGAATTCCGGATAAATGAGAGTGTACTGTACCATGGAATAGAGCTAGGAGTAAAATTTTTACCAATTAACACTATAAATATTCTGATATTTGTTTATGTTTACCGTGCTACTTACAGGCTTGTTCCCCACAACAAGTGGCTCTGCCAAGTGCTCTGACGTTGCATTATTGTTTTCTGTTCTGATACTGTGGTAACTATATGAGCCTCGAAAGTGGGGATTTGAGTGCCATTTTGACCTTCAAAATCAAAATTATTTAAGTGAGAAAATTTCAAATATTGAAAACATACCATAATTCTATTTTAAACTACAAAAACAAAGTAAATGTTTTATTATAATTAAAAAAAATACTGTTCATGATCATGCATTGAACAAAATGAAAAATTACAAGTCCAATTCTTACATAATTTTTTATATACCTACACTGAAATTATGTTTCGTTTACAGTAAATCCTCTGACTGCAAGATAAATATAACCGACAACAAACTAAACACAAATCATATTCAGTTCAACAGAAACAGCAACAAAGGTAGGCATTTCCTGGGAAAGATTGCTGTGGCATACTTATCTAGAGAAAGGTACACTAATCTAAGGAAGAACTATCACAGAAGGGGAAAGTGTATCCTTTGGAAAAAAGATTCCCAGAATTGAAATTTCTGTAAGAACCCATATAGAATGCAGTGACTAATTAAATAGAAATCACATGCTAGGCAGCAACCAGATAATTAGTAAATAGTTATAAAGATAAAATTAGTTGTTGAAAAATAAGTAGTTACCATTATGAGGCAACTACTTAGCTAGTTATCATAAAATGAGGCAAACAGCTATAATTTGCTAGAGGATGTGGTCTCTGATGGTGGGAGAGGGGTGAATCAGGGTGACACCTAGAATGATATATTATGATCCCTGAGATATATTAAAAGTAGGTTTATGGTCTAGGTGGAAGGGAGATTTTTGATGAGAGGACTGTTAAGAAGGGATATGTTCTCAGTCTCCAAGAAGTCATAGTTAGTCAACAAAGTGAGATAAAGACCTAATAGATCTCTAGAAAAAAATCACATAAGCAAATTCTCAGGATGGTCCTAATTAGAGGATCCATAGGAAAGTTCACAAAGAGTTCTCGTTAGCTGATATGAAATGTTCTTGTACATGGAGAAGCCTAGGAAGTATGCCAGTCTAAGTTGGTCTTCACAAAAAATATAACTTGAGTCATTACCTAGTACAAAGCCGACTTCTAAAGGGAAGAAAAAAGGGATCTGATATGGACAATAACTGACAAAATCTGTTAATAAGTAATAAACAATAATGAAACTTGTACAATATGCAGTACAGTTTCAATAATCTGAACAAATGAAATGTCTGATGCACTTGGATTATTAACTGTTTAGACAGTCAAACTATTCAATTATCGTCGTCATTGTCATCATCCTTTATGGCTTAGGCTAGCAGCCTGTTCCAGTCTCAATGGAAGTCATCCAACCATTGCTTACAGGGCCTTCCCACACTTCTCTGCCCCCTTGGGGGATAGTCAAAGGCTCTTCTTGAAAATCTAGTTGGATCCATTCTCTACATGAAACCGCCACTCTGTTTTGTACCGGGAGATTTTCTCATTTAAGCTTTCAGCTATGCCTAGCTCCATTCTAATATGATCATTTCTATGATCTCTCCTGGTACAACTCTTTACAGCCCTCAAGAACCTCATTTCCACTCCTTGTATTCTAAATATATCTTTGGCCTTTCTAATGCAAGTCTCAGTACTATACAGTAGTTGAGGTGTGACCATTACATTATAATATTTCAACTGCATCTCTTTCCTTGTTTTCTTCTTTAACTGTTTAATGATATAGCCACAAAGCGACTGGAAGAGATTAATTTTGCTTTCAACCTCCTTATCATCTTGCTATGTGATGTTGCATCCTAGATACTTGAAATCTGGCACCTGTTCTATTGTCGAGTCCTATATGACAATCTTTGTTCTAATATGATTTGCCCCAGAAAAAGCCATAATTTTTGTATTGGATAAGGAAATGGTTTGATTGTAATCTGTTAAAATGCTAGTAAGATAAAACAATGACTAAATATTATTAAATCACTACCGACTCGGAACACAAAGTTTTCTATGGGTAAAAACGTAAAAGTTTTACCTTATAGCCTGAACCAGTTTTCGCTTTTAAAAAGCTTCTTCAGAGGCTGCCGCTGGGAGCACTATCCATCTTGTTCTTGGCGACGTTATCTATTTTTGAAGGATTGATGTTGTGTGTGTGGGGTGTGATATGTTCGAATAATGCGTGTGATTTGAATTGTGTCTGTTCGTTTAGGATGTCGTTTTTATGTGTTTTTGTGTGTTTGTATATTTCCAATTGTTCAGGAGTCTCTAGTTTTTGGCATTTGGTGTGTACGTGTAGAATATCCATGTTGTTGTTGATGTTTTTGTGGTAAAAACATCGACAATAACATGGATATTCTACACGTACACACAAAAGGCCGAAAACTAGACACTCTTGAACAAACTGTCGCCACCAGAAAGACATTACTGCACAGTGAAGAAGGAGGCATTAGCAGTGATATGGGCTCTTAGGAAATTTTGAGGCTGCCTAGAAGGTAGGAAATTTCAGCTATACAATGACAGCTCATCTCTTCAGTGGCTTCACAGTCTGTACGGTACAAAATCAAAATTGATGCACCATGCCTTGCTGTTGGCATGCTTCGATTTTGAAGTGTATTATGTCCCTGGGATAAGCAGTCAGGAAGCAGATAGCCTTCGAAGACACCCTGTGGGGGAAGCTTAACCAGAGAAAACCGAGCTGTTGGAAAGGCGTTCAGGATTAGCTACAAGGGTTTCCATGTGGAGAATAACCTTCTTATGTATCCACAGCATCTGACTTGATCACACCCTGTTCTAGATGTCCCATGTTGTGCAGCACCCGTATCCTGGAGATGTTCCATCACAGCACTGAGCCTGGAGATCCAGGAGCAATAGAAATCTACCAGTCCATACGTCGATGATTCTTCTGGGTTTTCATAAGGCAGGATATTGCCAGCTATGCCCAGATATGTTCCATCTGTGCCTGTACAAAGCCAAGCAACCAGAAGGCTGACACCAGTATGTGAGGTGACACCATACCAGCCTTGGGAAATCGTCACACTTGATTTGATGAGCCCATACTCCAGAACATCATGAGGAAAGCCAGAAATCCTAGTGGTCACGGACCTATTTAGCCACTGGGTGGAAGCTTTCCTGATTCCAGAAGCCGCAACTGGACAGATCCTGACAATATGAAGAACTGAAGTCTTCAGCTGGTATAGTTATCCACAATGTGTGTTGACTGACAATGGCTGTCAATTCACTTCCCACCAATGGCATCAAGCACTAGTAACATGGGGCATTGAACGTTGTACAACTCCCATCTATAATCCAAGGACAAACCCAACAGAGCAGCGAAATCAAGAACTGAAGGGAATGAGAATGTTAAGAATGCATTTGGTAGACAAGGAACATAAAACCTGGGGCCAACACTACCTCAGTCACTTTTCGGTCTACGCCAAGAGTCAGCAGAAGCACACGCTATTCACCAGCTGATAATTGTCAACCTTCAGAAGAAGGTCATGCAAGTCCAGAAGCATGGCTGCACAGACATCAACCAGAGATTAATAAGAAACAAAATGAGGTAAAGCTCCCCTTGAGAAAACCAAGAAGCAGGATGTTGAGGAGGAAAAGACATTAAATCCAGGGGACACTCAGTGTTGCAAAGGAATCACACTCTCAGCAGCAAGGCAGATAGATACCAGGCAGGGTTAGCCCAGGCAGAGTTAGACCATTTGAGGTAGATCAGCACCTGGGAAATGGTTGTATTCTCTATGGACATCACCTGTGAACGTCCGTGCAGCCAAGCTGAAGATGGTAAAGCAACCTCTATGACCTGAATACATGAGGTCCAGCACACAGCTAGATGAGAACAAATCCAGTGGTGTTTCTCCAGAAATAACTACGCCAACCTTGTATTGGGCCACGATATAACCTTCAGCCAAGAAGACAAAATTGTTTAAATACTAAATAGATTTGTAAATTTGTAACATTTGTGAACTTTGGAGATTTTGTATGTGAATTTTGTTGTGGGTTTTAAGGAGGGGATAATTGTTATATACTAGAGAAACCCCCGACCCACATTCAAAGTAATATTATGAATATTGTATAATATATTAAATGTTACTGTGATTAGTATTATTAAAACTATTTATCATTAAAATAATACAAACGTTATGTTACTCACGTGTATTTACATTATCCACATTTGATGTATAACTTATGATGGACACTGTTTATAGCCTACACTAGAATGTTCTGTATCAATGTACAATATATTTATAGGTAAGTGTAGTTTGTTATACAAGATTCTAGTGAAACATCGAATGACTCGATTACATAGTAAGTGGTCAATTACATTCAGGAGTTACACAGAATAAGTGATTACCAATTAAAATTTTAATTTCAGATTATTTGGTGTATTATGAGGTTTGTTAAATAGAAACCCATTTGATCTGCGCAGCAGTGACTTTGTCGCCATGGCAATGGAATTCAGTTGTTTATACTGTCTGTTCAAGTACTAGTAATGCGTCTCAATAATATTTGCACTTTGCTCTTTTCTAAGCATTGTGACTGGGTTGAAAAATGGCATCTATTATAGAAAATCCATCCAAATATAATCTGCGTGCCGTTATTCAGTTTTTGGCCACTGAGGGGCGTCAGCCAATTGAAATTTATACGAGAATGAAAGCTATATATGGTGACTATAGTTATTCTCATACGGCAGTAGTTGAATGGTGCAATAAAGTTCGACAGGGAAGAGAATCCACTAAAGATTTGGCCCATCCCACACCTGCATGTGTTGCAGCATCAGATAAAAATGTGAGACAGCTGGAAACTGCTTTACGCACAAATAGGTCCATCAAAGTTAGAGAACTTTCTCAAATGTTGAGCATCAGCATGGGAACTGTTCATTCCATCGTTCACAACCTTGGCTATTACAAAGTTGCTGCTCAGTGGATTCCACAACTGCTTACTGATGAGCAGAAAAATTTGAGTTAGTCTTATCATTGTAGCATTTAATGTGCTATCAACAACAAGGTAATGCCTTTCTACACCAAATTGTTGCTGGTGATGAGTCTTGGTGTTATCACTACGAACCAGAATCCAAATGCCAGCGTATGCAGTGGAAGCATGCAGAATCTCCGAAGGCGAAAAAATGTCGGTCCCAACGTTTGGCAGGAAAAGTAATGGTGACCATATTTTTTTATTATCGGGGCGTGCTGCTCTTTTTTTTTAAAGAACCTGGTGTCAACATCAACACTGAGCGATATGCAGACACCTTAAACCACTTAAAACACAAACAGCATCAAGAATAAATGTTCCGGGAAGCTCACAAATGGTGTCTTTCTTCTGCATGATAATGCTTGATCCCGTGTAGCCCAGACAATTCAAGATCTGCTTGGTCGTATGAAGTGGGAAGTCTTGCAACATCCACCTTACAGTCCCGACTTGTCCCCGTGCGATTATCATGTTTTTGGCCCATTAAAAAAATCACTAAAAGGATGCTGAGGTAGAGTTTGCTGTCAGTGAATGGTTCCACAAACAGCCGCTAGAATTTTACCAGCAGGGAATCTACAGATTAGTGCAACAGTGGGACTCATGGCTTAATATTAATGGAGACTTCTTTTAAAATTGTTGAATAAAAATGCTTTACAGCCTCTAAACATGTTTCTATTGAACAATCCTCATAATAACCACATTATTTTGTGACTTAAAATATTGTGCTTTAAAAACAATTTAATAAGTGAGAAGCAAAAGTGATATTCAGTAATGATTTATAATGCAATTGAAACATGTAGTATTTTAAAAGGTCATGTTTTTATTTTTATAAACAGTGATTACTTTTAAACAACGATAATGCCAGTCTGTTTAATATTATGAAACAAATGCTAGTACAAATGCTGCTTCACCCATCTTTATCCATAATGTAAAAAAGAAAAGGAATGTATTTAACAGTCAGGCAAGAGAATCGATCTGTTGAGTATATATTTTGAAAAAAAAAGTAAGTTGGACCTGATAATTTCTGTCAATAAAGTTTTAGAGTGTATAGCTGCCGCATCTGAATTTGGTAAGAAATTCGTCATAAGCAAAAGCAAAAAGAAATTGAAACTTATGAAACTTGAAACTTATTCTCATGAAGAGTAGCGAAAAAACTTAAACTCAAACACACAATAAAAATATCGGTATGGAGAACGATACATGACTTCCATGTTCTAGGATTTATATTTAAAATCATTTTTGAAATGAAATATTTTATAGAAACTACTTCTTTCTACTTACTGCTTCAGCCTTAACTACAGTACTGTGGTCACTAACGTATACCCCCTCACGTTATCACACTCGATTATCACTGATGATGGAAGTCGATGGCACTGCCGAAACATCTAGTTTTGCAGAAAACTTTAGTCAACGGCCAAACAGGACGGGAAGGAATTTTAACAACAAACTACTTCTTTGTTGCCGATAACGTAGTACATATATAAAAAATTATCCCCTCCCCCTTCAACTATAATTTTCATTTATAGAAAATTACTCCCATCCCGATCAACTAGCCTCTTCATTTATAGATATTTCATCTACGTTTCTACAGTGCATTATTAAGATCTTATCAGGATACTTTATTTATCAAAATTAAGTACTTTACTCTTGTTACAACAAAAAATGTTTCAGGTAAACTACCCTTTCCCTTAACCGATCTTCGACAAAATCAACAAACCTTGAGTTCTGTATAATTTAAAAAGGTATGCAAAAAAGTAGTTGATTCTGTTTGAATTTACGGCGTTATCGTTTGCCATAGAAAAAATTACCCTTGATAAAAAAACGTTGCAGGTAAACTACCCCTTTTCCTTAACCGATCTTCACAAAAAACAATATGTCTTGAGTACTCTACAAATCAGGACTGTATGCAAATAATTATTTCATTCTGTTTGAATTAGCAGCTGTTATCGTTTGCCATAGAAAATACCCTTGTTAAAACATAAAATGTTGCAGGTAAACTACCCCTTTCCCTTAACCGATCTTCACCAAAAACAGTAGGTCTTGAGTTCTCTACAAATCAGGGCTGTATACAAATACTTATTTGATTCTGTTTGAATTTGTGGCTGTTATCGTTTGCCATAGGAAATACCCTTGTTAAAACATACAACGTTGCTGGTAAACTACCCCTTTACTTTAACCGATCTTCACCAAAAACAGTAGGTCTTGAGTTCTCTACAAATCAGGGCTGTATGCAAATACTTATTTGATTCTGTTTGAATATGCGGCTGTTATCGTTTGCCATAGAAAATACCCTTTTAAAACAAAAGTTAGCAGGTAAACTACCCCTTTCCCTTAACCGATCTTCACCAAAAACAATAGGTCATGAGAACTCTACAATTCAGGGCTGCATGCAAAAATATATTTGATTCTGTTTGAATTTGTGGCTGTTATCGTTTGCCATAGGAAATACCCTTGTTAAAACATAAAACGTTGCTGGTAAACTACCCCTTTCCCTTAACCGAACTTCACCAAAAACAATAGACCTTGAGAACTCTACTATTGAGGGCTGTATGCAAAAAATTATTTTATTCTGTTTGAATTTGCGGCTGTTATCGTTTGCCATAGACAAAATATCGGCATGGAGAACCATACACGACTTCCATGTTCTAAGATTTATATTTAAAATCATATTCGAAATGAAATATTTCCACAGAAACTACTTCTTTCTATTTCTTCAGCCTTAACCACAGTACTGTGGTCAGTAACGTATACCACCTCACGTTTTCGCACTCGATTTTCACTGATGATGGCAGTCGATGGCACTGCCGAAACGTCTGGTTTTGCTGAAAACATTGGACTACGGCTAAACAGCCCGGGAAGGAGTTTTAACAAAAAACTACTTCTTTGTTGCCGATAACGTAGTACACATATAAAAATTTCTCCCCTCCCTCTTCAACTATAATTTTCATTAATAAAAAAATTACCTCCACTCCGTTCAACTAGCCTTTCATTTATAGATATTTCATCTACGTTTCTACAGTGGATTATTATGAGCTTCTTATCAGGATACTTTGTTTATCAAAATTAAGTACTTTACCCTTGTTAAAACATAAAATGTTGCAGGTAAACTACCCCTTTCCCTTAACAAATCTTCACCAACACCAACAGGTCTTAAGAACTCTACTATTCAGGGCTGTATGCAAAACATTATTTGATTCTGTTTGAATTTGCGGCTGTTATCGTTTGACATAAGAAAAAATTACCCTTGATTAAAAAAAACGTTGCAGGTAAACTACCCCTTGCCCTTAACTGATCTTCACCAAACACGTCAGATCTTGAGTACTCTACAATTCAGGGCTGTATGCAAAACATTATTTGATTCTCTTTGAATTTACGGAAGTTATCGTTTGCCAAAAAAAAATTACCCTTGATACAAAAAACGTTGCACGTAAACTACCCCTTCCCCTTAACCGATCTTCACCAAAAACAATAAGTCTTGAGTACTCTACAAATCAGGGCTGTATGCAAATAATTATTTGATTCTGTTTGAATTTGCGGCTGTTATCGTTTGCCATAGAAAAAAATCTACAGACAGACAGACAGACAGACAGACACACACACAGACACTTTTCGAAAAATGACTTTTTTTCATGTTTTGAGTGTAGTACAATCAGAATCTGCAATAATCTCGAACACGATTTTTTTTTGCCATCACCATACTTCAATTTCCTTAAGGAACATGGAAGTAAAATTACCCTTGATTAAAAAAAAACTGTAGCTAGTAAACTACCCCTTTCCCTTAACCGATCTTCACCAAAAACAATAGGTCTTGAGTAGTCTAGAAATCAGGACTGCATGCAAAAAATTATTTGATTCTGTTTGAATTTGCGACTGTTATCGTTTGCCATAGAAAATACCCTTGTTAAAACAAAAAACGTTGCTGGTAAACTACCCCTTTCCCTTAACCGATCGTCACCAAATACAATAGATCTTGAGAACTCTACAATTCAGGGCTGTATGCAAAACATTATTTGATTCTCTTTGAATTTACGGCAGTTATCGTTTGCCAAAAAAAAATTACCCTTGATACAAAAAACGTTGCACGTAAACTACCCCTTCCCCTTAACCAATCTTCACCAAAAACAATAAGTCTTGAGTACTCTACAAATCAGGGCTGTATGCAAATAATTATTTGATTCTGTTCGAATTTGCGGCTGTTATCGTTTGCCATAGAAAAAAATCTACAGATAGACAGACAGACAGACACACACACAGACACTTTTCGAAAAATGACTTTTTTCATGTTTTGAGTGTAGTACAATCAGAATCTGCAATAATCTCGAACACAATTTTTTTTTGCCATCACCATACTTCCATTTCCTTAAGGAACATGGAAGTAAAATTACCCTTGATTAAAAAAAAACTGTAGCTAGTAAACTACCCCTTTCCCTTAACCGATCTTCACCAAAAACAATAGGTCTTGAGTAGTCTAGAAATCAGGACTGCATGCAAAAAATTATTTGATTCTGTTTGAATTTGCGACTGTTATCGTTTGCCATAGAAAAAAATCTACAGACACACAGATAGACAGACAGACACACACACACAGACACTTTTCGAAAATATCGGTATGGTGAACCATACAGGACTTCCATGTTCTAAGGTTTATATTTAAAATCATATTCGAAATGAAATATTTCCATAGAAACTACTTCTTTCTACTTATTGCTTCAGCCTTAAACCACAGTACTGTGGTCACTAACGTATACCACCTCACGTTTTCGCACTCGATTTTCACTGAGATGGAAGTCGATGGCACTGCCGAAAAGTCCGGTTTTGCAGAAAACATTGGACTACGGCCAGTGGCGGTTTCTTAATTGGTGCACATGAGTACGTGAACATAAATAAATATAAATTAATTAATTTTAACAAACACTAAATAAACGGGAAATAATTTGGTTTAGTTTTATGATGCAATAACAAAATGCTCGTTCTGGTAAAACAGTCGTGCAGTCGACGCAGTGTAAGGTGTGCGCACAGCTCTGTACGTGCGCTGCTGGATCAAATGAGAGCGGTGACGTGATGCGGCATTGGCGCGGTGGTGGGGGCAAACCTCTCCCATGTAAAGAATGTGCGCACATTCGGTTTGTGAACCAGTGCTGTTCTAGCCGTTGTAGGCGTCACGTTACTCTCTCTCCCAGTGTCGCTCGCGCCCAGTGCAGTTGTGTTTGTGTTGTGTTAATGTTGGTGATTGATTAGCAATGGCTGCTACCCCTGTGTCTGTGTTAAAAGAAACAATTTTTTCAAGTATTTCATTAGAAAAGAAACTCGAAATAAAACAACGTGGTCGTCCGACCCCAAAGCTTAATATCGTACAAGTGACCAAAGGTAAAGATAGAGATTTCAAAAGGGAATTTAAAGAAACTTTATATGAAAAGACTTCTTGGCTCTGCGGTTGTGAAGCTACAAATAAACTATATTGTTTCCCTTGTCTGCTATTTGCAAAACAAAGCTCTGAAAACTTAAACTGGATTAAGTATGGTGTGAATGATTTAGGTCATTTACTCTCGAAAATTAAAAAACATGAATGTTCTCAAACTCATTTGAACTCTTTGCTAGAGTTTAACTTGCTTGGTAAAGTCGGCATACGTCAGCAGTTGAACAGCGCTTATAGGAGGAATGTAAAAGAACATAATGAAAAAGTAGAGAAAAATCGTTATGCATTATCAAAAATAATTGACTGCATTAAATTTTGCGGCGCTTTTGAAGTGGCACTTCGGGGACACAGGGAAGGAGATGATTCTTCAAATCCTGGGATTTTTCAAGGCTTAGTGGATTTTGCTGCTCAGATTGATGCCTCATTAAGAGAACACTTACGTGATGCAACCGTTTTTAAAGGAACATCAAAAGAAATTCAAAACGACCTGCTCGATTGTATGCTTCTTGTTTGCCAGGAAAAGATTAAGGAGGAAATAAAATTTGCAGATTTCTTCTCTGTAATCGCTGATGAGATCACAGATGTTAGTTTGAGATTTCAATTAGCTATTGTTTTTCCCTACTTATTACCTAATGGAGAACCAGTAGAAAGATTTTGGGGGTTTACACATCCCCCCGGACACGACTCAGACTCGATCGCTGGATGCATTCTTGGCGCCCTAAAAAATGTTGTTGATAAGCCGGAAAAGTTAATCTCTCAGAGTTATGATGGAGCAAACGTAATGAGCGGACACCTAACCGGTGTACAAACAATTATTCAATGACATTACGAGTATGCTTTTTATATCCATTGCTATGCTCATCAATTAAATCTAGTGATTACTCGAGCTGCTAGCCAAAATCAGCAAGTGTGGATATTTTTTGCGAATTTGAGTGATTAACAAACTTTTTCAGCAATTCACCTCAAAGAGCAGAAATTTTGGATAATATTGTCGGGAAAAGAATCCCTTGAGCTTCAAGCACTAGATGGAATTTTAAAAGCAGAACTGTAAATACAGTATTCGAACATCGGGAAGACCTTATTACCTGTATGGAGGAAATAGAATCAACCTCTAAACAAGAATCTTCTATTACCAAAGCTGGAGCAATCCGGCAAATGCTGGAAGACCCAACTTTTGTGTTTTGGCTTACAGTTTTCCATAATATAATGCCACACGTCGACATTTTATACAGACAAATTCAGCTTACCTATACAGATCCTGTGCGAACAAAAAAGGACGTGGAACCTTTCTGAGGGAAATAAATAAAGAAAGAGAAAAAATGAACTCCGTGAAAAGTGCTGTAGACCAGATGCCTCTACAACGCAAAAGAGCAGAAGAAGGCGGTCATGCTAATAGGACGATCGCGGCTAAAGAAGTATGTGATGTAATTTTGACGCAAATAAAAGTGCGGTTTTCATTTACATCGCACCATTCAGCCGTATCCCTTATTGTTCCTCAAAAATTTAGTGAGTACAGTAAATCATTTCCTCAATCTGCATTAGATGAAACAATAGAAAAATACCCCTTTTTGGACAAAGCAAAGCTAAAAACCGAACTTGGAGTGTTTTACCGACGTGAAGACATAAGATGTATGAATGGTGCTGTGAGCTTACTGCAATTTCTTATACAAAATGATCTGAAAGATTCGTTTTCAGAATCATATAAGCTTTTCAGGATGATATCGACAACCCCAATGACTTCAGCTGAAGCCGAACGATGCTTCTCGACTCTGAAGAGGATAAAAACCTTTTTGAAAAGTACGATGTCTCAAGAAAGACTTAATGCCTTAGCCATGTTATGAATAGAGAAAGAACTGGTGAAGACCCTCCCTAAGTTTAATGAAATAGTGATTGATAGATTTGTTTCCAAGAAAGACTGAAGGATGGACTTTGTTTACAAGACGTTGACTTAGTTTTTGTTAAAGATCCGATTAACCTACTGATACTTGTAAGTAGTATGTATATAATTTTACTATTGTTTCAGAACGTGATTGCTATCATTATTACTAAATTTAATTTTTCTAAGATTAATTAAATAAATAATCCAGTTGAAGCTTAGTAAACTACAATGTTAGATTCATTTTGTTAAAATTACTTACTAAAATTATTTAAAATTTCTTAGTAACGTCATTTACTTTAATGTTGAAAAATTATTGGAAATGCTACTGTAAGTGCAAATATTAGCAGGCACATGGATTAATAACGTACAATATTATCTGTGTGAACCCCTGGTGAGTTTACTCACGAGCCGCCACTGACTACGGCTAAACAGCCCGGGAAGGAATTTTATCAAAGAACTACTTCTTTGTAGCCGATAACGTAGTACACATACAAAATTCTCCCATCCTCCTTCAACTATAATTTTCATTTATAGAAAATTACCCCCACCCCGTTTACCTAACCTCTTCATTTATAGATATTTCATCTACATTTCTACAGTGGATTATTATGTGCTTCTTATCAAGATACTTAATTTAACAAAATTAAGTACTTTACTCTTGTTAAAACATAAAACGTTGCAGGTAAACTACCCGTTTCTCTAAACCGATCTTCACCAAAATCAATAGACCTTCAGTCCTCTACAATGCAGGGATGCATGCAAAAAAATATTTGATTCTGTTTCAATTTGCGGCAGTTATCATTCATCATGAAAACATTTCTCTCGTTACAACATAACATGTTTCAGGTAAACTACCCCTTTCCCTTTACCGATCTTCACCAAAATCAACAGGCCATGAGCTCTCTACAATTTAGGAAGGTATGCAAAAAAATATTTGATTTTCTTTGAATTTACGGCAGTTATCGTTCGTCATAGAAAAAATTACCCTTGTTAAAACATAAAACGTTGCAGGTAAACTAAACCGATCTTCACCAAAATCAATGGACCTTCAGTCCTTTACAATTCAGGGCTGTATGCAAAACATTATTTGATTCTGTTTGAATTTGCGGCTGTTATCGTTTGCCATAGAAAAAATATTACCCTTGATAAAAAACGTTGCTGGTAAACTACCCCTTTCCCTTAACCGATCTTCACCAAAACCAACAGGTCTTGAGTACTCTACAATTCAGGGCTGTATGCAAAAAATTATTTGATTCTGTTTGAATTTGCGGCTCTTATCATTTGCCATAATAAATTCCCTTATTAAAACATAAAACGTTGCAGGTAAACTACCCCTTTCCTATAACCGATCTTCACCAAAAACAATAGGTTCTGAGTACTCTACAAATAAGGGCTGTATGCAAAAAATTATTTGATTCTGTTTGAATTTGTGGCTCTTATCTTTTGCCATAGAAAAACATTACCCTTGTTTAAAAAAAAAAATGTTGCAGGTAAACTACCCCTTTCCCTTAACCGATATTCACCAAAAACAATAGGTCTTGAGTACTCTACAAATCAGGGCTGTATGCAAAAAATTATTTGATTCTGTTTGAATTTGAGGCTGTTAGTGTTTGCCATAGAAAAAAAATCTACAGACAGACACATAGACAGACAGACAGACACACAGACACTTTTCGAAAATATCGGTATGGAGAACCATACAGGACTTCCATGTTCTAAGATTTATATTTAAAATCATATTCGAATTGAAATATTTCCATATAAACTACTTCTTTCTACTTATTGCTTCAGCCTTAAACCACAGTACTGTGGTCACTAACGTATACCACCTCACGTTTTCGCACCCGATTTTCACTGAGATGGAATCGATGGCACTGCCGAAAAGTCTGGTTTTGCAGAAAACATTGGACTACGGCTAAACAGCCCGGAAATCAATTTTATCAAAGAACTACTTCTTTGTTGCCGATAACGTAGTACACATACAAAATTCTCCCATCCTCCTTCAACTATAATTTTCATTTATAGAAAATTACCCCCACCCTGTTTACCTAACCTCTTCATTTATAGATATTTCATCTACGTTTCTACAGTGGATTATTAAGAGCTTCTTATCAAGATACTTAATTTATCAAAATTAAGTACTTTACTCGTGTTGAAACAAAAAACGTTGCTGGTAAACTACCCGTTTCTCTAAACCGATCTTCACCAAAATCAATAGACCTTCAGTCCTCTACAATGCAGGGATGCGTGCAAAAAAATATTTGATTCTGTTTCAAATTGCGGCAGTTATCGTTCATCATGGAAACATTTCTCTTGTTACAACATAACATGTTTCAGGTAAACTACTTCTTTCCCTTTACGGATCTTCACCAAAATCAACAGGCCATGAGCTCTCTACAATTTAGGAAGGTATGTAAAAAAATATTTGATTTTCTTTGAATTTACGGCAGTTATCGTTCGTCATAGAAAAAATTACCCTTGTTAAAACATAAAATGTTGCAGGTAAACTACCCCTTTCTCTAAACCGATCTTCACCAAAATCAATGGACCTTCAGTCCTTTACAATTGAGGGCTGTATGCAAAACATTATTTGATTCTGTTTGAATTTGCGGCTGTTATCGTTTGCCATAATAAATACCCTTATTAAAATATAAAATGTTGCAGGTAAACTACCCCTTTCTCTTAACCGATCTTCAACAAAATCAACAGACCTTGAGTTCTGTATAACTCAAAAAGGTGTGCAAAAGATTAGTTGATTCTGTTTGAATTTACGGCAGTTATCGTTCGTCATAGAAAACATTACCCTTGTTAAAACATAAAAGGTTGCAGGTAAACTACCCCTTTCCCTTAACCAATCTTCACCAACACTAACAGGTCTTAAGAACTCTACTATTCAGGGCTGTATGCAAAACATTATATGATTCTGTTTTAATTTGCAGCTGTTATCGTTTGACATAAGAAAAATTACCCTTGATAAAAAAAACGTTGCAGGTAAACTACCCCTTGCCCTTAACTGATCTTCACCAAACACGACAGATCTTGAGAACTCTACAATTCAGGGCTGCATGGAAAAAATTATTTGATTCTGTTTGAATTTGCGGCTCTTTTCGTTTGCCATAGAAAATACCCTTGTTAAAACATAAAATGTTGCTGGTAAACTACCCCTTTCCCTTAACCGATCATCACCAAAAAAATAGGTCATGAGAACTCTACAATTCAGGGCTGTATGCAAAACATTATTTGATTCTATTTGAATTTACGGCAGTTATCATTTGCCAAAAAAAAATTACCCTTGATATAAAAAAACGTTGCATGTAAACTACCCCTTCCCCTTAACCGATCTTCACCAAAAACAATAAGTCTTGAGTACTCTACAAATCAGGGCTGTATGCACATAATTATTTGATTCTGTTTGAATTTGCGGCTGTTATCGTTTGCCATAGAAAAAAATCTACAGACAGACAGACAGACAGACACACACACAGACACTTTTCGAAAAATGACTTTTTTTCATGTTTTGAGTGTAGTACAATCAGAATCTGCAATAATCTCGAACACGATTTTTTTTTGCCAGCACCATACTTCCATTTCCTTAAGGAACATGGAAGTAAATATCGGTATGGAGAACCATACAGGACTTCCATGTTCTCAGATTTATATTTAAAATCATATTCAAAATGAAATATTTCCATAGAAACTACTTCTTTCTACTTATTGCTTCAGCCTTAAACCACAGTACTGTGGTCACTAACGTATACCACCTCACGTTTTCGCACTCGATTTTCACTGAGATGGAAGTCGATGGCACTGCCGAAAAGTCTGGTTTTGCAGAAAACATTGGACTACG
The DNA here is from genome assembly GCA_034769895.1 of Magicicada septendecula. NCBI lineage: Eukaryota > Metazoa > Arthropoda > Insecta > Hemiptera > Cicadidae > Magicicada > Magicicada septendecula. The sequence goes on along the minus strand of CM068367.1, from coordinate 749,909,766 downwards.
GCTAAACAGCCCAGGAAGGAATTTTAACAAAGAACTACTTCTTTGTTGCCGACAACATAGTACACATGTAAAAAATTCTCCCCTCCACCTTCAACTATAATTTTCATTTATAGAAAATTACCCCCACCCCGTTCACTTAACCTCTTCATTTATAGATATTTCATCTACGTTTCTACAGTGGATTATTATGAGCTTCTTATCAAGATACTTTATTTATCAATATTAAGTACTTTACTCTTGTTAAAACATTAAATGTTGCAGGCAAACTACCCGTTTCTCTAAACCGATCTTCACCAAAATCAATCGACCTTCAGTCCTCTGCAATGCAGGGATGCATGCAAAAAAATATTTGATTCTGTTTCAATTTGCGGCAGTTATCGTTCGTCATGGAAACATTTCTCTTGTTACAACATAACATGTTTCTGGTAAACTACCCCTTTCCCTTTACTGATCTTCACAAAAATCAACAGGCCTTGAGCTCTCTACAATTTAGAAAGGCATGCAAAAAAATATTTGATTTTCTTTGAATTTACAGCAGTCATCGCTCGTCATAGAAAAAATTACTCTTGTTAAAACATAAAACGTTGCAGGTAAACTACCCCTTTCCATTAACCGATCTTCACCAAAAACAACAGGTATTGAGCACTCTACAATTCAGTGCTGTATGCAAATCATTATTTGATTCTGTTTACATTTGCGGCTTTTATCGTTTGCCATAGAAAATACCCTTGTTAAAATATAAAATGGTGCTGGTAAACCACCCCTTTCCCTTAACCGATCTTCACCAAAACCAACAGATCTTGAGAACTCTATAATTCAGGGCTGTATGCAAAAGAGTAGTTGATTCTGTTTGAATTTGCGGCTGTTATCGTTTGCCATAGAAAAAAATTACCCCTGATAAAAAAATGTTGCTGGTAAACTACTCCTTTCCCTTAACCGATCTTCACCAAAAACAATAGGTGTTGAGTACTCTACAGTTCAGGGCCGTATGCAAAAACTTATTTGATTCTGCTTGAATTTGCGGCTCTTATCGTTTGCCATAGAAAATACCCTAGATAAAATATAAAACGTTGCTGGTAAACTACCCCATTCCATTAACCGATCTTCAACAAAATCAACAGACCTTGAGTTCTGTATAATTCAAAAAGGTATGCAAAAGTGTAGTTGATTCAGTTTTAATTTACGGCAGTTATCGTTCGTCATAGAAAAAATTACCCTTGTTAAAACATAAAATGTTGCTGGTAAACTACCCTATTCCCTTAACCGATCTTCACCAAAACCAATACATATTGAGAACTCTATAATTCAGGACTGTATGCAAAACAGTAGTTGATTCTGTTTGAATTTGCGGCTGTTATCGTTTGCCATAGAAAAAAATTACCCTTGTTTAAAAAAAACCGTTGCTGGTGAGCTACCCCTATCCCTTAACCGACCTTCACCAAAATCAATAGGTCTTGAGTACTCTACTGATCAGGACAGTATGCAAAAAATTATTTGATTCTGTTTCAATTTGCGGCTCTTATCGTTTGCCATACAAAATACCCTTTTAAAACATAAAACGTAGCTGGTAAACTACCCCTTTCCTTTCACCAAACACAACAGACCTTGAGATCTCTAAAATTTAGGTAGGTATGCAAAAACGTATTTGATTATGTTTGAATTTACGGCAGTTATCTTTCGTCATAGAAAAAATTAACCTTGTTATCCCATAAAAAGTTACAGGTAAACTACCCCTTTCTCTTAACTGATCTTCACCAAAATCAATAGGTCCTGATAACTATACAATTCAGGACTGCATGCAAAAGAGTAGTTGATTCTGTTTGAATTTGCGGCTTTTATCGTTTGTCATATAAACAATTACCCTTGATTAAAAAAAAACCATTGCAGGTAAACTACCCCTTTCCCTCAAATGATCTTCACCAAATACAATAGGTCGTGAGTACTCTACAAATCAGACCTGTATGCAAAAAATAATTTGATTCAGTTTGAATTTGCAGCTGTTATCGTTTGCCATAGAAAAAAATCTACAGACAGACACACAGACAGACACACACACAGACACTTTTCGAAAAATGACTTTTTTTCATGTTTTGAGTGTAGTACAATCAGAATCTGCAATAATCTCGAACACGATTTTTTTTGCCATCACCATACTTCCATTTCCTTAAGGAACATGGAAGTAAAATACCCTTGATTTAAAAAAAACTGCGCTGGTAAACTACCCCTTTCCCTTAACTGATCGTCACCAAAAACAATAGGTCTTGAGTACTCTACAAATAAGGACTGCATGCAAAAAATTATTTGATTCTGTTTGAATTTGCGACTGTTATCGTTTGGCATAGAAAAAAATCTACAGATACACAGATAGACAGACAGACACACACACACAGACACTTTTAGAAAATATCGGTATGGAGAACCATACAGGACTTCCATGTTCTAAGATTTATATTTAAAATCATAATCGAATTGAAATATTTCCATATAAACTACTTCTTTCTACTTATTGCTTCAGCCTTAAACCACAGTACTGTGGTCACTAACGTATACCACCTCACGTTTTCGCACTCGATTTTCACTGAGATGGAAGTCGATGGCACTGCCGAAAAGTCTGGTTTTGCAGAAAACATTGGACTATGGCTAAACAGCCCGGGAAGGAATTTTAACAAAGAACTACTTCTTTGTTGCCGATAACGTAGTACACATACAAAATTCTCCCATCCTCCTTCAACTATAATTTTAATTTATAGAAAATTACCCCCACCCCGTTTACCTAACCTCTTCATTTATACATATTTCATCTACGTTTCTACAGTGGATTATTAAGAGCTTCTTATCAAGATACTTAATTTATCAAAATTAAGTACTTTACTCTTGTTAAAACAAAAAACGTTGCAGGTAAACTAGCCGTTTCTCTAAACCGATCTTCACCAAAATCAATAGACCTTCAGTCCTCTACAATGATGCAAAAAAATATTTGATTCTGTTTCAATTTGTGGCAGTTATCGTTCATCATGGAAACATTCCTCTTGTTACAACATAACATGTTTCAGGTAAACTACCCCTTTCCCTTTACCGATCTTCACCAAAATCAACAGGCCATGAGCTATCTACAATTTAGGAAGGTATGCAAAAAAATATTTGATTTTCTTTGAATTTACGGCAGTTATCGTTCGTCATAGAAAAAATTACCCTTGTTAAAACATAAAACGTTGCAGGTAAACTACCCCTTTCTCTAAACCGATCTTCACCAAAATCAATGGACCTTCAGTCCTTTACAATTCAGGGCTGTATGCAAAACATTATTTGATTCTGTTTGAATTTGCATATCTTATCGTTTGCCATAATAAATACCCTTATTAAAATATAAAACGTTGCAGGTAAACTACCCCTTTCTCTTAACCGATCTTCAACAAAATCAACAGACCTTGAGTTCTGTATAACTCAAAAAGGTGTGCAAAAGATTAGTTGATTCTGTTTGAATTTACGGCAGTTATCGTTCGTCATAGAAAACATTACCCTTGTTAAAACATAAAAGGTTGCAGGTAAACTACCCCTTTCCCTTAACCGATCATCACCAAAAACAATAGGTCATGAGAACTCTACAATTCAGGGCTGTATGCAAAACATTATTTGATTCTCTTTGAATTTACGGCAGTTATCGTTTGCCAAAAAAAAATTACCCTTGATACAAAAAACCGTTGCTGGTGAGCTACCCCTATCCCTTAACCGACCTTCACCAAAATCAAGAGGTCTTGAGTACTCTACAAATCAGGACTGTATGCAAATAATTATTTGATTCTGTTTGAATTTGCGGTGTTATCGTTTGCCATAGAAAAAAATCTACAGACAGACAGACAGACAGACAGACAGACAGACAGACAGACAGACACACAGACACTTTTCGAAAAATGACTTTTTTTCATGTTTTGAGTGTAGTACAATCAGAATCTGCAATAATCTCGAACACGATTTTTTTTTTGCCATCACCATACTTCCATTTCCGTAAGGAACATGGAAGTAAAATTACCCTTGATTAAAAAAAAACTGTAGCTGGTAAACTAACCCTTTCCCTTAACCGATCTTCACCAAAAACAATAGGTCTTGAGTACTCTACAAATCAGGACTGCATGCAAAAAATTATTTGATTCTGTTTGTTTGCGACTGTTATCATTTGCCATAGAAAAAAAATCTACAGACACACAGATAGACAGACAGACACACACACACACACACACACACACACACAGACACTTTTCGAAAATATCGGTATGGAGAACCATACAGGACTTCCATGTTCTAAGATTTATATTGAAAATCATATTCGAAATGAAATATTTCCATAGAAACTACTTCTTTCTACTTATTGATTCAGCCTTAAACCACAGTACTGTGGTCACTAACGTATACCACCTCACGTTTTCGCACTCGATTTTCACTGAGATGGAAGTCGATGGCACTGCCGAAAAGTCTGGTTTGCAGAAAACATTGGACTACGGCTAAACAGCCCGGGAAGGAAATTTAACAAGGAACTACTTCTTTGTTGCCGATAACGTAGTACACATACAAAATTCTACCATCCTCCTTCAACTATAATTTTCATTTATAGAAAATTACCCCCACCCCGTTTACCTAACCTTTTCATTTATAGATATTTCATCTACGTTTCTACAGTGGATTATTATGAGCTTCTTATCAAGATACTTAATTTATCAAAATTAAGTACTTTACTCTTGTTAAAACATAAAACGTTGCAGGTAAACTACCCGTTTCTCTAAACCGATCTTCACCAAAATCAATAGACCTTCAGTCCTCTACAATGCAGGGATGCATGCAAAAAAATATTTGATTCTGTTTCAATTTGGGGCAGTTATCGTTCGTCATGAAAACATTTCTCTTGTTACAACATAACATGTTTCAGGTAAACTACCCCTTTCCCTTTACCGATCTTCACCAAAATCAACAGGCCATGAGATCACTACAATTTAGGAAGGTATGCAAAAAATATTTGATTTTCTTTGAATTTACGGCAGTTATCGTTCGTCATAGAAAAAATTACCCTTGTTAAAACATAAAATGTTGCAGGTAAACTACCCCTTTCTCTAAACCGATCTTCACCAAAATCAATGGACCTTCAGTCCTCTACAATTCACGGCTGTATGCAAAACATTATTTGATTCTGTTTGAATTTGCGGCTTTTATCGTTTGCCATAGAAAAAATATTACCCTTGATAAAAAACGTTGCTGGTAAACTACCCATTTCCCTTAACCGATCTTCAACAAAATCAACAGACCTTGAGTTCTGTATAACTCAAAAAGATGTGCTAAAGAGTAGTTGATTCTGTTTGAATTTACGGCAGTTATCGTTCGTCATAGAAAACATTACCCTTGTTAAAACATAAAAGGTACCGGTATGAAAATGACTAATTGATTCTGTTTGAATTTGTGGCTGTTATCGTTTGCCATAGGAAAAAATTACCCTTGATAAGAAAAACGGTGCAGGTAAACTACCCCTTCCCGTTAACCGATCTTCACCAAAAATAATAGGTCTTGAGTACTCTACAAATCAGGGCTGTATGCAAAAAATTGTTTGATCCTGTTTACATTTGCGGCTTTTATCGTTTGCCATAGAAAATACCCTTGTTAAAATATAAAATGTTGCAGGTAAACTACCCCTTTCCCTAACCGATCTTCACCAAAACCAATAGTCTTGAGAACTCTATAATTCAGGGCTGTATGCAAAAGAGTAGTTGATTCTATAATTCAGGGCTGTATGCAAAAGAGTAGTCGATTCTGTTTGAATTTGCGGCTGTTATCGTTTGCCATAGAAAAAAATTACCCTTGATTTAAAAAAAACCGTTGCAGGTAAACTACCCCTTTCCCTTAACCGATATTCACCAAAATCAATAGGACTTGAGTACTCTACAAATCAGGGCTGTACGGAAAAAATTATTTGATTTTGTTTGAATTTGTGACTCTTTATCTTTTGCCATCAAAAATACCCTTTTAAAATATAAAAAGTTGCAGGTAAACTACCCCTTTCCCTTAACCGATCTTCACCAAAAACAATAGGTCTTGAGTACTCTACAAATCAGGGCTGTATGCAAAAAATTATTTGATTCTGTTTAAAATTTGCGGCTCTTATCGTTGCCATAGAAAATACCCTTGTTAAAACATAAAACGTTGCCGGTAAACTACCCCTTTCCTATAACCGATCTTCACCAAAAACAATAGGTCATGAGAACTCTACAATTCAGCGCTGTATGCAAATAATTATTTGATTCTGTTTACATTTGCGGCTTTTATTTTTTGCCATAGAAAATACCCTTGTTAAAGTATAAAATGTTGCAGGTAAACTACCCCTTTCCCTTAACCGATCTTCACCAAAACCAATAGGTCTTGAGAACTCTATAATTCAGGGCTGTATGCAAAAGAGTAGTTGATTCTGTTTGAATTTGCGGCTGTTATCGTTTCCCATAGAAAAAAATTACCCTTGATTTAAAAAAAAACTGTGTCAGGTAAACTACCCCTTTCCCTTAACCGATCTTCACCAAAAACAATAGGTCTTGAGTACTCTACAAATCAGGACTGTATGCAAAAAATTATTTGATGCTGTTTGAATTTGCGGCTGTTAATGTTTGCCATAGAAAAAAAATCTACAGACACACAGATAGACAGACAGACATACAGATAGACAGACAGACACACACACAGACACTTTTCGAAAAATGACTTTTTTTCATGTTTTGAGTGTAGTACAATCAGAATCTGCAATAATCTCGAACACGATTTTTTTTGCCATCACCATACTTCCATTTCCTTAAGGAACATGGAAGTAAAATGACTTTTTTTCATGTTTTGAGTGTAGTACAATCAGAATCTGCAATAATCTCGAACACGATTTTTTTTGCCATCACCATACTTCCATTTCCTTAAGGAACATGGAAGTAAAAAAAAGATACTGATAAAAGAGTTCCAAATTATAGTTGAGTCGATGAGTGTCCGGCCCTGACGTTCCGCGTAGAAAGAGAAGGGAGAAAGAGAGAGAAATATAGAGACCAGCATTGCCAACTGTGGCGTTTTGAAGTTGTGAACAGAACCTCGAAATTCTACTGCAAATGACACTATTCTGCTAAATTTTAACCTTAAAACACTCTGGTTCGGTTTAATGTAATGTTTTTAATTCTACTGTAGTTTGCTGCTACAAGACTTGAGTTCTGATATGTGAAGAATAATTCAACCGCAGTTTGCAATGCTGGGAGAGGGGTGGGCACCAGTTGTGAAAGTTTCTGCTAGAACCAATCAGCTATTAGCGTCTGCTAAAGTTAGCACGATGTTGCCACTTCCTTTTTTTATGCGAAGCACGTGGCGAAAGAGCGTCAGTTCTTTGTGTTAGTACAGTGAAGTTCTTGTGTTGTTCGTGCTTGAGCGATTTACGGTGTCTGTAAGCCTTATTATTGATATAGTAATATGGCCAGTGGTTCGTCAGAATCGAAAAAGAAAAAAATCGCCTCTTTTTTTAGAGCCAAAGCCGTGAATTTATATACAGATTGCGTGAATATTTTGAGAAGGAGCGAGACAATGGAGGACCTCTTCTCCCTGTGACAAAAGTGGTAGATAGAGTTTGTGATGCTTTGAAGGTGGGAAAAACAACCGTTAAAAGTGTGACAAAAGAAAAGTGTCCATTGGATTTTAATACGCCTTCTGAAGTGCTACGTACTCCTGGAAAGCAAAGACCACGACCCAGTTCCAAGACATCACTCGATACATTTCAGAAGGGCGTGATAAAACAGCATATTCATCAGTATTATATGAGGAAGGAATTTCCTACTCGTGAGAAGCTCCTCATTTCTTTGAAAGAAGCTAGCTTATTCGATTGTTGAAAAACCAGCTTGAGTATAGTGCTAAAACAACTTGGTTTTAGATATAAGAAATTCTCAGGGAGGCAAGTTGTGATGGAAAGAAGTGAGATTGTGGCATGGCGTGGTAGATTTTTGAGGGAGATTCTGAACATCAGTCCCGAAAAAGTGGTGTGGTTAGACGAAACGTGGGTAAATGCCGGAGACACAAAATCACTGGCTTGGACAAACGATACTGTAGCAGGGACATTTAAAGCGACCATTGGGAAAGGAAGTAGACTTATTCTGCTTCATGCAGGTAGTGTGCATGGATTTGTTCCGGGGGCAATGCTTCTTTTCAGGTCAAAGAGCGCTCGTGATTATCACGAAGAAATGAATGGGAAGACTTCCACGAACTGGTTTAAAAGTACTCTTCTGCCGAACATAAGTGCCAATTCTGTAATTGTTATGGACAACGCTCCCTACCACTCTGTGCAATTAAACAAAGCACCAACAATGAAAGACAGGAAAGACATCATTCTGAAATGGTTGGTGGAAAATGATGTACCAGGGGTATCTGCAGACATGACGAAAGCAGAGCTGATACAGAGTGTAAAATTTTATAAACCTCGATTCTGCACTTATGAAATAGACTGTATCGCCACTGCTCACGGTCACATTGTTATTAGACTCCCACCTTATCACTGCCACTTCAATTCCATTGAACTAATTTGGGCACAAGTGAAAGATTAGGTTGCAGAAAATAACACGACTTTCCGCCTCACGGATGTCGAACACCTAGTGCAGCAAGGAATCCAACATGTGTCAGTTGATAAGTGGAAAAGTGTTGTCGCTCACACTTGGAAAGTTCTGCAGCAAGCAAAGGAAGCCGACGGTATAGTGGAAACACGTGTGGAACAGTTAATTATTTCCTTGGATAACGACAGCAGTGACACCAGTGATTCCAGTGATGAGGCCGCAGAAATCGACATTTACGAGGAGTGTGGCATCTTTCCACTTGAGTATTAACAGAATGTAAGTAGAGTAGAGTCTGTTTCATTTGATACACTTTCATTATACAGTAATCTTAATGATATTCTTATAGTCTGTGGTAATGTACTGTATATATGAATTACATATGTGTTCGCATTAGTTATATAATTATAATTATTTAGCTGTGTACATTAACGAAAGATGTGATCTACGTTTGTGTAAAATGATTTACATACGCGTTCGCATTAGTTTTTTTGTGATCTACGGTAGCTGTGTACATTAACGAAAGATGTGATCTACGTTTTATGTAAAATTATTTATATACGCGTTCGCATTAGTTTTTATTCTGTTATAATTCTGTTATCATAAAAATCGACCGGCGAGCGCGCGAAAATTCCGTCTGTACGTGTCGGCAACACTGTACTCTCGATCATGAGAAACGTCAGGGCCGGACAACGACCGGCTGGACTATAGATATATTTTAAGGAGGCACCACTCAACAAGACATTTATAGCTACTGCTGTAGAAAAGAAAACCCAACAGTAAAAAAATTCACAAATACTTGACAGCAGCTAAATTTTTTAATGGTAATTGACCTCTCTGATAAATTATAAAACATTGGTTTCAAATTTGCCAATATTTCGGAGTGGAAAATTCTTCACATTCGGAATGTGTAATTGCTTCATTTTGGAGATTTTTTAGGGAATTAGAAGAAAATTTTCTGAGCAGATAATGTGGTTGGATGAGTTGTGGGTGATAAAGGTCACACAATGGGAAAGGGTTGGATGGATAATAGTGTGAAAGACACAATTAGGGTACAATTACGTGAGGGGGAAGATGGATTATTGTATATGAGAGGATAACCAAATGTTTCACACCTAACTGTTTTTATAGTTTGAAATCTAACTATAAAAACAGTTCAACAAAGCACCGAAAGGCTATATGCAAAGAAAGTATTACTGACTGGCTTCATCAACATAATATTTCCACCAGGGACAGCAGAGCTGTTAGAAATGATATAAACTTTTAAATCCCCCAAAGGCTATATGCAAAGAAGGTATTACTGACTGGCTTCACCAACATAATATTTCCACCAGGGACAGCAGAGCTGTTAGAAATGATATCAACTTCCCAATGAAATCCAAATTTTCCAAATATGTAATCAACTAATTAAAGACTGCCTCCTTATCATTGTCACTTCAATTTGAGCCAATATGTTCACAAGTGAACTGCAAAGGACTGGAAAAAGGCACATATGTTGTGACGGCAGCGGTATGCGAATATCTGCTCTCCGTTACCAGCGGCGGACACAGCGAGCCAATCAGGGAACAGCAGCCGAGACGTGACCAACTATCGTGCTCGGAACGAGCCAATCAGCGATCCCGGTTAGTGCATAAAACCCGGGCCGGCAGAAAATTTTGGCGGTTTTCAACTCCACCAGATGCAACATGACTCATTTCTATAATACACCAGTCCGCGTAGGCCCATCATCAGTACGCCAGAAGCGTGATTGCCAGTATCTGCGCGTCACGCTTGACTCCAAACTTACCTGGCGACCCACATATCAAAAGAACAACGACCATCGCCCGTACCCGCCTCCGTTCTCTCAGAACCCTCAGCTGACTAAACCACTGCTCCAGCGACTTACTAGGCCGCATCTACACTACCTGCATTCGTCCCATCATCACGTATGCCCACCCAGTTCTCCTCACCGCCTCCCCCGCCTACCTAGCTAGATCTCCACTGAGTCACAGAACGACGAGCCCTAAGACTCATATACCGCCGACCACGCCTCACGAAGACCTCCAACACAGCCCTGTATGCGCTAAACACCCACTTCCCTGACCTAGACTCCTTCCTCGTTAAGCTAAACTGGAAGTATTTCCGCGCAGCCTCCCGCCGCACTTCCATACAATCAATAGTCCCCTCAATTAACAGAAATACCCGCAACACAAGCAGGCCTTCCTACTTAATAAATCGTCTCCTTACAATAGCCAATGGCCCTCCCCCTCGCCTCCCCCTCTGCCGGTGTCAAAGACACAGACACACTTAAACAATGCATACCAATCCCCTGCCCATGACTCATTTCTCCCCAGCGGTAGTGAATAGACACACTCATGCAGCCTAAATACTCAACACACTGCTAAATTCCCCCACACTCTAAAACTCTAAGCCCTATCTCGCTTCACCACATGAAAACACACATTCTAGTTTCTCACACTTACGTCCCCGCTTGTAATCCCCAAATCTGTTCCTTCCGCCTCCCTTGATGGCACCCTGTCACCACCTAACAGCTTTAGCGACCTGCGTCACACGTCCCTGTCTTGGCCCCCCCCAACAGATCATCGAAGAAGAAATAAACAAAACAAAATGAATGAATAAAGATACCACCAAACAACTATAATGGCCACATCCATCTACCTCTCCCGCTCGCATATGGCTACCCACTGCACTTGCACATAATATAACTCACAAGCAATACTCTCCCAACTTCGTGCCTCCACCTTCTCAACGGCCCGGTCAGCTCTCTTAAAAAAAAATGGCGCACTCTTCATTGCCACGCCATCGGAAGCACTTCATCTCCTCTCCTCTCTCGGATGACATCGGCGTGGAGTCAGCCGGAAGGAACGGCTGAAGAATAGAACCGGCGTTCTTGCGTCTTCGCCCTCCAGTTCCGCGCCAGCGATAGGACGTCGCTGGACCGGCAACCGACTCTACAACCGATGCCGAAAGAAGAGGAGGACTGCAGTATGCCACGGAAAGCGGGCGTAGCCGCCGAACATCTCAGCGTGGCACAACCAACATCAGCTTTCTCACCACCAGGTCCTTTTTAGGGCCACCAAAAAAACTAGAGTGTGTGATTGACGCCATTTGTCATGCGGCAAGCCTTTTGTCCGGTGACAATGTACATAAAAATGACTGATGATAATACATCATGCAAGGAAGGAATTTTAGATGATGCTGTAGAACAACTGGTTACATATTTTGAATTTGAAATCCAGTGATTCAAGTGATTCTGGCAGCAACATAAATGGAGTAACTCTATTAGAATAATTGTGTAGGAATTAGTAAAACTACCCACAATCGGGTTACTGTAAATTCTGACAGTAACAAAGAATTTATTAACACTATTTGAACAGGAAACTGTTAATGTTATGTGCACAATATTGTGTAAATATTTAGTACTTATAATTACTGTTAATTTACAGCTGGTGACACACTATGTTAAAATTTATAAATCTTAGATTTATTGTGGAGTTAATAACAGTAATCATATGTGTTATTCAAGCTTACTGAAAGTTTCAAATTAAATTGAATTAATCGCACAAAACTACAAAGAACTCTAGTCCGTTGGTATGAATTTTCTTAAGAATTTTTAACAGTAGGCCTACTTATTTCTATCTCTAAACTTATTACTACGTTATTTCCAATTGTTTATTTGATTAGCAAATTGAATTTGTTGATAAAACTGTTTAATACTTCATGCTTGTACATGTTACTTTCACTGCTGTAACTGTTGCTATGAAGTGTCAAAGAATAAACAAACACAAGTTTATTCACTGATTGAGAGATGAGTTTGGCAACATGGGAATAACATCATGTGTACTGTCAATACCTTGTCAGTTTAACACAGACTGTAATTATTAAAATCTGAATGCTGAATACAGTATTCAATAAAATGGAGATCATATCAAAAATCCATTTTAAATGAATTGTATCTAATAATGTAACTACAAATACATCAATAATAAATTGTTTTGAAACAAATGTTAATAAATATTTATCCTTATTTTCACCCTTAGAACATGCTTCTAGAATTCTGCCATACAATTTAAAATCACCCTGTATTCTTGTATATCTACCTAACAATATCCAAAGGCTGAGGAATGTCATACATTCTCCCAAGGAATTTATTTAGTACAGCCATACAAGCAGCCTCAACATTTTTGTCAGAAAAAGATTCCATTTGGCGTGCTGATGGGCCTACAACCCACCCAAGGAGCACAGTAGGACCAGAATCATCAGTGTAAAAGCCAAAAATATCTCTTGCCCAACTAAAATTGTCCTAAAACAGATTGGAAGGTTATCTGGTATTAATATGCACATGTAAGGCACAAATGATACATGTATTTATTAAATTGCCTAAGTTTCATCAACACCCATTAAAAAGACAATTATACCTGTATTTTGCAGTTATCTAATTTGTCTTGTTGCTTCCATAGAAAACTGAAACCATGGTAGTCTTCAGGCCACCACTTGTAAGGAAATTTTAAAAATATCTTATTCACAGTTCCTATTTCAAGGCCCTAGAAACAACAGTAAACCACTTGTAATAAATTTAATTTATACATAAGCGTACAAATTGCTCTCTCAAAAACTAAATAATAAAAATGAATTTAGCAGAAATGTCTGAATACAGAATTTTTTTTAAATTAACTTGCACACCTCTTTGCACAGTGATTAAAACGCTTACCACTTTTATTGGACAATTTTGCCTGAAATGACCAAATGTATAATAAACACACAATAAAGCAATTGTTTAACATGTCTTAAGCATTAAATAATCAAAAATTTTAATTATCAAAATCTTGCAAAGGGATATGCTTTAATTATAATAATGTCTCCATAATACTGTAACATATGTTTCAGATTCATAGCATGTAGCTATAATATTTTGGCTTATAAACCTATTTGCTTTTCACATGATACAATTATATACGATGTCAAATTAAAAAACAAACAAGAACAGCAAGTGCTTACACCTATAGCTCTTAGTTTGTATTCTGGAAGAAGAGGTTCAAACATTGTCTTAGCACATTCCTTAAGAACACCCAGTGAAACAGTAAGAATTACATGATCAGCAGAATATGTTGTTCCGTCACTACAAATAACCTTGGGTTTATTATTTTTCCATACAACATTAACTACTTCCTTGTTTAATAATGTTTTCGTAAGTACTGGCAGTTCCTGGGAAGGATCGTCTGAATATTTTTGCTATAACACAAAGAAATATATAGGTTTGTAATTTGACAAATACACAAAATGCTGTCATTAACAAATCATTTTTATAATTACTTTCCTTGAATTATTAAAAAGTAATTTGAAACTATTTAATATTCTCTTGAAGCAAAAAATCATTAGTTAACTGTTCATTAGACAGAATGTAAATATACTGCAACTCTACTTATATGCGTTATTGTTGTGTCGTGTTGTGTATGAGTACCTACCTGCTGTCCGATCTTGCGGATTCTTCCGGCTAGGGCGTGTGGATTTTGGATTTGAAGTTCGCAAGCTAGTAATCTCAAATTTATTGCAACAACACACAAAATAGGTTACTTTAAAGGGGGAGAGTTTTGTGAGACTGGTAGGCTTTATCGTACAACAATGAAACACTGTTATATGGGGTAATAAAACGTTGTTTATTACTCCAACAACACACAAGAAATAAATGGTTATTATATTATCAATTTCTTATAGTCTAAACAATGAATCAATGTTTTTCGATTGGTTAATAATTGAAAAGAAACTAAACTCGTTCTTTGGCGAGTTAATTGCAATTTAAATTTTAATTAATTAATTGATTTGATTTGATTAAATTTCTTTTACTAAATTGAATTTAAATGTTCATGAAACAAAATATAAAACTCTGAAGTTAATTAGAATAATTTTCCAAAATAAATTAGACGTGACAGTCTAGTTCACGTTATTTCATTTCTAGTGATTCGACTTCTGTTATACTGCAGTATGAACTAATAATTAGATTGTTAGTTAAGATTTGTATAGCGCTTTTATACTACTTGTATTTCTTAACTATAGCTTACTAATGACTTAAACTGCTATACAGATTATCACAATGAATTTATTCTTTAATTACTAGAGTCTTTGCTTTTTGTATGGCACCTGAATTATCTGAATTACAATGTTTTAATTGAAAAATAGAAAATTTGATGTGAAAAATAAATAAGTGGATTTTGCTTTCCTGTTATTGAAGAGGATGTCGTTCCGATTTTCCCTCGTCGATTCGAGTCCTTCGCTAGAGAAAGTAATCTGCTTAGAGCTGCTGGATTCGGTCGTTGAGTTCAAATTCGGCAACACTCTGCTTCCTTGCTGTTCGTGAATATTTTAACGTCTGCGGCTGTCTGCTGGAACTGGTTCCTGTCCCTCGTCGATTCGCACGTTGCACGTCAGCGTGTGTGTGTGTGCTTCGTTCGAGTGGTAGCTCTGCTCGTCAGCTGTTCACCAATGATTTAGACAGCCTCTCTGCTGTATTCCTGAAGTCTGGTCTTGAAGTCTGGTGGATCTCTTGCGTGCTTATGACTAGCTGGTAGTACACAATAAGCTTGGTTGATGTACTGAAGAGTATCTCGCCTTTACGCCACAATTACGAGCTACACAGATGATCTGTGTTTAGTGTGTTCGTAATTGCGTGTGTGTTGACCACGTAGAGTCTTCTTGTTGATCTTCACCACTATGGTTACTAGACGATCGAAGAATTACGTCTTAACTTCGTGAGTACTGGCAGAAGAGTGATGTTTCAGCCTGAAAACACCACGCTGGTCGGGGTTCGCGTCAAGTGATTTGATTGGCTGACACACTCTCCCTACTACATAAAATTTGAATTCCCTTGGTCCGTGAGAATGAAGTCAGATTCCCACAGACGGAGAATTGTTATTATTTTTAATACTACTATCCAGCGGAACTAATTTTTCGGTCCGGATTTCCTGTGCTTATTTAATTTTGCAATAACTTGGTTGCAAACCAAGTTGTGTGAAATCTAAAATATACAATCTGTCAGAAATTATTATCTTTATAACATACTAAAATCTCATTAATGTAACTCTATTTTTACAGGAGTTATTCAATTCAATTAATTAACTCTTTCATATGTTAATTATATTGCGTAAAATTTGCACACGTCATTATTAATATTTCGGCAAACATTTTGGCTATCTTGGATTCCGCCTTAATTTATTAGTTTCCGAGATATTAATAATTAACAGTTTGGGTGTGGCCGCTTCCTTGTACAGCGAACTGATTACATAATGACCACGTGTGCGTCGCTTTACAAAGCATTATTTTCAACGCTCTACATTCAAATGGAGTTTTGACTGTTATAATTTATTTAAATATGCTTTCGGTATGCAGGCAACATATAACCCCAAATAATTAATATTTGGTGCTGTTATAATACCTAATAATACTTAGTTTTCTTATATATTTCGCTTGCAAAGAATTCTCTTAAATGTGCCGACTAAACAATAATTTCTACATAACTTTCCTTAGATTTGCTGATTTTTTTATATATATAAATATTATAAGGTATCAAGATTCCACCTTCAAAGAAAAACAAGTATACCATCAAAATTCGTAGTGAAATATGCAGAAACACAATCTTATTAATATTAAAAGAAATAGAAGAATAAAATAAACTTAATAAATACAGTAATGAAGAGATAATATATTACTTAAAGATAAGTAATATTTTCAAGGAATAAAAAAAAAATCGAAACAAAAAGGGAAATATTATCATAAATGAATAATTGGGAAATAGGGAAATAAAGAATGCAAATTTAGGAATTAAATAATGCAATTAACATGACAAAACAATAACTGACGATGATAAATACCCAGAGGAGACGATCAAATGACCAAAATTGTAAATAGTTATTAGTAAACACATAATGTACAAATATTAAACTTAGCATGTAAGAAATAAGACATTGAGTATAGCCATAGATTAAAACTATGAGGAGGTTTGCGAACCTCAAACAGCTATTGTGTATAAGTGAACTCCAGACTGTAATTAATACAAAATTACAAATATAAAAATATTGAACGATAATTATAAAAGTTAGGTAGTGTAACAGTGTAAGAAGGTGAGAACAATGGTGATAGACTTTAAGAAGTAAAAACAGTGTATAGTGTAAGTGAATAAACATATTTATAATATGAACATGGCATGAACCATATAATTTATATGAAACCACAAGGTGACTCATATAGTGCAATAAAACCAAGTGGAAATAATTAAAAAATAAAGAATCTTCCGTTACAAACTTATAATGTAATAGTAACGAAGATAGAATAAGATTCTACGGAATAACATTAATTATAAAGTGGGAGACCGAGCCTGTGACCCATAAATATATCATTGCCAAGACCTTAATGGAATAAATTAGTGTTTTGATAGAAAGGATTATTGTTGGAAAAAATATTGAAACCAGGCAGAATGTGTCGAATTTTAATGCTGGTTTTTATACAAATTAAAGGAGAATACGAGATGAAACGATACTGAAAGACTATGAAAATAAATAGAAGAAGGATAGTTTAATCGATGGTGCAGAAAACTAGAAGTCCAGACGCAAAAGATCAAGAAAGAAGATCGTAAAGAAAATTACCAGATGGGTGAGATCTATCCAATAGTCAACCCAGATATTAGAAAACATTTTAACATTTAAAGTTCGAATCACAGCGATATACTATAGTAAAAAACAATAAAAACTTTAGAACAGTGAATTCTAATTGTACACCAATAATTATTAGTAGTAAGAGTTTCTTTTTCAATTGTTCATTTGCACTTTTGTATGATCCAAATAACCCACTGATACACAACATACATCAACAACACCTAATTACCAAACATTAATTTTTAAATATTATGTTATATGATATGTTTACGACTTATGTACTATACTTTGACATGACTTATACATGAACCCTGAGATTGAGATTTTACATGCTCTACAACAGAACTGAGTTGCAAAAAGATTAAATAAAAATAATTGAATTTTAAACAAGAACAAATAAGGAGTTTGATTATTTATTTAAAATAGAATTATACATCGAATAAGGGTAAGTTTAGGAAATAAGAAATACAGAGATTTTATTTTATTAACACCCGATACTGATATGAATATGGAAGAAAAGGAGGCGACTCCGGTCAGGGGTATAGAAGAAATGTTACATCCCGCAGAACCTAACAGACCCGCACAAACAGGGAACGTGAATTACCAGGAGATGATGCGGGTGATTATGGAAGGTAATAATAAAACCATGGAAGCCTTAAGTAAGAGGATGGAAGAAAATAATAATAAAAATATGGAAGAATTAAAAGAAGACAATAAGAGATCCAGAGAAAATAACGATACAAAACATAGAAACCTTAAGTACGAAAACAGAAGATAAAATTGAAGAGAATAGTAAAAAAATGGAAGATAAAATAGAAGATATAAGAGGATGGAAGAAAAAAATGGAAGAATTAAAAAATTACGGTAAACAGAAAATGGAACAATTAAATCAGAAGATGAAAGATAATAGTAAGAGGATGGAAGAGAAAATGGAAGAATTAAAAAATGACGGCAAAAAGAAAATGGAACAATTAAATCAGAAGATGAAAGACAATAGCAAGAGGATGGAGGAGAAAATAGAAAATAATAACCAACAGCTGAAAGAAGAAATCAAAGAGAATAGTAAGAAGGTAGAAGAAAGCAATTAAAACTTACTGCTGAAAGCAAATCATATAGGAAATTGCTGATGTTAATCAGAAAATGGAACAGTACAACGATACCATCAAACAGCAAATTTCCAAAACAAATGAACAGCTGAAGCAAACAAGTCAGGAGCTAAAGCAGTTTAGAAGTGATGTGTGCATATAGATTGAACACGTAGAAAATAATAACATAACAAGAATAGAGTCAATGCAGACAGAGACACAGAAAAAACAGAAAAAGTGCATGAAAAGGTAGATGAGAAAATAGGGCACATAGAAGTCAACATTAATAGTATACAGGACCATGTGACCAGTAATACTGAAAAAATCGAAGAAATCAATCAAAGAGGATTGGTGAATATACGGGAAGAAATAGAGAGGATTAATAACCGGCCATTTAATGTACCTAACTTCCAATTTACTGACAACCGAGAAATAATCAATTTCAAAAACTATAGAAGAAAGGATCGAAGAAAATATTATGAAAAATAGAGAAACCAGATGGACGGCAATAAGAAGTATGCTGGACGAACATTTTAAAGAAATGACAGATAATTGGTGGACAGCCACACGACATGACATAAACAACTATTCGGAATTTAAGGCATTGTTTAAAACCAAGTATTGGTCCGAGTCCACTCAAAACATGGTGCAAGACAACCTGAGTAATGGTAGATACGATCCACAGAGAGGCACATCACCAACGGCATACTTCTTGGGAAAAGTGTGTCTAGCTAGGAGTTTGGAACCCAAAGTACCCGAGGAGTGCCTGGTAACGAAACTCGCCTACCATTTCGAAGACTGGATTGCCAGAGCAAGGCAAAATGGACAGATCAAAACAATACAGTCCATGGCCACATTACTAGAAAGTTATGAGCACGAAAATTACTACCGCCGAGGTAGACAGAGAAATGACTATCAGTTGAGAGACAGAAATAATACGGCGAATAATAATAATAATCATCATCAAAACTACAGGGTGCGGCAGAAAAAACTCTCACATTTAAAAGGCTAACAAAAAAAACATGAGTGATGCTATTCTAAATTGTATTACATAATATGAAAGGATACAGAATGCAGTTTCTTTTTCACTTGGTTTTGAAAATGATATCGCCTAAATGGTGGCCTTCTTCCCCGATACACGTTTCTAATCGATTTCTCAAGTTTTGCATCACTCGCTGGGTGAGTTGCGGTGTTATCGCTGCAATTTCTTGGAGTATAGCAGCCTTCAGTTCATCAATGGTGTGTGGTCGATGTCGGTAAACATTAGCCTTCAGATGGCCCCAAAGAAAAAAAATCGTAAGGGATGGGATCGGGTGATCGTGCGGGCCACCGAATGTCACCATGTAACGAGACCAAGCGCCCGGGAAACAATTCTCTCAAAACAGCCATCGAGTTTCTGGCTGTGTGGGCAGTGGCCCCATCCTGTTGAAACCACACATTCCGATTTCCAAGTGTGGCGAGTTTTGGTTGCAAAAAGTGTTGTAACATTTGCACATACCAAGCGGAATTCACTGTAACCGTTTGGCCTTCTTCCTCGAAAAAGTATGGACAATAAACACGGTTTATGGTTTATAAACATGATCTTCCAGATGGTTTCCGTTTTAATGCTGACCCTGTAGACGGAAAATTTTCAACCCATAACAGTATGGTTTTTCTGTCCGGAACAGCATCGCCACGATTAAGCTCAAAATGTATTCATGTATTCGAAAAGCTCTCTGCATGGCGATCACAGATTCGTTATTTCGGATAAATGACTCAACAACAAACGCACAATGTATACCAGTCCATGCCATGATGGCAACTGAAACGGCAAGGCACACGCTACTGGAAACCAACACCACGAACCCCCCACTCCACCAGTGCTGGTGCAATGACTCGGCGAAGTGTGGGAGGTTTTCCTGCCGCACCCTGTATAATGGCTATAGGGATAATCAATCGATCAAGAGTGAATTATGTACGATCGAACAATCGAGTTGGCAACCATGGTTATAGAAGGCCAAACTATCAAGGACGCAGTAGCCTAGAAAACAACCATCCATATCAAAATGGTAGTCGAGATAACGGCTATAACAATAATAATCACAACAGGAATTATCCACGAAGGAGCCTAAGCAATGAAGATAACACGAGATCTAATAATTATAATCCTGTGGGGAATAACAATGAGGAAAGGCATAATCTAAATAGCAATGGATCTCACCAGAACAACGACGTTAGGGACCCTGACATTGACCAGACTTTAAACGAGAGGCGGCAGTGAGAAACCTTGATGACCCATCACTGATCCGATCTTCTGGGTACTAACATAGACCACAAATTACATACCTAATGACACGATTACTGTAATTCACAATAACTATCTAAAAAAACATATGCGAGGAATTATTGACTGAAGAATCTACCCATGGGGAAAATAATAATAATAATGAAATCTTATATATTAGAGCTGAAGTAAATGGGATACTAACAGAAGTCATGATAGATACCGGGGCAAATGTCTCATTAATTGACAGTATTGAGTTAGATAGGATACAAAGAGAGTGCAAAGAGATTATACCAACATTACCCATTAATAACATAACTCTAATCGGAGCTACTGGACGCCAAAACAAGTCTGTCAGAAAACAGGTATCATTAGAAGTTAAAAGTAATGGATCTACAATTCCCATGACGTTTTTGGTCGCAAAAGACCTACCATTTAATCTGTTAGTCGGGTGTGATACGCTAAGGTGGCATTCGGCTATAATAGATCTGAGCAGAGAGAAAGGGTCTCTGATCTCAGATGAAGTAGTATGGACGGCTGAGTTGATCGGTAGCCAAAGTGGCTAGATCCGTACCAGCTATTATGTTAGGGAGAATAAAGTTGATGGGGTTAGATCATTACCAAATAATATAGAATACCAAGATAATAATGAAGAAATGTGGCAGAACAAAATAAAGGAGATCCAGAGAATCCAGGAAGAGAAAACGGAGCTAAATTTAAATGCAGAACAAACAAATAAACTAATATCCACTTATAACAAATACAGACATGTTTTCTCCGATATGCCCAGAAAAGTGAAAAACTACCAGTGCAAGTTAAAGTTCAAAGAACCGGCAGAATTTAAAACAAAATCCTATCCTATCGCTCATTCCCTGAAGGAAGCGGTCAGAAAGGAAATAAATAAAATGATGGCTGGCAATATAATTGAATATAGTAACTCTCCGTACACAAACCCCATAGTGGCAATTCCAAAGAAAGATGGAAAAGTTAGACTTTGTCTTGATGCCCATGAAATCAATAAGATAATAGTAAATGATAGAACATTTCCAGGGGAAATAGAGGAAATCTTAAAGAAATTTCATGGTACCAAGTACGTCAGTACTTGGGACACTGTATGTGGGTACTGGCAAGTAGAATTGCATCCAGAGAGTCAGAAATATATGTCGTTAATATTCGATGGCCGGAATTACCAATTTAAGAGACTCCCATTTGGTCTCATTAACTCAGTGGCGATTTTCGTTAAATGTATAGATCAGGTATTGGGACAGGAAGCACTGCAGTTCACTACTGTATACGTGGACGATCTGTTAATTACTTCATCCGACTGGAACAAACACTGTGACCAAATAGAACACGTATTAAGAAAATTGTCCGAAAATAATGTTACATTGAAACTCAATAAGTCAAGACTTATTGCTGACAAGGTCCAATTTTTAGGATTTGTTTTGTCTGAAACATGCATCTCACCATCTCCCGACAAAATAACTGCTATCCAGAATTTCCCTACTCCAAAAAACCATAGACAATTGCAATCTTTCCTCGGACTATGCAATTATTACCGAAAATTCCAACATAATTACTCCAAGTTAACAGCAATGTTTCAAAAACAATTAACTTCAAAGGAAAAATGGAGATGGGGGCCTGAACAAGACATGGTATTGAAATTGATTAAGGACAAATTTTTAGAGACGGTTATACTACATCACCCTAATTTTAACAAACCATTCTATCTAAACTGCGATGCGAGCAACATAAGTCTGGGAGCAGAACTGTACCAGGAAGATGTGGAAGGTAACCACTTGGTCATTAGTTTTGCAAGCAGAGTGCTGAACAATTGTGAAAAGAATTATAATGTTACGGAAAAGGAATTACTTAGTGTGGTTTTTGCATGTAATAAATTTTGAAAATATATCCTTGGATATTTGGTAACCGTTGGATCCGACCATAAGTCAATCTCATTCTTAAGACGATGTAAGCTGAGTCATGGTCGATTGACAAGATGGGTATTGGCACTACAAGAGTACCACATCAACTGGGAATACATACCTGGAAGAAAGAATGTAGTCGCCGACGTTCTATCTAGGATTAATGTGGAAAAGAATACCTTTGAGGCAGAGAAGGAGGAAATCGCCAAGGTATATCATATCATTAAAAGAAGAACCGATTTAGAAATTATCATTAACAAAATTAAACAACAACAGACAACTGACCCAAAACTATTGCAGATAAGACAGAGACTAAATAATCAGGATGACAAAATATTACCATTTTATTGCGTTCATGAATATGTGTTATTTATAAAAGCAAATTTTAATCAAAACAAATGGAAGGTGGTAATACCCAAGACTATAGAAAAGGAGTTAAACATCAATTACCATATTCGGTATGGCCATATGGGTCCTCTGAAGGTAATTAAAGCGTTAGAGGAACAGGTCTATATAAAAAATATAAATAGAAGTGTCCGAATGTATGTACGAACCTGCCATGTATGTCAACTGGTCAAATATAATAACGAGAGGAAAGAAGGAATAATGATACCCATTACCTCTACACATAAACTGGAAAAGGTATTCCTTGACATTTGTGGACCTTTCCCTCGTAGTGGAGGACAACATCGATACAAATTTATTAAATATCACTATAATATTGACGACTCAGAACACAAAGTTTTTATAAGTAAAAACGTAAAGTTTTACCTTACAGCCTAAACCGGCTTTCACCTATAGAAGGCTTCATCATGGACACGGACACGTCATGGACAACTAAATCCACAAATTTATTATTATCATATGGGCCCATTTCTCAAAATATACAAAATTATACCCTACAAATAGAGCGACCACTAAGAAAATTCTAGACATTATCATTCATAAGTATATACCTGAGATGGGAACTCCAAGGACCATTATTACCGACCACGGCACACAATTTAAGGGACAGATATGGAAGGAAACATTATTAAGGCATGGAGTCAAGAATTACAAGACATCTGTCTATCATCCGAGCAGCAATTCCGCAGAGAGAGAGTGTTGCGAGAGGTCGGAAGAAACCTGAGGACATACTGTTTCGATCAGCAAAGGAAATGGAGTGAATATTTACCATCCACAGAAAACTTTTTAAACTTAGCATACCATCAGAACATAGACACGACCCCGTACTTGGTAATGCATGAAAAACAACCACCCCGAGAAGTTACTGATCTGATTAATTATCCAAACACGCCAGAATATAAATTTGACAGAATTAAATTTTATAATAAGATGGTAGAAAAAACAAACAAAGGGATAGGTGTCAAAATCAACAATACAGAATCATTAATTATTCAGTAGGAGAAAAGGTACTGTTAAGAAATCGACAGTTACCTAGTACCATTGAGGGAATAGCTAGGAAACTACTACTATTGTATATACTGGACCTTACATCATTACTAAGGACAAGACGAATAACACCTACGAATTAACAGACCCTACCAATGAACAACTTAAAGGGACCTACAACCAAGCTTCTCTCAAAAAGTATTATGAAAACACCACACAAGAATGAATGATAATTTCCTCAGTCTTATAAATATGCCATCCGAAATAATCATTCTTGAATGGGGGGGGGGGCATTATACAAGGTAACAAGATTCCACCTCCAAAGAAAGACAAGTATACCATCAAAATTCGTAGTGAAATATGCAGAAACACAATCTTATTAATATTAAAAGAAATAGAAGAATAAAATAAACTTAATAAATACAGTAATGAAGAGATAATATATTACTTAAAGATAATTAATATTTTCAAGGAATAAAAAAAATCGAAACAAAAAGGGAAATATTATCATAAATGAATAATTGGGAAATAGGGAAATAAAGAATGCAAATTTAAGAATTAAATAATGCAATTAACATGACAAAACAATAACTGACGATGACAAATACCCAGAAGAGACGATCAAATGACCAAAAATGTAAATAGTTAATGTAAACACATAATGTACAAATATTAAACTTAGCATGTAAGAAATAAGACATTGAGTATAGCCATAGATTAAAACTATGAGGAGGTTTGCGAACCTCAAACAGCTATTGTGTATAAGTGAACTCCAGACTGTAATTAATATAAAATTACAAATATAAAAATATTGAACGATAATTATAAAAGTTAGGTAGTGTAACAGTGTAAGAAGGTGAGAACAACGGTGATAGACTTTAAGAAGTAAAAACAGTGTATAGTGTAAGTGAATAAACATATTTACAATATGAACATGGCATGAACCATATAATTTATATGAAACCACAAGGTGACTCATATAGTGCAATAAAACCAAGTGGAAATAATTAAAAAATACAGAATCTTCCGTTACAAACTTATAATGTGATAGTAACAAAGATAGAATAAGATTGTACGGAATAACATTAATTATAAAGTGGGAGACCGAACCTGTGTCCCATAAATATATCATTGCCAAGACCTTAACGAAATAAATTATTGTTTTGATAGAAAGGATTATTGTTGGAAAAAATATTGAAACCAGGCAGAACGTGTCGAATTTTAATGCTGATTTTTATACAAATTAAAGGAGAATACGAGATGAAACGATACTGAAAGACTATGAAAATAAATAGAAGAAGGATATTTTAGTCGATGGTGCAGAAAACTAGAAGTCCAGACGCAAAGGATCAAGAAAGAAGATAATAAAGAAAACTAACAGATGGGTGAGATCTATCCAATAGTCAACCCAGATATTAGAAAACATTTTAACATTTAAAGTTCGAATCACAGCGATATACTATAGTAAAAAACAAGAAAAACTTTAGAACAGTGAATTCTAATTGTACACCAATAATTATTAGTAGTAAGAGTTTCTTTTTCAATTGTTCATTTGCACTTTTTTATGATCCAAATAACCCACTGATACACAACATACATCAACAACACCTAATTACCAAACATTAATTTTTAAATATTATGTTATATGATATGTTTACGACTTATGTACTATACTTTGACATGACTTATACATGAACCCTGAGATTGAGATTTTACATGCTCTACAACAGAACTGAGTTGCAAAAAGATTAAATAAAAATAATTGAATTTTAAACAAGAACAAATAAGGAGTTTGATTATTTATTTAAAATAGAATTATACATCGAATAAGGGTAAGTTTAGGAAATAAGAAATACAGAGATTTTATTTTATTGTTATAATATATACACATAAAAGCATTCATAGTATATTAATACTGTATGCTAGAAAAAAAATGTAATAAATACCGTTAACAAGTCAAAAATGGTTTTATATCCATATTTCCAACGAAGAAGCAAGTTTCCATTGCATTCTACATAATCATTGTTGCTAGACGAAATTTCAAACCATGAATCTGATCCATCTATACTATTTTTAAAACTATGAAACCATTCTAAATAACTGTCAGTTATTTCTTCATCAATATCAGTTATTATCTTTTCTTTGAATCTATAAACAAGAGAAGTACATCAAAAACATAAATAAACTTTATATGATTTATCACATTAGACCTGATATACTTTGCCAGTTTAACAATACTCTTAAAAGTTCTTAAATGTATTAGTCTATAGATCAAGGCACAGTTACCACAACAATTCATATCAATGCAATCTGTTACAATATAACAACTCATAAAGTATGATACAGTTAGATACACACACATTTGATCTTCATTGGAACTACCTGTACAGTTTTATAAAGCATTATTATTATTATTATTATTATTATTATTACATAACTTTCGTTTTGTGCAGAATTTGTTCCCATTCAAATTCCCATGCAGCCCTAACTTCATTCCCATGCCCTTTTCTAAGATATAGAAGTATATGTTATGCTGGAATTCAACTACACCATATTTAAAGAGAGTTAAGAGTTGTCACATGACAAAATATCAATTGAACACTGGTTGTAACATCTTAAACTTAATAATACAATGTTGTTGTATTAATATAGTGTAGTTATCATTTCTTATCTAGACACATTTAACTGTTCTGATAAAAAATAAGAAACATACCTTTATCATGTAACAGTACATAATGACCCAATACTGTAATTATGGGATTTAAAGGTATTTTTTCAATATTTATTGTATAATCATCAAATACAGAATGGTTAGGTCCATTGTCCCTATATACGAAGGAACAATGCAGATTCAGTAAGAGTACCATGCCAAGGTCACCGTTGGACGTGCGAGAGCCGGTCAAAGACATGGCGGTGTTTGTGACGAATGACTTTAAATATGCAGTCGCTGTAGGAGGCCGGCTAAGCAACTATGACGGAGAGGTAGCAGCCATAAAGGCAGCATCTATTGAGCTTGCCAAGATCTCACCACCTAACAAAGCCGTCTTCCTCATAGATTCGACTGCAGCGATTCAAAACGTGACCTCAAATGGTGATACAAACTGCTCCCTGACAATTGAGTGTAGGCGAGAACTGCAGAACCTTGTACAATTAGGCTGGCAGATTCAACTGCAATGGGTACCCAGCCATGTCAACATCATGGGAAATGAAAAAGCCGACATCCTCGCCAAAATGGGCGCAGCACTACCTCAGCCGGAGACCCCCAGCTCATATGCATCTGCGAAAGCACTAATAAATTCCTCAATAAGCCTATGGCTAAAAGAAAAACAATTAAGAGCCTGTGTGGGAAAAAGATGGGCAACATTGGTTACGGACGGCCCCATCAACAGAACTCTACCCCGAGCAACTAGTGTTGCTCTTTTTAGAACTACAACCGGTCATGACTACCTGGCCTCCCACCTGCACCGCATTGGCGTGTTGTCGTCTCCTGAATGTGTTCTCTGTGGATACGCTTCCATGAATGCGGATCACCTAATTGCATGTCCAGCCTTGATCTCAGACACGGAAGTCCAGGACGAGGATGGTATGGCAAGGCTCTCACGTCTCTACTGGTCAGCGCGCCGCCTAATGGCCCAACAGCCAAGGGTGGGCGTTGGCTAGTAAGTAAGTAAGTACTTTAAATATGCATTGTGATTGGACAATAACGCTGTTCCGTCATAACAAAAAACAATGACGCACTGACTACAACGCATACAACTAGGCGTTGTCCTGTATGACAAAGCTTGATGACGTAAAAATACACACACACAAGCAGAAATTTGCCTCTGCCTCTGTCTCAATTCAACGTAGTTCTTCAAAGGATCAACAGCAATGTATCGCTGTCTGATCGGTTTTATAATAAAAACTTATTACAACTAGACTTTCAATTACAATTGTGATGGTGGAGCAATAGATGCTCGACTTTAATAACAGTTAAAACCACAACATGTAAAGTCAGTGCTAATATTTTAATTAAAAAACAGCAAAACATGAGACGAACACCGGCCATACCCATGGGAATCAACCAACCACAGCGAGGGAGCAACTCAGACCACCACTAAGAGAAGTCCAACCTTTATCAATTTTCTTTATTATTTTAATGAGCTCATTCATCGAAAACAACAAATTAAACGAATGTACTTGTAACAGGGTGAACGTGTGTGAGAGTGAGTGAGTGAGTACATGGCCATGAATATCTATGCCGAGGGCATTGGTTTGTGTGCAAACGAAAATACAAGTTAGTAAATAATTAGAGCTGCAGCACAAATATAAAAGTTTATAGTGATCTTGATTAGAGACCAAAAAGAGAATATTAAGAATAAATAGGGTTGATTAAAATAGCCACCATTTTGTTTTTTGTAACATTGTATGACACCATTTTGAGCACATTGTTTTATATACTGAATTTACTTTGGAAATTTATATTTGATAGTTACTTTCACTCTAAAAACAGTGTTATCATTTGTGTCACCTTCTTTGAATCAAAAAATCTCGCTGTTAATGAATCCTGGCCCCTTAGGTAAAAAGCATGGTAAAAAAGAAAAGCACGAGCTCTACAGTAAACAAAATCGGTAAGTACACCTATGCACCATATTATGGTAACATTTATACATATAAATATATGTTTGTAGTAAATTAAGAATAAAGTCGGTAATTTGACAAATGGCGCCCGAACTGGGACATTATATAAAATCATTTTATATAAAGCAGACCAGATTTAGAGACAGAGAAGGTGATATAAGACGGAACATAACCTAGTACACAAGAGGTTATGTTGACGAAACAAAGTAACTAGTAATTATATAATTAATTATGAATAAAGATAAATAGTCATTTAAATAGTTAAATTAACAATGGCAGAAAGTAATAATAGTCTGGAAATGGACAATACAGAGACAGAATCCATTTTATTGGAAAGACATGCTAGCTCAACACCTAAAATAGTCGAAAATAAAATCTCGTTAGAAGATTTATTCACGTTAATTAGTGACAAATTCGAACAACAGAATATTAAATTTGAAGACAAATTCAACCAAATGAATAGTACATTTAATGTAAAATTAGATAGTTTTGAGAATGAGCTCAAGAAGCAAAATACCTTACAAAATGTAAAATTAGATCAAGTAGAGGAGAAATTAGACAAGAGAATTAATGAGATACAGTTAGAAAATAAGAGTAGAGAAATAGACAAGTTAGAGATAAACAAAGACAAGGTAAGTGGGGTAGAAAATTATGATAATATAAATAAAAGTATGATATTGGAAAATGATTATGTAAACAGGGGTAGTAATAATGAGGTTTTATGGGGAATAGAATATAATAATAATGGAATGATAATGTGTGTTAAAGGGTTAAAGACAGTGTGTAGAGAGAGTATAATTGTAAAAGAATTGCAGGGGTTAGATTTTTCCCTTAATGGTGTATTTGGGGGTGATATACATGTGTTTAGGAAGGACGAGGGTGCCTTCGATGTAGATTTGGGAGACAAAAGGTCTGTGAATAGTTGTCCCTGGATTTTTTGTGCACCTGATAGGTGGTGCGAGAATAAAGTTGTAGTGTCCCCTGCATATATTGGGAGAGAGAATGTGATTTGGGGTTATGATAGGAGTTATTGGGAAAGAGAGTTGTGTGATAATTGGGAGATAGAGTTATATAGAGTATGTAGAGATTATGAAGAGTTGATAGAAATGTTAGGTGGAGAGAGACGTGATAAATATAATGAATACTTACCTTGGGTTGAAGCTGATATAGCAGTAGTAGGAGGTGATGTTGATAACAATGATAATATAACTTACCTGATTATGACTAATTACACTAAGGGTGACTGGACCATACCGAATGTTGACAAGTTTTATGATACAGTAATGTGGAGTAATCCTGCAGAGTATTACGATGGTATAATGGACAAAATAAATTTAAATAGTTATTATATTACAAAAGATGATATAATGTACTTAATTAAAAATGAGTTATGTATACGTAAGATAAGACTATTATTTGACGATGGAGGCTAATTATTCTAATTGTGTTTATGAACATTTAATTATGTGGACAGTGTTTTAAAATGGACTGTTTATGACTGATTATGGTAAATGATAAGATGATAATGTGGATTGTATATTTTTGTGTATATTAATGTCAATGTATTTGTGTATTTTTTATGTGTGTATTTTATGTATTTTTTTATGTAAACTATGTACTGTAGATAAGTTGATAATGATTATAAATGATATTATGAGATTCAGATTCTAATGGTTAATAAATGAAGCAGGTAATATATTTGGATATGGAGAGGTATTGTTGTTTAAAGGTAAGTGATGAATTTTCTAGTGGTATATTAAGGTGAAATGTTGTAAAAGAGTTTGGGTAATAATTATAAATAAGGGCATTGGAGTTAGTTAAATAGAGTTAATGGGAGTTAGTGAAAATAAAGTGTTGAGATACAGATAATATATATAAAGAGGTGTTAGATATTTTAGGGACACAGTGGTTAGTGATTATATGTAGAGGTGAGTAATGTGAATGGTATATATATATTTGTTGATGGTGATATTTTGTAATAAGGGTATTGGTGTAGGGAGTCCGCAACGAAAGGTGTTGGGACAGGAAAGGACCGTTGTGTGCCGGAAAGGGTTACCTGAAAGGGTCAGGAACCAATGAGGGAATGAGCATAGAGTGGGAACACACATACTAGTACAAAAAATGAGCGGTGCCAGAGGTTTTAAATGGGATTTGTGAAGGGGGTTATTATTGAGATATTGGTGTCATGATATATTAATGGTTAGAAGCGGTTAGTGTAAAAAAGAGGTTAGTAAGGTTAGATTGACAAATGCCAAAATAAGATAGAGAATAATGAATAATAGAGAGTCACCCAAACTAGTAAGGAAAAAAGGGTTAGAAAAGGAAAATTCATGGTAGGAAGGTAATGTAACAGAAAGGTAAGGATAAATTTGAAATTGTTGTATAGAATCTAATGACTGTCAAATAAGTAAAAGTTAATAGAAAGTCGAAGTTGTAATGTCTTATAAAGTTTAATACAAGTTGTGTAAATGTAAATTGTTTAATGTAAATGTACCAATGTAATGTACAATGTTTTATTATGGTTTTATTATGTTGATGGTACAATAGTGTGTGTGGTTAGGAAGTCGTTACAGGGGTAATGACGGTAACAAATGTCAAAGAATAGTAGCTTTTAAAGGTTGAAAGTCTAAAGGTACAAATGAAGTTGAGCAAAATATAGTACGATACCAGTTGCAAAAGAGATAAATGATTCTAAGTGAGTAATAAAATTTGAGTAATAAACTTGTCTGCCATAGTAGTTGTAGGTTGAGTTTGATAGTAATAGATAGGTGAAGGTGTTTTGGGGAATATTAAAGAATTGTTTATGTATGGTGTTATTTGTACTTATATATATAGTTTGTTTTTCTTACAAGGAAGAAATTGAGTTTGGTGGTAAAAGAATATACATTTTAAAGTCTTGTTGTTGTTATATTGAACTTTTAAATGAGAACAAACCAATGCCCCGAACACAAACCAATGCATCTAAAAGGAAACATATCAGTTGTAGATATGGAAGTGTACTAGACCACTATTTTAAATTTTTGTATTCAATGTTTCAGAGTTTTGTGGTGTTGTGACCGCGGTCCTGGGCTGGCTGGAGCGTCAGAACAGGAGCGTAGAGTGCCTTATGGCCTTATGGTGTAGGGATCTCTACGGAGAAGTCCAGTAAGTTCAGAGGGTGTGATCAGCATCATGGACCAAGGGTAAGTGATGACAATTTTTCTATAGTAACATTACAGGGGGTTGTGGTGACATATCTAGACTGATCCTTTTAGGAAAGTGTGAATGAGTCAATGAAAGTTTTTGTGTCTCGACACAAAATCTTTCATTGAGGGGGTTTGTAACAGTACATAATGACCCAATACTGTAATTATGGGATTTAAAGGTATTTTTTCAATACTTATTGTATAATCATCAAATACAGAATGGTTAGGTCCATTGTCCCTATATACGAAGGAACAACGCAGATTCAGTAAGAGTACCATGCCAAGGTCACCGTTGGACGTGCGAGAGCCGGTCAAAGACATGGCGGTGTTTGTGACGAATGACTTTAAATATGCATTGTGATTGGACAATAACGCTGTTCCATCATAACAAAAAACAATGACGCACTGACTACAACGCATACAACTAGGCGTTGTCCTGTATGACAAAGCTTGATGACGTAAAAATACACACACACAAGCAGAAATTTGCCTCTGCCTCTGTCTCAATTCAACGTAGTTCTTCAAAGGATCAACAGCGATGTATCACTGTCTGATCGGTTTTATAATAAAAACTTATTACAACTAGACTTTCAATTACAATTGTGATGGTGGAGCAATAGATGCTCGACTTTAATAACAGTTAAAACCACAACATGTAAAGTCAGTGCTAATATTTTAATTAAAAAACAGCAAAACATGAGACGAACACCGGCCATACCCATGGGAATCAACCAACCACAGCGAGGGAGCAACTCAGACCACCACTAAGAGAAGTCCAACCTTTATCATTTTTCTTTATTATTTTAATAAGCTCATTCATCGAAAACAACAAATTAAACGAATGTACTTGTAACAGGGTGAACGTGTGTGAGAGTAAGTGAGTGAGTACATGGCCATGAATATCTATGCCGAGGGCATTGGTTTGTGTGCAAATGAAAATACAAGTTAGTAAATAATTAGAGCTGCAGCACAAATATAAAAGTTTATAGTGATCTTGATTAGAGACCAAAAAGAGAATATTAAGAATGAATAGGGTTGATTAAAATAGCCACCATTTTGTTTTTTGTAACATTGTATGACGCCATTTTGAGCACATTGTTTTATATACTGAATTTACTTTGGAAATTAAAATTTGATAGTTACTTTCACTCTAAAAACAGTGTTATCATTTGTGTCACCTTCTTTGAATAAAAAAATCTCGCTGTTAATGAATCCTGGCCCCTTAGGTAAAAAGCATGGTAAAAAAGAAAAGCACGAGCTCTACAGTAAACAAAATCGGTAAGTACACCTATGCACCATATTATGGTAACATTTATACATATAAATATAAATATATGTGTGTAGTAAATTAAGAATAAAGTCGGTAATTTGACAATCACCTGATGATTAGACCTACATATTTTCATTCTGTATTGTTTAACACAATTACTAGTATTTTTTTAATTAATTCAAATTATAAATTGATTTTCCTTTGCTCAATTTATGATTTATATGTTCATGTGATACAATATGTATACACCCACCCCACTAATCCTAACTACAGCCAATCAGAAGCAGTTTCTTTGTTTACCAGTACATCTAATATCAAGTCATGATAAAGGGAATATACATAATGAAAATGAAATATACAACTAAAGTTTAAAGGTAAAACTAAATTTCTTTATCTGAAGTCATTTCACATATGCACAAGCTCAGTGTGTATGCATGCACAACTATGGTATTCTCTCAGAACAGCTACAAGTAGCTGTAGTTGTAATTCTCTAGAACAGAGTCCTTTTCTATCCATTTCCTAATTGCTCAAGAGCTTGTGTCTAAAAAATCCAGTTGTAATGGAGTTTAAAACACATTATACAGAAGTGATGTGTATTAACCATAACTTAACTCTAAACCCTTCATGTAACACCTTAATTTTCCGTAAGAATCTGGGTATTTTTAGATGTCGTCTGAATTATTCTGTCTGCAATTCAGCTTTACCATGAACAGTTAAGCCATCTGCTGTCCTTCATTTACTGCAGTAAAATTCATTTACACTCAACAAAGGCAATGACCTTTTTTTAAATATATTTCTTTAGAAAGAATAACTGCTTTTGGTCTATTAAAGGTTCCTTAAGGAACTATAAACTGATATAATCAAACTCCAGTTTAAATATGTACATACAACACACAAATGGAAAATGGTAAATTCAAAAGAAATATAATAAAACTGGTGCAATTTAAAAACATATATGTTCCAAGAAAACTAAGAAGGACGAATTCAGGCAAAATCATTGCCTTTTCAACCACATGGAACATTATAACCTTGTGTTCAGGACCAGTTTTAAAATAATAATTATAAAGAAAGGCTAAACGTTTTTGTACAAATCTTACTTACTAAGAGTATTTTTTTTTAATGAATATTGTAAAAATATTAGAATTTTAATAGATTTTTATTAAGATCTAATATTACATTAAAAAGTAATATAACATCAGTAAAGTAAGTCTGGTTCTATAGACATATTATTATAGCCTAAGTGAATGAGGCATATCCCACAGCATGAGTTTTCTATAAACCACTTTAAGAACTCAGCACACAGATTCTTATTAGTCTTTCCATTCATAGAATAAGACAGTACAAAACTCCCTCCTTTTAACTTACTATACAGAGTAAGCGCATCCAGGAAGAATGGGACATACTCGTACTTTAGGAATGCGTTTTACAGGCTGAAATAAATAAGAAATTTTATATAAATATAGGTCCAAAAATGCTTAATTTTCAATTTATGGCTTACAAAACACAGAACAATTTTGTCTTGATTTCTGCTCCAAAGCCAAAACAAAACCCTGCTGAAATTCTTGGAACTTAAAGAGTAAATTTGATGGTTTCAAATGTTTTTGACCTAAAAGAATTGAAAAAAGTGGGTCTCAGAACTGTATCATTTGTAGTTTTTTTGAAAAGTTTTGTAATCTCAAAACATTGGTGGCGACAAACATTGATCTGATGTGAATTTACTTGTTTAAATTTCTAATAAATAAATGTAAATTTGTAATACAGTTTATAAAGAATTTAATTATGTGAAATTCTGTGTAAGTAAAGTCAATAAAAAAAAAATTAACATTATTAAAAAACAAATCAAAATTTTACTGAAGATGAAACAGAACAAAAAATGTGCACAAAGATTTTTTTACAAAATCAGTTGCCAATCCTGATAGAAATATAACTAACTGGGCCACTTAAAAGTCCAGTATTTATTCCCCCACCGCCTTGCAATGTAGTGAGCTAGCAGGCCTCGATGCCAGTAGGGTAGTCAAGAAATGCCTGGAAGAGGCGTTACGTAATTCTGCCTCATAGAATGATCTGTTAACATCTGGAACAGCCTAGTGCACCATGGTGTGCCAAGAATCATGTAGGTACTCAGTGATGCGGTACTATTTATTTTCTTAGTATAGCACTGCCCCCTCCTTAAACCTGTTCAACTCGTAATGACAAACCGTCTCTGTAGACTTGGCCAGGCAGTCTACGTGAATGATCCTGAACAGGAATCCTAGTCAGTTCGGTTCACCTCACCAACCTCTTGCATAATCTCCTTTTCAGCAATTTCTCCCCTGAGGATTTCCCTCAACTCAGAAACAAGCAAGAGCCTTTCCTCGACAACCATAGTAGGTTTTCCTATCATCTCTTCTGTCGCCATACAAATTGGTCCTTCATCTACTAGTTTTTGTTTCATTTCCACATTCACACCCAAGGGTTCCTGTTCCTCATGCCTGTTGACCTTTTCCGGCCAAAAAGACTTGCTTGATCGAATGGCTGGTTAATCCTATCATTTCAGTCATAGAAAACTTTTATCTTCTTTTGGTCAACACTCAGGACATTCTATCTTAAGTTCACAATGAATCTGTAGGCACTCACAATGTCCATGCCGAGAATCATTTCATTGACAATGCTTGCTATGAGCATTTGGTGGCTAAACTTGAGGAGACCAAAGCATACACATTGTAACGTAACAGAATTGAGGTCCCCAATGTTACATAAAAAAATGAATTAACTATGGTCAAGGACCATACCCCGATATTAAGGTTGCTCAGTAATTAGTACATCTGAGATGTACCTCAAGTCAAAAGATGTAATAAATAACGTTGAGTATAAAATACTATACCAATTAATGGTTAATATAGTAAATTGTACTTGTTTTTTATACTGTAGCATGTTAGTGTTCACAGAATATTTATTTTATGTTTTGAGTATAGTAAGAGTGAACTGTTGTTTTATAGGAATACTTAATCAGTGGTAATGTTTTTATTTATGTTAAAATTGTCTTTAGACAATTGAGTATAATTACCTGTGTTAGGCATTATACTATGTTATATGTAGTGACTAAAATTGGATAATGAAGTTGTTTTGAATTAATGTTTATAAACTTGGCCAGGATGGCAATAAGTGTTTAAAAGTTGACAAGTAGTTCTGATAATTATGTTGTAATCTAATGAAGGGTTCCAGGACGAATTAATTAATTTAATAAAGTAAAACCAGGAAATTAAAATTAATGTAAATAACCATGAACCAGTAACTAATTGTACAGTAGGTCAGGTAAAGAAAATTAAGTTAAAAAACCAAACAATATTATAACATTCTTCGTATTGTTTAAATTAGCAGCCATCCTTACTATTTCTTTTATGAATTTGCTAACTGCTATAATTTTTTTATTGTTTGACTAAGCTTTTTGTCATTACTGACATCTTCAGGTCTTAAACAACAAGACCTGAAGATGGTTGTTTAAGACCTGAAGATGTCAGTAATGACGAAAAGCTTAGTCAAACAATAAAAAAATTATAGCAGTTAGCAAATTCATAAAAGAAATAATATTATAACAGTTGTAAGAAAACCTATAGGCCTAAATTTAATATTTGTAAAAGGAAATTAATACCTTTTAATGGGTCCAGTCCAATGAAACTGTAGTAAATTATATATGGTATAATAAGGTAGGTTGGGTGAAAATTTTAAGTAATTCAGTATCATTCCAAGCATGGAGTATTTTATTAAAGAAGAGTAGTAATAATTTATAATTCTGGCTCTAGGATATCAAATTTCATCCAATGACAGAAAATAATGGTTGTTAGGGCAACTAAAAGGTACAATGTTGTTGATTTTCGTTTCATTCGTTTCGATTGTTATATGCTATTGAGTTGAGATGAGGAGACACATTTAAAAAAGAATGATAAAATTTGAAAAAATATGAATCTAAATTAATAAATCCTATTTGAAACCTAATTCTATAATACTACT
Organism: Magicicada septendecula; assembly: GCA_034769895.1. Lineage (NCBI taxonomy): Eukaryota > Metazoa > Arthropoda > Insecta > Hemiptera > Cicadidae > Magicicada > Magicicada septendecula. Next base: position 749,872,797 of record CM068367.1, on the reverse strand, counting down.
GATGAATAATAAAACCAATTAGACTTCCAAATTATAACCGAATACCTCTAAAAGAGTCGAGAATTCCTCACTTCATTCACCAGGATAATTCCGCTGGATTCGGTATTAAACCGATTTCCCATGTAATCAGAAGACTAATTGAGGGAAGTAAAGGCCGAAACTAACGGAATTATTGAGAAGATATACGAAGACCTCGTTTTTGCAGAATTAACCTTCACCTTCAAGAAGAAGCTAGAATACTATTTCCATTCCACCGTGACTGACAACTATCAAGATCGTAAGAGAAGAACGGCAGTCAGAAGAGTTCCTGGGAGCTTCCCTGTATACTACACCATCAATTTTATTAAGGACCAGAACACTTTTTCCTGGATGAACGTAATCTAAGCAGATCATCTTCAACTGTTTACAGACGTCCAATGCCAGTTTGAGTTCCGCCAATCCGGTGAAAACAACTTATTTTTAATTTCAATATATTTAGAGTTAATAACCTTCTGTAATACTTGAGTAACCTTAATTTTACATTACCTGGCCTTACTAATGGTTAAAAGAATCTTACGAACCCTGGGATAAGAAATATTTATTGTTATATTTAATTTGTATAAGTCAGAAGGAACTTGGTCAATTGACGATCGATATACCATTGTACAATCGATTTAGTGATATTATTATTTTGAAGAGAACTGTTAATGTGAAATAACGTACAAAATTAATAAAGAATCTTTCTTGTATAAGATAATGTTTTATGTTATTGCAGAATAGGTATTATATGTTGTGGGTGGAGTAAGTTACAGGAAAAGGGTGAATAAAATCCGATGAACGGTTAACCTAGACGCAAGCCTATTACAAATAACAGCGCTAATTGTCAACAGCTGGTGGAACGGGAGATTGCCGAACTAGCGTGTTTTCTGTACCAAATTTGAATTGAATTATCTAATACCGAGGGACTAGGGTTGACAAGAATCCTTAATACATTCAGTCAATACATGACGTATATCGTTAATATTGCGTAACTATTGAATACTTAGTTAAACCTGTATTATAGTACAATTAAAAGTTAAAATAACATAATCACAAATATATTTGCCTATTAAATTTGAATTACAGGAGGTCAACTGTAAGACTACATAATTAATAACATAAATAATATTTATAAATAACAGATTGATTAAAAACAATAAACCAGTTTTCTTTTGAATTGACGACTTCAACGGGGGGCTTGACGTTGATACACGGGAGTCTCATATAAGTAAATAAAACACCATAAACGTTATATTTCAACATATGTGTACCTTTCCTGACACTTTCCCGGGGCTTCCAGTCACAGTATCCATAGTATAAGAGGTAAACTGAGGGTGGCAGTGTCTGACTAAACCAGGGTGCACAATGGACACTGTTGCGCCTGTGTCAACTATAAAGGATGTTAGTTTACCTTCTGCAAATCCAATAATTATCAAGTTTCTACTGGTCTTATAAGATGTGGAACTACATGCTGTTCTGGAACTTTATTTCTACAATTTGTGTGATCATGCCCTTTACTCTACATTTTGTTCTCCCAACAATCTGCCTGTAGATGACCACATTTCCCACAATCCCAACATTTTGGTCTTCTGTTTCTTTCTTCCCCATCATTCAATTGTTGTGGTGCTCTTGACCCTCTAAATTGTTTATTTTGTATCATTTTTGTTTCTCTGCCCACATCATAACAGCAATGTGATACTGGAACTTCTGACTACAGTGTGATGACATAAACTGATTAATATAGAGGGACGCTGACTTGGCTGCTTCAAACTCGAGGGTGTGAACAAGAGCTTCTGAGCTATTTCAGTGTTTTGCCATTTATAACACTTGCTGAATCTCACAATCTCTGCCATCAATAAATGTCTGCACTGCAAACCTCATTCAAAAATCCTTGGATGCTTCAGTACAGGCCAGTCTAATTTGTCTGTCAACAATTGGTTTAAGCTCTTGAAGACTCTCCACAGAACACTGGTGTCTTGCCTTTAACTGAGTGCAGTACACATCTAGCAAATGTTTATTACCATAGTGCAATTCTAGAGCCTAAGGTGTACTGGCTATCAAGTGGAACTTTCTGTAGTAGCTCTGCTGCAGGTCCTTCTAAAGCAAGAATGAGTGAAACTGATTTGTCATTCTCCGTCAATGATTGCGCATGCAACAGCTATAAATTTCTGAAGACATGTCATCCAGGGAGTACTTCCATTAAATGTTGGGGCCTTGACATGACCTGCCCCAACTGTAGGCAAAGCAATTTTATTTCTCTTACTTTCTGTGTCTTTGTCCATCTTTACCATTAGTAGTCTGCTCAGCAACTTCTTTTGAAACACATGGTTGTATTTTCATGAACTGCTCGTCTTCATTTTTAATTTGTTCTCTTATGTTTGCAATTAAGTCTTCTACTGCACATATTTTTGCTGACATTTTTTGTTCTATATTTGAGACAGATTTTTCAACTGTAGGCAATCTTACCTAGTGAGCATTCAGATCACCACATAATTCACCCAAGTCACCGTGTATAAGACTCAACTCTGCAGTAGGATGTTCTTACAATTGCTTGTGCTCTTGTATCAGTGCATTTATGTCTTCTGTTTCATGCTTCTGTTCCTCTGCCTCATGCTTGCATTTCTTGTCTTGTTCTTCCAACTCAAGCAACAGGGTTTTCTGTTGTTCCTGTGTTTCCAGTGAGATTACTTTTTGCCGTTCATCTGCTTCTTCTTGTTCCTGCTTATGTCCATCTCTTTGTCATCTTTCTGCTTCTTGTTATTTCCCAACTTGTTGTTTCTCTGCTTCTTCTGCCTCCTGTCATTGTTGTTCTTCCATTTGCAGTAACAGCTCCTTGGAATGTTTCCATTATCTGACTGGTATGCATTATTGTAAATCAATTGCTGATCACACTACTCTTCTATGAAATGTCCTCTGTTTCCACTTTTAAAGGTTCTATAGCACTTCTGACACCACTGTTATATCGGTCACACCCGGATCGTCATGGGTACAGCGAAAGCAGAATAAGTTAAACAAATGAAGTCACTAATTACAACCTTTAATTAGACACAAACAGAAGTTATAAATCAACAAAAGAAACTCTTATATAATAATTCAAGTTAAGGTTGTCCAACAACTAAAATAAATGTCACCTTATTACAGTTGCACACTAATTAACAGAATGTTCACTTCCCACTAAACCACCACAGTAACTCCGAACCACACTTCTAAAATTGCCAGGTATAACTAACTGAGCCACTTCAAAATCCAGTATTTATACCACCGCCACCTTGCAATCTAGTGAGCTAGTGGGCCTCGATACTGGTTGGGTAGTCAAGTAATGTCTTGAAGGGGCTTACATAGTTCTGTCAAATAGAAAGGTTTGTAAACATTTGGAACACCCTCGCGGTCCACAGCATACCAAGAACCAAGAACAATGTAGGCACTCAGCGATGACATACTGTTTATTTCCTCAGCAACACATAAAGATAGGGCTAAAATATTTGTCATATAGACCTTGTGGATGTAACAATAATTAAAAAGCAAATTCAGTAGTTATGAATGTTTAGTATTTATTGTGTGATTGTCAACTGTATAATGTTACTTTACTAAAAAAAGTGGTTTTTCATGATTTTTTTGTTAATTGAAAAATTATGTAATATTGGAATTTATATACTAAAAAATTTAATATTTATAATGACTTTACCTCAAGATGTTTTTCATTATTTGGATCATGTTTCAAGACACTTTGTGTTCCTCAGCCTTCCTAATTTTGAATCTTGTGATTCAATAATATATATTATATACATCAAGAAATAGACTGTAGTAAAAAAGTGTGTGAACTAATAATAAATGTATTTTGTTCAAACTAATAAGCAAGTTCTGCAGCTCAGGAGCTTACTATTTATTCAATGTGTTATCAGTACTGTAATTATATTTACTACTTACTTTTTATTTACAATTGTTGTTTACAAAATAGCCGTGTTTTCGTCCAATTATTCGGACGCCATCTTTCATTGTTACCAACTTACTGTGGTCCAGAGTTCGTTTGAGCGAGTTAGCAAGAGAGAGCAGAATGGTTATTCGAAATAAATAATGCATCTACTTGCTTCCAATGAATTAAATTTTATTTGTTATTATTTCAATTCTTATTTTTCCATCAATTACTTTATTCAAAAAATACTTTCAATTCATTTACTTACCCTCACAAACAAAATATTCTTTCTTCCTCCCTTACCTGTTATGAATTTAACAATAAACAATACCTTGATTATATGATTATATAGACATAATGAAAAAATAGAAAAAATTTTATATAAATTCAAAATAACAAAAAAAAATTAAACACAAACTTAAATTTACATTTACCGCAAACCAGCGCTTCTTATTATGTAGTTTCCATTCACACACACACTCGTACACACCCCATGCCCTTGTGAGATCTCAATTTACTGTGGTTTTGTTTTCTAATTTTGAATAAAAATCTGTTTACCCCCCATTTGTTACTTAGCTGAATTTTTTATTCCACACGCGGAGTCATTCTTGTGGTATCTGGTGGTTCCTGTCACTAAACGTGCCGAAACTGTTTTAAAACGGTTGCTTCATTTTCTTTTTGCACACTCGACACTGGTAGTTATTTTCTGAACAATGTTTTTATTACATTCTTTATACTTTGTTGGCATTGGGTGCGCCCAAAAAAAAATCCGCGGAGTTTATACAGCTGTACAGCACAGAGTATGAATTCAACTGGGGCGAGCCCAGCTGGTGACAATTCTTAGTTGGAGGGGCGATCATGTGGTCTCATTCTATTGTTCAATTTGTATTACGTAGCCAGATGTTAAGGCGTTGTTGCCCCATCACACATTCCAGAGTGAAATAATCGGGGCTTGGCCCTTGACGTCATGTAGCGTGACTCCAAAATGCAAAGTTCAGAGTTCGTTTCGCTAAAAATAGCTGCCTTCTTCCGCTAGACCACCGACCTTGACGCTAATAACTTTTCCCCAATGAAATTTACAAACAAAATCATTAATATTACCAATATTCACAAAATGTCCCTGTACGGTATTACCTGTACCGTTACAATACCCCCTCAATGAGAGATTTTATGCTGAAGCATCATAAAATCTCTCATTGACACTCACATACTTCCTAAGAGGATCAGCCCAGATATGGCGCCATAACTCCCTTTACATTTTACTAAAACTCATGGGTAACTTACCCCCCTGGTCCAGTGACTGTGGCCGCACCTGAATGACCTTACTGGACTTCCCTCTCGAGATCCCAACACCGCAAGGCCAGACAGGCACTTGACGCCCTTGCTCTGACTCGTGGGCCAGCACAGGACCGCCGCCACAGTATCACCAGACACTGAAACATTGAATAATGGCCTTGCATTATACCATATCCAGAACTGATCTGGTCTCCCCTTAGCTGTGCTGGTTTGCATTGAGAGGCACTGGTTTTTCTTAACTTCTAATACACATATATCCTTAATATAACATGACACATTTAAAATTTTCAATACCAACATTCTGTATTCCCCTCTTTCATTAATTCTTATCCCAAATTCAAAATATTTCCCTGATTCCAATCAGAATTTAAATAACCACTTCCCATTACACCATTACAAATATCTTTCATTACCCAATTCACATCTCAAAATATTTAAATTCATTACTAAAATTCCTCATAGACACCTGTAAATCGACTACATCATCACAAATTATCTACTTATATCTTTTCTCAAAAAATTGTTAATCATCTACATAATACTCTTCAAAACAACATAAAAATCATTTAATTACATCATAAGATCACTTACACATTCTATATTATCAACATAATTCCATTTAACTGGTTTATTTTTCCATTAATAATAATCATCAACTTCCTCCTTCCACACACACTATTGCCTCCCCTGGACTGTAGCGCCCAGTTGCCTCCACAAGGACTGAGGCGGAAGGGGTGAACATTTTTTCTTTTATTTCACCCCCATCCTTGCTTTGGCGTTACATGAACTTCAGGGTACTAGTGCCCCTACTAATAAACTTATTGATACGCCCCTATTCGGTCTACCACCCTTCTCATAGGTATGTAGCCGTGTTCCAAAAACAAAATTCTTAGATTCCCCTTTTGTTCCCCGTTAAATTTCTATGTTACACCAATTTCAAAGGCAACCAACCATGGTCAGTGTACAATAAGTCTGCCCATAGCTGGTTGTAAACCAAAACCATGGTCTGGGTTGGTAAGGCCGGGACCGCCCGAAATGTTGGGAATCGCATTTAAAACATACAATACTTGTTTTATATCCCTACACAATTACATACTACTCAATTAGACACTTTATGCTTCTCATAATCGACATAATACACCATAATAACACTCAAATTGAACATTAACATTATTACATTAAAATAAACATCTCACCTTTAAATTTGCCTCAAAATTACAGACATTACAACTTTAATTTCAATTTTCCCTGATTAAACATTTTAACTGCTTATCTTGCATTATCACTTCAACTCTGACTTTCTATTGAACCTTTTAATAATCAACCTTTAATTATTTATCATTTATTATACAATTAAATTCTCTAAAAATTTAAATTTATTACCAACATCCCTCTTTTCAATCAAATTAATTACCTCAAATTAATTTAATTACCTAATTTAAACATTTTACATTCATAGTACTTTACTTTCATAATAAACTTCATTTATGGCAAAATATTATTGTTGTTATCAACTCAATCATAACTGTACACCCTGATCATACAAAATACAATGTATCTCCCAATAACGTAACCTTCACACAATACATTTAACATCAATACAAATTTATCTACAATATTCGTCATATCATTTTATTGTTTACCACACCTCATTACATAAGTTAGCCAAGTAATTACCATAAACTAAAATAATTAAATGTTCATTCACTATATATCTAACCACCATCATCGTAAATTAGTCTGATTTTCACATAACAATTTTCATTCTTAATTACATGCATTATATTCTTATTTTTAATACAATGTCCCGTTAAATCTGTGTTATTCATTATACCATAATAATCTATAGGATTATTCCTTATTATTATCTCATAAACCTTGTCAGCATTAGTTATATTCAAGTCGCCCTTAGTATTAATCGTTATCCCCAGGTAAGTTATGATCTCATCATCATATTCATCTACTACATCAAGTACACTAATCCTACTCCAAGGTAAGTGCTTTTTATTGTCAATATTATCTACTCCACCAGGTAAGTTTTTAATTCTCTCAATACTTATTTTCTTTACTAACTCTTTATGATCTCTACTCAACTTGAATAATTCTATTTCTCTCTCATTCTCCAAATCACCTTCCCACTCCCATTTCACATTTTCTCTCTCTATCCATGCAGAGGCCACTACAACATCATAAAAACACCTGGCTTTTCCAGGACAACTACAAGAACTTAAGGGACCATTTTGAGACCTTTCGTCTCCGATTGAGGGACACTTGCCGTCCAAAAACACCTGTGAAAACCTTGTTTCACAATATACCCGGGGAAAATTTATCCTCTGCCCCATATTTCTACTTAAACTCTCCTCATATTCTCTCTCAAGCACATCTATACCTATCACGACCCCATTACTACCCCCTACTCCCATTACTCTCTCATTATCACTATTAATTTTTTCTGTATCACCCTTAGATACCCCTTTTTCAACTATTTTACAACTATCACTTGTTAACTCATTATTATAATTACCACTTACCTCATTAATTACTTCTTCGTTATTCAGATTTTCATTAGTACTTGTAACGGGACAGAATTGGGTGAGGGATTTTAATTCAATTGTAAATGCGACGCACAAGAGTTACCCACACAGGGCCTCAGTCTTTAACAATAGACATTACTGTAGGGAACGCCCATTTGCTCGTTTGTCCAGAAAGTCTGTCAACATGCACCGATTCCTGATGCTCTGGAATGTGAAAGCGTGCGGACATGCGTCCCCGCGCATGGTGATAATCACGTAATTTTTGCGAGCCCTAGGACTATGGTACGCCGGCCAGCTTACGGTAGACTTGCGATCAGAAAGGGGACTAATTTAAATGAAGAGATCTATTAGTTTAAAGGGGGTAAATGTGTGAGAGTGAGAGCGTGAGCGGGTACTGGGTTGTCTTATAAAATAAAAAAGAAATATTTCATCTAATTACAGTAAGTAAATATATTAAATTTTTCTATGCTACGTAAGAATCAGTAAAGAAATTTAAAAAATAAAATAGAGTATACAAAGAAATGTTAAACAAAACTGAGATATTAACAAACACAATGAGAGTCGAATATATTAATGACCCAAACCCTAAATCACGCTTATAAATCACGAGTTCGTGTGAAGGACCTTGGGAACCCAGAGAAGGTAAGCGATGAGTTTTATTATTAATTAACTTGTGGTAAAGTGTTTGTACGATTACATTTGGCGCTTGAACTCAGAGAGTTTTTACAAATTCAATTTTGTACAAAGCACACTTACTCGTGGGTATAAGCGTGATTTGGAGGGTAAATGGTAATGCGTACTAATTACGTATAAAGAAGTGATGTTAAGTTATAGTTAAGTGGTACTTATATTATACTACATTGAATAATACTGAATACATTTAAGATTGATTTTTTGTGTAGAGGAAAATCTCATAAATAAGATAAAAATGGATAATAATGAAAGTAAAGTCAGTATGATTGATGTAACTGTCACGGGGGAGGTAGAAAATCATTCAGACCCTAATGTGGTCAAAGAAAGCGTTTTAAATGAATCAGATGATATAAATGATTCAGGAATGGAGACAACTCCAAGCCTGATAGACGAAAATAATTTGACGCAATCTGTAATAATGAGTGAAGCAAAAGCAGAATCTACTCCTGTAATAAGTAAAGTAAAAGAGTTGTCACTGGACGATAAATATAATTTCATGAGAACAATGTCCGATAACCTGAGTAGTAATATTAACGTAAAATTTGACATTCAAAATAGTTATTTTAATGCCAAATTTGATGAACAAAAGAATTAAATTAAAGAAATAAAGAGTAGTTTCGAAGTACAGAATAACAAGTTCGATGAAATAAACAATAAGTTTGATAAAATAAATAGTAATTTTGACGAAGTAAATGTCAAACTAAATGAACAAAAAATCAAATGTGAAAGTAATTTCAGTGAGATGAAAAACCATACTAATGAAATTAATAAGCGTTTTGAAAATACTAATGAAGAAATTGCCAGTAAGTTTAACGAATTAAATACCAAATTAGATAATTCAGTAAAGAATATGGATATTAAAATTAATGAAATACATGATAGAATGACAGAAAAAATTAACAAACAAATACATGATATAACAGAGAAGGTTGAAACCAAAATAAATGAATGTAACGCTGGCAGTGAGTATCAGTTTAATTGTGCAATTGATAAGATTAAGACATATGAAACCAATACTAATCTTAAGATAAATGAAATAGAAAATACTTACAAAACAGAAATACAGTACAAGCGATACAAGATACAGTAAATGTTATGGACAAACGTAGCATGCAATTTGAATGTTTAAATAATGATAAATTTGTGTCAATTGAACAAAGCATAGTTAATGTCAAGGATGAGTTAAATGTAGCGATAAGTAAAAAACTTAGTAGTGTTACTGAGCAAGTAGTGATTACTCGAGACGTGAATACTGATATTGATTTAGAATCGTTTAATTGTGACTGTAAGGGGGTACACCCCATGCAATTCTTAAATAGAGTGAAAGAATTCAATCAGTTCTGTAGTAGTAGTTGGGAGGTGCAGTTATTAAAAATAATGAAATGTTTTAAAGGGAGTTCCGCGGTGTGGGCGGAGGTACATAAAATAGATTAGGTAGATTATCAGAGTTTTGAGAGGGCCTTTAGAGGTAAATATTGGTCAGAAGACGAGCAAGAAGTATTATGTAGTAAAATCATGGGATCCGGTAATTTTGGGACCCACGGGAATAACGTGACAATGTATGTAATGCGGTTATACAACGAGGCGAAATATTTAGAGCCACCACTACCGTTCCGATCATTTGTGCGACACATAAGTAAACACCTACCTCGAGAGATACAGATCACTCTGATGACACGCGAAATTACAGAAATTACGGAGCTTGAGAAGATATTAGATATCTTTCAAAACATAAAGGAACGGGAAATGGGTAGGCGTCCGAACCCACCAGCATCACACACTAACGGGAATTATCATCAATCCAGGGGGATACCAACCTCTTATAGAGGGGCGCGTGGAAGCAATAGTGGTAATAGAGGCAAGGATTGGCGATGTTCGGAGTGCCATGTTGAAAATTTTTCTGTAAGAACGACATGTTTTAGGTGTAATAAGGCAAGGAACTGTCAGCGAAGCAACATAGCATAGAACCAGCACAGTCAGCAGCAGAGAGGAGGAGATAGCAGCCGAGGAGCGCCGAGAGGAAATGAAAATGTCAACCGAAGCAGAGGTGGATACAACCAAGCTGTGGCGGGTATGTCTACGGGAAACTAGAAGAGACAATGGGGAACCGGGCCCAGCCATTGTCGACGGAGGACTCTGGGGTCCAAGAAGAATGCAACTACCAGAGCAATATCATCATCACAGACATGTCAAAGGAGTTGTTGGAGGAAGATGACATGGGAATTATGGAAACAAAAACCGGGTTGACAGAGGTAATCGTCAACATAGAAGGTACGAATTTTAAAACATTAATAGATACAGGAAGTGAGATATCAGTAGTTTAAGAAAATGTAATGGGAGAATTACAAAAAGTAAATAAACATATTCCATCATTACCAGTTGTGGGAGTAACAGTAGTGGGGGTAACCGGAGTACGAAGCAAAAGAGTTACTAGACAAGTACAATTAAATATATTCCTTAATGAAACTGAATTTGAAAATACCTTTCTAGTGGTTAAGGGACTGAGTTTAGATGTAATCTTGGGAAATGATTTTTTGGAGAGAAGTAAAGCAGTAATAGATTTTAATAAAAGAATAGTAGAATTTAATAGTGGGAGTGAACCAGTCAGGGTTAATTTTAAGAGGGTGCTGCATGAGATTAAAGTTACGGGGATAAAAAAATACAGAAGCGAGTAGGCGATGGAGACATAGCAACAAGAGTGAGAGAGAGAGTGAGATGGTAGCGAATGAGGAGAGATGTATGAGAGTGATGAGAGAGTATGGGAAAATAGGGCGGATAAATTTTTTAATGAGGGTGGAGTTGTAGGGAGTCCCCAGCGACAGGCGTTGTGGGCAGTGGTGGAACGTTCTAGAGAAGTGTTTGTAGAGTTGCCTGGAAAAGCCAGGAACTATGTATGCGAGTTGAAGGTTCGAGAGCACTCACCCTACATGCAGAGGAGTTATCCAGTGCCGTTTTCAAAGAGGAGAGCAGTGCAAGAGGAGTTGGATAGAATGATGGAGGGAGACATTATTGAGAGATCGATATTGCCATACTCGAATCCATTAGTAGTGGTAATCAAGAAGGATGGAAAGGTAAGATTGTGTTTAGACGCTAGGAACATTAATCAAATTATTATACCTGACCGGGAGTCACCGGAACCCATAAATGAAATTTTTCAGAAATTTAGCGGAGTCAAGTACATGACATCTTTAGATTTAACAGCAGGATACTGGCAAGTTCCGCAAGCAGCAGAGAGCCAGAGATATACTGCATTTCTCTTCAATGGTAAGAATTATCAGTTCAAACGTTTGCCATTTGGACTTAACACTAGTGTAGCAAGTTTCATAAAATGTCTAGATATGATATTGCAGCCTAAGGACTTGGATTTTTTAACTGTATATGTTGATGATATATTAATAGCAACACGAACATTTTCAGAACATTTAGAACATCTTGAATATGTGTTAGATAAATTACAACAAGGGGGTCTAACGGTTAATTGGGATAAATCCAAGTTTCTACAAACCGAAATACACTTTTTAGGTTTCATTATTACTCCAGACGGAATTCTAGCTAACCCCGATAAGGTAGAAGCTATTATGCGCTTTCCCGAACTAAAAAATATTAAGCAGCTACAAAGTTTTTGGGTCTTTGTAACTTTTATAGAAAATTTCAGAAAAACTACGCACAGACGGCAGCAAGATTGAGCGCCGTTCTACAGAAGAATAAACAATGGAATTGGGGAGAGAAGGAAAGGGAGACATTCGAGGAGATAAAGAAAAAAATTTTCGAATATGGTAATGATGAATCACCCTGATTTTTTTGAAAACTTTCTATCTGCAGACTGACGCCAGTAACGTCGCCCTAGGAGCGGAGTTATACCAAGAAGATGATGATAAAGAACACCAGACGATAGCCTTCGCCAGCAGATCCCTTGTGGCGGCCGAACGGAATTAAACGACTACGGAGAAAGAACTGTTGAGTATCGTGTTCACCGTAGGAAAGTTCTGGACTTACATCTTGGGCAACCGGACAATCATCAGAACCGATCACAAAGTGTTGTCATTCCTAAACACGTGCCGATTAACCCATAGCCAGCTAACCAGGTGGGTATTAACATTATGTAACAGTACATAAAGACCCAATACTGTAATTATGGGATCTGAGGTTATTTTTTCAATGTTTTATTGTATAATTATCAAATACAGAATGGTTAGGTCCATTGTCCCTCTGAAAGAGAGAACAACGCAGATTCGGTGAGATGAGTACCATGCCAAGGTCACCGTTGGACGAGCGAGAGCCGGTCGAGGCAATGGCGGTGTTCATGACGACTGACTATACATATTCATTGTGATTGGTTCATAACGCTGTTTCGTCATAACAAAAGACAATGACGCACGAAACACAACGCATGTAACTAGGCGTTGTCCCGTCCAACAAAGCCTGATGACGTAAAAATGCACACACACAAGCAAATTTGCATATGCCTCTGTCTCAATTCAACGTAGTTCTTCAAAGGGTCAGCAGCGATGTATCGCTGTCTGATCAAGTTTACCATAAAAGCTTAACACAATTAGATTCTGAAATAAAATTGTGATAGTGGAGCAATAGAGGCTCAAGTTTACTAACAGTCAAAAACAGAAAAATGTAAAATCAGTGCTATATATCTTAACTAAAACAACGAAACATGAGGCGAACACCGGCAATACACCTGGAGCCCAACCAACAACAGCGAGGGAGCAGCGCATACTACCATTGAGAGAAGTTGAACCTTTGTCATTTTTGTTTTATTATTTAATGAGCTCATTAACAGAAATTAGGCAAACTGATCAAATGTACTCGTAATAGGGAGAACGTATGTGAGTGTGTGTGAGTGAGCACATGGCCATGAATATCTATGCTAAGGCCATTGGTTTGTGTGTAAACGAAATTACAATTTAGTAAGTAATTAGAGCTGCAGCAAAAAGATAAAAGTTTATAATGATCTTGATTAGAGAAAAAATGAGAATCTTATGACTTAATAGGGTTGATTAAAATAGCCACCATTTTGTTTGTGTAACATTGTGTGACGCCATTTTGGGCACCCTTTTATATATGTGGAATTTATTTTGGAAAATGAAAAGTAATAGCTACACTCAATCAAAAAACCGTTTCATCATTTCTATCGCCTTTTTGAATTTAAATCTTGCTGAGAATGAACCCTGGTCCCTTAGGAAGAAATTTACAATAGATAGAAAATCACGTGCTCTCACGTACCCGAATTTGGTAAGTACATGTGTACCATATAATAATCACATTTATATGTATATGAATATAAATAAATGTGTGTAGTAATAAGTCAGTTAACAAATGGCGCCTGAACTGTGGACATTATATAAAACAAAACACAGGCCAGATTTAGAAACAAAGAAGGTGATAGAACGGGACATAACCTAGTGCACGAGAGGTTATGTTGACGAAACAGAGTAACTAGTAATTGTATAATTAAGTACGAATAAAATTAAATAATCATTCAAATAGTTAAATTACCGACATGGCAGAAAGTAATAATAGTTTGGAAATGGATAATACAGATACAGAATCTATTTTATTAGACAGAAATGCCAGCTCAACACCCAAAACAGTTGAAAACAAAATCTCGCTGGAAGATTTATTTACATTAATTAGTGACAAATTTGAACAACAGAATCTTAAATTTGAGGACAAATTCAACCAAATGAATAGTACGTTTAATGTGAAGTTAGACAGTTTCGAGAATGAGCTCAAGAAAAAAAACAATTTGAAAAACGTAAAATTAGATCAAGTAGAGGAGAAATTAGACAAGAGAATTAATGAGATACAGTTAGAAAATAAGAGTAGAGAAATAGACAGATTAGATAAAAACAAAGACAAGGTAAGTAGTAGTGGAAATGACGATAAAATAGATGAAAATATAGTAATAGGAGATAATAGTGTGGATGTTGGTAGTAATAGTGAGATTTTAATGAGAGTATAGGTTAATGGTGAGGTGACAGTTGTAGATGAGAGTGAAAGTGGGGGTAAGGAGAGTTTAAGTGAGTATAGTGAGCAGAGAGCAAATTTTCCCAGTGGTATAGTTGGAGTAAAGACTCCAAAATTGTTATTTGAGGAGGAAGGTTCCTCTAGAGTTTATGTGGGAGACGTGTGGTCTCTAAATGAACCCCCTTAGTTTTTTGTGTTAGTGTACTTGGTGAGGCCAGGAGGTGTTTTTATGAAATAGTAGTGCCCGATGCAAATATAGAGAGAGAGAATGTAGCTTGGTGTGATAGAGAGAGATGTTTTAAAAGTAAGAGGTATGGTGAGAGAAAAAGAGAAGTAGAGATTTTTAAGATATGTAGAGATTATGAAGAGTTTATGGAAAGGTTAGGTGGAGAGAGAAGTGAAAATAATAACAAGTACTTACCTTGCAATGAGACTGAAGTAGTAGGAGAGAATGAGAATAATGACTTGATAAAATACCTAATTATGACTTATTATACAGGAGGTGACAGGACAATGATCAATCATGACATGTTAAATGAGTTTGAGAATAATGATAAAAATTCGAATGGTATATATATGTATAATAATAAGATGAAATATCTAATATTAAACCATGTATATAGTTTTAAGGTTCGATTATTATTTGACGATGGAGGCTAAATATTTTATTGTGTTTATAAACATTTAATTATGTGAACAGTGTTTTTCAGGATGGACTGTTTATGACTGATTTTGGTAAACGATTAATTGATAATGTGGATTGTATATTTTTGTGTATTTTTTCTGTTGTGTATTTTTTGTGTAAACTATATACGGTAGAATTTTAAATAATTTAAGGAAGTTTAATAATGATTTTGAAATAATTATGGAATTCAGATTCTAATGGTTAGTAAATGATTATGCATATGATATATTTGGATATTGAGTTGTTTTAGGATTGTAAGATAAGTGATGAATTTTCTAGTGGTATATTAAGGTGAAATGTTGTAAAAGAGTTTGGGTAATAATGATAAATAAGGGCATTGGAGTTAGTTAAATAGAGTTAATGGGAGTTAGGGAAAATAAAGTGTTGAGATACAGATAATATATAAAGAGGTGTTAGATATTTTAGGGACACAGTGGTTAGTGATTATATAGAGGTGAGTAATGTGAATGGTATAATTATATTTGTTGTTGATGATGATATTTTGTATTAAGGGTATTGGTGTAGGGAGTCCGCAACGAAAGGTGTTGGGACAGGAAAGGACCGTTGTGTGCCGGAAAGGGTTATCTGAAAGGGTCAGGAACCAATGAGGGAATGAGCATAGATAGGGAACACACATACTAGTACAAAAAATTAGCGGTGCCAGAGGTTTTAAATGGGATTAGTGAAGGGGGTTATTATTGAGATATTGGTGTCATAATGTATTAATGGTTAGAAGCGGATGTTAGTAGTAAAAAAGAGGTGAGTAAGGTTAGATTGACAAATGCCAAAATAAGACAGAGAAAATAGTGAATAATAGAGAGTCACCCAAACTAATAAGGATAAAAGGGTTAGAAAAAGAAAATTCATGGTAGGAAGGTAATTGTAACTGAAGGGTAATGATAAATTTGAAAATTTTTTGTATAGAATCTAATGAACGTTAAATAATAAAAGTTAATAGAGAATTGTTGATAGTAATGATGTGATAAAGTTTTGGTACAAGTCATGTAAATGTAAATTGTTTAATGTAATGTAAATGTAACAATGTTAATGTGTAATGTCTAATGTTTTATGATGTTTTATTGTTATTGGTAACGACGGTAACAAATGTCAAAGAGTAGCTTTTAAAGGTTGAAAGTCTAAAGGTACAAATAAAGTTGAGCAAAATATAGTATGATACCAGTTGCAAAAGAGATAAATGATTCTAAGTGAGTAATAAAATTTGAATAATAAACTTGTCTGCCATAGTAGTTGTAGGTTGAGTTTGATAGTAATAGATAGGTGAAGGTGTTTTGGGGAATATTAAAGAATTGTTTATGTATTGTGTTATTTGTGGGTATATATATATATATATAGTTTTTTTTTTCTTCTCTTACAAGGAAGAGATTGAGTTTGGTGGTGGTAAAAAATCAATATATTTTGAAGTCTTGTTGATGTTATGTTGAAACTTTTAAATTAGAACAAACCAATGCCCCGAACACAAACCAATGCATCTAAAAGGAAACATATCAGTTGTAGATATGGAAGTGTATTAGACCACTATTTTAAATTTTGTATTCAATGTTTCAGAGTTTTGTGGTGTTGTGACCGCGGTCCTGGGCTGGCTGGAGCGTCAGAACAGGAACGTAGAGTGCCTCATGGCCTTATGGTGTAGGGATCTCTACGGAGAAGTCCAGTAAGGTCAGAGGGTGCGATCAGCATCATTGGACCAAGGGTAAGTGATGATAAATTTTATATAGTGACATTACAGGGGGTTGTGGTGACATATCTAAACTGATCCTTTTGGAAAAGTGTGAATGAGTCAATGAAAGTTTTTGTGTCTCGACACAAAATCTTTCATTGAGGGGGTTTGTAACAGTACATAAAGACCCAATACTGTAATTATGGGATCTGAGGTTATTTTTTCAATGTTTTATTGTATAATTATCAAATACAGAATGGTTAGGTCCATTGTCCCTCTGAAAGAGAGAACAACGCAGATTCGGTGAGATGAGTACCATGCCAAGGTCACCGTTGGACGAGCGAGAGCCGGTCGAGGCAATGGCGGTGTTCATGACGACTGACTATACATATTCATTGTGATTGGTTCATAACGCTGTTTCGTCATAACAAAAGACAATGACGCACGAAACACAACGCATGTAACTAGGCGTTGTCCCGTCCAACAAAGCCTGATGACGTAAAAATGCACACACACAAGCAAATTTGCATATGCCTCTGTCTCAATTCAACGTAGTTCTTCAAAGGGTCAGCAGCGATGTATCGCTGTCTGATCAAGTTTACCATAAAAGCTTAACACAATTAGATTCTGAAATAAAATTGTGATAGTGGAGCGATAGAGGCTCAAGTTTACTAACAGTCAAAAACAGAAAAATGTAAAATCAGTGCTATATATCTTAACTAAAACAACGAAACATGAGGCGAACACCGGCCATACACCTGGAGCCCAACCAACAACAGCGAGGGAGCAGCACATACTACCATTGAGAGAAGTTGAACCTTTGTCATTTTTGTTTTATTATTTAATGAGCTCATTAACAGAAATTAGGCAAACTGATCAAATGTACTCGTAATAGGGAGAACGTATGTGAGTGTGTGTGAGTGAGCACATGGCCATGAATATCTATGCTAAGGGCATTGGTTTGTGTGTAAACAAAATTACAATTTAGTAAGTAATTAGAGCTGCAGCAAAAAGATAAAAGTTTATAATGATCTTGATTAGAGAAAAAATGAGAATCTTATGACTTAATAGGGTTGATTAAAATAGCCACCATTTTGTTTGTGTAACATTGTGTGACGCCATTTTGGGCACTCTTTATATATATGTGGAATTTATTTTGGAAATTAAAAAGTAATAGCTACACTCAATCAAAAAACCGTTTCATCATTTCTATCGCCTTTTTGAATTTAAATCTCGCTGAGAATGAACCCTGGTCCCTTAGGAAGAAATTTACAATAGATAGAAAATCACGTGCTCTCACGTACCCGAATTTGGTAAGTACATGTGTACCATATAATAATCACATTTATATGTATATGAATATAAATAAATGTGTGTAGTAATAAGTCAGTTAACAAATGGCGCCTGAACTGTGGACATTATATAAAACCACTTTATATAAAACACAGGCCAGATTTAGAAACAAAGAAGGTGATAGAACGGGACATAACCTAGTGCACGAGAGGTTATGTTGACGAAACAGAGTAACTAGTAATTGTATAATTAAGTACGAATAAAATTAAATAATCATTCAAATAGTTAAATTACCGACATGGCAGAAAGTAATAATAGTTTGGAAATGGATAATACAGATACAGAATCTATTTTATTAGACAGAAATGCCAGCTCAACACCCAAAACAGTTGAAAACAAAATCTCGCTGGAAGATTTATTTACATTAATTAGTGACAAATTTGAACAACAGAATCTTAAATTTGAGGACAAATTCAACCAAATGAATAGTACGTTTAATGTGAAGTTAGACAGTTTCGAGAATGAGCTCAAGAAACAAAACAATTTGGAAAACGTAAAATTAGATCAAGTAGAGGAGAAATTAGACAAGAGAATTAATGAGATACAGTTAGAAAATAAGAGTAGAGAAATAGACAGATTAGATAAAAACAAAGACAAGGTAAGTAGTAGTGGAAATGACGATAAAATAGATGAAAATATAGTAATAGGAGATAATAGTGTGGATGTTGGTAGTAATAGTGAGATTTTAATGAGAGTATAGGTTAATGGTGAGGTGACAGTTGTAGATGAGAGTGAAAGTGGGGGTAAGGAGAGTTTAAGTGAGTATAGTGAGCAGAGAGCAAATTTTCCCAGTGGTATAGTTGGAGTAAAGACTCCAAAATTGTTATTTGAGGAGGAAGGTTCCTCTAGAGTTTATGTGGGAGACGTGTGGTCTCTAAATGAACCCCCTTAGTTTTTTGTGTTAGTGTACTTGGTGAGGCCAGGAGGTGTTTTTATGAAATAGTAGTGCCCGATGCAAATATAGAGAGAGAGAATGTAGCTTGGTGTGATAGAGAGAGATGTTTTAAAAGTAAGAGGTATGGTGAGAGAAAAAGAGAAGTAGAGATTTTTAAGATATGTAGAGATTATGAAGAGTTTATGGAAAGGTTAGGTGGAGAGAGAAGTGAAAATAATAACAAGTACTTACCTTGCAATGAGACTGAAGTAGTAGGAGAGAATGAGAATAATGACTTGATAAAATACCTAATTATGACTTATTATACAGGAGGTGACAGGACAATGATCAATCATGACATGTTAAATGAGTTTGAGAATAATGATAAAAATTCGAATGGTATATATATGTATAATAATAAGATGAAATATCTAATATTAAACCATGTATATAGTTTTAAGGTTCGATTATTATTTGACGATGGAGGCTAAATATTTTATTGTGTTTATAAACATTTAATTATGTGAACAGTGTTTTTCAGGATGGACTGTTTATGACTGATTTTGGTAAACGATTAATTGATAATGTGGATTGTATATTTTTGTGTATTTTTTCTGTTGTGTATTTTTTGTGTAAACTATATACGGTAGAATTTTAAATAATTTAAGGAAGTTTAATAATGATTTTGAAATAATTATGGAATTCAGATTCTAATGGTTAGTAAATGATTATGCATATGATATATTTGGATATTGAGTTGTTTTAGGATTGTAAGATAAGTGATGAATTTTCTAGTGGTATATTAAGGTGAAATGTTGTAAAAGAGTTTGGGTAATAATGATAAATAAGGGCATTGGAGTTAGTTAAATAGAGTTAATGGGAGTTAGGGAAAATAAAGTGTTGAGATACAGATAATATATAAAGAGGTGTTAGATATTTTAGGGACACAGTGGTTAGTGATTATATAGAGGTGAGTAATGTGAATGGTATAATTATATTTGTTGTTGATGATGATATTTTGTATTAAGGGTATTGGTGTAGGGAGTCCGCAACGAAAGGTGTTGGGACAGGAAAGGACCGTTGTGTGCCGGAAAGGGTTATCTGAAAGGGTCAGGAACCAATGAGGGAATGAGCATAGATAGGGAACACACATACTAGTACAAAAAATTAGCGGTGCCAGAGGTTTTAAATGGGATTAGTGAAGGGGGTAATTATTGAGATATTGGTTTCATAATGTATTAATGGTTAGAAGCGGATGTTAGTAGTAAAAAAGAGGTGAGTAAGGTTAGATTGACAAATGCCAAAATAAGACAGAGAAAATAGTGAATAATAGAGAGTCACCCAAACTAATAAGGATAAAAGGGTTAGAAAAAGAAAATTCATGGTAGGAAGGTAATTGTAACTGAAGGGTAATAATAAATTTGAAAATATTTTGTATAGAATCTAATGAATGTTAAATAATAAAAGTTAATAGAGATTTGTTGATAGTAATGATGTGATAAAGTTTTGGTACAAGTCATGTAAATGTAAATTGTTTAATGTAATGTAAATGTAACAATGTTAATGTGTAATGTCTAATGTTTTATGTTGTTTTATTGTTATTGGTAATGACGGTAACAAATGTCAAAGAGTAGCTTTTAAAGGTTGAAAGTCTAAAGGTACAAATAAAGTTGAGCAAAATATAGTATGATACCAGTTGCAAAAGAGATAAATGATTCTAAGTGAGTAATAAAATTTGAATAATAAACTTGTCTGCCATAGTAGTTGTAGGTTGAGTTTGATAGTAATAGATAGGTGAAGGTGTTTTGGGGAATATTAAAGAATTGTTTATGTATTGTGTTATTTGTGGGTATATATATATATATATATAGTTTTTTTTTTCTTCTCTTACAAGGAAGAGATTGAGTTTGGTGGTGGTAAAAAATCAATATATTTTGAAGTCTTGTTGATGTTATGTTGAAACTTTTAATTTAGAACAAACCAATGCCCCAAACACAAACCAATGCATCTAAAAGGAAACATATCAGTTGTAGATATGGAAGTGTATTAGACCACTATTTTAAATTTTGTATTCAATGTTTCAGAGTTTTGTGGTGTTGTGACCGCGGTCCTGGGCTGGCTGGAGCGTCAGAACAGGAGCGTAGAGTGCCTCATGGCCTTATGGTGTAGGGATCTCTACGGAGAAGTCCAGTAAGGTCAGAGGGTGCGATCAGCATCATTGGACCAAGGGTAAGTGATGATAAATTTTATATAGTGACATTACAGGGGGTTGTGGTGACATATCTAAACTGATCCTTTTGGAAAAGTGTGAATGAGTCAATGAAAGTTTTTGTGTCTCGACACAAAATCTTTCATTGAGGGGGTTTGTAACAGTACATAAAGACCCAATACTGTAATTATGGGATCTGAGGTTATTTTTTCAATGTTTTATTGTATAATTATCAAATACAGAATGGTTAGGTCCATTGTCCCTCTGAAAGAGAGAACAACGCAGATTCGGTGAGATGAGTACCATGCCAAGGTCACCGTTGGACGAGCGAGAGCCGGTCGAGGCAATGGCGGTGTTCATGACGACTGACTATACATATTCATTGTGATTGGTTCATAACGCTGTTTCGTCATAACAAAAGACAATGACGCACGAAACACAACGCATGTAACTAGGCGTTGTCCCATCCAACAAAGCCTGATGACGTAAAAATGCACACACACAAGCAAATTTGCATATGCCTCTGTCTCAATTCAACGTAGTTCTTCAAAGGGTCAGCAGCGATGTATCGCTGTCTGATCAAGTTTACCATAAAAGCTTAACACAATTAGATTCTGAAATAAAATTGTGATAGTGGAGCGATAGAGGCTCAAGTTTACTAACAGTCAAAAACAGAAAAATGTAAAATCAGTGCTATATATCTTAACTAAAACAACGAAACATGAGGCGAACACCGGCCATACACCTGGAGCCCAACCAACAACAGCGAGGGAGCAGCGCATACTACCATTGAGAGAAGTTGAACCTTTGTCATTTTTGTTTTATTATTTAATGAGCTCATTAACAGAAATTAGGCAAACTGATCAAATGTACTCGTAATAGGGAGAACGTATGTGAGTGTGTGTGAGTGAGCACATGGCCATGAATATCTATGCTAAGGGCATTGGTTTGTGTGTAAACGAAATTACAATTTAGTAAGTAATTAGAGCTGCAGCAAAAAGATAAAAGTTTATAATGATCTTGATTAGAGAAAAAATGAGAATCTTATGACTTAATAGGTTTGATTAAAATAGCCACCATTTTGTTTGTGTAACATTGTGTGACGCCATTTTGGGCACTCTTTTATATATGTGGAATTTATTTTGGAAATTAAAAAGTAATAGCTACACTCAATCAAAAAACCGTTTCATAATTTCTATCGCCTTTTTGAATTTAAATCTCGCTGAGAATGAACCCTGGTCCCTTAGGAAGAAATTTACAATAGATAGAAAATCACGTGCTCTCACGTACCCGAATTTGGTAAGTACATGTGTACCATATAATAATCATATTTATACATATATGAATATAAATAAATGTGTGTAGTAAATAAGTCAGTTAACAATTACAAGAATATAATTTTTCATGGGAGTATAATAAGGGGACAGATAACAAAGTACCAGACACTCTTTCCAGGGTAGATGTCATAGAAAACAAAACAGGGAGGGATCTGAAGGAAATAGAGATATTTCATTTAACCAGGGAAGATAGAATTTTTGGTGAGGAATTAAGAGAGATTAAAAACATACAGAGATCAGATAATAAATCGGGTAAAATAATCGCTAGTCTAGAAGCAGATATAGATGGGTCTGAATATAATACACATTTTCAAATATATCAGGGAATTCTGTTCAAGAAAACAGAGGGGAGGTGAACGTGATTGGAGGTTGGTTGTACCTGAAGAGTTGATAGATAAAATTATTTGGAATTATCATGTAAGATATGGGCATTTTGGGGCGAAAAAGTGTACGAATGTGTTACAAGAGTCTTGTGTTTTTAAGAATATGGAGAGGCGAGTTAGAAGGTTATTACGAGTATGCGATTTGTGTCAGAGGTCAAAAGTAGTGAATTATAGGGTAGAAGGGGAGTTGAATTATGTTAAAGTGGAAAGACCGTTTGACTTAGTGGCTGTAGATTTATATGGGCCATTGCCCAAAGGTAGAGGTGGAGTAGTGTATGTTTTTGTTGTTTTGGACATGTTTTCTAAGTTTGTTATGTTGTATAGTGTGAAGAGAGCGACGAGCCGGGTGCTGAGTGAAAAAATCACCAATGATTACATGATAAACGTAGGTAAGCCGAAGATAATTTTATCTGATCACGGACCCCAATTCATCAGCGGTAGGTGGAGACAGACTCTTGGCTGGGAAGGCATCATACCCAAGCATACGGCAGTATGCCATCCACAGTCTAACCAGGCAGAGCGGGTGATGAGGGAAATTGGTAGAATATTTCGGGCGTATTGTCACGCCAAACATACTGAATGGCCATTGTACATGAAGAAAGCAGAAGAATGGTTAAATAGTACTACTCACGAATCTACCGGGTTTACGCCGTATGAACTAATAATGGGAACCAGACCACCTAGAATATTAGAACAACTTTTCGAGTATCCATCAGAAGAACAGACCATCGGCAGAAATGTGAAGATCCAGCTAGCGAATGAGAGTTTACTCACCAAAGGGGAGAGGAGAAAATGGAGACACGATGAAAAGGGTAAGTGGACTAAATACGAGGTAGGACAATTAGTGTTGGTAAGGAGACATGATTTGTCTAGTGCACAAGAGAAAGAAATAAAGAAGTTTTTCCTGTTATACGAAGGACCCTATGAAATAATAGAGGTAAAAATGAATAATTCTTATGTGAACCAAGCAACGCAGGAGATAGTGGGTACACAGAACGCAACGAATTTGAAATTATATTGGTCAAAATAAGAAATTGAATTTTAATATATTTTGTTTGTTTTCAGAAGGGATTCTCTCCCATTTTCGGGCGGTCACGGACTTACCAACCCTGACCGTGGATTTTGGCACTTTGGAGGCGGACCATGGTTGGCGGAACTTCCTTCGGGTGGTGAAAACGACGATGGTCCGGCTTCACAAAATTGGTAACAACTAGAAATTCAACTATATTATTGAACGGGGAAGGGGACCCCTAAGGTACGTGGAAAAATATTTTTACACTCAAGGTGCATAAATCGGCACCACACCACGTACCTACAATTGCCTGAGAGAGGGCATTTAATAAAATTAGAATGAGGCAATTTTCGCATATATATATATATATATATATTACCAGTGTAATTTGTAAATTATGATCTACAAATTATAAATTTTCAGTACTGTAGAAAAAAAACATGATTTATAGAAATGGGGTCGGAGATGATCAGACCCCATACGTTAACGAATATGGATTGAAAGCCCGTTTGGCAGTTTTGAAGGAATTGTACAAGGAGGCTAAAAAATAGCCTTTGTTATTAAATGATAATTGATGTAGTGTAGGAATTATATTTTATAAATGTGAATAGATTAATTTAGAGAAACAAACACAAGTATTTTGTTGTACTCACTATTTTATGTTTATGAAAGTCACAATAAGGAAAGTTAAGAAAGAAAATGTATGGTGTTAGAGCACATAATCAAGACTAGGAACCTCATGTAATGAAAATTGTAAATTTTAAATTTGAATATATCACATATATATTATATACTTGTGATTCCCCAACTTTCGGGCGGTCACGGAGTCACCGAACCCTGACCGTGGATTTGGATTATTGGTAGCAAGTGTGGGTAGGCAGATTGTATCCTAGCCATACTTGTTATTATTTTCAAAATTGGTGAATTTAGAAATCAACCGGGGGGTAAATTTAGGGGAATCACCAAACTATGGAACAGGGGCTACCTTCGTAGGGGTTGGCAGTTCCGTGTTAAGGGTGTATAAGTAATATTTAGTAGGATTACTGGTGTCCTCGGACATCAGTAATGCCAAATGTTTTATAACGCTGAACCAAGAACGGTATAGGCAGCGTCTATACCCTATATAAACTTCAGTTCTTGGGGATGCAAATGGGCGCTACAGTCCACCATCAGGAAATAATAGTGTGTGTGGAAAAGGAGCTGGCCGTTACAAGATACAGATAACGCATCTGTGCATAAGGCAAACGCTCGATCCGGTTTATCCGGCGTGTGGTTACCTAATTGTAACCGGGTATAAGGGGGGAATTAAGAAAATGATGAAGTAGGAGGAGTAGCTGAGAAATCAGTGAGAGGTAACAACCACTGGAACAGCGGGACAATCAATTTCACTTACTCATAAAGAGAGAGTTGGTGGTTGATGACCAAGTTCCTGTTCAGTAACGGTTACTATAGCTATGATTCAATGATTAGTGATGAATATTCACTTATGAGAACAACCGATTTTAAGTACTAGACTCTATGTTGTAATGATTGTATGACCATCAAGAACATTATATGAGTTAAATTGAATAATGTTGTGTATTTGTGTTATTTGTATGTAGTGTGCTTAGGGTAAGGTCATTCACCTGACAATGAGGTATCAGCTGATGATTGGTGTGGACTGTATAATGTTCAATGTAATCAACTCATATGTTCTTTAAGTAATCAATTTAATTTAATAATTTGTTTCTTTATTGATTGTCAGAATATAGTTTTCTGGAATTTAAATTCATTTAATTATTGAAAAAAAAATTTTCAATTTTTGGTGAAGTACAGTTTGTGTTGTGTTTTCATGTTCAGGATATATCGATGATTGTGTGTATTGATAATGTATTAACTGATTCATATTGTTCATATTATATGTTTTGTAAACAAATGTAGTGATAAGGGAATTTATGATAGAAATAAGTTGTTTATTTTATTTTGTTTATTAGGATTGGTAGCATCTAGTTAAGAGGAGTTATAAAGTAAATTCATTTAAAGGATTTTGGAATTTTAAAAATTATGATTAAATGAATTAATGTAAAGAAATGATGTAAATTAACTTCAATATAAATCTTTGATAGTGGACTTGGATTTATTTCACTTTTTGAACAAAATTTAAATACTTTAATTTGATTTGAAATAGTAACGTCAAGCAAACAATTAAAGTTGAGAAATGGGAATGAATTTTGTTTAGAAGCAAATATAAAATATTTATGTACATTTTATATTAATAATTAATGTGGAGATAGTGTGTTCAATTTGGTAATGAATATGTGTACGCACCCAGTACTTTGCTAAAGGCAATCCAGTATGTATGTAAGGGGAGATATATCGGCTGAGGATCTGGTATGGTACAAGGCTAGTTGTGGATTTTATTTTGAATGTTACAAGGTTAGGTGGTACTATGGTGCGTACCTGTCCGACTTTACGGCGTTGGGATCTCGAACAGAGAAGTCCAGTAATATCGTTCAGGTGCCGCCATAGTCGCCGAGCTAGGGGGTTAGTTTACCCATGATGTGTTAAAGAATTAAAGGGGGGTTGTTGGCACCACATCCTCACTGATCCTCTTAGGGTTAGCAATGAGAGTTTTTCTGTTTCGACAGAAAACCTCTCATTGGGGGGGTATTGTAACAGGACAGAATTGGGTGAGGGATTTTAATTCAATTGTAAATGCGACGCACAAGAGTTACCCACACAGGGCCTCAGTCTTTAACAATTTTAATTGATTCCTGTAGGGAACGCCCATTTGCACGTTTGTCCAGAAAGTCTGTCAACATGCACCGATTCCTGATACTCTGAAATGTGAAAGCGTGTGGACATGCGTGCCCGTACATGGTGATAATCACGTAATTTTTGCGAGCCCTAGGACTATGGTATGCCAGCCAGCTTACGGTAGACTCGCGATCAGAAAGGGGACTAATTATTGTGTCACGTGGTACCCTTTTGGGCGTATCACAAACAAGCTGGTGCACACAAAAACGCCTTTGGCCATCTTGAAAACGAGGGGTTTTGGCGTCTGTTGTCTTATAGCAGTAGAACCGCGCGGTTCAGCATAAAGGCTCGCGAGCCTAAAATTTATTAAAACTAAAAAAAAAATGTGTTTTAAATATAATAAAAAGTGGTAAAGAAGACGTGCAAACTACAAATAAAAATGTAATACAGTATAAACAACGAACAGTGAGCAAAATTTTAATCAGTGAAAACATATTTCAGAACAACAGTGAACAAAAAACCGGACTGATTTCGACATGTGCCTGAGGCGACCACAGGAAAGTAAACATTATGTAAATCAACAATTTCTGTTAAAACAACTCAAAATAAAGGTCATAATAAATGAAGAGATCTCTTAGTTTAAAGGGGGTAAAATGTGTGAGAGTGAGAGCGTGAGCGGGTACTGGGTTGTCTTATAAAATAAAAAAGAAATATTTCATCTAATCATAGTAAGTAAATATATTAAATTTTTCTATGTTACGTAAGAATCAGTAAAGAAATTTAAAAAATAAAAAGAGTATACAAAGAAATGTTAAATAAAACTGAGATATTAACAAACACAATGAGAGTCGAGTATATTAATGACGCAAACCCTAAATCACGCTTATAAATCACGAGTTCATGTGAAGGACCCTGGGAACCCAGAGAAGGTAAGCAATGAGTTTTATTATTAATTAACTTGTGGTAAAGTGTTCGTACGATTACACACTTAACTTGTCAACCTTATTATTCGTTATCATTTCATCATTATAATTATCACTTGTATTGACATCTATCACTTCTTTACATTTTTTATTCTCGTTACACTTACCTGTATCTATTCTCCACACTCCCATCCTCTCAATACTTTGTTCTAACTCGCTAAATTTAATTTCAAATGTCTCATTGGTTTTCTCAAAACTTTTATTAATTTGCTTTATTTCGTCTCTAATTTCATTAAAATTGCTTTCATTTTTTTGTATTCTGTTCATTTAATTTATCGTTCATTTAAGTGTTTTTCTTCATCAAAACGACTATTTACTACATCAAAATCACTCTTTACTTCATTAAATTTTACATTTTGTTGCTCTAACATCGCATTTTGCTTTTCTAGAAGTAATTGCATCATATTCATTATATCATTACTGTCAGATTGTTTATTTTGGATAGGCGTTGAATGAATCGTAGTGCATTCCATTGTTACAGATTCTGTTAGGCTTATTTCATTTACTACTGTATCTGACTAGTTTTCTTTACTAACGTCAGTTAGGCTGACCTCATCATTATTATTTTCCATTGTATTTATTTTTATTATTCAATTCTTATTTATAATACATATAAACAAATCATGTCCTCTAACCTTACAACATGCGTCTATTTAGACGTAATTAAAAAATGCATTTATTTACTTCCAATAACCCACTCTGCTCTCCAAAGCAGGCCCACATTTACATAAATAAACTTTTATGCAAACGTCCCTGGTCGGGCGCCTATTGTAACTATATTTACTACTTACTTTTTATTTACAATTGTTGTTTACAAAATCAGCCGTGTTTTTGTCCAATTATTCAGACGCCATCTTTCTTCATTGATACCAACTTACCATGGTCCAGAGTTTGTTTGAGCGAGTTAGCAAGAGAGAGCAGAATGGTTATTCGGAACAAATAATTCATCTACTTGCTTCCAATTAATTAAGTTTTATTTGTTATTATTTCAATTCTTATTTTTCCATCAATTACTTTATTCAAAAAATACTTTCAATTCATTTACTTCCCCTCACAAACAAAATATTCTTTCTTCCTCCCTTACCTGTTATGAATTTAACAATAAACAATACCTTGATTATATGATTATATAGACATAATGAAAAAATAGAAAAAATTGTATATAAATTCAAAATAACAAAAAAAATTAAACACAAACTTAAATTTACATTTACCGCAAACCAGCGCTTCTTATTATGTAGTTTCCATTCACACACACACTCGTACACACCCCATGCCCTTGTGAGATCTCAATTTACTGTGGTTTTGTTTTCTAATTTTGAATAAAAATCTGTTTACCCCCCATTTGTTACTTAGCTGAATTTTTTATTCCACACGCGGAGTCATTCTTGTGGTATCTGGTGGTTCCTGTCACTAAACTTGCCGAAACTGTTTTAAAACGGTTGCTTCAGTTTCTTTTTGCACACTCGACACTGGTAGTTATTTTCTGAACAATGTTTTTATTACATTCTTTATACTTTGTTGGCGTTGGGCGCGCTCAAAAAAAAAATCCGCGGAGTTTATACGGCTGTACAGCACGAGAGTATGAATTCAACTGGGGCGAGCCAAGCTAGTGACAATTCTTAGTTGGAGGAGCGATCATGTGGTCTCGTTCTATTGTTTAATTTGTATTACGTAGCCAGATGTTAAGGCGTTGTTGCCCCGTCACACATTCCAGAGTGAAATATCGGGGCTTGGCCCTTGACGTCATGTAGCGTGACTCCAAAATGCAAAGTTCAGAGTTCGTTTCGCTAAAAATAGCTGCCTTCTTCCGCTAGATCGCCAACCTTGACGCTAATAACTTTTCCCCAACGAAATTTACAAATAAAATCATTAATATTACCAATATTCACAAAATGTCCCTGGACGGTATTACCTGTACCGTTATAGTACGTATTACCAAAAGGAAGAGACTATTTGTAGATTTTCTAGGAAATGAACAACAGTGTATTCTGGTTAATGCCCCCCTCCCCCTTATTAGGGCCAGACACTTTATTGGGCCAATGTTCAAAACACAAAAACAAAACAGCGTTGCACACAGAAAGTTTCATCACTTAATAGGTCCGGACCACCAGTTATTCGCTCCAGTAATGACTCAGATTTTCTCTTCTTAAACAGAAATAATAAACAATTTTTTTGTGAGGTGGAAATTTATATGAGTAGACTAGTGAGGATGACAAACTGTAACAATACAGTACATTGTTAACAATAAACCTACAACATGTGTTTGGTTTCAGAGTTTCTGTGTTTGTCCTTGGAATAATCCAACTACAGGTATGACTAGGGCCTACATATTGTTATATACTTATTACTGTATTTCTTTAGACGTACTTCGTTAGTAACAAATCTTATAATTGCGATGTTTACTGTAGTTAAGAGTTATGTTTTATCTTCCATTATTTCAAAATTTCGGTTTATAAACTTATTTGCTTACTTTTTAGAAATTTTGGATAACAGGATCAGCCGTTTAATTGTGCCAATTTGATATAGTCCCAATGTGTCCTGACAAAGCAGAATCCACTGTACATGACTGAATGAATTGGTGATAATAATAGAAAACATATTGGTAATAATGAAGGCTGTAATGAACTACAACATAATATAGTACGAATTTTTTCAACTTAATAATAGGCATGAGACATTTTCTATTCAATTGAATATAACCAGTACTGTGGAACCTTCTGAACATGGTTTAGAACCATGATACACAGACTAAACAACATCCCACTAAATGAAAAGACTACAAAGACAAACTAAACATAAAATATCTAGCAGAAACCAATGGATACAACAGAACAATAGTCAATAAACTCCTACATAAAACACAAAACAAACAACAGACAAAGACAGAAAACAAGAAGTTCATAACACTAACATACATTAATAACCACACTGAAAAAATAGCCGACAAATTTAAAAAAGCAGGATACAGAATCACATACAAAACTACAAACAAAACACAACACACACTATCAAAAAACACTCACAAAGAACAAAACAAATTTGATCTACCTGGTGTTTACACACTGAACTGCTCAGATTGCAACAAATGCTACATAGGCCAGACAGGACGTTGCTTCAAACAGAGATACACTGAACACACAAAGGCACTACACTCCACTACAGAATCCACCTTTGCAAACCACCTCACTGAAGCAAACCACACATACACACACATCAAAAGCAACATGGATATTCTACATGTACACAATAAAGGGCGAAAACTAGATACTCTTGAACAACTACAAACATACAAATACCATAAAAACGACATCCTAAATGAACAGACACAAATCATATCAAACATACTATTCGAACATATCACATCGCACACAAACAACATCGATCTTTCAAACGACGTCGCCGTCACCAAGAACAAGACAGACAGCGCTCCCAGTGGCCTCTGATGAAGCTTATAATAAGCAAAAACTGGTTCAGGCTATAACGTAAAAATTTTATATTTTTAACCAATAAAAAACGTTGTGTTCCGAGGCAGCAGTGTTATACTTATAATTAGTTAATCAATGGACAACAAAATCCAAGAAAATGTAACGTTTTAACAATAAATATAATTAAATACAACTATTATATTAACGACTTGGAACACAAAGTTTTTTATAAGTAAAAACATAAAGTTTTACCTTACAACCTGATCCGGTTTTCACCTTTAAAAGGCTTCTTCAGAGGCTGCCGCTGGTAGTGCTGTCCATCCTGTTGTGGGTGACGGAATCGAATTTCGAAAGATCGATGCTGTGTATGTGGGGTGAGATATGTTCGAATAATGCGTGCGATTTGAATTGTGTCTGTTCGTTTAGGATGTCGTTTTTATTTGTTTTCGTGTGTTTGTACATTATTCGAACATATCTCACCCCACATACACGGCATCGATCTTTTGAAATTCGATTCCGTCGCCCACAACAGGACGGACAGAGCTACCAGCGGCAGCCTCTGAAAAGCCTTTTAAAGGTGAAAACCGGTTCAGGTTGTAAGGTAAAACTTTATGTTTTTACTTATAAAAAATTTTGTGTTCCGAGTTGTTAATATAATAGTTGTATTTAGTTAAGTAACGGACACGTCATGGACAACGAAATCCAAGAATAAATATAAAACTGAAATTTTGAACAAATTTTCAAAGTGGGGAAGTTGAACATGTTTGGTTGAGTTAAATAAGCAATAACAAAGCAATCACTTTAAATTATGTGTCAAAATTCCAAGGGATATCTAGAAAGTAAGTTCTGATGGGTTATTTAAAAAAACAAAGAATATAAGAGGGTCATTCAAATATGAACCAGAATTTTTACGTGTGGACTCAGGAAGAGGAGTGAGTGAGGTGGGGCGCTTGAGGTAGTTAGGTGGGGATGTGTGGAGGTGAGGGAACACCCAGCTACGCCTGCAGAACATGTTCCCACGTCAGCAGCACAATGTCTGAGCACGAGGTACCTTCATCTGTTGCGCAACGGGTAATTATCCGATTTCTCGCCAATGAAGGCGTCAAATCAGCTGAGATTTTGACCAGACTCCAGGCACAATTTGGAGTCACTACTCAGGCAAGAACACAAGTGTTTGATTGGGCCACAAAATTTCGAAGCAGTCGTGATGCAGTGGAGAAGGCAAGTCACAAGCGTTGTTCACGTACAGCATCAATGCTGACAACACTAGGTTTGTTTGTGACCTTGTGGAAGGTGACCACTGCATAACTATTGCCAAAATTGCATCAGAGGTGAGAATAAATGTTGGGAGTATGCACACAATTCTTTCAGATAAGCTTGGATTCAGCAAAGTCTCGCCGAGGTGGGTCCCACGTCTTCTCACTGAGGTGCACAGAAATGTCAGAAAGACATCTGTCAGTCACTTCTGAATCGTTTTGAGGAAGAAGGAGAGGTGTTTTTGAACCAAATTGTGACCTGCGACGAAATGTGGGTCCACCACTACGCCCTGGAGAACAAGAGGACGAGTATGGCGTGGTGGGAAAGTGGAGAGGGGGCACCGGTAAAGGCCAAAACTCGCCTGTCAGCAGGGAAAGTTCTGGCAACTGTGTTTTGGGACTCAAGAGGTATGTTGTTAATTGATTTCCTTCACGATCAAAAGATGGTGAATGCGGCATACTACTGCCAGCTGCCGGATGACGTCAGCACCGCTTAGCGCAACAAATGACACCAACAACCAATTCGCGATGTTCTGCTTCTCCATGACAATGCATGGGAGCATACTGTAGCTCAAACTCGCAATAAACTCATTGAAATTCACTGGACACCTCTTGAACATCCTCTTTACAGTCCAGGCTTATCTCTGTGTGACTTCCACATGTTTGGTGTGCTGAAGGAAGTGTTAGAAGGGGAAAAATTCAACAACGATGCAGAGGTTGAGCAGTATGTGTGCAACTGGCTGTTGGAGCGCCCATCTTCTTTTTTTGATGAGGGATCAAGAAGCTACCTTATCCATTGGAGAAAATGTATTTCTGTTGAAGGAAACTATGTAGAAAAAATAAGATATTTTTTTTGTGACTTTATCTGTCACCAATAAATCTGTGTAAAAAAATTCGGTTTATATTTGAACGACCCTCATATTTATAAACCACTTTTATTTCTTTTAAATTACATACCTTAAACTACTTTCCAACATAGTTTCCATTATTGTTGAAGCACTTTTCATAGCAGGGCACTGGTGTTGAATACATTTGTCTTAAAAATTTCCTGTTAGTGATTTGAATCACATATTAACAGAATTATTGTTTATACAGACACTGTTGTCATGGAACTGCTGGCCACCAAGGAAAGACTTCAGATGCTTGAAAAAGTGATAATCACTTGGTGCAAGGTCTGGGCTTGGTCATGATCAACTTATTCCCAGGTGAAGGTTGTGAGAAGATGTTGCATTATAGTGGCTCTGTGTTAACAGGCACTATCATGAATCACCATAATGTCCCAGGTAAGCATCCCATGTTGCTTATTCTGGATCACAAGCTGCAACTTGGTAGGGAAAGCAACATCTGAGTTGACCATGGATATTTGAGGCAATAAATCCATAAGCAAAACCCATTTTCTGTACACAGCACATGATTTTCTGAGAGGAAAACATTGACTTGAATTTTTTTTTATGGGGAATGATATATAAAGTGTGCCTTTGCTGCATGAAATGTTGTTTTGATCCAGGGATTGTTTGTGACACCCATGTCTCATCCCAGATGACTATACAGCTCAGGAAGCCCCTTACTTTCTGAATCATGTTACAAAAGCCAATTCACTGTCCTGCTATTCCATTTTGTGTTGTTCTGGGAGCATCTTTGAAGCTCAGCATGCATACAATTAGCAGTAGTTAAAAGTTTTTTTATACACAATTTCATGAAAAGGTGAACATAAAATTTCTAGAAATGCAGGAATAGCAAAACATGTGAACTGTCTTTTCTCTATAATTTTCTCTTCAACTACCTGCACCATATTGTCATGCAAGATGGTCACTCTCTCCATTCATCATCATGAACATTTTCGCATCCTTTATTAAAATGGTGTACCCATCTTCATATAATCGAATCACTCATTGCTTC
This sequence comes from Magicicada septendecula, assembly GCA_034769895.1. Taxonomy (NCBI): domain Eukaryota; kingdom Metazoa; phylum Arthropoda; class Insecta; order Hemiptera; family Cicadidae; genus Magicicada; species Magicicada septendecula. The sequence goes on along the minus strand of CM068367.1, from coordinate 749,838,531 downwards.
TTCTCCATAGACATTACAACTTTCAAAGTGAATTCCAGAACTGAATTCCTTTTGCATTTAAGAAATGGAACAGGTACCTAATTCACACGAGACGGTTTTTTTATTTCCTTCAACGTTGTAAGTACATCCAACAAAGCTTACTCACTGCACAACTGTTTACAATTGGAGTCATTGCCTTCCCAATTAATTAAAACACTCGCAACACATCCACAAGTGCAAAACTGTGGCAATATTAAAAACGGAACTCATGGATATCCCTCATAGATTGTGTTGACAGTTGTAAAGAAACAAACCTTTAAGAATGGCTAAGGAACTATAAATAAAATGATATCTATATATGGTCTACTCCGAAACATAATTCAGGTAAACTAATATCAGAGCCTTTACTATGCAAGAAAGCATTTGATATGAATAAAAAAATTGGGAGATGTTTCTGATTTTAAAGCAACCTGGTGTGCATTGTAGTATAGAAAATACATACTTAAAATACACATTTTGAAGAAGTGGTAAATACAATACTCACACCACTTTATTTCAAATACTGTGTACAGCCTATTCTATATGGCCATATATAGCACTATAATTTTTTGTGAGTTCAAGTAAATATCAAACTTTTTATATTTCAAATATCCTTGGCATGGGTGTATATAAAATTTTTTTAGGGAACTGGAAACTACTATTAGATGTTCTTATTTACAAGAACAAAAAAAAACTGAATATGGAAAAACATTATATTGTCATTTCACAAAATATAAACAGTTAATCATTATATGAGTAGACTAAGAGAGTATATCTTTCAGAATGTTTAACTATGTAAAATTTTGTACAATTTATACCTTAATTATTTTATGCATTGCAAATTTCAGATATTTAAAGTTTTGAGGGGTGGCACCTGGAGCCCAATCACCTTAATTTAAATATGTCCCTCACCCAGTTGTTCAGACCTACTGAATGAGCAGATTTACACTGTTACACCAATGTTGTAGCAAAGGTGTTTCACTTGCACTGTTAGTAGATCAGTTGGTAATGTTAAATAATAATAGTAATAATAATAATAATATAGGCTGCCTTATATGAATTGTTTAGAATACAACAAAGATTGAAGATTAAAATGAAAATTTGAAATATTTGGTACCGGTAACTAAATAAGTCCTTCACCTCACAAACTGCTAGTAGCAACTGGATTAAATAAAACTTAATTTTATGTACATGGATAATTGGCTGTTCAAGTATTACATAAGCAAACTGTTAGTCTGTGAAGTACTAGTGAGAATAAGGATTCTATACTTCATAGAGTGCTTCTGTGTTTTCCGTGTGAGGCCTGAGGCCTATAAAAACCAAAGATTTACCATCATGTGAAAGAAGAAGTACCTGTATTTGCTGAAGGATTGAGTTCTTCTGCTAGTTTTCTGGATAATGTACAAATATTATGTCAAAACGACTATCAATATGACAGCAGTGTTGATTTGATTTGGTCCGGGAAAGTTTAACTGAAAAGAGTTTAAATGTGTAATTGATCCTTCACAGCAGTAAAATTTCTTGGGCATAAATGAAGGAATCTGAAGGCTTCAGATTCTGAATTTGATTTTCTTTGACTTTTTGAGTTCCTTCATTCAGTTTCATATTACGAATTTATTCTGTCTTTTGCCTAGTATTGTTTTGTGTCTCACGTGCATATTATGTGTTGTACATAAGTATACCTCTGATCCATCATTCTAATTTTCAGCAAAGGGATTTAAGCAAAAGCTTCAAGTCCCTCACCAATTTAGATATGCTAAGCTTAGATATACATAATGCTTACAATCATAAACAATTAGACATGCAGCCACACCCAGGTTGGAGAACACACAGGTAATGGCAGAGGAGGTTTAAAATTCAGATTCTCTTTAAAATGTTCCATTCAGAAAAAAACTACGAATTATGTAATTTTGTTATACTTTTAAAATTTCTCTAAATAAATTTATAAGCAATAATAATTAATTCTATACTTGTATATCTACAGATGTATTCTTAGGTGAGGGTGACCATATTTATTATCTCCAATTTTTGTTGAACCCTCTCCGAAATGAAATTCTGCATATGCCACTGAGAACGCTTTATTGCGCACTAGCGTTCTAAAACCAAATGACATATTGTATCAGTGTTGCCAGGTCAATCAGTCCTCTTTTCCCCACATGGCTACCCAAAATTTCCCCACTTTGCCATCGAAATCCCTACTGCCACAAATTCGTATACTTTATGCACTCATTTTATAGAGTCTGAGTATATTCTAAATAATAAAATACTATTACAAGAATGATATAAATATTAAAAACCTTGTTTTTTAAGTACGATAAAAGAAAATGTTCTCACCTGCTGAGGTCAGCCTCAGTACTTTTTGAAACTCTTTTTATCCATTTAGTTCATTATAGGCTTGAATCAATATTCACACATTACACTATATTTAACAACTTTCCAATAGTTTAATTCACAAAAACAATTTACACTCATTCACACCTGTTTTTAGTTCATATAGGCCTACATATAGTTGCTGTGTTTCACCAGCATTGAATCATTTGTAGTACAATCGAAACAGGATTTATTTTGTTTGCTTGAACGTTTTTCGTATGCAACTGGCCAAACAGTGTCTCAGTACCCAATTTACTTCTGATTTTGTTTTTATTAACATTGAGTGCACTAAAAATCCTTGAGTGTACTAAACTGGTAAAGTAAATAGATACACCACAAAATTATTTATGTTGGAAAAGCTTCAGTATCATTCGCGTTCTTTGTATTTTTAAATTCTCTTTAAAAGCTTAATAAACTTTCATCTGTACCGGTGTTAATATTTGTATTCCTAAGATCTCTCTCTACTCCCTGTTTAGATTCACCATGTTTATTTCAATTATTTTCTCAAAGCTGCTGCTGCTGAAGCCAGTGACCGAATATCATTAATTTTTTTCCTACCTAGAGATTTTAGATGTTTTAGGCTTTGAACTTTTAAAAGGAAATCGCCTGTAAATTTTGTGTGAACATTCAACATAAAAGTTTAAGCAATTTACTCTGAAATTTTGTATTTTTTCAAGTGAGAGATTTGGATTTTTACTTTCCAAAATCACAGTGGACTTATAGCACCTACCGGTACATAAATATTTTGTAAACTTTGCAGGATTTCTGTACTGCAGTTTGGTCACATCTGCATTATTTGAAATTTTAATTATTTCAAATCACCAACGATTCGCCACATTTACACAAATCCCCACTTGCCATTTTGAGGCTTCAAATTTCGCCAGTGTGGGAAAAAATCCCCACAACTGGCAACCCTGTACTGTATATTCGTAGTTCAACAAAAATTTCATAGACGCGATACATACAAGAACGATACAATCGATAAAGCGCAAGCACATTACATTAATTGATGTAATGAATGTGGTATTTATGGAGTCTAAAAAAATTACATAATATACTATAATTTTAGAATAGATAGATATCACTGTTACATTCTTACTAAAACAGTATTGATCGAGGCAAATGCCTACGTGTACTACCAGTTCCTCATTATGAGAGTACACGAATCACATTTATCCAGCTATGCGTTCATGTGTTTATTTACTAGAAGAGGTTTCCAATAGTAAGCTGTTAAAACATTTTCATGTCGTGTTAATACAATCGATATATTTTTATCTCAGATAATAATTAGTTAGTTATCGATATTCATTTATCGATTTGCACTAATTTACTACTCAAGAGTACTCGATGCATTCGTAATTCAACTAGACCTTAGCCCCTGACGCGTACCGACTGCTTCGTTTATTTCCATAACTCTTCGTACAGCTGAGTAAGGCGCGAATATCCAATTTTTACCCAATGCTACGAGCAATGTTGAATTAGGCGGGAAGTGTACAGTAGAACACACAACGTGCAGTTTAATCCACTGTGCGCGTGGTAAGTAATACTGTGTTGGTAATACAGTATAGTAGCACCAGAGTGTTTGTAAATAAAACGTGACAGTAGTTCGCTATATCGCTAACGTGACCATCAAATAAAACTGTCTCCGTAGTTCGTTTTATAATACACATTTTATTTCATTTAAATTATCCGTGCGTCTGTTCATCGAGTTTGTTGTGTGATATTCATTTGTTAATTTTGTGTGTGTTCATAATCTAGTTCTTATACCTTTTTAATTTTTGGTTTATTAAAATGAGTGAGCTTAAACAATACTTATGTTCGGAGTGCGGTAAGGATTGTGAAAATGTAGAGAATCTTAGCCAGCAGTCGAAATTACATCCCGAAAAATTAAACAGTGAAGTGCCGGTTTTGAGCAGCTTGAAGTCACGTACACATCAATGTAACATCTGTGATAAACAATTTAAGCATGGATCCAAATTGAAGCGTCATGAACGTGAATCCCACGGTGCAGGGGTATCAGCACCGAACAAAGTTAAGTGCCCCTTATGTGTTTTTGCAGCAGCGAAGGAACAAGCTTTACTTGAACACTTCGAATTACAGCACAACATATCAGTGAAGTGTGAAAGTAAAGAAGTTAATTCTTTAGAAAGTTTCTTTGAGTGGAAACAAGAGACTGAAAAAGAAACGTTTTCAAGATACGTTAAAAAGCGTGGCTCTCATTCTGCTACCGACAGCACAAAGAGACATTATTATATATGCCATAGGTCCGGGCAATTTGTGTCTGAAAGTAAAGGTATTCGGCACTTAAAATTACTGAAGTAACAAAATCAATGCTGTCTGTCCCGCAAGCATTCGCATCACTGAAACTGAAGATGGTACCTGCAAGATTACATATGTGTCAACTCATGTAGGTCATCTAAATGACTTAAGCCATTTAGGTCTCACAGACTGTGAAAGAAAAAGTCTAGCTGTGGATATTGCAAATCAAATACAACTTCAAGCAATACTTAATAAAATACGCGATTCCGTGACAGGCTGTAAATTAGAAAGAATTCATTTATTAACGAAGCAAGACCTGTACAACATCGAGCACGCATATAATTTATGCTCGAAGTCAGTGAGACATCAAGAAGATGGTACAAGTGTTGAAGCGTGGGTCAATGAGGTCAATTCCAGTGATCAGCCTTGTGTATTATTTTATAAGCCTCAAGGAGTCGTCACAGAAACTCACCCAACTTTAAAAAAAGACGATTTTGTATTAATTATAATGAACAGTGCACAGAGTGAAATACTGAAGAAATATGGCAGTTAATAATTAAACATTTACCTTAATAAACGTCTTGCGACTTCTTCTTATTTCTGTCCTGACGCGTTTCAAAACCTAGGGTTTTATCTTCAGAGGAATCACTCTTCCGTCGTCAAACATTAAAAATTAAAGACACAATAACACACATACACATAATTTAAACACAAACTTAGGCCTTTTCACATTGCACAGTGCGCACAGTATGGAGGTCCAGTTCATACTGTCAAACTTATCAGAACTCGGGTCCAAGGTGCACATTTATTAATGTTATCTAGTATTGTCTTGTGTCTCGAACTTAAGAGCTGTATCAAATAAATAATGTGATTTGAAAGATAACTGATCATTTAAAACATTTCCAGGATTGGTTTTAAATGCCTTGTAAATCTCGTATTCTTCAAGTGTGTTCATACGACGTCCCTTGGCACAATAATGTAATGGTTTGAAATTAGTGTAAAAATCTGTATACCCATGGTTGGACTCTATGAGGTGACGAGCACAGTTGGATTTAATATGTTCTGACTTTGTAATTTTGCTCTTTGGCAAATGTTCCCTAAACCGCTCTCGAAATCGTCTGCCAGTTTGGCCTATATATATCTTGTTGCAGTCATTACATGATAACTTGTATACACCTGTTTGTTTCTCTACAGGTATTTTGTCTGTTGATTTAAGCATTTTTTGTAAGTTATTATTTGTACGGAAAATCACTTGGAAGTCAAATTTGTTTAAATTGTTTTTTAAAGTAAGTGGCACTATATTTGTATATTCTGCTGATATATATTTCACAATATTAGTGTTTCTATTAATTTTAAGTTTATTTTTATTATTGTGTTTGTCTTTTAAATGTTTCTTCAATAATGTATCTATTAATGTGCTACTGAATCCGTTTCTTGTGGCTATGTATTTTATGGTATTTAATTCATCTTCAAAATCATCCGCTTCCAGTGGTATATTGATTAACCTATTTATAAAGCTGTGGAAAGCTGCTAATTTTTGTGAATATGGGTGGTATGACTCCGCATTTATAGTCAAATCCGTGGTTGTAGGTTTTCTGTAAATTTTGTACTGAAATTTATCTGCCTTTTTTATTATGGTTAGGTCCAAAAAATTAATTTTGTTGTCCTCTTCATGTTCTATTGTAAATTGAATATTATTGTGTACGCTGTTCATATAATTTTTTAATTTCTCTATCTGGTGCGTAGTGCCATTAAATATAATAAAGGTATCGTCGACATAGCGTTTGTATAAGATTATTCTATTTAAATATTTATTGTTTTGGGTAAAAAGAACTTCGTTTTCGTAATTGTTTATGAATATGTCCGCTAATAGACCTGAGAGTGGTGAACCCATAGCAAGTCCTTCGCGTTGTGTGAAGTACTTATCATCAAATATGAAGTAGTTTTGCTCTAATACTACTTTCAGCAGTAAGATTAATTCGTTGATTTCTATTATGCTTAATTTCTTAGCTCTTATTAAGTTATTATTAATAACGGTTAAGGTATCTCGTACCGGTATATTGGTGTACATGTTAATGATATCTAGCGATAGTAGTTTGTATTGTGGGGAAATTTTAATATCTTTCATGTTTTCTATGAGTTCAAAACTGTTTTTAATGCTGTGATTAGGCTCTATTATTATGTTGTTTTTAATAATTAGAACTAATTTTTTAGCTGTTTTGTAAGCAGGTGCCAACGTGTAATTTATTAAAGGTCTTATGGGGATGTTCTCCTTGTGTATCTTCGGCAGACCAGTAAACCTAGGCGCCTGTGCATTTATGGGTTTCAAATATCGTCAAGTACTTTCATTGAATAAATTTGTGCATTTATTAATCGTATTGTTTAAGTCTTTGATGTACTTTGCAGTGGGGTCTTTATCCAATATTTTGATGTTGTTATCATGTATAAACTCATATGTTTTTCGTTTATATACATCTTGTTTCATAATTACAAGAGTTAACCCTTGTCGGCTTTAGTGACAATGGCATTCTTGTTAACTATTCTCTTTTTTATTTGTTTTATGATTTTAAGTTGATTTGCATAATTGGTATTGATGCAACGTAATAATTTATATTTCTTATCCTGCGAAACTAATGTCTTTTTAAGCTTAATATTAATCAGCTGTCTTGCTTCATTTTGTATATTGTGATGAGGTATAGATTTAATTGCCGCTTCTGCATTAACTATCTCCCTAATAATCTGATTATTATGTACAGTAGGAATGTTGTACTTTAGCCCTTTGTTCAGTATTTCAATTTCGCTGTTGTTGAGTTCTATATCTGTCAAATTAGAAACCCTATTATAAAATGTATGTTTACATTCGATGTTTACTTCATAACGTTGATTACTTAATAGACTTTGTAATTTCTTATCATGTATATGGGTATTATCCATATATTCGTAACACGCTTATCGACATAACACGCTGATCTTCGTAACACGCTTATCGACATATTCTTTGATACTATTCAAGAAGACAGGATTTAATTAATGCAGAAGCGGCAATTAAACCTATACCTCATCAAAATATACAAAATGAAGCAAGACAGCTGATTAATATTAAGCTTAAAAAGACATTAGTTTCTCAGGATAAGAAATATAAATTATTACGTAGCATCAATACCAATTATGCAAATCAACTTAGTCATAAAACAAATAAAAAAGAAAATAGTTAACAACAATGCCATTGTCACTAAAGCCGACAAGGGTAATACTCTTGTAATTATGAAACAAGATGTATATAAACGAAAAACATATGAGTTTATACATGATAACAACATCAAAATATTGGATAAAGACCCCACTGCAAAGTACATCAAAGACTTAAACAATACGATTAATAAATGCACAAATTTATTCAATGAAAGTACTCGATGATATTTGAAACCCATAAATGCACAGGCGCCTAGGTTTACTGGTCTGCCGAAGATACACAAGGAGAACGTCCCCATAAGACCTTTAATAAATTACACGTCAGCACCCGCTTACAAAACAGCTAAAAAATTAGTTCTAATTATTAAAAACAACATAATAATAGAGCCTAATCACAGCATTAAAAACAGTTTTGAACTCATAGAAAACATGAAAGATATTAAAATTTCCCCACAATACAAACTACTATCGCTAGATATCATTAACATGTACACCAATATACCTGTACGAGATACCTTAACCGTTATTAATAATAACTTAATAAGAGCTAAGAAATTAAGCATAATAGAAATCAACGAATTAATCTTACTGCTGAAAGTAGTATTAGACCAAAACTACTTCATATTTGCTGATAAATACTTCACACAACGCGAAGGACTTGCTATGGGTTCACCACTCTCAGGTCTATTAGCGGACATATTCATAAACAATTACGAAAACGAAGTTCTTTTTACCCAAAACAATAAATATTTAAATAGAATAATCTTATACAAACGCTATGTCGACGATACCTTTATTATATTTAATGGCACTACGCGCCAGATAGAGAAATTAAAAAATTATATGAACAGCGTACACAATAATATTCAATTTACAATAGAACATGAAGAGGACAACAAAATTAATTTTTTGGACCTAACCATAATAAAAAAGGCAGATAAATTTCAGTACAAAATTTACAGAAAACCTACAACCACGGATTTGACTATAAATGCGGAGTCATACCACCCATATTCACAAAAATTAGCAGCTTTCCACAGCTTTATAAATAGGTTAATCAATATACCACTGGAAGCGGATGATTTTGAAGATGAATTAAATACCATAAAATACATAGCCACAAGAAACGGATTCAGTAGCACATTAATAGATACATTATTGAAGAAACATTTAAAAGACAAACACAATAATAAAAATAAACTTAAAATTAATAGAAACACTAATATTGTGAAATATATATCAGCAGAATATACAAATATAGTGCCACTTACTTTAAAAAACAATTTAAACAAATTTGACTTCCAAGTGATTTTCCGTACAAATAATAACTTACAAAAAATGCTTAAATCAACAGACAAAATACCTGTAGAGAAACAAACAGGTGTATACAAGTTATCATGTAATGACTGCAACAAGATATATATAGGCCAAACTGGCAGACGATTTCGAGAGCGGTTTAGGGAACATTTGCCTAAGAGCAAAATTACAAAGCCAAAACATATTAAATCCAACTATGCTCGTCACCTCATAGAGTCCAACCATGGGTATACAGATTTTGACACTAATTTCAAACCATTACATTATTGTGCCAAGGGACGTCGTATGGACACACTTGAAGAATACGAGATTTACAAGGCATTTAAAACCAATCCTGGAAATGTTTTAAATGATCAGTCATCTTTCAAATCACATTATTTATTTGATACAGCTCTTAAGTTCGAGACACAAGACAATACTAGATAACATTAATAAATGTGCACCTTGGACCCGAGTTCTGATAAGTTTGACAGTATGAACTGGACCTCCATACAGTGCGCACTGTGCAATGTGAAAAGGCCTAAGTTTGTGTTTAAATTATGTGTATGTGTGTTATTGTGTCTTTAATTTTTAATGTTTAACGACGGAAGAGTGATTCCTCTGAAGATAAAACCCTAGGTTTTGAAACGCGTCAGGACAGAAATAAGAAGAAGTCGCAAGACGTTTATTAAGGTAAATTTTTAATTATTAACATTTACGCGACTTGGATAACAAAAACATGTTTATAAAATATGGCAGTGATTGTATATACATTGACGGCACGCACGGTTTGAACAGTTATGGTTTTGAACTAATAACCCTACTTGTTTTGGACGACATGAGACAGGGATTTCCTTGTGCTTTTCTCATATCAAATCGAACTGACGAAAAAGTCCTTTCTTTGTTTTGACATGATAATGTCTTTTAGCTTGACATCGTTTGAAACTTTCTGTAACATGTAATGCTGTATGACGTCATCATTGCGTGACGCTTCCACACTTTCGATTCCCCACAGTCTAGAAATTTGATATGTAAACGCATCAAGACAGAAATAATCGCTGCTGACATTGAGTTTAGCAAACGTTTTAGTGAGAATAAATTTGGTTTTACATGCTCTTTTGTCTGTACTGCATCGTTTGAAACTTTCTGTAACATGTAACGCTGTATGACGTCATCATTGCATGACGTCATTGGGATTGTTGTAAATAAAGGTTTGTTTTGAACGGCGCAATATGTAAATAAAGGTTTGTTTTGATACGTCTCAATATGTAAATAAAGGTTTGTTTTGATACGTCTCAATATGTAAATAAAGGTTTGTTTTGTGTTGTGGTGAAATACACTGCTGCTGATATATAGTAACCAAAGGTGGCGACTGACTAAAACTGCGTTCGACAATGGATAGCAGCGACGAGAAAGATCAGATCGAGAAACGACAAAATGCCGAGCGAGTAAGAAAGTGTCGGGAACGAAAGAAGCTCGAGAAGGAACAGCAACGAGCGGCTGCTGTCGACGGTGAAGCTTCCGTACCAGCGGCCCCATCGCAACAAAAACGAAAGGAAGATGACTTGATGCGCGAAGTACTTAATAAATGCCGGTACACCGTTCGCGTCGACGATGACTGAGCAGGAGAAAATCGATGCATTCTACAACATGAAACTGGCAGAGAAGCGAAGGGAAACCAACGAACGAATAAAACGTTGTAGATTGAATACGAAAATTGAGATGGCAACTAAACGAGCGAACGAAGCAGCTGAATTCGAACAGGCAATCGCTGCGGTATCGCCAAAACGCTTGAAAACTGAAGAGATAGCAGCAGATGCGGAATTCACGAAACGATTCGACGACAACGAGTTCGGTTACGCCTGCTCCGTGTGCGATCGCTTATGGTTCGAGAGAGATTTGCGACCACCGCCGCAAAAGAGTCAACACATACTGGCTGCTGAGTTCCCCGACGACGATGTAGCTACCTTCAAAGTGTGCGAAACGTGTTACAGATCCCTAGCACTTGAGAATATACCCAACTTGTCAAGATCCAATGGCTTCGTGTACCCCGAGTATCCCGATCATTTGCCACCGCTTGATTGTATAACTGAACGTCTGGTCTCACCGCGTCTTCCGTTCATGCAGATACGACGCCTGCGGTTCGTCCACGGCAGTAGTATTATAGGACAAAAAACATTTGCGCAAAAGAAACAATCAGTCAGTTGGTAACCATAATAATGTTACGTTTAGCTGGCGGCTGAAAGACATTATCATGCTCTTAAGCTTTTACCATTTGGTAAACGGTACTGTATCTTTGCTGTATTTATTGTTTAAGAAAACTAATTAATTTTTTAATAATTCACACATATAAGCAGAAAAAATTCCATAGTTCTTTTTTCAGTATATCAAGGCAGAAGTACGCGAAGTTTTACCGAAAGTGTTTATGTCCGATTTGGCTGAATCCTTCTATAATGCGTGTATATCAACAATGCAAGCTCCGGCAATGAGACTGTACTGCACTTGGCACGTTGACAGGGCTTGGAGAAGGAATATTAGTTCCAAAGTAAAAGGCAAAGAGAAGCAGGGTGACGTTTATAGAATAGTTAGGACATTAATAAAGGAGAGAGACTCTTCTGCATTCGAAAGAATTCTGCCTGAAGCAATTAGGCGACTACTTGATGATCCAGACACTTCTGAATTCGGCACTTATTTTGCTCAAACGTATTCAAAAAATATTCAGTCTTGGGCCGACTGTTATCGACTTCAAGGAGGTCTGAACACCAACATGCATATCGGAAGAATGTACCATACAATTAAATATGTATATTTACACGGCAAAAATGTGAAACGTTAGGACAAAGCGATAATTGTTCTAATGTCTTTCGTCCGCGATAAGTTGTTTGATAGACTTATTGTCTTAAGCAAACGCAAATTAACTACAAAGTTGACAGACATTAGAAAAAGACATAAGTCCGTCACAGAAATCGACACTAACCTAATTATCAGAAAGAAACGGGCAGCGGGTGGAAAGTACCATCGTCTTCTGGCGTGAAAGAGTACATGAAAATGATGTGCAGTGCACATGCAATTTCATCTGTGTAGACTGTGATGTGTGTATACATAAATATTCATGCACGTGTGTAGATTCACGTATTAAGTGGAATATGTGTAAACATATTCATGCTGTCTGCAGGATTAACAAAGCAGGGCGTAGTTTTGAGTCGAATGTTAATAGTAACGAAGACGATCAATTGTTTGTGCATACGGAGAACGAAATTGATAGGACGGAAAAACAAGAAATTTTATCGCAAGTCAGCAGAAGAGAAAGTTTTTTGACATCTATGGACACTCAAAAAGAAGCACTCAAAGGCGATTTAATTGAATTAGTTAACAGTGTAACCACATTAGAAGAACTGGAAGTGATTAAACGATAAACTGCTACTTTAAAAGCTACATTAAGTGCAATTCGCTCTCGCGTTGCAGTTCAAGATATCTCCAGCTGTTCGACTTCTCAGAAAATAAATATCGTGCCACAGAGGAGACTTCATTCACCAAAAAAAGGAAATGAATACATGGTACTGTTATGGTAAAGCCCAATGAAACCGACGTACAGAACACTGCTGCAAAAAAAATGATTGTTATAAAGTTAGAGCTTTTTAATAATTTTTAAGTTTGATAGTTGAAGAGTCATTTATACGTTATTCATGAAATTATTAAATATTCAGCGCGTGTGTATCTGATGTGCACATAGGTCTATTTAATAGTGTAGTTTTTTGTAAATAATTATCGAGTGTTTTCGTTCCAATCAGAGGCGTAGTTGTGGGGGGGGGGCAAGGGGGTAGCCGCCCCGGGCGGCGTAGCCAGGAGGGCGGCAAAGTGACCATAGACTTGAAAAAATTGTTTTCAGTTTATAAAACTACAACTTGTTTCTTTGATATGACTATTCCTTAAGTAGGCCTACTACAGGAATATAAGATTTTTCTAATATAAGATTAAGAAATACAACAAGTTCCAAAGAGTTTATGAAGTCCTTTATTCAAGGAAAATCGAACCCTAAGTGTTAAAATATTACAACTAACAAGGAAGGAACTTGCGATCATAAAATGGATGTTATTAGCGACGAGGCTATTGATAAATACAATAAAGTCAACGACGTGAATACTTCAAACTGTGAAACTGACAAAGTAGGGTTATAAGATTCAGTTAGTTCTAGTACCATGGATGATGTTGCACCATACAGTCTTGAAATTACAGGCGAAGAAGGACAGAACATTACTAGCAACAATGTAGACTGTGTTCTTGGTACTGCTCTACAAGATATGGGAGCTTGGCCAAGCGAGAAATCTCAATCCTTCCGAGATATAATGGTGAATAGAGGAACAAGTCAGTTGCAGAACAAGGACAGCTATTTTCCTGAAGATGAAGGTGGACAATCCTTAAACAAGTATGGTTTGATCAAACCTTTGAAAATTGAGAAAATGTAAATTGGATGTGTTTTTCTCCAACTAAAAAGTTTCTATTTTGCTTTTGTTGCAATTTACTTCCACGAAAAACTATCAAAGAAGCCATTTCAGTAGTAAAAATGGGTTTTCGTCGTGGCGAAAGTTAAATCCCCGTGTTCAGGATCGTGAAAATAGTCCTGCTCATCGCTCTGCGTTTTTTGAATGGAAGGAATTGGAACGTTCTTTAAACAAAGGGGGACTTACTGATGATCTACTTCAGGAACAAATGAGTAAAGCAGTTAAGACATGGAAATAAATCCTTGAACGGGTCATTGCCACAATACAAACTCTTGCACAACAAAATCTGGCACTGATAGGACATCGAGAGTCAATTACCAACGACTCAAATCCTGGAAACTTTCTGGCTTTGTTAAAATACTTGGATACATTTTTAGCGTATAAATATACTTTGTGCATAACGTATTAAAATACTTTGTTATGCTTTGGATAAATAAAGCATTGACACCTCTGCAGACGCTAAAAGAGAAATTAAAAGTTTGGAGGAATGAGCTGTGTGACAACATCATTACTAAGGCAGAGCAGGTATATAATGAATGGAGTGTCAGTATAACAAAAAGGATAAGTAGGAAGGGCACGATTCCAGGGGAGTATGAAGACGATTCTGCGTTAACCGTTCGGCAAGAATTGGGACGTTCTCTAATAGAAATTTGGACAAACTGTCAGTTGAAATTTCAAGCCGTTTCTCTAAAATAAAAGAGTTAGAAAAACGCTTTGGGTTCCTCTGTAAATTTTGAGGGGTACGTAAATAATTGGGTTATACATTTTAAGGAACAGGTTTCCCAAATCAATATTAAGTGCACAGTGCTTGCAAAACTGTATCCACATGACCTTAAACAGTAAAGAATTGTTCAGTGACTTGAAAGACGTGATACTTTTATTTAAAAGGGAAAAAGTTAACGGAGAACAAAAAGACTTTACACCTCAGGACTGCTACAGTACATTTCTTCAATGAGATTAGAAGCCTACAAAACAGTAGCAACAGCTTTAAAAAATGTTCTTACTTTACCGGTGTCTGTGTCGTCTTGTGAGAGATCGTTTAGTAAGCTTCAATTGATTAAATCGTACCTACGATCAACAATATCTTAAGACAGGGTATCAAATCTTTCAATTGAAAACGACATTGCTTCGTCTTTAGATTATAGTGATTTAATAACCCACTTTGCAGCAATTAAGACCAAGAAAGTTACATTTTAAAATGTCTCGTTTTAAATATTCATTAAATATTAAAAATAAATAATACGCGTTTATTAATAGAAGACGGAACCATTAACCTGTAATGGTAAGTGATTTATTTTATTACTTTGAATGTAATTCTTTGCTGTTTTAGGATATTGTTTTGACGATGCGCTTCAGACTTACAAGGAAATTGCATGTTTATTAGAACGTTTTTACGTTCTAAACTTTTTATATTACTACATTTTTTTATAGTCTACATTTGTTAGGTCTAATAATAAATGTATACAAACTGAATACCGGTAATATTATAATATGAAATTTCTTAATTTTGACTTAAAAAATATTGTTAAGACGTTTGCTGGACGTGCTTTCATACACAAATGTACACATTTGCATTTATTAAGTACTTTGTTCACTTGATGAGCCTTCATTTTTGCTCTTTTGTGCCCGTTTATTTGTGAAGGTGAGGCGGACGACGATCTCCTTACCCCGGGCGACAAAAAGCCTAGCTACGCCACTGGTTTCAATGATTGTCGCGCGTATGTGAACAATAACGATTCATCCCGGATCAGCTGTTTACGAAGTGTGTAAAGTCTTACATAACCGAAGCATATCAGCTGCGAGTGTCTGTCAAACGAGGTAAGCATTTTTAAACAATACAAACATAAATATAAATTCAATTGATGCGTCATAGTTTGGCGCGAAGGAAGTTCCGTAAAATTCGTGTTGCTCAATAAATGTTCGTTATCACTGTTATCAGTATGTGTCAGGTTGCAAGCTGACAACGCAGTCAACCTGTACGAATATTTACGGAAAGACGCGAACATAAACGAAGTAGTCGGTACGCCCGTCAGTGGCAAGGTTTACGCGCCGTAATTCGCAGGGGGGTCCACTCCGGCTTCCCGCGCTTAACCTAGCGATCAGCTGTTGTTGACGCGTGACGTCCTCGTGTGGAAGAACTACACAGCGTTTGAGTTTAATTTCAAAGGGAGAGCAGATATTTAATTATGGTCTGAATTAACAGAATTTTTACAGTGGGTTATTTTTGAGTGTCGTTTTTGTTAATTACAATCGTTTGAGTGTACAAAATATTACACTCATTGAGTAGACTTCGCATTACTGGCTGGTGTGGACTGAATAAAGTACAGTCTTATTTTAACGATCGAAGCGAGTTGTCAGTTTTAACTCGCTTGTGTGTGTCCGCGCGCGCGCGTGTATGTGTGTTTTGAAGTGTACATAAACTAAAAATAAACTATTTGTCATTTAGCCATTATGGTTATAAATTTAATTAAACAACAGTACAGTAGTCTGGGTTGGAGTTTGTAGTGTTGATTGTACTCAAACTAGTAATGATTGGTTTAATTCGTTTAAAATTGATAGCGAGTTCTGCATCTCTATAACAGATAATTTATTAGTTAATTTACCTCTACTTAATGTAATCCTTCCCTCCTTCTTTTATTAATGTTTCACTCCCGAATCATACACAATTAAGGGATTGTTTATCCTCTATAGGTCTCTAGCGATCGAGAGGCCCGCATGGAAGTCAGGTCTGTTAGAAAACGAGCGCTATTAACAATAAGTACTTTGTCCCCAAAGAAAAAAAGTATCGACCCGGAAACTAGCACTGAGTTAAAACAGGACACAGAAAAAGATATAGAAATAGTGCAACTTCGTGAAGAAATTTTACAGCTAGAAAAGAAAAATGCCCTAAATCCACTCGCGCTAAAACAGACGCAAGGTGCTCTAAGAACACTCAAAAGAGCAAGATATGTAGCGTCTTTCAACCCGTCCAAGACAACACGGGGAAAATTAAATCAAGATGTAAAAGATATCCTGTCTAGGTGCTGCGCTCCAACCCATATTCGATGTCTTTTACAAGACAAGAGGGTTCAATGGTCATCAGAAGACACCGCAAATGCTCTAACGCTAAGAATACTTTCAAAAAGACCTACGATTACTTAAGGAAGCGCAATTTCCTCTTAACCGCTCGTTATACTCTCCAAAAGTGGACACGACAGTTTAAATGCAGGCGAGGGATCCTTCAGGAAGTTTTGTCTTTAATGAAAACTAAGGCTGCAAATTTTAGAGAACTTGAGAAAATCTGTGTCCTTTCTTTCGATGAAATGAATGTTGATGAACGTGTGTGCTACGATTCTTCTGATGACGTAATTCTGGGCCCCCACAGTAATGTTAAGATGGTCATGATTAGAGGTCTGTTTGCCAAGTGGAAGCAACCCATTTATTATGATTTTGATGTAATCATGACTGATGAATTACTTAAAAACAGTATCAGTGCCGTTGAGAGTAGTGATATTCATGTAGCGGCTGTGACGTGTGATATAGGGGGAATAATTCAAAAGTCTACATGGAATAAGGCGTAAACACAGAAAAAACGTTCTTCATTAACCCAATTACAAACAATAAGGTGTTGGTTTTCTGTACGTAACTCATCTTTTGAAGCTACTTAGAAATAATTTTCTAGACGATGGGCTGTTACTTTGCGACGGCACTGAGCTTAAAAAGGATACAACAGAAAATCTGCTACAGTAACAAACAGAAAACTTGACTTTTTACCCAACAGTAACTGGTCGGTCTCGCCAAAATGTAAGATTTGCTGCACAGTTGTTTTCTAATCGTACAGCAAAGGCGCTGAAACATGTTGCAAATAAAGAGCGCGAAAGCAGTTTCATCGAACTAGTAAACGATGCATTTGATGTTTTAAATTCGAGACTTCCAAAAGACCAGAAAATGCCCCTCAGAAGTGGGCACGGCATGAATTTTTGACGTCAAGAAAATACTTTAAAACGGTTTTTGGAAGTAATAACTAATAACATGCGATTGGCACATAAAAAAAGCTTACCTTTTCTGACAGGTTTCGTTATGTCCTTAAATTTTTGTTTGGGCTTTATGAACAAATGACAATGAATCATGGGGTGACATACATATTGACTGCATGATTCAGTCAAGATTGCCTAGAAAACTTTTTTTCTCAAATTTGCGGATTAGGCGTCTTTTATAATAATCCCACTCCCTTTGAAGTGTGCAACAGAACTCGGCTCTTGCTTTTAACAGGTAGCACGGACGATATACCATTATCTGGAAGTGGCTGAGGATGGTAGCATTCATTCTACCGAAATTATGAAATCAAATGTCTGACGAAGACTTCATGCAATTTGTTACTAGCGAACTAAGCATAGACGTAGCTGAACATACATTAATACCAGCTACTCCGAATAATGACACCGACGAAGCAGAATTGTTAAGACCAGAGGATTTGGCCCAGTCTGCAAGTGACAACGATGTTCCTTAAAATGTTGGGTAGGCCTACATCTCACTCTGTGAAAAAAATCTAGGTGTGAGAGGCGAAACGTTGTCTTTCCGGGGAACACAGCTATGACCGGATATCGATTATATCAAAGGGGGGGGGGCTTACCCATTCGTCAAAAAGACGAGTGGATACAAACACTGATTCAGTTTTTGATTCTTTTCACGGACGTACAATCTCAAAACAAGTTAAAGTTATCTCTTCTTTGGTTAAATCTAAATTTCCAGAAGTGGACGAGAGTAATTTTTCTGTACGTCAGGACAACAACATTCATCAGAATCCGCCATCTGAACAAACAGCTCAAACTCAAGTTACTTTAAAAAAAAGCACCAACAAAGGGTCGGCTCTTGGTAGTTTCGTCTTCAAAACTTTAAGTCCCCTATGAATATAAGTATATTACTACTCAAAGTTTTTTACTGGTAAAAATGTAAAAGTTGTACCTTATAGCTTGAACCAGTTTTCGCTTATTATAAGCGTCAAAGGCTGATAAAATACCCCTATGAAGGTATGTATCAACTAAATAACTATTATCATTTCGTTAACAAGGGTATCTATGTTTACAACTAAACGTATAAGCTTCAGTTTTTAACGTTATAACATGTGAAAATGTTGATAAAGAAAATTATTGTGATATTGATTATAATTACAATAATTGGAAGCTTGTTTCAAATATAGTAGAATACATAGAAATGTTTACGCACAATTCGCGCGTACACACACACCACAGGCTGCAATATCGCCTCCTTTCCGACTTATTTTTTACATATTGTGGCATTTTGTCAATATTATATGTAGACAGACTTGCTTACTTTTCTATTAAATGTGAAATGTGGAAATAGATTTTACCATTATATTTTGTCACAAACCATTTAATCTTATTGTTTAATAATTTTTGTATATGAATAGCTCTTTACAATTATTGATAATACTCCGTGTGAACAGCAGGGACATGCTAAATAGGACAGTGTTTCATGTAAGATTGCATTGGTAAATCAAGGCGCGAACGAATTCCTTCCATACTTCCACACGGTGACGTCACACCGAAGCAACCAATGGGAGCGTAATAGGCTGGAGTGGCCTACCTTATACATTACTCTAGTTACACTGCGTAATTCGTACTTATACCTTTGAAGAGGTTAAGTTACTTTCACAAGGAAAATGGAAACCAAAATAATAACAAAGCAAGTACATTTGTTAATTCTACTAGATTAATCTTTCTCTATATTGTAGTTTTCTTTTAGTAACCGTTTCTAACTGAAATTAATTAAGCGTAACAACTGGATGTTATTATTGAAAGGTACAACTAAAATTACAGCGACGATACGTGACACAAATATGTTGATATCTCCCGCTAACAAAATATTAAAATTATACTATTATTATTATTTATTATTAGTAGAAAATGATAGAGTTATAATGGACGATTTTAATACAATTATGTGATTTTAACACAGCGCAAATTAAAGCTTTTTATGTAACTCAGACGTGTTTTTGTCAGATTTGCTTTTATGAAAACCATGTTAACTTCGTGCCACTTTACAGCTAGCAGGAATAAACCTATAAATGCTTAAACAGTGACAAAATAAATACTGAATAAAATAATTGGTATGCAATCAATTTAAAGAAAGAGAATAAACACATGACTCATTATTTCAGTTGTTGCCATTAATGTCACTTAAAAACAGCCTAAGCAAATGAACGTAACCTGTAAGACTTATTAGACCACTAACAAAACAAAAGCGAACAGTTAGGTTACATAGAGAAGTGTTACCAAGTGGCATATTAACAATGAATCCTTGCTCTCACTAGTACTTCTTAAAAATAAAGGCAATAGTTCCGATTGACACCCTTGTCTGGAAAAGCCACGAAACCTGCAAAAACCGATGTTTTTGCCCCCCAAATAAACCGATATTTAGGCCCCAAAATAAATTTTTGCGAATTTTTTGCAAAACTTTTTTTGCGGATTATTCGCTTCCGCACCTATTTTTGGTATGTAGTTTACGTAAAACCTGCAAAAAACATCGGTTTTTGCAGGTTTCGTGGCTTTTCCAGACAAGGGTGTCAATCGGAACTATTACCTACATCTCTTTATGGGTAGCAATTAACTTTTAAGTGATAATAAATGCATTCATTTGAAAGAGAAATGACATGGGCATTGTCAGTAATGTAACCTATTGATAAAGTGACACACATTACTATGATTAAATTGTAGGCCTAATAATAGTCATGTCATTCCAACTGACAATAAAGTTGTTAAAATATAATTTTATTGGTCTAGCCTCAAGCCAAAAATTATCCAATTAAATAAAAAATATCAACCAAACCAAACTCAACCTAACATTGTGTCAAAAATTGTACATAAAACAAAATACTGGCCATTTTTCTGTTACACAGAATAATGGTGTTAAGGACAGATCCACAGTAGGTAACGTCTGCATGAGTTCTGGTTATTTGTAATGCCCGTTCATAATAACTTCGTCTTACACGAATTTATCATATAAAATTATCCTAATGTTCATTAGCATGTTTTAAGTAAAACCAAATTGATAGTTAAAAACCATAATAGAAAACAATTACAAAATATCCTATGTAATGGCCATATAAATATTATATGCAAATTAAGCAAAAATTACAATAAATACAGACTTTCTTATTGTCTGTGTCCACACAATATTTTTGTTATTTTGGCTATGCAGTATTATCAATATGCATTGCATATAACCACATAGCCTATACTTTTCATAAAATAATTCAAATATATTTTTAAGTTGTTTTAGCTAATCAAATAGTTGTTTTTAACCTTAAATGGATATTGTTTTTACTAATGTAATGGGTAACAAACACAAGAACAAACACACAAACAATAATAATAATAATCACTTTTTCCTGTAGAAGCCACAAAAATTCACTTTTACAGTCTGTAAAATGAGTGGTGGCGGTTGGGACCGACCAGACTGCCTGAGGTGCCCTCACTGATGCACGCACACTCACAGCGGGCCCGCGCTCCACAGGTATGATTCGCAAAGTGCCCCGTCCACTACATAATTACAACTTTTTAAATTTGATTTTAATGCCAAACGAAATTACCATTTTTGTAACCTCCACGAAATTTTAAGAAAAATGAGTCTAAACATGACATAATTGCGACATATCTCTGTTTTCAGTACTATAAAAATCTGATCAAGCGACTAATGTTGATGTGGAAAATAAAAAAATAAAATATTGTTACACTCAAATTCAAATTGTATTCTTTCATATTCATACAATAATATACATGGTAATTGTCAGTAAAATATAAATAACTAAATATGTACACAAATTAGACATACATACTATTATAGGTCTGCATTCGGCTCGTAACAATAAATCCTACTTCCTACAGCCGAAATTGTTCATGTTACCAATAGTCTTAATCTTAGTAATATTAATGGCTTTAACCTTTCCTTGTATGACATTTATTGTCAATGCAAACAAACTAATAATCATTTTATAAAACGATTTTGAGAATATTGTTACGACAAAACAGAACAATCTACGTGTTTGTCGAATGTGCCCAAGAATCTCGCTCTAATGTGTGTGGCATACATGACTGTCAACACATCCGTGAGAGTTTTCTCTAAGTCGCCAACCGCGCGGACTATGTCAAGGCTGAAATTAATTACGCCGTAGTTTAGAGATAAGACGCAGTTTGGAAGCTTCTGGTTTGTGAGCGGCCTTAGTTTTCAGTATTAGTGTGAGATATTGACAGTGCGGTTCAAGAGTTATAGTAGCGATATTACTGTGCGCGTTCAAGTGGTTATTAGTTAAGAGTGGTGCGTTTTATAATTGGATGGTATAATTGAAATACAGTTGTGTTTAATTTTACTGGACATTTTATTGCGTGTGAACAGTTTTCATTTGATTTGTTGTAGAGACTGTTGTTAATTACGAACTGTTTAACTGTAAAACTTAAAGGTGTGATTAGTGACTTAATTGGTGTCTTGTACTTATTTTGTTTTCACTGTACCTGCGACAATCGAGTAGACCGTCGTGACAGTGGTGTCAGAACTGGGATAAAACGGTTAACAGTGGAAACTTTGTACAAGACGAGTGTGATTCGTAATTAATCGGTAAACATGGATCCCAGTCAGATGATGGAAGCTTTACAAACACTGCTGCGGCAGACACAGGAAGAAGCAGAAAAACGACAGAATGAGAAATGCAGACAGGAGGCGGAAGAAGCAGAAAACGACAGGATGAAAAATGATGACAGGAGGCAGAGGAACTAAAGCGTGAAACAGAAGACATCAAACCATTAATACCGGAGCAGAAACAGATGCAAGAACATAGTACCGCAGAATTGGGTCTCCTACGAGGTGAGCTTAATAAACAAGTTACTAAAATATCGGAGGTACAAGAATCAGTGACATTAAAAATACCTGAAGTAGAAAAATCTGTCTCGAGTGTTGAAGAATCAATGTCTACAAAAATATCTGAAGTAGAAAAATCTGTCTTGACTGTGGAAGAAGCTATGTCAACAAAAATATCTGCAGTAGAAACTCAATTGCAAACATAAGAGAACAAATTAAAAGTGAAGTTGAACAGTGCATGAAGATTCAACCAAAACAAATTTCTGAACAGACTGTACCAGTGATAAAGACAGAAAATAAGTTAATAGAGAAAGTCACTTTGCCTGCAGTAGGGACAGTTCATGTCAAAGCTCCAACCTTTGACGGAAGCAGTCACTGGGCAACGTACCTCCGCCAATTTGAAGCTGCCGCATGCACAAATAATATTGGGGATATAAATACATGGCGGCAGTGGCCTTAGTTTTCAGTATTAGTGTGAGATATTGACAGTGCGGTTCAAGAGTTATAGTAGCGATATTACTGTGCGCGTTCAAGTGGTTATTAGTTAAGAGTGGTGTTTTATAATCGGACGGTATAATTGTAATACAATTGTGTTTAATTTTAGTGGACATTTTATTGCGTGTGAACAATTTTCATTTGATTTGTTGTAGAGACTGTGTTGTTAATTAAGAACTGTTTAACTGTAAAACTTAAAGGTGTGATTAGTGACTTAATTGGTGTCTTGTACTTATTTTGTTTTCACTGTACCTACGACGATCGAGTAGACCGTCGTGACAATATATTACAGAATGCGGCTACCTTAGAATTATAATTGGTGATATGAGTATTTGTATAATAAATAAGAATAAGCATAACTCATTAAGCATACAATTATGTAAGAAAATGTAACCACAAACATGCAAAATTAAACATTAACATTTTAAATGTCAAAGTGATTCATAACAGTATAATGACCTCATTATGACTGTAAAGGACAGTGATTGCTTGTCGATAGTTGTTGTTTGGTATCATTTTTCTTTTGCGCAGAATTCAAAAACAATAACAGTTTTGCAATTTTTTGGCACAGTAAAAAGATGCTCTTGCGCTTAGAAATGTCCAGTATGTGAGTCACGGCGGCCATCAAACACCAGGTATAATCCGCTGCGTGTGTGTTAGTGAGGGTGAAAGTCGGTCTGGCCTGTCCCAACCGCCACCGTTCATTTTACAGACTTTAAGTGGCCCAACGAACTCAGCTTTTCTTTTACAATTTTCACAGGTTTTTAATTTTCTCTGTTAACAATTGCTTTTAGGAAAAGTGGATCTGTATCGATCAAAACAATTCTGATCGAATTTGCTTTGTTTGTAAGTGTTATGAAAATGAAATGTGTTAGAAAACAATTCTGTAGTACACTAGGAACCCAGTACAATAATCTGCCTTACTTTTGAGTTGTGTATTGTTTGTGATTTGTATAATAAATATCAGTATGGAGAACCATACATTACTTCCATGTTCTGATTTATATTTAAAATGATTTTTGAAATGAAATATTTCCATAGAAACTACTTCTTTTTTCAGCCTTAACCACAGAACTGTGGTCACTAACGTATGCCACCTCACATTAGCGCACTCGATTTTCACTGATGATGGCAGTCGATAGCACTGCCGAAACGTCTGGTTTTGTAGAAAACATTGAACCACGTCAAACAGCCCGGGAAGGAATTTTAACAACAAACTTCTTCTTAGTTGCCGATAACGTAGTACACATATAAAAAATTATTCCCTACCCCTTCAACTATCATTTTAATTTATAGAAAAATTACCCCCACCCCTTCAACTAGCCTCTTCATTTATAAATATTTCGTCTATGTTTCTACAGTGGATTATTATGATCTTTTCAGGATACTTTATTTATCAAAATTAAGTACTTTACTCTTGTTAAAACATAAAATGTTCCAGGTAAACTACCCTTTCCCCGTAACCGATCTTCACCAAAATTAATAGGCCTTGAGTCCTCTACAACTCAGGCACATATGCAAAAAATTATTTGATTCAGTTTGAATTTACGGCAGTTATCGTTCGTCAAAAAAAAATTACTCTTGTTAAAACAAAATGTTACTGGTAAACTACCCCTTCCCCTTAACTTATCTTTACAAAAATCAATAAGCCTTGAGTCCTCTACAACTCAGGCAATTTTGCAAAAAATTATTTGATTTTGTTTAGATTTACGGCATTTATCGTTTGTCATAGAAAATATTGGTATGGAGAAACATACATGACTTCCATGTTCTAAGATTTATATTTAAAATCATTTTTGAAATAAAATATTTCCATAGAAACTACTTCTTTCTACTTACTGCTTCAGCCTTAACCACAGTACTCTGGTCACTAATGTATACCACCTCACGTTATCGCACTTGACTTTCACTGATGATGGCAGTCGATGGCACTGCAGAAACGTCTGGTTTTGCAGAAAACATTGGACTACGGCCAAAGCCCGGGAAGGAATTTTAACAACAAACTACTTCTTTGTTGCCGATAATGTAGTACAGTACACATATAAGAAATTATCCCCTCCCCCTTCAACTAGCCTCATCATTTATAGATATTACATGTAGGTTTCTACAGTGGATTATTATGATCTTCTTATCAGGATACTTTACTTATCAAAATTAAGTACTTTACTCTTGTTAAAACATGAAACGTTGCAGGTAAACTACCCCTTTCCCTTAACCTATCTTCACCTAAATCAAGAGGCCTTGAGTCCTTTACAATTCAGGAACGTATGCAAAAAATTATTTGATTCTTTTTGAATTTGCGGCAGTTATCTATCGTTCGTCATAGAAAAAATTACCCTTGTTAAAACATAAAACGTTGCAGGTAAACTACCCCTTTCTCTTAACCGACCTTCACCAAAATCAATAAACCTCGAGTCCTCTACAATTAAGCGATGTATGCAAGCAATTATTTGATTATGTTTGAATTTACGGCAGTTATCGTTCGTCATAGAAAAAAATCGGTATGGAGAACCATACATGACTTCCATGTTCTCAGATTATATATAAAATCATTTGGTACTGCCTTTATGTGTACCCGCAGTTATTTCGATAATGCGATTTTTGGGCTTCGATATGTAGTGAATATCGCACATAATTTTATGTCGTGAAAGAATTATACAAATTTTAATTTTGTATGTTGCAAAATAGTTGGCTGGTGATTGCAATTGATTTCGTTTGTCATTTTTTAATGAAAAATGACTGTAGTAGTAATTTATCACCGGGTCATGGCGTGACACGAAAAATTGATTATGTTAGGTTATCATGAAAACTGAAATTATACATGGAAACCAATACGTGTGTAATGTAAAACTATTTTTTTTCTAAAACCACGAAAAACCCAACTCAAAGTAAGGCGGGAGTGGCCCAAGGGTCAACCCCTTGCCTATTATTGTCGGCCTACATGTCACTTTTTTGTGGCAGAACTCGTTTTTTTTTTGGTAAAATTCGTTTTCCGACAGGTATTCGTTTTGTGACTAACAAAAAACATGTACAATTTGTAGAGCACATGTTGTCATTCCTTAATACAGTGTTTTTTGTTTTTTCATTAACCATAAATATTTGTCTTTTTCATTTTGTATTTGCTGTTGTTTTTCCAATTTGTAAACTTAAAAACGTTAGGTTCTTTATTTTAAGTGTTACTCTGTTATACGCATTGTATTACACGTTTAATGTTATGTTTTCTCAACCACAGCTTTTATTTATTTTAGCAGTAAACTAAAAACCCAAAACCATTATTACCTAACTACCAAATGAAAACAACACGTATTTTTGCTTTACATTAAGAAATAGGGCAATTTACAATTAGTACACTTCTTCTTTTCCACACCGTAATATATCGATACAATCGCATATTAAAAACATCGAAATCTATTGTGGGTACTCATACAGTTCCAATCATTTACTTGAATTCGGTTCGATAATTCCTAAAAAAAATATTGGTATGGAGAACCATACATGACTTCCATATTCTAAGATTTATATTTAAAATCATTTTCGAAATGAAATATTACCATAGAAACTACTTCCTTCTACTTACTGCTTCAGCCTTAACCACAGTACTGTGGTCACTAACGTATACCACCTCACGTTATCACACTCGATTTTCACTGATGATGGAAGTCGATGGCATTGCCGAAACGTCTGGTTTTGTACAAAACATTGGACTACGGCCAAATATCCCGGGAAGGAATTTTAACAAAAACTACTTCTTTGTTGCCGATAACGTTGTACACATATATATAAAAAATATGCATAAAATTAATGGCTTGTATAAGTTAATGATTGATCTCCATTAAGTAGTGCTCAAGTTTCCAAAGTTTTAATATTATGATGTCCGTAATTAAAACATCAGAGCAGGTTTAGTGTGAATGAGGGTACACTGTGGACAAAAATTTTCAACATTTCCTATTGAGCGTTGCTTAGAGTAAAGCTGCGAATCTACAGTGTATGTTTCACAGAACAAACACGCGAAAAAGAAGAAGCGCTCCGAAGTCACTCATGGACCCTCAGCATCTTGCAGAGGGTTCATTCCCTAAAGACGAAAAGTCTGTCTATGAATCGTTCCTCTGTAAACACGTGCAGTTACATTGCCCAGCGATCCACAGGAAGCAAATTGATGTCCATTTTTTCGGCTTGCACGCATTATGTTGGTGTGGGTTTCGGCACTTTCCATTTAAAAAGCGTGCAAATGTAAGAAAATAAACATGAGTGAGGCCAGAAATAACGTGAATTGTGTGTGTGTGTGTGTCTTACCTGCCTTTTTATTGCTGTACGCATAATAATAAAATGGAAACGTAAACATTACATAACTGAGATATGCTTACCTGCCACGAACAATATATTATTTTATACATGGAGGAGTTCAGTGACATACACACGTACAGAAGAATTATATATATAAAGATATTAACTCATACATAATTTACATTAAAATGAAAAAATTATAATTTTATTGCCTGGCAACAAAATTATTTTATTTTTAACAATTACCATTGTTTCAAAAAGTTTAAATGAATTTTCAAGTACTTTACTGTTGTTAAAACGTAAAACGTTGCAGGTAAACTACCCCTTCCCCTTAACCGATCTTCACCAAAATCGAAAGTCCTTGAGACCTCTACAATTCAGGGACGTATGCAAAAAATTATTTGATTCTATTTGAATTTGCGGCTGTTATCGTTTGCCATAGAAAATACGCTTGATAAAAAAACGTTGCAGGTAAACTACCCCTTGCCCTTAACCGATCTTCACCAAAAACAATAGGTCTTGAGTACTCTACAAATCAGGGCTGTATGCAAAAAATTGTATGATTCTGTTTGAATTTGCGGCTGTTATCGTTTGCCATAGAAAATACCCTTGTTAAAAAAACGTTGCAGGTAAACTACCCCTTTCCCTTAACCGATCTTCACCAAAAACAATAGGTCTTGAGAACTCTACAATTCAGGGCTGTATGCGAAACATTATTTAATTCTGTTTGAATTTGCGGCTGTTATCGTTTGCCAAAAAAAAAAATTTCCCTTGATAAAAAAAACCGTTGCAGGTAAACTACCCCTTTCCCTCAACCGATCTTTACCAAAAACAATAGGTCATGAGTACTCTACAAATCAGGGCTGTATGCAAAAAATTATTTGATTCTGTTTGAATTTGCGGCAGTTATCATTTGCCATAGAAAAAAAATCTACACACAGACAGACAGACAGACACACACACAGACACTTTTCGGAAAACGACTTTTTTTCATGTTTTGAGTGTAGTACAATCAGAATCTGCAATAATCTCGAACACGATTTTTTTTTGCCATCACCATACTTCCATTTCCTTAAGGAATATGGAAGTAATATAGAATTTTGTCAAAGTGAAATAAAATGTTTCCATAGAAACTACTTCTTTGTTGTCAATAACGTAGTACACATATAAAAAGTATAAAATATCGGTATGGGGAACCATACATGACTCCCATATTCTAAGATTTATATTTAAAATCATTTTCGAAATGAAATATTACCATAGAAACTACTTCTTTCTACTTACTGCTTCAGCCTTAACCACAGTACTGTGGTCACTAACATATACCACCTCACGTTATCGCACTCGATTTTCATTGATGATGGAAGTCGATGGCATTGCCGAAACGTCTGGTTTTGTAGAAAACATTGGACTACGGCCAAATATCCCGGGAAGGAATTTTAACAAAAACTACTTCTTTGTTGCCGATAACGTTGTACACATATATATAAAAAATATGCATAAAATTAATGGCTTGTATAAGTTAATGATTGATCTCCATTAAGTAGTGCTCAAGTTTCCAAAGTTTTAATATTATGATGTCCGTAATTAAAACATCAGAGCAGGTTTAGTGTGTATGAGGGTACACCATGGACAAAAATTTTCAACATTTCCTATTGAGCGTTGCTTAGAATAAAGCTGCGAATCTACAGTGTACGTTTCACAGAACAAACACGCGGAAAAGAAGGAGCGCTCCGAAGTCACTCATGGACCCTCAGCATCTTGCAGAGGGTTCATTCCCTAAAGACGAAAAGTCTGTCTATGAATCGTTCCTCTGTAAACACGTACAGTTACACTGCCCAGCGATCCACAGGAAGCAAATCGCTATCCACGCTGGACACTTTTTCGGCTTGCATGCGTTATGTTGGTATGGGTTCGGCACTTTCCATTTAAAAACCGTGCAAATGTAAGAAAAACATGAATGAGGCCAGAAATAACGCGAATTGTGTGTGTGTGTGTGTGTGTGTGTGTGTGTGTGTGTGTGTGTGTGTGTGTGTGTGTGTTCCCTGCCTTTTTATTGCGGTAGTCATAATAATAAAATGGAAACGTAAACAGTACATAACTGAGATATGCTTGCCTGCCACGCACGATATATTTTCTCTTATACATGATTTACATTAAAATGAAAATATTATAATTTTATTGCCTGGCAACAAAATTATTTTATTTTTAACAATTACCATTGTTTCAAAAAGTTTAAAAATTTTCAAGTACTTTACTCTTGTTAAAACGTAAAAGGTTGCAGGTAAACTACCCCTTCCCCTTAACCGATCTTCACCAAAATCAAAAAACCTTGAGACCTCTACAATTCAGGGACGTATGCAAAAAATTATTTGATTCTATTTGAATTTGCGGCTGTTATCGTTTGCCATAGAAAATACGCTTGATAAAAAAACGTTGCAGGTAAACTACCCCTTGCCCTTAACCGATCTTCACCAAAAACAATAGGTCTTGAGTACTCTACAAATCAGGGCTGTATGCAAAAAATTGTTTGATTCTGTTTGAATTTGCGGCTGTTATCGTTTGCCATAGAAAATACCCTTGTTAAAAAAATGTTGCAGGTAAACTACCCCTTTCCCTTAACCGATCTTCACCAAAAACAATAGGTGTTGAGAACTCTACAATTTAGGGCTGTATGCAAATAATCTTTTGATTCTGTTTGAATTTGCGGCTGTTATCGTTTGCCATAGGAAATACCCTTGTTAAAACATAAAACGTTACAGGTAAACTACCCCTTTCCCTTAACCGATCTTCACCAAAAACAATAGGTCTTGAGAACTCTACAATTCAGGGCTGTATGCGAAACATTATTTGATTCTGTTTGAATTTGCGGCTGTTATCGTTTGCCAAAAAAAAAATTACCCTTGATAAAAAAAAATCGTTGCAGGTAAACTACCCCTTTCCCTCAACCGATCTTCACCAAAAACAATAGGTCGTGAGTACTCTATAAGTCAGGGCTGTATGCAAAAATTATTTGATTCTGTTTGAATTTGCGGCTGTTATCGTTTGCCATAGAAAAAAAATCTACAGACAGACACACACACAGACACTTTTCGAAAAAACGACTTTTTTTCATGTTTTGAGTGTAGTACAATCAGAATCTGCAATAATCTCGAACACGATTTTTTTTGCCATCACCATACTTCCATTTCCTTAAGGAATATGGAAGTAAAAATTATCTCCTCCCTCATCAACTACCATTTTAATTTATAGAAAATTACCCCATTCCCCTTCAACTACCCTTTTCATTTATAGATATTTCATCTACCTTTCTACAGTGGATTATTATGACCTTATTTTAAGGATACTTTATTTATCAAAATTAAGCACTTTACTCTTGTTAAAACGTAAAAGGTTGCAGGTAAACTACCCCTTCCCCTTAACTGATCTACACCACAAATCAATAGGCCGATCCCTCTACAATTCAGAACTGTATGCAAAAATTATTTGATTCTGTTTGAATTTGTGGCAGTTATCGTTTGTCATAGAGAAAATTACCCTTGTTAAAACATAAAACGTTGCAGGTAAACTACCCCTTTCCCTTAACTGATCTTCACCAAAATCAATAGGTCTCGAGTCCTCTACAATTCAGAACTGTATGCAAAAAATTATTTGATTCTGTTTGAATTTGTGGCAGTTACCGTTCGTCATAGAGAAAATTACCCTTGTTAAAACATAAAATGTTGCAGGTAAACTATCCCTTTCCTTAACCGATCTTCACCAAAATCAATAGGGCTTGAGTCCTCTACGCTTCAGGGATGTATGCAAAAAATTGTTTGATTCTGTTTGAATTTGCGGCTGTTATCGTTTGCCATAGACCAAATTCTACACACAGACACTTTTCGAAAAATGACTTTTCTTCATGTTTTGAGGGTAGTACAATCAGAATCAGCCCCTATCGTGAACACGATTTTTTCCGCCATCACCATACTTCCATTTCCTTATGGAGCATGGAAGTAAAAATGGGTTTGTTTTACTTTTGTGCGTTAACCTAACATCATATTTAGTAGCCATATTTTCACTAGGTGTATTATTGGAGGTTTCTAAAATCAAAGTGAATATTGCTTTCTTTACAAAATTTACTAAAGCCCAAAATAATCTTTACTAACTTTACACATGAAAGCATTAGCTATTTTCACACATATTTTATGCAGTGCAATCTTTTACCACTGGTGTATTTCATATTCTTCACACTTTTAACAGTGATGGTATCGTGTATTCAAGATATCTAGAATGTAGTGTGGACACAGATAATGGGAAAGTACCATAACCATAAATACTTGCATTTAGAAACATATTTGAGAGAGAGAGAGAGAGAGAGAGAGAGAGAGAGAGAGAGAGAGAGAGAGAGAGAGAGAGAGAGAGAGAGAGAGAGAGAGAGAGAGAGAGAGAGAGAGAGAGAGAGAGAGAGAATGTTTCTAAATATAATTGTATTGTTTTGTAACATCCTTCATGTTTTAAAACACTTTACGTTAAAAACACTCAAAGAACTAACAAATTTCTACCAGAAAAGAACTGTAGCACCAAGTGTTTGAATACACACTCAAACGCGCACACACAAATTATTTCCTCATTTGTTTTCTAGAATGTAAACTATACTCTGTGTTACACAATAAAAACACATCTTCTGAAACAGAAGCAGGCTTGATTTGGTTTAATTTAATTTGTCATACATATACACGTAAAATTAAATTTTCAAAATTGTTCTAAGCCCCACAATCATCTGGTGATATCTAAATTTGTTAATAGGCCTATGTAACATTACTCATACCTATGGATTTCATTGCTAATATCTCCAAAACTTGGATTAGAGACACAGTCATGTTATAAACAAGTGTGTATTATAAAAGAATTACCATTTTCGTATTAATAAATCAGTCTTTAAATAATTACTGTAATTATAATTAAAATATCCAACAATAACTAACCTTTTTTATAAACTATACCATAGTCAAAAGAATATTTTATAGAGGTTGTGTATTATTAAATATTTCAAACACTTTTTGCTACAGCCTGTTTCTTCATGTATATATAATTTATTTAATATTTATAATTTCTTTACCTCAAGATGTTTTTTCCCTTATTTGGAACATGTTTTGGGACACCTATTTTTCCCATCCTCAGCCTTCTTAATTTTGTATCATGTTGAGTACTTGTGTTTTGGTTGCTCGTTGTTATGGTTTCCTGTTGGTTTTTGGTATTTCAAACAGGTATTATTGTGTGTGATTGTGGGAATATACAGAAAACTAATCTCCACTAACACCATTATGCCTAACCATTCTGACAACCCACCACAACATCAAATGGCAGCTTTCTATTCATTCACTATTTAACAGAATGCACAAAATACTCCTTAACAAACAGGAAACAAACAAACAAACAAATATAATTTACCAAATTGCTTATGAAAATGGATACAATAAAAATATAAACAAAATAGAAAATCAAATCAAATATAAAGTAAAAACTGAACATTTAAGAAATGATCAAAATGAACAACACATAATTAATAACAACAATAAAAATATGCCACATTCACATACATAAATAATAAGATGACAAAGCTAACAAAACTATTAAAATAGCATACAAATCTAATAAAAATAATTTACAAAAACTAAATAACCCACAAAACAAAGATATTTAATGAAGAAAGCTGTGTTAGTGTTTAAAATCATGAGCAGAATTATCACTGTTGCACACCACCCTATAAAAATTATTCCAATTAGCACTTTCAAGCTTCACAGCTCATCGTCAGATCGGAAATGAACAAATAACCTGAAAACAAACCCTTCACCCCCCACCCTGCTCACACACAAGCTATAATTCAAATGTCCCTTCCCACCCTCTGAGTCCTGTCCCTCCATCTGGACAGTTACATATTTTTCTAGCAACACTGAAACACAAGGAATTTGCTAGAAAAATATGTAACTGTCCAGATGGAGGGACAGGGCTCAGAGGGTGGGGAAGGGACATTTGAATTATAGCTTGTTGTGTGAGAAGGGTGTGATGGGGTGGGGTGGGGGTGAAGGGTTTGTTTTCAGGTTATTTGTTCATTTCCGATCTGACGATGAGCTGTGAAGCTTGAAAGCGCTAATCGGAATAATTTTTATATAGTAGTGTGCAACAGTGATAATAAAACAAAGATAATACAACACTCAATGGTACATACAAAGTTGAATGCCAAGATGGCAATAAATGTTACATACGACAAACAAAAAAACAACTGAAAAAACTTTATTTTGAATATCTAAACGCATATAAAAAAAACAAATATATAAATCTAGTTTGGCCACACATGCAATAAACACAGGACATGAATTCCCAGACATAACCAACATGACGCTAATAAAACACATATCACATAAAGACACCATAATGAACATATGGGAAAATTTACAAATATACAAACACAAAACAAACTAATCATGAACAAATACAAATCGATACAAAACAGAACACAATTTTCAAAGCACTCAACATCGAAAATACTCAAAAAGTTAATATATACACCACAATCACACACAATAATGCCAGTTTAAAATACCAAAAACCAATGAGAAACCATAACAACAACCAACCAAAACACAAGTACTCAACAAGATACAAAATTAAGAAGGCTGAGGATGGGAACAATAGGATTCCCAAAACACATAAGGGAAAAACGTCTTGAGGTAAAGAAATTATAAATATTAAATAAATTATTAAATATTTATAACCTGTACTATTTTATTTCTCTATAGTATCATGTACTACTTATAAAATTATTTATGTAACATTAATTATCTGATATGTTAATAGGAAGCCACTATTGAACACAGATTTAGAAGCTACCCGCACTGCAGTTTTGTCAAATCCTGAAAATCTAGTACAGCTATGTGAATCTCTGGCTAATTGCACAAGGTGGATTCATGCATCATATTTATTTGTAAACTACTATGGACTGCAAGCACTACAAGCTATTTGCAAATCTCTGACATCCACACAGTCTAAAATGATCTCTAATTGGCGGGATCTTGGGGCTAAACTTGGTCTTTCCTACCAACAAATAATGGTAAAATAAAATCAGCAGGCATATAGAAGTTGTGTTTTCATTGCACAAAACAGATCAGTTGTGGATAATAATTAGAAACTTATTAACAAAAGTATGAAGATATTGTACTTTATTACCTATTTACACAGTACACACTAGTTAAAATAGTAGGAATTACTTTTATGTATTTTTGGTGTAAACTTAAAAATAAACTACAGATAAATGACAGTTCATAACACTCTAAGCATGTATAATTTTTAGAGATTTTTCCTTGAGTAGAATTCAGAATATAATGACTTTTCCAACTAATATATCCTTCAACAAAATGATGACTGACTACACACTTTATGCATACAAATAACAAATAGCATAAAACACTGAACGAGTGTTACTTGAGTCTTACAGTTTAAGTATGACATGGTGACCACTGATATATAATAATAATAGAATCCCAAGTCAGTTTTTAAAACTAAGTTACACATCATTTGTAGTTAGGTGTAGGCATACCAATTAAGCATTTTTTTATAAATTCTGTTATAAATATATATTCTGACCTTATAGTCAGAAATTTTATATTTTTATTAACAGTTGTTCAGTGAACACACTGCTGATTCATAAAATGTAGTAGTTTGTACAATATTATAACATAAACACAACAATGTGACAATTTCTATAAATTAGTTTAATAGTAAAAAACAGTTAATACATAGTGTAGTTACACTATCAGTAAAACTAACAAATTACTAAAACATTGCCTTAATTTTTCTGAATTTCAGGCTATTCCTAATAGTATGTACCCTGGTGGAGATTGTACATACATGACACTTCTTGCATTTGCTCAGCACCCAGATTCAACTATCGAAACAATCATCAGGGCGCTTCACAAAATTGATCGCCATGATGCAATATGCAGTGCTAAACCTTTTTTAGAAGGTACGTGAAATACCAAATCTCATCCAACCATGAAGTCACACGGCAATTTCTGAGTGTATGTCTTTTGGTGTGTAATTCATATTAAGCCAATATGATGAACTTTTTCAGATCTAGCAAGAAACCTATCAGAAAACCACATTCCAGGAAATTATACAGTGAATTCTGATTACTTTCTTCATAATGAAGGTAAAGTAAATTATATTATTATCATTAGTAGTATCATAAAAAATTAACATTTCAAACCACTGACTAAAAAATTAACACAGTACATTAACCATATTAAGATAAAAACTGAAAATTAACATTACTTTATAGAAATAAATTCATAGTGTGAAGTTTTTTAAGTTAATTATTAGGAAGGCATGATCTTAATAACTGACAATTGGTGTAATTTTCAAAACTTGGAAAGTAGCAGTTTATGACGAAACAATATAAGTTAAACAAAAAAAAATGCAATATGGATCATTTGTTCCAACCTGTATCTCAAATTTTTGGAAACTTGGTACAAAGTTGTGGCCAAGACCAAATTGAGTGACAGCAAACATGTCTAACATCAAAAGTTGTGTCAGCCCTTACAGAATGTTTAGGTCTTTCAGATTCTGAGACACAAGTACACCAAAATTTGAATAGGCTTAATTATTTAGAATATTCTGAAAAATTGAGGAATAAATGTTCCTCATAAGTGCTGTGTTAAGAAAAAAATATAGTACTTATTTTCTTTGTTGTTAGTAATTTGTATACTGTAAAATTTTCAATATACAGAAGAATCTCTGTTAACTTCAACAAAGGCGGGGGGAGGCAGTTTCGGATATCCAAACGTTTCGAATATTGTCAAAAGATTTAAATAAAAAAACTTTACATAGTCATTTTCTAATACTAGTTTTATCATTTTTTTAAATCTTGTATAGTAACTGTAGTTATTATATGCATTCGTTCATCTGTTGAATAAAGAAAAGTAGATACACATTGATAAAGATGCTGTTAATAAAAATGACAAAGAAAATGATTCTGTTGTCACTGTTTTTAGTACTGCCCACTTGTAATGAAACCAAGGGCACTGGGAATGTTGTTGAAAATAAGCATAGTACTACACGGACCTCATTTGGTTTTTCTTTTCACGTCACTTTCTTGCAGCAATATTTTGCTATCGCTTCATTATCAGAACGTCAGAGGGCTTTGATGCTTCAGACTGTTCGACAAACCATAACGCTATCTGAAAATATGAATAAAACTCCGTGATAAAAATGCGTATTTCATATAGCCTAATTGAATGCCCTAA
This sequence comes from Magicicada septendecula, assembly GCA_034769895.1. Taxonomy (NCBI): domain Eukaryota; kingdom Metazoa; phylum Arthropoda; class Insecta; order Hemiptera; family Cicadidae; genus Magicicada; species Magicicada septendecula. The sequence goes on along the minus strand of CM068367.1, from coordinate 749,801,978 downwards.
CCCAAAATAAAAACTCATACCTCTAAAGCATTGAAGATCTCATCAGCAATGTCATGGCTGCTCCTATCTGCTATGTCATTGTCTTCGTTGTCTGCTGCATTGTTGTTGTCCTGTGGTTGGGGCAGTACCATGTCAACAATGTCTTCTGAGTCATCACCATTTACCCATTCACTTATTTCAGCTTGATTGATTTATTCACATCCTGGTATTTTTTCAATTTAGCCCTGAAGATTTTTATCTTTTTCAATGTCGTCCTCAATTAAAATCCCATCAAAAAGTTTATTTGAACATTTTTGCAGAGTTGATGATTTTATTTTCTCCCAGGATTGAGCACACCAGTAAATGTATTTCATGTTGATTGTTTTCAGGATTTTGGGTACACTTCTTGCAGTGGCGGCTGGTGGTTCCAAATTTTGGTAGTTGGTTGAGTGGATGGATGAGGGATTAAAAGACATTAAACTATCATAATCACAGTTATACAAAATTATTATTATTATTTTATAACCTCAAACAACGGATAACATTTACCTTGAACCAACCTAAACACTAAACCTGACACAACTTATAAATCAAGAAGGCTGTGCTGATTTCTTTACACAACTAAGATGCACTACAACCCTACTAGCGGAGCATTGCAGAAACTTTGCAACCACTAAGCTTACATTGGGAACATAGGGCAATTGTGAAGAGTAGCGCATGTCCTCCTATGTTTGTGTAGTAAGCTCTGCCATTTACTGTTCAAGTTGCAATCGGCCTACAACCACCAGTTTGTGCATCACATTTGAATTATATGCGGACATTGCTGCGTAGAATCTCATACGCTCTCCGTTAAAATTTATGAGACTTTTAGTACTTAATGTTTTCGTATATTATTTTACAGTTTAGTTTTTCTATATTGGTGGTTGTGCAACGCTGCAACCATAACACCAGCCGCCACTGACTTCTTGACTGATTTGTCTCTTGTAATAGAGATCTCAGAAAGAATAATGCCTGATAATAACTTTTGAAGCACTTTATCACCCCCTTGGTCTAAAGGCTGGATAAAACTTGGTACATTTGCTGGTAAAAACTTAACAATTATGTAAAAACTTAACAATTATGTCACCGTTATACAGATTCTGAGGATGTGTTGGTGTGTTATCGATAAGTAAAACTGCCTTTCTGGGGAAGTTTTTCGACTTCAAGAAGCCCTGGGTTTTTTAGATTTTCCTATGCACATAGGCCACAGTCGATAAGTTCCCGCAGCATTACTACAAAACAAAACTGTCACTCTTGTGTACAGGAGCAATCTTTTTATCCCTTGAGGCAAGTGAATTTTTTGGTAACATTTTAAAATTTAATCCATTCTTGTCTGCATTATAAATCTAACCGTTGGTGTATCCTTGCATATCCTTGCAAAAAATTGTCCATTTCTGTTTTAAAATTGTGCACAGCATCGATGTCGGCAGATAACTTTTCCCCACAGACTTTCACTTGATGTACGCCATACCTATTTTTCCATTTTTCCAGCCATCCAGCACTGGCTTTAAACCCTTCACTGCCTCGCCCATCATTTCGGATAACATCTTGGCCTTTTCTTGAATAATTGGTCCTGATAATGTTACTCGCTTTTCCTTTTATTGCGTGAACCATAAAACAGCCTCATTTACTTTCTCGTTTTGACACATTTTCATTGTTTTCTTGTTTGGCATCTTCGAAGCATGCTCTTCAAACTTATTTTTCATCTTGACCCAATCAGAAACAGTAGAAACACCAACACCATAATCGGCTGCCACAGATCGCAAAATCTAGCCATTTTTAATTCTTTTAATTGCCTCCAATTTTTCTTCAATCGTTATCACAATCCATTTCCGCTTTGTTGACATGATGCACAATTTATAAAACTCAGTTCATGCAAGGTATCACACAAGCCACAACACACGATCACCACTGCATGGACGGTTACTGAGTGGACGATGTGAACTACCGGAAGTGCCAAAACAACTTGACTTGACAGACTGGAAGACATGTGACCACACAAGGCTGCAAGCGGTCAAAGACACAGTCTGCGTGCACCTGTTACCCACCACATTTGTCTAAAAGGGATCCACAAGGTGGTTGACTTGACAAGTGACACTCTATGCTTGCTTTCTGTCTCAAACTAAGGAAACCTGTTTGTTTTGAACAGAGGTATAATGACAAATTACACTTTACAAACAATGTTTATTACATTAGTTTTCATGTTTTATCCGGAAAACAAATTTTCATTGTAAAAATCGGGAAAATTACATTTATTTTTGTTGGTCAGTCGTTTCGGTTAAACAGTATTTCAATTAAATGCGTTTCGGTTAATGGATGTTCTACTGTACAAAAGTATAAAGAGAATAAATATTTGTTTTGCCTGTTTTTTGCACTTTAACATGAACTAAAAGTTGCTTAAAACATTCCCGGGACAACATCCTTAAACTGAAGTGTCAGTAAATGTAACAAAGAAATATCTTCAGGAATACTCATTTTTACAAGTTTCATTAACACATTTAGAATTAAAGTGATTTGTAGTGATGAGATTTATTATGTTTAATTTGAAAACAATTAATGAAGGAAGAATATTTTGAAGTCCGTGCTTTTTCATATTTTTTCAATGCTTACATTTCATGTTGGTTTACTTAAAATCTTGGATATATAAAAATTCATATCTTAAAAAAATATTTATTTAATTCTCTTAGATTTGAGATCTGTGACATTATTTTATGATAAAAACTGACTATGTTATGTCCAAAATACTGAACCAGTTAATTATCTTGGACTTCATTATTATCTTGAATACGTTGTCTGCGGTTTATAATGAATACAACAACAAAAACTGTAAATTGTTGCAAATATTTTGTTTATCATTTAGTAAAAATATATTCATTATGTATGTATAGTCTCCAGAACGCATTAATAATAGTAAATTTATATAAGTATAAATACCTTATAGTCCGTCTTGCGGTCTTGTAGTTTTTTCAATATGTATCACTACATGTTTCGAAAGTAAACTTTCATCATCAGGTATATTGTAAACTTCCTCCTATTTTCTAGGGCTCGTCAGTGAAAGTAAAAAACAATAAATAAGTGAACACATAACACAAATGTACTAGTCAATACGATTAACGTTGACATAATTTCTCGTAGCAGTGCGCACTGTACTATTGTCAACACACAACTGAGTGAGCCTCAAAGTTCATTATTTATCTTCATTACTGTGTCGTATAATATATTGGATTTAAAAAGGAGTTGGTCATTGAGTAAACACTTGTTATTAATTTTGGAAGCTCTATAAATTTCGAATTCTTCTAGAGCATCCATAAGTCTGCCTTTGCTACATATGTGTAAGGGTACTAAATTATCTGTGAAACTAGTGTAACTATGGTTTTCATTTACAAGATGCATGGCGAATGTTGATTTCAAATTTCTAATGTCCCTTTTCGGCATATGTTCTTTGAATCTTTCTAAAAATTTACGTCCAGTTTGGCCGATATAGAACTTGTCGCAGTCACTACATTGTATCTTATATATTCCTGAACTGTTTTCCATTGCTCTAGATGGTCTTAGTTTAAATATATTTTTTAGATTGTTGTTTGTTCGAAAGGAGACGTTAATATTAAGTTTTTTGAATTCATTGCTAAGTATATTAGGCATCACACTGGCGTATTCTGCTGTGACATAATAGTTCTTGTCCTTGTCGGTTTTTGTTTTGTTTTTATTTTTATTTTTCATTTTGTATTTGTGTTTACGTATAAGCTTGACAACTATGTCAACTTTATACCCATTACTTATAGCTATATATTTAATGGTATTTATCTCCTCTTGATAGTCATTACCACCACATAAAGGTATACTCAATAATCTGTGTATAGAGGCATTAAAAGGAGCCAATTTCTGAGTTTCAGGGTGATATGAATGAGTGTTGATAACCATGTCTGTGGTCGTTGGTTTTCTATAGACCTTATAGGTTAAAGAATTGTTCTCTTTTCGTACAGATAAGTCCAAGAAATTCAAGCAGCCATTGCATTCCAACTCCATTGTGTATTTGATCTTACTATTTAATCCATTCATAAACTGAGTAACTTATCTATTTGTCTTTCTGTACCATCAAATACAATAAAAGTATCGTCTACATATCGTGTGTACGAAATAATATTTTTGGATAGTGTGTTGTTAATAGACAATAAATATTTATTCTCATAAAAGTTTAAGTAAACCTCTGTCAATAATCCACTCAAGGGGGAGCCCACTGCCAAACCTTCTTCTTGTATGAAGAATTTACCATCATATGTGAAATAATTTTGTAGTAGTAAGATTTTTAAAACCGATAAAAGTTCATTAATCTGTTGTATGTTTAGTATAGCTGTTCTAATAAGGACAGTTCTAAGAATATCAATCGTCTCCAGTATTGGTATATTAGTATATAAGTTTATAATGTCGAATGATATCAATTTATACCTGAGTAACATGTCAATATTTTTAACCCTTTCAATAAATTCCATGTTGTTTTTAATGCTATAGTTGTTTTGTAGTTCGATACTGTTTTTTATTATACGTTGTACGGTTGTGAAAAACCCGGGTTTTTTATTAAAAAAAACCCAACCCGGGTGGGTTTTTTGTGTTTTTTTTTTGTGGGTTTTTTAATGTATCCAGTTCTATTTTATATTGAGTTTTTTGCAGTGTAATTTTGTTTGTGTGTGTGTGTGTGTGTGTGTGTGTGCATGTGTGTGTGGACGTGCATTACATTGTGTTCTTTTGCAATTACAAGTAAAAAATAAATTGCTTTGTCCTACATTGAACAACAAAGTTATTCCTCTTTAATTTACTCCAATAATTTAATTAATACTTAATCACACTTTTTTTGATATTTTTGGTAGGCAAGTGGGGAGATTAGATATTGAAATACTTTTCAGTTGGCCAGCCTGTAACATTCCACTGATTAACTTTGTCTGCATTCATTGTAAATTGTAGTGAATAGAATTTACAGAATTATAGTGAACACAAAACAGGGGAAGAGGTAAGAATTTTTGTTTACTTGTTTAAAGAGTATTCTGTATGTCTCTCTTGGTTTAAATCAACAATATAGGCCTAATGCTTGAATTTACTAGTGTAGCTTTATCCTTTGTTACATCTAACCTAAAACTTAAGTTATAGTATTTTTGCTGTAGACATAAGTACAAATAAGAAATAAGTCACTTGGTAACTGTTTCACAAATATAATTTTATTAAATAAAACTCTAACAATTGTTTCGGTCAGTCAGACCATCTTCAGAGAGTACATATACAACACTGAGGCGTTACAAATTTTAGCAGCAAACAGGAAAGTACACAGCTTGGTGTGTGTGTGTGTGTGTAAATGACGAGGGTACTACCTCCTATACAATACACAAGGGTTCTAAAAATGTAGGTCAGCAAACTTTCAAAAGTTATAAATAAATGTTATTAAACTACTGCCTGTATAATAGGGGAAATGACAAAGTCTATCTGGATATGGGTTGTAAATCAAACTTTCTTAACCTATTATTAATTTTACTGGTAACATTAGGGATGTAATTAGTAAACACGTTACAGTTTGCTGCTAAAATTTGTAATGCCTCAGTATTGTATATGTACTCTCTGAAGATGGTCTGACTGACCGAAACAATTGTTAGTTTTATTTAATAAAATTATATTTGTGAAACAGTTACCAAGTGACTTATTTGTACTTATTTCTACAGTATAAAATGTTTCACCAAGTGCTGTGCGAGACATCTATAAGTGAAATTATAGTATTTTTGTGTATACTAACTATTAAAACCAGAATTAATATCTCATAATTCTAATTAATTATTGCAGGAAATTTTAAACCACAATATGCCATTTGGTTCTGGAAGAAATGGAGCCCCAGAGTGGGCTGAAATGCTGCAGGATGATGAGAATGAGAAGAAGAATAAAGTTATTTGTAAGCACTGTAATAGCGAGGTAAGTGCTAAAATAGAAAGAATAAGAGTACATCTGCACAAATGCCCCAAGAGAACACAGTTTTCAAGGTCATTGGAATTGGCAGTAGATTATGAACCATCTATGACCAGTTCAACAGTGGTTAGGTCACGAGACAGTGTGGCATTGGCTTCCCCTTCCAGTTCAAGTTCTAGTGTGACTGTGACTGAACAGGAAATTTCAACTCCAGCTAAACGAAAACAAACCAGAATGGGAGATTTTGCAATAAAAACAACTCATAAACAAAAAGAACATTTAGATTATGTGATAGCAAAATTTTTTTATGCCAATAACATTGCCTTCAATGTGGCCTCCAGCAAACAGTACAAAGAGATGATTGAAGCACTGCGGCCTGGTTATGCTGGTCCTGACCGGTTCGCATTAGCTGGTACGTTGCTGGATAAAGTTGCAGAAGAGGTGGATAATGAAATAAAGATGCAGTTGGGCAATGAACTGAGTAGCATCACGCTTGTTCAAGATGGTTGGTCTAATATAAAAAATGATCCCATCATAGCAACCAGTATTCACACGGGGCAGGGTTCATTTTTATTAAATGCCAAGGACTGTGAATCAAACCAAAAAACAGCCAAATATTGTGCAGAATGTGCAAAGGAATCTATTACAATGTGTGAGGAGAAATTTGGAAAGAAAGTGTTTGCTGTTTGTACAGACAGTGAAAGCAAAATGGTGAAGATGCGCCAACTCCTAACTGACGATCTGCCTGACTTGCTAACCTATGGCTGCTCAGCACACTATCTAAATCTCTTGGAAGTGGAAGTAACTCCACAAACGATAATAAAGCACATAGTAGAGGTTCATAAGTTTTTTCGCAATCACCATCAGCCTCATGGGTGGTTGAGAGAAAAAGGAGGTCATATGCCCCAGCTCCCAAATTCAGCACGATAGAACTCCCAGCAGGAGTGTGTAAGCACCTTCATAGAAAATTATTCTAAGTATGTAGAGATTATAACTGAACACTTACGTGAAATCCCTGCAAACATTGCTAAAATCCTGGACAATGTCTATATATAGAGATGCTGTGCATCTTCTCCGACAACTGACTGAGGTGAGCAGAGTGTTGGATCTTCTTCAGGCAGACTCTACTAATATCGCACAGGCTGTGGAACTGTGGCTTGATCTAGCTGAAAACCCTGACTTGGAACCTTACAAGGATGCTATAACGAGAAGAATGAATCAAGCATTACAGCCATTCCACTTTCTTGCCAATTTGCTGGATCCAAGATTCAAAGGTAGAAGGATGTCTGCAAAGCAGGAAGAGGCAGCTGAAAACTGGCTGATAGAAACCCATCCAGAATGGTTAACCAGCATGATGGCATTTAGGATATCAGATCCTCAGATTTTTCCTGAATCAATGTTTTTAGATGCTGTTGTAAACCAATTTAGTCCTCCCAAATGGTGGAAGTTAATGGAAGTAAAATCATCAAAAAAAGGAAACTTGCCGAAGGAATTTTGTTCTTTTATGAAGAGCCTCAGCAGTTGCCCAGCTAGCTCTGCAAGTATTGAACGAATTTTCTCCACTTTTGGCCTTGTATGGTCAAAACTTAGAAATCAGTTGGGCGAGGAGAAAGCTAAAAAACTGGTGAAGATATACAAATTTCTTCATTCAAATAAGGAGTGAATCAACATGAAACTTGTTAGTTTGTGATTATGGATGGTTGTCGATTATATCAATAAATATTTAAATGCATGTAAACATTTTTTTCATAGAACAAAAATTATCTGAAACCTATTATTAAATTAAATAGTGCTTGTTTACACTATTCGTGTAACTATCAGTTTAATATTATAAATAACAGTTACCATAAAAATAATTATAAACTGAAATAAATAAATTACGTTAAATAGAACTGAACCTGAAGTGTCCTTGTTTTTTATTCCCTATTTTACCTTGTTTTTCAGTCAAAAACTGAAATATCATAACTCAGTGTTTTTACCATTTATTTGAACTTAAAGATTTCACATTACAACGTGGGTTTTTTATGTGGGTTTTATTGGCTGAGTTTTTTTTTAAAAAACCCGGGTGGGCTTTATTGGGTCGGGTTAAATTGCAACAACAGTGCGTTGTAGTGTTTTTGCCAATTTGTATCCTGGTGCAGAAATGAAATTAATCAGTGGACGAATGGGTATACAGTAGAACCTCGTTATAACGGACTTCTTTTACAACGGACACGTCTTTTACGTCGCACCCCCACCCCCTAGTAACTAAGTCAATGCACCGGAATGACTCACGTCCGCCCGCCAGTGCCGAATGACAGTTTTCAGAGACAAACACCCTTGTCAGGTATAAATCGTTGAAAGTTAAAACCCAACCCCAATCCACCATTGAATTAACTGGTTTGAGAATTAACTGTTGAGATAATAACAACAAATACAGGAAACTGTTTGTTTGAATGGTAAGGGAAAGGGAGTTGAAAACAAAGAAAGGTTAACGCCTAAGCCAGGTATATTTTCACTCCCACCACTACTGGTCAGTATTGTTCAGTTGTTTGTCGCGCACAGTCACACGTCCTGCCTATAACTTTTTTAAATTTATTCAGATCATGTCGTTAATTAAGCCAAGTGTAGAACAGAAACGGAAGCGTAAGGCAGGGTAAACTCTCCATTATAGAAAAATTAGAAAAAGGAGCATCTGTTTCTAGCATTTGTCGTGAGTATGAAATCGCAAAACAAACCGTATCGGACGTTAAAAAATCAAAAAATGGCATTCGTAACTTTGTTCTCAAGTTCAGTGTAGAAAAGGAGAAGAGTGCAGCTAAGCGTATGCGGCTGCCTTCTATGGCAACACTGGATGATGCAGTCTACAAGTGGTTCTCTCAGCTTCGTTCATGTGGAATGGCTGTTAAAGGAATTGAAATTCAAGCGGCTGCCAAAAGACTCCAAACAGATGGGACTTGAACAGTTTAAAGCGAGCTCTGGTTGGCTATTTAGGTTTTGTCGACGTCACAACATTTCAAACAAGAAGATTAGTGGGGAAATTCTTAGCGCAGACTTTGAAGCTGTTGAGCCTTTTATAAAATAATTAGACGATTTTATTAAAAAAGAAGGTTGTCAATTGAGCCAAATTTATAACTTTGATGAGACAGGTTTGTTTTGGAGAATTCTACCTGACAATACACAAGCTTCAAAAGCCAAAAAAACTACGCCTGGTAGAAAAGTCAGCAAGGAGCGTGTGTCAGTTTTGTTGTGTGCAAATGGAGACGGCACTCGTATGCTTAAACCTGCTATCGTTGGTAAAAGCAAAAAACCAAGGGCACTTAAAAATGTGATGGACAATTTACCAGTTCACTATTATAGTTCCCGAAATGCGTAGTTTACAACTAAAAAAACAAGTGATTGGTTTCATAAGAAAGCTGTGCCAGCAATTATAAACCACCAAATGAAAATTTTGAACATTCCAATAGAAAAAATAAAAGCTTTGGTTCTTTTGGATAACGCACCAACCCACCCTGATGTTGACAAACTCTGCAGTCGAGACAAGAAGGTAAAGTGTAAGTTCCTGCCTCCAAACATAACATCCGTGTTTCAGCCCATGGACCAAGGAGTAATTTATACTGCCAAGCGGCTTTATAGAAAAAAATTTCTCAATGAAATCTTAGAAGTTGATGAGCCATCCGCTACTGAAGAAGATAGAAGGGGCCAAAAGACTCTTCAAAACTTGAAGGCCTACAACATTTGATCTATGATTCACAACTTTGCTGATGCTGTAAAAGAAATTAAACCAACTACTTTGGTGAACTCATGGAAAAAACTGTTAAAGAATGAAGAAGCATGTTTAGAAATAGAAAATTGTGAGACAGAAGATTTCCGTGAAACTTTGCAAAGAGGAGGGGAGGAAGAAGTTTTATTGGAATGAGTGGAGACCTGGCTTGAAGAAGATGAAGATGACCTTGGATTCCACTTGTTGACGGAAGAGGAAATTGTTGGCAGTGTCACTGAGAAAGAAGACTCTTTGGAGGACGAGGAGGAAGACTTACAAGAGGAAGACAATACTCAGGCAACAATAAAAGTGAGTGAAGTGAAAGATCATTTAAATTTTGTCACTGAATATGTTGAACAATCAAAAAATGAAAATGTGTTTGTTTACTATGAACACTTGCGGCATCTTCGTCAGTTACTGACCAACGAAATAAATAACAAAAAAACACAACAAAAATCAATACTTTCTTCAAACCAGTTAATGTTAGTAGTAATAACCTAATGACAAATATCATCAAATAATGAACCAGGCCCTTCTTGTTCAAGAGAATAAAACAATAGAATGTATATAAAGTTTCAATTCTGGTCTATAATGTAAATATGAACAGTATGATCTCATTTGTCGTGTATGCTATGTAAAATGACGTCAAGTAAAAATAAACATGTTTTATACTAATTTACCGAGTTTTATTGATGTAAATACGACCTAACAAGACTTATTTGTTATATAACAGACTTTCATTACAACAGACAACCTTTAGCCCCAATTAGTCCGTTATAATGAGGTTCTACTGTATTTTCTTTGTGGTTTTTGGTAAACCTGTGAACTTAGGTGCCTTGGCATTGATTTGTTTAACGTAATTCTTGGTATGTGTGTCAAATAATGTATTGCAATTGTTGATAGCCGAGTTTAATATTTTTGTGTAGTTTCGTGTGGGGTCCTTGTCTAAAGATCTGATGTTATTGTTATTAATAAAATCATATCCTTTTTGTATGTAATCCGGATAGTTCAAGAGAACAACCGTGTTTCCTTTGTCAGCATTATTTATTCCTATTTTATTCTTGTCAGCTTTATGTTTTATGTTCTTGGCTATTTTGTAGTCCTTTTTATATCCGTTGGTGACCCCTATGTTTGTTTTAAGAACTCGGTTAAGTTTATTATTGATCATAAATCGTGTTTCACATTGGTTATCTTGATTGTTGATGCATTTAATTGCAGCTTCCGCATTAGTTACTTCCCTCAGTAAAACATTTTTGTTGAGAATAGGTAAATTATAATTTAGACCCTTTGACAATAAAGTCTCTTCGTCAGTAGATAAGCTTATGTCAGAGTAGTTAACTACACGTTTATGAAAAATATGATTACATTCAACCTTATCTTGTTTGTGTTGTGCGTTGTATAATCCATTAAACTTCTTATCGTGTTTGGCTAAAATAGCTTTAATTATGTTCATAATCTGTGTGCTCACCACATCCATGGCTTTGTTTACCATGACTGGGTGTAACATGTTTTAACATTTCCAAATGTGCCTTGTACAGTAGCTGGTTCAATTTGTTTTTCTTGATGTATAGTTGCTTAATTTCTTCTTTGATCCAGGTTTTTTGTGCAATGTACTTGGCCTTAATTGCTGCTACAGATTTATTATTTATATTTACACTTGCAAACTTTGGTGTTATGTTACTATTTAAACATCTCCTATTGAATTTAATATTAAGGTTGGTTCTTATCACTTTCACTTTGATGTTTTTGTATTTATAGACCAAATTTGCTTGACTGGCTTCAAGTGTATAGTCTCCAGAACGCATTAATAATAGTAAATTTATATAAGTATAAATACCTTATAGTCCGTCTTGCGGTCTTGTAGTTTTTCAATATGTATCACTACATGTTTCGAAAGTAAACTTTCATCATCAAGTATATTGTAAACTTCCTCCCATTTTCTAGAGCTCGTCAGTGAAACTTTTGCCCAACTTTCACTGACGAGCCGTAGAAAATAGGAGGAAGTTTACAATATACTTGATGATGAAAGTTTACTTTCGAAACATGTAGTGATACATATTGAAAAACTACAAGACCGCAAGACGGACTATAAGGTATTTATACTTATATAAATTTACTATTATTAATGCCTTCTGGAGACTATACACTTGAAGCCAGTCAAGCAAATTTGGTCTATAAATACAAAAACATCAAAGTGAAAGTGATAAGAACCAACCTTAATATTAAATTCAATAGGAGATGTTTAAATAGTAACATAACACCAAAGTTTGCAAGTGTAAATATAAATAACAAATCTGTAGCAGCAATTAAGGCCAAGTACATTGCACAAAAAACCTGGATCAAAGAAGAAATTAAGCAACTATACATCAAGAAAAACAAATTGAACCAGCTACTGTACAAGGCACATTTGGTAATGTTAAACATGTTACACCCAGTCATGGTAAACAAAGCCATGGATGTGGTGGGCACACAGATTATGAACATAATTAAAGCTATTTTAGCCAAACACGATAAGAAGTTTAATAGATTATACAACGCACAACACAAACAAGATGAGGTTGAATGTAATCATATTTTTCATAAACGCGCAGTTAACTACTCTGACATAAGCTTATCTACTGACGAAGAGACTTTATTGTCAAAGGGTCTAAATTATAATTTACCTATTCTCAACAAAAATGTTTTACTTAGGGAAGTAACTAATGCGGAAGCTGCAATTAAATGCATCAACAATCAAGATAAGCAATGTGAAACACGATTTATGATCAATAATAAACTTAACCGAGTTCTTAAAACAAACATAGGGGTCACCAACGGATATAAAAAGGACTACAAAATAGCCAAGAACATAAAACATAAAGCTGACAAGAATAAAATAGGAATAAATAATGCTGACAAAGGAAACACGGTTGTTCTCTTGAACTATCCGGATTACATACAAAAAGGATATGATTTTATTAATAACAATAACATCAGATCTTTAGACAAGGACCCCACACGAAACTACACAAAAATATTAAACTCGGCTATCAATAATTGCAATACATTATTTGACACACATACCAAGAATTACGTTAAACAAATCAATGCCAAAGCACCTAAGTTCACAGGTTTACCAAAAATCCACAAAGAAAATATACCCATTCGTCCACTGATTAATTTCATTTCTGCACCAGGATACAAATTGGCAAAAACACTACAACGTATAATAAAAAACAGTATTGAACTACAAAACAACTATAGCATTAAAAACAACATGGAATTTATTGAAAGGGTTAAAAATATTGACATGTTACCCAGGTATAAATTGATATCATTCGACATTATAAACCTATATACTAATATAACAATACTGGAGACGATTGATATTCTTAGAACTGTCCTTATTAGAACAGCTATACTAAACATACAACAGATTAATGAACTTTTATCGGTTTTAAAAATCTTACTACTACAGAATTATTTCACATATGATGGTAAATTCTTCATACAAGAAGAAGGTTTGGCAGTGGGCTCCCCCTTGAGTGGATTATTGGCAGAGGTTTACTTAAACTTTTATGAGAATAAATATTTATTGTCTACTAACAACACACTATCCAAAAATATTATTTCGTACACACGATATGTAGACGATACTTTTTTGTATTTTATGGTACAGAAAGACAAATAGATAAGTTACTCAGTTATATGAATGGATTAAATAGTAAGATCAAATTCACAATGGAGTTGGAATGCAATGGCTGCTTGAATTTCTTGGGACTTATCTGTACGAAAAGAGAACAATTCTTTAACCTATAAGGTCTATAGAAAACCAACGACCACAGACATGGTTATCAACGCTCATTCATATCACCCTGAAACTCAGAAATTGGCTCCTTTTAATGGCTTTATACACAGATTATTGAGTATACCTTTATGTGGTGGTAATGACTATAAAGAGGAGATAAATACCATTAAATATATAGCTATAAGTAATGGGTATAAAGTTGACATAGTTGACAAGCTTATACGTAAACACAAATACAAAATGAAAAATAAAAATAAAAACAAAACAAAAACCGACAAGGACAAGAACTATTATGTCACAGCAGAATACGCCAGTGTGATGCCTAATATACTTAGCAATGAATTCAAAAAACTTAATATTAACGTCTCCTTTCGAACAAACAACAATCTAAAAAATATATTTAAACTAAGACCATCTAGAGCAATGGAAAACAGTTCAGGAATATATAAGATACAATGTAGTGACTGCGACAAGTTCTATATCGGCCAAACTGGATGTAAATTTTTAAAAAGATTCAAAGAACATATGCCGAAAAGGGACATTAGAAATTTGAAATCAACATTCGCCATGCATCTTGTAAATGAAAACCATAGTTACACTAGTAAAACCTCCGCTCCACAGTCCGTTAAGGACCAAGACGTACCACGCAGCTTTTATGTTAGTGTGACGGTGTATGGCTAGTACTACGCACCACCAGCCGCTAGTTGCGGTATTCACAGCCAGGAGGCGGCGCTGTTATCTCAGCGCCTACTCAGTTTGCCTCACGACGCTGAGTGCACGCCGTATGGAGCCTCCGCCGGGAATTGAACCCGGGACCACGAGCGCATCAATCGTCCGCGTTATAGTTACCCTAGTTTCACAGATAATTTAGTACCCTTACACATATGTAGCAAAGGCAGACTTATGGATGCTCTAGAAGAATTCGAAATTTATAGAGCTTCCAAAATTAATAACAAGTGTTTACTCAATGACCAACTCCTTTTTAAATACAATATATTATACGGCACAGTAATGAAGATAAATAATGAACTTTGAGGCTCACTCAGTTGTGTGTTGACAATAGTACAGTGCGCACTGCTACGAGAAATTATGTCAACGTTAATCGTATTGACTAGTACATTTGTGTTATGTTGTTCACTTATTTATTGTTTTTTACTTTCACTGACGAGCCCTAGAAAATAGGAGGAAGTTTACAATATACCTGATGATGAAAGTTTACTTTCGAAACATGTAGTGATACATATTGAAAAACTACAAGACTGCAAGACGGACTATAAGGTATTTGTACTTATATAAATTTACTATTAAAAATATATGTAATTATAAAATGAAAAATGTAAAATAAATGTAATTAACAATAATGAAACATTAAATCTGATTTATTTCTGTTTCACGTAAATTATATAAAAACAACAGAAACAGTTGGACTTACTCAATAACATAAAGATAAAAGAAATCTTAATGTGAAATTGAAAACGCATTTGGAGCCAACATGAATACCAACACCACACAGCATAAGCTGTGATTCTAGTGCCAGGAACTGAACTTGTGGAAAATCTGTCATAAGCTAACACTAAAATTTTATACATTCAACAGCATGCTGTATGCAAACACAAAAATGGATGCACCAATTCCTGAAGAAGATATCAGAATGGAGACAAAGGAACATAAAAACCTGAATAAAGAAAAACATGATCTCATCCTCTGTATTCTCTACAGTTTAATCCAACTGCACCATTGTCTGCCTACTGCTGTATGGTGGTTTCTCTCTGAGCAAATCTTGGACTAGTTTATTGTCCCACAAGACCTTAACCATATCATCCTTCCATCTTGCAAAAAGTCTTTGCCATGGTATCTTTACATCTCTTAGCCTCCCAGTTACCCTAGTCAAATGTCCTGTTCATGTTCATTTTATTATTTGTATATTGATATCGTCTATTCTAATTTGGTGGTGTATCCACATCAGTGGTTTCCTATGTATCTTTATCATTTCCAGTATTATTTCCTTTTGCACGATTCTGTGTAAAAGATCACAACACAGTTAAGTAACTACTTCTGAAAAGTAGTGAATGTTGTGAATAATATCCTCATTATTTAGATTTGTTAATTTTGAAACATTATTTAGGCCACATCTATATATATATATAAAAGAGAAATACCACTGACTCACTCACTGACTCATCACGAAATCTCCGAAACTATAACACCTAGAAACTTGAAATTTGGCATGTAGGTTCCTTATGTGATGTAGGTATCCGTTAAGAAGGGATTTTTGGAAATTCGACCTTTCCGGGAAGGGGGGAAAGGGGGGGGGGGAGTTTGCCTGACTAACTGACATAGAATCAACGTAGAGCAAAAACTACTGAATGGATGTCAATGAAACTTTGAACATAGCTTCATCATAGGTCTTAGGTGCTCACTAAGAAACGGTTTTAAAAACTTTCACTCCTAAGGGGCAACCCCCCCCCCATTGAATCTATGTATGTATGTTCCACATCTCCTCCTAAACCACTGGACCGATTTCAACCAAACTTGGCACAAATATTTTACGCGACGGGAGAACCAACATAGGATATGTGTTTTCTTCGATGGGGTCCTTTGGGGGGGGTTCTTTGGGGTCTTCCACATCTCCTCCTAAACCACTGGACCGATTTCAACCAAACTTGGCACAAATATTTTACGCGACGGGAGAACCAACATAGGATAGGTGTTTTTTTCGATGGGGTCCTTTGGGGGGTTCTTCGGTGTCTTTCACATCTCCTCCTAAACCACTGGACCGATTACAACCAAACTTGGCACAAATATTTTACGCGACGGGAGAACCAACATAGGATATGTGTTTTCTTCGATGGGGTCCTTTGGGGGGGTTCTTTGGGGTCTTCCACATCTCCTCCTAAACCACTGGACCGATTTCAACCAAACTTGGCACAAATATTTTACGCGATGGGAGAACCAACATAGGATAGGTGTTTTTTTCGATGGGGTCCTTTGGGTCTTAAAAACTATTAGATCTGGTTACTATGGCAACCCAATAGAATAGATTCTGGTTACCATAGCATCGGTGGAAGTCTCCCGCGTAGGAAATAGCGCGGGAGTCGTCCGACGGGCCTTCCGCGGAGTTCATCCACGCAACCCGGGGAGTCTTAGGTCGGATCCCGTGAAAGACGGCGGGGCCAGAGTCCACGGTTCTTATAAATAAAGATATAGGTTATGATATCAAAGGTGGTGTATGCATCTTAAGAAACTTCTTAATAGTGTGTGAATTCAGAGTTGTTTCAGTTTGAATTTAAAAGTGGATAAGTTAAGATCGAAGTAAGTTATAAGCGAGTATAAAAAACAAAGTTTTGATAGCAAGTGTATTCAGATCATAGTGTTCAGGCATTATAAATGCACTTGCTTCAGTTTGAATTTAAAAATTGATAAGCTGAAATCTGTAGAGGTATTGTATTGTTAGAATAAGTTTAGGAGACACTAATTTAACAAATGCCTTATTTCAACATTAACACAATGTATTATAAAAGACAGTAAATACGCAGCGCGTGCAAGTACTGTAGACATTTTATTGAAAACTAATTTAGCTGTTCGCCCTCTCCCAGAGTTAGAAATCGAGCAGGAGCATCACGCGCAACAGAATTCTTACCAGATATAAGAATACAGTTTATGACATGTTCTTAAACAGGTGCGCTACAGAGTATTCCTCCAGTGAGAATGCGAACGTAACAATATAAGGAAGATTATACAATATACAAGTAATATAACGTTAGAACAAGAATAGGTGCCTATGAGCCTATGAATAAATTATGAACCCGAGCAACGCTGGGTAAATAGGCTAGATATAGATATCTATATAAGCCAAATACCACTGATCACGATATCTCTGAAACCACTGAATGGATATCAATGAAACTTTGAACATAGCTTCATCATAGGTCTTAGGTGCTCACTAAGAAACGGTTTTAAAAACTTTCACTCCTAAGGGGCAAAAAACCAAATAATGAAATTTATCGCGGGAATTGCATACTTTGTAAATGAAGTGGTTGACATCTCAGTTTATTGGAAACCCCGAATACATTTAGTTCTGAGTTTTTAATCACTGTTTTAAATTGAAAAAACTTCGTTGTTTGCAGGTTCTTATAGTCGAGAAAATTTCGAAGTTCAATTAATTAATAAATGTATGTCCTTTTTTTTCTCGGAAACGGCTTTAACGATTTTCTCGAAATAAATAATAAATAGCTGTTGCTTAGAATGTAAATAAACAAACTAAGAGTTGAGAATTTGTACAATCTATCTAATCCTATACTATTAAGCGAGCAATAATTGTACAATTACGTACAACGTGAAACTCCGTAGCGAAGCACGGGTATTTTGCTAGTAATTTTATATATGCTTAAGCAGGATAACTGGATGATGCCACTACGTCTCTTGAAATAAATTATGGGAATAATTCTCCAGCATGATTATTGTATCACACTAGTTCCTTAGTGGTATACCACTGATATTCTTGTTTGCAATTATGTTATGAGAAACTTGGCAATGTCATGCCTGGGGTACTTAGTGTGTGACATGCAGGAAACCACCATGTTGCCTGTTGTTTTTATAATTAGAGCCATTTATATTTTTGTTTAATTATAATTCCCCATGACGCATATTTAATCAGCATTATTCTATGGTCAGATTTATGATTTAATTCTGTTATAGTTCTTATCTGGCTGTGTCAGTTTCGCTTTTTTGCTGAAGTTTACAAGTTGTCAGTCTTAAGTTTTAGGAGCAGTTGTAGAGTATGTTCAGTCACCTAATAGTCATACTTGTCATCATATCTTCTGGTATATTTATTGTCCCCATATAATTAGTATTAATCATTTATCATTAGTACCACAAATCAGCAAGAAGAATTATGAAGGAAGCTTATTTTATTACATTGTAAATAAAAATCACATATATACTTAACTGCTCTGTTTAAGTATGTTGTTTTGATTTTTTATTACTACTAATACTGGAATAAATAAGCTGAGTATCTGCAAGTAGTGAGAATATTCAGATAATAATGTCATCTTAAAAGATTAAAACATTGAGCGAATAATATGTGTAGTTATGTATGGAAGTTGCTATGTAATTTCAGAAGTGTATACAGACTATGTAATTTACACATATGCACACAAAATATGTCTGCTGTTAATTTAAGTAAATGCAAAAGTTAATAGACTATATGGAATGACTATAGCTAGGAAAAAGGTACACTTAATTACACATATGTACAGTTGTTAACTGTATGATTTTTAATTTAAATTATAAATATGAAAACTATTGTAGTTACAGATTCAGTGGTGAGGCCAAAAGATTACACGCGGCTTTATGAACAATTGCCAATTACATTAAAGGATATTCAAGCTCTAGAACAGTGTATAAAATTCAAAACCAGCCTGGCACAGAATGAAATATTTCAGAGAAGATCACTCATCGAACCATTACAGAATGAAACACTTCAGAGAAGTTCACATATTGAACCTTCAAATGTTCCAAGACAATCACAGGTCATTTTAATATATTTGTAAGAATACTATTATACTTTGAATTACATAACCACTGTACTTAATCTAAATAATAATAATAATAATAATAATTTAATTTAAATTATTGTGCCATAAATATAATAAGTTTGTTTATTGCAATGAAAAAACTGATGTAACAGAATATAAAAAATGGAAAAATTTAATTCTCATAACGTATATCACATTTGTGTTTAATTCAGCTAATACATAAGTATTGTTCAACTACATGTTGTAAACTGTTTTTTGTTACCATAGAAAATTGATATAGTTTGAGTATAATACTTGACTATTCCTGTCATATGCCTTTCTATCTATTAATTAGGCAGCCATACTTATTGATTCAGGATATTGTACATTCAAGCAGTTTATTGAGAAAATAGGGAACATTGATTTTCTAGAGACTTTTTAACACAATGTTCCCCAGATGCTTTCCAGCATCCTTTCACAGTCACCTATACTATGTACTCTAGATTACTGGCAAGTTCAGCTTATATTGTTTTAATAAGTATGACAGTTACCGTACTAAGAAAAATTTAGTCATAAACATAAAATAATGAACAGTGTAAAAACTAAAATTCTATTGTAAAGCAATGAAATATTTATATTGTAATATTTAACAATTTCTTGGAGTTCACAGAAGCCATTCGGAAATCACTGATCTAATAACACAAGAATAGTAATAATTTGTAGAATTAAAGTGATCAGTAACGTGGGATCCATGTAACCGCTGTTGCCGGCGGCAACAGTACTGGAATTAAGAGAAAATAATATTAATTATATAACAGAATAAATACTTTAGTTATCGAATAATTTGAAATCCGAACAATATTAATAGAGAAACTTGAAGAAAAGCATAGCATTGCTTTTGAACTGATATGCATTTGCACCGTCTTGTGTTGCCGGCTCAGATATCGGCAGTCTTTTACTGCGTACGGTCAATGACCTCATACTACTTTTCACTAGAGGAGAGAGAACACATTCGTCCACCCAATTTGTTGCCGCTGTATAAACTGGCAAAACGCTCAGTTAGCAGCTATGTTCGTTTTCGGAACTGACATGCAGCAGTTACTACGTACCTATTTGTGTTTTGTTCGTTTAGTCATATGTTTCTCTGTTTGTCTTTATTATTTTCAATTCGATTATTTGTGTTCTGATTTATTCTATAAAATGAGTCAGATCCCATTGAACGGGGACCTTCTTCTTCTCCCAGAGAATGATAGAAAATGCTCTAAAAAGAACACTTGGCACAAGAAAAAATTTGAATTCATTTTTAGATCAAGTTTTAGGCCTATTACAACCGGCAACAGGTGTTATGTACCTACGCCACACCACTGAATGTGATAGATGCCTTTTCAGATAAAATTGTTCTTGTTTACAATACTGCTCTACTGTTATTTTTTCATATCATTTTGTTGTTGTTGTTTTACTCTTGTCTTGCGCCTAAATATGATTCACCATAACTACACATAACCTTGTAGATTCCAGGAATTAATAGCATCATCTCATCTTCATACTGGTTTGATGTACACTATACATTAATTTCTTTTCAAAAACCATTTTTTTTGTTCATATGGCAGACAAGCAAGTTGGCTTTCTACTTTGATATGTAAAGATCACCACAACTTTCTAAACGAATCTAGTGTTTCTGTAGATTTGCTTCTTAACAATTAACAGAGAGTAACAACAATGATAGTTTGGAAAGTTGCTGGGTATTTAGAAACTTGTTATGAATAAAATTACATAATTGTCATAATAATTACATTATTGTGTGATTTAGTATGCTGCCACATTGAAGACTGCCTAAACACCTGGTATTTAAACAAAATGTGAGCTGTGTTTATTTTGCTAAATACAAACCAATTTGTTGTGTTTAATTGCATTGTTTTGAACTATTAAAACCATAAATTGTATCAGGAGAATGTACTAGTTCTGTAGAGCAAACCGTGAACATGAGAGTTTACTTAGAGGAAAAACAATTTCAATACTGTTATAGAGGATACAGAAGGCACCTATGAAATGTTAGCAATTTTAGCTATTTAATTACAGCAGTTTAATAAGTTACACTACAGAGGTTAAAATTGATTAAATTTTATATGTGGAAAAACTGCTGCCTATGCTAATAGAAATTATTGTTTTTGTTCTTGTTATTACTGTCACTTTTTTCTTACAGAAGTATAGCAGAACTGTCATGCTGACATTTGCTTCTGATGGTGAAGCTGTTGCCAGGAAGATAGCAGCCTTTTTACGTACAAACAGTAGTAATGATAGTTGGCCTATTGGAGTACTTTTATTATCAGACCATCAAGAAAAAGTCGAATCCAATCCTGAGCAATTTATTTTAGATTTATTCCCTAAGGTATATCATTTGTAATAGTCAGTCATACAGATAAAAAAATCCGTGTGTATGTGTGTGTGTCATGTTAGATTTCAAGTAGAGAGCTTCGGTTGTATAATTATGCTAGTAATATGATTTCCTTTCTGTAAAACGTGAACATGGCTTATTGCTCTCTGTTCATTAAGTAAGATGTGACATTTAAATAAAGTTATAAAAGCTATAAGCAAAGTTTTTCATTATCTTTTCTATGATTTTACACATATTTGGGGTACATTTGCATGCACTTTTGTTACTGTACACACTTACTTTGACAAAATAACATCTTGACAATTTTATTATTGCAAACTGCAGCTCAAAAGAAATCATAACATAATTTGTGTACCAAGTTGTGTATCTAACATGTCTTCAAACATTTTATTTGTACATTATTTTAAAGAGTTGTGTATGAAGGCTATAATTCTTAATAGTTTTCTTTTGCTTTTTTCCCTTAGATGGACTTCATTGTACCTATACTTACTGAAGAGTATGTCAAGATGCTTAGGTTCAGAGGTCTACGTAGCATGCCCTCAGGTTGTATTGACTGCCGCTATGTACCATTCATTCATGATTTGATGACAAAGTACTATGTCAGCAATTCATGTAAAAATAAGAAAATACGATGTATCATACCCGATAAATATGTTTCTAATATTGTAAATAGTCCACAGTTCTGTAATGATCCCACATTACAAGTATATGAAAAAGAAAGTCAAATAAATCTCCTTGCAGAAAGAATACTTAATGCAAATATTTAAAATGTAAATAACCACATGAAGAATATCATTCAAATGTTTGCTTAAATGAAACAGCAATTAAAAATCATGTTCTTGTATGGATTGTAGTTACTGAGGAACATAGCAGGGGCAAAGGAAAAAATATACAAATGCAAAATCCCTCAGTGCAAATAAGTCGGGAAGCCTGAGGTAATAATCAAAAAGCAAATTCAAATTTTACACTTTGCATACTATAAAGTACACATTTATCTGTCTGTTTAAAAAGTATCTATATTTCTTAGCTGGAAAAGTTTTTTAATGTGAGGGGTACAACTTGCTAGGAGTGCAGCATCAGTATCTAGTACACATACTGTGATTTTTTTTAACCTCAGAGTACGTCAATAGTTGCCCAGCAGCCATTGTAGTGTAACAGGTGCTTGTCGTGTTTATCATTATGTCCCCCTGTCTGTCAAATCAGGACCCTTTCATTGGCATTTTCAGTTTGGGGAACAACCAGAAATCACAAGGAGCCTGGTGAACCTGAGGGATTCTGTGCTTGACCAATAAATCCTGGATATGATGTGACAAATTCATTCTATGATGCCAAAATCATCCATTAACATTATGTGTCCAGAATCCTCACTATTCCCAATGTCATTTGCAATCTCTTGGATGGTCAACTGACCATTTTCTATTGCCACACTGCATACACTGTTAGTGGCATTTAGATTTCAGCTTGTTGATTGCATACGAGAATGCTGGTCACTATTAATTGACCATTCTTCAGTCATGTAACTCACATATCATCATTTGCAAAAGCCTGCAAAATGAATGAATCAAAAGAATGTAAAAAATGAATCAGTCTTTTTTCATTTA
This sequence comes from Magicicada septendecula, assembly GCA_034769895.1. Lineage (NCBI taxonomy): Eukaryota > Metazoa > Arthropoda > Insecta > Hemiptera > Cicadidae > Magicicada > Magicicada septendecula. The sequence continues at coordinate 749,778,976 of CM068367.1, read as the reverse complement.
TTGGCCCCTTCAACACAATCTCCACCAAGATATAACATACCTATGCCAGTGTTTTCCTTTAAAAAAACATTTATGCTTAAAACATGTATGGAATAAATTTTTTGGAATAGCCCTGATCTCAGTGGTTTTTATTTTGTCTTTAATCTTTACAAAATGTTTTTCATGGTTTTTATCAGTCTTAGGAAATTATAATATGGCTCCAGGAAAGGATACCTCCAGGTATATCTGGTGAATAGTGGCTGTGCTATTATTATGGTATTATTTTGGCCGAAAAGTTCATGAACAAGCAGTATATAAGTTTGTAACATTATCGTGATGCATTTTCTATAAATCACCTTTTCATAAATTTGTCCATTGTGTAAGACATATAAGTGAAATGCATGTAAGACAATTGTTAAATGCTTCAATGGTATTACGTTTTTATTGACAAAGATACCTGGCAGTAAAAATCATGAAAACCAATAGAATGGTATTCAAATAAAACAGTAAAAAATCTATTATTGTACTGAACTTTTTTTGCCATGGCTAGGTTTCCACTGAAATAACTGGACCTTAGTTTTCATGTCACATCCTGTGATTTATGCTTGTTATTGGAACAATGTCATTAGCAATTTCATTTATCAGTTCCTTTAAAGTGTCTTTATAATGCAATTTTTTTGTGAATATTAAACAATTTTTGAGCAAAATTCCGTGCCACTTGTTTCATCCCCAAAATGTGGGTAAACATACCTTTGTATGAATCATATGAGGGAGGTACCAGCTTCTCAAGCATCTTCTCTAATAGTGATCTGAGAATTACAAATTATTGTTTCCTTAACTTCTTGCACTTTTTCATCAGTCATTGATATGCATAATCTTCCAACTCTATTGACATCTGTTCGATATTTCGGATCGAACCGGTCATTATTTTCATTTTCCGAAGTTGGCACTATGGGTTTTGCAGGGTCTATGCATGCATATGGACTTGTAGCTTTCGTCGCACGCCAGCCATCCTAGTGTCATCATCCACGAGTCGGGACTCCTTGGCAGGTAGAACTCCGTACATGTAACCTATCCTTTTCCCAACCAGTCTATCCTGCCTTGAGTGTCAGGATCAACCCGGTCGTGAGATACGGTAAGTCATTTTCATATTATTTATATCTTGTTAGCAATTCTGCATGCTACACTGCTAGAGAGCTCACCAGAGGCTATTAAATTATCAAGTAAGAAAGCCGTCTTACTTTCAATCTTTTAAAATATTATCGTACATCTATTTACTACCAGAGGCTTCATGAGGTTGCTGGCTTTTCAAGTAAATGCTTGCCGTCACGACTGGGAGCACGTGTTTCGTAATTTTGTGCATGTTGCTGCTGGTGTTTCGAGTGAGTAAATGGGTTATAAGTCAGATTTGGCTGCGCGATTTTTATTTATTTACTACCAGAGGCTTCATGAGGTTGCTGGCTTTTCAAGTAAATGCTTGCCGTCACGACTGGGAGCACGTGTTTCGTAATTTTGTGCATGTTGCTGCTGGTGTTTCGAGTGAGTAAATGGGTTATAAGTCAGATTTGGCTGCGCGATTTTTATTTTAATTACCAACGTGCCGTACCGTTTCGTTTTTTGTGCCTGCTCGTGGTTGTTTTGCATGCCGTTAATTTTTCAAATTTCATGAATGTTCGTCATTTGCATGCTCTCGCACGGAAGCACGTTGGTATAATACGTACGCATGTGAACTACGAGTTTGCGTTTCAATGCTGTTGCTTGTGGTCAGCAGTGTCGTCGTGTGTGCATGGCCAGGTGGGCAAATATTGTGTCAAAATTTTGCACCTTGTTTTGTGGGTAATCGTTTGATTACTGGGTCAAGTCTGGTGAAGTTTGTTTCCGTCCTGTTACGGTTTGCGTTCCACGTGAAATTGTGCGCTACGTGTTTGCGACTGTCAGGCGTAAAGGGAACGGTTTTAGGTTATCCGGATTTCAGTATAGCCTGCCTTATATTTAATTTTGTTGGCATTGACTATTACCTTTTGGTGCGGTTTATATTTTGCATATGCGATATCCTGTCCATACACGACGCGTTGACCATCAATTTTGGGATTTAATGTGTCCCAGTTATTGTGTTTGGTTCGGTAACTGGTGAATTGTTGTACATTGTACTTTGCTGTGTTCTGTGTGTATTTATTCTATTTGGTATTATACATGTTTTTTTTGGGTGCACTTTTGTGTACCATTATTTTGCACTGTATGTGCTGTAATCTTGTGCAACTTGTGTTTTTGTTGTCGTGCTTTTGCACTGTGTAAATTAATTTGTTGCGTGTTTAATTTATTGTGTTTGGTACTATTCGCCTGTTGGATTGTGTAAGTTGTATTTTGCCTTGCACTAATTTACTTTTGTATTTATCTCGCTCGGTATTGTATATGAAAAGTAGTGTGAGATGCCTAGTTATCTCGATCACGGTTAGGCTAGGTCGGGTCGTGATTATTGTTCAATTTCTAATTCTCTTGTTGAGGGTGGTTGTCGGTTGCGCGATATTTTTTAATTCAGTATGCCTGCTAAACTGTCGCTGGCAGCTTTTGACTGGACCACTTCGGTGGGAATACTTGCATTGCAGCATTTAATAAATAAGTTGGAAGGGTTGCCGCAATTGAGAGCCGTGGATCAACATGAAGCCGGTATTTTGGCCTCCAGGTTGTCCGAAGAATATCAGGACCTTCTAGGTAAGGTCGATCCTTACCTATCGGCCGAGTCATTGCCCCAGGGATTGGACGAGGACCACATTTTTTCGGTGGTAGCTCAAATTAAGGATATTTATGTCCGGGGTAGCATTTTAGCGTCCAAACTAGCAAAACCAGAGATACCGGTTGGTTCCGGTCGGTTTTCATCGGCAAGTGGCGGGCACTCAGGTGTTCTCGTTCATGAGTTGCCGAAGCTTTCTTTACCTTGTTTTGATGGCCAGGCCAAATGTTGGTCCGAGTTTTGGTCAAAGTTCACCACATTGGTGGACGAAAGTCCTGCCCTCACTCCAAAGCAGAAATTGTTATATTTACTGACTCATCTTAAGGGTGAGGCTTATGAGAAGGTTGCTGCGCTTCCCATAGTTGACGATAGTTATTCGCTTGCACTGTCAACTCTTAAAAACCGTTATCACAATCCTCGTTTGGCCGCCCGGGTTTATTGTACCAATCTGCTTCAGTTACCAGCCGCTTCTATGCGATCAGCTGCGTCTATTAGAAAGTTGGTGGACAGCTTCAATGCTAACTTTTCAGCGTTGTCAGCTCTAAACATTGCTTTTATATATCAAGCAATATATGCATCTTTTGTATTGTCTAGGCTGGATCTATCATTGCGTGAACGCTTTGAGGCGTCTGTTACGGACAAAGAGAATCTCCCTGCCCTAACAGAAATTATGACATTTTTAACCGCTATGGCGGAACAGAAAGAACAGGCATCTTTGGAATCGGCTTTACCTGCTCTTCCTAGCACTAGCCACCAGACAACCCAGAAGGTTTCCTTTTCTAAGGCTACTCCTCTTGCTGTGTCTACATTATCTGCGGAGGTTACGCAACGGGATGCATCTAGTTCACGTTGCCTTCATTGCGATTCCCGGACCCATGTGCTTCTCAAGTGTCCGGCGTGGCTGAGTAAGGACCCTAGGGCGCGATTTCAAAGTCTTAAAAATAAAAAATGTTGTCTTTCGTGCCTCCAACATAAACATTCGGGCTGGTGCAAAACGTGTGGCTCTAAGTACCACCACACTTTACTTCATTTCAAAAATGCCCGTCCGTCTCCGTCTCGTTCACAGATTTCTGACACAGCTGAACTCAAGGCTTCGGGATCATCGCTTGTTGACCAAGTTGATCTGTCTAGCACTACTCTGACCGTGTCTCTGCCCCATCCTGCAGGGGTTCTGTTAGCCACCTGTCTAGCAGTCTTGTCGTCTCCCAATGGTGGTTATATTGTAGTTAGGGCCATCCTGGATAGCGCGTCCCATGCTTCTTTCATAACTGAAGCATGTGCATCTCGCTTAAAGTGTGCTTGTTTTGACGCTTCAGTAAGTGTCAATGGGGTAGGTGATATTGCCACCAAAGCAAAAAAGGTGTGCCATCTGTCCTTGGAAACTTTAAAACGCGAGGTTGTGGCATCTAACCATGCTTTTATAATTCTTGCTAAGATCTCGTAGGACTCACCTAGGTTCCAGGTGTTGCCTGAAGTTAAGCAGGCTACAAAAGACCTTTTGTTAGCTGACCCTACCTTCGATGTAGCAGCCCCAATTGATGCGTTGTTTGGAGCCGATATTGTAGCGGCTATTCTTATGGGAGAGCCTATTCCTTTGGGTGCAGGTTTGCCTGTTGCAGTTAGGACACGTTTTGGGTTTGTGATTATGGGTAGAGCCCCAATTTCACTTAATTGTGCAGTGACTTGTGCTAGCGGCCTCACTGGCCTTCCTTTGGATCTAGTATCTGCACATCAGCTTCACTGTCATTTCCACCACTTTTATCCTTCCGTCACAACGTTATCAACGGATACAACGAACCTACTTGAGCAAGTTCATCGTTTTTGGGAGGTCGAAGAGCCTCCAGCTGTACCCCACCAATTATCTGAAGAGGATCACTTTGCTGAAAGGTTTTACATGGAGTCAACAAGTCGGTTGCCGTCGGGTCGTTACCAGGTGCGCTTGCCGTTCTTCAAAAACTCTTCTCACATTTTGGGAAATTCCCTTGAGGGAGCCATGTCTCGGTTTTTTGCGTTAGAAAGGAAATTTGCGGCGAACAGCCAGTTTAAGAGCCAATATGTACAATTTATAACGGATTATGTCGCTCAGGGGCATATGTCATTGGTGTCTGACCCCAGTTTTCCAAAATATTTCATCCCTCATCATGGTATCTTTAAAGTTAGAGGTGATACTTCAAAAATAAGGGTGGTGTTTGACGCCAGCATGAAGACGTCCTCTGGGATTTCCTTAAATGACGTATTATGTGTCGGCCCTAAGTTGCAGACCTTACTGTCTGACGTTTTGACTTTGTTTCGGTGGTTTAGCCATGTTTTCACGTGCGACATCGAACAGATGTATCGCCAAATTGCTATGCATCCTGATGACTCGGCGTACCTGTGTATTTTATGGCGTGAGGAGGTTACCACCCCACTAAGGGTTTTCGCTTTGCGTACCGTTACTTACAGGCTGGCTTGCGCCCCTTTTCAGGCGTTGCGAACCTTGCAGCGGCTGGCTCAGGATGAGGCAGTTAATTTTCCTGCAGGAGCGGCGGTACTTAGCCATAATATTTTTGTTGATGATATTGCTGCTGGCGCTGATTCAAAATCAGAGCTTTGCAAATTACAACGGGAATTAATTCTGTTGTTGTCGTCAGGAGGGTTCAATTTGAAAAAATGGTGTACTAATCAACCCGACTGCCTACCTGAATCAGCCGCTCCGAGGGTTTCCGTCGTTGATAAGGATATTCTGGGTTTAAGTTGGGACCATTCAGCCGATTGCTTCTCATTTCCTCCTTTGGCCTGTTGCAGCAATGCTCAGGTTCAATTTACCAAACAGGTCGTGTTATCCCAGATGGCACAATTATTTGACCCATGTGGTTGGCTTTCGCCAGTGATTTTCAGGGCCAAGGCTTTTTTCCAAAAACTCTGGGTTGAGGGCTTGGACTGGGATGCTCCTCTAAGTGATAACTTAAATGATTATTGGAGTCAATTCCTGTCCTCTTTGAATCATCTTTCGGTAATTACTGTTTCCCGGCCATTCCTCCCTAAAGGTGGGCATATTGAAAGGGTTATATTGCATGGTTTCTGTGATGCTTCCCAGTTGGGTTACGCGGCCGTCCTCTATCTGTCCATTTATACTGACTCTGGTCCTCCGGTGGTTTCGTTGGTGTTGTCTAAAACTAAAGTGGCACCTCTTAAAACTTTATCAATCCCACGTTTGGAGTTGTTGGGAGCGTATCTTTTAGCCAAACTTGTTCGCCATTATGTTGGCTTATTCTCGATATGTATTCAATTGAGTCAAGTTTTCTTATGGACGGACTCGACGATTGTCTTGGATTGGCTGAATATGCCTACTTTTAAATTGAAGACGTTTATTGCTAATTGGGTGGCTGCCATTACCGAGTGGACCAATACTAAATCTTGGCGTCATGTTCATGGTGTTTCTAACCCCACTGATTTAGCCTCTAGAGGCACGTCACTCTCCAGCCTCCGGTCGTCGACATTGTGGTGGTCAGGGCCAGATTGGTTAAAGCTTGATGCTCTATGCTGGCCCCCTATTAATTATCGCCCGAATCACGACGTGCAAGATGTTGCCTTGGAGACCAAGGTCTCTTCGTTTCTCACTCAGGAGCCCCGGGTGGAATTGTTTGAGCACTTGTCCTCGTGGCCCTTAGTGGTGGGGGTTACCTCAGTCATCTTAAGGTGGGCTATGCCTTCGCGGATTGAAGCTTCCACAGCCATGGATTGGAAGAAGTTGGCTGTTAAGTATATTTTACGCTACATTCAGCGCAGTGTGTTTGGACAGGAGCTCGCGGCTCTTCGTTTAGGTAAGCGGCTCCCGGTCCGCATTCAGCGCCTGGTCCCGTTTATAGATGATTTTGGCCTCATTCGAGTACGCGGTGGCTTGACCAACTCTGCGGTTACTAGAAATTGTTTTCTGATTTTACTGCCCAAGCATCACCACCTAGTAGGGTTGCTAATTCATCACACCCATGTGTGGTTAGGTCATGCTGGGCCCTTGCAAGTTCAATTTCAGCTTGCCCAAAATTATTGGATTTTGTCCGCACGTCAGGCAATAAGAACCATAATTTGGAAATGTCTTTCTTGTTTCAGGGCACGTCTTCGCCCCACCAACCCGTTAATGGGGGATCTGCCAATTCCTAGGGTTAATCCGGCACCTCCATTTTATTCTTCCGGCATGGATTATGCTGGCCCCTTTTTGGTACGGGCTTACGCTGTTCGGAAGGCACCTATCGTCGAAGCCTATCTATGCATTTTCATTTGCTTAGCCACTAAAGCAGTTCACTTTGAAGTGGGTATGGATCTTTCATCGCCCCAGTTTATTGATGTGTTGAGGCGGTTTATTAGTCGTTGTGGTGCTCCGAAAACACTGTATTCGTATTGTGGTAGGAATTTTGTGGGGTCGCGCTCCGAACTTAAACGGGAGCTCAAAAATGTTCTTTCCAATCCTGACCTGTCAGCTCAGATAACAGCTTTTGCTGTTGACAATAACATTGAATTTAAATTTATCCCTCCGTCTGCCCCTCATCAGGGTGGCTTGTGGGAACGGGCTGTCCAGTCGGCCAAGTTTCACATGAAACGCAAGATTGGGACCAGGTCGCTGACCGTAGCAGCATTTTCGTCGTTATGCATTCGCATTGAGGGAATCTTAAATTCCCGTCCTTTGACTGCCCTATCCTCAGATCCAAGTGATTACCAGGCTCTAACGCCTGGTCATTTTTTGGTTGGCCGCCCCATTACCGCTCCCCCGGAAGCTGAATCTCATTAAATGAAGGGACCTACCGTCATTACAAACAAATTGCCGCTTTGCTCCAAGCCTTTTGGAAAAGGTGGCGTTTGGAATACCTGACGGCACTTCATGCCAGATCGAAGTGATCGTCTAAGTCAAGAAATTTAATGGTTGGGGACCTGGTGGTTATGGAGGAACAGAATTCTCCCCCCCTGATGTGGCCTCTTGGCCGAGTTTCAGCTGTTTCCGGGGAGCGACGGGGTTGTTTGTCGCGCTTCAGTTAAAACCTCCACAGGTTCTTTTGAACGACCGGCTATTAAATTATACCGGTTGCCTATATCTTCTTGATTGGGTTTATCTTGTTTTTCGGGTGAGCAGAATTAGTTTCAATGATTGTTGTGGACTTACTTGACACTTTGCTGGGATTTCCCAGGTGATTCCTTCCAGCTGTTGTCCGCAGTGAATTTTACATTGTGGAAGGTTTCTGGCATGGCATTGTGCCAGTTCATTGGGAGTTATGGATGCTCAACAAATCAACAACAACAAAAATAAGTAAAAAAAAAAAATGATAAAAAAAGGGGAATAAAGGGGAACAAAAAATAAATAAAAAAGGAAAAAAATGTAAAAAAACCTAGGGAATACTAACTAAGTTGATTTGCTGAGTTTTACATTGTGTTTGGCTGGGCCATTGTTTATTGTATGTTATTGGGTTTTGTCTGCTCTACCCGAACCTTTCGGATTGCTCGCCTGGTCGATGCGCCCGCGGTGGAGTTATTCGGCATGGTTTTCTAATTAATTGCATGTTTGGCATGTTTTCTGTATGTTTGTATTTTCTTGTGTTTGCGTGTGACCCCCTCCTATGTTGGAGAGTAATTTTCAGAGAGTGTTCCTGTTCACCAAAAGCCAAATTTTTTGTAATGCATTTTGGGCCATGTCTTTTGGTGTAGTTGGTGGTTGACCCATTGCGGTCAACGGGGGCTGGTGTTCGATATTTCGGATCGAACCGGTCATTATTTTCATTTTCCGAAGTTGGCACTATGGGTTTTGCAGGGTCTATGCATGCATATGGACTTGTAGCTTTCGTCGCACGCCAGCCATCCTAGTGTCATCATCCACAAGTCGGGACTCCTCGGCAGGTAGAACTCCGTACATGTAACCTATCCTTTTCCCAACCAGTCTATCCTGCCTTGAGTGTCAGGATCAACCCAGTCGTGAGATACGGTAAGTCATTTTCATATTATTTATATCTTGTTAGCAATTCTGCATGCTACACTGCTAGAGAGCTCACCAGAGGCTATTAAATTATCAAGTAAGAAAGCCGTCTTACTTTCAATCTTTTAAAATATTATCGTACAACATCTTCAGCTTATTCATGTCCACCTTGGAAGCATTTGTATTACTTATAAACCACTCCATTAATGCATACAAGAACAACAAAAGATTTCTGAAACATTTCTCTTAATCTTATTCTTTATATAAAACTAAATGCAATTTGTTTAATCGTGAACTGTCAAATGTAAGAAAGAAAAAATGATTACTGTAAAGTAAATGCCAAATTGATACAAATTTAGACTTCTATAGACAGGTGTATCAACATTACCAAAATCAGAAAAATGTTTTTGGATCTGACATTTCTAATACAGGAAATTGAAATATTGTATGACTTTTTTTTATCAAACCTCACGCGGAAGCACGCAATTATTATTTATTCCACTATTCATTTACATTTTGCATGAATTGTAAAATTATAATTGAAACAAACAAGGTAATGGGTGACATTGTAGTCACATATATTTAAATAATATTGTTACTATCAAAAATAGATAATAATCACAACAACCCTGTAAAAAGATACTTTTTTTTACATTCCATGACCAGTCTGTTATTGCTTTGAAATGGGATGCCCTATTTAAAATATTCAAGACTTGCCCCTGCCTCCACCTTATTGGAGTTTTCCTGTTGATAATAGTGAATGTTAAGTTTAACAGGGATTATCAAAGCAATTTAAAATACTTGGAACATGGTAAAGTCATATATATCTTGCATAGTAGGTGACCAACTGAAAAAGACTCAGAGCCGTGACAAAACCATCTGATGACCAAAACATATAACCCTTCAATCTGCTGCATTATAACTTACTATTAAAACATTTGCTCCACCTAGAAATTTTATTCACTTTGGGACTAAAGACCGTGATACAAAGAAAGAAAAAAATTGATTTTCACTTGTTCACTTGCTTGCAAAGCATGACATTGTAACATGTAAGTAAGACTAGTTTTAAGATGGTAAGTTATATTTTATGTTATAAAATTGATGTTTAATGAAAAAGTTACAAAAATAAAAATCTAAAAGAATTGTAATTTTAAAAATTGTTAATATACTCAATAAAAGATTTCCTTTCTGTTTATTTTATTTTTTCAATGTACAACTGGCCTCTTGTTTAGACTCAGTTAAATATATAAGAAGGGCTATAAAAGAAAAAGAAAGGCTACTTTCTTATAGTGTAAAACCAATAATTCAAAGGTGTTTCAAAATTTAATTCAAACAAATTAACAGTGGCATAACTCTTTTTTCTGCCCCCCCCCCCCCCGTAGGAATCATTTGCAGGCCCCCTACTACCCTTACTTAATATATGCCACGGCAGTGAGAGCGACTCCAGAAGGCCGTGGCTTGATAACAAAATGTAGCCGAGTGAAGTCTTTGTTAGGGACAAAATGAAAAGTTTAAAATAAGTTTGCCTAGCAAGGGCGGCTTGTAGCGACTCAAGAAGGCCATGCCCAGTTTGAAAGTATTACCAACAATCGAATTTTAAGTTTTTATAAGTACTGAAGACATTCACCGAACAGTGCGCATGTTAAAAAGTACGGTAACTTAGCGCCTGGGGGTGACAACGTGTAGGCCTACATTATAACAGTGAACTGTAAACATTCCTGGGTTCTTTCATCAGCAGAAGTTCTAATCAAAGTTTTAACAATTCAATATTATTCTTAGTGCTGAATTTAGATCAGTGAAACAAACGAACAAAACAAATATGAGTAAGTGCAAAACCATACCGAGTGAATGGCATTGGGAGACAGAACGTATTACTGGAAACAGATAAGTATTAAAAAGCAAAATCACGAGTGTGGGAAAAATTTGGCCAACTAAAATATAAAAACAAAAAACGATGAACTAAACTGAGAGAGATAGAGGGGGGGTGAGAGAAAAGAGAGAGAACGAAAAGAACTGATTTGCAATGATAGTTATTTAAAAAATAAATAAGTGATAAATTTAAAGAAAGTTTAAATATGTAAGTATTTACATCTGGTGTAATAATTAATCATTGTTTTCATACTACGGGGTTTGTGAGCATCTCTGTTTTGTTATTAGGTTATACATGATGGTAATTTGTTACAGGAAGTAAACTTTAATGTTTGATAAGGGGACACAAGTTAAAGGTTAAAGACGCTACATGTATTTAGCGTTGTGTAGTGTTAATGGTTAGTTACGTAGCATTTATTAAATCGTTCAAACATAGATACAAATTAGTAGGTCTTTTAGTGGCCATGTACGATGAAATTTATTCTCATTCAGAAGTATTAAAAGTTAAGATCATGATGTGTATCAGTTCATGAATATATTTTGTAAGCAGTAGATTTCCTGTAAAAACAAGGCAACATTTGAAGGTTCATTTAACTTTCATGTTCCATAAGGAAATGGAAGTATGGTGATGGCAAAAAAATTGTGTTCGAGATAAGGGCTGATTCTGATTGTACCACCCTCAAAAAATGAAGAAAAGTCATTTTCCGAAAAGTGTCTGTGTATAGAATTTCTTCTATGGCGAACGATAACTGCCGCAAATTCAAACAGAATCAAATAATTTTTTGCATGTGTGCCTGAGTTGTAGAGGACTCAAGGCCTATTGATTTTGGTGAAGATCGGCAAGGGGAAGGGATAGTTTACCTGCAATGTTTTATGTTTTAACAAGAGTAAAGTACTGAACATAATTTTCATAAATAAAGTATACTGAAAAGAAGGTCATAATAATCCACTGTAGAAAGGTAGATGAAATATATATAAATGAAAAGGTAGTTGAAGGGGGAGGAGGTAATTTTTCTATAAATAAAAATGATAGATGAACGGGGAGGGGATAATTTTTATTTCCATGTTCCCTAAGGAAATGGAAGTATGGAGATGGCGAAAAAAATCGTGTTCGAGATAAGGACTGATTCTGATTGTACTACCCTCGAAACATGAAGAAAAGTCATTTTCCGAAAAGTGTCTGTGTAGAATTTTTTCTATGACGAACGATAACTGCCGCAAATTCAAACAGAATCAAATAATTTTTTGCATGAGCTGTAGAGTACTCAAGGCCTATCGATTTTGATGAAGATCGGTTAAGGGAAAGGGGTAGTTTACCTGCAAGAGTAAAGTACTTAAATAAGTGAAATAGGATAAATAAATTTCAGGGTAAATAAAATATCCTGAAAAGGTCATATAAATCCATTGTAGAAAGGTAGATGAAATATCTATAAATGAAAAGGGTAGTTGAAGGGGGAGGGAGTAATTTTCTATAAATGAAAATGATAGTTGAAGGGGGGGATAATTTTTTATATGTGTACTACGTTATTGGCAACAAAGAAGTAGTTTGTTGTTAAAATTCCTTCCCGGGCTGTTTGGCTGTGGTCCAATGTTTTCTGCAAAACCAGATATTTCAGCAGTGCTATCATCAGTGAAAATCGAGTGGGCTAATGTGAGGTGGTATACATTAGTGACCACAGTACTACGGTTAAGGCTGAAGAAAGAAATAGTTTCTATGAAAATATTTCATTTCAAAAATTATTTTAAATATAAATCTTAGAACATGGCAGTCATGTATGGTTCTCCATACTGATATTTTATAAGTGTTTTCGTAAATAGAAATATATGAAATATTAAAACGAAATAGTTTAAGACAATTAGATTTTACTCTAAATGATGTATTTGATAATGGTAATAGTAAAATAATATATTGTGTTACAGTTGTGCCTTTATTTTCTAAAGTTTAGATGGCTAAATCTTTGGTCTGCATTAAAAGTTTTTTTACTGGATTTTTGGTAATACTTTATTCAGTAGCAATCGAAATGTATTAAAAGATTTTTGGGTGTCATGGAATGAGTAACAAAAAACAATCACTACAGAATATTGGTAAAAGTAAATAAAAAATATTAATGCTCTTTTAAGTTGTTTTTATTTGTCACCTGACCCCAACCTAACCTGTACTCAGGGGCTCGCCTATATGGACTTGGTGGTTTCCTTCTTCTGGTAAGTAGTTTAGTTTGCGTTAGAGCTTGGTTTAATGGGGATAATGATATGACTCTCACATGCCGTTTGTCAAGTGTGAGTGGCGACCCGAACTCTGTTCCTTAACATTTGGCGACCCTGCCAGGATGCTTGTTAAAATTATTTAATGAGTTAGGGCTGCTCAGAGCACAGTGGTAAGTTAGGGTAGGCGACGAAAGGTTTTATACTAAATTGTATATGTTATAAGGTGTCTTATTTTGTGGTTATGTTTTGTACTATATGATGCACTTGTGGGACTATTATTTGATTTGTTCTATGCGTCAATACATAGAAATTTTATTAGTTTTGTTTTATATATATTCTGTAGCATGACAGATATTCCACCAATAATTAATTCATTTAAGATCATAAAAAATAATTAAATTACATATACTCAAAGAATGTCAAATGAAATTCCATTAAACTTCAAAGGAAAACACCACAATAAAAGAAAAACCATAATTAAATAATAAAAAATACAACCATAAAAGTCAAAGAAAGAATTAAAGAAAACTCATATTAAACAATCAGGAGATTACCCAGGAGGTTAGGAGCAGGAGATAAACAAGATACCTCAAAATCAATAAAAAAGAATAAGATTAGGAGTGGGTGATAAACAAAATACCCCAAACACAAGAAGAAAGAAGAGTAAAGTTTATTATCAGGAGATAAACAAGATACCCTGAAACCAGGAAAGAAGAGTAAAGTCAGTATCAAAAAATAAAGAAGATACTCCGAACCAACCATCAAACAAGATAACACTGAGTACCTTGGTTTACCCAAGAGTGAACACAAGAAGGAAGACGAGAAGAAATAGGATGGAAGAAACACCATAAAAAACCTATTATTAACTACCATAAACCCCAAACCAATTGATACAATTAAAGAAAGTATAACATCCCAAAACCTTATAAAATTGTAATTATTAATAAACAAAAGTGTTGTGTAGTATGATAAGAGGTGCACCAACTAAAGTTATTATGTGATAAAAAATAAACAAATCTTCACAGTCCATGATGACAAAAGGTCTGGTCTGAGAATAATAAGATTCAATATAAGTCTGAACCACCAGTGAAAGTGTACTAGTGTAAGTGTTTTGAAATGTAATAAACTTCAAGTTGTAGTGTTACTATAACTTAAACTATATGCTATACAACAACTTTTATATTTGATAATTAACAAATAATGAAATACTAAAATGGAAGGTATTTCCAATATTTCATTATTTTAGGTCACTTTGTTATCTCAAGACATTCATAGGAATGACAATAACTAAAGTATGGGTGAAAATGTTTACTATATAAGGGGATGTTAAATAATAGTTGTAAAATCAGAAAGGACTGGTAATAGTTTAAGTGTTAATAGGATTAAGACGTTTAAATGGCTAATATTGCTCAAAGCCATGAACTCCATATTTTAAAAGAGTTCTTATACAATAAGGTTTATATGTTTAGAATAAGTTGTATTAGTTCTATCACAGCATACATCCAAATTAAAATGTTTCGTTATGGATGCTGTATTAATTAACAAATGAGTTAAATGTATGTTTAAAACAGTTTCAGCAAACATGTTCAACTTTATAGAATGCTGACTGATGTCAATTATTATTTTATAACAGTAGCATGAATTAGATGCTACACATCTCAATAAGTTTGTAAACAATTTTATTTTATGTCATGTTAACTATTAAGAGTCAGAGGAGGAGTAGAATTAAATTTATTTGAAAAAACCATACATGTAAAATACTAAACTCTAGGCCAAATAATGAATTCATAAAAATCAATATAAACCAGTTAATTCACCAATGAATCATGTAAACTGACAAGATTTAGGTAAGGTAGGTCAATTAACAACTACTGTAAATGAACCTATGAGTTAAAAGAGTAATATAGAAAAATACCTTAAATTATTGAAAATTTCTGAAATGTATAAAATAACTATTTTTAAAGAGGAATGTTAAATTCAGAAATTATCACTAAAAAACAGTTCAAATGTTAAATGTATAAGTAATTAAGGAAAGGAAAGGAAAGGATTTGTGACCATTTGAAATTTATTATAATTAAATTAATAAAACTTAAAATGGCAGTAAAAGTGTGGAAGGGCGGAAACAGAGTTTTGGGCCTAGATTTCCAAAAAGACAGAAATTTGGTAATTTTAACAAAAATCTCAACAAATATGGACTATGACATATCAAATTAAACAGAATGAGATAAATAAACCAATTATATGGTTAATAATTAATGAAAGCGAATAATAAACTAAAATTATTCCATATATAATGTATTTTGGAATTATGTACATGGGAAGTGACAATTATTTTAACAATACTTTTCCAATATTAACTTGGCAAGATTTTTACTAAAGTGGAGGAAGTTAGTTAGTTCTTTGTTAACGTTCAAACTGAACAGTCTATGCGGAATTTCGTTCTTTAAAACGGTATAATGAAGTGCTAAGGTTAAGGCCTACAATCCGTGAGAAACGAGAGTTACTTAATTAAACACTTTTCAAATCAAAACGTATAAAAAACTCCACGACAACAGTGAAAACTAACACCACACTACATAATACAAGTGTATTAAAACATCAAAACTACATTTTATTAATAATTCAAGCTACCACAAATTAACAATTCTTCGTAACGAACAGACATAAGTGAACACCTCTAATAGGAAATAATTAACACCAGTGGACACTGAACACTCATCCAGACTACCCCAAACAACATACTAGACAGTTTACACAATTTCGGGGATCTTTAAAACAATTATAAAGTGAATTTTATTGTGAGATTTTCTTGCGACGAATATTGCGAATAACCTCTTCAATTCAACTCGCGGCCAAGATGGAAAAACGATGCACTGCCACCAACGTTGACTGACGTCATAGCCTACAGCATTGGTTCGAAACTCAACTATATTAAACATTTTATATATATTATTCACACTTGTTAGATATTAGTTATTTAAAATTATTTATTGTAATTGTTATACTTTCTCGTCCTGCCCTTCTCTGACTATTATAAAATAATCGCTCCAAGAACCTTTTATAATAATTATATGAATTTTTAACCTGTATTAACATATCGATTTATCCCTGAGACGGAGTCGACAATTGCTCGAAATCGATTTAATGTCAATTATTATTTATAAATGTGAATAAATCAATTCATTTCAACTGTGTGGATTAGAAATTTATTTCACATTGTACTTTAAGGTAGTAATTAAGCACGAGACTTCCTGAAAGAAGAAAAATATTAACGAAAGGTGAGATACTGGAGCAGCACGGAAAGTCATTAATCGATTGCTGACAGGAGTTAATCTGTTTAACTCCGGATTTTGTTAATCTCTTCCAGAAGTGTGAATTAAACAAAAATACCTTTCAGAATTTTAGAAATTTGATTAAAACAATGAACCAGAATTAATTCTAAATTATATACAACAAACAAACAAATTTTTTTTTCCAGAAAATTTTTTTTTAATAAAATTTTTTCTTTTATTTTGTAACTACAGTTTACAGGTTTGGTTACAAATTGGCGTCCAACTAGAGGGCTTAATAATTTAAGCCTGGCAGCGGTTATATAATAGAAAAAGAAGGAAAAATGCAAAGACGAGCTACTTCTAAGAGGGCGGCAGAGGCCGAAAAGGAAGTTGACATGGGGGATAAAGAGGCAACACCAGTGGAGGATCTAGAAGTGCTAGTAACTCCGGTAGAACATAAACAACCCGCACCACCAGAGGAACAACCCGAAGTACCCGCTCACACAGGGGACGTCCACATCCAAGACAAGGAAATAGAAAAGTCTATGACCACAGAAGAAAGCAAAATGGATAAGATAATGGAAATGTTCCTACAGTTGAATAAGAAAATGGATTCCACAAAGGAAGATTTGAATAAGAAAATGGATAACAACAACCAGTCCACTAAGGAAGATTTGAATGGAATAAACAAAAACATAGAGGAATTGAAGGAGGACAACCGATCCACAAAGGAAGAATTGGGCCGTAAGATAGAAAATACCAACAAGAGCATTGAGGAAACCAGCAAGGAGATGAAAAAGGACAATAGATCTTTGAGTCAGAAAATTGACGAAACTAACCAGAAAATGGAGAACAACAACCAACAATTAAAAGAAGAATTAAGAGAAAATAACAAAAAAATGGAAGGGACGATGGGGGAAAGGTTGGAAGAATTGAGAGAGGATAACCAACTGCTGAGAGAAGAACTAAGGGAAGTCAACCAAGAGAACATGAACAAGTTAGACGAGAGGATCGAGTTAGCGAAAGAAGAATTGAATAGAAAAATAACAGACACTAAGAAATCCATCGTCAAAAAGTTGGAACAAGAAGTAGTTGTTGTAAACCAGCAGATCAGGGAAGTGGACGAAAGATGTCGTCAGACGGAAGGTGAAGTACTGGAAGTCAGGGAGGTAATAAATAAAGAAATTGCCCAGGTCAAGGAACACCAGAAAACTAAACTGGAGGAAAACAAAAAATTAGCACAGGAAGAAATAAATAAAGTGCGAACACATGTCACCGAAAGATGCGACGGTATGGAAGCAGCTATGACTAACATCACGGGACAAGTGCGACAGAGTCAGGAAGAAATAGAGACAATCAGAAACCGGCCTACTGGCTACAATAATTTCCCCATGTCTGAAAATCGAGAATGGCTAAACTTCAGGCAATATAAGCGAAAGCCAATGGAGTTCTTGGCCCGCATTGAAGAATACATGGACAAGCATAGAGGAAACCGATGGGTCCAGAACCGGGAACTTCTAGACGAGTCTTTTCGGGAGATGAATGACCATTGGTGGATGGCCAACCGAAGCGACATCGAGAGCTACCAACAATTTAAAAGCCTCTTCAAGGCAAAGTATTGGTCGGAAACGACCCAAAACCTAATACAGGACAACATATGCCACGGCCATTATAAACCGCAAGTCGGTAGTTCCATGACGGCGTATTTCCTCGGCAAGGTATGTATGGCCAAACATTTAGAACCGGCCATACCTGAGGAATGCCTGATCAACAAACTCTCGTACCATTATGACGAGGAAGTGATTCGAGCGAGGAGAGGCAGCCAAATTAAAACAATTCAGGCCATGACCGAACTCCTCGAGAATTACGAAAACGAAGAGTACTACCGACAAAGCCGGAGACGAAACGATCGGCCCGAACCTATGACGTATCCGAATAACAACCAGGGTACGACCAACACCAACACGGGATACCAAGGAAGCCGGTCATACCCACCGACCAACAGCTTTAATAACACTAATAATAGTAATAATAATAACACGGTTCCACATCATACGAACCAAAATCGACCCAATAATGGTTATCAGGGTAACCGGAACCAATACCCTCCAAACCCTAATAGTCAGAGAAGCCCCAATTATGGTAACGATCGTTACTATAACAGTAACAATCGTGGTAGTCCACCTAATGGTAACCCCAATAATAATAGGTTTTCTCGACCACGAGTGAACTTCATTCGAGCAGAAGATGGTCGCCAACAGAGGTACTACAACCAGAGAAGAAACAGCTATCATGAGTATGTAGATACGCGGAGGAGCCGAGAACGAGATCAACCAAGGTACTATCCAGCGAGAAGGAGTACCAGTTTGGACGATACTGAACGGCTGACCAACAGCGAACGACCGGTAGATCACAGAACAGAGCGGCAGGGGCCCACTCTAGGCATCCCAAATGATGCATCCACAAGTGCGACACAACGGAACAATGATGTCGAGCCTTTAAACGGGAGGAGGCAGTAATAAATCGCCAGAACCCGTTACTCCTCCTAAACACTGGGTATTATTGTGACGATTTTAAAAAATATTTAAATCGCACAAATAAAAAATTTTCAATTTCTAACAAGTAAGAGTATTATCCACCCCTTACCTATACCCAGATTCCTGCATGAACTTTTTTTGTCCCGTACCAACACACAAAGAACGGTGTTAATTAACTAATAATAATAATTACGTTAATAATTTAAAATACGACTATAAATAAGGAAATTTCTAATTCGTAACAAAGTTAACAAAGTATAATTAACAATCTAATTAATAAATAATTAATACTAAATAAAAGAACGAACTATTTTCTCAGTGCGTAAATCCGCGCCAGCTTACTGACCCCTCGCCGCTAAACTATGCAGACAGTCGCTAGTAGAACTTCGACATGTAAAGATGTCAGTTTTGTGTTGTCCACATACACGTAGGTGTATGCCGTTAAAAACATATATCCAGATTGTGGCGATATTATTTTAAAAAAATGTAGCGTGTGAAGAATATAACAAAAATATATAATGTAGTGTGTGAAGAGTTATACAAAATAAAAGAAAGGAAAACTTAGCCGACACATCTCTTAATTAAAAAATAAAACTGTAAGTGGTAAGATATGTAACGTACCAGACTTTAGTACTGCAAAATAAGAACTATAATTAAGGTGTAAAATGTGAACTACAAACTCCAGAAGTGGAAAACTCAAACTACAACAGTATGAACTTCAAGTAAAAAATCCGATCGTCGAGACTACCAGATATAATCAACCCGATGTAGCTTCAAGAGGAACCACGTACTCCACCCTAGAAGACGACAGAAGATGACCATCATGGACCCAACAACCTCGTGTTAAATTCAGGTGATATCCAAATATAACATTTGTACAAATTTGCTTCAATAAGAGAAGTAACAAAAAAACGGTAAAGAACTTTTGATAATGTAAAGAATAACTTATAAGATTTGTAATTCCTGTAATGAAGTAGTAGTAACATCACGATATCTAAATGTAAGGTAATTCTATAGTTTACAACCAACATTATTCTTCAAATAATTTGGTTAAAGTTGTGATAAATTAAAACTTAACAAAGTTCAGTCCCGGATCCGAGGTACTTAAAACAATTTCTAGATGAATACTTTTGAGATAAAAGAAATAAGACATTTAATATTTTTACAGCATTAAAGCTGAATTTACTAGAGTAATTCTTTAAAGAAAAACAAAGTAAACCATGAGATTTGAATAATAATAAAGAGATGTTTTTGCTAACACCTAGCGAGTGAATAAATTTATGCAATCCTTGACTATTTCCTATGTATTAATGTGTTATAATTTGTTAGTAAGTAAGTTTTACTAACAACGGCAGCTAGTTTAATTAACTGGTAACGAATTGAGCTAGTTCCCGACTTTTGTGATGTCTTAGCAAGGGAGACATCACAAAATTGCGCCACTCTGCTGATTTATATAAAAGGTTTGTAAGCATCGCGACGCCTACAAAATTGCATCACTGCTCTTTGTAAAAATAATAATAATTGTGTAGTGTGTTGTTGTAATAATTATATTGTATATTGTTAAAATTCTGTAACAATAACTTTGACAAACATAAATTTATTCACTCTGAAATTAAAAAAAATGAGTAAAATTTTAATTAAGTTATAATACTATTAGTATCGCGACTTTGCCGTAATAAACAAGTCATCGCTGGTAAATATTCCATTCTAAACCTGTCGGTATGAACCAGCCTGTTCATGTTAAATACGTGTTGAGGAATGTAAACTCTCCCCTTTGTATGCACGCTTCTCATTCAAAACCTCCCCTCGCTAACCTAACAAACAATCCTAGACACGAGTCTTTCCTGTTCTGAATTGTCCTACCTGTGTTACCACCCTATGCAAACAATGCGACTCCCCAAAACAGCTGACCCTTTGTGCTATTGTTAAAGCAATGAACCTTCTGTATATGAAATTTCTCTCTACTATACAATGGTATTAGCGTTTTGTTTAGACTAATTATATATGACAGTACAGAAAATTGAATTGTTGTGAGATAAGTTTATTCTGATTAATTAATATAAGATTCTATATGTAATAAGATATATATATATATATATATATGTTTAAATGAATTCACATTTTATAAGTGTTTAAAATAGATGACATAAGATTTGTCGTACGTAATAAGTCGTGTATTTAAAGTTGTTATTAACAAAAATGGCTCAATTTAACCCCGACTTGTTGTTGAAAGACGAACTAAGCTATGAAGCATTATTGCGTGGTCTTCCATACTCAGATGTAACTGTCGCGGAACTTCGCAAAACGTTACGTGAAAATAAACCGGACAAACCCTCATTATTAAATCGTTTAAGTGTTTTAGATTTTGAAAGTGAAAAGGAAACATGCTATCACAAGTATACAGAACTAAATTCGATCGCACAAACCCTGCGTGATGAAAAATCCCCCGCAGTAATTTTACACACCACCCAAAGAATCGAACATCTGACCCGCCGTATCACCAATTTGTTGAATTGGCCCGGTGATAAAGTTCCCCCACAGGATGTACAAAAATTCGCCGAGGAAGCATTACAACAATTACCCGAGATAATGCGCGAATTACGTCGAAGGTCCGAATCGTTTAGATTAGAAGAGATTGAAGAAGCAATGACGAAACTAAATAGTTCCCCTACCCAATCCCCGACTCAAGAACAGAAAACCGGTACTGCAAAATTTCAGCTTCTGCAGGAATCCAATATAGATCCATTTAAAGAAAGGTTAACTGATAGACAAGTAAATATCCAACCCGTAAACGTTACGTTACTCTCTAATGAACTAGAAAATATGACCCGTACCTACGATTTACCTCCTCACTTGCGGACGAATCAATCTGCGGAAAAACCTAGAATGATGACTCAAGTAAATCTAACTACCGAGCTCTATGGAAAAATAACCCACCCTGTAGAACGTACTTTGTCTGACATACCAATCACTGATGGGCTGAATATTACAAAGCTCCTTGATTTTCTCAAGCACATTTTACAATTAAAGGACCTGCAACAACTAAGAGATGACCAGATTTTACAAGTAATTTTACCTAAATGTAGGTCTCCTTTAAAGGATCGTGTGTTAGAATCCCTAAGGTATAATCACCCAATAGAAGAACTTCATACCACCCTAATAAGACATTTCATTCCCACCGGTATCTACGAAGAATTGAAGCGGAATCTAGTACTTTGTGTACAAGGAGCAAACGAGAGATTAGCTCACTATATATCTGAAATAAGAGAATCTGCCTTATTGCTGCAAGTCAAATGGAGTGAACAACAGTTAGTTGACAATATCTTAGTCGGACTATCCCCCGAGGAGCGATCTCGCCTAGCACTCATGAAGCGACCAACCACCTTCACCGAACTAGAACTATGTTGTATACATTCGTCCAACGTCTGGTATTCTGATCAGAACAGACGCGTTTCTATGTCCCAGACTCAACGCAGAGATTCATTCCGAACTCTACCAATTGGAACAGATACCCGAACCTACCGCGATAAGCGATTCGTAAGTACATATAAAACCCAAAGCTACCCCCATATTTCATACTCTAGATCAAAACTCCGACAACCTACGAGCGAAGTAAATGAGGAAAGAAGATGTTATAACTGTGGAAAGGCCGGACACATTAGCAAGGTATGTAAACAAAAGCGCTACCAACAGAAAACCGACCAATCAAAAAACATGTGAAGCTGGAAGAACAAAAATCCTACGTCTTCCGCAGCAACAGAAGGAAAGGTAAAAACAATAATAATCATAGAGTAAAAATAAATAAAAATAAACGCATAGACCCTTACCTAACAAGATTTATTGAGAAGTGCAACTCTATTGGTGCATGTAAAACAAGTATCTGCCAACTACCCTACGTACAGATAGACCTTGGAGCAACGAATACCCTTGGTTTAATTGATTCCGGATCTACCCGTAGTATAATTAGTGAACAGTTAGCCACCGTATTAGCTAATCATAATCTGAGTAAACGTAGCCAAAACGTGAACATAAAGTGTGCCACCGCAAATAAACAAAACCTAAAGATATCGCGCAGTATTACGGTGAAATTAAAAATAAAGAATTTTACTTGGTATATTCCCCTGCTAGTAGCTGAAGTGTTAGGACAAAACTTAATACTAGGCGCTGATTTCATAAGTAAAACTGGATTAATCCTTGATATGTATGCAAAACAATATTTCTTCAGATTTGATCGTACTCGAAAATATCAGTTCGACTCCGAGTCAAGTAACGACGTTAATTGTGAAACCTCAACTATTCAATCAGAGGATAAAGAGTCTACTCTGAGTCATTTAAAAGGAAATGAGCGACTAAGAATTCAAAAGTTAATAAGGGAATTTTCTACAGTACTTACTCCCAAGTTAGGATTAACCCATTTAATCGAGTATAAAATAAATCTTAGTGACAACAAGGTAATACGACTTCATCCATACAAATTATCACCGCCCAAGATGGAAATAATGAGAAACCACGTTAACAAACTCCTTGATCAGCACGTCATTGAACCGTCAACTTCTTCATACTCATCACCTGCATTCCTAGTACCAAAAGGAACTGACAAACATAGACTAGTCGTGGATTATAGACAGCTAAATAAGAGTATAGAATTTGAATCGATACCACTGCCCGACATTCACAGCGCATTTCACTATTTTACAAAAGCGAAAATCTTCACCATAATGGATCTCAACCAAGCATTCCATCAAATCCCACTAGCTGAGGAATCAAAACATTTAACTGCTTTTGCTGTCCCATTTAATCTATATCAATTTACTAGAGTACCATTCGGTATATCACAAGGAAGTTCAGTATGTAGCAGACTGTTAGAAAAAATTTTTCATGATGTTAAATTTAAATTTGTATATCACTATCTTGATGATATAGTAGTATATAGTGAGTCAATGGATCAACATTGATCACCTGCATGAAGTATTATCCAGGTTAAAGAAAGCTGGACTAACGGTAAACCCGAGTAAAGTTAATTTCGCAGTAAATCAATTCTCCTTCTTAGGTCACATAGTATCTGCCGAAGGTAAGGTTAGCATCGATCCCGAACGTACACGCGCAATCCGAGAATTCTTACCACCGAGAGACGCCAAAGGTATAGCTCGATTTTTAGGTATGATTAATTATTTTCATAAGTACATACCCCACTTAGCGGATATAGCAGCCCCATTGAATGCTTTAAGAAAGAAAGGAGTGAAATTCGAGTGGACTACTTAACACCAAGAAGCGTTTGAAACACTTAAAGAAAGCATCATATCCCCACCGGTATTGCAGTTAGCAGATTTCAGTAAACCATTTGTCGTACAGACCGACAGTTCAAGTGTAGCATTAGGAGCCGTAATATACCAGGAAATAAATAATACTAGACTCCCGATCAGCTATGCATCCCGTACATTGACCGACCAAGAAAGGAAGTTCTCAGCCTACGAACTTGAATGTTTAGCCGTAGTATTCGCCTTTGACAAATTCAAACCATTTTTGGAACATAAAGAATTTCTACTAGAAACCGACAATCAAGCTTTGTCATGGTTATTGAACCACCCAAAACAGTTAGGTCGTATCGGAAGATGGGTGTTAAGATTGAATTGCTACAAGTTCAAAGTACAACATATTCGTGGTACTCAAAATGTAGTAGCCGATACTCTATCCCGCATGTTCCAACTACCCAATACTAGATCTGGCGAAGAAAATGTTGAAACCACTACCGTTAATACGCTAATTACTAACTTTCCCCTTGCATTTAAAGATATAGCATATCACCAACAACAAGATCCGAAATTGTGCAAAATAATCGAACAAATAGAGAAAGGAAATTATTCTGACAAATATACCTTGAGTAAACGTGTACTTTGTTTTAAAAAGGCAAACAGAAAATTACTGAGAATAATCGCCCCGGAAATAATCAAACCCATGCTAATGGATTATTACCATTCATCGACCATTGGAGCTCATATGGGAATTAGGAAAACTATACATCGTATTCGCAAGGAATACCATTGGGAAAACATGAACAGTGAAATAAAAAGGTTCGTGAAAGAATGCGAAATCTGTGCCCTGAGCAAGCCAGCAAGAATCAGCCAAGTCGGAAAATTAATCTCCGAAATACCTACCACTCCCTTCTCGAAGATATACATAGACTATTCTGGACCTTATCCCTGTTCTAAATCCGGAAATACGATGCTATTAATTTGTGTAGACTCTTTCACTAAATTCGTGTGGATGTATCCTATGAGACGTGCATTAGCATCTACAACAACAAAAATTCTACAAGAAAGACTATTTAAAGATTATGGTACACCCTTACATCTGATATCTGATAATGGACCTCAGTTTAAATCGAAAGAATTTAATGACATGTGTTTTAAATTAGGGATAAATCATATTACAGTGACCGAGTACAGACCGCAAGGAAACGTAGCAGAAAGATACTTGCGTAACTTAAAATCAGCATTAATATCTTATCACGCTAAAGACCAGACAACCTGGGATCAAAATATATCATGGATACAATTTGCGTTCAACTCAGCGTATCATGAAGGACATAAATCAACACCATTTGATTTACTGTACAAGTATAAACCCAACCATCCTTTAACCACGAAGTGGAAAATCCATGAGTTATTGCCCCGCGACATAAATGGGAATAACATACGAAAAATATGGAACGAAGCTCGTGCAAATTTGAGAGCGAATTTACAAAAATCAAGGAAGTATCATGAGCAGAATAATAGGCAAATAGAGTATAAAGTAGGTGATTTAGTAATGTATAAAACTCATCCTATGAGTAAAGCCGATGATAGGACCACTTCGAAACTATCATACCGATGGTGTGGCCCCTACCAAATTCATAAGTTCATCACCCCCGTTACTGTAGCTCTGTATGAACCCAATACAGAAAATTACGTTCGCAGAAGCCATCTGTCTCAAATAAAAAAATGTTTTTCGTGTCAAAATATAGATGAACGACTACGAGAAAGATAGAAAACAAAGAATACTATTTAAGTATTGAGAATAAAATATGTTGTATATACTTATACCGAAATACGATAAGATTTTGCAACATCCTATACCGTAAGTGAGTATAAACTCAAACCCCTCGTACGAATACTAGCGAGGCCTGATCAACCTTAGCTAATGTCCTGCAAGAATGATATAATAAATGAGAAGTCAGATGACGATGACGATGAAGATGACGAGAGAGAGAAAGAAAGAAAAAATAATCCCTAGTGCAGTAAACTAAAAGTAATTCGATTGTTATTACAATACGTGATTATTATTAGTAACATACTCATGAGTAGAACTCCGTAAAACGAGTGATGAATTCAAGAAAAAACCGGTAGTAGATGTAAGATTTAAAATAAGGTAGATTTATGTTTTGTTTATTTTATGTGTAGTTTATGTATTAGAATTTAAATATTTTGTGTAAGTGTAAGATAATCAATTGATGAATAGAAATAATCTGAGAGAGAGAAATTTCAGTATGAAGTTCTGTGTCCAAATATAATTGTGTTTATTAGATTTCTATTATTACCCCACCACCCTGTTTTCATCGTTAGGTGCAGGAGGAAGTGACGATTTTAAAAAATATTTAAATCGCACAAATAAAAAATTTTCAATTTCTAACAAGTAAGAGTATTTATTCACCCATTACCTATACCCAGATTCCTGCATCAACTTGAAATTGTCCCGTACCAACACGCAAAGAATGGTGTTAATTAACTAATAATAATAATTACGTTAATAATTTAAAATACGACTATAAATAAGGAAATTTCTAATTCGTAACAAATTAACATAAAGTATAATTAACAATCTAATTAATAAATAATTAATACTAAATAAAAGAACGAACTATTTTCTCAGTGCGTAAATCCGCACCAGCTTACTGACCCCTCGCCGCTAAACTATGCAGACAGTCGCTAGTAGAACTTCGACATGTAAAGATGTCAGTTTTGTGTTGTCCACATACACGTAGGTGTATGCCGTTAAAAACATATATCCAGATTGTGGCGATATTATTTTAAAAAAATGTAGCGTGTGAAGAATATAACAAAAATATATAATGTAGTGTGTGAAGAGTTATACAAAATAAAAGAAAGGAAAACTTAGCCGACACATCTCTTAATTAAAAAATAAACTAAGTGGTAAGATATGTAACGTACCAGACTTTAGTACTGCAAAATAAGAACTATAATTAAGGTGTAAAATGTGAACTACAAACTCCAGAAGTGGAAAACTCAAACTACAACAGTATGAACTTCAAGTAAAAAATCCGATTGTCGAGACTACCAGATATACTCAACCCGATGTAGCTTCAAGAGGAACCACGTACTCCACCCTAGAAGACGACAGAAGATGACCATCATGGACCCAACAACAACCTCATGTTAAATTCAGGTGATATCCAAATATAACATTTGTACAAATTTGCTTCAATAAGAGAAGTAACAAAAGAACAGTAAAGAACTTTTGATAATGTAAAGAATAACTTATAAGATTTGTAATTCCTGTAATGAAGTAGTAGTAACATCACGATATCTAAATGTAAGGTAATTCTATAGTTTACAACCAACATTATTCTTCAAATAATTTGGTTAAAGTTGTGATAAATTAAAACTTAACAAAGTTCAGTCCCAGATCCGAGGTACTTAAAACAATTTCTAGATGAATACTTTTGAGATAACAGAAATAAGACATTTAATATTTTTACAGCATTAAAAGCTGAATTTACTAGAGTAATTCTTTAAAGAAAAACAAAGTAAACCATGAGATTTGAATAATAATAAAGAGATGTTTTTGCTAACACCTAGCGAGTGAATAAATTTATGCAATCCTTGACTATTTCCTATGTATTCATGTGTTATAATTTGTTAGTAAGTAAGTTTTACTAACAACGGCAGCTAGTTTAATTAACTGGTAACGAATTGAGCTAGTTCCCGACTTTTGTGATGTCTTAGCAAGGGAGACGTCACATTATAATAATGAGTTGACTAAAAAGTATAAACATAATCGTATCACTATAATAGGGTGTAACTACCTGAAGAACATCCGACATGAATTATTGGAAGAGGACGATAATAGTCCCGCCAAGAACACTAATAATGAGATCATACATGTAAACGCGGAGGTAGAAGGAATCCCCGCTAATTTGATGATCGATACTGGTTCCAACGTATCCATTATAAGTACAACTGAGTTGGAGAGAATACAGAGAGAGTGCGGAAGAACTTTACCGAAGTTGCCATTAAACAATATTATTTTGTTAGGTGCAACCGGCTGACAAAATAAGACAATACGAAGGCAAGTCTCCGCCAGTATGATGAGCTGCGGTATAGCTATAGAAATGGAATTCTTGGTGGCGAGCGGGCTGCCGTTTAATATATTGGTCGGGTGTGATGTGCTAAGGCGGAATTCCGCCATAATTGATTTGCGAACCGAGAAATTGTCTCTATTTACAAATGGACACACTTGGACGGCTAACTTGGTTGGTAGTGACCAAGTAATTCCGGATAATATCCACCAACAGATTCGTAAGATCAATTATATACATCCCACATCTATTATTGAACAGAAGGTAGACGATAACTCAAATGAAGACTTATGGTCCCAAAAAATCCAGGAGATCAGGGATTTCCGGAGCGGTATAACCGGAGAGAAATTACAACTATACCAAGCGAATAAATTAATTGAAATATACGAAAAATATAAATCAGTCTTTTCTGACGAGCCCGGTAAAGTAAAAAACTTCCAGTGTACTCTACAGTTCCGAGACACAATGGACTTTAACCGGAAGTCTTACCCCATCGCGCAATCACGAAAGGAAGCAGTAAGAGCTGAAATAAAAAAGATGATTAACCGTGACATAATAGAGAGTAGCCAAACCCCATACACAAGTCCTATCGTGGCTATTCCTAAGAAAAACGGACAAGTCCGTTTGTGCCTACATGCGCGGGAGATTAATAAGATTATTAATGACAGGACTTCGCCCGGTGAGATAGAAGAGATTTTGAAACGGTGCCACGGTACCAAGTACTTAGTACCTGGGACATGGTGTGCGGGTACTGGCAGGTGGAATTACATCCACAGAGTCGCCAGTATCTGGCCTTTATATTTGAAGGGTAGAACTACCAGTTTAAGAGGTTGCCCTTCGGACTGGTAAATTCAGTCGCAGTCTTTGTACACTGCATGGACCAGATACTTGGCCAAGAAGCACTACAGTTCACCACCGTGTACGTTGATGACTTGCTAGTGTCCTCAGAAACTTGGGAGGACACTGCTACCGTGTGGAACACGTATTAAGAAAATTAGCTGCGAATAACATCACGCTAAAGCTAGAGAAATCTCACTTTATCGCCAAGGAAATTCAATTCTTGGGATTTATATTGAACGACCAGGGAATCTCACCGTCGGCTGAAAAAGTAGAAGCGATTCAAAACTTTCCCACACCTAAGAATCGAAGGCAATTACAGTCATTCCTGGGACTCTGTAATTACTACCGCAAGTTCCAGGAAAAGTATTCTGAATTGACCGCCAGATTTCAGCCGCAACTGTCATCCAAGAATAAATGGATATGGGGTACAGAACAGAATAAGACATTAACACTAATTAAACAGAAATTTCTGGAACCTATAATACTTCGCCATCCGGATTTCAGCAAACCGTTCTACTTGAATTGCGATGCCAGTGACATCAGCCTCGGCACAACGTTGTATCAAGAAGATGAGGAGGGCGAACATCTCGTGATCTGCTTTGCCAGTAGAGCATTAAATCAGTGCGAGAAGAATTATCACGTCACCGAAAAGGAATTGTTAAGTGTAGTGTTCGCGTGTGGAAAATTCCGCACATACATCCTTGGTTACCCCGTTACCGTCCGGACAGACCATAAGTCCATATCGTTCTTAAGGAGATGTAAACTAAGTCACGGAAGGTTGACACGGTGGATACTATTACTACAAGAGTATGGCCTTAAGTGGGAGTACATCCCCGGAAAGAAGAATGTCGTCGCGGACGTGTTGTCTGGAATAGACATTAATAAACAAACGTTCGAGGGGGAAAAGGAAAGTATACTTAAGGTATACCACATTCTGAGTAACAGCGCTGATCTACAATCAATATTGGAAAACCTGAGCACACCAACAAGCAGACCCGAAGTTACAATCCATTAAAACAAGATTGGAAGCAGGGGACGAGACTATCGCCCAATATTATAAATTACACAACGGGATACTGTTTTTACAACCATCTTTAAAGAAGGAAGAATGGAAAGTTGTTATTCCAACCCATATCGAAAAGGAGATAGTGAATAACTATCATGTTCGATATGGGCGCCATAAAGGTGATAAAGGCCCTGGAAGAGAGCTGTCACATTAAGGATATTAATCGGAAGGTCCGAAAATACATAAAGAGTTGCCGCATTTGCCAACTCGTGAAGTCCAATAACGAGAAAAAGGAAGGGCAAATGATTCCTATAACATCTCAAGCGAAGCTAGAAAAAGTATTTCTGGACATCTGCGGGTCATTTCCCCGCAGTGGGGGCCGTCACAGATACAAGTATCTAGTCATCGTGATGGACCATTTTACGAAATTCATCAAGCTATACCCAGCGAATCGAGCGACTACAAATAAAATTCTCGATATCTTAACCAACCAGTACTTCCCAAACGTCGGAAAACCAGTTTCGATCATCACCGACCACGGAACCCAGTTCAAGGGGAAAAAATGGCGGGATACACTACTGTCGATGGGGGTTCATACCTATAAAACCTCGGTATACCACCCGAGCAGTAACCCGGCAGAAAGAGTATTGCGAGAGGTGGGGCGCATATTACGGACGTATTGCCACGATCAACAGAGGAGGTGGCAAGAATATCTAGAGGCCACAGAAGAATTCCTCAACCTGGCATACCACCCAGCCATAGGAATTACCCCATACTCCGCCATGTACGAAAGACAACCCCCAAGGGAGATCGAAGAAATATTGGAGTTCCCGAGAGAAAATAAATATATTTTTAATAAAATTAAATTTTATAATAAGGTGGCCGAAGACCAGGAGAAACGGCGGATTAAATATAATAAAGGGATGGGTAAGATAATTACCTATACCATTGGTGAGAAGGTTTTATTAAAAAATAGGGAGTTACCCAGTTCACTAGAAGGGATAACTAAGAAATTATTACTTTTATACACTGGACCATATATAATCTCCAAAAACAATAATAATAACACTTATGAAATTAAGGAGATGGGTTCCAGTAAAATTAAGGGTGTCTATAACCAGGCATCCATGAAGAAATATCATGAATGAACCATCAAAATTCAGAAACAATGTAAGAACAACTTACAAACCAATTATTTGAAAAAAAAAAACTGGTGAAAATAAAAAGAAGAAACATTTTGGAAAGAATATAATAGAAGAGAATTTTTGAATATAATGAAAATTCAAAAATAATGTAAGATCAACTTACTACCAAAGATTTGTGAAGGAAATATTTTGGAAATATTATAGAAGGAATAGAATTTTTGAATCATAAAAATTCAAAACAATGTAAGAAAATCTTACAAACAAATTATTAGAAAAAACTATGGTGAAATAAAAAGAAGAGAACTCATACCATATTTATGGTAATAATACAATATATTTACCATATTTAAAGAAAATCTTAATGAGATAAATAAAAGAAACAGAATTTAGAATTAAACCAAGTAATTCTGAAAGAGTAAGATAATGTCTAATTTCAATAAATATAAAGTGTAAAAAACCTTCAATAAAATGATACAAAAGGGAATAAAAATCAGTGATACGATTTGATTGATTAAATATAATTAAATACAGAAACTTAAGTGGAAATATA
The DNA here is from genome assembly GCA_034769895.1 of Magicicada septendecula. NCBI lineage: Eukaryota > Metazoa > Arthropoda > Insecta > Hemiptera > Cicadidae > Magicicada > Magicicada septendecula. The sequence goes on along the minus strand of CM068367.1, from coordinate 749,747,549 downwards.
AAATAATAAAACTTTGAAGTGGTATAAGGAGAAATGATGACCTCATTATCAAACTAATTAAAACATTCATTCGAAAGAATAATAACCAAGAGAGGAGTAATTTGAGAATAAAATCAAAGATATGATGTAATTAAACAAATTAATATGAAATGATTATGAATTAAATGTCAATTGTAATAACGACAGTTATAAGAAAGTTCTAGAATATAGAACAAGTGGAACTAATAAAAACAGAGTAACGAACCAAAAATGTCATAAAAATATGCTACTATAAACCAAAGCAGATTGTAATAAAAAACCAGAAAGGAATAAAGCATTAATAACCAAAAACTTTATATTATAAGAAAAATTGAAAATTGTACTAATAGAAGAGCTTCCTACCATGATATCAAATGAATTAACCATCAAGTTAAATAGTCAGAAGAACAACTGAGATAGGAATATTAAAATCTCTGAGCAATATAATAAGTAAAGTATCCAAAGATATTTTTTAAATAGTCACAAAAGTGTACTATTCTGATATAATTTTTTAATCTGTCTGTAGATAATTCCAGCAGTATTAATATGTTTTTTGAGCAGAGATAATTTGCCTCTGTACTCAAATAAGAAGTGAAGTATTGGACAGCAGAGGAAGTAGCGTACAGTGCCTCTCTGAACTGAACCAGCTCACAAATTAGGGAAAGATAGGGAGGAAATATCCCAAGGAGAAAATACTAAGAAGAAATATGAAAATAAAATAATAAATATGAAACTCAGATGACTATTACTATCAAGGAAGATCAAGTGAGAATGAGAAAGATATAAGCTCAAATATGTATAAGAAAATTTTTAGAATTGGAAGGAAGTCAAGAATAATAAAAAACTATAATAATTATCATAAGCAATTGTTTCAGACAAAGCAAGCATAGTCTGAAAAAAATCACTTCTGGAGAAGGGCATTCTGTAGCATGACAGATATTCCACCAATAATTAATTCATTTAAGATCATAAAAAATAATTAAATTACATATACTCAAAGAATGTCAAATGAAATTCCATTAAACTTCAAAGGAAAACACCACAATAAAAGAAAAACCATAATTAAATAATAAAAAATACAACCATAAAAGTCAAAGAAAGAATTAAAGAAAACTCGTATTAAACAATCAGGAGATTACCCAGGAGGTTAGGAGCAGGAGATAAACAAGATACCTCAAAACAATAAAAAAGAATAAGATTAGGAGTGGGTGATAAACAAAATACCCCAAACACAAGAAGAAAGAAGAGTAAAGTTTATTATCAGGAGATAAACAAGATACCCTGAAACCAGGAAAGAAGAGTAAAGTCAGTATCAAAAAATAAAGAAGATACTCCGAACCAACCATCAGACAAGATAACACTGAGTACCTTGGTTTACCCAAGAGTAAACACAAGAAGGAAGACGAGAAGAAAGGAAGAAATAGGATGGAAGAAACACCATAAAAAACCTATTATTAACTACCATAAACCCCAAACCAATTGATACAATTAAAGAAAGTATAACATCCCAAAACCTTATAAAATTGTAATTATTAATAAACAAAAGTGTTGTGTAGTATGATAAGAGGTGCACCAACTAAAGTTATTATGTGATAAAAAATAAATCTTCACAGTCCATGATGACAAAAGGTCTGGTCTGAGAATAATAAGACTAGATATAAGTCTGAACCACCAGTGAAAGTGTACTAGTGTAAGTGTTTTGAAATGTAATAAACTTCAAGTTGTAGTGTTACTATAACTTAAACTATATTCTATACAACAACTTTTATATTTGATAATTAACAAATAATGAAATACTAAAATGGAAGGTATTTCCAATATTTCATTATTTTAGGTCACTTTGTTATCTCAAGACATTCATAGGAATGACAATAACTAAAGTATGGGTGAAAATGTTTACTATATAAGGGGATGTTAAATAATAGTTGTAAAATCAGCAAGGACTGGTAATAGTTTAAGTGTTAATAGGATTAAGACGTTTAAATGGCTAATATTGCTCAAAGCCATGAACTCCATATTTTAAAAGAGTTCTTATACAATAAGGTTTATATGTTTAGAATAAGTTGTATTAGTTCTATCACAGCATACATCCAAATTAAAATGTTTCGTTATGGATGCTGTATTAATTAACAAATGAGTTAAATGTATGTTTAAAACAGTTTCAGCAAACATGTTCAACTTTATAGAATGCTGACTGATGTCAATTATTATTTTATAACAGTAGCATGAATTAGACGCTACACATCTCAATAAGTTTGTAAACAATTTTATTTTATGTTGTGTTAACTATTAAGAGTCAGAGGAGGAGTAGAATTAAATTTATTTGAAAAAACCATACATGTAAAATACTAAACTCTAGGCCAAATAATGAATTCATAAAAATCAATATAAACCAGTTAATTCACCAATGAATCATGTAAACTGACAAGATTTAGGTAAGGTAGGTCAATTAACAACTACTGTAAATGAACCTATGAGTTAAAAGAGTAATATAGAAAAATACCTTAAATTATTAAAAATTTCTGAAATGTATAAAATAACTATTTTTAAAGAGGAATGTTAAATTCAGAAATTATCACTAAAAAACAGTTCAAATGTTAAATGTATAAGTAATTAAGGAAAGGAAAGGAAAGGATTTGTGACCATTTGAAATTTATTATAATTAAATTAATAACACTTAAAATGGCAGTAAAAGTGTGGAAGGGCGGAAACAGAGTTTTGGGCCTAGATTTCCAAAAAGACAGAAATTTGGTAATTTTAACAAAAATCTCAACAAATATGGACTATGACATATCAAATTAAACAGAATGAGATAAATAAACCAATTATATGGTTAATAATTAATGAAAGCGAATAATAAACTAAAATTATTCCATATATAATGTATTTTGGAATTATGTACATGGGAAGTGACAATTATTTTAACAATACTTTTCCAATATTAACTTGGCAAGATTTTTACTAAAGTGGAGGAAGTTAGTTAGTTCTTTGTTAACGTTCAAACTGAACAGTCTATGCGGAATTTCGTTCTTTAAAACGGTATAATGAAGTGCTAAGGTTAAGGCCTACAATCCGTGAGAAACGAGAGTTACTTAATTAAACACTTTTCAAATCAAAACGTATAAAAAACTCCACGACAACAGTGAAAACTAACACCACACTACATAATACAAGTGTATTAAAACATCAAAACTACATTTTATTAATAATTCAAGCTACCACAAATTAACAATTCTTCGTAACGAACAGACATAAGTGAACACCTCTAATAGGAAATAATTAACACCAGTGGACACTGAACACTCATCCAGACTACCCCAAACAACATACTAGACAGTTTACACAATTTCGGGGATCTTTAAAACAATTATAAAGTGAATTTTATTGTGAGATTTTCTTGCGACGAATATTGCGAATAACCTCTTCAATTCAACTCGCGGCCATGATGGAAAAATGATGCACTGCCACCAACGTTGACTGACGTCATAGCCTACAGCATTGGTTCGAAACTCAACTATATTAAACATTTTATATATATTATTCACACTTGTTAGATATTAGTTATTTAAAATTATTTATTGTAAATGTTATACTTTCTCGTCCTGCCCTTCTCTGACTATTATAAAATAATCGCTCCAAGAACCTTTTATAATAATTATATGAATTTTTAACCTGTATTAACATATCGATTTATCCCTGAGACGGAGTCGACAATTGCTCGAAATCGATTTAATGTCGATTATTATTTATAAATGTGAATACATCAATTCATTTCAACTGTGTGGATTAGAAATTTATTTCACATTGTACTTTAAGGTATTAATTAAGCACGAGACTTCCTGAAAGAAGAAAAATATTAACGAAAGGTGAGATACTGGAGCAGCACGGAAAGTCGTTAATCGATTGCTGACAGGAGTTAATCTGTTTAACTCTGGATTTTGTTAATCTCTTCCAGAAGTGCGAATTAAACAAAAAATACCTTTCAGAATTTTAGAAATTTGATTAAAACAATGAACCAGAATTAATTCTAAATTATATACAACAAACAAACATAAATTTTTTTCCAGAAAATTTTTTTTTTAATAAAATTTTTTCTTTCTTTTATTTTGTAACTACAGTTTACAGGTTTGGTTACAAATTGGCGTCCAACTAGAGGGCTTAATAATTTAAGCCTGGCAGCGGTTATATAATAGAAAAAGAAGGAAAACTGCAAAGACGAGGTACTTCTAAGAAGAGGGCGGCAGAGGCCGAAAAGGAAGTTGACATGGGGGATAAAGAGGCAACACCAGTGGAGGATCTAGAAGTGCTAGTAACTCCGGTAGAACATAAACAACCCGCACCACCAAAGGAACAACCCGAAGTACCCACTCACACAGGGGACGTCCACATCCAAGACAAGGAAATAGAAAAGTCTATGACCACAGAAGAAAGCAAAATGGATAAGATAATGGAAATGTTCCTACAGTTGAATAAGAAAATGGATTCCACAAAGGAAGATTTGAATAAGAAAATGGATAACAACAACCAGTCCACTAAGGAAGATTTGAATGGAATAAACAAAAACATAGAGGAATTGAAGGAGGACAACCGATCCACAAAGGAAGAATTGGGCCGTAAGATAGAAAATACCAACAAGAGCATTGAGGAAACCAGCAAGGAGATGAAAAAGGACAATAGATCTTTGAGTCAGAAAATTGATGAAACTAACCAGAAAATGGAGAACAACAACCAACAATTAAAAGAAGAATTAAGAGAAAATAACAAGAAAATGGAAGAGACGATGGGGGAAAGGTTGGAAGAATTGAGAGAGGATAACCAACTGCTGAGAGAAGAACTAAGGGAAGTCAACCAAGAAAACATGAACAAGTTAGACGAGAGGATCGAGTTAGCGAAAGAAGAATTGAATAGAAAAATAACAGACACTAAGAAATCCATCGTCAAAAAGTTGGAACAAGAAGTAGTTGTTGTAAACCAGCAGATCAGGGAAGTGGACGAAAGATGTCGTCAGACGGAAGGTGAAGTACTGGAAGTCAGGGAGGTAATAAATAAAGAAATTGCCCAGGTCAAGGAACACCAGAAAACTAAACTGGATGAAAACAAAACATTAGCACAGGAAGAAATAAATAAAGTGCGAACACATGTCACCGAAAGATGCGACGGTATGGAAGCAGCTATGACTAACATCACGGGACAAGTGCGACAGAGTCAGGAAGAAATAGAGACAATCAGAAACCGGCCGACTGGCTACAATAATTTCCCCATGTCTGAAAATCGAGAATGGCTAAACTTCAGGCAATATAAGCGAAAGCCAATGGAGTTCTTGGCCCGCATTGAAGAATACATGGACAAGCATAGATTTATCCCTGAGACGGAGTCGACAATTGCTCGAAATCGATTTAATGTCGATTATTATTTATAAATGTGAATAAATCAATTCATTTCAACTGTGTGGATTAGAAATTTATTTCACATTGTACTTTAAGGTATTAATTAAGCACGAGACTTCCTGGAAGAAGAAAAATATTAACGAAGGGTGAGATACTGGAGCAGCACGGAAAGTCGTTAATCGATTGCTGACAGGAGTTAATCTGTTTAACTCCGGATTTTGTTAATCTCTTCCAGAAGTGCGAATTAAACAAAAAATACCTTTCAGAATTTTAGAAATTTGATTAAAACAATGAACCAGAATTAATTCTAAATTATATACAACAAACAAACATACATTTTTTTTTCAGACAATTTTTTTTTATAAAAATTTTTTCTTTCTTTTATTTTGTAACTACAGTTTACAGGTTTGGTTACAATATATATATATATATATATATATATATATATATATATATATAAGAGTAATATCTATAATTATAAATGGCAGTCGAAAAAGAAATTGACTTGCGTCTGACCGACTCTGGCATTATGAGCGACTCGGGGGTAAACTCTACCCCAGTGTCTACTATTAGTAATAAATCGAGTGATGAGATATTGAAATTGTTACAAGTGGTAGTGAAAGAACAAACCAATATGCTATTAGAACAACAACATTTTTAAAGTAAGCAAATAATTAGTAACTTAAGAGGGTGTGGCTAAGGAATTAAGGGGTGAAATAAAAGATTTAAGTGATTCACAAAAAGAATTGAATAGTTCACAAAAACAATTTGATAAGCGTTTAAATGATATAAGTGATTCACAAAAACAATTTGATACACAAATGAGTGCTAATGATGAGCTATTAGACAGTCCTACTAGTACAATAAATAAACGGCTGTTAGATAATCTAAGTGAACAGGTAGGTAAACCAATTAATGAGTTTAAGGAACATATAGACACCAGATTTGATAAATGTAATGAGAACAAAGACATTAAACTAGACCAGGTTATGGATACTGAGGTAGGTGATTTTGGTAGTGAAAGTAATAATGATAACAACATGCCACATAATGGTAATAATTTTTGAGTGGAAATGTGATAGTATCAGAGAAATGTATATTGAATATTAGTAATGATGAAATTTTAGTGGGAGTAGAAAGTAATTGTGAAGTAGCAGTTGATGAGTTTGAAAGAGTGAGGTGCAAAGAGCAAATTTTCCCGTGGTTTAAGTGGAGTAAGGGCTCCACATGTGGTTATTGAGGACAAAAGGTCCTCCAGAGGTTATGTGGGAGACATGGTGTCTCATAATGGTCCACTAGGTGTTTTTTGTGGTTTACCTGGTAAAGCCAGGATATGTATTAGTGAGTTTTTTGTGCCCTTTGTAAGGAGTGAGGTAGTTCAGGGGGATTGGAGTAGGTTCTATGGTGAGTGGCAGAAAAGTGTTGAGGTTAAGATATTAAATATAAATAGAGGTTATGGAAGTTTACTTAGAGATATAGGTGTTTCTGGTGTGGAGCAAGCAGTGCATATTATGACTTTAGGTGACCTGGACAATAACGATGAAGAGAATGAAGCAATTGGTGACAACAATGATATGAGTGGAAATAGTGTTTAGTACCTACCTGATAATGATGAGTAATCCCGATGATGACAGGACTGTTACCGACTGGTATCAAACACACGGGGCAGACTCTTATTGGTTTGAGAAGGATAATCTTAATTATGATTCTTATAATATTGTGGTGGATTATGAAAAAATTAAATGGTTGTTGTGTTGAAATATGTAATTAGACAATACTGAACTGTGTACATACAATATTAGGCTGATATATGATGATGGAGGTTAGATATATGTTGATATGATGGACATTTGAGTTCATGGTTTTGATAATTGGCTTCCTTTAAATAATGATTATGGGCAGTAATAATGGGTTATATTATATTGTATATAAATTTGTATTAGGTTAAATTATTATGTCTGAGGTTATGTGTGTTATTGTGATGATTGTGTTGTTATACTGTTATTTGATTACATATATTATAACATCGCCAAATCCAGATCATATTTGATATGTATAAGTATGTAAGAAATGCTAAGAAATAATATATTTTAATAAATAAATAATAAAGAGAATAAAAATAGTAAATGTAATTAAGAGTGAAGGAGGAAGAATAGTAAACCAAAGGTGATTATTAAATAAAAAATACAAACTAGACTGAGAGACAAATGACATTGACACAACCCCAGAGATTGGCCAGATAATAACCAAAATAAAGTGAAACAAGATGGAAGTGAAGGAGAAGAAAAATGAAATTAAAAATGGAACAAACCAACTATAAAGAAAATAAAGTGAACCAAGGTGATAAAACACAGACAAATAGTGTAGAATAGAGAAGGGGGAGATGATACCATCAAATATCGTAAAGGAAACGAAACCAATGAATAACAAATATAAAAAAGAAATATTAGTATTGTCTAAGTGACAAATGTAATTCATAATAAATAAAAAACCGTTAAATAAAAATACACCAACCCACGAATTAGTAGTATATGTAAGTACGAAATCTAGAAAAAGACATGAACTTATTAGATATAAATAAAATGTGTAAAGATAGTGAGATAGTGAGAAATATAATGAAAGTAACTAAGTGACAAAGAAAAATAATAATAGGGATTACCCACCAATAAACGCTTAAAATAAAAAGTTTAACAAGTGATAATAGTGAAGGTGCATATACCCCAAAATAATGAGTGTATCAGTGATAAACACCAATTAATTAAAGGTGAAAGTGATGTGTGAAAAAGGTTATTGTAAATGATAGTATGATTAAAAAGATAGTAATAGATAAGAAAACACTTAATAAATCAATGATGAAACAATAAATGATTTAAGAGTGAGCTTATAAAAATTATATAGTTAAGGGTAATTAGAAATAGTATTTAGATTAGAGATAGATAAAGGATACGATGTTATTCAGGGGAGAAAGCCCATGTAAGATAAACAGTTTGTGTTAACATGGAATGGAGAAAGGGATTAGTAAAGAATTAAGAAATTAAGAATGTAATTAATAAACACCCTATGTTATAAGGGAAAATAAATTAAGTAAGTTTGAAGGAAGTGATGATGTTTCTCACTCAAAATAATAGTAAAAAATGAAATGTATGTTAAACCAACAGTAACTAATAACTTGTAAAGAATTGTTCATTTTAATTTTATGGATAGGATATGGCTGAATAAAATTTTATGGATAGGATATGATATAATAAAATGAAATATAATTAGAATATAATAAGTAAAAATAATCAATGGCTACTTAGGCCTAGGAAATGTATAACTGTCAATAACAAATAATTGCAAATTGTATAAAAACAACCAGGAAATTAATAAATTCAAGGCGAGTAAATAGCCGAGAATAATTTGTAAATCAGTATAAAGGAAAAATATTAGAATAAGAACTTAATTTAAAGGAGAAATGTAAATACCAAATATTAACATAAATGTACAAACATTGATATTTCATAAAACCGTACATTATTTGATTCTGTTTGAATTTGCGGCTGTTATCATTTGCCATAGAAAATACCCTTGTTAAAAAAACGTTGCAGGTAAACTACCCCTTTCCCCCAACCGATCTTCACCAAAAACAACAGATCTTGAGAACTCTACAATTTAGGGCTGTATGCAAATAATCTTTTGATTCTGTTTGAATTTGCGGCTGTTATCGTTTGCCATAGGAAATACCCTTGTTAAAACATAAAACGTTACAGGTAAACTACCCCTTTCCCTTAACCGATCTTCACCAAAAACAATAGGTCTTGAGAACTCTACAATTCAGGGCTGTATACGAAACATTATTTAATTCTGTTTGAATTTGCGGCTGTTATCGTTTGCCAAAAAAAAAAAATTTCCCTTGATAAAAAAAAACCATTGCAGGTAAACTACCCCTTTCCCTCAACCGATCTTCACCAAAAACAATAGGTCATGAGTACTCTACAAATCAGAGCTGTCTGCAAAAAATTATTTGATTCTGTTTGAATTTGCGGCAGTTATCGTTTGCCATAGAAAAAAAATCTACACACAGACACTTTTCGGAAAACGACTTTTTTTCATGTTTTGAGTGTAGTACAATCAGAATCTGCAATAATCTCGAACACGATTTTTTTTTGCCATCACCATACTTCCATTCCTTAAGGAATATGGAAGTAAAAATATCGGTATGGAGAACCATACATGACTTCCATATTCTAAGATTTATATTTAAAATAATTTTTGAAATGAAATATTACCATAGAAACTACTTCTTTCTACTTACTGCTTCAGCCTTAACCACAGTACTGTGGTCACTAACGTATAACACCTCACGTTATCGCACTCGATTTTCACTGATGATGGAAGTCGATGGCATTGCCGAAACGTCTGGTTTTGTAGAAAACATTGGACTACGGCCAAATATCCCGGGAAGGAATAAGTTAATGGCTTGTATAAGTTAATGATTGATCTCCATAAAGTAGTGCTCAAGTTTCCAAAGTTTTAATATTATGATGTCCGTAATTAAAACATCAGAGCAGGTTTAGTGTGTTTGAGGGTACACCGTGGACAAAAATTTTCAACATTTCCTATTGAGCGTTGCTTAGAGTAAAGCTGCGAATCTACAGTGTATGTTTCACAGAACAAACACGCGAAAAAGAAGGAGCGCTCCGAAGTCACTCATGGACCCTCAGCATCTTGCAGAGGGTTCATTCCCTAAAGACGAAAAGTCTGTCTATGAATCGTTCCTCTGTAAACACGTGTAGTTACACTGCCCAGCGATCCACAGGAAGCAAATCGCTATCCACGCTGGACACTTTTTCGGCTTGCACGCGTTATGTTGGTATGGGTTTCGGCACTTACCATTTAAAAAGCGTGCAAATGTAAGAAAATAAACATGAGTGAGGCCAGAAATAACGTGAATTGTGTGTGTGTGTGTGTGTGTGTGTGTGTGTCTTCCCTGTCTTTTTATTGCGGCAGTCATAATAATAAAATGGAAACGTAAACATTACATAACTGAGATATGCTTGCCTGCCACGAACGATATTGATGTTTGTAACAAAATTTTCTGTTTGTACATTTTGAGTGTAAATTAATCCATTATACTATTAACTCATACATGATTTACATTAAAATGAAAAAATTATAATTTTATTGCCTGGCAACAAAATTATTTTATTTTTAACAATTACCATTGTTTCAAAACGTTTAAATGAATTTTCAAGTACTTTACTGTTGTTAAAACGTAAAAGGTTGCAGGTAAACTACCCCTTCCCCTTAACCGATCTTCACCAAAATCGAAAGTCCTTGAGATCTCTACAATTCAGGGACATATGCAGAAAATTATTTGATACTGTTTGAATTTGCGGCTGTTATCGTTTGCCATAGAAAATTACACTTGATAAAAAAACGTTGCTGGTAAACTACCCCTTTCCCTTAACCGATCTTCACCAAAACCAAAAAGTCTTGAGTACTCTACAAATCAGGGCTGTATGCAAAAAATTATTTGATTCTGTTTGAATTTGCGGCTGTTATCGTATGCAATAGAAAATACCCTTGTTAAAAAAATGTCGCAGGCACACTACCCCTTTCCCTTAACCGATCTTCACCAAAAACAATAGATCTTGAGAACTCTACAATTTAGGGCTGTATGCAAATAATCTTTTGATTCTGTTTGAATTTGCGGCTGTTATCGTTTGCCATAGACAATACCTTTGTTAAAACATAAAACGTTGCAGGTAAACTACCCCTTTCCCTTAACCGATCTTCACCAAAAACAATAGCTCTTGAGAACTCTACAATTCAGGACTGTATGCGAAACATTATTTGATTCTGTTTGAATTTGCGGCTTTTATCGTTTGCCAAAAAAAAATTTACCCTTGATAAAAAAACCGTTGCAGGTAAACTACGCCTTTCCCTCAACCGATCTTCACCAAAAACAATAGGTCGTGAGTACTCTACAAATCAGAGCTGTATGCAAAAAATTATTTGATTCTGTTTGAATTTGCGGCTGTTATCGTTTGCCATAGAAAATACGCTTGATAAAAAACCGTTGCAGGTAAACTACCCCTTCCCCTTAACCGATCTTCACCAAAAACAATAGGTCTTGAGTACTCTACAAATCAGGGCTGTATGCAAAACATTATTTTATTCTGTTTGAATTTGCGGCTGTTATAGTTTGCCATAGAAAATACCCTTGTTAAAAAAACGTTGCAAGTAAACTACCCCTTTCCCTTAACCGATCTTCACCAAAAACAACAGATCTTGAGAACTCTACAATTTAGGGCTGTATGCAAAAAATTATTTGATTCTGTTTTAATTTGCGGCTGTTATCGTTTGCCATAGAAAAAAAATCTACAGACAGACAGACAGACACACACACACACAGACACTTTTCGAAAAACGACTTTTTTTCATGTTTTGAGTGTAGTACAATCAGAATCTGCAATAATCTCGAACACGATTTTTTTTGCCATCACCATACTTCCATTTCCTTAAGGAATATGGAAGTAAAATGAAAAAATTATAATTTTATTGCCTGGCAACAAAATTATTTTATTTTTAACAATTACCATTGTTTGAAAAAGTTTAAATGAATTTTCAAGTACTTTACTGTTGTTAAAACGTAAAAGGTTGCAGGTAAACTACCCCTTCCCCATAACCGATCTTCACCAAAATCGAAAGTCCTTGAGACCTCAACAATTCAGGGACGTATGCAAAAAATTATTTGATTCTGTTTGAATTTGCGGCTGTTATCGTTTGCCATAGAAAATACGCTTGATAAAAAACCGTTGCAGGTAAACTACCCCTTCCCCTTAACCGATCTTCACCAAAAACAATAGGTCTTGAGTACTCTACAAATCAGGGCTGTATGCAAAACATTATTTTATTCTGTTTGAATTTGCGGCTGTTATAGTTTGCCATAGAAAATACCCTTGTTAAAAAAACGTTGCAAGTAAACTACCCCTTTCCCTTAACCGATCTTCACCAAAAACAACAGATCTTGAGAACTCTACAATTTAGGGCTGTATGCAAATAATCTTTTGATTCTGTTTTAATTTGCGGCTGTTATCGTTTGCCATAGGAAATACGCTTGTTAAAACAAAACGTTACAGGTAAACTACCCCTTTCCCTTAACCGATATTCACCAAAAACAATAGGTCTTGAGAACTCTATAATTCAGGGCTGTATGCGAAACATTATTTGATTCTGTTTGAATTTGCGGCTGTTATCGTTTGCCAAAAAAAAAATTTCCCTTGATAAAAAAAAAACCGTTGCAGGTAAACTACCCCTTTCCCTCAACCGATCTTCACCAAAAACAATAGGTCGTGAGTACTCTACAAATCAGGGCTGTATGCAGAAAATTATTTGATTCTGTTTGAATTTGCGGCAGTTATCGTTTGCCATAGAAAAAAAATCTACACACAGACAGACACACACACACACAGACACTTTTCGGAAAACGACTTTTTTTCATGTTTTGAGTGTAGTACAATCAGAATCTGCAATAATCTCGCACACGATTTTTTTTTTTGCCATCACCATACTTCCATTTCCTTAAGGAATATGGAAGTAAAACTAATACACTGAAAATTTATCAATTGGCAAAGTTAAGCTGTCATTAGTTAGCGATATCTTGTAACACTTTTACTACACTCCAATAAACAAATTATAACTACACAGTATATTATTTAAGTTTAACTGATGTAAGGGTGTGTATTTTTATTGTTGTAAGCATTAATAATTCTTTTAACGCAATCTCAAGAACCCGAGACGATCGAGCGATAATAATTTTGTGTATAATTTCAACAGACGCCATTACTGAAAGTGTGTTGTCAAGTTCAGAGATCGATTTGTCAAACCCCAGAGACGTGTCTCATATAACCAACCGGTGCAAATGTATTACAAAAGAAAACATAATTTGTATTAACTGAATAATTAATCGTTAACCAAAAATAAATAAGTACTGAGTGTAACCACTGTGTTATAATTTCATTAGGAGGTGGATAATAATTTGTGTACATTTTAGCAGATAGGTAGTATTGACGGCAAGCGATCGCACAGCCAACGCAACGAACTACTGGCCGATCCAGACGGCCAAGGCGAGGCGGGAACAAATTGAATTCTTCAAACCGCCCGACCTGCGCTTGTCATACAAACTTAAAATTTTTTAAATTGTTTTAATAAAACAATTTGGCGCCACCCGGGATTTTCACACCCCTAGTGAACAACAGGTAAGAACATCGAGACCAGGTTATTCGTACGTTCGCAACGGACGAAATCTGCGTAAGTTACGTTATGAAGCGACGACGGATAGAGAAGACACATTATACCCATTATACTTATACACGTTTAAGATTAGACGGACGTTCGTCCGGTAACAAATTGACGCATCCAACGTGTGGCCCAGTAACACGGGAGCTACACAAAGCCGACCTATTACAAATTGGCTTCCATCGCGGGGCATAAACGAAGACGAGGACGTACCGCAAATGACCTATTACAATATTTGTTGTACTGTATATGTATTTTGTATTTTTGTGTAAGCATACGAATATTGTGGTGACTGAAAATTCAGATTGGTATATGACTTTCGATCATAATTATATTTGTATGGTAATATTTATAATATAAATATCACTATAATATTGACGACTCGGAACACTAAGTTTTTTATAAGTAAAAACGTAAAGTTTTACCTTACAGCCTAAACCGGCTTTCACCTTTAGAAGGCTTCATCAGAGGCTGTCGTAAGTAGCGCTGTTCATCTTGTTGTTGGCGACGAGATAGTTTTTCGAAAGATCGAAGCTGTGTGTGTGTGTGGGGTGAGATGTGTTCGAATAATGCGTGCGATTTGAATTGTGTCTGTTCGTTTAGGATGTCGTTTTTATTTGTTTTTGTGTGTTTGTATATTTCTAATTGTTCTAGAGTGTCTTTAAGTTAAGTAACGGACACGTCATGGACAACGAAATCCAAGAATTATAATATAAATTGGATTTAATAATTGGCATACTGAATTCAGTCATGAAATTGAATTAATCTGAAATCGTTCGTTTATTGAGATTTGAATTTGCAAGTGATTATAGACAATGGGTAATATTTGAATTTGTTAATTGAATTCTTTGGAACTTAATAGAAAATTATATGTAAAGCTGTAACATGAAATTTAAGTTTGTAACAGGTTATAGATATCTTGTAAGATTTTGTTAATGGAATTTTATGAATATGTCTTCATGTATGAACTTATGATATGAAACTTGTATTATTTGTAGTGTGTTGTGGACAATTGAAGCTAATGTAATTATACAGTTTAAGTGGTGGCCCGAACTCTGTTTCTTAACAAAATAAAGAACACTGTTCTATAAAGTTAAACTTTTTGTTTGCTACGAAAACAAAATAAGCCTTTTCTTATTCCTAACAAAGTGCGTATTAAAAAATGACTGATATAAAAAATGCTGGAATATCTCAGATTGTAATTTTGCCAGGTTTTTCAGTTTTAATAAAATACATAATATATATTTATATTATATAATAATATATATTACATTGACGTAATTAACAGAAGGAACTATTCAGCATAGTCACTATACATTCATAAAATCATTAAAAATTAAATTTTAATGGTTAAAGTACCCACAATGAAGTACTATAAGCTGGACACAACTTACATTTACAATAACGTGCTCTATCTTTTTGTATCAAATATTTCACAAGTGGTATTCCCACAACATTTTGCTAACATTTAGAATCCATTGTCCTTACACCCAAGATGTAGTGAGAATAAGTATGCCTTCATAAGAAGTACAGTAGATTGATAGATACATTTTTTTATGCTTGCCATTTACATAGTTGCCTAGGAAAACTTGAAATGGAACATACTGTATCCCACTTTTTCACACAACAATATGATGTTTTGTAATAACTATTTGTAATTACCAGTTTTGGGATTTCAACAAACGTTTATAGGATCCTGTAAGCATCCATCACCAAATAGTACATCATCAAAATGTACACACTTGAATGAGACCCTGAATGTTATGTGGACCTGTTTTGACTTATGTTAAAATTTAACTTAATTTATGATATGTGAACCTGTTATGTGGACGTGAAAACTTGTTTCCGCAATAAGTCCATTGCAAAAATGAACACTTCATTATTTCAACTGTGATGCACAAGAATGTGATAGTTATAACATTGGAAATGATAAAAGGATACATAGGATATCCTTTGATCCAAGTTCCAGAGTCACCAGTGTCTCCTTTGGAAATATGCTTTTTACGCTGGCATCAGATGGAGATAAATATAAATAAAATAAACAGTACCACACGTCCTTTGCGTTCCACGTCATTCCTTTGCCAACTGCTTTTCTGCCCTGCATAGCATGATCTAAGTTTTAGCTCTGTTGTTAAAAATGGTTCAATTGAAGTCTGGACTCTGCAAGGATTGCTAGCATTGGCTTATCTGTATCTGGTTAGGAATAAATCCTCTTCTAATAGCGAAAACTGTCAAGTTGTTTTATATAACGTATCCACTGTCAAAAAGATCGGGCCAACTTTTGCCGTTTTTCCATATGTTTATTGCTTCTATTATATTCAAATGAACAACTGCTTTCACACACACACACACACACACACACACACACACACACACACACACACACACACACACACACACACACACACACACACACACACACACACACACACACACACACACACACACACACAGTCTGATTCATCAGGACACCAATATGAGAAATACACCTTCACCAGAAGTTATTAGTCATCATTCTTGGGTAAAAAATTATTTCCTTCAGGTAGTATCACAGGTCAACATCATAAACTTTGGTTTTTACGTAATAATAAATCAAATAAATTCATTTAAAAGTAATAAATATTTCATAACAAACAGACCTTACCTCAAAATCATAAAAAACTACAGATATTCATCACTGTATTAATCTCCTTTTTTGTAGTGCATGCTGGGCCAAAATAACGGATTTTTACCAATTATTTATTAAAATAGAGCATAAGAACATAAAATATGAGGTATTCAAGGAGATAAACCTAACTAAATGATGTCATATTCAATTATGGTTAATAATATGCAAAAAATATATGTAATGTACAATTAATACTATTTAAATCAGTTCATTTTAAAAAAAGATATTAACTGACTCTTTTCATGCATTATTCTTGTTTCCACTGTTTGAGACTTCATCTAAGATAAGATCCCATATTACGGGGGGGGGGGACACTATACAGTTTCATAAAGAAGCTTAATGTCAACCTAGCTGCTTCTCATGGTATCTGTGACAGGCTGAATGAAAAACAACAGGTTGTCGAGGTGGTCTCCAAGTCATGGATGGTTGACTCTTATGTGCAACTTGGGGAGTGATACCACTTCGTATGATAGAAACAAAATAGTCTTACTCATTCAGTTGCATGACTGAGGCGGTGTGTCTCTGATGGTCCTGTCTGACACCAGCCTTAGGCTTTACTACCCTATTTATATGACCTATCTGAATTCCAAGCACTTTAGCTGCAATTGTAAATAGCTGTGGCAATGTTCTAAATATCTGATACAAGGTGTTACATATTTTCTGAGGACACATTTTTATGTGTCCATTTATTGAGGACATTATTTAGGACATATTTTTGCAAACTCAACTGCAATAGAAAATAACATATTAACATCATATAACAAGTCAACTGTGTGATTTGTTGTGAAGAAATCAATGAAATGTCTCCTTTCATATGGTTTGTACCTGATATGGTCCAATCAAGTCCACACAGAAGATGAGATTGCATTCATTCTGAAGAGTTGAGCTAAATGTTGATAAAAATGGTATAGTCATATAAAATTAACTTACAAGAGATTACATTTTGTTGCCAGTTTGTCATAGAGAGGATCATTAAGTTTAGCCTGAGATATTGTATAATTATAAAAGTTAATTAAAACATCTTCTTTAAGTTAATACAGAATTTGAATGGTTTCCGTGACACTTGGAAGTCATTATTGTTTTGGACCCACATGCCCACCTACTGATTACACAGTATAATCTTGCTGCAGATATATTCCAGAAAGCATCTGTATAATTTATCATGTAAATCTGTTATGTATTTGTAATCAGAATTCTCAAATTAGTAAAATTCAGCCGGTTTGATTTCTTTTAAACATTGCTGGCTGTAGATCAGTGATGTACAAAACGTTTAATTAAATTATATTTAAAGAAGTATTCACATGGATGCAATTTTTATAAAACTGGTTACCATTCTAGTGAAAATTTATTGCACTGCAAGTAAGTAAAATTTTTTAATAGAAGTATAATTAAACTGAAATAAGTAGTAATGAAGGGAAGTCAAATGTAAAAAGTACATTGTCTAGGAAGCCATCCACAAAGAACCAATTTTACTAGAGTCTGCTATTATATTCTGTATATCAAATACTAAATGTCTACTCCTAAAATGACACATTAATTTGGGGGAGGAGAGAAACTACACTAAAAATCAAATTACACTTTTAAGAAGAAATACTTTATACTTGCCTTGTACCATAAAAATTAATATTTGGAAGGTTTACGGTCACTCATCACAAAATGATGTCAAAATTATAAAATTCAAAACAACAAACTTAAACCTGGCTGACCAAAATTTTATATATATGGAGAATTGCATTAAAAGCATCAAAATATCAGGACATGTGTCTAAGAATGTAACTTTGAAATAATTCATCATCATCATCACCACTCCAAGAATTAGGCCCCCGACCTGTTCCGGAACCCATCTCCTCCTCGGTCTACTGACATCTCTTTTCCCAGTAGAGTGATAACCCAAGGCAGCCACGGATAGCGGATATCAGGCATGCAGTTCAAGTGTTCACACCATCTACTTCTGTGGTCTTCAATCTTCTGGGGCAACGATACAATGTTTAATTCGTGTCTAACATCCTCATTCCTTTTCCGATCTAGGAGAGAAAAACCTTGCATCCCTCTTAGAAATTTTATTTCAGCTGCCTGAATACTCTGTATGTTCCTTTTACCAAGAGTCCATGTCTCACTAGCATACATGAATGTGGGGACACCCACAGTTTTGTAAAATTTCATTCCGGTATCCTTCCATGTTTTATTTTTCAGGTACCTATGAATCGTTCCACAGATGCTTCTAAATTTTGTTAGCTTACTATCCCAATCAATATTGGTTCCACATGAGATATTACAACGCAGGTAATTAAAATGACTAACCTGATCGAAAATCTGATTATCCACAACTATCTTAGTTCTTATAGGACACCTGCTCTTAAATGCCATCGTTTTAGACTTTGTAGCAGAGATCTGTAGCCCACAGTCTTGTATGATGCTATTGAACATAAATATCACCCTTGTAACTGGTCTTCTGTTTTCTATATCATTACCTTGTAATCTGCATAAAGCAATGAATTCGCATGAATAATTTGTTGAAGTGATATTCCCGAGTCAACTTTAGCTGTCCATTGCCGAAATATGTCGTCCATGTAGATATTAAAAGGTGTTGGTGAAATAGAACACCCTTGTCTCACGCCTTTATTTGTAGGAATATCTTCTGATAATTTACCATTCAAATCCATAACAACCACTGTCTTGTAATATTAAAGAACTTAAATTAATTGCGAACGGAAACCCCTTCATACCATTTTACTCCAGAGTAGCTAACATTTCACATTATCAAAAGCTTTCGACACATCTATGAATGATAAATGCGTCTCTAAGTTAAATTTCCTTCTCTTTTCAATTATTAACTTAAGTGTAAAGATAGCATCTATCCATGATCTCCCATTCTTGAAGCCATTTTGTTCTTCTGATATTAAAGCATCAGCTATTGGCTTCAGTCTCCCATTTACTACTTTAGTATAGACATTATATGTAGTATCTAAAATAGAAATTCCTCTATAATTGTCTGTATTTGTCCAAGCTCCTTTTTTTGAATAATGAAATTACAACCACTTCTGACCATTCATTAGGAATTCTGTGTTCTTTCCAACACATATTCAGAAAATGTAATAGATGCAAAAGCAACAGAATGCCTCCACACTTCAAAAGTTCTCTGTTTATACCATTAGGACCAGGTGGTTACGATGTCTCAAGTCCTTCAAAGTCTGCAGTAATTCCTCCAAAGTTATACTTTATGACCGATCTTGCACGATTAAAGTCTTTTCCACTTCCTTTCTCTTCCTCAGCACTATACCAAAGTTGGGAATAATGCTCTTTCCATGTATCCACTCCACTTGGAGTGAAAGATACTGCTTCTCATTCCTTATTGTTAGTGTTTTCACTACTTTGTAAGCCGTAACTTGCCTACCACGCACATCATGTTCAATACTTGAAATAAGCCTATCCCATGACTGCCTGTGTAACTGTCTGACAATCAGTTTTACCATGTTCCTGGCAGCCTTATACACGTGTTCATTAGCAGGAGTTGGGGAGTTTAGGTATTGAAGATATGCCCTCTGTTTTGGGGGCCACTGCTACTTCCTCTGTCCATATTTTCAGACCTCTTCTTCTTCTAAATCTTCTTTTGACTGCTTCTTTGGCTGCTTGTATTATTATGTGCTTGATATTATTCCATTCCTCTTCTAAATCATCACTCGTAGATACCTTACTCAAACGCTTATTCATTCTATCTTGAAGGAATCGTCAGTACTTTCTTGTTCTAATAAGTATATCTTAAATACTTCATTTTCCTGTCTATAAAATGATCTAAACTTCTTCCATCTCGTATAAAGCCTTATCTTCGACACTACTAAATAATGATAAGAACCAACAGCAAATTCTCTATATACTCTTATGTCAATAGTTTGTCTTGCTAATTTCTTATGTATAATTATATAATCAATGAGAGACCTAAGTCCTCTTGCTGACCAGCTATATTTGTGAATATCTTTCTTACAGAAAAAGGTATTGGTTATTTTTAGCTCGTTAAATGTAACGAATTCTCTCAAAACTTCTCCACTAACATTCACTGTGTCTTCACCAAAAACTCCCACTACGTTAGGAAAAGGGACTTTCCCAACCCGAGAATTCATATCACCCATTAACAGAATTTCAAGGTTTGCATTTTTATCAATTAATTTTTGGAGGTTCCAATAAAACTCTTCTGTTTCATCTTTCTTCCCCTCTTCAGGAGCATAAGCACCTATTACTACCAACTGTCCACAATCATACTTTATCTTCACATATATTGTTACAACAGTCTAACTGATCGTAGTATGGTACAGTGGAAAACGAAATACAAGACACCAATTACGTCACTAATCACCAGCTTTAATTATCACAATTAAACAGTTTGTAATCAACAAAATAGTCTCTTACAATAAATCAAATAAAAATTGTTCACACACAATAAAAATGTCTACTAATATAAAACACAATTATATTACAATTGTCCTGCGCAATTATAAAACACATAACACTTCGCCACAGTACTACGAACCGCACTAATAACCACTTGAACGCACAGAGTAAATCACCCGACAATGACTCACAACTCAAACTGCAACTAAACATCGCCGAGAATTTGTATTTATACCCTGTCAAGGTTCCAGAATGTTCACATACTACGCATTAACTCTACACTACAACGTAATTGATTGCGACCTTAACACAGTCCGTGCGGCTGGCGGCGTCTAGAAAAGTCTCGCGAATGCATGTTGAAATCACACATGCACACAACATTATAGCTGGATTCTTCTGGAACATTCGAGAAACACGTAGGTTGTTCTGCAATGTTGTAACACTATGATTCTCTCACTTTCATAATGACACTCTATTATATGTCGTTGCTATTTACTATCAATGAATATTGCCACTCCTTTAGCACCTCTACATTTTTCATCTACTCCAATATAAAACATCATAATAGTTTTAGATCCATGTTTTTCGGTATCCAAGCCACTTATAGTATATAATTAGTAAAATAGTTTACCTTTTTCTTGTCCGTCTGGTGGCCTTTTCTCTATATTTCATTCAACGCGTTTCAGGACATATGCCCCATCATCAGGATATCCCTTGTTGAAGTTCGTCGGTCGTTAAAATATTAAAAACACTGTATATACAATTCTACACATAACAATAAATATAATATAAACATAAAAACACATAAAATACCCAGATTTTAGACACACACGATATCGGTGGTGCGCACCACGACATGCTATAGTCGACTACCGACATGCAGTCGAATAAATTGTATTCGTTTCATTAACGATTAATTATTCAGTTAATACAAATTATGTTTTCTTTTGTAATACAATTGCACCGGTAGATTATATGAGACACCTCTCTGGGGTTTGACAAATCGATCTCTGAACTTAACAACAGACTTTCAGTAATGGTGTCTGTTGAAATTATACACAAAATTATTATTGCTCGATCGTCTCGGGTTCTTGAGATTGCGTTAAAAGGATCATTAATGATTACAACAATAAAAATACACACCCTTACATCAGTTAAACTTAAATAATATACTGTGTAGTTATAATTTGTTTATTGGAGTGCAGTAAAAGTGTTACAAGATATCGCTAGCTAATGACAGGTTAACTTTGCCAATTGATAAATTTTCAGTGTATTAATTTTTGAATTTAATCTTTGAAAGTAATTATGTGCAGTTTAGTGAGAGTTCAGCTTTCAGTGAGAAATAATTAACGTGAGTTTATTAGGAAATTTGGGTAATTTAATAGATACTTAACACTTCAGTAGACTGGATGAACTCATTTGATCTGGTAATAATGAATTAGGCTGCAATCATATTTAATTTTCAATTGTTCGGGGCTTCGGGCATCTTTTTCAAGTCAATCGGCAATATATTATTTTCTTTTTTCTTTAATTTGGCTTCGACATCAGTTAAATGGTTTTAGCCATCGTCTGCTTCCTCGGTGTTCACTTGCTAGTAATTTTGTTTGATATTTTGATGTTTTAATTAACAATTTTGATCGTTCAAAAACTGGCGTCTATTCAACAAGAGCGTCATATTACGAGTAAAAAAATCTAACGGTACATTAGTAACCAAACGACTGTTGTCATAGTAACCAATTAATCCTGATTGGTTAATTCTGAAGTAGACTATTGTTATCAAATTTTAAATTTTTATTCAAAATAGCTGTTTATCTTCTTATTGGTTATATTCTTCTGTCCTCTTCCCTACATATTAAATATTATCGCCACTGTTATTATTTCCTTTCAACGATTAATTTGGTATCACATAATGTATGGTTTTATGAAATATCAATGCTTGTACATTTATGTTAAAATTTGGTATTTACATTTCTCCTTTAAATTAAGATCTTATTCTAATATTTTTCCTTTAAACTGATTTACAAATTATTCTCGGCTATTTACTCGCCTTGAATTTATTAATTTCCTGGTTGTTTTTATACAATTTGCAATCATTTGTTATTGACAGTTATACATTTCCTAGGTCTAAGTAGCCATTGATTATTTTTACTTAATCTGTTCTAATTATATTTCATTTTATTACAACGTGTTTTGTTCTGTTGTTATAATTGATTCGTTTAGTGGTTGTTGTGTCTTGAATTTGTTTGTGTTCTGATTATGTGTCAAGATTACTTTCTATATCTTAATACCTAAAATATAACAATTAGGCCTATGGACTGTAAGCTTCCTTCAGCCATATCCTATCCATAAAATTAAAATGAACAATTCTTTACAAGTTATTAGTTACTGTTGGTTTAACATACATTTCATTTTTTACTATTATTTTGAGTGAGAAACATCATCACTTCCTTCAAACTTACTTAATTTATTTTCCCTTATAACATAGGGTGTTTATTAATTACATTCTTAATTTCTTAAATCTTTACTAATCCCTTTCTCCATTCCATGTTAACACAAACTGTTTATCTTACATGGGCTTTCTCCCCTGAATAACATCGTATCCTTTATCTATCTCTACTTTAAATACTATTCTAATTACCCTTAACTATATAATTTTTTTATAAGCTCACTCTTAAATCATTTATTGTTTCATCATTGATTTATTAAGTGTTTTCTTATCTATTACTATCTTTTTAATCATACTATTATTTACAATATCTTTTTTCACCTATCACTTTCACCTTTAATTAATTGGTGTTTATCACTGATTCACTCATTATTTTGGGGTATTTACACTTTCACTATTATCACTTTTTAAACTTTTTTATTTTAAGCGTTTATTGGTGGGTAATCCCTATTATTATTATTCTTTGTCACTTAGTTACTTTCATTATATTTCTCACTATCTCACTACCTTTACAAATTTTGTTTATATCTAATAAATTCATGTCTTTTTCTAGATTTCTTACTTACATATACTACTAATTCGTGGGTTAGTGTATT
Source organism: Magicicada septendecula (assembly GCA_034769895.1). Lineage (NCBI taxonomy): Eukaryota > Metazoa > Arthropoda > Insecta > Hemiptera > Cicadidae > Magicicada > Magicicada septendecula. The sequence continues at coordinate 749,723,765 of CM068367.1, read as the reverse complement.
TTTATTTAATGGTTTTTAATTTACTATGAATTACATTTGTCACTTAGACAATACTAATATTTCTTTTTTATATTTGTTATACATTGGTTTCGTTTCCTTTATGATATTTGATGGTATCATCTCCCCCTTCCCTATTCTACACTATTTGTCTGTGTTTTATCACCTTGGTTCACTTTATTTTCTTTATAGTTGGTTTGTTCCATTTTTAATTTCATTTTTCTTCTGCTTCACTTCCATCTTGTTTCACTTTATTTTGGTTATTATCTGGCCAATCTCTGGGGTTGGGTCAATGTTATTTGTCTGTCAGTCTAGTTTGTACTTTTTATTTAATAATCACCTTTGGTTTACTATTCTTCCTCCTTCTTTCTTAGTTATATTTACTATTTTTATTCTCTTTATTATTTATTTATTAAAATATATTATTTCTTAGCATTTCTTACATACTTATAGATATCAAATATGATCTGAATTTGGCGATGTTATATATAATATACCGGAATATAAGTAATATATATACTATATATATATATTACTTACCGGAGGTCTGTAAGAGTCTACCTATGCATGATAGGATAGAAAAATACAAAATTTAACCAACTCTGTCTGCCGAAGGAAATAGGCTGTTAACCTAGGATGGTGGTAGCTCGCCGACTGGTCAAAATTTGCCATTCATTTTGTTTTAATTGTCTCCAAGTCACGTTACTAATATTTAGAATTCATATTAGGCTATTACCTGTATTTATTTCTAACCAAAAATAAATAAGTACTGAGTGTAACCACTGTGTTATAATTTCATTAGGAGGTGGATAATAATTTGTGTACATTTTAGCAGATAGGTAGTATTGACGGCAAGCGATCGCACAGCCAACGCAACGAACTACTGGCCGATCCAGACGGCCAAGGCGAGGCGGGAACACATTGAATTCTTCAAACCGCCTGAGCTGCGCTTGTCATACAAACTTAAAATTTTTTAATTGTTTTAATAAAACAATTTGGCGCCACCCAGGATTTTCACACCCCTAGTGAACAACAGGTAAGAACATCGAGACCAGGTTATTCGTACGTTCGCAACGGACGAAATCTGCGTAAGTTACGTTCTGAAGCGACGACGGATAGAGAAAACACGTTACACCCATTATACACATACAAAATCTGGTTCACATTTTACAGAGAAGCACCAAACGATACGTGACAAATTGGCTTCCATCGCGGGGCATAAACGAAGACGAGGACGTACCGCAAACTTCGTTACAATATATTATTCATTGCTTTTAAAAAGTTCTAATTTAAACAATAATTAGCTTAGATGTGAACGGATAATGTCTGATATGCATGTCTCGTGTGCGGGTGACCTAAAGTATATTCATTGTCATATATTCTGATTTATTTAACCGCTGAAACAGCCTTATACATATGTATTTAGTAAATAGTAATTGCCCATGTCAAAAGGGGTGTAAAGTTATGTAATTCTGGGGAACTGTGATGTAGCGATTGTGAGAGCGCGTGGCCATTATTAACTTACAACATGTTGGAGAACGCTAAACTTGCATACTCATGTAGGGGTGTGTTATAAATTAAACCGAATTATGAGGCATTGAGGCCTTGTGTGTGTTATTAATTTAAAAAAAAAAAAGGAGAAAATGTTACACCTATTTATAAAGAACATAGTGGAATTGGTCATGGGTGGCAAGTGTTTGATTCCTGTTTGATTTTGTCTATACAAGCTTAGGCAGTGGTACATGTGTGTGTTATGTGCAGGAATAAGTGGTTTGTTAGTGAATTAATTATTATTCATGCCTAGGGCTCCCGGAGCGCTGGAGACCTGATCCTACCATGGTGGAATTTCCATCTTCCACCATGTCATGAATGGACCACACCAACACAGACTCTCGTTTCTCACCTGCCGGAGGAGAAAGAACCGTAAGCATGCCACTGTAAACACCCCCTCAGCAAGACCGACTGACAGTCCAACAAGGCACAGACCACCTGGGAATCATCTGGACAAAACGAGGTGATATAAATCCAATACTTACCTAAATTTGGCCTCTATATAAAACAACTGGTATCGTGCGTTAACCATATATAAAAACTCAATTTCTACTTAAATTGACTTACTACAGCTTAAAACCGTTTTAATGGTGCGCGTGCCCTGCTGGACATAATTTTTTCATGTAACACCGCCTTGATGTGTAATTAGTCTCGAGAACAATTGTATGCCCGTTCGCTGGCATGTGTCCAGCGCTCATTAATTTTTATGCTTTACTTTTTTTTACCTTGATACTGAATGGGTTTGTAGAAGTTTGGGGGGGATTTGTACGTTAGTTATGAAGGTAGGCGCAGTATGTAACATGCAGATCTGGACCGGCTGGTCTAGCATCTATTATAATTACGGGTCTTTTTGCACATTATCATTTTCTTATTTCATAGAAGGGTTGGGAGTTTCCCTTAATCTGCAATTAGGCCAGGTTACATTTTAAAATCAAGGGTAGTCACCTGTTTGTGTAAATCTATGCAAGCTCCCGGACATGTTACCTTATGTCGGGTCTGGCTCTTGTCCGGCTTTCCACTACCCTGTCCGGCTTTGGGGGTTTTTATAAATTTTGTAATGGTTAATTGGTTTTTCGGATGCCGAGTGGAACATGTCAGTGGCCGGGCCAATCCAGATTATTTTCTTTAAATTTATAAATTGTACTTTTCATAAAACTATACAGGCTGTTTACAGGCATTTTAAATTTGTAATTTGAATTTTCTTGTTATTATGGCCAATCCAGGTTATTGTCTTTAAATTTATAAATTGTACTTTTGATAAGACTATACAGGCTGTTTACAGAGATTTTAAATTTATAAGTTGTATTTTAGATAAAGTTATCCAGGCGTTTTACAGGCATTTCTAATTTATAAATTGTATTTTTTGATAAAATTATCCAGGCTGTTTACATGTATTTGAAAATTATAAATTGTGTTTTGATAAAACTATACAGGCTGTTCACAAGGCTTTTTATACTTATAATTGTGTCTGTGATTTACATGTATGGTGTATGTTGAATTATGTGTTATCGTGTCATAAAGGTTGTTATCTATAAATTGTGAATATTCAAAAATTATAAGATGAATTTACGAAATAATAAAGGTTATCTTGCTTGTTACTAGAGAGTATTCATTGCAAGTCCCACCTCACTGGACCCAGCACACTTTATGCTTCCTTCTGGGCCTTCAGCCTAGTTGTAAATATCAAGTAACCTTAAAAAAAAAAAACTCCCACACAAATAAAAAGAGGGTTACAGAAAGAAATATAATATACCAAATTGCTTATGATAATGGATATAACAAAAATACTGTAAACAAAATAGAAAATAAAATCAAATATAAAATAAAAACTGAACAATTAAGAATTAATCAAAATGAACAAAACAAAAATAATAACAATAAAAAATGGGCCACATTCACATACACAAATAATAAAATGACACAGCTAACAAAACTGTTTAAAAACACAGACATTAAAATAGCATACAAAACTAACAAAAATAATCTACAAAAACTAAATAACCCACACAACAAAGATAATACAACAACCAATGGTATATACAAACTTGAATGCCAAGATTGCAATAAATGTTACATAGAACAAACAAAAAAACAACTGAAAAAACGTTATTTTGAACACCTAAACGCATACAAAAAACCAGAAATATGCAAATCTAATTCGGCCACGCATGCAATAAACACTGGACATGAATTCCCAGACATAACCAACATGACACTAATAAAACACATACCTCACAAAGGCACTATAATGAACATTTGGGGAAATTTACAAATATACAAACATCAAACACAAAACAAACTAATACTCGAACAAATACAAATCAATACAAAACATGACACAATTTTCAAAGCACTCAATATCGAAAATATACAAAATACTAACACATACACCACAACCACACACAATAATACCAATTTAAAGTACCAGAGGCCAACAAGAAACCACAACAATAACCAGCCAACACACAAGTACTTCACCAGACTCAAAATCAGAAAGGCTGAGGATGGGAACACAATGGTTCCCGAAACATGTTCCTAATAAGGAAAAAAATATCTTGAGGTAAATTCAATATAAATATTAAATATAATAATAAATTTATTTAAATAAATTTCAGTAATATAAATAGATTACAATAACTTAAGTAAATTTATCATTAAAATAACTAAACATAAACTTATTAAAGGAAAATCAATTTATGACATAAAAATATATTAAAATACCCTTACAAATGTGTGAAACAGTAACATGTACAGAATAACAATGTACAATCAAAACTGAAACTACTGAAACAAATTGTTTTTAATTTATTATACTTTCATTATCAAATTCTTCTTTAAATTTAATTTTGCACATGGGAAGTAATCCTAACTTCTTGGTAATCCAAACCAACTAGTTAGGATTACCATATTTCCAGCTCAAAAAATTAGGAAATTTTATACTTTTCATTCATAAAAAAGATGACATTACATGTTGTCAGAAGTACATGTATCCTTATATCTTTTAGTACTGTTACTTACCTTAAATCATAAACATATGGGAAAGTTAAATTTACCTTATTTAAAACTTAATAATTTATTGGTTTAAAAAATCTACAAATAATTAAGCTTTAGTCTTCAGTAACAGTGTATTATTTTTATTATTAGAAATACATGCCTCAGCCCATTCATACTTTTCCATTGATTTGAAATTTTTTATTAATTACTTTTACGCAAATCATTTTAAAATGTAATTAAGTTTTTGAAATTGTACTGCATGTATGAAATTCATTCATTCAAATCTATGTAGAGTCTCTTCCTTACTGTTCCTATTGGTTTTTGCATTAACGAGAATATAGCTACACATCTGCATTGTGCACACAAACAGTAAAAATAGAAACAACACTGAGCTATTTGTAATAATTCCACATGGTATTCTATGATCTTAGATTGCCAAAAATATTTTCCACTTCTAATGTATAAAGAACTTGTCAAATTTCTTGTCTCCTATCAAATTAATCAATTACAAATCAATATTCTCAACAAATAGCATACTCATTCTCATCAAATAATGCATAGTAAAATGCTATACTCAGAACTAGAAAAATGTTAAAAAATTATTTCATTTGAAAACACACAAAAACAAAATTTTATAAAATATTAACAATAGATTCGAAGTTAAAATCCTGGACAATTTTTATCTTTTTGTGGCTAAAAAAGAGGAAATGAGGAATACTGTAATCCCCTAAATTAAGATTTGATTATTAAGACTCTATGGTGTATGTGCATGCAGAACTCATAGTCCATCAATCTGTCATGGCCTAATGTTAAATTTACAAAAATTCCAACCCGGAAACAAAAAATATGGCGTTGTAGGAAAAAAATTCTAAGAAAGAGTATATAAAATGAAACTCGGTCTGAAATGGCGAAGTTAACCTAAAAAATTCGCAAAGTTGGAAAAAACGGTTTTTCGAAAATAAAAAAACAACTACAACTCCAATCGAAAAATAGTAAATTACAAAGTTGTAGGTAATAAAAAGATCGTTCGATTGCTATTTTTGTGAGTATCGATTGTCATGTTACTTTTCGAGATATATCGGAAAAACCGTCTAAAATCGACTATTTTTGTTTTTGCTGTATCATTTTCAAATTTATGTTTAAAGACTTGATATTTATCATGAATATAGCCCGCGGCAAGCCAAAAAAGTACGTTTTTGAAAAATTTGAAAATTTGTTTTATTTTTCGAGATATATCGATTTTTCGAAAAAAAGATGTTCTCGAAAATCGGCCACTCTTGCTCGACGAATAGTCGTAGAGTAACGAGCTTGGGCTTATTTTCTTTTTGGAGAATTGTACTTTCATGGTGTAAAAGATTTATAACGATTTTATGAATTTTAAGTACCGAAAAATGACATTGAAAAAATTAAATTTTTTAGGTTACTTTTTTTTAAATATCTTTTTTAATTTTAATTGTACGAAAATGCCCTTAACAGATTTAATATAAAACAACAGAGTTATCAACAAATACCGTAACTAGGCACAGTTTTATTCATCTGTTTTTTTTTTAATTTTTATTTCTTGTTTTTTTTTTATTATTCAGACTTTTAAATTCAAAATGTTGGATTTAAAATTTTTATTTAACCTTTTTATAGTCTTATTATTATTATTATACATATTTATATTACAATATACATATGTAGATGCTTCTCCTAATGACATTGCAAAGAATATGTGCAAAATTATCTCTTTGCTATATTGTAATAAAAAAGAAGGTACCCTTAATGACCATCGTTATGAACAGTTTAAACGATCCACTTCGTGAGCCTCTTTTAAATTAGAAAGTCTTCCGCCTACTGAAGGAGCTGCCAAGCAACATGCATTACGAGTTTATTTGCAATTGCAAAAATGGTTGGAAAACGACAAAGATCCAACTCAGTGGGGTTGGAGAAATACTGACAATTTGTTGATGCCAGTTTATACTGAGGAACCACTGATACCCTAGGAAATATTTTAAAAAATATCATGTAGCTGTGTAAGTGGTTGTAAAACAAAAATATGTGGTTGCAAAAAAATTTCCTTAAATGTACAAGTGTTTGTCTACATTGCGACTCAACAAATTGCGAAAACTTTGAAACTCCTCCTGACATCCAATTAGATGATCACTGTTTGGATGTCTTGGAAAAACTTCTTGACGAACACATTACAATAGAAAATGATGAACAAAATGATAATGAAGAAATATACATAAATGAGAACGTAGAAGAAGAAGAAAGTGACCAAGAAGATCATAATGAATCAAAGAAAAGGAAAATTGAATAAAACAAATAAATATTATTAATTATAAAAATTTTATACGTTTTATAAGTTTTGTAATGAAATATTTTTTTAAATAAATAAAATTTTTTTAAATCATCTTAATTTGTTCCTTTTTTTAATTTTCTGTCGCAAATAATTAATTACTGAAATCAGGAAGTAAATGTTTCGAAAAATCCCAACAATCATAATAACAATACTGTTATAATTATGGTTTGTAATTAGAATACCGAAAAACATGAAAAAAATCTAAATAAAGAAAAATTGCAATTTTCGCAACAATTAAGCTTATAAGGCGACTGAAACTATAAGAATCGTGTTTACCTCGTCGAGTTACCCCAGATTAAGCACAAAAGGATTTTTGTACGTAATTTAGAAGCCGAGATATTGAGGATTTTTTCGAACGCGAAAGATTTAGAACGAGCGAATCCAGTTTTAAGAGCGGCCGAGCGAGTTTACGCCACCCGCTGCAATTAGCGCACGCCTCGCTCGCACGCCTCACTTTCACACTTGATTGTTAATAGTAAAAGTCAATGAAATGAATCGCTGTATTTTTCTTTTGAAAATATAGGTATTCAAAAGTAATCTCCACAAAGGCTAATGCTGTATGATGTAAATTGCGTCCTCTGGAATTTTATGAAAAAAAAAAAAAAAAATTTTTCGGCTCCAGAGGTTCGTACATCAACTTTTTTTTTTAATTCGTGAAAAAATGCCAGCAACTGATTTCTGTTAAGGGCATTTTCGTACAATTAAAATTAAAAAAGATATTTAAAAAAAACGTAACCTAAAAACATTTAATTTTTTCAACGTCATTTTTCGGTACTTAAAATTCATAAAATCGTTATAAATCTTTTACAGCATGAAAGTACAACTCTCCAAGAAGAAAATAAGCCCAAGCTCGTTACTCTATGACTATCCGTCGAGCAAGAGTGGCCGATTTTCGAGAACGTCTTTTTTTCGAAAAATCGATATATCTCGAAAAATAAAACAAATTTTCTAATTTTTCAAATACGTACTTTTTTGGCTTGCCGCGGGCTATATTCACAATAAATATCAAGTCTTTAAACGTAAATTTGAAAATGATACGGCAAATGCAAAAATAGTCGATTTTAGACGGTTTTTCCGATATATCTCGAAAAGTCACATGACAATCGATACTCACAAAAATTGCAATCGAAAGATCTTTTTATTACCTACAACTTTGTAATTTACTATTTTTCGATTGGAGTTGTAGTTTTTTTTTATTTTCGAAAAACCGTTTTTTCCAACTTTGCGAATTTTTTAGGTTAACTTCGCCATTTCAGACCGAGTTTCATTTTACATACTCTTTCTTAGAATTTTTTTTCCTACTACGCCATATTTTTTGTTTCCGGGTTGGAATTTTTGCATACCTTTGTACCTATTGATTGGACTATCATGTGTAGAGAGGAAGAGAGAAAGTAAAGATACATACAGTTCTGTGCATAATTGCATTAAAATACTTTGAAGTTAAATCTGAAGATAAGAAACTATATATATGATATAATGTGTACAAACTCTTTTAAGAACAAGTATATATACTTACCTTTTTGAAATGTATTCACCAATGGAACCATCAAACTTCTGCACTGTACCTTCGTGAAGGATGTCTTGACATATCTGATACAGAAGGGACGAAACTTTACCATCAATAAAGTTACCATCAGACAGTACACAAGTTACTTTCGAAAAGTCATTGAGTGAATTTTCAACAAGGCCCAAAGGTTTACCCAAACCATACACAACATTTAATTCTTCACCATGAATCCACTGGGCCCCAAGTTCTATAATGGACTGGTCTGTAAATAAAGACAATTTTTAACAAACAACAGTACTTGAATAATTAAAAGTATATATTGTATTGTTTATATACTTACTGTGGTCTAAACTTCATCATAATATTTCAAATTAGTCATGAATCAAACTGGAAAAATAATATATTCTTTTTGTTGATATTATTATTTTCACTTTTTTGTTTCTTAAACTTATAATCCACAACTGTATACTGCTTGATAAAAGTAACCAGCATGTATGGCTTCTTTCTGTACAAAATTATTTAAATTAGTTACATATATGAAAATATGTAAGAACAGTAATAAAAAGAAAATTTTTTATACTTTTGATAACGTGTTGCTTTTCATCTTTTTTTTTTAATTTGTCAGTCTGTATTTGTCTAAGAAGTTACTTTCTTTTGCAACAGTTCTTTTCTACGCAAGGTATTTATTTTAAACACACTAAGAAGGCCATATTTAGGTATGGGTCTTGGACCTGGGTCAAGAGCATGAAGAAACATTTGTTAATCTCATGACCTGTCATGAAGAACATTTTGTCAGGCATCTAGATGCAAATTGTAGCAACTGCTCATACTTTTATTAGAATCAACAAACACTCTGCCCTCTGCCTCTAGCCATTAAGAAATTTGTTAAAAAAATTACATCCATTCAATTATTTCAACTTATTAGAGGAAACGGGATTTGGATTTCTTTGAAGTGGATTATAAAGATATAGACATATCTGCTAATGAAAGGCAAGATGTCTGATTGTCATTGTTTTAGATGTCTAATATGTCACCAACAAGCTGTCATTGTATTTGTTTTTATTATTGGGTAAGTACATTATTTTTTACATATAAACCCTTTATATAAAGTGAGCTATTCTTATATGTATTTAAATTTTATCCCAAAAAAAACTCTAAGAATTTTGATGAAATGAAGTGAATGTATGGTTCTCAGTAGCAAGAAAGAGATTTAGCTAGTTCTCTACTTCGGGAAAATTAATTTGAATAATACTGGAAAGCGAACAAATCAAAAGATATGTTTGGCCATTTGACAAGTTTACCAAATGTGCAGACACTGAATAAGTACACAACATATAGGAAAATAAAATAAAATGCACAGGTGCAGAGTTGTTGCAGTTTTTTCAAATGTGTTTACGACGTTATTTTATTGTAATGCTGGTTATCCAAAGGTTTATTTTACTTCTTGGATTTCGTTGTCCATGACGTGTCCGTTACTTAACTAAATATCACTATAATATTGACGACTCGGAACACTAAGTTTTTTATAAGTAAAAACGTAAAGTTTTACCTTACAGCCTAAACCGGCTTTCACCTATAGAAGGCTTCATCAGAGGCTGTCGTAAGTAGCGTTGTTCGTCTTGTTGTTGGCGACGAGATAGTGTTTCGAAAGATCAAAGCTGTGTGTGTGTGTGGTGAGATGTGTTCGAATAATGCGTGCGATTTGAATTGTGTCTGTTCGTTTAGGATGTCGTTTTTATTTGTTTTTGTGTGTTTGTATATTTCTAATTGTTCTAGAGTGTCTAGTTTTCGGCCTTTTGTGTGTACGTGTATTTATTTTACTTTATTTGTAATTCGTGTTTGTGCATTTTGTTACAACACAAATAAGCCACCCCAGTACCTGGGATAAAAAAGATGATAATAAATATAAATATACTTCATATTAAATAAAATTATTAAATATAAATAAAATATAATGACGGTGACACGACAAACGACGACATGACCTAACCCAAGTGATTGATCAAACAAACAGGAAACCAACAAAGAAGGGAAAAACCGAAACCAAAAAAGAATAAAGACATTTAAAGGAAGTGAACGAAGTCATACAACCAAATAAAATAAAACCAAACGAGAAGGGGAGAACCACATTAAAATGAAGCCAATTGAAAATGAAGGAGAAGAAGAAGAAAAATGAAGAGGAAATGAAGTAAAACCAAGGGATAAGAAACACCACAAATATAAAAGGGAGAAATGGTACACTCAAGTATAATATTGGGAATAAAACCAAAAATTATCCTATACCAGAAATAAATATTATTCTAAATAAAATAATTCATATAACTGTTTTAACCAAAACAGTAAAGTAATATTGTAAAAAGAAAAAGTACACTAACCCAAAAATTAGAGTTAGATATAGTAAAAATCTATAGAAAAATAACATTAATAATACTGTGTATAATTTGTAATGAAGGAAATAGTGAGAGAGTGAGAAATTGACAAAGAGAAATAATTATAGGGATTACCCACTAAGAAACACTTAATATAAACAGTTCAAAAGTGCAATAGTGAAAGTGTGAAACCCCAAAATGGTTAACAACCATAATAATGGTAATAAAACACTCAATAATCAAAAAGAAACAATAATTGATTAATAGTGAATCCAATAATAATTAAGAGTAAGGTTTTAATAATAGCATTAGATGTAAGCACTTCATAATGTGAAATAAACACTGAAGAGTGATGAGAAAACACTGTGTGAGTAAAAGTGATATAAATTAGTAATTAGAAATATAAAGTTTTAATAATAATAGTAAATGGAAACAATTAGTGATATGAAACGAACACTGGAAAGTGATAATAACATTGTTAATTAAGAGATTTTAGATTAGTTGTAAACGATTGTATTTAAAAGGGGAGTATCCCATGTAAAGACAAACAGCTAGTATTAACATGGATTGAGAGTAGAGTTTAATTAAGAAATGAGCAAGTAATAATAAATAAATAAACACCCCAGATTGTAAGGGAAAACCAATTGTTCAAGAGGTGATGTTAGTTAACACCCAAAAAATAGTAATTAAGGAATTGAGTTGCAAACAAACTTTGCTTAATAATGGTAAAATAATTGTATAGTTATATTTATGAATAGGGTATGACTGAAGAATTTATACAGAGCATACGCCTAGATGTTATGTTTTTATTTGAGGAAGAATAGGGAGTGGTAAACATATTGTTAACAAAGGCAAAATAGATGATTAAGAAGTTAAGACAATAAAAATCTAATTACAATAGAAAATCTATAAATATAGAAAATAACAGAACCATTAACAAAACAAAATACATTAGAATAAAATGAAACAGCATTTGTATAAATTCAGTAAATATAGTCAATGGCTACTTAGGCCTAGGAAATGCCTAACTGTCAAAACCAATAATTACAAATTGTATAAAATCCACAAGGAAATTAACAAATCTAAGGCAAGTAACTAGCCAAAAATAATGTATAAATCATGCTAAAAGAAAAATGTTACAATAAGAGCTTAAATTAAAAGAAATATGTAATTATCAAATGTTAACATAATTAGACAAAAGTTAATATCTAAGAGAACATGACCTTATGAGGTATTATTTTAATCTTTGAAGGGAAATAAATACAATAGTGATAATATCTAATACTCAGGAAGGAAGACAGAAGAATAAAATTAATCAGAAAATATATAGTAAATTTGAATAAAAATGCAAATATGATAACAATGCTTATAATCTAGGCCTTAACCAATCAAAGGGTTTTCGTTACCATAAAAACTTCGGTTACTAATTTTCCGTTAATTTTCAGTACTCGTATAATGACGCTTGGGTAGTAGGGACGCAAGATTTTGTATGACCGAAATTTTACTTTAAAAAGTTTAAAAAATATTCAAAAGTCAAAAACAAGTACCAGTGAGAAGGAGATGAAGAGGATTAACGTTTAACTGATGTCCAGAAACTAAATAAATGAAAATTAAAAGCAGAAATTCCCAAGACTAGTTAGAAAAGGACGCTAGCAGCCTAAGTCATTCAAAATTGATGAATTTTCCATTACCAAAGAACAACGATCTATCACAACCTTCTGAACTGATAAGTATCATTTAAATACCCTAATCCCAGGAATAACAGCACTTTAAATATTTCTCATATCAATACAAACTCTCACTATGAATTAAAAATAATTTTCTTTCAAGGATTAAATAAAACAAACTTACGTAGCAAAACTGGTTAACTAAAAAAAAATAACCTTGCATTAAATTGCGAACTTTTGTAACACCTATTACTACACTGCAGAACAAATTGTAGACACACTGTATATTATATAAGTACGGAGAATGTACGGTAGTGTATTTTTTTATTGTAACCATATTTAATGTTTTCTTTATAATCTAAAGAACTCCAGATTTTGGACGAGTTGACAAATAATGTACAAACAGTAGCCATAATGGCGTCAGAATCACTCGTTTCAAAACCAATTTCATCAGCTTGAGATAATGCGTTTCATGTTTTATGCCGGAGCAATTTTATTGAATACTAAATTATAATATTATTGTCACATTCATTAATTACCAAACTATCATTAAAGAAACAGTACAGAGTGTAACCATTGTTTTATTTCATAGGAAATTGTATTATATATGTGTGTGGGTTAGTGAATTTACAGATCAAACAACTAGCGCTGTCGCTATCTGTGCAATACAGTCAGCTGTGCAAAGGCGGGAACCGATTCGAACGCTCCAGCCGTCACCGCTGAAAACACCATACTAACATATTAACTCATAAATTTAATTGTTTTCAATAAACAATTTGGCGCCACCCGGGATTCAAAAACCCCTATGAAATTACAGGTAAGGTTTCCACTAGGTTGAACTGATAATTGTGACAACGCTACGGACTTCGTTAGCAACAACCATTGATGTAACGACAGGTGTGAGACGAACACACCACACTAATACTTAAAAAACTATATACACGTCTTTAAAAGAGACGACACACAAACTAATCGTTACAATTTTTTAATTAAAAATTTTCACACATTAAAACGCATCCAACTACAAAAAAGCTAGCTCGTTGAAGCCTTACAAAACATCCAAACTTTAACTTTACTACTAACAAGGCATTGATAGATGAGGAACAAGCCAAAGATGTCAACACGGAACATAGACATCAAGACTGCCTACTTAAAGATCAAACTATAACAACTACAGACTATTCCAAACAGCTAAGCCGAAAAGCATGGAAAGAATCTCAATACATATTACAATCCAAAGATAATCTTAAGCCAAAGAGAAACTCGATCAAATGTGCCCAATTCTCTTTTCTGTGGGCAGGAAAGAGAAGCAAATCATCTGAAGAACATTATAACCACTTGAACCACAATGCTGACAATGTGTTAACAATTGGAAAACACACATTGTAATTCAACAACTAGCTGATAAAACTAATGAATGATGTGACCAGAGCTTAGAGGAAGGGAAGTAAGCATTTGTGATACTAAAGTACGGGACAGAACTTACCATAATAAGCTTCGAGGTTACGCAATAGTAACAGCTCTTCCCCACCCCTCGCCCTCCAGCGTTGTCGCACGTTACACTTGGTTATGCGTAGGCAAAGGCGGGGAGGGGAGGTCTGTTGCAACCACTGGCAATACCACAGTGGCCTCGAAGCTTATTATGATATGTCTCACATAATAGATGCCAAAGAGCATTGGAATAGACAAGCACCCTGTCAATGTCAACGAGACCTACCACAGCTTGCAAATTTTTATGGCTGCTTGATTTTCTAAAGAACATATATCCAACTGTATAAACCATATCTCCTTTGACAACTGCTACTTGCATGGTCAAATGTTATCTATCTACAGATTCATCTCTGGTGGATAAGTATCCTACAAAATAAATGTGATAGCCCATCCGACCCAGTATGCCCAAAATGAATTTGCTACTTCAATAAGGCCAGCTGCTACTTCAATACTTCACATACTCCAATGATGCTGTTGCTGAATGATTTGAACATGCTCTCTACCATGGAGTCAGTGGAGCTGCAATGGAATTCATGGACCAGATTATTCATTAGCTGAAAGATTTCACACAAACTTGATGATGCAACAAAAAAAAGACCAAGTCAAAGGTTCTGACTACAGAAAATTCAACATTCCTTTATCCAAGGAAAAACATGCTGTCCTCATGCTCAACATCAGCACTGATCAAAGCTTTCCTGACAACGAAAAGGTGGTCTATCAGCTTGGTGAAATAACTATCACTTTGAAAATACCTACAAACGCAGTTGTCTGCTGTTCTACCCAAAAGGAATATTGTGTCCTCCTCAGATTTGCAACTCGTGCACCTTTTGCCAGCTGTCACCATCTAATGAGGCTTCAATTAGCATAATACCGAACAGCTTTATTAACTTTCACCAGAAAGAGCTATAATGTATAAATTAAATAACTTACATTTTAATTATACAGTTAACTTACAAACACATTTAAGAGGGACACGACTATATCCAATGAAGCAAAGTTTACCAAAAGAAATTTCTTACCAACCGATACACCAGGGACACCCCACTTCACCAACAACCTTATTAGAAGAAAGATGCTTATTCTCTCTTGTCTGAATGAAACTTGGTTCTCAAGGTACTCTGTTTTCAGATTGAAAATATTTATGTTCAACTCAAACCTAGCCAAACTGAATGCCTTAGTTCATTTTCTCCAGCTGTTAAAAATTCTTTATCTCTTAATTAGACTATGAGGATATTGCAGATAAATTGGTTTAAAAATATGTTCAAAGTAAACCACTAATTATTATCACAATATTTTCTACTTTTGATCAAGAATGATAAAGAAAGTATTTTTATCATGTTTATGGTTAATTTTGTACTCTTAACATTCTACCTCAGATACACTCAATTTTTTTCTTTATTTCATTTTTTAAGTTAATGTACAATATATATGTACTATAAAATGGTAACAAACAATGGATGGTATCCATGCAGCAGCTAACCTCACAAACTCAGTTCACTGACACTTAACATTTTGAGGTGACAGCATGACAGCTAATGCATTTCTGGCAATTTGCTTAAATACTCAAAGACAGTATTACTGAATTTTTTCTATATTGTTACGACGGTCGTAACTGATCGTCGTATGGAACAGTGGAAAACAAAATACAAGACGCCAATTAAGTCACTAATCACCAGTTTTAATTATCACAATTAAACAGTTTGTAATCAACAAAATAGTCTCTTACAATAAATCAAATAAAAATTGTTCACACGCAATAAAATGTCAACTAATATAAACAGGCCCGCGCCGTACATAAGTGCAAAGTCGTGCGGTGCACGACGGCGCCGAGGTGCCGGGGGCGCCGAAAGGCCTCAAAACCCAAAAGTAAAAAAAGTAATATACCTACCTAACAAACAAAAAATCATTCGTCAAAACAAAATTTAGAATGATAAAAAACAAAAAAAGAATTGCAAGCTATTACATTGTTCTCTATTTAGTTAGTTATTTGTTATTTATTACTTAGGAAATACACTTATTCGCCAAACCTCAGCGAAACGCACCTACAAATGCGAAGCTATTGTTTGTGTCGCGCACCCACCTATCAACGCGCAGCGCACGAACCGAGGCGGTATTGCCGGGGGAATAAGGAGAAATTCATGATAAAGAACTACGTGTTTTTGTCTGGAGAATGCCGTAATGAATACAATTCTCAGAATGAATTGAATTCTGTTTACGTTTGCGACCGTAGCCTGCTAAGCCAGTCTCTACTCTCTAACCTTTAAGCAAATCGCGTCCAGTATGAACGTACCCTGAGCGCTACATCGGTCGCGACTTTATTGGTTGCCCAATGCCCAATAATAAACTTAACGTCAAACGTGAAAGGCGCATGAGTGGAAAGATATTTTTTTGAAACCTTATTTTTTAGTAGTTTTACAGACTTTATAGTGGTGTGTTTTGTGTTCTGAAATCTTTTATTCATTAAGGTGAGTTCAACTACAATTTATTTTTTATTTTAGATTTAAGTATTAAAACCCAAAAACTTTCATCTCAAAAGTCATTTTATTATTGACATTTTTTGTTTGATTATGTAAACATCATTGTTGATTGACGCAAGTTCATTAATCGATAAGCACTAATAACAATATTTTTAACAATTTTCATAAGTTTTAATTTTTATAAATTTTGAAATAAGTATAATAAGTTGATACAATACTTTCCGAGTTTGAGACGTTGAAACATTTCCATAAACAATTGAGAGGCGTTTTACGTACATTTTTTATATACGTACTTAATAGAAACAAATAACTCCACGATCATGTTAAGTAGACTTTGCGTATATTAGCTCCAAATTATGTTTAAAACACATAAACGTATGTCAAAACAAATATTTTGTCAATAGTTGTAACCTTTATAATTTTAAATATTAACTAACTTTAAGTATTAAGTTTTGTTAAGTTTTCTTAACGTTTTTCGATGTATCACTAAATTTATTACAAGACTATATGAAAAATTCATTTTTGGAAAAATTGTAGATTTGCAAAGAAAATTTTGCAAAAACACCCCTCAATTTATCATTTTGTTTACTTAGTATTAATTTTTTTACAGTCTATAGGTGGTCAGAAAAAAAGAAGAAATTGTCAGGACACGAAAATTTGTTGAAGAAAATAAGAAGAGAAGAAGAACTAGAAAAACACGTCAAAATTACGCAGTTTTTTTCAAAACCCGAATCTACTTTGCCAAACATTAATGACAAAAATGATACAGCTGAACCACAACATTCTGAACCTGTACATCTTCTGGAAGGCATACCATCAACTTCTTCAAGTCCCGCTGATAATGAGGAATCAACACCTTCAAAAATTACCACAACAGAAAATATAAGTGAACTTTCCAAAGATGCTGCAATGTGGCCAAAAAAATTACGTCCGAATAATATTCAAGAATTAGTAGAACGTGGCCCTACTTATTATCAAAACAAAAAGGATCTTTGTCCGAGAGATAGTTCGGGGCGTAAGTTTTCCAATAATTATTTCTTTAGAATTCTACCGAACAAAGAAAAAATTGAGCGTTTTTGGCTGTTGTATTCCGAAACAAAAAATTCGCTTTACTGCTTCTGTTGCAAAGTTTTTAATGATAGCGATTTGAAATCTGTTCGCCTTAGTGATGAATCTGGTTACAACGACTGGCAGCATTTATGTGAACATTTAAATATTCATGAAAAGAGCAAGTTACATATCGAAAATGTTCTAAAATTGCTAGATCTTTCCAGCCGTTTTAATAAAAATCAAATAATTGATTCTTAAACTCAAAATGTAATAAACAGAGAAACTAAATACTGGCAATCTGTTATAGAAAGAATTTTCTACGTCATTCAGTTTTTAGGTGAGCAGAATTTAGCTTTTCGTGGAAGTAGTAACAAGTTGTTTGAGAAAAGTAATGGTAACTTTTTAAAATGCATAGAAATGATTTCTAAATTCGACCCGATTATGTCAGAACATACAAAACGGTCTCAAAGAAAAGATTACAAAAATTATCTCGGGGATAAAATACAAAATGAAGTAATCAATTTGATGGGCGAAAACATCAAATCTAAAATTTTAGAACTAACTAAGAAGGCAAAATATTTTTCAATATTATTAGACTGTACTCCTGGACTCTAGTCATCAAGAACAAATTTCAGTTTGTATAAGATTTGTTAACTTTTTAAGCACAGGAATTAGTATAGAAGAAAATTTTTTATTATTTTGTCCTATAGATGATCCGTCGGGCGAGGGTTTGACTAAATTTCTTTTATCGGCGTTAGAGAAAGAAGGCTTAAATATCAACGATTTGCGGGGTCAGGGTTACGACAATGGGGCAAATATGCGTGGTAGGCATAATGGCCTACAAAAAAAACATTTTGGATTTGAATCCGCGAGCTTTCTTTGTTCCTTGCTGCAATCATAGCCTAAATTTAGTCGTTAATGATGCCGCAAAATCAAATACTTTGAGCATCAATTTTTTTTCTTTAGTTGAAGAACTGTTTGTATTTTTTTCAGCGTCTACTAAACGATGGTCAATTCTGAAATCTAATGTGACAAATTTAACTTTAAAACCTTCATCGGATACTCGATGGTCTAGTAGAATAGATGCAATAACTCCTTTAAAGTATGAACTTGGAGAGGTATACGATGCTCTGTTTGAAATAAGCGAAGGAAGTTTTAAAAATAAAGTAAAGAATTTGGCTGCATCGTTGGCCAAAAAATTGCAAAATTTTGAGTTCATTTGCGTGCTTATTTTGTGGTATAATATTTTAAGTAAAATTGACATTGTTAGTAAAATTATTCAAAAACCTAACTTTGATGTTGCTCAGTGTTGTACTCATTTAAATAATCTGAAGAAATTTTTGAAAGCTTATCGCTCCGATGAAGGTTTTAATGATCTATTGATTGATGCTAAAGAAATAGCATCCAGCTTAGACATAGAACCTAAATTCATAAAACAAAGAGGCTTAAAACCGCGCAAAGTAAAAAACAGTTTGACTATGAATGTGATGATGAACCGATGTACGACGAAACTTTAAAGTTCAAAGTTGATTGTTTTTTTAATGCTCTAGACGTAATCATGACATCAGTAGATGAACGATTCCGAATTCTTTCTTCTTATTCTAATAATTTCGCGTTTTTATGGAATATTGATAAATTTAAAAATTATTCTGAAAAAGAACAACTAGAATTATGTCAAAAAGTTGAAAATGTATTAACGACGAAACTCGCAATGAACGAGATATAATTGCTGTAGAACTTGTTAAAGAATTGCAATATTTACAAAATTTTGATGAAAAAGTTATTACGTCTCCAGAAGAAATTTTAAATTATGTAAAAATTAACAACTTAGTGGATTCTTTCCCTAATACGAGCATAATACTTCGTATTTTATTAACAATGCCGGTTTCTGTTGCTACCGCAGAACGTTCTTTTTCAAAACTCAAAATAATAAAAAATTATTTAAGATCGACCATGGGGCAAAACCGACTAAGTAATCTTGCTATCATCTCAATAGAATCGGATCTATTAAAAGAATTAGACACCCAAGATTTAATTAAACAATTTGCAAAAACCAAAGCACGAAAAGCTCAATTCACTTAGTTAAAATAATAATACGAGTTTTAACTGGACATTAAACTTTATCTTTAAAAGATGACGTATTGCATTGTTAATATAATAGATTGTTTTTATTTGTTGATCAGTTTTGTTCTATATAATGCATTGTTTGTAAACAAATGTATCTAATGTTTCAAATATATTTTTATTTCTGTGTATAAACGTATAATTACATACCTCAATGAGAAAATACTTGTTCGGCTTGTTCGGTGCCAGTTTAGTAAGTGCCTGTTTTAAAATATAAAAATGAATATAAATTCATGAAATACTTTTTAAAATTATTTTTGGATAGTTGATAATACCCAAAACAGTTGGACATGTACCTTTACCCATATATTAGCGTTATAAAAATTGTAGGCGACATAGGCCTATACAAAATTGCACAAGAGCGCTAAACACAAAATTGCACAAGGGCGCCAACAGTGCTAGGCGCGGGCCTGAATATAAAACACGATTGTATTACAGTAGTACTGCACAATTATGAAACACATAACACTTCGCCATAATATTATGAACCGCACTGTGTAAATCGCCACTCAAACGCCCTGTGTAATCGCCCGACAATAACTCTGACTGAGCATAGCTGAGTACTTGTATTTATACCCCACTGAGGTTCCAGAATATTCGCTAATAGGTGTCTACTAGAAAACACTAGAACGTAATTCATTGCGGCCTTGAACACAGCATGCTCGGACCAGTACAGTCTGGTATAGACCCATTAGTTGACGCGTAATTGTCTTTCACCGCAAAGTAGCAGCATTATGTACGCACACACACATTACAGCTGGATTCCACTGGGACATTCGCTAAACTTGTAGAACGTTCCGTATTACATAACATTTTTTCTGCATGACGTAACAATATTTTGATTTGCACCACATTAAATTATAATTTAAATCACTTTTATATACTAAGTTTGTCTGTAGATTAGCACAACTTTAAAACAATTAAGTTTATGACTTTACTCAAGAGAACTACATGAATACTTTACATAATAATAAAGAGTTACTATGAAAAAAGAAGAAGTCAAATAGTCAGATTCTTTACTTATAGATTAAATGTCATCTAGTCATGAACATATAAGATTTTTGGCCTGTTCCCACTGTTTTTCATTCTAACATTTTATCATATTGTTTGTTGCTAAACAAAACAAGCTACACAGATATATATATAGGAACACAGAGAACCAACCAGTGCACACAGATCTTTCCAATTCCTAAGTGAAATATATATTATTAGTATAGTTAACTGAATAAATACAATTACAGTTTAACTTTCTCGTACCTAGATATGTCTACAGTCCCAAACTTGCATGACACCCATATAATAAACAAGTACCAGCTCATCAAGTTTAATGAAGAAGGGGTGTGTGATTCAACAATATGTTCGCGCATACATACACACACAAACTTAAAGGGGACATACCCACAGGGAGCAAAATTCCTTGAGTCCAAAAGTATGCAATAGTTAAATTTGGGCATATATCTATTAATATATCAGTGACAAAGTTCCATGTCAGCAATGTAAACAGTTATTAGAATTTAACGTATGCAAAAGTAATCTGAATAATTACTACAGTTGCTAACTGTTGCAAACATAATTTTATAGTAACTATGTGAGAATATAGATCAACAAGTAGCATACGGTCTGAATGCAACAAGCTATACATTCTAGCACCAATACTATATTCATTGTGGTTATTATGATTATGACTATAAATACTCCCACTCATATTTCCCTGCAGCAGCAGTATGGAGAAAGTTGTTTAAGTGAAAACAAGATCTACAAATAGATTGATCACTTTAAAAATGGCCAGATTTCTGTCTACAATGAACAGTGAAAAGGCAGGATTTACATTTCAAAGAATAATGACAATACCAATGCGGTTAAACAAATTGATGAACTGAGTTTATGGAGTTGCAAGTGAACTGACTCATAAGCTATGGCTCAGCATTTTCAAGCATTTACGTTTCTTCAATCTTTCAGAAAGTCTGTGCTTTGAAATGTTAGTAAATGAAGGAGATTCACTTCTCAAGTGAATAATAATGTGAACGAGACATCCACCCATAACTCTGAACCCAAGAATAAGCGGGCAAAGTTTAGTCTGAAATGAACGTCCCTGATCACCGACAGCAAGAAACTCAAAACTCATATTGCTGTGGGAAAATTGACGATTATGATATTCTGGTATATGGAAGATCCAGTTTTTTATATCACACCTAAAGGTAAAATGGTGAATAGTTGTAACTACTGTAATTACTGAAATCAAAAATCAAAACTAATAGACGTGATAAATTTTCAGAAGGTATAATGCAGAGGCGGCTGGTGAGACCTAAGGATGAGGAGGTTATGAGCATGCACGTCTTTTTAGAAATATACGCTTATCTTTAACAAGATAAACCGAAGATTAATTTACTTTTGTTCTATCAAACAAGTAAACTTGTGAGTAGAAATATATAATTATAAATAAAATACCACTGACTCGGAACACTAAGTTTTTTGTTTGTAAAAATGTAAAATTTTACCTGAACCAGATTTCGCTTATTACAAGCTTCATCAGAGGCTGCCATTTGTGCTGTCCATCTTGTTCTTGGTGACGGTGCCATCGTTCGAAAGATTGATCTTGTGTGTGTGCAGTGCGAAATGTTCAAATAGTATGTGTGATTTGAATTGTATCTGTTCGTTTAGGATATCATTTTTATGTGTTTGTATCTTTCTAGTTGTTCAAGAGTGTCTAGCTTTCGGCCTTTGAACAACACTCTTGAACAACTAGAAATATACTATAAGTTTTAATAGTAATAAATATACTAATAGTTTTAATAGTAGTATTAGTATTGCCCCCCCCCCACTTTCTAAGCACAATTCTCACGTAGTTGTATGAGTACTATGGCGGCTACTCAGATCCATGCCTCTGTCTGATAAAGCGCAATTTAAAAAATGTTGTGTAACTAATCAGATAATTTAAAATGCTAAATTGTGATTACAGATTGGTTACATGTTCAGTTTATTTTTTAATAATCTTCTTAAATTTTACTGGGAAGGCTTAGCCTCCCTTGCTTCCCCTAATTAGCCGCTGCTAGTATAATGTTGTTTCAGGACAACCAACAAAACAATGCTTTGCCTTCAAAATCTCGATTTTGAATTGCTGGACCAGTACAATCCTGACCTGGCTCCAAGTGATTTTCATTTTCCTGGTCCACTGAAAGAAGAGGTTCAAGAAAAACATTTTTGTTCTGATGAAGAGATATATAACAAAGGTTGGAACATCTTAACCAAATGGATGACTCCTGTATCCCCAAACAATTACTGAATTATAAGACAAAAGGACAGAGGGGTGTGGAATGTCTGAAGAAGTGTTGGAGTGACCAGCTCCAGTTTGTATGCTTGGGAGTGGAACAAACCATTTTTGTTTAATCCTTGTTGAAGACAATAATGAAGTGGTACAAAATTGGTTGTGCTCAAGACAAAACTTTCTTCTAATAGTCAGTCAAATTAGAAAAAAAAAAGGGCAAAAGGGAAAATAATTTATAAAGTTTTGATACTTTGCCATAATACTCGTTGGGGGTCTAGTAGTTGGAAACAGAAAAGTTCCCTCTCCTAGGGGGTGCGCGTCCCCGCACCAGCCAAAAACAGTACTTTTTAGGATTTTACAATTCTTACACAAAACCACACAATTTCAGACAACAACTTTTATTAAAAAAATGTTCCTCATAAAATTCTACCAAAAACGACTCTATGTATGTTTTGTGTACGAAGTACTGTTTTTGTGTAACAGACACCAGAAAAAGGGCTAAAATACGTAAGCACCTGATTTTCCCATGTTTTCTGGGTTTTTCAGCTAAATAAAAATAGCCCATGTAAATATATCCATACTATATATATTTAGACTATATGCGTATATACAGGGTGTCACAAAGTAAAGGCAAATTCTATTTTCCCTGCTGCAATGTATTTCAGTCAGGCAGCACTGACTGAACAATGACATATCATAACCTCAAAGTTTTTTTGTTCTTTAGCTGTGTTGTTTCAGTGCTCAGCTCCATTCGTAGTGATTTCAGGGCATTTTATTATGAGTGCCCCGTTGTCCGTGTGCACCAAGGAAGAAATGAGGGGAGTGGTACGTTTTCTGCACTCTGAAGGGACTAAACCTGCGGAGATTATTCGCAGAATGCAGCAGCAGTACGGTGAGAGCTGTCTTAGTGAACGCAAAATTTAAGAGTGGATAAATCGCTTTAAAAATGGTCGTGTATCTATCTGCGATGAAGAGCGTTCAGGTAAGCCATCCACTTTGAAGACGGACAAGAACATCGAGACAGATGAGCGAATGATTCATGATGATCGTCGTGTCAAAATTGATGATATTGCGCATGCGTTGAACATTAGCCATGGTTCAGCAGTTGCAATCATCCACGAATCACTAAATTATCGCAAAGTGTGTGCTCGTTGGGTACCACATCGACTGACAGACCAACACAAACAGAAACGTTTGGAAATTTCGAAATCACATTTAAGGCGTTTAGAAGAGGAAGGAGGAGTTTCTCAGTCGCATAGTAACTGTTGACGAGACGTGGGTCCATCACTTCGAACCACAGAGTAAGCGGCAGAGTATGGTGTGGAAACATCCATCCTCGCCTACAGCAAAAAAGTTCAAAAGACAAGTTTCTGCAGGAAAGTTGATGATGACAGTGTTTTGGGATATGAAAGGTCCACTTCTAATTCATTACACTCCTAAAGGTCAAACAGTGAATAGTGACAGCTACTGTGAGAACTGAAACCCAAAATCAAAACAAAGAAGTGAGGAAAACTTTCAAAAGGTGTGCTTTTGCTTCAGGACAATGCCCGTCCTCATACTGCAGGGAAAACGATCCAGTGCATTCAAGATCTTGGTTTTGAGCTGCTGGAGCATCCGCCGTACAGTCCTGACCTAGCTCCAAGTGATTTTCACCTTTTTGGTCCGATGAAGGAGCACCTGCGTGAATCCAAGTTTTCGTCGGATGACGAGGTTGTGGAGGCGGTGCGCGAGTGGCTGTGCACGATGCCACAAATCTTCTTCCAGGACGGAATTACGAAGCTTGTCAAGAGATGGACCAAGTGCATAGAAGTTGAGGGAGATTATGTAGAGAAATGATGTTACTTGTCATCTTGTTTTCACAATAAAAAGTTCCTTTTTAAAAATTTGCCTTTACTTTTTGACTTGCCCTCGTATAATAATATATAATATAATATAAATATGAGGGTCATTCAATAAGTAAACAGACAAACAGTTGTAGAAAAAAAATTAATTGTAGCAGCTGATTGAAACTTTCAGGAGTGTTACCTGGCAACGTCGTTGTGAGTTTTGATCAGCTGTTCAATAATATATTGCATAAACAACCAATACAGTTTTATTTACAATGTACTTACTCTTGAGGAAAGTACTTTCGAAGAACAACGTTCTTTTATAAGAGTTTTGGATTTGGAACCACTATAGCCACTAACTTGGATTCACTATTTTGAACCTGAGTCAAAGCGACAAAGCATGGAGTGGAAGCATCCCAGTTCACCCACCAAAAAGAAATTCAAAACCCAGCCATCGGCTGGTAAGGTGATATTAACCATCTTTTGGAGCTCCCAAGGCCCAATTTTTTGTGATTACCTACAAGATCAGCGTACCATCAATAGTCAGTACTATTCTGACATGACTGTGAACAAAGTTTGAAACGTTTCGCATAACGTAACAATTCGGGAACCTGGTTAATTGGCTCAGGTCAATTAAACAGGCTGCCATTATCTTTATAAAATCATAAATAACTGGAAAGTAAACAAAAGTTAAATAGGATCCCATGAATTGAGGAATATTGACAGGGGTTTGTAGATTTATTCACTCACCTTTTTGGACCATGACATCTCTTTATTACATAAAGTTTTAACATCTCCGAAGAAATTTAGCAATGAGTATATTAAAAGTAAAAACATTTGCACCTCTTGTACAAATAGAATTAGATTAATTAATGAGTTAACATAGCTTTTACTGCCCTCGGATCCGAGTATTTTGTTTCATTATATGATATTAAAATTATCATCTTTATTTCGTGCCATCTGAAGAATGGGCTTATTTAACTTTAACGTAATTTCACACAAAATATACACTTATAAATATCGTCCATATTATTCATATATGCTACTTAGAAAAAAGCTAAGTACAATTTCCTCTAAGTACAATGTAAGTACAATATACTACTTTTACATACAATTTCCTAACTGAGTGCATAGATATACAGAATAGAGTATTTTATAATTGACACTAAGTACACTAACCATTTACACAAAATGAAACAAAAAAACAGTGGCGCATTTTAATAATAAAATTATTTACTTGTTTTTTTTTTTTTTTATTCGATTTAATCTTCAACATGTGTCTGAAATCTTTTGTTACTGGACAAGGGGTCACACACTTTGTAATACAATAGGGGGAGGTGATGTATTGTCTACTAGAGGTGGCAGAGCGTAACAAAGGGATAGTTGGGTACAAGCGGGAACAGGTCATTTTCTTGTCTGAGATTGTCGTTAAACAGACAAGTTGGGGAATGCATTTTTAAACAGGTTTTACCCTAGGCTTACAATGTTTAAATAATTATTATATTATATTTATATATCCTTACCTTATATATCATGGTTATTATATTATATTATATTATTACACCACATAATGATTATAAAAACACACTATCCTAATTCTGAATTTACTTACTTCAATTCTTCCTTTTGCGTATTTTAAATTAACATTCATAGAGTGAATAATTCTACCACATATTAAATGACAAACACAGGGCATTTTATCTTGCTAATTATCATTTATTCATTAATTAAGCAGAGTCGTGCATTTGAAACGTTTGGCACACGTTACAATTCGGGAACCTGGTTAATTGGCTCAGGTCAATTAAACAGGCTGCCATTATCTTTACAAAATCATAAATAACTGGAAAGTAAACAAAAGTTAAATAGGATCCCGTGAATTGAGGAATATTGACAGGGGTTTGTAGATTTATTCACTCACCTTTTTGGACCATGACATCTCTTTATTACATAAAGTTTTAACATCTCCGAAGAAATTTAGCAATGAGTATATTAAAAGTAAAAACATTTGCACCTCTTGTACAAATAGAATTAGATTAATTAATGAGTTAACATAGCTTTTACTGCCCTCGGATCCGAGTATTTTGTTTCATTATATGATATTAAAATTATCATCTTTATTTCATGCCATCTGAAGAATGGGCTTATTTAACTTTAACGTGTTATATTCATAAAAGCCTTAAACTTAACACATATTATTACTAAGCATGAAATTACAATTTTATGGTAATTAAGTCAGTCTTTCGTGTTTTACTTTACTTTCATTGGTTAATTAAGTGTCTATCATGTATTATTTTAAGTTAAGTTCTGAACCACGGAAGTAGAACTTCCCTGATACCTGTGTGTAACATTGTCGGCGAATCGGCGCTTCCATTGGTTGTGCAGGGTGTCTTGGAGATCTTCTGGATATCGTGTTTTGGTGAAATCTGCCGTCATTCCTAAAGATGAGTCGTCTGTTAGGTCTGTAGATTCTTGTGGTAGGTTTTGGGTTGTAACTTTCACTGGTATTCACATTGTTGTACCGCACATGTTACTTACGTTTAACAGTTACATGTTAACAGTTTAACATCACATTTAGGTGATGTTAGTTTGTTACAGAGATGTCATTGTCATACACTCACGTCATTTTTTACATTTTTTACATCATCCGGCTATCTCACACAAGCGTCTCCTCGTTTATAGGTTTTTATATTGACTACATACTTTTGTACGCTGTATCAGCAGCGGAGTCTGAGATACAACTGAACTGGCTAAGTATAGGGGTGAAGAGGCTGTCCGCGCGCGGGTAGCTTGTCAGCGTAAAAGTAGTTCCATATTCGATTAATATTTACTCAATTATTCTCTGACATAATTAACTATATTTAATTATACTACGGTATCTCTCACTTAGTATTTTACTATTGTACATCATTATGTTTTTTTATCAAGTTCCGATTTAATACAATTATTAGTCATATTCACGGGTAATTATGCGTGTTGATGCCGGTTTCGGCAGGTTAAAGCCGGGTTAATTATTAAGGGGTGTTATCGCAATTTTATTATAGAATTCTTTTTGGTTTTAAAACTATTTATTTTGGGTATTATGGCGGGGTTACATTATCATTTTCTTTAGGGGTTTAGTTCTGTTTTAATGTGAGATTTTAAATTTCTTTTATTTCATTTCTTTCCTTTTTTAAAATCGTCACAAGTTAAGCATGCACTGAAGAAGAAATGTCCAGGATGGCAGAGGAAAGGTGTGATTCTTCTTCACAATAATGCCCGCCCACACAACACTGACGCTCGAAACAATAAAAAAAGTAGGTTGGGAGATCCTGCCCCATCCCCCTTATAGCCCTGACCTTGCCCCATCTGACTTTTTCTTGTTTGGCCCACTCAAGGAGACTTTGCGTGGTGTCAAGTTCAACAGCAATGAAGAAGTGAAGGAAAAAATCCCAAACTGGCTTCGACATCAAGGTAAAGAATTCTTTGCTAAGGGAATAAAAAAGCTTGTAAAGAGATGGGAAAGGGCATAGACGTTGCTGGAGATTACGTTGAAAAGTAAAAAAAAAGAATTGTATTGATCGAATAAAACGTTTTTGCTCCACAGCTGTTTGTTTGTTTACTTATTGAATGACCCTCGTATATATACGTATACATTTATAAAAATTTTTCCATATATATTTGAACTGGAAGAGGCAATCTTTTTGGTTCCTCACGTTTGTAGAGTTTTGTAAGTTGAAATTAGTACCGAGCTGTCAGTTGGCGAACTACCCATTCAAACCATAGGAACTGATGACTTGAATGTTTTTGGCTCCCTCAAACATAACCAGTCCACCATGGTAAAAACAATGTCTACAGCATCCAACACGGTTAGAGTTGACAAAGATGTCACTGAAGTTGATACAACTGAGTTATTTCAAAGAATCCTGTGCACAATTCATTCACCAGATGATTTGAGAGATTGCTTCAAGTATGAACTGGCAACTTGCCTACATCTTTATTCAACAGCAGTGTGCTCCTGAGAAAACCCAAAAAATCTTCAATGTACAATCTTCTCGATCGAGTACTTGAACGGATTATTGAAATTAATGATGAATTTTTCTTTGTAATAGATGGAGGGTTCCTCATCCGTCATGTTGTGTGGCCACAGGGAACATTCACTCCTACATTTGAAGACATTATAAGGACAAAGTTTCAGTAGTTTCTGACGGCTACTCCGAAAGTTCTTTGAACACGAAAACCATAGAATGCCGAAGGCGAATGATGAAGCAAATGGCACAAGAAATTTTATTTAATGAGGGGACAACGCTTGTCCAACCTCAATTCACATTTTTCAGTAATTTGAAAATAAAGAATGCTTCATTGCACAGGTTGCCCAACATCTGGAGAGTGCTGGCATTGAAGAAATTATTACTGAAGACGATGTAGACATCTACATTTTCCGCAAAGCAGTAGATGCCTTACAAGGAAACGGGCAAGTTGTCATTGTTGGCCAAGATGTTGATCTCATTGCTCTCCTCATAGCCCTTGCCCCAGAAGGAAAGGATATCCTTATGACAAAAGAAAGTAGAGGGAATGTCAAAACAAGATTTTACAGCTTGAAAGATTTACAAAGTTCTCCCATCATTCATGAGTGTAAGAAATCAATACTATTCCTTCATGCCAAGAGTGGCTGTGACGCTACGTCAGCCTTCCTCGGAAAAGGAAAACTGCAGATAATTCAACTGTTCAACCGATCCCAACATCTCCACTGTGTTCAATGATCCAACATCAACACGTGAGGTGTCATTGAACAGGCCAGCAAAAATTTAATTCACTCAGTGTACACCAAAATCCGACATAGCTGGTTCAATCAATTTGAACGATCGCAGATTTCAATGTTTTAATGAGCTAGTAGGTCAGGAGAACAACACTGTGATTCTTTCACGCTTGCCACCCACTGCTGAGGCAGCATGTCTCATCACATCATGTATATCTGCAAATTCAGATGTGGTTGGGGAATACCTTGGACCCGAGGACCTGGGGATGGAAGTAATGGAATTCATCGCTCTCTCCAGTGTACATGACACAAGAAAGGAAGGATCCTAACTCTGATTTCATGTGGCTGCACTCACGGCTGTGGAAGAAAGTGTAAG